>JBAMCD010000283.1:732500-1994166 GCA_037075365.1 Drosophila emarginata
GGACTAGGCTAGGAAAATGCATTTTTGGTCTAACAAACGAAAATTGCAGGAAAATGCAAGCAAAAGAGATGCAGCCACATGAGAGATTCTGGCACATAGAGTGCAGATGTGGATACAAGGAAATGGGTGGTTGGGATGTGTTGAGCAAGTGGTAAGGATAATGGGAGGGGGGAGTGTATAGGGTAATGGGTAAAACTCCAAGTATATGAGTGAGTGTGTGTGTATGTGTGTGTGTGTGTACGCGTTAGGCGTGGCACAACAACGCAACTTTTCGAAACTTTTCAGCGGAAGATGAAGCAGCCATAGAGGAGAATGAGAATGAGCATGAGATGGAGATGGAAATGAAAGAGGAGGAGCAGCAGCAGCAACTGAAGCTATTTTGACTCTAGCTCGGGCCTATGTACAAGATGAAGTTGAGTTGACGGAAACCACGAAACTAAATTGCCGCCCTGACCAGACCTAGCATACACATATACACATACGCACACACACACATGCAGACGGACTGGCCAGTCAGAGGGCCAGTGGACGTGAACAAAGTGCGAAAAAGATAGCGCACTTTTCTGCGCAGGCAACGACAACGACGAAAAGGAGATTCGTCCATCGAGATGAATCGAGGAAAGACCATTGATGTATTACCAACGCACTTGGAGTTGGCCCAAAAGGATATATACATATGTATGCAGGAATATGTGCAGATAGATTTCACTGTATATGTAGATAGATGGGGGGCGTTGTCTAATTAGAACTAAGCAAAAGAAAATTGCAATTAAACTCAGAGAGAATAAAGCGCAGTTCAAAAAAAAAAAAAAAAAAAAAAATGAAAGAAAACTGCAAAAGGAAACGAAGATGACACATTCAATTTTCCCATTTGCATTCACATTCTTCTTCTTCTTGTCCCTTTTGCTTTTTGTTGTTATTGAAATTGATTTGGCTTTGCATAAATTTCCACATTGAACATTGAATGCAATTACAATATATCTTGCACCTGCATCATATATCTCAATATTCCCCCGTCTCCACCATCAATCCCTTGTCTTTTTTTTTTTTTTTTGTTCTACTCTTTGCATAAATAACTCTAAGTAAATTTTTCTACATAACATACAGAGAGAAAGAAAAAGGTAAGAGTATGGGAGAAAGGATGAGGGAATAAAAAGAGAAGCTTACTATATAAATTGCCCGAGTTGCTTTCTTTTCTTTCGATTTTAGTTAGTTAGTTTATTTTTGGTTTTTTATTTCTTTTTTTTTGTGTTTATTTTTCTGTTACTTAGTTGTTCGTCACGTCGATTGGTCCATTCCATTTAAGTGGATGGGAGTTCTGTGGGTGGGAATGGGTTAAGTTGGTGGTTTTGGTATTCGACTGGTTCTGGTCAACTGGTTGAAGGGATTTGCTTGCACTTAATTTTTATGACAGCAACAAATTTGCCATACTTAACCGACTATCTCGACATCTCTTTTTATGTTTTATTTTTCTATTTTTTTAGTGTTCAAACTATATTTCATGATTCCGACTAATTGAAATATGCGCGTGGGAACAAAACTGATGGTCGAAGATTAATTGAGAATTTGGTCAACATGTAATTTTAACATAGTTCTACGATCTTTAAGCGTTAATGAACCGATTTCAGTCAGAAAATGGTTAACAAATCGAATTTCCATTATTATATCGAATTACAGGGCTCTATTTTTAATATCCCACAAAAGCTAGTAAAATTTACTTTTTTCTCTTTTTCTAAAATCAATGGAATTCAACAGGTTCATATATTAAATATTGTATATCATCAGATATCAAAGAAATTTAATCTACTCTTAAAGCAAAATTGAATTTTACACCTTTGATAAATATGACACTTTATATTTATCAAAGGTGTAAAATTCACTTGAAGGTAAACACTTGTAATATAGCTTTTGATTGTTGTTTTATATAAATTCCCAATGATATGGCTGATCATCTTTAATCAAATTTGGAAACTACAAATGCATTCAACTCATTTTTACTGGGCGGCTGCAGCTTTGTTATCTGACTGTAACATGATCAGCTGATTAACATCTGATCTCGGCATGCATACGTTTCGATAAATATTCCTTGTCGCATTCACAGCTGATATTTTGCATTCTCGCTCTAAATGATCTCACTCACGCACTTTTCTTACTCTCCCAATCTAAGCTCTCTCTCACACTCTCTTTTTGGCAATTTTCTTTAGTTGTCATTTACCGGTTGCTGCGCTCGTCCGCTAAAAAAGTGTATTGGTCTAATTACTTTCAATTTTCATTCGTAATCCAAATCGAATTCCGGTTAAAGTATATCATATCGGTATAGTCCATTAATTGTGCTTTCGTTTGGTGTTAGCAACATAAAAATCTGTTAAGTGCTTATTAAGTTGATTGTATTGGAAAATTGTCATGTTTTTTTTTTCTATTTTGTTTTGGTGTGGTAAATAAGGTGAGCGGCCGTTTGTGTCGCAGTTCTGTCGACGTTGGCAACTTTTTGGTTTTTGTGCAGTGAGTGAATTTGTGCAAGTGAAAGAAATCATGTGAGCAAAAAAAAAGTGCGAGTGAAAGAGATAGAAGTGGTGCGCTAACCTTATTGCGAAATGCGAGGTGAGTTATCTTTTATATTTTTTGTTGCTTATTAATTAATAATGTGCAAACTATCGATAACAGTTACAAATCAGGACTGCTCGATATCTTATCGATATTGATTAATCTATCCTTCGAACGTTTTTTAGATCCATTCTTTGTAAAAACGAATATTTGCTAAAGTTATGGTTCCTTCAACGTCAAAACAAAAACAGTTTTAACCCATGTCAAGCATTCTTTATATGTACATAATAAAGTAAACTCCATTTTTCCAAAACTGGTTTCCATAGTCAAGCATGATTATTATAGCTTCCTTTTTAAAGAAAAGAAAGAAAAAAAAAACTTTTATATATTTTTGTAAACTCGCTGGAAACTTCATTTGAATGCTTCAGGCTATATAGTAAAAGAAGGGCAAAAAACACTAAAGAAACTTTGTATATGAAGTAAGTGGCAATTAAATGCGTTGAGATGCTCCTTCAGCTTCTACTTCTTATAATTTCATATTACTGGCGCCCTTGGCTGAGGAGGGGGCACTTTGTACTTTGGCTTGGACATGGATTTGGGGTTTGGGGCTAGATGCTATTTGCCTCACAAAAGCCCAATTAAGTAGGCTTTTACTCATCTACATTCTCCGTGACATTTCTTGATCATGGCGAAGTGCAACCAATTACCTGGCCATGTCAATCCATAAAAATCCATTTCCCTCAACTGACTCAAGCGAAGCTTTTTGCTTTATGGCCAAAGGTGTGACAAATGCGCTCAAGGTGGACCACCTGGATGATAGGATAGAGAAGGGAACAAGCAGGAGCATCAGTAGCAATAGCAGGTGAAGCTTGAGGAGATGAAGGTGGCAATGGAGAAGGTCGAGTCGAGGGCTCGTAAAGCATTTCACGCAACACTGCAGCTTTCAATGGAAATTTGCTTTGATGCACAGACACTCACAGGCACACAGAGGCCAGAAAACAATTTTCTAGGCCTCCATTTTGTGTTTCGCCTTCTATTTTTTTTTTGCTTCTCTATCTTTGTCTCTTTCTAACGCATTCTCGTTTCAATATTTTGTTGTTGTTTTTTTTTGTTAGCATAACTTACAACATGGCAACTCAGACATTGATATAATGCCTCAGCTTAGTGGAGAAACAGGCAATGGGAATACAGGACGAAATGCTGTGGTCCAGCTACAGGCATGCGTGCTCCTACATACAGTAGCGAGACAACATACAATAAAAGCAGAAAAAAAACAAAGCACACAAAAAAAAATATATATAGAAGCAAAAAAATAAAATGAGAAAAAACGAAGAGGAAAACTTAAAAAATGTATATAAAAAGAAAATGCAAGTAGCAAGGCAAACATAGAACTAAAACCAAAGAAAAAGCACGAGGTGGAGAAGGAGTTCGAGTCCGAGTTCGAGTTGGAGGTGGCCATCATCATGGCGGCAAGTTTCGATTGGTCCCTGGACCCAGCACTAGCCTTGGGGGCGCTGCTCCTGCTGAGCTGATACTGATGTTAGTGCGTGCCTTTGCTGTGTCCACCCTTTTACACAAGAACACAAAAAAAAAATATGGTAAAAAAAACACACAACGAAGAAAGAATAAACTGGGAGGGAAAAAAATGGATATAAATGTTTGTTTTTTTACTTATACAGTTGGTTCGTCGTTTTTGCATTTTTTTGTTTTTTGTCGTCATCGTGAGGCTTTTAACGCAAAAGCTTTTGTCGCCCAAACGGCCAAAAGCGAGCAAATTCATTTATGCCAAATGTCTATCAAAAGCAAAGTTCACAGACCTGAAAAATAATGAAAACAAAAAAAAAAAAAAAAAACTACGTAAGACGAACGAAACACAGCAGCCTTTAATAATAATATATTATAATAATTTGGTTTGACTGCAAGTATCATATAATAGCCGGGCTCTGTTTTTCTCAACACACGACTTCTAACAACAAAAAAAATAAAAAAATATGAGAAAAAAATTAAATAAAGTGAAAAAAAAAACAGAAGAGTAAAGGTAGGCATAATAAGTGGAGGTAGGAAGGCAGGAAGAGGGTTACCAATAGCCAGCAGCATTGACTGCTTCTGCTTCATCGATCAACGACTATCGAAGCGACTGAAGATGAAGTCTACATCTTCAGTCTCTGGCAGCGCCATCTGCCACGCCCACAATGCCTATAAGACAAGAGCAGAGTGGACTACTGTTTTTTTTTTCATCTTTTTTTTTTTTTTTGTTTCTTGCCCCTTGTCTGACGGCTTCTGTTGTACGCAGTAATTTTGGTCTTACCTGTGCCACAGTCTTGGCCAACTCTCTTCCTTTCGGTTGCACCACCACCAGCAGCAGCAACAACAACAGCAGAAGCAGCAGCAGCAGCAAAACTGCTTATTACCATTAATTTTGAATTGTTTTTCGTGATCTTAACGATTGCCGCGATTTGCAGCTTAAGAAAAACAAAAAAAAAAACTGAAAAAAAAGAAGCGGCAGAGAGAAAAAAAATATTTTTTTTTTTTTAGTTTCTTGTGTTTTTTTTTTGTTTTGTTGTTTTTTTCAGTTTCTTTTTATGAAAATATATATTTGTGGTTAAAGTGGAGTTTTGATGCATACGTATAGTATAGTATAGTAACTATACCTGGGTAGATGGAAGTTACTTATTTCCTGCACCCAAACTCGTGAGTTATTTTAAAAGGCCAATGCTGCCACTGTTGCTACTGTTGCAGCTTCTACTTTGCATGCAGCATTTTAATAACTTGCTCGGATCGGATTGCAATGGATTGAACGGACTATCTCTTTCTTTCTCTATGATCAAATTGTTTTCATAATAATACAAAACTAGCAAAACAAAAAAAAAAATTGGCAGTGAAAGGTTGAGTAAACGAAACTAGATATACCCTTTTGATGAAATGGAAAATTATTTATACTACATACATATGTACATACATATGTAGCTGAGTGTTAGCATTGGAAATAAGTTGTACTTTTCTTTTTTTAATAAAATCAAGTTGCATGATTGTCAATTAAAGAAAATTTATTTACTTTAAAATATTGTCCCTAAAACTTTTGTTTCATTTCTTGAATAGACATTTACTGGATATATCAATATGTGTATATTTTATTGATCTATATTTATACGAAAATAATGAAAATGAAGAAAATAGATTTTTAAAACGAGTGGTAGACAATGGAATATTTTAACTTCTTTAATTAATTAAGTTTGAGCCGATCGAACTAAAGCCATGTTTTTATTACTTCTTATTATTATTACTATGTGCTTCTTTATTAGTTTCTTATACCTAACCATTTATTTTTATATAACCAATTTAAATGCAATGTACAACATGAAATCCAAACCCCTCTTCTTTTTATTAGTGATTCAGATCAAAAGAGAAAAAATAATATGAAATCTCTAAATAATATTTAACATCTGTTGAGTATCTCAAACTAATAAAATAATTTTCAAGTTGAAATTGAGCCCGAAAGTATTATTTCCAATTAAAAATTAATTATATTTATTTTGAAAAATAAATAAAAATAATTGAAAGTTTAATTAAGTTCTTCTGAAAAAACAAATGATATAATATAAGAATACCATTAAAGTGATTCATCAATAAAATTTTAAAGAAAAATAGTAAAAATAAAAATAGTAAAGAAAAAATATATACTCTTATGCTTATGATTTCTAATCAGTTTTTTTTTTATTTTTTCCTGTATTTTCAAGTGATCAAATTCAAGAATATTAAAGATTATATTGGAGTGCGAAATAAACACAAGGTGAGCTAATTTTTAAAAAAATAATTAATTAAATCATATGCCTGTCTATTTTATGAATAAAAATAACTAAAAGGATTGCAATATAATTAAAAAATAAAATGTTGAGTAGATTATATATTATGTATAATTATATAGTTGCATAAATAGTATATATGTATGTATATATCGAAGGGTATATATCAATGTCGACTTGAATCACATGTATCAAAAATTCTGCTCATTATGCTCATCGTTGTATTCAAATCGCGTCTCTCATCATTTCTCGAAATTTCACTTCTCTATATAATTTAGCTCACTTTGCATGTGGAAGATGTTTTTCCTTTTCGATTCCCAATGTGATTGTAATGATGACTTCGTTTTAAGGTTCTCTCGTATTCATTCTTTGCTTTGCTTTTTGTGTTTTTTTTTTTTGAGTTTCTTAAGAATTATTTTGTGTTTTGTTTTTTGCATTGTGCGTAATTACAGTAATGCGACCCATTCACACACACACGCACATATTTATAGTTGGACAAAAACAAAAAAAAAATTGGAAAAGGAAACAAATTAAACAGTAGCCAATGATCGATCGATTCGATCAGTTCTCAGCATTTCAACACAAAAATCATCGCCCATTAAGAAAGTTGAAGTTGGAAATTACAATTTAGGCCAAAATGCACTGTAAGAAATTATATATAAATATACATGCTAAGTGTGTGTGTGTGTGTGTGTTTGTGTGAGGTAGATTTAATTGCGAAATTGGAATTGTGTGGATCTGTGTGGCAGTGTG
The DNA here is from genome assembly GCA_037075365.1 of Drosophila emarginata. Taxonomy (NCBI): domain Eukaryota; kingdom Metazoa; phylum Arthropoda; class Insecta; order Diptera; family Drosophilidae; genus Drosophila; species Drosophila emarginata. The sequence goes on from JBAMCD010000283.1 coordinate 739,601, forward strand.
CCGGGTCCAGTGACAGGAACAGAGACAGAGACAGGAATACAGACCTATGCCTATGTAGAACCAGGGCCAGTCTCGATGTATTATAAATTTAATAATTATTATCGACAATTTTACGACTATATCACAAATATATTGCCAGCGACATGCAACGTGGCGTATACGCTATTTGAGCTATTGAATATTCATGCAGGCAAACGGGCCAAGTGGAATGGACTAGCGAAAAGGATGGATAAAGGGGTTAGGCAATGGGGTGTGTGTGTGTGTGTGTGTGTGTGGGGTTAGTCCTAGATGGGCGGCCAGTGTGGGTGTGGTCGCTGAGTATTTTGGGCAAAATTCAGTTTGTTATATAACACACATAATTATAGGCAAATCGTGGCAACGAATTTTCGCCACGCACACACACACGCACAACTAAACAAACGTGTACATATGTATGTATGTATATATATATATATATATATAAATTTATATATATATATAAATATATATAGACGCGTCTCTAATGCAAACGATGGAGGCGCCACCCAACGCTATCCACCAAACCCTAACCAAGGCAAGGCTCGGCTCGGCTCCATCAGGCTGACTGCCACCTCAATGAAGCATTGCCCATGCAGCGGGCACTTATGTGGCATTTTGGCATTTGTGCTGCATTTTGGTGCTGAGGCGCAGAGGCGCAATGGATGCACACACTCGCATACGAGCACGCACATACGCACACACGCACATCAAAAAGAGGGGAGAATGGTTGTGTGGGGGATATGATGGAGTAGGGGCAGGACTCCAGTTTTGCGTTCAGGACAGCAGCATTTCTAAGTATTATACATACTCATACACATTTAGATGTTTGTGCCAGTGTGTGTTCGTATGTGTGTGTGTGTGTGTGTTTAAGTGTACATAGGTATGCGTATGCTGTATTTGTATGTTTTGGCCATTATACATGATTTCCTCCTCCATCTATTCCCACTTCCACATTCACTCCCACATTCACTCATCCTTCTGCTCCACCTTCTCCTCATGGCTTGTTCGTAGATGTTTGCTGCAGCTGCCTATATTGCCGCTGTTGTTGCCTTTGTTGTTGCCTAGATTGCATCATGAGATCGTTGCTAGCCTAGCAACCTAACACTCACACACACACACACACACGCACACTCATATATAAAAACGAAAAAGTAGGATTTTCAATTCAACATTCAACGATGTCAAATGCATTATTAACAGTGGCCCCGGTTTTGAACACAAAATAAATACAAAAATAAAAAACCGATTCTCCACATAAATTTATAAAGAAAAAATATTCAAATATAAAACCATATTTATATATGTATATCTAGATCATTTAGAATATAAATCATTTAATTTTAACAAATATCCTTCTCTAGTCATTAATTTATATTGCTCAATAATTCCAAATCAATTATTTTCTATTTTTAAATTAAAATTTGGTCGATCTACATGAACTATGTTTAGATTAATATTTGCCTTATTAACTTTAATTGATATTCAAAATGTCTACAAACAAAGATGTTATTCAAATTAGAAGAATATGAACGATCAAGGTAAACCTTTGTTTTATAATTTATTCAAACATTATTCTTGTTACATACTCATGTTTCTGTTTTAATATGCAATCTAAGATGACTATTATTTTCAGAAATCATAAAATAACACTCAGTTTTCAATCTATGCTACTAGTCCATGAAAAATTTATACATATATATATTTTCTAAATCAGAGCTTATACATATACTTAATGTAATATATTTTATCTCTATATTTGTATATATTATTTTCCTTTTTTTATTATAATTTTTTTAAATTGTTTCCTTATACTAAAATCAGAAAATCAAAAGCAATTTAATCTTTAAAGATCAAAGAGATTTTAATTTTAATTCTATTATGTTTTTATAGAGACTGAAACTTGCATTTTTGAAATCAAGATGGAAATATATGTAGACTGAAGGATAAATAATAATGTATAATACATCAGATTCCATTTTATTTTTTATTGTTTTCTAAATTGAAAACAACTTAAAAACAATCCAGTTTTTGAACTTATTTGAAATTTATTCATTATTTATTAATATATTGAAATTCATTTTACAATTCTTTAAATATACAATTTTATTTAAAGAAAAAACTTAAGAAGTCTAAAAATATATTTAACAGATCTTAATTACCTATTTTGTATTATTTAGTTTAAAGTTTAAAAATAGATTTGAATTTGATAACTTGAAGACCTACATATATTCAAATGTCTTAAATTAACTTAAGAAAACTGCTTAAAAAACTCCGTAAATGTTGGGATTCGATTTTACAATCCTTTTGATAACTTTGTTAACCTAATTAGAGTAGATTGAAAGTCAGACTTTAGAGCAGCGAACTTTATTTTTTGTCAATAACTGTCATTACAATTACCAGTTACGAGGAAAGGACATAGGGACAGAGAGTGACAGAGACAATGAAAGGAAGAAGGAAATCAGAGGGAGTTGTCTTTCGAAGTCTAGGAAAAAGGCAGCCATTAATATTTCGTTTTACCATTGTTCTATCGTATGTTTGCTGCTCATTGCTGGTGGATAAAGAAAACCATCTACTCACTTGTATATTGTATGTATATATGTATACAATATATAGGCATGCATATCAACAGTCGAGGCTAAAGTCAGCGCCGTCATCGATATGGCGGACTCGGACTCGAAGCTTCGACTCCTCGGACTCTGGGAGTTGAAATTGGATGCGTGTGCAAAATGCATTTTCTAACACAAACGACGACGACGACGTTGATGATGATGATGATGATGATGATGATGATGATGAAGATGATGACGATGACCAACGCGAGATGCAGATGCACATGCACCACCCATATATGTATATGTATATATGCACACACACACAAACTAAAGGGGGGAATAGAGGAGAAGACCAGCAGCCGGAGCCTGGTAACGTTTTTGTGATTTATTTTTAATTGAAATTCTAGAATGCGTGCAAAATACGCATGCAAAGTGTCTGCTGGGCACCTAGAAACTTTTATGGGTGATTCCCCGAATCCCCACATCCACAGAGCCCACTCCTCCTGCATCTATGTGGCCAAAACGACAAGAGGAGAGCGAAAAGGAGTGGCGGGGTGAGATTGGGAATGAGTATGGTGGCAGGGCTACAGCTCGAGGCCTGCAGGCGCAAATTGCATATGCGTAAACGTAGATGGCGAAATTTTTGATAAGAGGAGAGAAACGTAGAGGGTAGCGGAGTGGATTGGAGTGTATAGAGTAGAGGAAAGGATACAGAAATTGTGCGTATGTCGTATGGAGGAGAGTCCTGGTAAAGTCAATGTTCTCCCTCTGTATCGTTATGCATGTGTATTTGTGCGTATGTGTGTGTGACTGTGTGCATGTATGTATATATGTGTGTAATGTTGGCAACGCCAAAATTTTCTACAAAAACAAAAATTGGAATTAATTTTGTTTTAGAGAAAATTTCGGTTGGTAGGCGCGACAAACACATGAAGAAGCAAAGTGGAGGACGCTGAATTGGATGTTGGTTGGTTGGATGGTTGGTTAGATGGCTGGCTGGATGGCTGGCTGGCTGGCTGTATGGTTGTTCTGCCTGCTGCATATTTGCTGATAATAATTAAGTGCAGGAAGGCGTACAAAGGCCGATTCGCAAAACCCCAGAACCAGTTCAAAAAAAAAAAAAAAAAAAAAAAACAAAATAGTACCCCATTTGAAACTGTGCGTGTGTAGAAGAAGGGGGAGAAAAGGGGAAACCAAGCCTGGCTATTCCCATCTATTGCGGTATTGATAATTGGCCAATGGGCTAGAAAATTTTCCCCTTTCTTTTTTTTGCTCCCCAATAACATTGACTATTTTAATAAGACATTTCTTTAGTTAAATTCAAATAATATCATCTTTATATATTTATTATCTTTATCCATAAGGAATCTCTCTTTGTGATACAATTTCTCCGCTGGTATTTCTGGTCATCTGGATATGATGGGGTAGGGTTAGTAGTCACCACCAATCTAGCAAAATTTCGTTTCATCATTTCCGGCATTGAGGTAACGAAATTTTATGCATGGTAACCGTTTGTTCTTGTTGGTGTTGTTGCATTTGTAGTTGCAGTTGTTGGCTTCAGGCCAATGTCCACGTCCATGTCAACGTCGTAGTCGTCCACGTTCACGTTGTTGTCGTCGTCGTCATCGATAACTGCGCCATGGAAAAGTCCAGCGACTTTGACCAGATGAGGGCGCCCTCAAGCCAAAGAGCCTACTGCATTCAGCTTAGGCCTCCAACTCTTCACATACATATACACAGACGCATACACACACACACACACACACACACACACACACACACATACATACAGATATAGAGAAACACAGGCATTTTTTGGTTTTAGAGGTTTGGGTTGTTAGTTTGCTTCTCGTCCTGGTCCTCGTCTCGTTGTGCAAATGTGCAAGCTGGCATCCGTTTTCTCATTTTGAAAGATTTTTGTTTTTGTTTTCTCTATGTTCAGTTCAGTCGTTGCATAAAAGTGTAGAAAGGGGTGACAGGGGGAAGCGGGAGGGGGGCCTCAATGGAGGGTGAATACTGCAAAAACATACTCACAGGCAAACACACACACACACATAGACAAACAGACAGACAGACAGTTGGACACACATACAAGCCACGCACGTTTGGGCCCAGGAAACGGAAACGAAAATTCTGCGAAAAACAACAACGAAAAAACAAGCAGGAGGACAGGAGCCAGTAGTCAGAAGTAGGATGCAGGATGCAAAAGTAGGCAGGAGCTAAAGTTAGAGAGCTGGATCTGGAGTTGGAGTTGGCAAAAGCAGTTTGCCGGAGGAGAAGCAAAAATAACGGCGCAGCAAACATCGCTGATGACCAAAAACCAGCGACAACGGCATCGAATGCAGGCAATTCACTAGACTCTGGAGATATAGACAAATGTCCAGAAATGCGCAAGCACTGTGGAACAAAATACAAATAATCGAATAATAAAAGTCAATAAAATGATGGAAACTCTGTACAAATTTTTAAGGGATTTCAATACTTAATTATAGAATCTTATTGTTTAAATAATTAAAGACTTAAAAAGATATGGCAAATAATAAGTTTTGTTTTTGATTTTTTATAAGCTTAAAAATTCAATTATATTTGCAATTGTATTCTCAATTATATTTACAATTATATTTTTATTTAAATAGTTGTACTTATTTTTTACACAACTATTTTTTTGATTTTGTTTTCAAGAAATTTCTTAATTATGTTTAACCATTTACAACAATTTATTGAAATAATTTATTATGCTGATTATAATAATTATAATTTAAAGGGAAACGCTCTTGTTTCATTTTTTACCAGAACTACTTTTGGGTATCTGTGTAGATGTTTTTTTTTCAATATTTTTCCTTTTATTTTGACTTGAGTAATAAGTTATATAGTGGTAATATCTTATTCCTGGTACTCTATTTTTTTTTTATTTTGTTAACTAAATCACAACAAATGTTGCCTTAAACTTATTTTATATTTAAATAAGATTAAAATTCATTTATATATATATAATATATATATTAGATGAATAAAATAATATAAAATAAGTATTTAAATAAAGCGAATAAATTTATTTAGCTAATAACATCTATGAAGTTAGTATATATCAGGAAGAATATCATCATTTGTACCCACTGTGCATCTTTGATGCCACCTTGCCCATTTCCCAATTTAAGAATCTTACGAACATCTATCTACGCGTAGCTTGAGCGCTTCTATTCAAAAAAGGCTTGGTACCCAAAATTTCATTCGTCGCCTTTTGTTGCTGCCGCTGTTGCTGCAACTGCCAAAAGGCGATGATCATGATGATGGTAATGGCAAGATGCACTGTAGGTGTGTAGGTGGATGCGTTGGCGATTTTTCAAGCCGCCATTTTGCGACTTTGGCGGAAACACGCACACGCCGCCACACACATACATACATACATATATACACACATACACAAGCCTTCACACATGGATGAGAAAAGAGACGCAGAGTTCGAAATGGGTCTGAGAAGAAGTGAATGAGAATGAGAATCACAAGAAGGAGTGAGTGGCGAAGTGGGTGGAGTAAGCAGGCGGATGTCGTCCATTCTGTGTGAGTGTAGAAAATCGACGAACATAGGCCAAAATGCCATTACCGCCACCGTCAACTTTGGCCACCTTCAACGATGGCCAACAAGATGGAGTGCTCTGTATGTCCTGCGTCTAATATGTGTGTGAGATGTGTGTATGTGCATGTGTGTGTGTGTCTGTGTGTGTGTGTATCTGTGCTGGGATGCGTCTCTGTCTGCGTCTGTGTGTGTGCGTGTTTGTTTTCTGCACATTTGCATTTTACGAATATCCTTGCGCATTAGATGCCGACCATCTAACCAGAGCCAGTCATTCTCTCTCTCTATGCTTGCCTCACCCATTACCTCGCATCAGCTTCAGAGCCAGAACCCACACCAAACCATAGTCATCGCCCTCATCCTTTTCAGGCTCTTGCGAATGCGGCTGCTGCTTACTCGCTCTAGCCTTAGCCATGAGGCGCGGCTCTTTCATTTCATTTGCCAGCTACGAAAAGTTGGGCCTTCTACTTTTGGGTACCCACAGCAATAGCAATAGCAATAGCAACAACAGCAAAAGCACAAGCCACAGCAACTCCTCGGCGGCGTTGGCTAACGCATTTTTCGCCAATGTCCAGCAGCAGGACATTGACGGACGACCACTAGCCCAGGCAGCATACAAGCTACCAGGCAGAATGTTGGTGGCATAAGAGTGTGGGCTTTTTGAATTTCAAATTCAGCTAGAGCAACAGCAATAGCAACAACAACAACAAGCAACAACAACAAACAAACAACAACAACAGCAGCAACCTCTCTCATGTCGTTTGCTAGAGTCCTGGGCCGCGCCTTTTTGTGCGAAAATGTTCAACTTTTTCGCAACAGTAAAGATTTTTGGTTGGCTGACGCAGCCAATCTCCGACGAGCCGGTCAGCAAACGTGGGTGGCTAGTGGTAGTTGGGCTCTTGCTTAAGGAAGGAATGAGTGTGTATGTAGTTGAGGAGAGAGTAGAAATATGCATATGTATCGCTTGGTCAGTTTACCAAGCTAAGCAAAACTGCTGCTGCTTCTGCTGGTCTTCCCTTCCTAAGTGGGGTGGATTTTTGGTCTATGGCATACACGGCGTATGCGTTATGCATGGCACAGTGCAGATTATTTTAAGCTTACTTATGCCAATACTGGTAAAAACAAAACATGAAAAACAAAAGCAAATAACAAAATTGAAAGCAAAATAGTAAAAGAATGAGAGAGTACACACATTGCCGTAAGCCATATATTTTCTCCTCCTTTTTAAAAATGGAAAATCGGTTTTCCCTACAATCTTTTTTCGGTTCGGTTTATTTTTCATTTTTTTTATAGTGATTTTAATCGAATTTATATGAATATGATGCAAAAATCGTTTGAGGATATGTAACCAAAAAACTTGAGCCTAAGTAATCTATCAACTAAGGACACATTGCTTGCTTAAAAAATTAAAAACAATATTAGAGTGAATGGGTGGAAAATGGCAATAGTCACATATAACAGGCGTAGGCACAAAAGTAAATAAGTAGATTAAGTTTTGTAAAATCCAATGATTAATATTAAATCTAATAAAAGAAGAAAAAAGTACTAGCTACGGGGCATTCAACTTAGAAATCTGCTTAAAAAGAGAATATTTTGTGAGATTTTTTTTCATTTCAGTGCTTATTTTTTTCCAGGTTTTCGAAGTCAATCCAAAATTTGTTTTACAAATCTGAAGCGACAAGTTTAAAATACAATTAAAACTTATCAAAATGTAAAAAAAAAAAACCCAAAGGATATGCCCAATCCTATCATAACTAGAAGATAAAAACCTTTTTTTAATATTGTTTATTGGAACACTAAAAAAAATGTTTTCTTTTATTCTCCTGTGAGACACTGCAAGTTAAACACAAAATCAATTTATTTAATTCAGCAAATTTATACTTTATTTGCGGTAATTTTAAAGCAGTCCTATTAAAAATATTCAACATAATTTAATGCCCATTCTTAAAGTAAACAATCTATAAGAAAAGACTTTGCGACACTTAAAAAAGCAACTATTTTAATAGTCTTTACTTAATCAAAGTCAATCAAAAAAAATATAAAGAAAAATGAAAGAATTTTTAACTCCCTTATAGGCCTTCTATCTAACTATTTGCTAAAAACCATAGACGGGTAACGTAATCAAGAACAAGTTTCTCATAAATGGAATGGCTTGTTTTATTAGTTTATATGCCATTAATTTCTTAGTCAATGTTGTTCAGTTCGTTTAGTGGAAAGTACATAACTTGATATATCCATTGATAAAACCAATACTTGAATAATAATGTAAACAAATATAATAATAATATTTGATAGTTACATTATTCTTGAATCAAGTTTTACCTGTGATAGTTCTTAATGCAATCAGAGAATACTCTATACGATTTTCATCATTTTATTCTTGATTTAAGTTTCATACACTATTTAGTTGGGGAGGGAGAGGGCATGTAAGAGGGATTTAGCTTTTGCAGTTGATTGCAACGGCTGCAACACGCACAAATATAAATAATAAATACACGTATTTTTTTTTTGTTGCTGTGTTTTTTTTTTTTTTTGTTAAATTTTTGCGTTTTCTGGTGGTTGCTGCTGTTGTTGTTCTTCCATTGAACGAACATCGATTGGCATGCCACAGAACAGAGCACACGTTAAAAAGACCACAAGTAAAGGCAATTAATTAATTTGTTTACATTTGCACAAAATGCCACGAAGAAGTAGGAAGTTGATGCAAGATCAGACGCAGATGGAACAGCAGCAACACCAGCAACAGCAACAGCAGCAACAGCAGCACCAGCAACAGCAGCAACAACAGCAGCAACATGCATTGACCGACGAAGCGTGCAGTAAAACATTTTCATTGGAACTGCAAACAGGCAACTGGAACTCTAGACTGTCTCCGTAACACGCCTTCCCCAACTAACCCCCCGTTCCTTTCTTTCCTACTATACAGTTGGTCTTCATCTTTAGTCTTTAGTTTTTGTATTCCTTTGCTTCTTTTTTTTTTTCTTTTCTTGTGCTTCCCCCCATCTTACCACTCACTCTTTGGTCTGGTCTGACTGTGGGTCTGGGTCTGGTCGCTCGTCTGTTCGACGTTCAAATAATTAACTGCAAGAATGCAATACGAGCAATGCAAAATGGGTAAAAATGGGCTGGTTGGCTGGCAGCTGTAGTTGCAAATGCAGTTGCATTGAATTGTTGCTGCTGCTGCTGTTTGTTATTATTTTTAATATTAAATTGCAATTGCTGCGTTGATTTAATAAAAACATGAGCCACACAAACTCAAAGCAAAAGTCAGTGCAATAAATGTGGCAGCAACTTCAATAGCAAACAATTGCTGATGTGCAGCAACTTTAACAACAACGGCAGCAGCAGCAACAGCAGCAGCAGCAACAAGAGTAAACAGCACGTTGCAAATTTAATGATCGAAAAACGTCGATCGATCCAAATCCATATATATTCCAGATCAACAGATCCCACACAATCCACATAGCCCGCAGATCCCAGATCCCAGATGTGGCCACAAGATATTTTTACAATGTTTAGCTTAAGCAAACACAAGAAGTCTCACAAAAGGGAAGGGCAACTTTGTAGGCGATAACTTTGAAGACTGCACAAAATAAACTAAACATTAAATAAAATATTTTATTATGTTGCAGAGAAAACCAGTTCGGCAAAGTCTGTCAGACTGTCGGACAGCCGGATCAACTGCCGGCCTGCCTGGCTGCCTGACTGCCTGCCACACATTGTTGCATGTGACGACTTCAAGTCCAGTTGCTTTTGCAAATTCATAAACAACTCTTCAACTCAGCTCTCCCCATCATTCTCTAACCGATCAGCAATTCGCTTTTTACTTCTCTTCTTTCCTTTTTGTTTCTTTTTATTTCAATTTGCAATTCAATAATTTTTACGCATTATTTGTCGTCGTGTGTTGGTGTTAGTGTCCGTGTGTGTGTGTGTGTGTGTGTGTTTGTGTGTGTGAGTGTCTGTCAATATGCTTTTTATTGAAATTGATATAAGGAAGTTTACCGCTAGTCTTTGCAGATCGTTGACTTTCCGCACAACGGAAATAATTTAGACGCGTCAAAAAAAGAGTTTTGTTTATGCATATTGCAATATATTTGCAACGACTTTTTGCTGCAAGTCGTCTGAATTTTTGATTGGCTTTTAATTAAATGACAAAATATGTGGCGACTGTAAACAACTTGCTGACTGCCACATGATGACCATCCCCCCCATACTTCCATCCGCCAGCCACCGTTCTCCTCCTCCCCTTACCAATACTACTAATTGAGGGGCAGCAGAAAAAACATCAAAATAAACTTTAAGATCTCGATCGAAATGATCGCTCCAAGATATGAATGTGGGCTGGACAAGTGAGTGACTAAAACCAATATATTGAAATAGTGCGAAATAAAAGATTTCGCTTTCAATTTTCAGACAACAGAGCTAATAAAATCAAGCAATATCACATTGATTTGAGTAGTGACACATATCTAAATGATCTAAATAACATATCACTCTATATCATATAGCTGTACATAGCTGTGTCATTAGTGCAACATTTTTCAAATGTAAGGCAGGCTGGGATAAATTAAAAAAAAAAAAAAAACCAGACTGAAGGAGACTTTCTAATACAGAGAGATCTTAAATTGTTGAGTTTTGAATTACCAAATTGGATCTAAAAGTGAATTCAAAAATTATAAATATTACCTACATACGTATAGATATATTTTATAATATGCTAACCTTTTATTTGTATTAAACTATATTTTTCTCTGCCTTCATACTGCAATTAATTTAACAAAACCACTCGTTTTTTTTCTAAATTTTCACAGGACTTTTCCTAAGATCAAGGAAAACATAACTTTTTGATTTTTTAAACAATGTAGATATTGGATATTTTTTATTAAGATTCTGGAAAAATAATTCAGTATAAATGTTTTTTTCATTGTCAGAAATCAAATCAAGTATCAGTAAATTTTATGTTTAAATTGTCTTATCAGAAGGTAATTTATAAATTGTTTAGAAAATTGTTATCAACGAGACACAGTATTTCAATAGAAAAAGAAACTATTTTTAAATAAATGTTTTACCCAAAAGTTTACCTTTACACACTTTTTTTAACTAGCATTTTATTTTATCAATATCGTTTATTTGTGTATGTCTATGTACATATGTATACATATACATATATACATATGTATGTGTATACAAACAAATTTGGTTTGCATAAGAGTTTCATGTTTTTTGTATGTGAGTTTGGTTTTTTTTGTTTTTTATTATTCTTTTTATTTTGTAGATTTCGTAAAAAAAAAAAAATATTTTCCTGCTTGTCATTGCCATATCATATCGCAACTGCCTCGCATCGGCAATTGGCAATTAAAAACAAGTTTATTTTACAACAATAAAATGACTAATTATTATTATTATCATCATTGAACGTGGCGAGTTATCAAAATTATCAGCGTGGCAAATAAAACTTAACATAAAATATTGCTAAAAAGAAAAAAAAAATGCCAGAATCAAAAATAGAAGCCATGGGTAAGAGGGGGAGGAGGAGCATATGTAGGCTGATGATGATGATGATGATGATGGTGGTGGTATTGGTAGTGGTGGTGGTGGTACTAGAGTGCCTATCAAACTCAACAAGTTTCAATTATGTGCTTGAGACAAAAAACAACAACAATAACAAAAAAACTAACTAAACACTTTCGTAAGAAATGTTCATAGGTTGGTGTTTCTATTATTATTGTTGTTGGAGTAATAATTAATTGACTATTTGTTGCTTTTGTTGTGCACCTCAAGTGCCGCCCCTCAATATAAGTGCAAAGGTGCCAGCCAAAGACCAAAGGGGGGGGGGGCAATTACAGGGCGACGGGGTAACGGGTCTAAGAGAATTTCTTGTCGTTATATTATTAAATTGTAATTTTATTTATTTTAAGTGAAAGATATGATAACACAACACACTCACACAAACACACCAAACACACACACACACACACACACATAGAGATACTTTGTCCATTCTTGATTGTCACTTTGCTATCAAAGGTTGCCGACAAGCCAAACGGTTGCCACACAGTGGGTGGCAGAGGAGCTGCTGCCATCAACCAACTAGTATGCGTGTGTATGTGTGTGCGAGTGTGTTTGAGTGTGTGGAGTGCAACGAAATAGAGTGTGGACCACTCAACTCGAGTTGTTCATACTAAATTAGCAACATATTTCTATAAAGCAGTCAACTTTATTAGGCAAAACTAAATGATACTCAATTCTCCGCTATTTTTAATTCAATGCGTTAAATTAATGCTCTAACTAAAAGACTCTTATTAAAAATCATTATTATAATTTTACTTTGATAATAAAAAATCAAAAAATATAATAATATAGAATATGATAAAACACAGAAGAATATCTTAGCTTATAATAGGTTATAATGGTTTATAGTTAAATATAATAATAATAACCAGATGTATGGAAGGATATTTTAAGAAGATAAAAAGCTTAAAATCTATAGACAGAAATATTTCTCGTAAGCCTAAATGAAAATTATAAATCAATTCTAAACCAAATAAATAATAAGAAAAATAAATTAAATGTAAAATAAATATTTTCAAGTTTCGTAGATAATTTGAGAAATCAGTTGCCACAGTTATATGAAAACTATTTATTATTTTAATCAGATAGAAAAATTCCAAATTCATAAAACTTTGATCTGTAAATAGAAAAAAATCAATGAAATTCAAGAATGTGTCCTGCATGGAGTTAAATCAATTGTAAAATCATATAAATTTATAAAGCCTATAAATCATATAGAATATATCCTCTTAATAAAGCTTATACATACCTACCTTGTGTTAACTTTGTGGTTAAATCTTACTTTTGCTTTTGCCTATATTAAAACGACTGTTTTAATACCAAAATAGGTGCCACAAAGATTGTCGGTGAATGTAACGGGGCCCCCTGCTGTTTAGGGTATTAAAATGAATGCTAACTGTATTTTCATATATATACATATATATATGTATATATGTATGTATATATTAAACAAGTTGCTGCAACATTGTTGCCAAAGAAGAAACTAGAACACAGACTGAGACGTTGAATTTGTGCCAGACTTTGGCTTATCTTGGACTTGTTCTTCAGACGTTCAACATTGCTTACTGCATTAGTGTTGCCGATTATTGAAGAGACAGAGAGAGAGTGATTATATATTACATAAGAGTGTCTAGGCAAAATAAGTTACCCCCCAACCCCCTGTGCTACCCCAACATTCCCTCTAGCAACTTTGTTGGCATATACAACATTTTAATATAAGCTAGTAAAATGTTCAACTTGCTTGTATTTAGTTTCTTTTTTCTATTTTTTTTTTTTCAATTGCGTGTACTACACAATCCGTTAAACCGAGAAGAGGGTGCGAGTGCGGGGCGAGGGTGAGATCCGGAAATGACATCCATGTATAAAAATGTTCAACTTACTCCGCCGCTCCTACCACCAAGACCATCCCGCATTATTTAGAAACTAGCAGCCAGTGGCGAGGCCAACCAATCCACCCACATACAGAATAATTTTAATAGTTGCCCATAATGACCTCACAATGCACTTTTTCTGTCTTCTTTTTCTTCTTTTTTTTTTTTTTATTTTTTTGTACTTTTTTTTGTTTGCTGCCCAATTGGACACCCTCTGTAAATGCCCCCTACCAACTTCTTGCCGCCCCTGATACGCCGCTACGTCTTTTCTCACTCATCGCATAACACCAGCGAGTTTATTATGTCTGCACTTGGGTTTATTTGCTTTTACTGCCCTTTGCTGCGGCGATTTGTTCTTTCGATTTATGTATAGTTGTCGGGGAGGAGGACAAGAAGGAGGAGTAGATGGAATGGGAGACACATAGGAATGGTACAGTATGGGTATAGGGATTGGAGTTAGCGGTAGGAACATCAACATCGACTTCATATCGTCTCCCACTCATTCTTGCTCTCTCTCTCTGTTTTCTTCTCTTTCTGTCAATCTCTCCCACTGTATGCAACATTGTTGCTGGAGACTCTGCAGAGCGTGCGCAAACGAGCGTATAAAACGTATAAATAAAAGAATTCAAATAAAATTTTTAATAAACGAGTTGCCATTAAATTTATACATTAACTATAATTTTTATAGTTGGCGACTTTGTTTTGTATACGATGGCAAAGGCAACGACAAAAGATGAAGACGGCGACACGACTGTAAGCTTGCAATTCTTCTAGGGAAACTTTAACGATTGTCAAATGGGGATTGTTTTTTGAATTGTACAAGACTGCCTTTCTCTCCCTCTCTCTCGTTCTCTCTCTCCCTCTCTCTCTCTATAAAAAGACTATCGAAATGAATGCAATTGTCACGTAATCGAAATCGTTAATCCTTATTCAAAAAGTAGACGATTATGGAGTTCTGATAGATTGCACTCTCTTACATTTTGATCTCTCTTACGCACTTTCTTATTCTCCCAATCTAAGCTCTCTCCCACTCTCTCTTTTTTTTGTTGCTAATCTTTAATTGCCATTGCTGCAATCGCCAGCTAAAAAGTTCAATTATTTTTACTTTTCATTCGTATACCAAATAATGGTTTAAGTTTATCGCATCGGTAAAGTTCATTCGAATTGCCTTCTTTTTATGTTTACATCATTAAAATCCGTTTAGTGCTTATCAAATTGGTTGTATTTAAAAACTGTCGTGTGGTTTTTTTTTTTCATTTTTTGGATTTTTCTGTGTGGTGAAATAAAAGATGAGCCGTTGGCGTCGCAGTTGCGCCGGCGTAACCTGCTATGTGCCCCAGATTTTTTTTTTTTTGTTGAGTGAGTGAATTTAATCAATGAGAGGAGCGGGAAACTAGTCCAATTACCAATGGTGAGGTGAGTTATCTATTACTTTTTATTGCTCATCAATAAAATATCGATACCAGCTACAATAAAGGATCGTTCGTTATCTTGTCCTGTGCAGTTTATTGAAATGACTTTATTATCAAACTATTAAAAATATTTTCAAATTTTTCTGATAGTCCTCTGAGATTCAAAAGAAAAGGCAGTGTATTCAGGGCTAATTGTTTTTGAAGAATTGTGCCAACGTTTCGTTCCGTACATTTCCCTAATCCTTGAAATTAAAATTCTTAAAATTATTAAAAAATTTAGTGATTTTCCAATTATGTTCATTTGCCAACTTTCGGTTTTTCTGGTTTACCAAGCGTAAATATATCTTTGATCGATTTTTTCTTTTAGCAGTGTTTGTTTATCAAGCAAAAATATTCTAATGCTTTGAGATATTCGAACTTACTTTCCTATTTCTTTCAGTATACTGTGCTCAAGGAAAGGACGAAAGAAATAAAAGTACACTAAACTGGAAAAATTCTCTACTTGACCCAGTAATTGAGTGATTTTTCAAATGTATGTTAATAAATAAAGTTAACAATGTTGTATTATAATGATTCTGTCGTCTAAAATCGTCTGAGTTTTTATTGCTTAAATATTTCTATCGATTAAGGGTATTTTTTTTAGGTTTCATTTCGAAATATTCATACGCAAAATTGAACCAGCTCAGCAGTTTATTTGTTTATCGCTTATTTATTATTGACAAATCGCCAGCAAGGCAAAAAGTTATAACCATACAGAACGATAGATGATGTATATATGTACATACATACAGTATACATATATACATATGTATGTATATACATACATTTATGGTTGTGTATATAGTGAATATTTTGTGATATTTTGTAGGGCCACAGCAGCTGCAGGCAGCAACAGCAACAGCGGCAATGGCAGCGACAGAGGCAGAGGCAGAGGCAAATGTGGCAGCAGCGGTGGCGGCGCAACATTTGACAAGACATGCCTCTACCCTTTGATCTTCAATAAATTCTGAACAAACAAATCAAATCAAACGTGTTGCATTTTTTCCATCGACAAAAGCAACAAAAACAACAACAACAACAACAATGAAGAAAAAATAAAACAACTAACATCAAAAAAATGCAGCTACAACTGCATACAACTAAACATTGGCAAATGCATCAAGAAGATGATGATGATGATGGCAGGGATGGACAGAGGAGGTGCATAGATAGACAGATAGACAGAGAGAGAAAGAGATAGTGAGACAGAGAGGGCAGTATACGAGGAGTGGGAGGAGCAGCCCTCGGTAATTGTTTGTTTGTTTGCATTGTGTATATCTATCTATCTACTCCCCCCCTCCACCCCTCTCCCCTTTTTCTCCCTTCTCTACCGCTCACTGTGCGTTTGTGTGTGTTGGCGGCGCTTCTTTGAGCATCAAGAAGAAAAAAAAAAAAAACAGAAATATTGAAAGAAAGAAGGAAGAAAAAAAAATAACAGAATCTTGACAGAAATTTATAATTAAACAAATGCGGTGCGTTGAAAAAATATTTTTCCATTGCTTTTAACATGAGGCATTTCTTTTAAAACAAAAAAAATGTTTTCAATTATCAAGTGGTTAGTGTAGGAGACCCCGCAATACCCTATATGCCATGTTATTAACTTTAAAATCACACTTTGTATTTAAATATACATATATTAAATCTAGTTTTCGTGATCACTGAAACAAAATATGAAAAAAAAATATGTATATCGGCTTATTGGCTAATAATGATCATCAATATGTATCATGTCTTATGCATAAAATTTAGAAATCTTTAATATACCCTTTTTTTTCCTCTCTTCTTATTTATATAGGGTATTCCAAATCTCAACTGTCTTCTTCTTCTCGTTTATGTGTGGTGTGTGTGTGTGATGATGTCTATGGAAAATTTATATAAACAAAAGCAATTTAATTTTGTGGTGATGAATGTTTGGTTTCAGTTTCGGGTTCGGGTTCGAGTTCTTTCTCTTGCTCTTCTCTTTTGGTGGTAATTGAGTTGTAGTTGTAGCTGTAGCTCATGTTGTTGTTGTTGGTGGTGGTGTTGCATATGTTGTTGTTGTTGCTTGTTTAAGGCGGCGCTGATTAAAGCGCAAGCGGCACATTGTTTAGTTTAGTTTCTTATATTTTTCTTTTTTTTCATTTTATACATATTTTGTTTATATAGAAATGTTTCCTCTCACCACCGATTTATTTTGTACATTTCTGTTTATATTTATAATTTTTGGTTTTATTTTTGTTGTTTTAAAATCGCATTTAAGAAAAAAATATTAACAACTATGTATGTATGTACATACATGCATATACAAAGATATTTTCCAGTTGATTTCAATGGAAACTTGTCATTGGTTTTTCTCTTTCATTTCTATCATTTCTTTTTTGTTGTTTTGTTTTTCGTAGTTTTTGTAGTTTTTGGCCAAAAATTGCATTTTGCATCATTAACAACACATTTGTCAAATGCATATGGATGATGACTGCCTGGACGCCTACATATTTCGTATATGGGGGCGTGGCATTATATGCGTGTGTGTGTGTGTGTGTGTGTGTTAATGACATGCTCACAAATTCAAATTAACATTTTGCAGCAATGCAGCAGGCCAAAAATGATGCCATCACAGTGAGCACAAAATGTACATTTACCACTTTGAAATATGATACAACCTTTTCCATTTCCAACAAAATTCTGTTTACAACACATCATCAGTGTTGTTTAGTGAATTTACTCTTCAATTATTGTGCATGTTATTATCACAATTTTTTTTTTAATTCTTGTTAGCTTTTTCATTACAGCCTCCTACGGTCCCTTGACCATGAAGATTGTCAATCAGCATGCAGACATGATAGTTGAGATATAAGATTTCGTAAATGAAATCCAATATGTATACACATAAGTGCATACCTTTGTTCCTTTTAACTTTCTATCATTATTTAGTGTACGTCATGTTATTTGCAATGCTATGTGACAAAGTTCATGGATAATTTTGTCAAAATTCAATCAAAGCCCTTTTTGTCGATAATCGAATTTCACTCAACATTGTTTTTACACAATATTCACTCCAAAGTAATCTGAACTAACGAAATAATGCTTTAGGATTTTAAATAAACTGTTAAGCAGCTTTTACCTTAAATTCTAAGTATCAGAAATATTGTTGAGAGAGCAGCGTTACGTTAGTGGAGTAAATTCTTTTTTTTTTTTTTTTCTGTTAGCGGGAATTCATGAGCATTTCAAAAATGTCTCAAAAAATATTAAAAAAGAAACACAAGACAATTGCTCAATCCCCGGTCAAAGGATATTGCAGTGTTTTGATCTTCGAATATGTTATTTCATAATTCCCCGAAGATTTTTGTAGAATGCACACTGAGTATAAGATTATCACACTAAGCATAAATTTTTGGACGCAACTGTACAGGACATTTGTCATTTTTGATCGAGCATCAAGCAAACAATTTAACACAAGCACAATGACACAACACATACGCACACCATGCGTACACACACAGACTCACACACTCACACATATATGTACATATGTATATACATATATATATAGGGGGCACATGGAAAAATGCTTAGCACTCGTTGCACCCGTCACTGGACAATACTAAAAATCACATCAGAAATGCAACAATAAACGCAAAAACTACACAAACAGCAAACGACGATGACGATGATGACCACGACGATGACGACAACCAGGACGAGAACCACGACCCAACAGCAGCAGGAGCAGCAGCAACAGCAGCAGGACCGACAGCAGGATGAGGACGAGAACGGGAACGAACGAATAATGATGATGATGGCGATGGTGATGATGATGACGACATTGTATACCAGTTACTCCCATCAAGCCATCCATCCAAACCAGTCCACCCGCAACCCGCCTCTCTCTCTCTCTGTCCATTTGTCCACTTGATGCATTCGACATGCATGCAGAGAGCAACAACAAAAGTTTTGTACTTTAACCTTCCTTAATAGAATTTTTGAATACGCAAAAACACTTTCAAAGAATATAAATAATGACGATTCGAATTATCATGGTTGCACAGGACTCTCGTGAGCAGAAAGACAGGTAGAGATAGGAGATGGGTGGATGAAATGGGGTTATAGCCTGGTCAGGTCCGACAACGATAACAATAAAAACAAAAGAGAAGGTAGCTTTTCACTGCATATAGATGATGAAGGCGGAGTTCGGTGGAATTAAGGAACGAGTGAAGTCGAGGCAAAGGATACGCACACATTGCAGCTGTTGTTATTCGAGTTGTGCCTGGGCAGGACCCGAGGCTAAGGCATTAGATGGAGTCTGTTTGGCAAGTCTCTTGCACCTGGATCAGGCTACTCCTTATTGTGTCAGGCAGTTAACAATGTTTTTTTTTCTTCTGTTCTTTTTTCCCATTTTCCTTATTTTTTTTTACGAATGGAATTCGATGATAATACAACTGATGACAATTGTCGTTACGGTCGATCTAGATACATTTACTCGTTGGTATAGGAAAGAATGAGATAGCAAAAGAGAAGGGATTAATATTAATCAGTCTATTCTCTTTAGAAGTACTATACTATACGACAGTGGCCTGCCTGTCAAGGTTTCCATAATCCCCACAAATTCGGTTTTCAGTCAAACAACTTGGCATTTTTGGAGCCCTGGTCATTGTCATCCCTCATTGAAATCATTCATCTAGTCACTCTTGATAATCCGGTTTTAAGCATTTGCCTGGCAATTCTTGACCATTATTGGTTCATAGCTTAGCCTTAGGATCAAAAATCTTTGCTAAAAATTATATCTTGATGGAAATGGTATTTTACTTATATTTCCGTTTAACCTCCATTATTGAAGTTTTTTTTTGGAATCTTTTATTGATAAACGCCAAAAAGTTTATTTATTTTTTTTTTTATGAAGTCTTTTGTCATTGTAGTTTTAGCGAGTTGCTTAATAAAAATATATAAAATGAAAATAAAGAAAATCAATTCAAAATCGAAAGAAACTAATCTCTTTTATATAATATTTTTTAGATTTTTAAATTCAATATTTTCTATCAAAAATATGTAAGAATGATCCCATTTCTCCTTATGAAAAAATTAATTATTAGCAAATAGGAAAAGAAAAAGTAAGAAAAAGAATTATAAATTTATGAGGGAATAATTATTTAGAAAACACAAATCGAAATACTTTATCTATTTTTATTTTATTATATAATATTATTTATAATTTAGTCACAAATCCCTTGACGATATTTATAAAATAATTTCAAAAAGTTCGACTGCAAATTTTGCACTGCCACCAAATAAAATATTTTGCAATATTTTCATTTAGTTAAGACTTGTAGAACCTTTTTCGTTGCAGATACTTATTTTAGCAATAGTAGGTACTTAATATATTTTAGTTGCAATTATTAGAATGACACATGAAAATTAGTAATTTAAATTGATTATTTAAAATGTCATGCGAAACCTTTTTTATTTTTTTTTCGAAATGTGCAATCATCAAGGCCCTTGATTCAAGGGTCATATAATTAATCGGCTTAGCAACGTCTTTTGCTGGAATGCAACTCACACACACACACTCACACTCACACACATATGCATAGATACATATATGCAATGCATTTTCATTTCATCGACCAATGGTAACAACAAAACAAAAAGAAAAAACCAAAAAAATAAATCATAAATCGAGCGACAATGGCACGAATGTTAAAACCAAACAATCCAAAGAGCCGGTCAGTCGTTTGGCCGGTTGTCCAGGCCATTTCTCCACATCCTTTGCCCGCAAATATGCATTGACAATTACATGGTGCACACACACACACACACACATGCCCACACCATCTCTACCTCTCACCCGTTGGCCCAACATTATTTTCAGTTAGAAGGTCTCCCACAACGACAAGTCCTTTTTGCATTTTGCAAACATACGCATATTACGCATACCATGACACAGTGTTGGGGGTAAGTGAAAGGCGAATGGCAGAAGCGGTGTTCTGGGGTTCTGGGGGAATCCAAGATGAGCATGATGATGGTAACGATATTTTTCGGATTTTAGTTTTTCCAAAAATTTTTGACCGTCATCATCAGTAGGCACAACAAGTAGATAGTTTTGGTATCTATCTATCTATCCATCCATCCATCTATGCATCCATCCATCCATCCATCCAATCCATCCATCGCCTTAATGAACTAACTTGTTTTATGACCAAAGCGAGAATTTGCTTGCTCCCCTGTCTATGCATATGGAATGCAAATCACACAAAAAACTAAACAAGAATAACAATACAAATACAAGAATATACAAAATATTAGAAAATAAAAATCCAAAAACAAAAATCGAGCGAAAATTTTGTTATACTACAATAGAATATAAAGAAAAATTGCATAAGAAATCAAAATCAAATCAAAATTGTCATAATAAAAACTGCATAGCCAGCAAATGCAATGCTTTATTCAACAGACAACAAGGCAACTAAGGATCCATTCGAATACAAGCATCAAAGCAGGATGAGGTCCTGGCTATATGAGAGAACAAAACAAATTAATAGAATTGTTAAATGTGACAGGCAAATGTGGCGACTGAGACTGGGCCCAAAACAATACTACAACTGAAATAGAAGTTTTGAGAATTGTGGTGGAGGAGTAGTGTGAGAGAAAGAGAGAGAGAGAGGGCAGGGGGTGGTCAGTCACCAAGCATAGAAAAGATGGTGGGGAGGTAGTTGGGTTAAAGAGTGTAGTGGAGTGCTATGCAATGGATTTCTCGTTTCTCGTTTCTGTTTCTATTTTGCTGGCTGCGTGTTGCACATACAAAAAGCGCAGACAATGCGATTAGTTATAGGCAGGAGAGTAGGAAACGCACACGCAAAAACCAAATGACGAATGACATTTTATTACGGCACCCAGGAGGGGTACACACACCAATATACCAACACACATACACACACACACACACACACACATATATATGTATATATACATACATATATAGAGAACATTTGGGGTATACCCCCCATTCCATAACTCGGTAGGAAAACTCATCTTGTATGCAAACTCAAAACTCAAAAATTCGTAGACAAAAGAGTACACACACTAAAAGTGTGGAACGAGTGTAGTAGGACCATGGACCATGGACTAGGTCCTAACGGCTAATGCTTGGGCGGTGGCGACTCTGTTGATGAATTGGTCCTAGGCCTACCTGCCTCCTGTTAGTATTTCTCGTTCTCGTACTCGGTGCCGTTTCTGATTCTGATTCTGTTGCCTGGCAGTAACGTCGTTGCCATGCCAATTGCGAGGAGAGTCCAAGCCCAAGTTAAAATAAATATGAGTTCAATTTTCATTTTCGGCTTTCTCGTGGAAGAGAGGGAGTGGGTGACAGTGAGATAGAGAGAGAAAGAGTGAGACTGAGAAAGAGGAAGAGAGAGTACAGTGTGTACTACTACCTGGTCCGGGCTACTGCAGCTTTTGCTCCTGCATCTGCACCTGTTCCTGCACCTGCTCCTGTTCCTGTGCCTATTCCTGGTCTGGCTGTTGCTTTTGCCTGGCTCCTGCCTGGCTAAAATATGGTAACGTTGATTTTATTGGCGGTTTACTGACCTGCGCCAACGGCAAAGGAAACTCCACACATTGCGCATACGACACGTAGGCTCTGGTCTATGGTTTGACCAGGTTCTCTACTACATCCAACAACTGAGGCTGTCAAAATGCGTGAATTCATTTCGATTTTCGATTTCCTTTACGTGTCTGTGTGTATGCGTGTTTGTGTATACATACGATGTGTGTGTGTGTGTGTGTGTGTGTGTTTGTCTGTGCCAGTCTTTACCTTTGGCAAAAAGTTAATAACGAAAGCAACATTAGCAAATCTCCTCTGCAAATGTTTGCCTAACTTTTAAAGCAAATGATTTTCTTTTTGGTTGTTTGGTTTTGTATATTAAAGTAAGATCTCACGATTGATAGTAAGGGTCCAACAGCAACAACAATAACATCAACAGCAGCAACAACAACAACAGTAGCAGTAGCAGCAGCATTTCCTGTTGCCGCCCCAAAAGTCTTGGCAAGATCTTGGCCAAAAAATTACTACAGCGGCAAACAATTACCACACAGCAGCAACAACAACAGCAGCAAAAGCATTTCCTTGAACATATTTATTAAACCTGTCCCAATCCCAGGCGGCAGACTCAACAATTGCAAATGAAGTCAATTGCTACCGCTAAAATGTTTAAGTTTACCATTACATCTCCCTTTTTTTTCACCCTTTGTCTTGCTCTTTTCCACCCAAACGCCAGCGCCACCCCACCCCACCTCACCCCACACCAACTCCAAGACCAAGTAAAAGAAAAAGACATTATAAGCCGGGTCAAAAATTTACAACAACATTTACAACAGCTGCTGCAACTGCAACAACTGATATTGCTGCTGCTGTTGTTGTTGTTGCTATTGTTTTTTTTTTTTCGCAATGCACGTTTTTCTCTTATATGAGACACCGCCGATTCCGACGCCGACGCTGACGCGTCGTGCTTCTTCGTGGGCGATGTGGATAACCCCCCAATAGCAACAACTAAGCGAGAAAGATAGAGTGAGAGAGAGTGAGAGAGAGAGAGAGGGAGAGAAAGAGTTGTAAAGTGAGGGTACTTGGTAGGTGAGCAGGGATTGAAGAAGAGACAACTATTTTGGCTGCTACTGTGCCACAGCTTCTTGGTATGCTTGGTTGGGCACGTTATGCCGACAACTTCTTCAGCATGTGAAGACGACCAAGACGAAGCCAACGATGCCACAACGATGGTGCCAGGGAAAAGCAGTGGGGCATGTTGTGGCGTGGCGTGGCGTGGCGTGGAGTGGAGTGAAGCAAAGAGGAGTGGCAAGCCGGGTAAGTGAATGAGTGAGTTACTTTGCATTGTGTGTGGTTGCTGCTGCTGCTGTTTGCTGCAATCAAAGGAGAGATGGAGAAGGAGGTAAGACGACGAGGATTTTTGCATATTACTACCGCAAGTTGCAACTGCAACAACTTGTTGCAGTCAATCCAAGCAGAAGATGGAATTGGAGTTGGGAGTCTTTGGCAATTGTTCAAATTTCGAGCTACCGCAGCATGCAAAATATGTGTAATTGTTTGATATAAGTTGTTGCAAGTCCAAAAACGACGACTTAAAAATGTGGCCCATTGTTTTGGGCATGATTTGTTGTTGTGCCCCCCCACACACTCCCTTTATATCTCTCTCTCGGCGTCCTCTTGCCGAGCCCCGCAACCATCTTGTTAATGTTATGCATATTATGGCAAACGTCTTGTCCTATACCCTGTAGGCCAATCAAAAAAAAAAAAAACAAAAAAGGTTATGTCTTTAGATTATACAAAACAAAAAATGTATATTTGCTACCCTATTAAACATATTTATCGATTCTAAGAGACATTTGAAATTGGTTGTAAAGTCATTTAGCTGTAGATACTTAAGTAAATCAAGAATTATTCAATCAAGATCAACCAATATATTGCTCATATATGTATAATATGATTATATTTGCTTTATTCTTTTTCTTGTGATACATACTTTTATTTCACTTCAAAATCGGGCCAACTATATATTTATTTTGTTGGAAGAAGTAATCTAAATATAAAAGATTGCTTCTTCAAACAGTTTCTGTATTGTGCTACTGAATGAAAGGGGTATAACTTAAAAATTCTGGAAAATATTTAAATGATTCCGGACAACCATTTAGTATCGCTTTTGTTTTAAATATTTTGGGTTATTAAAGTTGGAAATTCATTAACAATTATTAGAATTCTTTCTTTTGTGAAATTTGAACAAAATTTTATAATTTTTACAGGAAGTTAAAAGACAGCCGATAAGCAGAAAATTAAGAATATAAGATAATGTAAAAATAATGAAGATGATTTCATGAGTATCTAAAAGTCGATCTTTATTCTTTTTTCTCTTGCTGCAATTGCAACATTCACTTAATCGTTTATAGTTATTATACTTTATTATTTCTTCTCTGCCAACGACATTTGCATGGCCTTTTGTTTTTCCTTTTTTTTTTTGTATTTTTCGTTTGTTTTTTATGATTTTTTATGACTGGCTTCGATTTTGTATTGAATTTTAACTTGAAATTATATTTTAAAGTCCTCTGGTGTATGCATTTTCCTCCAACGTTTTTGATTTCGTTTGGAAATTATTTTTAATAAAACATTTTGAAAGCCAAAAAATTCAACAAATTTTGGTCTGAGTTTATTTATTATTATTTTTTTTTTTTTTTTTTGTATGTTCAACCCTTTTAGCGTACATTTCATTTATTATTTCATTTGTTTTTATTTTTTGGTGTCGCTGTGTTAATTTTATTTGATTTATTTTTAATGTCCAAGCCAAATGGAATCCCCCTAAACCCTTTCTTCTCTGGATAAATCTCCCTCCCTGTAGCATTCTCACCTCCTTTGTGGACTTAAACTCAAGCAAAAAATGTTGTCCTTTTTGCTTAGGCGACAGAAAATCAAAACACAAAAACGCATATAACACACAC
Source organism: Drosophila emarginata (assembly GCA_037075365.1). Classification (NCBI taxonomy): domain Eukaryota; kingdom Metazoa; phylum Arthropoda; class Insecta; order Diptera; family Drosophilidae; genus Drosophila; species Drosophila emarginata. The sequence goes on from JBAMCD010000283.1 coordinate 765,108, forward strand.
ACAGAGACACACACACAAACACACACCCTTTAAGCCTTTTGCTAGAGTCTGCTTCTTCTCTTGCCACATATAGATAACAGAAAGCATGTGCAGGCAACCTCCTTTTACCTACACCCCCCTCATACCATCCAATTTCAACTTAATACTGATGGTAGAACGAGGGGGGCGGGAGGAGGTTTTGGAGCATCAACTAAAAATTCGCGAATTTTCCTACTGCTGGACAACTTCTATGCCATCCACCAAACTCTTCGTTTAATTTTTTAACATTTTGCATATTATTTTGTTTGAAACGCAGCCCTCTTTCCACTCTCTCTTTCTCTCTGTCTCTCTCTCTCTCTCTCTCTCTCTTTCACATACACTCTATTGCTATCCTCTTACCCCACCACCCCAGTAAACCCTATCTACCGCCCTTCTATGTGTCAAACATGCCATTTATATGCGAGGTTGCTGCTGCTGCTGCTGATGCTGCTGCTGTTGATGTTGCTGCAATGGCTTGGAGCTTGGGAGCTATGGAGTGAAGGATTTTTAGAAAACATTTGGCCAAAAAATTTTTTATCAAAGCCTTCAGCTTCAGCAGCAGCAGCAACAGCACAGCAGTGGCAGTGGCAACGTCGACGGCAGGAGGCATTGTATGTCGGGAAATTTGAAACTCAATAGACAAAAAACCAAATAACAACACAAAAAAAATTTCTACAAAAAGTCGGACAAGCAATAGAAAAAGAAAACACACCCACATACACATACACGCACACACACACACACAAACACAACACACACACATTCCCATACCCTTGCTGATTCTGCCTTTTGGTCCTGTTACTGTTCCCTGGTATCAAGGCATTCGTTTTACTTTTTGTTTTTTTTTTTTGTATTTTCTTTTTTTTTGTTTTTTTGCACATAGATTTCCGCTTGATTTTTACTGCACTCAGAACGGAGAAGAGGAGAATGAGGAGTAGAAAGAGACGAGGAGTAGGAAGAGAAGAGTTGAGTTGAGGCTTGGGAGCTGCGACTCTGTTGCTGTTCTTCTGTCTGTGCATTTTGAGGCTGTTTTATTTTTCCGGTAGATTGGGGTGATTGTGGCTGAAGTAGGGGGGAATGGGCGGCTTGACAGGAGGGATGAGATAGAAAAAAGCGCGTTACTTTTGCCTGTCGATTTTTCTATGCCGACGCATTGGCAATAAAACTAAGCAAAAAACGCATTTCATATAAGGGTCCTGCCTCGCCATATGTGAGAATGAGTAAAGGCAACAATCTATCCCCCTCTCACTCCCACACTCTTTCTTTCTCTCCCTCCCTATGTCTTTCTCTCTCACTCTCTCTCTCTTTCTCTCCCTCTCTGTTTGTTTCCCTGCAGATGGACTGATGCTTGCAGCAGTAGTCGAACTTGGTCTCTGCTGGTAAAACCTTTGCATGTTGAGCTCAAACGACAGGCGACAGTTAGAGAAAGGGACATATACATATATAGAGATAGGTGAAGGTGATGGAGGGGCAGGATTCACCAAAGGCGTATCGAAAATTTTTACAAAAAGATCCAAAAATGAGTTCAAAAAATTTTGTTGTCAGAAAAGAGCTTTTTGATACAAATTGTCATGGCAAAAGAGCCTTGTGTGTGTGTGTATGCGTGTATGTGTCTGTGTGTTCATATAGATAACATTGTATACTTCAGGGCGTACACACTGTCGATCACTTTAATTAAGGCAAAGTCAACACAGAATATAAATATTAGCAAACATCTTACATGAAACATATATTAAGATTTATATTAACTTTTTTCCATGAATTGCCAAAAAAGGAGAAAAAAAAAGTTGGAAGGAAGGTAATGAAAATTAATATCAGCATTTTATTAAATATGAAATTGCAAGGAAAATGCTTTTGACTTAAAAACAGTTACGGCCATAATTGACTTAAAATTTTTTATATTTTTGACTTGAACTGATGGTTATTCAATTTTATTTCTTAAACAATTTTTATTTACTTATTTATAATTAAACTTATTATTTATAACTCACATGATTTAGCTGTTTTATATATTGTAGAGCAGTAAATATGTTGCGAAAGTATTTTCTAAATTTTATAACAATTTCTTTTCAACTCTTTATAAATGTACTTAAACAATATAATAAATATTTTATTCTCTAATATTTTGAAAACCCTGAGCCCACCTATAAACAATTATTCTTAAGACTTTGGATTGATTACATTTTATTCCCTATTTTTGTCTCTATTTTAGGCTTATTGTTTGTCTTTTTATAAATTGTAAAACATAAAGGAATCATTGGTAATAGTCTTTAAAAAATTTAAATTAAAGTTACAAAAGTTTATTTATAAAGTGCCGTTCAATTTTATAAAAAGTAATTAAATTTGGTAAGGATTCTTAAATTTTTAGTCTGAGAAATTGCACTTTAAATTGAATCAATTGAATAATTTTATACCGAACCTTAAGCAATTCATATGCTAGACTGAATTGACAAATACATATGTATGTTTATATGTATGTACATATAATGGGTGTAGATTGAATTGACAGATTTATCTACTATAATTTTCTTGGAGTTAAGTTCATTTTCTGATTGGCTCAATTCTCAATGTAAATAGGATTAAATCTACTTTGACTTTTGAGGGGGGGGCGACGAAATGTCTTCAAGTTTACCTTTTGTCCATTTCAAATAATTCAAAATTTAACTAAAATGTCAATGAATTTGACATTTAAGTATGCATTAGTTGGCCAGCTTGTGTATGTGTGTGTGTGTGTGTATAAGTGTGACTATACATATATGATTGTAGTATGTATTTATAAGTGTGTGCTTGTGTGTGTTTTGTGGTTAACCACAATTTGTCAGCCATTTGCCATTGTTTATTTGTATAGATTTAATTTTGCACACAAACAGAAAGAGCCAGAGATACATAGAGAGAGAGAGAGAGAGAAAGCAGTAGAGAGAGTAAGTGAAATTGACTAAAAATTTGGATCATCATTGACAACCACATCCGTTGTTCATCTGTGGATAAATTAATTGCTAGTCAAAATACAAAATTCAAATAAATACAAAACAAAACCAAAAAAAAAAAAAAATAAATAAATAAAGAACGTAAATAGACGAACGAATAAAACAAACAAACAAATAAACAGTTGGGGAAATTGAGTGACCCAAACTAACTAACTGACTGAGTGACTAACAACACAAATAGCAGCAGCAGCAACAAGAGCAACAACAACAACAACTACAGCCACTGCAACAATGGTGAGTGATAAACATGACCAAAATGCGCTATCAATTACATAGTGATTTTTGTTGTTGTCCACCTTAAAAGCCACCCACCTGCGCCCACCTGCAGCTATAGATTTTTGTGTTGACACATGCAACATGCTGTTAACACCAAACCGTCGCAGTAGCGGCAGCAGCAACAGCTGCAATATTGAATGTGTGTGTGTGTGTGTATGTATTTGTGTTTGTGTGGGTGTCAGCAACACTTTCGTTTTCAAACGCATTTCGCGTGAATTGCACAAAAAATAAAACATTGCTTGTGTGTATGTGTGTATATATGTACATACATATATATGTATGTATTTGTGTATGTGTACTGCAGCAAAACGCACTGTTGCATGCAACACTAACAGCAGCCGCACTTTTTACGTGTGCATTTTTTCACACACAATTTGTATAGCAGCAATCGGCAACATCAGCAGCATTAAATTGCAGTAGCAACATTGACGTTGTTGCTGTTGTTGTTGTTGTTGTTGTTGCTGCTAGTGTTGTGACATTAAATGGCCACAACTGGGCTAATAGTTGCCACGTGGTTGGCTATTTTAACAATTTTCATTCATAAAATCAGTCAGTTTAAAATGTATCACAAACACACAAATTGCAATTGCTGTTGCAACAGTTGTTGCCATTTGCCACAGATCAACAGTCTTTAGCATAAAGTTTAGGGCATTAAAGCTTTAACTGACGATTTGATAAATGCCTGAATCTATCCAAAAAAGAAAAAAAAAAAACCCCCCAGAGCAACAGGTTGCAGGTAGAAAAAAAAAGATGAAAAAACAAATAACAAACTCAACCGCGACATGCAACACATTTTGAGCAAAAGGCCAATCGGGCACTCCATATAGGTGTCATTGCCATGGGCAGCGGGGCAGGAGGTTCGACCTGCCTGCAATATCAATTGTTGTTGGGATTGCCGCTATTGCCGCTGCTGCTGCTGGCGTTGTTGCACTTGCACACTGGTGTCTGGGTGTATGGGATTGTTCGCTTCATGGTCTGACAGCCATTTGATGGCATTATGATTTATCAATTTCCATAAAAAACAATTGCCATAAAAATAACCGTTCAACGTTTGGGTATGTATGTGTGTGTGTGTGTGAGTGTGTAAAACAGGAATTTCTACTCAGCATTTGGCTAACAAAAAAAAAATATGGTCAACTTATAAAAATAGTTAAAACCTAGTGAAGTGCATAAAATACGATTCTGGGAAAGTTTTTATTTGGAAACAAGTTGAATTATGTTTAAAATAACTATTAAATATCGATAAACTTCATTATATCAAACTAAATTCAATATTATTATTAAAATTGGGATCCATTTTATTTTTATTTTGATTTTGGTTAATACTTTGAAGAACTTCAAATAACTGTTTGAGATTTTTTTTTCGATTCAAGTTAAGGTTTGGTCAAGAATTTCGAATGATGATTGATAAAATGATAAAAATTGTTTTCATTGAAAGTTATTAGCCTATGTTTTTGTGTATATTAAAAATATATAGCCGGATTTGACTTAGTCTGACAAATATAAAACTTTTATCAATATTAAGTTATATAGTCTTAAAAACATAAAAAAAATGATTTATTCGTTTTCTAAAGACTTAAACCGTAAGTATTGGATATGATTACTTTAAAACAAACTTTGAAGAAAGATATATTTTATATACGTTTAATATTAAATCTTATCCTAATTTGTATAACTATCTAGTCATATATATAAACGAAAGTCTTTAATGTAACAAAGAAATGAATTAAATTTATTCAAAATTTAGATCCCGCTTCTTCTCCACTAAAATAATCGAATAATCTTGAAATATGTGAAGAGAATTCATATGATTATTATTACATTTTAATTGTTAATTTTCTAAATCAAATGATTTACTTCCAATAATAAAGCTTTTGCAAATTTTAAATCACTGATAAACTGTTTTATTTCACCTGAAAATAGAAAGTCAAGTTGTGGGAAACAATCAAAGGTATTTAATAGACACCGCGTTATGTGGTGTCAACTAGCCATTAACATCTGCAACATCATCAGCATCGGCATCATCATCATCATCATCATCATCATCATCATGATCTATGCAGCATTTATACATCCATCGGGTTGCAACTACCCATACCCGTCCCCCCCCCCCCCCCCCCCCCCCTGCCGCTATTGTGTACTAGCTAACCAATTCACTCTGACACATCGCGATAAAAATCTGTTTGAAAAAGCCATGAGGTAAGCCACAAATTTGCGGTCAATTGGGTTTTCAGCCTGTTGCCGCAACAATGAACACACTCACAAACGGGGGCACAACAGTGTTGCATGTTGCAACAAAAATGCATCAACGTTCATTGACCAAAAAGCCATCATCATCATCATCTAGACATGGCATCCTAAAACAGAACCTGGTGGAAAACCTTTCCACATATAAACACGTTGTTTTCCAATTTCCCCATCACTTTTTTTTTTCTTTTCTGTTGTTGTTGTTGTTGTTATTTCTGCCTGTTCCGCCGCTGCATTTTCACACTTCAACAGCACCAATATACAAAAGAAGAGTAGACGGGGATCCCACAATGTATACATCTATAAAATAAAAACAAAAAAAAATAGAAAAAAATAAAACAGCGACAGACCGTTGCATAAAAAGTGCAACAATTCAAATGACCCAAAACGAGGTGGAAGTGGAGGCCATTGCTGCAGTAGAAGCAATCGGAGTGGGATGGAGTGGAGTGGAGGGTCGATTCATAGGCTGAGAGGATGCCTACTGCAAAAATTCATGCAAAAATTGGCGCGTGCGAAACCGAAGAGTTAAAAAATGGGTTGAAAAAGAAAAAAAAAAAAACAAAAACGACAAGAAAAAAGGATAGGAGAAGAGCGAAACCCCCTTGAAAAATTGCAACATCAACCGCAAACAAGCGGCCAACCGGGAGGTCACTCACTCACTTTTTGGAGGGTGCAGATGCGTGGTTAAAACTGTGCTCGCAGAGTGCACCCGGGATTGAAATCCCTAATAATCGCGTTGCTCCAAACGCGTTGAATGCATTTTCCCCCGATCCAAAAAAAAAAAAAAACAAAAAAAAAAAAACCCGTGAAAAAAAACAGGAACAAACACCAAACTGAAACCGTTGTGAAAAAATACAAAAATCTGTGTTTTTTGCGTATTGCAGAAGGGTGGAGGGGGGGGGGAGACTAGTAGTCGATAGGCCTGCATGGAAATGACCTTCAGTGAATATGCTGCTATACATTTCGTTTTTATATTTTTTTTTTTTTTGGTGCCGAGGCCATAACAGGACATTGATATGCAGCACAGGATAATCGCGGCCAGTGCAATCAAAGTGCAATGCAAAAAAGGGTGCAAAAATTCATCATAGGGAGGCAGAAATTTCACATTTTTTTTTAACAGAGACTCTCCACTTTTTTTTTTTTTTGTTTTTTTGGGATGATTTGCCGCCTGTTGCATCGATGCAACATCAGCGGCAATGGATGGGGTTTGAGCACGCATTCTGTGCATGACCTTGACGCGTGTGCCGCATGTTGAACAATCGAATGGACAACAGCAGCAGCGGCACAGGCAGCAAGCAAATTGGTGGCATCATCATCAACATTGCCGTCATCGTCATTTGGTGTTGTTGTTGATGTTTTTTCGCTTTTGTTGTTATTTTTTTTTATTTTCCTTTTTTTTTTTGTTTTTTTTTTTTTTTTGGATAGGTCCGCTGACTGCCTGCACTTTTGTTAGACTGCAGACTGCACCTCGCTCTGTGGCAGTGGCAATGGCTGGCTGACGGCAACCGGGTGCAACACTCTTTTTTTTTTCATTTTTTTTTTTGCTCCCCCCTGCCCCCGCTGTCATTGACAACATTTTGGGGTCGCGTGCGTGGCCCATTAAGCAAACGCCGCGCCATGTGGCAGTCAGAATTTGCTGCATTTTTTTTTTTTTGTGTTCTTTTTTCTGTTGTTGTTGTTGCTCTCGCATGCAACGCGCAAATTTTCATTCATGCATTTTCAGGCGTTTGTATGTGCCTGAGTGTGTGTGTGTGTGTGCGTCGAGCAAATTCATTCAGTTTCAATGGCTCATTCATGGAAATGCAACAGCGGCAGCACGTCAGCTCCCCAGCAAAGAAAAAAAAAATAGAAGGGGGGAGGGGAACAAGAATGGTGGTGTAGGTGTTAGTTGAGTAGCGGGTTTTTGGGTGGTGGGGGGGCTTATCAACTGAGATTTTTTTTTATGGCTTTGCCAATATTTAGGTAGGTGGAATGGCAATCATTCACAATAATAATGAAGAAGATGTTGCTGCTTATGGATGTGGCATGGCAACAGCAGCAACATTTTCTCTTTATACATTCATTTCGGACATTTTTTTTTAAAACATCTTTCACAGTTTTTGGTTATTATATGAGCTTAGTTGCATTTGCTTTGACTTTATCTTAATGAAGAGAAAATGCAAAATTTACGAAAGTCGGAAACAAAAATATTTTCATATTACTTTGTTGTTTTTTTTTTTAAGTAGCTACCAAAAGTATTTAAAAATTTTATTGCTATATAAAAAATTCATATCATTTTGATAGATACTTAAGATAATAAACATACAACAAATTGCTATTAATATTTAAGAGAGAGATTTAATAGGGAAGTTTGTGCAGTTCAGAGACTTCTTCTATATCTAAATATCTAAACTTTAACTAAAATGTAGTAAATGCTTAAATTGTAAAAGATGCATTTGCAATTGCCAATGAATTTAATATTTTCGATTGCAGAAAATTCAAGTCTTGCCTAACAAAAACTTTTGAAACTCCGCCGCTCATTTTTATAAAAAAATTAATTTTTTTTAATGTATTGCAAAATCAAACTGTTTTGTTTTTAGAAACTACAATTAAAACTTTCTATAAAATGCCAAAAATAACCTAACGCAGAAATATTAACAATTCTAAGTGAGACTTTACAAATTTTAAAACTGAAGCCAAATTTTAGAGTATTTAATAAATTAATTAAATTGATATATTTAGTTAATTATTTTAAAATTTATTGAGACAAATAAATGTGTGCTAATATGCAAAGCTCTTAAATTTATTTTATATTTTCCACTAAAGAATATCATGGAATCCAAGACAATCTTTTATCAATTATAAATTTTTGCTGCACATGTCATATACATGACTCTAGCTATCGTGACTACCCTTCCAGACATCATTCTAAATGCTCAACTGTTGTTTCAGTGGGAAAAGCCAAGGAAATGCATCCCCCATATTCTCTCATGCCAGTTAACATCAAACAAATCCCTTGACAATAATAATTGTGACTTGGCTTTGCCGCCTGCCAGTTGCCTCTATATCCATCTCCCCATCATCTTTATCATCATCGTCGTCAATTTGCATTTGGCTTTTGCCATTCAGTTGGCATTTCTTGATTTGCCTGCTTATAATAATTGTGCATTGTCAAACACCGTTTGCAATTATAAACAACAATCTAAATCCCGCTCCAAAAAATCTTAAAAGATGTTTACCATCTTTTTTTCATTGCTTCGTTGCTTTTCTTTCGTTTCGTTTCTTTTTGTTTTGTTTTACTTTTGTTTTTTTTTTTTTGGTTTTTGGTTTTTATAATTTGCAGTCATTGTGAATGTTTTTAATTAGTCTGCGGCCAAAAGGATCTTTTGAGCCTTTTGTCATTGCATCAACTTCAATCAGGCAATTTTCTTGCTGTTATCTTGAAATTTATGTCAAAGAGCGTTAAAGAAAAGAATTCATTTTGGCCATAATCCAAGATTGACTAAGTCGAAATTTAAAGCATTTGGCTTAAAGATGTTGCGGCGGCTGCTGTTGCTGTTGCTGTTGCCGTTACTGTTGCTGCTTCTAATGCCGTTGATGGTCACATATGCGCCTGCTGACAACTAATCCCTGACAAAAGGATGCAGATGCCCCATCCACCCATCCATTCCATGCATCTCCCCATGGTTGTTCCGCCCATACCCTCTGCTGCTGACCACATGGCCTAACAACTAACAACAACAGACGTCGACATCGACAATCGCCGCAGCCTGTCGATGTGGCCCAACAAATACAATAAAAAAAAAAAAAGAAACAGAAATAGAAACAGTAAAAAAAAGAAAAAGAACAAAAAAAAATATATTTGCCTGCGTCTGCACTTGACTAGGGAATGGGGCGTGGCAACGGAGGCGTTCATTTGTATATAAATGAATGCTAGAAAACGGGAAGCTACCAAAGCGGCCAGATGAAGGTGGCAAGGGGCAGCCAAAGGAGCGACAATGGCCAAGTGGAAGCGGAAGCGACGCAATGCAATCAAATGGCGCAGCGCGCAAAATCTACAAAAACACACACAAAGATACATACACACACACACACACACATAGACATACGCACACACAACGATAGAAGGACGCAGTTGGACACACATGCAGCAACAGCAATGGCAATGGCAGCAGTTGGAGGCATGCAGGCAGGACTCGGACTCGGCTGGCAACTTGCAACGCACGCGAAAATCTTGCCAAAGGGGTGCCCGCACCCCGCAGTCCTTTAAACTGAATCTGAGCCTGGGTCCTGGACCCACAACCAGAGTACAGTTGCGTTGTCTAAGCCAGCAATAGCAACAGCAACAGAAACATCAGCAGCATCCAGAGAAACAGGCACAGGAGCAATGCCGATAGCCACCCTCTCTTACTACTCTCCCCCCCCTCTTGTCATGTTTTCGCGTTCGTTTTGCCGCGTTAACTGTCCATCAATGCGGGCCTGAGGGGTATATCACACTGTAAAAAAAATTAATAATAAAAAATTAATATTAAAAAATTTATTTTATATGGAAAAACTAAAAAAAATCATATAAATTGTTATAAATGATAATTATAATTTTTAATTTGATTTGATAAAATATTTCAAATATTTCATTTGAAATGCTAACTAACTTTAACGTAAAATCGAATTAATTTTTTTTTAATTTTTATTCATTGTTAATTACATTAATTACATGAAGGACTCTTCATGTTTGCAAGATATTTCAAGAATTATTGAATGCATTAATTTCTTTAAGTGTTTTCCTTTTTGGAACTGGTCTAGGTCTCGTTCTCATTCTCATTCTCATTCTCATACTCATACTCGATGCCGCTGCTGCTGCTGTTGCTGTTGCCTGTCTATCTGTTTGTGTCTGTGGCATGCACCCCTCTACCTAACCTAACCCCAACTGCTGTCTCCAATCGTCCACTCTTTAACCATATAGAACATACCCTTCTACCCCACTATTCATCTAACCAGCCATACATCCATATAACCACCCATAGATGCCGCCTCGAACTCTTTCCCAATCAGACAGCCAGCGGCATCGTTAGCAACGCAACGCAACAAAACGCAACGCAACGCAACGACACGCGGACCAAACCGGACTGGACAGGACCGGACCTTGCCTGCATTTTGAACTTCGTTTTAGGATTTTATGCCCAACTGCAACCCCTCGATGGTTGATGGTCAGCTAGCTAGCCAGCTAGCTAGCTTCCAACTCCCTTGTTGGTAAGCCCTTTTTCATTGCCATCTATGCACCCACATCCAATAGTCTTTACGCCTCTCCCTCTTACTCTTACTCTTTCTCTCTCTCTCTCTCTCTCTTTTCCTCACACTCTCTTTCTGTACCTCAAACCCATTTTGGGTGGTTTCGTTTTATTGCGCTAGGCATTTTTGCATATTTGAGGCATCATCGCTCATCGCTTTTGTGTGTAAGCCAACTTTTAGACATGGCTATGAGTTTGGGTATGTAGGCATTGGCAAGAAGAAGCACTAGCAGAAGCAGTAAAAGAAGAATAACCTTTGCCCCACTCACCACTCACAGAGCCCAAGGCCCCCAATCCCTTCTAACTCTTCCCTTTCCAATTCTTTTTGCATTCTCTAAGCTGCAGTCGCCGTCATCGTCTACGTTGTTGTCGTTGTTGTTTGGTTGCAGTCTTCTATTTGGCGTTTTAATATGCGCCATTTTTTCCCGCTAACATAACCTTCAACTCCCCCCGCCTTAAGACCATCCTGCTGCTGCTGCTGCTGCTGCTGCTGTTCCTCCTCTCAGCTGCCTATACTTGTGTACGTTTGGTCACCTTCATGGACACACACACTCACACACACACACACACACACAAATGCACACATGGACGGAAACTTGAAGCATTTTATTTGTTTGTTTGCTTGTTCGTTCACTCATGTGTGTGTGTTTGAGTGTGTGTGTGTGTGTGTGTGTGTGTGCGGCAGACACAGCAGCAACAGCAATAGTACCCCCACCAACCTTCCCCTGCTAGCTAAACATAGCCCCAACCAAAACTCCTTTTCACAAACTTTGTCTGTTTGGGCTCAAATGTTGTCATCTTTCCCCTCCACCTCTCATGCACACACAACTACACATAAAGAGGGAGGCACACACACACACACACATACCCAGTTCCCGTTGCCTTGTCGCAGAGCCTTTCGTCGCTTTTTTGGACATCATGCGTCGGCGTTCACATTCACATCTGCACATCTCGTTCTTCATCCTCATCTACATCTAGATCCACATCCGTCTCCACATCCACATCCATGTCCGCGTCATCGTTTTGCTCGTCAGCGTCGTCGTCACCAGTTAAATACATAAATTTTCGTATAAACGCGTTTTTGGGAGTCGCGTTCCTTCATTGGGAGGTCTTACCAAAGGAGGAGGGTGAGGCCCAGCCTACCAAATTTTAATCAAAAAGGAGACATCTCCTCTAAACTCATTCCCCCTTTTTATCTTTGTTTATTTTTTTCTTTTTTTTTTTTTAGTTTTTCTCCATTGCAATTGCAACATTTTCTGTGATGTTTGAAGTACAAACTTTTGCAAATGGGTGAAAATTAAACCTGTAAAGAGAATCTCCAGACAAGAATGTTATGAAACGGAGATTGAATTTAATATATGTATAAAAAGAAGCATTATAAATAATTTATTATAAATTTATAAATATAATGGCAATGAAATAAGTTTAAAATTAAATTGGTTACCATCTTTTGGAATGAATGAAAACTTAATCTTAACTAAATAGCAAAAAAGAGAAGAGAAATCCTATAATCAATAGTTTATCTATGACTATATGCATTGCTAATCTGAATTACCATTTAAGCAATAAAATAAAAAAAAAATAATTAAATAAACTGTTCAAAAAGAAAGAGGCTTGAACAAAAAATTTGGAAGCTTTAATAAAAAACAGAAAATGTTTCATGGCCGCGGCAAAAGATTACAAAATATTTTATCTAGTATTTATTTGCTTATTTTTTAATTCTAATTGCCTTTCCAGATTCACAGATAGAAAGACAAAAGGGTAAAAAAAAGATCTAGATTATTTTGACTACAAACGGTGATAAATATAAAAAAAAAAAACATAATATAAGAATCATAATCCATTTATTGTACATAGTTTTACAGTGTGTTGTTAACTATATTTAGTCTACTATAAACTTTCATTAGAATTGCAACTAAACTAGAAAAATGTCAACTTAATTCCACTTAAATTATATCAAAATTGATTCGTTCATTTTTATTTAGAACAAATATAGAAATTTTGTAAATTTTTAACTATTAGAAATTGACAAAAAAAAACTTCGAAAACTTTGTTTACACAAATCAATTGGCAGACTATAAAATCCAAAAGCCTATAGATTTTGATCTTTAGTTATCTTATTAATGTAAACATAACGATTTAATTTTTTTGTTTTTTTCTTTTTGGAATATTTTCAGTTATTTATACATTTGTGTACAAATTTACGTTATAATGATCAGATCCACGATAATAGATAAAATGAATAAATTTATTAAATATTTTTGTTTTGTTTTTAAGCGCTTTCGCTGCACATGTTGATTATGTCCCCTCCTTCCCCCACTACTTGCCTTACCTATTTTCTATAATTTCGAAGGTCTCCGCCGCTCTCTTTTGCATCGTCGTCTTGCCTGCATTTTCAGCTGATGGCCAGCTGATGTTCATTATAATTTATCCCATCAGCCGCCATTTGCCAGTCACGAAAATATTATGCATAATTTATGACTGGTTGAGCTCAGTTGAAGACTAGCTTGCTCTTTCTTTCTCTTTCCCTCCCACCTCTCGAGCACTATAGCACTACTCCAGCCATCTCACTCACTCGCAAAATTTTAGATTTGTTTTTGCTGTTTTCGTTGTTATTTTTTTTTAAATATTTTTTTTTAATATTTTTTTATTTTTGTTTTGGTTTTTGTTGTATTTCTTTAGTTTATGCACATTTGTATTAAAAAATGCGCAAGGCAAAAACAATAAACCCAAATCGTGATGGACTTGGACTGAGTGTCGAATGGTGGGGACGTGGGGGGCGAGTGTGGGCAGTGCTACTGTATCCCCCTACTAGAGCGAGAAGAAAAATTTGCGCAAAACAAGAAAGAAAAAAAAATGCAGGTGCAACTGTCTACAAAAGGCATCTAGAAATCCAAAGAGAGTAAGAGCAAAAGCAAGAGTCCGAGTCGAGTCTCTTAAAAACAAAAGAGCGCACAAGCCGAAGATTGCGGCGAATTGAGAGCCCCCAAAAGGGGAGCGGAGAGACAAGTTTTGGCCTAAGCATTTGTTTACAATGCACACACGATGACGACGCCGTCGTCGTCGATGCCGCTGTTTCAAACAGCGCTGCCAGCGTTGTGAGAGCCGAAGGTTCGCTAGTGCGAGAGAGTGTGTAGGGAGGATAGTTCAGTAGGGTTGGATGCGAGGAAAGTGGAAATGTGTGAGCAGGGTGGCGGAGGGGCCTCAGCAAACGGAACTAATTAATGAACAATCTTTTTGTCGACTTTTTCTTGCCGAAGAGCGTAAATGAATGAGAGGGAGCTAGTTGAGGGTCCAAAGAGCGGGCCTATTGATAAATATTAGAATGCTGGAGAGAATGCGGCGCTATGGAAGGGGAAGATAAATGACTAAGCATTATACTTAACGAGGCTCATTCATTCAATGTTATTCATTTTTATTTTTGATCGTTGAACATATAAATATAAAATAATATTTATTAATACATACTTAGAAACATAGTTTTATAGAAAATCTTATACTTGAGCTTAGGATGTTCATCTACGAAAATTGCATTCAAATCAAATATCAGCAGAGCAGTAGCTTGGCGCTCTTCCTACGCCACTAACGCTGCAAGCGGCACCCAAAAAAAAAAAAAAAAAAAAGACAACAAAAAAAATTAGGCTTAGGCCTAACTCTACTCTACGCGCTCTCCCACGCAGTCGACGCCTGGCCATTTCCATAGCCAACTTCCGTTTCCTCACGCACACACACTCAAACATCCGAGTGGACGTGTACGAAGAGTCTCTGTCTCCGTGTCGGTTGGGTGCCTTGCACTTGCATCTCTTGCCGCCGACGCTACCTCAACTACATGTGTCCATATTTTCGGGGGTTGTCAGCCGAGTCGTGCGAGGTGGTACATGTGTGTGGGAGAGCGCGTCATCATCGTCGTCGTCGTCGCCGTCGTCGTAGTTGTAGTCGTTGACGTCGTTGTTGTTTCGTTTTTCCGAGCAAAGGAATTTGCCGGTGTTTTTGGCGCCTGCTGCTGCTGCTGCTACTACTGCTACTGCTGCTCTCCGCATAATTTTTGAAGGCAGCGCGCGCCACAGCGACGGCGACTAATCAACGCACGCGTCGTTGTCGTTGCTGCTGTTGCTGTTGCTATTGCTATGGCTGTTGACGTTGCCATCTCCTTTGCCTTGAAAGTGCAAACTGCAATTGAAACAGCGACGCCAGCAGAGAACGTTGCGCGAACTATTTGCGACTTCGTCGCGGCCTCAGCGAATTCGCATTCGCAACTCGAGAGTTTTGCGGGGTTATCCCCTCGCCCCTCCACCCATCTATCCCCAGAATAACAGGCAGCAACAGACAAGAGTAGAGTTGTGTGTGGATGGCTGGCTGGCTGGCTGGCTGTGCCTGTGCCCCGTTTGGCTTCAGTTTTCCACAATGCCGTCGTCGTCATCATCATCGTAGTCGTAGTCGTCGTGTGTGTTGTGTGCCCCGTTGCCGCTTGTGTTAAGTTTGTTTTGAGTTTTTCCGTATCAAAATGTGCAAAACGATTTCAGTCTAATTCAGACGCTCGTGCTGAGAAGACTTTTGGCCCTGTTTTGTTGGCCAATATTCAACCGAACGTAACGCAACGAGGACGAGACGAACTGATTGGTGTGCTGAGTGTGTGAATACGAGCAAATGCAACTATATACGTATACGTAGTGCGCGTAACGTAACTTACACATACATACTCGCACACACGCACACTATAATGAAATAGAAACGCGCGTCGCGATAAACGATAACGATAGCAAGCAACATGGCGACCCTGGAGTCAACATCACAACGGAACGATCGCAGCGAAACGGAAACGGGTAACGAAACCAATGTAGAACAGGCCCAATCAGCACAAAGACAACGTAGTGGCGGAGGTGTTGGTGGCATTACTCCAACACCAATACACTCAAAAAGTCAACCAGATTCACCGTCAAATAAGGCAGAGGATCAAAAATCTGAAAGTACTCCCGAAAGGCGTCGATCACCAGGGGGAACCGGAATACGGGGAACTGATGGTGGTTCTTCGCCAGTGGGTTCACCACCGGCCCGTAGTTCATCAGCTGCTTCACCTAACTCCAATTCAGCCCAACAATTTTGCTTGCGTTGGAACAATTACCAGACGAATCTTACCACTATCTTTGATCAGCTATTGCAAAACGAATGCTTTGTGGATGTAACTCTGGCCTGCGATGGCCGTTCAATGAAGGCCCACAAAATGGTTTTATCTGCTTGTTCCCCGTACTTTCAAACTCTTCTCGCAGAGACACCTTGTCAACATCCCATTGTGATCATGCGTGATGTCAATTGGTGTGATCTCAAGGCCATTGTTGAGTTTATGTATCGTGGCGAGATCAATGTGAGTCAAGATCAAATTGGTCCACTTTTGAGGATAGCAGAGATGCTCAAAGTACGAGGTTTGGCGGATGTTACGCACATGGAGGCGGCTGCCACAGCAGCAGCTGCTGCAGCAGCGGCCGCAACGGCTTCCGCATCTTCGACAACATCTGAGCAACAGCAGGTTTCATCACCCAAAGAGACGCAACGTGAAGCTGCTGAACGTGAGGCAGCTGAGGAATTGTTGGCATTTATGCAGCCAGAAAAAAAATTGAGATTGGGTGGCACTGACTGGGGGGACTATGCTGGTGGTGGAGAGCTACGTTTATCCCCTCTAGAGCGGCCACAAGCCGGACGGAATGTACGCAAACGTCGTTGGCCATCAGCCGATACCCCAATGCCCATATTCAATCCGCCCTCGAGTAGTCCATTGAGCAGCCTCATTGCGGCCGAGCGATTGGAGCAAGAGCAAAAAGAGCGCGAACGTCAGCGAGACTGTTCGCTAATGACGCCGCCACCGAAACCAAGTGGAGCAACCACACCGCGTAGACTAACCGAGATACATGGCCTAGATATGCCCTCACCTGCCACGACACCAGCTCCACAGATCCTTGCCCGATCTGCTAGAACTTTGGCTCCTAGTCCCCAACAGCAGCAACAGCAGCATCAGCAGCATTCGTTGCACACTCACCATCATCCACCGCAACCCCCTCCACATCCATCATCGCATCCACCTCCACATCATTCGCAATTGGGCCACTCATCGCCTGCTTCAAGCCAATCTGGAGCTTCTGCAGCAGTTCATCAAGCTGCCTCATCCGCAGCTAGTTCGCCAGCCGCTGTCGATGGTCGCTTCCCCCTGGGTCCAGCGGCTGCCATGGCTGCTGCGGCCATGGAGCTGAGTGCATTGGGTCCGCCTGCAGAGCCACGCCTACCACCGCCACCGCCACACCATCAAGGTGGATCGACAGGATCATCTTCATTAGTCGATGATATGGAGATCAAGCCGGGTATAGCCGAAATGATACGTGAAGAAGAGCGGGTAAGTCTTTCAAAATGACAAACACTGAAACATATGCTCATTTAAGAGCAAAATATGGGTGATCATGAACTCTCTTACACTGTCTGGAAAAGAGACAAGAGCTATCGGTAGATAGAGAGTGAGTGCAGAAGAGAAATAGAGAGATCGCTCTGCCACTGCGACGCTAACGTTGTCGCTAACAGCGCTGCTACGCTAGTTTAGCTCGTCTCGCATTTTGTTTTGATTCATATTTCGCGCGATCGTCTTCGGCTTCTGCTACTGCTTTCTGCCGGCGGCATTTCGCTTGCTCACCTCGACTCGTGACGTCATAAATTGTGGCCTGGGATTTCTGATGATTGACAGCATTCACGTGCTACACGTCGTAGTCATTGTCGTTGTTTTTTTCTTTCTTTTTTTTTCTTTTTTTTTTTTTTTTGCTGTTGTTGTTGCCGTAGCTGTGTCTTCTGCTGCCGTTGACCATGTCAGCATTTATGGAGTTCTTTCTGCGTTCCACATTCATTTTCGTCTTGTCATAGGTTCCGTTCTTTGGGCGTAAGCAGCCAAGGGGAAACATTTTTCTCAATTGTCTTTTGGCATTTTTGTGGTTTTGTGGTTCCTCTTCATTTTCTGTTATGCCCCCTTAGATACAATACTTATTGATTTTATTGTATTGGGAATTTTGGGTTTATTGAACTGACAAAGTTTTGAAATTTTGAAACCTCTGCGGCATTCCTTATCGGGGTAAATTATACAATTCATATAAAAAAATATTATTTTTTTTTTTTTCAAAATTTATTTTGATAATTTTTTGATTATTTGATTTATGACTTATGTAAATGAAACACTTAAGGCCGATCCTTGAGTGTTTTTAAAATGTATCTAGATAACGTTATGTGCAATTAATTTTTGAGTTGGGTTATTATTCTCATCATATGTATGCATATTTCTCATTCTGTTTGATTTTAATTTATAATAATGTTATTTCACAAAACCAAAACAACATAAAACTAATCCAATGTGCGTAATTTGTAGATTTTATTATCAAAGTACATACATACATATATGTATATGTACATATATACATACATATGTATATATTTTGAATAGCATAAAAACTGAGATTATTTGAAATTTTTTTATTCCATTCCGCAATGTTTAGATAGATATGGATTGTTGTTTTCATTAAAATATATTTTGTTTTAGAAGATTTCCATTTGCTATACATATATGTTTTTTAAATGTGTTTGTTTGGAATTTTTTAACATTTCTTTTTTCGTGATTAATTACAAATTAAAGACCCAATTAGACATTCTGAATTTAGATTAAACAACTATTATGATAACATAGAAAATTGTATTAAAAAACTAACACCCATTCCTCTATTTACGTTATTTAACTTTTTTGTATAAATACAATAAAAATTAAATAGATCTATAGAGAATAGATAAAATAGTACATATATTAAATACATACATATACATATGAAACATTTGTCCACATTTTTTCTTAAACGATAAATTATTTATAAATCATTTATGATAGTATATGTTAGGCTAAATTTATTAATTTAATTGATTATTTTCATAAATGCCATCGTCTATGATATCTTTTTAATTTTATATTAAAGTATCATCGATCTTCAACCGGTTCTTCCAAAGAGCCTTTTTCACTTACTTATCTATATGTATGTATGTACATATATACACATACATATATTTATATATGTATGTATGTACATATATACACATACATATATAAATATATGTATGTATATATACAGTGATCTTACTCCTTGTGCTTACATCAACCGCACCGCAGAATTCGCACTTTAATAAAGAATTTTATTTATTTATCTAATAGACGTCGACGTCTCATACTCACTATACTCCAAACTCCAACTTCAATGCCGACAGGTCGCTGTGTCCATACCCAATTCATAGATGGGCGGGAGGTTAACGGAAGGGAGGGTGGGGTGAATATCATATTTGCGTTTGTCTGGATATTGTCAGGGGCACAACGATCTCATGTGTATGGGTCCGATGAAGAAACGTTCCTGTCGATTGTCCAGTTGTCCGGATTGTCCATTTGTCCAGTTCTCTACGGTTGTGTTTATTGTCGCATTTGAGTGCATTAATCAAATAACCAAATGCTGCCACTATAGGTGAAGGAGGTGATGCTAAAGGGGAAAGGGAAGTTTGAGGTTTGGGCTTACATTAGCGTGCTCATATGTTCAATTCATTTTGAAGACATTTGTTTCTCACTCATATCATATCTCTTATTCATTCATTCATTCATTCATTTCATTGCATTTCATTTTGCCTTCTTTTCTTTTCTTCTCGTTTGCTCGTTAGCGTGTCTTTTCAATAAATATTTTGTTTTTATGGTTTTTTAAATATTTTTCCTTTAACTGACCCAAGCCCCGCGTCGTTTGCTTTGCTTTTTATGTGCTTAGAAATTCTTTGGAAAATGCATCTCCTCACTATTCTGAGCATCTCCATCTGCATCTTGGCATTTGTTGTTTTGTTTGCCTTGGTATTAGTATAGTTGAATGTGTGCATGCATCATACTGTGGATGTGTGTGTGTGTGTGTTGGCCATGTTTATGCTTTCCTGCTGTTTGCCTTTCCGATTGTAAGTATGCCTGTGTGTGTATGTGTGTGTGTGTTCCCCTTTTCCTCCCTCTTGCCTTTTATTCACACATTTCATTTCATTTATTAAAAATTGAAGGCGATCGTTTCTCCATATATAAAAATCAAATATTGACAGCCGCCTCGGCGCATCGAGCAGCATCCGCGCAAAAGAATCAATTCTTGACAAGATGCACTCGGACTTGTTTGATACCCTTTTAAGCCATGTGACCATGTAAAAGGCAACACAGAAAATCCTTAGTTGCCAAGTTTACATCTATGAATGGCGGATCCTAAGGCGATATAATACACTATATATAAATGTGGTTTTTTTTTTAAGGCTTTTTTTTATTTTACACCAACTGTTGCATATTGCATAAAAATAAGCGACTTAAATTCAAGAAAAAATTTACTTGCTAAAGGGTAACTTAAAGTCGACACTTTAAATGGCTTACAGACTTGTGATTTTTATTTTTTTTTTGTTTTTTAATATTTATAATGCTTTTTTTTCATTTATTTTATTTCGATTCTTTTTTTTTGTCTTTTTTTTTAAGCAGATAAAGCCGATAAGTGTCAGTTCTCTTCTGTTCTGTTCTGTTCTGGTCTCTTGGCCTCAGAGTTCTCTCTGGTTCGGTTTCTGGTGATTAATTGCACTTTTATTTGTCTGCTGCGTTTTGCCTTTTGTTCAATATAATTTTTGGTTCCTTTTACGATATACTTTTTCACGTCTTTTTGTTTAATATTTTATTGCCCAGGCCTCATTAGAGGTGCGGTTCAATGAACCTTTTACTTTAGAGAGAGAATAAGAGAGGGGGATAAGAATAAAAATAAAAAAAAATGTTAAATATCTACCATTTGTATAAATTATATTTATATCCAAAACCACTTTCAATTTTCGAAACAAGAGTAGGGGAGAAAATAATAATAAAACAACAACAAAAAAAAAAAAAAGAAAAAGGAAACAAAACCTTTGCATCAGTCCCTCATTATCTGAAGACAAAAAACAACTCCTACACCTCTCTCTCTCTCTCTCTCTGTTCCTTTCTCACATCCTCTCATTCTGACTCTATCCCCCTCTTCTCACACTCGTAATTAGTATGTGTCGCTTACCCAACAAATATAACAACAACGACCAAAAAAAAAAAAAATAAAGAAAAAGAGAAAGAGAAAAAAAAAAAGGGAAAATCGAAATCCTGTAGACAAATTACCGCATCTCGATAGGAGGGCAACACAAGAAGCCAGACAAAATGCTGGCAACAAAAAAGGTGAAGCAAGAAAATAAGAACAGCCAAACGTGCCACATTCAAACTACTTCAGCACACAGCTCAACACACGAACAAAACACAAAAAACACAACAAGAAACAAAAAAAAAAAAAACCAAACAACACTTTCCGCTAAAAAAAAAATAACGTCACATCAATGAGTCGAAAGTTAAATGCTCTTTCGCTCCTTTATTATATCCTTTGTCCTTTTTCACCTAATAAATGTGAGTGAATTTTTGGAAGGCTGATAAAATTATATTATATCTATTATAATAAGAGTTAATTATTTTCATAATAGATTTGTTTTAAGAAACTAAAGGTTAATAATAATATATCGTAAATGTAATATTCTTATTACCTTTTTAT
The DNA here is from genome assembly GCA_037075365.1 of Drosophila emarginata. Taxonomy (NCBI): domain Eukaryota; kingdom Metazoa; phylum Arthropoda; class Insecta; order Diptera; family Drosophilidae; genus Drosophila; species Drosophila emarginata. Next base: position 786,519 of record JBAMCD010000283.1, read on the forward strand.
TACCTTTTTTTTATTTTATTTACTTTCTATCTCAACTTAAAACTTTTGGTATTTGAATTAATTTCCAAAATATTTATTATATATACATACATATATATATATATATATCTCATAAATAGCTTAAATCTAAACAAACTCCTTAAATAACTATTTTTACATATTACTCTTATAAGAAAATTCTTTCCTATTAATTACTATTTACTTACTTTTTTTAAATCAATTAAGCAAACTTCTTTTATTTATAATACTAAATACAATATAAAGTATCAGCAAGCTAATGTATTTTAGATTAATTATTTTAAAATGGATATTTCGAAAAATTGTACAAAATTAAATAAATTCAGATCGAGTAGATATAATAAATCTTTAATTTATTTTAAAAGTTTTAAACAAAATTATAGATTATATTCGATATCGTATCGCATTGTCGACACCACTGTAAAAATCAGTTTGCATTATGCTTAGATTTAAGTTTTCCATATGATCCAATGAAATCTAACTTTAGGAGGGAAATTTTTCGCTTAGTGATGAAATCATTATAGCCTCTTTATATATCTTAAGGGAGAGGGTATGCCAAGAGGTGAAGAAAAAAAGGCAACAATCATATAGCAGGTTCAACGATTGAGGGATGGCATGCGGGGGGGTTAGTAAGGCAAAAGATGAGCAAAATGTGTGGCGTGCATAAAAATTGAAAAAGATGCAACTCACAAAAAAAAAAAAAAAAACAAGGAATCTCGCACGCTGCATTTGAACAGTGTGTGTAAGTGAGAGTATGTATGCTCTCTGTCTCTGTATGTGTGTGTGTGTGTGTGTGTGTAGGTGAGCCAAAAAGGAAAGGAAGCCAACAAGCCACTTAACCCAATCGACAAAAGTCATTACACTCGTCACTCGTCTCTCTCTCTCCCGCAAAATGCCCCGAGATTCCAACTCCGTCACAGTCACCGCTACCGTCACCACCATCGACTTTGACTCCGACTCGGAGCTCTGTGATGATGCTTCCGCTGTACGCGATGTGTCTTGTGTCTTGCGTCTTGTGTCTTCTTGTCTGATCTTTGCTTTAGGGATAAATTGGCCTCAAGTGCTGCTACCGCTGCCGACTCGCTGCCGATACGCTGCCCCCACTCTCTCTGCCTGACTTTGGAGAATAAAATAATATAAATAATACAATTTATTATGAGGCCGCAGCAGCAGCAGCAGCAGCAGCAGCATGTGTTCCCATCTAAAAGAGCACACACATTAGTGTATCTGCAACTGTGCAGCTGTTGCATCTGCTGGATACATTTTCCAGTTCAGTTTCCTTTTTTTCTTTTTTTGTTGTGTTTTTAAGTAAATAAATAAAATAAAAATGAAGAAATATATTTTTAGTACTGAGAATAAACAGAAGAAAAAGGAAAAAAAAAAAATCCCCAACGGCGAACAGCAAAAATAAATTGTATAATCCGCTTTGATGTATCGCCTTCTGTTTTATATTATTGAGGCATATTTTATATATACACATACAAAGATCTATATATATATATATATATTTTTATACATATATATATATATATATGCATACACATATGGCATTTGAAGTACTCTAGCAGTTACATACAATATCATCTGAATCAGATATAAAGAAACAGATCTTTTGCTTCATTTAGTTTATCTTTTGCTTTTCTTTTTCATTTCAACTCATTTCATTTTTGTTTTTTTTTAATTAAAAACAAAAATGTGTAATAAAATTGCTTTGTGTATATGTATGTGTGTGTTTATTTTAATGTTTATAAATTTCAAATACTTTTGGCGGAAAATTTTCATTTTCATTTTAATTTTCATTTTTAATGGCTAAGCGCTAAATAAATTTGTATACGATGTGGAAATGGCAACGGCAGCTGCAGGAGCCAACTTGAAACGTTGATTAATCTATAAAAATAAATTTGTATCTATATTTCCCCCTTCTCATCATTTATGCCACCCAGCCCTCCCCTCATTTGCCTCCTGTGTGCATATACCCCCCTCATCGTCATCATCATCTTCATCTTCATCTCCTTTCCATTATATCTCCTTCTCCATCAACATCTCGATCTCTGTTTTTTCTCTCTCGCTCTCTCTGTCCCTCTCTCTCTCTCTGTCTCTATGTAGTCGTATCTTTTTCTTTGGTCTGTCTTAATGCGGCCTCTTCGGCATTTTCTAATCGGATTTAGTTGGCCAGGCTTCATTTATTTTATTTATTTTTATGCTTGTAATGCGGCATAAATAATTTATGCAGATAAATAACCCAAAACCAAACCAAAACCAAACCAAACCTAACCAAAGGCCACCTCTCCAAGGGGCGCCCCCGATGCCGATGCCAGAGTCTAGGCAAAGTAGTCGAGCCGAGTAATCATAAAGCAAAACAACAAGCTGACAGAAAGACTAGAAGGGAGAATGAGGGGTATTGGCTGGCATATGAGGGATATAGCAATGGTTGTAGATATGCCAGGGGAGGAGAGGTGAGGAGGGAGGTCAACTCAGAAGGGTTTACAGCGGCCACAATGAAAATAACATAGTAACAAAAACAATAAAATACACAAAAAAAATAAAAAAAGAAAACCAAAACAAAAAAAAAATTATCCTTCTAAAAATATTTATTTATTTTTCAAGAGATCTACCCACACAGACACAGACACAGACACACACACACACACACACAGTAAAAGAGCTACATTTATTTGTAACTTTGTATAAATTTATTATATTGCATTAGTTGTAAGTCAGTGTCCCCGTTCCCTTACACCGCGACATCCCGCCGCACTCCCGCACCATCAATCTACCACCAGCCTCAGTCAACAATCTCCAACTCTCATGCCAAGAATCTGTTTGGCTCTTTTCTTGTCTTTCGGTTTTGATGTGTGCGTGGGCCATTACGGGGGGTAAAAAAAGGTGCGTAAAAAAAAAAAGAACTTATTATAAATTACTATATAAAATATAACAAAGTATAGCTGAGAAAAAAAAAAAACTCAACTTAACCACAGCCAAAAGATTGAGACAGAGATGGAAATGGAGAGGAAGGCTGAGACTGAGTCTTAAGGAGCGGCCTTAAGGAAAGGAGAGATACCTGATTGAGTGCATAACTACCTGAGGAAGCGGAGGTCTAATGGGGAAGTGGTCTGAAAGAGGGCAAAGGGATTGAATGTTGCAGTTGGAATTAGTTGCTAAATGTGAGTGTGAGTGAAGAAGGGAATGGAATGGAGCTGTTGCTGATAGAAATGGAAATGAATCAGCAGCAGGCTTAAAAATCATGATGGTAGGAGGAGTATGTCTCGGATCTGGTAAGGGGGTTACAAAAAGAAACCAGCAGGAGCCTGATAGCAGTTGAAATGGTATGAATGATGGCAAATGTATATCAAATTAGTGAATGATGCAGTAAGTGCCTTTTGGGACCAAGGAGTTGAGTTGTGTTGCATTCAACACGGTTTTCCTATGGAAATGGAATGACAATTTTTATATGAAATGGCAGCTCATCTGATACATATGTATATTATATATATGTATATATTTTTTTGCATATACCAAATGAGAATAGATGCATTTAGTAAATAGATAAAATGAAATTGATGCATAGAATATATAAATTTTTTAAATCTATGTATATATAAGATAAATGAACCCAGCACTTAAAATGAGATATGACCCTAATATACATATATGCAATATATATGAATAAATTAATAGTTATAAAATATATAAGATAATAAAAAAGTTTTTATGCATATATTAAATATCTACTGCTTGTATCTTATAAATAAATAAATCTTATTTTAGTAAGTCAAACTAAATATTTTATAGTTAAATTATTCAAATAAATTAAACAATTCTTTAATTATCAGTGGATTTTATAAAATGAACTTAAATTTTAATAAATGAAAACATAAATATTTATTATTAAACTAAATTATTTTAGATCTGACATAAGAAGAGATTTTTATTTTTTTTTCTTAAAAAAAAAAGAAAAAAATAATATTTATTTATGTCAAACTTTCATGATTTTTAAATATTTTAACCTTTGTTGGTATCTATACTATTTATATGTTAATGTTGGATTAAACAATATATTTATTCATTTCAATTTATCATGATTATAATGCCATTTATGTATATGTAAGTATGTGTATGTATGTGTGTACTATTAAGATAAGTGAAACTTGGTTAAATTTTATACCGTCTTTGCCGCATTATCGACATTTAATTCACAAAGTTAATCCATTCACTTGACAATAGTGTGAATTTCCATTTCTTGGCCTTCTTTTTGGTCCCCCGTTTCCCCACTCCACCAATCACTATACTCAAAAGTTAAAAAACTCTGCAAGCTTGACAATCTCAACTGCCGCCTTTTTATTATGAATACAAAGAACAAATCTTATAAAGGAGTAAAAGAGAGGCAGACAGTGAGAGAGAGAGAGAGAGGGAGAGGGGGGCAGTAGGCCGCAGACTGGGGATGAGCTTCAAGATGTCGTCGTTTTTGTTGCTGTTGCCATCGTCTTCTTCTTCTTCTTGATTTTGTTTTTTTTTTTGTTGCTGTTGCTGTTGCTGTTATTGTTGGAGTGCAACAAACTAAAGACAAATATTTACAATGAGCCAACGATTAATCACACGCACAGGCAACAACAAAAACAAAAAAAAAGGGGAAAAAAACGTATTAAATAAATAAATAAATGGCAGTGCCACAGAGCCAAGCATCATCATCATCGAGCCAGCAAAAGAAGAATGATATCCAGGGAGATGGAGAGGGAGAGAGAGAGAGAGAGGGAGAAAGGGAGGATTGAAGGGGCATGGGGAAGCTAAAATGATTATGTGTATCTCGAAGATACAAGTTTATGCCTTGGCTTTTGTCTTTGTGCATGTCGTTTTTTTTTTCCTCATTTTGTTTTTTTATTTATTTTTTTTCTTTATAATTTTTTTTTGTATCTTGGCTTGAACGCAAAATAAATTAATTAAAAATGCAGTCGGGCAAGAGTCAATACGATCCATCCATCCAATCCAGTCCAATTCAATGCAACGCAATGAAATGCAATACATTTTCCTTCTCCTTCTTCTTCTTCTTTTTTGTTGTATTTTTTTTTTTTCTTTCTATAATTGCATTTATTTAATTATGATTTTTTTACAATTCATACAATTTATTTATTTATTTATACACTTATACGTTATACAGTTTGCACGTGATTGCCATCAGAAATCAATTAAAAGTTTTTTGTTTTCGAACTTTCGTCATATCGTATTATTTTTTATTTTTATTTTTTTTTTGGTTTTTTTGTTTTATTGTTGCACCACACGATAAGATAGCAAACTGATAACGTGTTAAATCGAACATGAAATGCACAAATTAATGTAAAATAATAACAATAAAAGAATAGAACTTAAAATAGAAAATTCCACGTTTCGTTTTGATGATTGATAGAAAATAGCAATGATATTGCACACGTTCACGCTTATCGGTCTGGAATTTCAATATATACATATATATATGTATATAAATACTATACTATACCAATGTTATACTACTTATATATATAGAAAACACAGCGTATGATTAATAAGAAAGCAGCAGAAACAGCAGCAACAGCTAAGCTTAGCTGGCAAACCAAAAACAAAAGATACTCAGATTTAGATTGAGATACAAATACCAGATACTTGCCCCTGCTGATGTTTTTGTTATGGCTGTTGTCGTCATGCTCGTGTCAACGCCGTCATCATCGTCGTCATCCTCCTTCTCCACCATCACCACCACCTCTCATCCTCCTCCAACAGCTGTTGGCGACGCGCTTTTGGCTATTGTATGCTTGTGTATGTGTGTGTGTGTGTGTGTGTGTGTGTCTTGTGTTGTGTGTGTGCGAGTCAGTAGAGGCCAGGCCAGACCATAACCTGCCGCAACATGAAAAGCTCACAAACAGCAACCGCCAAAAGAAAAGATCCACTTATTCTTTTACAAAACGAAGTGAAAAACACTCTTACTATATACTCGCTTTATATTTATATTATTGGGAACTTTAATAACTGTGACTAGTTAAAATTTGATCTTTAAATTGTCTTCAATCTTGAATCAATTCTTTATTTGATTTCGAAATTTTAGCCTTAACCAATGCCATAGTCAATTTTATTTTAAAGTTTTTTATAGAAAAGTTTAAGTTAAGAACTAAATTATGTAATATCTTGTTTATTGTTTTTTATTTTGTTTTAACATACTAAATCGTTTTAAAGGAGTTAAGAAATTTAAAAATCCCATTGAATATATGTATATTATATATTAAGGATAAATTTACCAACAACTCAGATTTCCCTAACTCCACTTCATATATAAAATTTTCACAAAGTATTTCAAATATCTGCATATTATAGAATATGTATATAAATTCTGAAAGAGAACTTTTTAAAATTGTACAATTTACTTAAAGATACTTATTTGTTGGATTTATTTTTGCTCTTTAATGCGCAAGTGTATATACCCGCTAACTTAAAGATACTTTTACAAAAAAAAAAAGAAAGAAAAAAGAACCACCAAAAAGAAAAAGAAAACACAAGACAAACAAAAATTTGCCATGGCGTCGACTTTGACTTTGATGCGTTTGCCGCACGCTTTTCGTGTACGGACAGACAGACATTCCGACAGACATTCCGACAGACATACAGGCAGACAGACAGATTCAGATTCCGTCGATTCATTCGCATGCTCCACTAACAGTGCAAAGTAGTGGAGGTGAGCATATGGGAGGAGGAGTTTTGGGAGAGAGGTGGGGTAAGGTGGACGATGAGATAGAGAGGTGGGGTTGTGCTGTTTGGGGGTCTGCGTGTTTAGAGTAAATCGCTTGCTGCGTCGCTTTCATTCAATTAGATACATTTGTATCTTATGACATGTATTTTCACACCTTTTGAGTTTTCTTTAATCGTTGCTTTTGCTGCTGTTGTTGTTGTTGTTGTTGTTGCTGCTGTTATTGTGTGTCCCTTGCTGAGTATATGCATGTGTGTGTATCTGTAAGATACTTTATGCTCGCTCAAGCCACAAATGTTGGCTGCATTGTGCAATAAAAGTAAATACGTTTTGGGATTTTTATAACAATTTGTGTGTGTGTGTGTGTGTGTGTGTGTGAGTGTGAGTGTGCGAGTGTATGTTATTTATGAGCCAAGAAAAAGATGAAAAAGAAGCTGCTGCCGCTGCCGCTGCCACCCTCTCTTCATTTCCCTCTGACCTTCTCTCTCATTCAGTCTCGTTTCTCTGTCACTCTTTTGTGTGTACCTCTACGTTGAAATTTTTTATGAGTTCGTAATAAAGTTTCAACATTTTTCATCATTAAAATAAAATATAAAGCCGAAATTATATTTTATCGTCTTTGCATCATTCTTTTTCCTTAAATACAAGACACACACACACGCACACACACGCACACACAGCAAGAATGAGAAGATACAAAGATACAGATACAAAGTTGAAGTTATGTGTAGCAGCAGCAGCAGCAGCAGAGGCAGCGTCTCGCAGCCGCCGCGGCAATAATAATGAATATATATGGAGAAAGACAAGAAACCGCACTTTAAATGAAGACCCCGCGACTCACTCACATAGATACAAACATACATACATACATATATTGTATGTATATAGACATACATACATACAGACAGACACAGCTTGCTGCTGCTGCTGCAACAAAGAATAATAATAAATAAAATAAAATAATAATAAGAAATGAATAAAAAGAAAACGAAACGAAAAGTATAAGACGATGAAGGCCAGGCCAGGACAGGCTGGGCCAGAAAATATTCTTTAATTTAGACCGCGCCCCTGAGACTCAGTTTTCAGACTTGGAGACGGAGTCCGGAGTTGGAGCGAGTGAGAGAAAATAAAAATAAAACAAGAAAGAACAAAACAAAAAAAAAAAAAAAAAAACGTAATATAAAATAAATATTTCAAGAAACTCAACTTTGTTGTTGTTGTTATTGCTGCCCGTTGCTGATGTTGAGATGTTGTTGTAGTAATTTATAATATTCCTTAACGATGTGCAAAGGGCAAAAACTGAGTCGGCACAGTGGTGAGGAATTTTGTATCACTAACTCATTTTGCAACTAGGAAATATCAAAATAAGATTAAGGATAATTTACTGATAATGAAAACAGAAAGTTTCAAATACTTTAGATTTCCATAATAGAATACATTTTAAAGATCAGATAAAGTCGAGATTAAATGGTTCGATTAGTCAATGAAGAAAGAAATTCTAAGAATAAGAATTTGTGATTTGATTTGATTGCCTTCTAATTAAAATCTTGGTTTATTATTTAAGATTTATACATACATATGTATATGTAAAATAACCCAATTAAATATATATACCTATATACATATGTCTTTATTTTCGTCTTAGATCATCTTATTTAGATGATCATAATCATATTATTTATATCTTATTACTGTACTATGTAGTTATACCATTTACTATATATTTTAACGCATGTCAATCATCTGATTAAGTTAAATATGATTTGATATGCAATAAAATGATATAGATAAAGCCTAATCTTTTATATAGCTTATATGGAAATTCTTTGATATAATAAAACAATTTATATCAAAAGGCATAGATTCGTATCTTCAATTAAAGCCAAAAATTAGAGATACAACTAAATAAATAAAGATATCGTTAAAAGTAGTAAAAGTTACATATATGCCTAGATGGGATCTTTTGAATTAATTTGCTTTATAAAAGTTTTATAAATATATACATATATACATATATATATTTATATGAATGTATATATATATATATATATCATGGAGAATTAAATATATTTTATATCCATATATATTTTTAGATTTCATAGATAGATTTTTATTTATAGACAATATATTTAATGACATTCACATAACTTAATTGAATTGCAACAATCACTTCAATGCCATTAGCAAAATGTTAATTACTTTGGATCATTAATCGATCTCATTTCCATTTCATTAATAACATTAACTAAATGCGCAAAATATCATTTGAATGTCGGTACAAACGGCACAAATTATGCCCCACTGTGCCACCTTAATTCATTTTATTCTTTTTTATTGTTGTATGTTATTTTGTTGTTTTCATGGACTTGTTGTTGCTGTTGTTGTTGCCGTTACTGTTGTTGTTTAATGCGCAGCTGCTAAGGAAATGATTTTCGAAAATTGAAGTTTATGACGATGAATGGAATAATTTTTTATTATTTTTTTTTTTTATTTTTTGCTTTTTCTTCTTTTTTTTCTTTATATCTGCCCCATACTTACATTATATGTATATACAAATGTGAGTGTGCGTGTGTGTGTGTGTGTGTTAATACGCCACCATTTATATTAATATAAACAATAATTTTTAACGTTGTAAAACTTAAGTTCTTCTCTCTGACTCTTTTGTGAGATGACGGCAATGAACTCTCGATGAAGTTGTATAGAAACATTTGGTCTGAATGAAAAGAAAATATATACATACATATATGTATGTTTGTATGTATGTATATAAAGCCGGATATGGCAATATACGATGTTATATACAAATGTACATGTACATAAAAAAATATAATTAATCTACATTCAAATCACAATTGAACAATAAAAAGTATTAAATTAAATATTTTCTTAGTAGTTAATTTATTTCTGAGTAATAATAATTAATGTTAATAGAATATATTAAGCATATGAATTCATTTCGTTTTTATTAATTTGGAATCTGTGAATTAATCGAATCTTAAGTTATACCCCCATAGATCAGTGGTCGAAATTAATTCTACTTTACTTTATCTTGTAAAGATTCTGTTAGGAGGAAATTAAATTTAGTTTAAATGTAACAAACTGAACCTCAATTAAGATTCACAATTGATCATTTATTAATATTGCGTTTATTAAATATTTATCTATTTTCTTTAGAAAACTAATATCTTGAAGATTTCATATGTAATAATAAAATATATAAGCTACAGCTTTCGGTTATCACCATTTGATTTAAATAAAAATTATTTGAATTAGAATGTTAAATAGAAAGTTCTCAACTATACAAATATAATTAGGCTATCATTTTTGCTTGCTGTGAACTTTTTTTTAAAATGGAATGCAAAAAATGTGTGGCTCAGACAAGTTATTTTTTAGTTTTTTTGGATGTAAAAATTTGGCACAATTGTTGCAAGTTTGCTAGTATGACAATTCCCATTATCAGGCGTCCGCAGCAGTTGGCGGCGGCTGCGTCGCTGCACGATTAATCAAATCAAATCAAACGAAATCAAATCAAAAGACGATTCACAAACACACATGTAAAATGTGAAGTATCTGTGTGTCTCTCTCTCTCTATTAGTGTGTGTGTGTGTGTGTGTGTGTGTTGGGTAAGTGGAGTATATATACATATGTATCTGGGCCCAAGGCCTGGAGCCATGTTATATGCGAGTATGACAAAGCATTTTTAAGCCATTTGATTGACTGACGTTAAAATATTCACGTGCAATGCGCATAGCAGTGATTTTAATCGCAAGCTAGCCCCAATGCATTTTTCTACTCTTCAGCAAAATATGAAAAAAAAAAATGAAAAAAAAAAAATGGGGAAAAATAATAATTATTAAAAAACCATATGAACACGAGCTTAACATCAAAACGAGTGCAACAGAGGGACAGATGGCGATGCCTGTGCTGCCAATGTTCATGATGATGATGATGATGTCGGGGGCCCTGCCTTTGGGCTGGCTTTCTTGTATCTGTATCTTTGCCTATGCTCTGGGGCCTCCTTGCCAGCTACATGTGTGTGTGTGTGTGTGTCTGTTTGTTTGTGTGTGTGTATGTGTGTGTGTGTGTGTACCTATATTGTGGGGGATTAATGAATTTGATATAATGACATTTTAGATTGCATCTGCATAACATTTAATTGTGTTTGCTTGTCAGACACAAGTTGCACTGCGCTCCTCTAACCTACCTCCACACCTTTACTCCTCATCTACCATTACCACCTTCACTTCACCTCACCCCCCTTTCATGGTCGCTGCATTGCGCTAACACGCATTTTGTGCCTTGTCATTTAGAAAAATGAACAAGAACTCGAACAAATTGTAGAAATGTGGGTGCAAGGCGTCCATACATATATATATTTGAATATATATATATACTATTATCTATATATATATATATATATATATATGTAGGTATATCTGTTTGTGCATCTATCGATTTTGTGGCCAAAAGTTTGTTGCCACTTCTCACCCATATGGAGAACGAGGCAGGCAAATAATGATCGGCCTCATTAAAGTTTAATCTATGGAACAAATGGACAATCATTTTTTTGCTTTTCCACCCTCCCTTCCTTTCTCTCTCTCCCTCATACACACACACACACACACTTTTTTAGAGCATTTTTGTTAAATTAAAAATGCTGTCCGCAGGCAGTTGCTGTGGCAGTTGCAGTTGCAGTCGGTTAGTTGTTGTTTGCCTAATTTGCCCAATTAACTTAATAGGCATTTATTATTTAGCAATAAAATATGCAAAGCAACTGCAAAAAAAAAAAAAACAAAAACAAAAAACACACACAGACACACACACTTGACTAACTGTACCTGTGGCCACAACTAGCAACAACAACTACAGCAAAAAGAAAATGAACAAAACAAAAAAAAAACTAAGAGCAACAATAAAACAGTTGGTATAATAACTTTTGCAAATGACAGCAAACAAAAGACAAAGAACAAAAAACTAAATTTTTTCTTCAATAAAGAAAGAACTGAGAAACGAACTTGAAATGCACTTGAAAAAAAATAATGAAACAAGAAAATATTAGATAATACAAACATAAATATATAAAACTATCTAAATACATTAAATGTGAATTGTTGATGCTACATTCTAAATATAAAATTGAAATTTAAGATTTGAGATAAACTTGATAAGATTTCTTTCAAGATACTTCAGAAAATTTAACTCTATTTAAAACACAGTGAAATATACAAATTCTAAAACAAAGATAACAATGGTAATTTTATAACTTGATTGCTAAATATAGAAAAAATGGTGAAAGTCAAAAATTATGATAAATTAGATATTAGATAAAGACATTTAAGTCCAAATTTTGATTGAAATTTACCATTATTATTATTCCAAAACGACTTCAAATTGAGCAACAATGTAAGATATTTGCTAAAATTTAAATATTTTCAATGTTAAGATAATAAAAATTTCGATATATCTAGTTTATTAATCTTATATCTATTAATAGTAATAACAAACTAAAAAATTGCGACACATTTATAATGGCTTTAAGACAGAAAAAATATTCTACAGAGATTAACAGGATCAGTTTTTAATATCTGCTACAAACTTAGCGGTAAAGTGTATAATACCCTGCTGTTATTTCTCGGCCAAATGCGACAAAATTGGCAACGACTTTAGCTTGAGTTTCGTTTCAGTGCCCCCGATGCCCGTTTGCTGTTCGCTGTACGCTGATGCCGCCGCCGATCCAAGACCGAAAACATAATTTACTTCTGGGGTCTGCATATAAACAATGCAATAAAATAAAAAAAAATAAAAATAAAGAACCAAATGCGAGCCGAAAGGCAAGGCAAGGCAGGGCAGGGCAAGGCGAGTCAGGCAAAGGGGGCAGCAAATAAAATATATGGCATTGGAATAAAATATTTGTAACAATAATAACGCAGACGGCGTCATTGGAAAAGAAAAACATTATCCTCAATTTTAAGAAGTCGACAATTGGATACCCTGCCTCAAATATAATTATTTTAATTTTATATTAAAATTGATTTCTTTACAATTTGTAACTAACTTTTCTTTTATTTTGTGGAATACTTTCATTATTATATTACAAAGTGGTGCCATTTATCTAAATAAATTGGTAAAAAAAAGAAAGTTTATTTTAATTAGATTTAAAAAAACCAAATTAAAGCATAAGTCAAGTTGTTCAGCGAAAAGAAAGGTTTTCCTTTGCCTGTGTTGAATTTCAAGAATTCTCATTTAGAATAATTGAAATTGAAAAGCTGATTAGTTTGCTATTCAGCAATATATATAAATATATATATGGTAAACAGGACGCTCTCTGCCTATTACATATAAATTTTATTCACCCTTTTGTAGGGTATCCCAAAAAAAACTAAAATAAAAAGAGAAACTAAAAAGGGAAAAAGCGAACTCGTTGCAAGACGCAGTCTTTGTTGGTTTCTTAGAGTTAGAGTTTTGCTGCCGCATGGAAACACACACACACACACACATATATATATATATATATATACATATATATATATGTATATATGTATGTATATACACAAATTGGTCTCAGAAGTCATTGGAGTTGAAGTTGGAGTTCTGCCGGCAGAGGCGGCGGCAACACTACTCAGTTATTAGGGGCAATCAAAATGAGCAGGAATTCAGAAATTATTATCCATACGCCGCTGCCATCCGCAGCAGCCAAATGGAAGTCAGGACAAGGCGACGACTCCAATGTTGGTCTGCACGTTTCGATTTTGTGCGATTTGTTTTGTGGATAAAATAAAATAACAAAAACCGACCAAAAACAAAAAAAAAAAGTTTCCAAATGTATCTGTATCTGTATCTCTACTCTGCAAAAGTTTTCTACCTTATTTTATACAAACAAAACTACGTGGCCCAATAAATTTATTGACGAGCAGGGAACCAGTGGGTAGGAGGGGGATTGTTGTAGTATAGAAAAATGAGGAAGGGGTTGGTGTATTGGTAGGGGTAGGAGTAAAGAAAAGGGTAGCATAGAGTGGAGGGAACTGCTTTTGCCTTAGCTTCAGCTTCAGAATTTTTCCATTTTATATTTCTAGTTTTTATGTTGTTTCGTTTCGTTTTCGTTTCGTTTCGATTTTTTCTTTTTTGGTTTTCTATATATTTTTCATAAATTATTACCTATGAGCAATTGGTTTTTCTTCTACTTGGTCTTGTTGCTGTTGTTGTTGCTTATTTTAAATATGTATTCCACATTTTTATTGCATTTGGAATTTTTATTTATGCGCTTTAGCAAATAAATTACGCATACGCAGCTAAAAAAAAGAGAGAGAAAAAAAAAACAACAACAACAACACTGAAAAACGAATGAACAAAACTTGAACGTGAAATACTTTGAGACTTTACTTTGTACTCCAAGTATGAGGGGGAGGAGACAGAGGTTGGGGGAATGGGGATGAATTTCTCAAAAATAGTTTGCGCATAATTTTCAAGAGCATTAAATTTTATGACTTATACTTTATACTTATATTTTATTTATTATGTTTTTGCAATGCAAAAATTATGAGCTCAATTTATTGGATGGGGGCCCATGGCCCGGGGCCATAATACTAAAACAGCAATTTATATGTAGATAGTTGATTGAGAAATTCTTTGGAATATATAAACAAATTGTATCGGTACATTTATAATATATGTATATATAAACACATTATACTTTTATATACATACATATATATATATATATATACAAATGTGGATGTGCGTGATTCATCTTGGACAATCCTCAAGAAAATTAAGTTTACCATTCGGCATCGACATTTTAATACCTTTTTCATTTAATAGAATTAGTTTAGTTATTAGGTGACCATATTACAAAAATAAATTATTTTGGTTAAGACTAGGTAACAGCCATTTGCTTACCTTATATTAATATGTTATTAATTAAGACTGATTCTATGACTGAGTTTTTGTTTTTAACCAAATTACTGCAAGTTTCGGTTAGGATCCGCTATCTATTGTCTTATGAGTGAAATAAAAGATTTTAATATTCATTTATATTCGTTCATAATAATAGAAATACCTTTCACTTTGTATAATTTACATTTTTATTTCGCATACTAATGTCATTAAATTTATTTATTTATGAAGAAAGAATTGAAGATTTGATATTGATATTTCATGGCTAGAAACCTTCCGAATAGACTTTTGAATTTTGGATATCTAGGTTTTTAGCCATGACCCGATCGATTCGATATGTTAAAGCTTATTAAGAATATTTAACTTGTATTTATATAATAGTTCCTTGACCGAACAAAGAACATTTATGACTAATATAAATAATTTATATTTATTTTCTGCTTGTTACATCTACTGTAACCTCATTGATATACCCTTTAAAAGGGTAGATAACTAGCTAAAAAATTTTCCATTCACTTTAACTAAATAAATAGCTAAACAGAAAGCGTTAAAATAAATACATAGAAATATAAATAAGAAGTTTTTAAAACACTCGAGTAAATATTGTAAATGGCACAAACCCGATATCACACACACACACACCCTCCCTCCCTTCCTTATCCCCCTGATCCATCCTCCCTGACTTGCCCCATCTACTTCTCTCTGTCTCTCTCTATATCTAACTCTCGTTGAAAAATATTTGCTATTTGTCTAGCGACTTGATTAAATATTTAAATGCTCTAGCCTTTTTATTTATTTTTTTTTTCATAGCATTTTTGTTTAAGTCTTAAAAAATTACTTAAATAAGTTAAATAAGAAAAGAGGCAAATGTCTAAGTGTATGTATGTATGTGTATTATTGGGGAAAGATGCGGGGCTGACGGGGCAGCGTCTTTTGTGTCTCGCGTTTGCTGCTGCTCTCGTGTAACTCCAGCACTCACGTTCGACCCATTAATAAAATGGCAAAAGTTACGAATTTCAAATTATTGTATTATAACGCAAAACATTTATTATCATTATTATTACCAACTATTACTACCATTCGGGCCAGACAACTTGGCAAAGGCAAACTCTAATGTAAAGGCAAATATTTAGATATCTCCAATATACAGGCAAAAAAAAAAAAAAGAAAAAATAAAAAAAAAAAACTGTGCAAGATAATTATTATTTATATTTATAACGAAATGCATAAAGTTTTATTGCCTTGCCATCCCATTCTATTTATTCCATCTCCTACACCCCTCATCCACCCCAACCGCACAACAAAGTCGTTGACAAAACGGCACATAAAACGAAATTACAAATATACATTCAAACCAATAAAAGCGATAAGCAATAAGATAGAAATATATGTATATAAGTATATATCTATATATTTATATATATATACATATATATAAATATGTATATATACATATCTCTATTGTGGGAATATCAATAGAACTAAAACAAAGCAAAATGAGCAAAAACAAAAAAAAAAAAAAATAAAAAAATAAAGAACATTATGGCACAATATATTAGAAACATTTTATGAAGGCTTTATACTGTTTTTATACTATAAAAGAATAAACCCATTGTTAAGGGAGAAGATATACAATACAAATGTAAAAACATCTCAAAAAACAAAAAATTTAAAGCAACGAATGTGTATATACCCTTTAAACTATTATTTGAAATTAAATATTTCTTATTTTACTAATAAATAATCATTATTTATTCATTTATTCTCCATTGTTTTTATAAACAATTTTTAGATGATCTATTAAAGATAGAAACTGAACAACCGATTCTTTCGTTTTCTAAATCATATATATTAATTATATACTAATATATAAGATATAGTTTCATATATACTTTTATATATATATCAAGTTTTCTTGGAACAAGAAAATAAGAGTCTTCTTCTGTGCTTAGAATTTTCCTTCTAAATTATATAAAATATATTATATACATATGTATATTCATATATATACTAAATTCTTCTGCTATCAGCAACAAATTCATTTGTTATTATTTAAGAATGTGAAGTATAATAATCATTGATCCATCCATCATGTATGTGTGTGTACCTTATGTTCAGATTAAGTAATTAATTATAACTCTACCAGTAGAAGAAATAAAGCTTAATTCCAAAGGAATTATCTTATTATCTTTAATTTACCACAGTTAAAAATCAGTTTAAACTTTAGTATGAGGATATCTTTATATAGAGATTTTGCATAAATTGCATTTCAAATTATAATTTATTGATACGTTAAGAAAACTGTTTTCTTTTTAGTTGCTGCTATTAAATTATGATTTATAGTTAGTTCTCCTCATTTAACAAATTTCTGTTTATGTTGGTCGACATATTTATTGCAACATATATGGCAATCAAATTGATTAACAAAATACAGGATTTACCTATTTCTCCGACATATTTGGTGTCGTTAAATTCGTTTCAATGTCCACACGCTATCTAAACATCTGCCTCATTGGTCACGCCCTCAATCAACTAAGTAAGCGATATAAAAATCCATATAAAAAAAAAAAGAAAAAAAAAAAAAACAAAATAAAAAAAAAATGCCTCATAAAAGTGCAAAATGCAGGAGCAAAAGCAGATGCCGACAACATCAGGGAGCGGGAACGGCAACCAGCAACGCCTGCAACATTGTTGTGTGAAATGTTGAGAAATGTGCAAAACTTGTGGTAAAATTGTAAAATGGCAAAATAGCAAATAACTACCACAATTAACTTGCTGTCCGTGGGGCGCCACAAACCGAAACCAACAAAACCGAACAGCGAATCCTTCAATCTGAATGCCGCCTGCCAGCATTTTGCTTTTGCCGTTTGCTGCTGCCTGCCGCATGTTGCATGTGGGAAGAGATGTCGATGTCGATGTAGAGTGAAAAGTGAGAAGGCAGATTCTTTTTATTGGTTGCCATTTTATTTTCATGTCGCATATCATTAGAATTAATCATTAAATTGTAATAATAATTCTGGTATAAATGTTGCCACAATGTTGCAACACAAACGAAACGAATAATAAGAAGAAGCAACAACAACAGAGGCAAAAAAAAAATGGGATTGCAAGAAATTATTTTACGATGTTGCCAGCAACATCTCTCATGCCTCATGCCCCCATACTTTCTGCCTGCCTCTTGCCTCTTGCTTTTGCTGCCTGCCTGCAACTTTTTATGACCGCGTGCATTTTTACAGCTCCTGCTCCCAATCCCAGCCAGCTTTTTTATATTAAAAGTAATAAAAGTTAAAATGGCAAGCAAGAGCAAACGATAGAGAGAGAGAGAGAGAGTGTGTGAGCGAGTGAGTGAGGGAGAGGGATAGCAATAGAGTGCAAGCGAGTGAGACTGAGAGGGAGCACAATTTATGGTCTTAAAACTAATTTAACTTTTATAAAATTACCAAACACGCATAAACACAATTTTTATGCCGGACGCAGCAGCAATGCTGCAACTTTTCTTCTACTTTTACATACTTCTACTCTAGTTGCAACAAGCTGCTGCTGCTCTTGTTGTTGCTGTTATTGTTGTTATTGTTTCTGCTGGTGTTGCATTCTCTTCTGAGCAGTAGTAAACTGTTTGTTGTTGCTGGTGTTTGCCTGCCTTTTTGTTATTCATATAAATTTTATTTCATGCCATTTTGTTTTTGTGCAATTTTTTTTATGAGGCGCAAGTTTGTTGCTGATTTTTATGTGTGTTTCTCTGTATATATGTATGTATGTACATACACATATATATATGTATGTATATGTATACATTGGTATGTGTATGTGTGTGAATGTGTGTGTATGTATGTATGTATGTATGGTAGGGGTGTAGCTAGAAACCCAAGCATATTAGCCTACATAGTTGTAATGAGATGCAGAGCTTAGTCTTTGACTAATTGCTTCATTTGTAAAGAAAATATTAGTTAATGTAAACTTTTTTAAACAATTGTACATTTGTTTAATAATACATTTACTGACAGCATAGACATAGTCTTTTCTATTACCAAACAAAGTCAGACACAAAGTTGCTAAAATAAAATAAAGTTCCTAAAATATAATACACATATATAAATTCTAATTTAATTTTGAACTGAAACTTTTATTCTTTCTCAATAAAGCTCTGGTAGAAATTATTGTTAATAACTTTTGTAATATGTAGTTTTGTATTACCTGTTTTGTCTCATCACCTAATTACTGTCTAACATTGGCTGAAACTTGTTTTAAATAAATTTCAAATTTCTTTGTTTTATAAAAATTCAAGAGAAATGTTTTTTCTAATACAAAAGTTTTATTCACTATAATTTTGTTAGTATCCGATTTGCTTTTCTAAAGACTAATAATTAATTTATAAATTTTTAGTTTTCGTTTAAATAAGATAAAAGAAATTGTAAATAACGTTAACAGTCTCACAGCCAAATGAAACAAGTTTGCTTACAATAAAATAGTTATTATTTATTTTAATTAAGGCTAAATTTATGACCCATCCGCTAATACGAATGTGAGAATATCTACAGCAATTATCAGTAAAAAAAAAAAAAAACTAACAACTGGGGGATTAAATATAGTTATAACTATATTAACTCAGGTTATTAACAATGAAAAAGATTGTATATAAGCTGGAATGTATTACCTGAAGTTGCAGTATAACTTCAAGTTAAAACAGTAAATCTAACTGGAATCTGTCATACATAATGAATGTGTATTATGCAATATATTTGTTTAATGATTACTTGTTGTTATATTTCCATCATTATCTCTACATAAATGTCATGAAAATTCCTACTCATGGATAGATAGATATTTGTATCTTGTACAACATTTTTGCAGATACAATATACATTTCGTAAACGGAAGCAATTAACATTTCCTTCATACACACACACACACACACAACAGAGCCACATGTAATTAAAATTATAATAAGATGCTTTACCAATGATATAGAAAAGTAATACGAATACGCGATGATAATAACTACGTGAAATGAATTACTCTGACTCGTTGTGAATGTGAATATTTGTGTATCTTGAAAATTCAGAGAAATACATTTATCGAACTAGAGCAAGAGACGAGCATTCAAGTAATAGAGAGTGAACGAGAGAGAGGGTGGTGGCAAAATGTTAGAGGAATTCAGTTCAGACAAGTTAAGGTGAGGTGTGTTGGGGCGGTGTAAGGGGAATGGGGGACACAAATAATTATTAGCGGCGATAAATTTCAATATCTTGACAGTTATACACGTACATAGAAATGGAAAAATAATAACAATAATAACTAAAAACTACTTGAGAGATACGTGGATGGTGGCTGGCGGATGGATGGATGGATAGATGGTTGCCTGCTTGGATGGATGCAACAGATATGAAACAAAAATAAAAAAGAAAAAAAAGCTGTAATTAAATTCGTGTTGTTGTATTTAAACAAATAGACAGCAAGAAAGATATAGATATATGTATTTGTACGTGTACATCCATCAACTAAGTGCAGTGCACTTGGTTCTCCCCGCTATTCATAACTTTATTTTTTATAGGGTATATTTTGTTTGACAAAAGGTATATTATAGCCTTAAAGTATTTCAAAATTTGCAAAGTTTGTTTTTAGACCAAAAAAAATCATTTTGTATTATAGAAAATAAAATAAAATAAAATAAAATATAGAGTGAAAAGTATGCATAAATATATTTATTAATATTTCATTCTTTGTCAATTGACATGAAAAGATTATTTTAACATAAAGAAACCAGAACTATTTGATAACTATTCCAATATTTCAAGTATTATGGCTACACAAATCAGTAATTTTAACTAAAATTTGGCCAAGATCAGATTATATCCAACACAATTTTTATATTTATATATATTTTTGTATATCCAACTAATAATAAGTTGAAGATATTATAGAAAATAAATGATCTATTAATTAGAGGGTAATAAATGCATTTCCATTTTCTCCATCAAGTTTGTCAAAAAATCGGTAGAATTATACACACTATACATATGGTATGTATAATTGGATAAACAAAGCAGTTATTAATTAAACCTTTTATAGGGTATTATAAAGTCGAATCTACTCAAATGGACTTCTTTTTTTTTTGTTGTTGTGTGGCTATTTTGTTTTTGTATTTAATTTTATTTCCACTTGTAAGACAACAAACTAAAGTAGGCTAATTGTTTTTGTTGTAGGCAATGAGAGCGACAGAGACGGGAGAAAAGGGGAAAGAAAGAAAAACGAAAACAAAAAAAAAAGAAACAAAAAATAAGCAAAATGGAATGGTTAGAGCGAGAGGTGGTGAGATGGGGCCGGGCAGGGGGAAAAGAAAATGAAGAGCTGAAGAGGAAAAGCAGCATGTTCTTGCTCATTTATTTGCTTCATTTCTGTTTGCTGGCTTCATTATGGTTATTATTATTTGCTGTTGTTGTTGTTGCTGTTGCTGTTGCTCTTATTATTGTTGTTGCCTTCTTAGAAATAATGTACAACGAAAATTAATATTATGCAGCATGTTGCCGCGCTGCAAAAGATATAAAAGCAAGATACATTTGCCTGGCATGGCCTGGCCTGGTGCTGCCTGGTCTGGGTCTGGGTCTGGTCTGGTCTGGGCCTATCTATCTCTTTGGCTGGGAGCGGAGTTTACATTTGGCGTAATTAATGTTGGAAAATGCACACATACAAATATACAGAGAGAAAGAGAGAAATTGTTGTAATATCTAATTGAATTTCTTTTTTTTCTTTTATCCGGTTCAGTTCTATGCATGTGTGTGTGTTTGTATGTTTGTTGAGTCATTAGAAACTATAAAATTTAATAAAAATCATAAGTGCCCCGGCGGCTTCAATTTTGATGTTCAAATTCAACTGTTGCATCTCTCTTGCCCTCTCTCAATGTTCATGCAATTAAGTAAAACATAAAAGTAAATTACAAACAAAATGCGGAAGATGCAACCAAAAAAAAAAAAAAAAGAAAATAAATAAAAAAATCATATTACACAGAAAAAGAGAGGGATAAAGTTGGATATACATATGTATATACATATGTACATACATATATATATGTATATATATAAATGTATGCATGTACATACATACATACATATGTATATGAATATTTTCTTCTGTCAGCCGTTAGAAAATGATTTACAAATTATGGCAGCTGCCTTTTGATTTAGTGGGGAGTGGCATCATCACTAGTACCCCAGACGCAATTGCAGACGCAACTTTATTATTTTTAGATAAATATCTTTCGATTTTCATTTCCTAGTTGCCACCTCTTTGCCTCTGCCTCTGCCTCAGTCTCAATCCTCTACATATCGTTCGCTTTCTGCCTCAATTATTTATTTACTTTACTTTTAATACATTTTTAATGCAGATGCATGAGAAACCCTTTTTGGCATTTGCGCAACTCATCTGGCAGTCAATTTATTTTCCGCTAGGCATTTTCATACTAAAAATGATATGGAGACAGACACAGAGACAGATGCATCATCAATTAAAAGATGTGTTTTGATGTGTAAGTAAAATATTCCGCTGCTATAATGTTATATTGCCTTCTGCTGTCAGTGGCACGTTGCAAGTAATTATCCAAACATCTCAACCAATGCCAAGTGTATAAATAAATGAAAACTAAACTATAAAAATCTGTTAAAAGTATAAATCTTTAAAATGTTTCAAATTTATTAAACAATCATTTCATTTTTATCATAATTATTATAATATCTCGATTATTACCACGCTTTTCAATGAGCAATCACCATTTACCTGGCAAGTGTTATGTGTTTATCAGTGACTAATAAGACTCACATCTTGTTTTTGGTTAAAAAAAAAAAAGAACATATCATTGTGAATCACATTAGATATATGTATATTAGAGATATCCAAGAAAACGGGGATTTACGAGTGAAGATAAAGGCGGAAAAAATTATATTAAAATTATTCTACCAAATGGATCTTAATTGAAAAATGTTTTCATACACAAATAAATACTATCTTATAGAAGAAGTAGTTTATGAAGACTTTATCACTTTTTTTCTTAAATTAATTCTTATCGTATATTGTTCTATAGTTGAAATTCCAAAAAAAAAGAAAAGAAAAACGTTTAAAGAAACAATTTATTGTTATTATTAAATGGTATTATTTTTCTTATAAATTTAAAGCATTTAGTTTACAAAATTATTTTAAATAATGATTATTTCTATAAAGATTCTCAATTTTCATTTTGTACTTATTTATTATTTCCTCTTCGATTAACACTCGATTCTGGAATTGAAATTTGATTGTAACGAATATTTGCTCAATTGAATTTTATATGCAGGCTGGGAAAAATGCAACTAAACTAAAGTAAATTAGGCAACTGGGCACATATTTGATTTACTTACTTACATTTAAAATGCCACGTCCACACACACCCCTCCCCTCTCTCTCTCTCTCTCTCTTTTTCTCAATTGCCTGACTGGCCAATATGCCCATAAATGTCAAACGGCAAAAAATTGGCTAAAAAAATAGAACCAACAACAATTCAGTAAAAAGTGTGCGCGAAAGAGAAAGAAATACAGAGAATGACCGAAGAATGGAGAGAGAGAGAGAGAGACAGTGAGAAAGGAAGAGGGGTAGGGAGATGGAGTCAGAATGTCGACAAGTTGAAACGTCGAAAGCAATTAAAAATGTAGAAAATTCAATCGGAAAAATCTAATTCGATTTCTATGCCGCGTTTGGCCGGGTCCGGCACAACGTTTGCTGGAATGTTCAGTTCACACACACACACACACACACCAACACACACATAGAGGCCCACACCGATTGACAAGCAATAACTGCCAGGAGAGTTCTCCTCCTTCCTTTTGGTCATTTTTCTGTCTTTTCCTTTCTGTCTGCAATAGGCTAAGGAAAAAAATATGAATTCTGGCTACATTTTTTAGAAATAAACTAATGTCATTATATGCCAACGGAAGGCATATATCCTGATAGAAAGAACGAAATGAAAAGAAAAGCACAAAAGTTGCTAGACATTAGCTAAAGACAAAGTAAAAGTGACAATAATACAATTTCACATAATAGAAAAATGAAGGGAAATGAAGGAAATAAAAAAGTTGAGCAAGCAAAAACTATAAAACAAAAAAAAAAAAGAATTGTGGATATGGGATTCTGAAAATGCTTTGGTTGCCTCTTGCTGCTTTATGGCTACACTCTCGAATGCATTTCATTAACACGTTGGTCAAAAGGTGCGTGAAAGGCTTCAACAGCAGCTCCACCCAAGCCCAATTGCAGCCCGCAGGCCATGTGCTTTAACTTTACAAATGAATGCGTCTGGCCAGGGACCAGTAGGGAGTATCCAAATATCGGAGAGAGAGTTTCGGCAACAAACTGAACGTTTGTGTTAGGAGACCCAGACGTAGAAGTTCGGGCAGAGGGATGGGTATACTGGGTAGGGGGCAAAAACAGCACCGGCTTCGTCGGTACCGTCGTTGGTCAAAGGCACCAACAAAAAAAAAAAAAAACAACAAAACAAAAAAAAGCACAAAAAAAAATTGGTCTAAACATGGCGCCTGTTATTGGCAACTTCTGCTATATCTGCAAGTGTCTGTTTGTGTGCGTAACTTTTCCTCCCATATTCCTTCCACTCAACCCCCTTACCAACTCTTCTTGTGTGTGTCCAAAAGTGTGTGTGTGTGTGTGTGTGTGTGTGTGTGTGTTATATGGCGATTATTTGAACATGTCCAACAGCCATTGCTGCTGCTGCTGCTGCATTGCTTTTACTCTGCTCTGTAACTCTCTTCTCTACTCCTTTTGCAAAAAGCCTCGAGTTGCATATGCAAGTGGGCCTTGCCACCTAATGCAAACACATACGCATACTCAGGCATACGCACATACAGAGGAAACCATAGTTGTGTGAGGGAGTTTGGAGAAGTCGGCCCTAAACCATATCGAGAGCCGTGTGTCTGCTGCGGTCGCCGTTAGCAACGCGTCGGTGCTGCGTTTGCCTTTACTAAATACAGTCAAAACTTTTATTAATGAACCTCATCAAAGTTAACTAAATTAAAATCGTTAGAGAGCACTTTGAGATGTCTCTACATATAAATTTTTGCCATTCGATTATAATAGTCTTTTAGCTAACGGTCAATGATCAAGTTTACATATATTTACAAAAGAAAATTCTTCAAAAGTTCAAAATAAAAGTCGAACTGTAAATGATGCAGTTTGTCAGGTTGAAAACAGAAGTTCCTATATAAAAGTTTATATAATATATATAATCTACATAGTTAACCTTTATATATTCTATATATTTGATATGGAATACCATTTTTGATCCATTTATAAGTCAGTTTGCGAAATCTTTTCAAACATTATAATTTATTTTCCGATTTTAAATTTGTATATTTCCTTTATCTATAAAAGAGCTTATCTCTTTTGAATTTCATGCTTAGTCAGTGTCGACTGTACATATATTTTATAATGTACGTTACGAAAATGCATTTATCTCGGCCTATTGCCTGGTCTAGGTATTGTTAGTAGAGGCAACTGAATGAAGGGAAAATGGAGGCAATGGAATTGTAGAGATGTGGCTCGTTTTTGGCAGGCGCGCAACGAAAAATTTCGGGGATTTTCCGTAGTTAAAATGGGGAAGCTAGATGAGGTAGGGGAGGGGGCCTAGGCTCAAGCCGCAAAACGCCCCTAGACTGCAATCGTCGTCGACAATAACAACATCGTCGTATAGTCTGGAGTTTTATATATATATATACCTATATATATATATATATATGCATATATAGTCTGGGATGGTATGGTCCAGCTCGGTCCTGTTTGGATACAACAACAGCAGTTTTATATGCTTTGTAGTTGTGCATTGCGTATACGCAGGATACGCATGCATACACACACACACACACACACATACATATATTCAAACACAAACACACATATACCAGCACACGCATGAATTCATAGAAATGCACATATCGAACGAAAATTACGCGCCCAAAAATTATTAAATTCTTTACCATTTGTTTCATTTCAGGTAAGTCAATCAGTTAGTTAGTCAACCGCTTGTCATCGTCTGCACCGTCTGCATCCCCTAGCCCCTTTCCTGCATTATTCTTGCATTGTGAGTAAGTACCACAACCTATTTTTGTCATTAATAACCTTTAATTCGGACTTGCAAATTGCTATATATGAAGAAATCCTACTAACGAAATGTGTGGGCAATTATGCAAAAACAAAAAGAAAATAATAAAAAAAAAAAAATGGGAACACAAAAACAATGGGAAGAGGAGGGGGGCGGGAGAAATTAATGAAGAAAACGGCGCAAAACAACAGCTAGAAGAACAATAATAACAAATCGTTGGCTCTGTTTAGTTCAGGTCGATAGAAAATGCAATAAGACCTGCATATATAGTACATATAAAGTGGAAGCCCTTCTACCATTTACATATATACATACATACATATGTACATATTTACATATACATACATTGTGCAATATGTAAATGATTTCAATGGAAACCACAGTCAACGAGCGGGCAAATGCAAAGAGCTAGTAGAAGGGCAAAGAGCCCTTCGTCCCATCAACTGACACCCCACCAACTAACTAACAAACCAACCAACAAACCAACTACAAAAACTAAGTAATAACAAATTACAACAAGCGAACACAAAACGTAGAAACGAATGAAAATAAGCCAGAATAAGGTGCAATACTAAATGTACTCAGTAGAACTTTCATATGGCGTCATTAAAATGATCCTTGCATAAACTGTAAAACAAATAGAAATTAGATTTTTTCAATTATCTATTCTTATATTTCTTTTGAGAACTTTAAGCTTTCTGTCGACTCAGCCCAAACTAAGAATTGCATCTTAAAATAATGTTTTATGACTCTAAGAATATGAATTGCATATTTAACTTAAGCCTCATCTCTCTATAATTAACAACTTAAATCTTTAAGCAGGAATTCCCATTCATAAAAAATGAACACTTCTATGTAACTTTATGAGTCTTAAAATAAAAATTAAATATAATTTCTTTCTACCTTTCTTTCTACATTATTCTAATACTTTAGTTAGTGTTCGATCACTTTTAATTTTTTTTAATTTATAATATTGTTATTATATGTATAAATTTTTTTTTACTAAAATATATGGCATATTTTTATTTGAACTTAGAAAATGCCACACACTTTAACTCAATTTATTCTCGACACTGCCTACCCCCTATCTACATTCAATTACATTTCTTACTCAAAATGGGGCAAGTGCCACACAATTGGAAAAAGGGGGGAGAATAGAAAAAAATAAATTCATATCCGGTGCATGATGATTATGCATCAAAACTCTAAGAAATCTATATATAATTTCTACATTCGCAGCAAACTAATTACACAAAAAACGAATGAACGAATAAAAAAAAAAAGCAAAAACAAAACACAGAATGGGAAATATGGGAAAGGGTTGAAAAATGCAAATCATAAATAAGCCACATAAAGCATTTGGCTCAGTTGCAAAAGTTGACAGCAAGACACAACCCCTAAACATAACAACAAAAACGAAAAAAAAAATGAATTTATATAATAATAACATAAAAACCGCCACCCAAGTGAGCTGAAAAGCCCTTTGCAACATTTATACCTATGTACATACACCACAATCATTCATGTAGTTATAAAGTAAATATACAATATATATATATACATATATAAATATATATATATATATATATTTCAACAATCAAATAATCTCTAAGGCACAGTCATAGGGCATTGCAAAAGTAATACAGATGGCTGAGAGCAAGATAGAGCAGAGAAGAGAGACTCTCAGAGGGAAATAAGTTTTTGATTTAAACGAAGTTTATATACCCTTTAAATAGTTATGTCCAGTAGTATAATATAATATAATATAATATAATATAATATAATATAATATAATATAATATAATATAATATAATATAATATAATATAATATAATATAATATAATATAATATAATATAATATAATATAATATAATATAATATAATATAATATAATATAATATAATATAATATAATATAATATAATATAATATAATATAATATAATATAATATAATATAATATAATATATATATACATATATATAATACAACAAAAACTAACAAATGATAGTTAAGATCTCCAATGTTGACCTACTTCCTTATATAAAAAGATCAATTTGTAATATTCTTTTAATTAGTAGTTTATGAGAAATTATCTCAAATATACATAGATTACTTATTTAAAGAATTTTATTTAATGTCAATATATTAAATTTTTTATAATAAATGCATTTAATTACATTCAGTATGCTAATCTCACTGGACATTTGGATAAAGCAGATATACCCTTTAACAAAGTGTGCAATTCAGAATGGAAGGGGTGTTTACCCACACAAACATACACGCACACACACAAACATATATGTACTTATTATAATATTTAAATGTATTTTACATATTTCATCAAAAGCCAAGCAATTCGAACAGTTGCGCAATCGTTTATTTTGATCACATATGTATGTATGCGGACTAGAGTTTTTATTTTTTAAATATTTCAAGATAAAGAAATGGCTTTAATGTTTTTTTTTCTTATTATTAAAAGAAGGGGATTGCCTTTAGCATTTGCTCCATCTAACATAATTCATAAGTAAAACTTTTACAAATATAATAATTCAAATGTACAAAAAAAAAAAAAAAAATAATGAAAACAGGAAATACTTTATCCTGCATCTAAAACTTCAACTTACGGAACAAGTTCTTTCACACACACTAAGACTCACATTTTCACACAGCGGTCTCTTCTTTCGCATTCCTTTATTCCGATCCCAAACCAATCATAAATTTTCGTGAAATTTCAACGCATTTTCTACGAAGTATCGCAGTAAAAACGCTGCTTGCATTTGATAAAATCAATACGCAACCAAGACGCCCCCCGCCTCAACTTTAACCTAACAACTTCAAAAGAAAAGAAAAAAAGAAAATGGAATATATCTAACCCTACCAGCACATTGTCCTTGGCACCCTATGCCTTGTCCTTTTTATTTTTTATTTTTTCTATTTTTAAGGGGTTTCAAGTTGCATTTTTCCCCATTCTGATTTCAATTGCGTGTGTATTTTTGCTGCACATTTTTGGCGAACAAAAATGCAGTTGAATGCACAGACTGCGTCCATGCCAGGCGCTCAGAAATTATAGGAAATGTCTGCAACATCTTTGTTGCACTCACTCACTCGCCGCCAAGTCCAAGTCCAAGTAACGCCACCAGCACCATCAGCACCAGCAGCAAGTCGAAGTCGCAAGTCTTAACGAAGATGCTTCGCCAAAAGCCAGAACCCTGAAGAAAAAGCGCGCGCAAAATTCGCGTTAGTTTTTCTTCATGTGTATGTGTGTGTGTGTATGGGTATAAGTGTGTGCATGTGTGAGTTGCCATTTATAGTTGTGCATCTGTGTATATTTGTATTTTTGGGGTGGCGCCAACATCTCAAGTTTTCTCTAAAGGTTTTTCTTCTTGTGAATGATTTCACTTTTTTCCCCCCCTTTTTTTTTTTTTTTGTTCCTTTCTCCTTTCCATTCATTCACTCGTGTAGACAAGACAAAAAACTACTGTAACTAAGTGAATTTACTTTTAGTCATGTTCGTGTCATAAGTTAGATATGTACACATAAATATGTGGCAATATATGTATTTTACTTGTCTATAATGTTTAATGTTTATTTTTGACACATAATTTTGAAATATTAAATTTGCACATTGAGTGTAAATGAGTAAATCAATTAAATTATATTTGATTTATAAGTGTTGATTTAGATTATAGCTAAAGTTTTTATAAAAATTATGTTTAATACTATAAATATAATGTTTAAAAATTATTTAATATAGGTAAGGGCGAATTTTAATTTAATATTTTTCAAATAGATAGAAATAGGGTTTAAGTGTACTTCTTTGACTTGATTTTGCAAAACATTTAACATATATTCATATAGCAAGCATATTCAAATAAATGTCTTAAAGAGATACAAAAATATTTCAATGTCATGATCTCAGTCTTTGTAACATCAAAACAATCAAATTTTAATTTGATTAATACAAAAAATATAATAATTAAATATTATCAAGCAGCTTTTTATGATTTATGAAATCTATTAGAGACAAACATATACATATATACATATGTACATCTTAAGGTCAATTTTAATGATATATATTTATGTGATGAACTAGAAAATTAAATCAACTTCAAATGGTTTTGGGTAATATTTATAATCTCTTTAAAAATATTGAAAGAATTATTAATCTAGTCAGCTGTCAATTGTCTTTATTTTTCCTTGTTTATACCTTTTATAATATTTATAACTTAAACAAATTGGAAATTTTAATGTAAACTAATCAAAAAATAAAATTATATAAAAAAGATCGTGCACTGTTCACATTTGTGTTAAACTAAAAATATATTTTTTATAATTAAAAGTTTGTTTTTGCTTGTAAAAAAGATTTGATTATGCAATATAAAAGATTAAAAAATCTCAATATATATGTATATACATACATACATACATATAACTAATTTAATAATATAAGTATATATAAGCTATCAGAATTCAAATAAATATTGGCCCGCATTTGTCTAGATTATATATATATATATTTATTTATATATATATATATGTATATATGAATATTTATTGCTATCATTTGAATTGATTGTGCTGACTTTCATTTCCACCCCGTGAGCCCCTTTCCCGCTTGAGGCATCGTTCTTTGCCCTGTGCGTGCCTTGGGCCTTGGATTCAATATAGTTGCTGTTGTTGTCGCTGTTGCTGCTGCTGTTGTTGTTGTTGTTATTGTTGCTGCCTTGTACAAATAATCAATAAATCTAATTCAATTATTATTATAATTATATTTTGAACATTCATAGACATTTGTATAAGGCTGACTAAGCATTTTCTTGGTAAATAACATATAATATTATTATGTGGCATAATGTGCGTGCACACTCGCATACACACACATACAAATATATATATATATTTATATATATATATATATACTGGGGCACACTCGTACATGTGTAATGAGTGAGTGGCACCCTCGTTAATTATTCAAAAGCCAAGCACCCATAGTCCATATACGCTCACACACACACACACACAAACGAAGCGAGTTCCCACTAATAGCAGGGGACTGTACCCCAACCAAGCACCCCTCAGCGAGTACACCCCAGTGTGTACCAATAGCCCCTCTATCTATCCTATATATCTATATACATATATTATATATGTATGTATGTATAGATAGCGGTCATGTATTTTGGGTAGTAAAATTCATTAGTCTGCATAATGAATAAACATAAAGACAAATAAAATTATTCCAATTAAAATAAATTGCGCTTCAATATTAAAATCAACTTTCCATTACCTCCCTATATAAGCGACAGCGACACACCCCGCACCCTGCTCCTCCCAACACCACACGCCACCAATACCATACAGCCCCTATTCTTTGCCTCCCCTTCCCCCACCAAAATTCTCAATCAATGGTAATTAAGGGCATATATATATATATATGTATGTATGTATGTAGATATAATGTTGGATACAAATGTATTTGCTTGGGGTTAGTCTTAAATGACCAAAAAAAAAACTAAAAAAAAAAAAAATGAAAAAAAAAATGGTTTAAGTGCCTTTCCTTCTCCTTTGTGAACCAAAGCGAAATTCGGGTGAACGGCAACTGGGCCTGCTGTTGCACCTGACTGTTTGTGGGGCTCAATCCTTTGGACAATTAAACTTTTTTAATGCAGCTTTTCTTGCTGCTTCTAATGTTGCAACTATAAAATATACTTTGTTGCTGAATTATATTTAATCAATTTTTATTGCACACCGTCTTCATTAAAGTATAAAAACTTGTGCGCCTGTCTCACGTTTCCCCCTCTTAAACCCTATCCCCTTTCAGTCACTTTTCCTCTCTCTCCCTCTCATTCATTGTATGTCTTTGTGTGTTTGTATTTCAATTTCTCTGTCTCTGTTTCAGTTTCTCTCTCTGTGTGTGTGTGTGTGTGTGTGTCTGCTACACATGTTGCACTTGCAACAAAATTGTTACCATAGTTGTTGTTGCTATTGTTGATGTTGTTTTTGTTTTCGTTGTTGTAAATGCAAGTGGCATAGCATGGGCATGCCATTTGGACAACATCGTCAGTTCAGTCTCGGTTTACTCAGTTCAGTCGGTCGTCTTGGTGGCCATAAAAACATTTCTAGCTTGTTTAATGTTTATTTTATAGTTTAAGTTTGCATTTATTTGGTCTTTTAGTTTTTATTTGATGCCGCAAAAATACAACTAGCAGTGAACGCACCACCGACCACCAACTAGAAATGAAACAAACTAAAGAAGCAAAAGCCATTGGATATACCCTAAAGTGATTTAGAACTATTCATTCACACAATTTCGAAATTCCGACAGAGAAAACTAGTAACTAAATGTAACCAAAATACTAACAGATAATCAATAAAGACGGTTTAAAGACTTCTTGGCTGAATTTAATTGCGATATTAAATGAACTCATAAGTAGAGTAGACTTATCAAAGTCCAAGTAGCAAATTGGTTTAATCGAATGGAGATCCATGCATAAAAATAATCTTTGCAATATAAAAATTGATTATATGAAAGGTGTAGTATATATGCATGGTAATCGTTAAGTCTGATTATTGAATAGAATATGCAAATTGTGATCGTCTGCTCAGGTGACTGTAAAAATCATTCAGAAAAAAATTATTTTAATGCCAAACTCTGCATAAACTTAATAAGAATATACTATCTTAATATCAGTGTTTTAATATCATTTACATCCAACAATAATTTATTCTTACAATATGCCCACATTCTAAAAACAAATGCAATAATTTATGTTAACAACAACAATCAATGATGACTTTAGCTTTGGCAATTAACTATTTGCCTTTGAAACAAATCAACGGAAGCGCTCTATTTGCTCAGCCTTAATTACAACTAAACAAAATACACATACCAAAAAAAGAAAATGGTAAAAAAAGAAAAATAGAAACTAGAAATCAACCTTTCCCTATAAATAACAATAACTTGGAAAAATGACAACGAAACAAAAAAAAAAATGTAGGAAAAATGCCAGCAGTTTTTTTCCATGCATTTATTTTAATATAAAAGCAGCAGCACACACACACACACAGTCAGTGATGGAAAGGGAAGAGAAACGGGGGTGTGTTGAGATTAATTTACAATAAACATTATATACATATTTGAGTTAATTATATTGCAGCAACAACAAGGAAAAGTAAATGACAGAAACAACCAACTACAAATATCGACTAGAGGAAGACTTAATTTACAAACGATTTTTACTACCTACAAACGACAAATTTCTCCTTCTCTCACTCATTCTCATTCACTCTCTCTCTCTCTCTCTCTCTCTCTTTCTCTCTGTCACTGTCTCTATATCTATCTGTATCTTTCGGACTCTTTCCACAAATTACAATAAATTATTAAACATGCCACACGGTCACATGGTTCTTGCTATTGTTATTGTTATTTATATTTGTATTGCAGTTGTTGCCTCTTTCATATTATTTTTTGTTTGTTGTTGTTTTTGGTTTCTTCCTTTCGTTGGCGGTTTTTTTTGTTCTGTCTGGTTTCTGGTTCTGTAAGCGCCACTGCCACTGCCACTGCCACATCAAGTGCCACAGTTCGCTCATTTGGCTTAAATATTTCGTGTCAAACAGACATTTGACATAAATTTTATGTTTGCATTTAAATATATATACATATATAATATATATGTATATATGTATATGGATGGCTATATTATATATACATACAAACATAGTCAGAGGCAAGCAGAAATTGTTGTCGTCAACACAGAATTCAAATGCAATGCAATAAAAAAAAAAAATAACTACAACGACAACAAAAATACAAAATATAATAAATAGTATTAAATTATGAAAGGTAAAAAAAAAACATGCAATTATAGCGACAAGCTGCATGACAGCGGCAACAGGGAAAAGCAAAAACCATGGAAAACTATAAAGAAGCAAATAAAAAATATGGTAAATTTTTTTACCGATGAAAAAGTTTTTTTTTCCACCCTGGATGTTTTAATGTGTCTCTTAAGATGTTTTTTATTATAGATTTATTTACAAACCGATAATAGCTAATTAAATTTTATTTCAAAGTCTGTCAAGTAGTTTAAATTTTTGATCACAAATCGGAAATATTTAATTGAATATGCACCCAGCATATGGAAAAATGTCTCTGAGCTGTTTCACTTTAATTAATCCACAAAAGCATTAAAATTATAATTGAAATTATTGTTAATAATTTCTCAGTCTTTCTATTGTGTTTAAAGAAAATTGATATACTTTTTTCTTAATATTGAAATACTTTTCCAGCCAACAAAAGTTGAAAAAGGGTCTTAAATTTAAACTTTAAAAATTTTATTTACAAAATTTAAGTCCGAAACTTTTTTTTGGCTTTTTTAAAATCTAAAAC
The DNA here is from genome assembly GCA_037075365.1 of Drosophila emarginata. Taxonomy (NCBI): domain Eukaryota; kingdom Metazoa; phylum Arthropoda; class Insecta; order Diptera; family Drosophilidae; genus Drosophila; species Drosophila emarginata. Next base: position 820,661 of record JBAMCD010000283.1, read on the forward strand.
GTTCTGTTGCTTTTAATTCACAAGAAATGCATTATTATTAGATTATCAAATTGACTTAATTAATGCACTAACAAGTTTTGTTAGGGTATTCTGAAATTTTTTTTCGGCATTTTGTTTTTAATAATAATGATGATCAATGGATAATGCAATTTTATTTTGAATTATTCTTTAAAATTATTACAATATCGAATTTTAAAGATTTGCCAATTGTGATCCCTATAATTTGAGGACGTAAAAAATTAAATTTCACTCTATGCAACAAAAAAAAATAAAAAAAAAACAAAAAGAAAGCAACTTTCTCAGCTCTGCAAAGACGTAGACGTAGACGTAGACTGTGGCTGCGGCTGTGGCTGCATATAAATTATTAGCAGTCATAAATATGCCATAATGTCATTTATTATATACGGTTTTTTTCACGCGCTCTCTTTCCGTTCACCCAGCCGGGCTGGCGAAAAACTTTTATTGCCAAGTTTAATGAAAAATTATAAAAGGCGGCGTCGCCGTCGCCGTCGTCGATGCTACAGCATCTCAGTCTGGCAGCACCATTTAATATTCAAATATAAAGCAGTCATAGTTCCGTTCCATCTCATTCCATTCCCTTTTTAGTATGAGAGAGATAGAAAGAGAGAGAGAGTGCCAAGCGCCTTCGTTGCCACACCTTTTGTCACAATTCTTTAGTGGGTATTATTTAAATTATAAATTATATTGAATATTTGCCGCGTATTTTGGCAGACAAGTAGTCCTTGGCAGGCATCATTATTATATTTTATATAACGTATATAAATATTAGATGATGCCCAACAACAGCAGCAGCAGCAACATCGTTGGTAATTTTTCATAGCACGCCCTTGCTTGCGCCATATTTGTCAGGGCAATTTTGTTTTTTTTTTTTTATTTTTTATTTTTTGATGTTACCTAACCGAAAGGAGGTATAAACGATTTCTTTAAGTTATCACAAAATATTTGACAAAACAAAGCATTTACACATAATCCGCAAAAAAAAAAAAAGAAATAGGAAGCTATTGAATACCATATCGAAAACAATAAAAAAAATATATTAAAAATGGGTAAATCTTTCTAATAAACAATTTCAAGGCATGCAAATAGTTTCTTTAAGATGCACAGAATATTTAATAAAAAATTTGTTTAACGAATTATTAAAAAATATAGTTGGAAATATTTCTTAAAAAGTGTATTAAAGGACAGTTAGATTTTTTTAGATTCTTTTAAGCCTTAGTCAGAAATTTTTAAATAGATCAATGGTATAGATCTGATACTCAAAACGATCTAAACAGATGGCTAAAAATTCGATGTTAAGCAATTTGATTTTGTGAAAAATCTTTTTCATCTTTGGCAAGGGTCAAGGGATTACACAATTCGAAGAGTATTAACAACTTCGTTGGTATCCATTTGGAATTTCAATTGCAACCTTCTTTATTCTTCTCATTTTTATTTATATTTTTTTTTTATTATTTTCATTTTTTTTTTTTTTTTCATATTTAAATAATAGATTAAGCCCAGGCAACTGGCGGCTGGCAGGGGGCACTCAACAAGAGCGACTCAATATCGCGACTGTCGGGTGGTAGATTCAGAGCGAGAATGGCAGAGAGTGAGTGAGTAAATGGGTGAGTGGGTGGATGGGTGGGTGGTAAGGCGAACTCGAACGCCCGCACCATTTGCCTAGGCTATACTATCTGTATAATCAGGGGTTGATTTTCTGTTTTTATGTATTTGCATTATTAATAAATTCCTTGTCTCGTGCATTTGGCTATAATTCTTTTCGTTTTTCATTTTTTATATTTATTTTATAAATTGCATAAATTGATGGCAACATGAGGGTGGAAATTCGAATTTCTGACTTGCTGTATTTTCGCGCCGAGTTTTACTTTGGTTTGGTCACTCAAGTTTTTTTCTTTTTGTCTTTTTTTTTTTTTTAATTAAAAGCTTTGGTCTGTACAAGAAATTGACATAAATTGATTTTATCGCTGCAGATTTAATGACGACAATACAACAGCAACAGCAACAATAACAATAACAACAAAACTTATACCCACTCTCTATCAGTCCACCTCCTTATATCGCACTACCCATTCCCAAGTCGAATCATGATCCACCTAGCCGACACTCAATGCAATTTTTGTAATGAAAATGTTTAAACGCATAAAAATCGCCATCGTCTCTGGGAAGGGGCCCGAAGGATTTTTATGCACTGCTGTCGCATTTTCGCGTTTACATTGTAAACTGGCTGACAGGCGAATTGGTGGTAAGAGTAAGACAAGTATAGAGAATGAGAGAGAGAGAGAGAGAGGAGGGGGGAGGGCGGTTAGCCTGAGTCATGGTTTGGTTACATTTGCCTTGGCCAACCATTGGAAGGGCTTGTCCTGCAAAAAACCAAAAGACTCGAGGAATCGAGACGAAGGTTTTCCTTCCTTTTGGTCGATGGGTCGCATGGCCGTACGTGTTGTGTCTATGTATTCTGTGTGTGTGATTGTGTGTGTTGTTGTTGATGTGTGTGTGCAAACGGCAAAAACGCAAATATTTTATTACGTTTTCAGACTTGAGTAGTTGCATTGTAAATTTTACAGTTTTACGGTGCTTAAGTTGTGCTTACACTTTACTATACAAGTATATACTACATCTACAGGGTGTCTCAAATAAATTTAACCCAAAAAGAAATCAATAGACAGTAGAAGAAAATTTTAACAAAACTAATCTCATTGAGTTCTTCCATTACATTTTAAGAGTTAAATTGAGATAGTGACAAAAAACAAAAAACAGGATCAGAAACATATTTTCCATGACATTAATGAGGTACGCTTCGAAATTAGATTTAGGTATTTTAGCAGATTTAACTTGCAACTTATACAGATATGTTCCTACAGATAGTCTTGTTTGTCTTTATCAATTCACTAACTGATATGTTCATATAGATAGTCTTGTTTGTCTTTATCAGTTCACTAACATATTTCCTCACTCAAAATCCAAACGAAATATTGAATATATTAATAACAAAGCTGTCATATCTGATTAAGTTGCAAATCGATTTAATTGAAATTTCCAACAAAAAAATAATATACTTTGGTAAACTAAACTGCGATTAAGAATTAGTATTTTATGCAAAATTATATTCATTTCATTGTTTTTTTAATCAGGAACACCCTGTTCCTGTAATGCATATGGAGTAGAACCTTTAATCGTAATCTCGCATTTATTGATTTTAATTAAATGTGAAATAATTTCACAAGTCTACCATAATCTTGGCATTTGAGAAATTTATGTCAAAACTTGCACACACAAACCTACACATACACACACACACACACATGAACACACACAGTGAAAGAGTGAAAGACTTTCGTGTAATAATCGACACGTGCTTGGACATAAATATTGGAAGACATTTTGAAAATTTAATACGCCACTTAGACACGAATTAGCATACACAAAGTGAATTAATTACGTGTGTTATACAATTAAGTAAATTTCATTATATTGAATTTTTAAATTTTGGAAACACACACACACACACACACACAGAACCAAGTCAATGTAATTAGAAACACAAATAGAATTATAGCGGACACAAACATACACACACACATTAAGGTAAATGAATTGTACAAAGAGAAGGTCGTAAGCATTCCAAAAAGGTGAGCAGAGTTATATTGTATATAGTCGAGATATACAATACATATATATATATACATACATATATTTAGAGTGGGAGAGAGAGTTAAAGAAGGGGAAATCTAACATGACACATATATGTATATATATATCACATGCATAGCTATCTATTCATTTAAGCGATATATATACATATATATACATACATATATGGAAATATGTATTAAGATACATCAAATTTTTATTAGGTGGCAAAAGGTCAACCCAGTGAAAGAGACAGAGACATAGAAAACTATATAAAGGAATGACTAAATTCAAAACTCATCAACATCGCATGTTCCTATTAATTAATATGCAAATTATAGTTGAAATATTTCAATTCTAAATCTAGAAAATCTGTTTCCAGAATCACAGGAATATGTGAAATGAGCAAAGAAAATTTCTTACATGGAATAAAAAATGATTTAATGATTGCAACTTATATAAAATTAAATGATTTTAAATTAGAGATATTTTAATTGAAATAAATACTAATTGTCAATGTTTTTAGTCTAATTGTAGTATTGTTAAATTGAAAATTTAAATGCGATATTGATAATAGTTAACCAATTACTGAAAGTCGCATTAAAATGCAATTTCTAATTGCCTCGGACAGTGGCCAGTTCAACATTTTTGTGAACCCTTCACCCATACATACATGCATATATACATATGTTTGTACATACATACATACATACATACATACATACATACATACATGTGCCTACCGTTCAACCCTTAGCTTGATTATTTTAATGTGATTTCATTTAAATGAAACAAAAAAATAAAAGCAAGAACTTCAATTTTACTTCGGCGGCCTTCCATTGTCTTTGTGTGTGCCGTATCCCGTATTCCGTATCCCATGTCCATGTCCCATGTTGTGTCTTGTGTCCCTTGTCCTGTGTCTGAGGATTTTAATTCCTTTGGCGCCTTACCATTGACCTTTGCAGCCTTCTTTGTGCTGCGTTCAGTCGCTGTGTTGCGCTGAGCACAAAGCTCAATTTATAATTTATATAAGTATATACACATATATATATACTTATAATGGCATATAGATGGAAGAATATATATAAATATAATTTTTCCCCTGCCACGCCCATATAAATTATGCTTGGTATAGTAATTAATATGCCGTTGCCTTTGTCGGTGTCCGCTGTTGCTGCTTCTAATTTTGCATTTTCTTTTTTACTTTTTTTACATATATATATATTATCTTTTTTTTTGTATTATTATTTCTTTCCTTTGTGTTGTTTTTGTTTCTTCTCTCTCACTTTATTTTTTTTTGTTCTAGAAATATAATTGTATTTATTTTACATTTAAGCGCATTTTAAGTCTCAAGAATGGGGTCAGGTAGAGCAATGGGAGGGTAAGGTGCTGTGTTAGGGGAGGACTGGGCAATTTAAATGACAAAATTATATATTTAGTGTCCGCTTCCCTCTCTATCACTCTCAGTCTTTCTCTATCGCTCTATGTTTCCCTCCTTGTGTCTGTCTCTGTCTTTGCCACACCGCTCGGCGACCTCGGGTCTAGGAGAAACCGGTACACTGTGTCTTTTAGATACCCTTTTTCATTATGAGTATATTCATTATTGTTTGAGTAATATATATAACATATCCATAATTTTGGTCGGTTTTATGCATAAATCGAGCGAATATATAATTTTAGTGAGTTAAAGATTATATTTTCTGTTTTGCAGGACAAAGCGGTTTGATATATGATTTAGAAATCCTGCCAGATAAAACAGAAATACTGAATAGTGAAATTGATTAAAATCAATCAACTATATATTATTATTATTTTTCTTTCATAGATATCTTTCTTAAAATAAATCGTTTGACTATAGTTTTAATACTATAGTATTCCTACCTAAAAACTGATCATTTAAACCATATGTATTTTCGTAAGAGTAAGGAATCTTCGTTGTACCTAAATGTCGCTCTGTTTGAATTTCTTTTTTTTTTTTGTTGTATTTTTGCTCTATGTATTGTAAATGTAATCAAAAATATCGATCGGTTTTATGCAAATTGACTGCGTTGTCTCCCTTTCCCCCCGCACGACCCCTTCCCCCAAGAAGCCACCAAAACCCAACCCAACGCCACCTCACCCCGCCACACACACCTCTTCCCATCGCACACTTAGCCAAGTAATTCCCCGTTTGGCCTTTCCTTTAGCCAGTTTTCTTCTACTTGTTCTTATATTGTATATATATATATATATATATATTTATATATATCTTTTTTTTTTGCTATTTCTATTTATGCTTTAATTTAGCAAGAAAATGGCGGCGAAATCATAAAATTACATTATAATAAAAAAAAAAGCCAAGAGAGAGGCAAAACAAAAAAAAAATGGTAAAAGAACAAAAATACTTATTATGCCCTGGCGTCAGTTGGTCGGTTCGGTTCAGTTCAAGTTGGGTCGCCGTTTTTACTTACAATTAAATTGCTTTTGCCTTTTTACAATTTAATATTTTTTATTCTCCTCAAGAACCCGCACTCCCCCCTTATCACACACCACACCATACCACCTTAAGCACCCCTCTGTGGCCAGTCCATTCTATGGTTTTGTTTTTGTCGTCATTGCCGTCGTGCAATTTCTAGTTGATTGGAATTCAATTAATTTTATTTGCTTTACTCTGGTGCTGCAATTTCTTTTTGCGCATTTTTTATTGTCCTGGCCAACACAACAACAACAATAAACAAAATACAAACCACAAAATAGAGGAAAAGCGACAAAAAAAATAAAAGAAATAAAATTATTGCAACGATTTGAAGTTACCCTATTTTAAATAAAGTTGTAAATTAATAAACAAAACTTACAACATTAAATATTATGTAACTCAATTTAACTGTTATGCATTTATGCTGTGTCTCCCTTTAGCGGGTTAAGATTCTTGATCTTCTTTGCGATTTCCCTAAATATAATTTGATAGTTTTAACTCTAGTTTAAGTTTACTCACACAAATAAACATTTCAAGATCAAGATTATATTTTATTTCTATTTTATATTTTTGATAAATTAGAGTATACCCATTCGGCAATTCGTATATAGGGTATAAAAGGGAAAATCTTAACTAAGCAACAAAACTGTAGTTTAATGGAGATTTTCTTTCGTCGTTTTGCTTTTTGCATTTGGCGCCAATTTAGTAAATAATAAAAATGGCAGTCAGAGCTTGCACTTCGCACTTCTCCCTCCATAATACAATTCCATTTTCTCTTCAACCCCTCTCTACCATCTACCCTCTTCTCTTCAACGTCATTGCCCCTTTTCTTTCTTGTTCGTTTTTGTGGTTGGACACTTTGTGGGTTTTGCGGTGGCCTTTTGTTTGCTTCTGGTTGACTTATTGCCTAGCCAGGGTCTGGTATTAGCTCTGCGGTGTTGGCTGGCAGCGTTTCGGGCCAGACCAACCAGGCAGCAACTTTGATTTTAACCAAGGCTCAACGCGGCGTATACGTAATCTGCATTTACACAACAACGCCCACAGAAAATCGTCTCCTTAAAACCCCTTCCCCCCGCCTAACTTTGCCACACAGGCGACATCAGCATCACAATATTTAATTGTATTTCATTTATAACAATTTGTGTAATGAAAAAGTGTACACAAAACAACAACAACAACAACAACAAAAAGGGGAAACGAAATAAAAGAACTTTACTTTACCTAACCCTTTTCCAAATCCCATTAGCGTATAAAAAAGAAAACCGAATACTGAAATTCTCTAATTTGAACTTTAAACAACAATTTAAGTGGCATTTAGATTAAACAAATATGAATTAAAATTATTTGGAAGTTTTAAAGTACATATGTATGTATATATTTTATAATATATTTAAAGAAAATTATAAATTTTGTGCTAAGCAATGGATTGTTTTTTATTTTTTTAATTTAATATACTCTTATATTCATGATATAGATGATTTATTATTTTTTGTAATTTTCGGTGAAAAACAAAATTGAATTTTTATATATGTATATGTATATTTAAGGTGACATTGAAATTTGCATATTCTTTAGAATCAATTACCCTTTATTATAAAATTTTTTTTGTCTTTATTAAATATTTTAATTAGTGGTCAATTTTGTTTAACGTTCTTTTAAAATTTTATTTAATACAATCATTCATAAATTTGAGTTTATTTCCCCAATGAGTGTGAAATAAGAAGGCATTATTAAACAATTCTTTGAACTACTCATTCACAAGATTTGATCAACTCGTTGTTTACCATCTTTCCTCTTTTTTTTTTCTCTTTTTCTCTCTCTCTCTCTCTCTCTCTGTTATTCAGAGTCGGGTGCTGATGACCATCATTGAAGTACTTGTGAAATTAGTGTTCAACAAGAATGCAAAGTTTAGCTAGTTGTCGTTGCCCTCGAAAGTCTTATTTTCTGTTTTTTTTTTTATTTTTGCTGTTGTTGTTGTGGGCAGTAAAAGTAAATTAATTTAGTTGAAAGCTGTAAAGTTAAAGCATTGTTCAAGGATTTTTATTTTTTTGTAGTTTTTGTTTTTATTCGCCATTTTTCGTTCTTCTTTTAGCTGTTGTCCTTTGTGGCTTCGTCGTCAGCTAACTAACTACGTGGCTAGTTTTCCCCTTTTTGTGCAACCATTTTCTTTTCCTTTTTTTACATTTCTTTTGTTTTTTGCCTTCAACTTTTGTTGTCGCCGCCGTGTCAGGTGACAAACTGGCATTAGAGGCGATAAAGTTGGATTTTGTTGATGGAGTAAAACAATAAGCCAACTAACCGCCCAACCGACTAGCCAACTGAACAGGAAGTGGCCAATTAACTATCATTAAGTGCGATTTTAAATATATATATGCGTTCTATATATATATATATATATAGAAATAGTTACTCTCTCGTCGTTTATTGTGCAAAGAGAGATGGCAATCACATGTGAAATTTTGTTGAAACATTTTGATTGTTTAGTCGTTCGAATTTGCATTTACAAACGGCAAATGGCAAAACATTGTTGTGGCTTTTTTTTTAAATAAAAAAATGAATTTGCATATAAATAAATTTCATGTACTATACAAATACAATACAATAAAATATGCCAAGTCAAAGGCAGCATTTAAAAGTGCAATTCATGGCATAAAAAAAAAAAACTAAAAACTAACACAAAACCTACAACCAACAACTACTAATAACAATTTCCGGCGCTGCATTATGCAAATGTTACTTTTCATCAACAACAAAACATTTTTCCTTTTTCGCATTGACTTACGGCCCAGAAAATAATAAAAAAAAAAAGAAAAAAAAAACACCAAAAAGCAACAACAATAAAAAGAGGTAGAGTAAAAAACAATAATAATAAGTAATAATTGCATACAAAATGTGTGCGATTTATTTGAGAAATAACAGAGCAGAGGGAAAATACTATGATGGAAAAATGAAAATGAAAAATGAAATTAAAGCAAGAGACTGACGGACAAACAGAGAGACAAAACGGACAGAGGGACAGACGACGCGTCTATTGCATCACATCCTCAGTTTGGCTAAGTAGAAATTATAATGCAATAAAAGCAAAATACGAAACAAAAAAGCACACACACACACACATACACATAAAAATACAAATTAAAAGAAAAAATAGGAAATACTTTGAATGATCAAACGACCGACGATCAAAATGCATAAAACCTATAATAAATACTCTAAGGCAAAGTATAGAAACTGGAACTTACTCTTTGTTTTCCATCTCAACACAATGTCAATCAATGAAAGCAAACAATATGAGACAATTATTATTCATTTTACCCCCAACGTTCAGTAGCTAGTAATTATTATATATGTATGTATAGTTATAAATAATTGATTCCAAAGAAATAAGAAATTGGCCTGTATTCACTTTAGTATTATCTATATATATAAACAATAGTTAGCAAAGAACTTTGGTGGCTAAATCTCTTTCACAAAGAGTCTGTCATAATTTTAATGACTATAAAGTTTTTGCCTAACTGTTTTCTAAAGTTATATTTATAATAAGTATTCAATAAAGATAAAGTTAAAAAATAATTTTACTTCATTGTTAAGTCCAAATATCTATTTGAGATATTAATAATTTAACAATTATAGGAATATTTATAAAAAAAAATTGAATTAATATAAATAAACATTTGATGAGCTTTTTATGAATATTTATTATTATCTATTTTATACTTAACTGACTAATGAAATTTAAAATGCATTTCCCGCAGCAACAATCGGTGTAGAAATAGTTTGCCAAATTGCTGTACAATTTTACATTAATCTTATGACTATATATGACTATTCTGTATGAAGAATCCAATATACCCGATTTAATTGTAAGGTATGAAAAAAACAATAAATTAAATAAATATACAGCAGCTAGATCAGCCATAGGCCTTCCTCTACTCGATGTACGATGTTGATGACGAATGTTGGGGCTATATTTTTAGTATAATTATGGCAAGATATGAACAACAACAACAGCATGAGCAGGAAAAAAAATACCCAACACATATGTATGTATAAATATATGTATATAATGCAAAAAAAAAAAAAAAGAAAAACAAGTCAAAATGGGCCACACCGATGGGATACAAGAGGGAAAAGGGGCTAGGCGGGGCAATCAGAGGTAAGTCAGTGCTTAGCTAATAGAATGAGAGGAGAAACGAAGAAGGGGATATATATGAGGAGGGATTGAGTAGCAAACTGAAAGCATTACACATATAATTTAAATTTAGTTTAATTGTTATTCTCCGGTTCGGTTGGGGCTGCTTTTGCAGTTGCTGCTACTGTTGCGGCAAGAAATAATAAAGCAAAAAAATAAATGACAATTGCAATTTCAATTGCAATTGCAAATGAAAATGAAAATGAAAACAAACGGCGACGACGACGACTACGGCGTCGAAAACTGCATACGAAAATTAAATAGATACAATTAAACATCCGCTAAATAATAAAATTTTCAAATGCCAGCGGCTAGCAACAACAACAACAACAACAACAACGACGACTGCAACACATTGGCTACAGTTGATGTTGCTGTTGTTGTTGCCGCTGTCGCTACTGCAATCGACAAACCAAAGCGGACGTTGCGTGGGGTTTGGGAGAACGAGGATATGTAGGTGGATTTAAGGGGGTCTGGGAGGGTGGTGGGGGCGGTGCCCCATAAGATAATTAAGTATGCAAAAAATAAACTAAAAGTGAGGCAAATGACAAAGCAATAAATTTCTATCCATACAATATTTGCGCTGAGAATTTTATAGATGGGGGGGTGGCAAAGAGGGGTTAGAGGGATGGTCCTGGGAAATGCTTTTTCAAATACAAATTTGAGAAATAAATCTGGTATTCGAATTATATATATCTAAAAATTCTAAAATTAATCAAATTAACTTTATCAATCAAATTTATATAATGAAAAAATCAAGTGCTATAGAGAAAGTGCTGAACGTAAAAAATAATCAGATCAACTTTAACTAATTTAAATCAAATAGTTTTTTGTTTATATATTATATATAATTATATATACTTATAAAAGAACATACAAAATGGATACGACACAAGCTAAAAAGAGATACGACGACATTCCTGTCCGAACATTGAAAAGAATTTAAAATTTTATTTTAATGCATTTAGCAGAACTCAATGTTAATCTTATGAATAATGAATTTTAAACTCAATTCTTTGTTTTATTTTTATAAACTTATTATACTTAAATATTTCGAAGTGTAATGTCATGTCGTTTTATAGATCTTCCTTTCACCTAGAAACTTATTACCTTAATAATACTCCACTTGAACGTTTAAATGAGATGAGTGATTTGGGTGTACTCATGGACCATAAATTAAGTTTCACTCGTCATATTTCTACCCTAGTCAGCAAAGCCATTAATGTTCTTGGTTTCGTCAAGCGATGGTCGAAGGAATTCGACGATCCTTACACAACCAAAACCCTTTTTATTTCACTGGTCCGTCCTATTCTGGAGTACGGATCATGCGTTTGGTCACCTCAATATGAATCACACCAAATTAGAATTGAATCCGTTCAAAAGCAATTTTTGATTTTTGCTCTTCGTGGTTTAAACTGGGATTGCAATGTTAACTTGCCATCGTATTCTAGTAGACTTCTTCTAATCAATCTTCCTTCTTTAATTAATCGTAGAGTAATGCTTGGTACTTTGTTTATCTACAAGCTTCTTAATGGGCAAATAGACTCTCCTAATTTATTAAAACAGGTCAATCTATCTGTACCTTGTAGACTAACTAGAAATTATGTCCCATTAACGTTGACAAGTTGCATTTCAAACTATACTTTACATGAACCTTTCCGTGTCCTTTGTTCCGATTATAATCGCCTTTATCACTTAATCGGATCAGAGTCCTCTATTCCTACTTTAAAAACTTCTATCCTTAGCTATCTAGCTCGTAGTTAGTTTTAATTTTAGTTTTAACTTTAGGTATGTTCTAATTGTCGTCTGTTGTCCACGCGACTTCGTTTTTGCATGCTGTCTGCTAGGGTTCGCGCGTAACAGGCATTGACCTGGTGTCGCATGGGCCACTTGAACGTACTGCGCATAGTACGCGTCAACGTCCAGAGAAAAGAAAAAGAAACCCTAAAATTAAGAAATAAGTTCGTTCCATTTCCACCTTCTTATTGTTGACTTCTGTGGCAACAATCAACAACAACTACAAGTTTTCATTTTGCCATTTGAAGAAAATGCAGCCATAAGAATCAACTTTTCTTCTTCTACGAAAAGCAAATTAACCATAAAACCACAAACCCACTAAATTTACTTCTTATTTAAATTTGTATTCAAAGAAATCTAAGGGTAAAACGGGACATAAACGACAGATTGGTTGCTAGCATAAAAGTTAAAATAAATATATCTATATAGATAAGTATAATTAGCTTCTTATGTTGAGACGATTAATTAAGAAATTAGCATATAATGAATGACCTTATTATTAATAGAAATATATGTCGTATTATTTACAGAGTATTTCGAAGTCGTTGCTATTAGTATGCTTATATGCAATATTTATTTGTATATTTAAGCAATATATGTTTCTCAACATATACAATGTTTCAGCAAATGGCATTATTTGATATGGCCAAAATGGAATGTGTTGTTGTAGTATTCTTGCTTTATTTTTTGCGTCTTCTTTTTTTTTTTTGCACAAATTTGATTAAGTGAGGGAAAAGAGGCATACAGGGTATAGGGGAGGAGGGGCAAGTCAACGCCCACGATAACGATGGGGACGAAGAGAAAGTCAACGACTACAACAACAACAACGACGATGAGGAAAAAAGAGGATGGAGGTGGAGTAGAAGGACGCGAAGGCTGTTGAGAAGTCATCGATACTTTTGCGCAATCAGCGCAATTTCTGTTCACAGCCTGAGCCAGGCACCCAGGCTGGAAATCAAATTTAATATTATTATGATACACTTGTGAGCCAAACGAAGCAAGTGATGTGCCTTGTCCTCGTCCTCATCGTTGTCGTTGTTTCACTCCTTCCTCCTACTTCTTGTTCGCGTCATCGTCTGGCGGTGATTGACTCGCATCGACTTGAGACTCAGAAGTTCGAGAATCGAGTCCAAAGGGCGGAAAAAGGGAGAATGCTTCTTTATTTCTTTTTTTTTTTATTTTTTATTTTTTTTATACCAACCACCAACACCAGACAAGGTCGTTGGTATGAGAGGGGAAGACCTACACTTGATTATATATTCCAACATATTCACGGCTCAATAGAGGCCCAGAGTCGATTTCCTGTCCTGTTCCGTTCTTCCTTTTTCCTTATTTTTTTTCTTTATGCTTCTTCTTTTTTGTATTTTCTATGTATGAAAATAATAAGTGAAAATATTCATGTTTGGTTTTAGCGCACAATTGCGCACGTAAATCGAGTAGGGGTTGCAATTGGATGGATGGTTACATATGTGTGTGTATGTGTGTGTGTGCGTGCGGTTTGTTGAAGGGTTCGTCACTCAATGCTTAAGGGGGTTGAGTGACTCTACTATACTCTGACTGACTTTGCATTATTTATTATCCTCACACTTTTCACTGTTCGAGAGAAACATTTAAACTGAATTTACAATTGCAAATGTTAATAAAATTTCTAAGTTTACGTGGCTAATTTATGACAAAATTTCTCGGAATAATTAAAACGCTATACATAAAACAAAAACCGATTTATATATATAGCTATACTAAATCAAAATGCAATTGTTAAATGTTTAAGTAACAACACGATTTTTATATTTTTTTTTGTGTTTTGTTTTCTTTTTGAAATCTATTGCAGTTTGTGATTTAAAAAATGTTGTCAAGCTAAACTAATTGAATTACTTGAGAAACCAAAAAGCAAAAATTCACAGTTTGGCAAATTTATTTTTAGCCAAAAGACAATTCTCTTCAAACCATAAATCAATGTAAATCAATAAATATTGACTTTGTTGTGTCTCCCTCAAATTATAGAAATATGTCAGCAAATTGTTATCGATTGTTGCCTACCTTTGGCTAATTTATTCCTATATGCTAAATGGTTTTTCGTAGATTTCCTTTTCCCATTTCCTTTAGTAAAATTAAAATAACGTTGACAGTTGTTAGACTTAAAATTATAAAGAACTAATATTTCCATGTAAATGACTTTTACTCAGAAATAAATGTATAAATATGTATGTATGTATGTATGTATATACATATTTCATTCGCTTTCAAAGTCTGAAATTTAGATTATATAATCAAATCTAACAATAGGTTTTTTTATTACTCTATTTTCTTACAACTATCGGTTGCAAAATCATTTTTAAACTCTTGAAATTATACTAAAAATTGTTGAAAACAAAAAAATACAAAATAATAGGCAACCGACTGCAACCAGGGAAAAAGTGTTTATTTTTTTTTTTTTGTCTTCTTTCCGTTTTTTTTTTTTTTACATATTTTTTTGTTTTTTTTGCTAGTGTATTATAATAATAAAGTGGCAAAAGTAGCAAGTGGCATAAATTGCAACCTCATTCAAGCGATTCGACGAGCAACTCAAGACTCGGGGCAGAAGAAACTGAGGCGGAAGTTGTCGTCAGTTATATATATGTATATATATATGTATATAAATATATGTATATAGGTTGTAGGCCAAAGTGAATTGCGTACAGACATAGAGAAGCGGTGAGGAGGGAGGAGTTCGTTGAATCAGTTGTAAGTATGTCTCTCTATATATGTATGTAGTCTATGTGTATTTATAATAATTGTTTTTGTTGTGGCCTTTTCTTTATTGTTGCTAAAAAAAAAAAAAAAAAAATAACTATATTCAACGTCAAGAGCTTCTCTCTGTATCTCTCTGTTTCTATCCCTGTTCCTCTAACAGTTCCTGTCTCCCTCTATCACTCTGATATTTATCTCTCAGACAAGTTTTATATGTAAGCAAGTATATGCCGTATGTAGATTTGCAATCAACAGCAACAGCAACAGCAGCAACAACAACAAAACAACACAACAAAAAGCTGAGAAAAGCAACATAAAAAACCCCAAAAGCAACACCAGTAACAGCAACAGCAACAACAACAACAAGTGTAATGCTCTGTGTTGCGAATAATCACTGCCTGTTGTTGTTGTTGTGCCACATATGAATGAATCGTTGTTGGTGTTGCATTTGTTGTTGTTGTTATTATTGTTGTTGCTACACGCCACTATGTGTCGGCATTTAACTTCTCAACTTTTTGCATTTGCCCCGCATATGTGGGCGTAGAAGGGCGGCAAGCAGTAGGCGTCAAAGGGGCTGGCGGCAAGAAACAGCAGCAGAAACGGCAGAGACAGCAGCAGAGGGGCCCAAAGCAAGTGCAGGAAACTACTTTGCATTTAATTGTCTGTAATGACGTGCAATATAAAATGTTAAAATCTAAAACAAAAAACAACAGCAACAGAAAAAAACCTCAACGAAACAACAAAAAAAAAAAAAACAGAAATAATGACAGAGATAGAAATGAAGAAAATTGTCTTGAAAAACTCTTGATTGAAGCCATAAAAAAAAAAGCAATTATTAAAATATATTTAAAGCGAGAGTTTTTATGTGAAAATATTTTAAAATATTATATAGATAGATAGAAGCAGCAAAATAGATCAGTCAAGTTTTAATTGTTTCGATCTGCATATAGAAATTCCTTATTTCTTTAGTTACTTTACTATATCAATATTAAGTTCTCTATATATTTATTTCTTGTTTTCCACATGTTACCGAAAAATCGAATCGATTTCCGTTTTTCCTAATTGTATTTTAATAATATCAAAATATTTTTTTTGATACTTTTTATTGGCTCATTTCATTAACACAATTTTCCATCTATTAGGCTCAATCAAATTGTCGAGTTCTTTTGCATTCATCGAATTAGCATCATTTAAAACTAACTAAATCAATGATTTTTCCCTTTCTGTTTATTCATATTTTTTTTCTTCTTTTTGCAAAAACCGCAGAAATCGCGCATGTATAATGAATCATAATAAATTTAATAATTAATTACATTTGCAAAAATGATCAACAAATTGCATTAAAAATCCACTTCTGTTGCAGTTGTTGTTTGTGTGTGTGTTGTTTTTTTTGTTTTGTATACCCTAACAATTGCGGAGTATAGATATATAATAAAAAAAAGTCGAAATAATCGATAGAAATTGAATGAAAATTTCACCAAAGAACAGATAATATTATTAAATTTATGCAGCTTTCATATAAAAGATTTATCAAACAAATCTAAATTAATGGCAAATATTTGTAAAAGATTCTTTTAATTTTTTTTGGCCAATTTCCAATATTTCAAAAATTTTTAAGTGTATATCGTCGTCGAATTGACCTAATTGGACCTATTACCTTTTGATTTTCATTTACTTTGATATGACAAATGGACCAACTAAACATTAAAAATCACATACCAACTGAACAAATCAACTGTCACATTAAGCCAAATATAATTGCCAACAATTAAAGCAAAAAAAGCATAAATAGCAGAAATAACAAACAACAACAAAAAAAAAAAAGAACAACAAAAAATACCGCTACAGGAAGGGTAGAGTTACAAAATTAATAACAAAAATAAAAACGAAAAAACAGCCAACTAAATGCAGCCAGCAAATTATTTCACAGTGATAAATGGCCATGAAAAAAAAAAGAATAACGAGGATTAAATATGTATGCGTGTAGTTGGAGTGTGTGTAGTTGTGGGTGTAAAGTGTCTATTTACAGCTGACACTAAATCAACAAATTAAATTTGATCAAACAAAACAAAAAAAAAAAAAAACAGCATAAAATAAGACATCGACCTTTAGATACCTTGTATGAAGTAAAAGTAAATTAGAAACTAAATCTAATTTGTCAGCAAATGGCATTTCATTTCTTTAAAAACATTTTGACACTTCTCTTTTTTATTTTAAGGAACTTTTCTGAAACTAAATTGACTTTATTCTGGGAAAGTTGTTGGAGCAGGGGAATGTTGGAAATTTCATAGAAAACTTAATCAACTTGCTCTTGTTACCATAATTCACCAAAATCGTTGCAATGACCTTAATAAACCTTTTTCTTCTATAAGTACAGGGTACAAAAACGAGCAAAATGAACTGCATAGATAGATGGGAATAGCAACAAGTTGCTGGGCAACATGTTGCCGACAATCCATTTAACTGACAAAAGGACCAACAAAAAACAAAAAAAAAAAAGAATACCGGAAACCACAAATATTTTGAAAAAGAAAGAAAACGGAAGAGATAGAGAGGGGTAAAATGCGAAAGCAGGACAGGCGACATTTATGGTGCGTAATTGTGTAGGCCTGAAAATGTTTTGTGTCAAAAATATGCCGAAATCAACGCAAACAGATTCTACCAAGTCAACAGCAAACGAGCAGAAGTTGCAAATGGCTAAAAGCCAACAAGATGAAGACGACAAAAATATTGCAGCATCTTTTTGCTGCTATCCTGGCACAATTTACAGTCACACAAACACACGCAAAATCAAGCCAACATCTGCTCTCTTTTGCTCGCTCAAACTCCATGTCTGTGTGTGTATGTATGTGTGTGTGTGTATGGCTTCAAGGTCAAGTACAAGCTAAGCAGCAACAGGAGAGAGAAAAAAAAATACAGAAAAAAAAAGAAAAAGTAACCTCTCTCACCCTCTCGAATAGAACGAAGCAGACAAAACGCAGGACACGAAAAGACGTCGCAGACATGGCTAACATTTCCCTACTTCTCCGTCTACTTTCTACTTTCATCTACCATCCGCCCTCCTTTTTAAAGGACTTTGCCAGACATTTTTTGGGGCTAACCATTTTTGGTTGTTTGCTGTTTGTTGTTGTTGTTGTTGTTGCTCTACTTCTTCTTTGTGTTGTCTGAGAAGGGGCTTCTAATGGTGTATGTGTGTGTATGTGTCTGGGTGTTTGGGGTGACTACAAAAAGGTTGACTTTTCGAGTGTCGACATGATTTTTCATGATATTTTTGCGCTTTTATTGTTTGCGCTTGACTTTTGTTACTCCCACCGGTTTCTGTCTAAGTAAGTGTGAGTGTGCCTGTGTGTGTGTGTGTGTGTGTGTGTTAGTGTTAGGGTCTTCCTCACGCCATAACAACTTGTTGCATGGCAAGCTTTAAACAACCTCAAGCAACTGAAAGAAAGTGGGAGAAGGAAGTGAAAGACGGAGAGCTGCTTCTGTTGGCAGTTGCCCCATGCTCCATGCTCCTTGCCCCTTGCCATTGGTTCTGTTGCAGCACTCAGCTGCTTCATGTCTGGTAAAAGTTTGTCTGGCCAAGCTAAAACATTTCCATTGCATACTTTTGTGGGCTGCAACAGAAACGGAACACAAAACTGGGCGGTCAGATGCAAAAGCCAAGCAACATTCCTTTTCGGCTGTATATGAGATTATGTATATGTATGTGTGTGTGTGTGTGTGCGGTTTTATCGTAAATGCACAAGAATTCCTTTCTGAATGAGATTATTGATACCTGAATTGAGAAATTAACTTTGAACTCGAGAAAATATCTCGCATAAAAGAAGCTTTTATTTGCATCTCTTGGTAAGAAAAATCAGATCATGGATTAAAATATAGGTTTTTCTCTTCCTTTTTATTATCAATAAATGTTCATTGTTTGCATGCAGATATTTTATTCATGATATGTTAGCCCAATTAAATTTTGTTTTCCCTTTGTTAAGGTTTTCTGAAGAATACATGGCTTTAAGCTAGAAGATTTTCGAAATTCATTTTCCAATATTATCTAACGCTGCATGCATATTTAAAAAGTTCTCATTAATGAAGAAAACGTGCAGCTTAAGAGATTATTATTGAATATTAGAAGCCAAACAAAAGAAGTACAAAAATAGGCAAATTGCAAATATTATGAAAATCTTTAATTTTATTTTTTTTTTTGAGAAAGAATTTCTAGATTTATCAAAAGCAAGTACATGAGTTCCATTAAAAGATCTATATTTAATATTAAACCATATTGAAAAGTTGATTTCTCGATTTCATTCAATTTGGTTCCCAGTTGATCTTCTTTCTGTTGCTACTTCAAATCCGCTTTGATATCATTTGCTGCGTTGGAAGTCATTGTCCTTTATGATTATTATTTTTTTTTGTTTCGCAACGCTTTTACCCAACCGTCTCTCCCTCTCTCTAGGTCTCTTGGCGTGTGTGTGGGTGTGTGGGTGTATAGAAGTTTTCACCGAAAAGAAAAAGAAAACTTCGCTCTCTCACTTCGTAAGCAAAACAACACAAGTATATTAAAAACTGTGAGAAGAAACAAACATTTGTAGTATGTTGGGAGGAAGCGAAGTCTTTGGGAGTGAAGGGAAAAAAACCTTTGGCACCTTTGTCTTGTTTGCATTTGTTTTTTCACTTTTAATTTGGCATACAGTAGGACATGTGACACACCTTCTTCTATCATACTCCCAACCAATGCTAAAGAGACAAAGGCACAAAGTTTTGTTTGATTCCTTTTGTGTGTGCAGCCAACGGGCGAGGATGATGACGAAGGTGACGAGAAAAATAATTATCATTGATACAAAAGCATAATGCATAGACAAAAACAAATATATACTCCCTCGTACTCTGGATGCGTTAGCAGGTGCTCATATATGTTAATATACAAAAAAAAAAAAGAAAAAAAAAACACACACTCACACACACACACAAAAACAAATACATATACAGGGAAAATATACATATACATTTGCCTGATTAAAATGCAAGGGGAATCAGGATCAGAAAGGAAGAGAGGGAAGAAAATATGCGAGAAATTTAAATAGAAATGAAACTAAATCATAGTAGAAAAATATTAAAGATTTGTTTGTTATTAAATGTATATATTTCATCTAAACTTTATGTAGAAACATATTAATATATATCTTAATTTTGAAATAATTCAACAAATATTGATTTAAAATTCAATGGAAACCAAAATGATCATAAACTAAGTCTTAACTAGGAATAAAATGATCTAAGATTACCTCTTAAATCTAATTTAATTCAGTTAAAGTTATCTGATTTATTGAAAGTTAAATAAATATTTTTATAATTTCAAATTATATAAGAGAAATTCTAAAAGCAAAAGTTTGGGAACAAAAAACAAAAAAAAAAAATTAATGATGAAAGAGAAACTTTTATCTCTCATCAATCTAAAAGCAAACATAAAAATTAGTTTTGATTTATGTTCACCTATATTTTTAATTTGTTGCAATGTTGCATGCAAATTGTAGAACAGGTGGCAAATGTTTATCCTTTTGCTATAGTACACTAACCCCATCAGAATTGTCCGCCTATACGGCTTTGGCCATCCTCTGGCCTGCTGTGTTGTGGTCCTATTCAATATTTTATTAATCACATGTTATCAATCAAAACACAAACAGCGACAAACTGCCACAACACAGTAACTGACAGAGAGCAAGAGAGAGAAAGATGCAAAAATAGAGACAGAAGGATAAAGTTATAGGAGACGTAGAAATAGTCAAATGGATAGATGGATATTTAGATAGATAGACACGCGGCAGCATATGCGTAATGCGGGAAATCAAAATCAGACAATTTATCTCCCATACCTTTACTTTCTTGCTGGCTCGCTCGCTCTGTATCTGTATCTCCCTCCCTCTCATTTTGTTAAAGCAGATATTCCAACTGCGGCTACTTAGCAGCAAATTCGATTTGTATGAGAATGTCCCATGATTCAGACGGTTACCAAAACGCACACTTAAGACATCCAAGCAGACGTGACACAAAGCGCCTTTGAGGCAGGATACACAGAGGATTCAATGAATGGCAAGGATGGACGGCTGCATCCATCTATCTATCCATCCATCCGTCTGTCTGTCTGTCTGTCTGTCATTCCGAATGGCCGCAGCCTAGTGTCAGTTATTAACGCAATTAATTCAATCATTATTGAATCATGCAATGCGCAAATGCGAAACGGGTTTGTAGAGTCTAAACACACGATATAATCATTCCGGTAAGATAATGATAATGATAATGATGATAATCATCGGGCGAGGCATGATTATCATGATGATGATAATAATAATAATGATGATAATGGAGGCGACTCGGACTGTTTATCTCTGTGTGTGTGTGTGTGTGTGTGTGTGTTTGTATCTCCCCAGTGTGTTTTCGTTGTTGCTGTTGCTGTTGTTACGCACATATTTGTCATGTCAAATCGCATCCAAAGTGTTACGTCAAAATCATCATCCTTCTACCCCTACACACACACACACTTACACATGCTGGGCAACCCATTTGGCAACATTTTCATTAAATATGCCCAAAGTGAAGTTGCCAGTTCCCTGGCAGTTTATCAAATGCATACTCTGGATATGTACCCCTCGGTAATCTCCGCTCCTCCTATACACTATAAACCCCTTACACACCGACCCCTACTAAGGGACATACAGGCCGCATAGCACAAATTAACTAGCAAATTGTTGGACTCATAGGAAAGGGGATAGGGAAGTCAAATAACAAAACAGTTAAACATAATTTGAAATGAGGAAAGAGGAGATAGAGAGATATGGCCAAAAACAATTCAAGAATCAAACTAAAGCTATTTAAAGTAAATCTATTATTATTTATAGAAAATATATCAATATTTAATGATGATTAATAATATTATTGATTATCTTCATCTTATTAAGTTAAAAGATTTTTTTATTTGAAGAAACCATTTAAAAATTATAAAGTGCTGATAAATAGTTATAAAAAACTGTGACTAAAAATAATCATAGAGAACTTTCCTCTAATAAACTTCATTATATAGAAATTCCATTATATAGGAATGATGATATATAAAAGAAAGATGGAATTTGAAATTAATTAATTTTACGAAGAATTTTACTGAAATTCTATAATTTTATAGAATTTTTTTTACCTTAGGGAAGTTCTATTGTAATAAAATATTCAATGTATTCTTTGTAATGTTGGGACAAAAGAAAACAATATATCGCTACATATAGCTAATTATTACACAAATTTACTATCCAAAAACCAGAAATAAAATATAAATTTAATGCTAAAAAAAGAAACCGATTTTATTCCCATTTATTCACATCTAAAATTATATACTTTTAATCACATAAATATTTAATCACTTTGGATGCAATAATTATGATATTATTTCGAACCAAATCGGTCTACAGATTATCTTGATTATATTCATGTGCATATATCTTCGATGAATGCAAAATACTTGGCTGCCCTTAAAAGTAGGCAACATCATATTGCCATTAATAATGAATGAAAATATTTTACATATTGCACATTAATGAATTGTTAAATATTTTATTATGCCTTCATTATACATACACCAACCAACGAATATGTTCAGAAATTTTTTAATAAGCAATTTGCCGCATATTTTGACACTTTCAAGCGACAAGCAACAACAACAAACAGCAACAAAAGTGCGACATTTGACGCCAGACAGAAGCCGGTAACTGAGAATTGAGAGTAACGGGAAAGATGGCAAGTAGAGATTTGGGGTTTGAGTTGATAGCAGTTAACGTTATTTCAATAATTGCATTCCCCACCGACAGAACGAGACAGAAACAGAGACTGAGAGAGAGAGAGCGATGCGATTTTTCATTTTTTGGTAATCAATTTGTTGTTTACATAATTGTAAAAAATGCTTTTCAATAAACAAATTATTTGATTATTATGGCCGCCAATTAAAGACAAAAGACAACTTCGAACCACGAATAAAAAAAACAACAACAAAAACAAAAAAATACAGGAGAAATAAAAGCTCTTCCCCCCTCCCCCAACGAACAGCAGTACAGAGAGATCAAGCGACAATCAGATGCAGATGCTGGTTGCTGGTTGCAGGATGCAGGATGCAGATGTCCTGACCACCGCCAGCAGCCACCAACTGGCAGCAGGATAAACTGTTTGCTGTTGTTTGTTATTGTTGTTGTTGTTGCCGCTTTGAGTGTATGCATGCCTCTGTATGTGTGTGTGTGTGTATATATGTATGAAAGGCGTCAGAGAACTGGGCAGAGTTCGAGCTGCGGTTCGAAATATTTAATTGCCTTGTATTGCGGTTGAATGCGACGCGTATTAAAAAATATTTACCAACACACACACACACACACACAGCCAAACGTACACACACAAAGAGGGAAAGAAAAATGAATGGAACAAAAAAAAAACCGAACTGAGGTGTTTGAGTGTTTCACTTTGGCATTTTTTTTTGTTTTTGTCCACTGCAGTCATTATCATCATACGTCAGTTTAAGTCCCCAATTGTTATGGGTAAAGCTAAGGATATCAAAGGATATGAAGCAAAAGATACATGTAACACAATATTGTTTAAGCAGTAAGATCGCTCGAGTGAGAGTGGAAAATATGCAGAAATTTTTAATTAAATGAAAAGAAATTTTACCGATTTAAACTATCTTTGCCAAACAACTGAAATTTTTGGAATTATTATAAAACAAATTAACAAATGTATCATACTATTTATTCTTTTATTTTTAATTTTGTTTTCTTAATGTATTTTTTATTGTCTGTTATATTTTCTTTATCTTTTAGCAATTTGTTTGTTATGTGAAACAAATTGCCAATTCTATATTCTACAAGAACAACAAATGTCATATATACATATACATATATATATATGTATGTATATGTATATATACTATATGTATACGTTGGTCATTCATTAATTTTTTAAATCGATGTTTAATTTTTATGAAGTCACAGCGATTATGGAAATACAGTGAACAACAGCTGCCAACATTTGCCCTTTCTTTACCTCATTTACTATTAAATTATTTTCGCTTTATAAATTTTTTTTTTTTTAATATTTTTTATTTTTTTGCACACCGTTAATATTGAATTTTAATTTGTAAGCCCTGACCTGTGTATGTTGTTCTCTCTCTTTCTCTCTCTGTGTGTGTATGTGTGTATCTTTGAGCTGTGACAGATTGCCCTGGCTGGTATGTCTCACCTGCCGCCTGCCCACCTGCCTGGCTGAATGCAACAGTAAGTTGTCAATTAAATTTGGCCAGCCGCATCAAGCAATCACCTCCCTTCAACTCATCCCTTCTCTTGTTTACCTCATGCCACCATCTCACCTTGCCACGCGTCAGCTGCTGCTGCTGCTGGTCAGTTCATGCAGTTCATCTGATCTGCCGTTTGCTTAATTTATATGTATCGCCCGTGTAATTGTCAATATGCCAATAAGCTGCGTGTGGCAATATATATATATATATACATATATATACTATACATATATATATCTATATATAAAAAATAAAGAGAAAAAGAAAAGTGGGGAATGAGAAGGGGAAGGCAGATGAGATTGGCTTGGTGGGGCAGTTGGTTGGCTGGTCGGTTGGTTGGTTTGTTTGCTTCAGTTTATTGAAAGCAGACAAATCAATTGGAAAACATTGTACTATGCTACCAGGGATGGCAAAAAAGATAGTAATGCTAAAACAAAACAAAAAAATGTTTATAAATGAATAGAATAAAATCTCTTATTCAAAATCAATTTGGATTAAATGTTAAATACAAATTAAATTAACAGCGCAAAGGTATTTAAATATTTTGATTATTAAATTATTTAATTATTGGTTATGTATTACATAAAGAATTATGTATAATAATTATACTTATTTAAGTCATGAGAAGTATAACTTTCACTTGTTAAATGTTAACAAATTATTAAAATTTTGTAAAATTAAAAAAAAAAAAACAAGAAAGGTTTGTAAATTTCTTTTATTACATTCTTCAGCCCTGTAGAAAAGAGTTTAACAACACAATTACAATTCAGCAGGTTCAGACAGGGAGAGACATACAACACACACAAACACACACCACACCACACACACACACACACACAGGAACAAATGGATGTACATATTCATACTTGCAGCGTAATAATAACAAGTTACGCATATTGCAACGTGTTGGACGTAAGTAGCTCAAAAGTGTTAAGGATTCAATTAAAGCGATACAAACACACACACACACACACACACACACGAGCATACAGACACAGAGATATACAACTACATGTATATATGTATATAAAATTATATATATATAATGATGGTGATGATGATGATGATGGCAAACAAAAGAGCCGCAGAGCTATAATTCGATTATGGATTTTCCGCCATATTAATGCGAAATATTTGCATTGCAGTCAAAATGAAACAACAATGCAAAATGCCAAGCAGATGCCTTGCCTTGTCCTCGACTCGACTCTACTCAACTCGACTGTGGATCCATTTGGATTCAATACGATGCATCTCGAATTGAATCGTATCGAAACGAAACGAAACGCAATGAAACATTTTTGGATGTGGTAATGCCTCATGCCTCATGCCTGAAGGTCCAATGGCAGCAACCAATAATGGCAATACAAATTATAAATTACGCGACAGATGAAATGTCAATGCATTTCTTACTTAATTCATTTATTTAATTAATTGGTCTTTAAAGCCAACTTTAAGATCAATTCCACCGCCACCATTAAATTTCCTCCCTATTGCCGCCATTTGATGTCTGCCTTCTAAATACAAATAGAAATGCATTTGGCGGAAAGCAAAAACAATACTAAACTTAAAACTAAAACTTAAATATGCAACAGGAAATATACGCCAATCAAGTGCCAATCTTAAATGTTGACGGCAACAACAACAGCAACAAAACATGAAATGTCTTTAAAATAGAACGAAATGTTGTACAAGAAAATGGCTTTTGACCTGAAAAGCGAAAGCCAACCAAACCATATCCCTTCCCATAATAATAGGCAAACCAAAGTAACTAACCAACTGACGGACGACGAACAACCAAAATCCAAACAAAAACACTAAAACACAAAAACAAAAACATTCAAACAGCCATAAACTTTGGTCTAAATGCAAGTTACCAACAGAATGGTAAGAGCCTAACTAAAACGTCTTCAACTTTTACTTGACTAAAATGCAAAACACTTTTTGCATAGATTAATCGAATCAAAATAACAAAAAGAAAAAGAAGAAACAAATGACAAGAAAGCAAAACTCGGCCTAAATGCAGACGGGTACAATGAGTAAGGGTAAATGTGTATAAATATATCTATGCCATTATTCTTCATATATGTATGTATGTATGTATGTACAATAACTAAAGTTAAAACTAAACTTTAATATATTTAAAAGTTGGCTTAATTTAATTTTTGCTATTTAAAGTTATTCTATAAAGATCAATAAGGAAGAAATAAGAATTTATAACTAAATTTGGTTGCTTTTTCTTGTTTGCTAAATGTATTCATTTCACGGACTATAATTATTCTAAGTTTTTCTTTTATTTAAAAAACAAAAAAATATATATTTATATTTACTCACAAATTAATAATTATTATTGAGCTATAATTTATTTTTAGTGACTAAATTATTTTGCTTGTTTTTCTTTTATAAATTTGGTTGGTTAACATTTTTTATTTTGTTTTATTTATCTTCTGTTTGCTTTATTGATTTTCTAATTAAATGAAAATTATGGGTGAGGCGATTTTTAATGCCAATGTGACCATATCAAAGTCAGCCCAAAGTGACCAAATCACTTTAAGGTTACTTTGTATATAACAAAACTAAGCATATAAAGATAATCTTAAATTTTAAAAGGGAAACGAACCACCTTGATGGTTTTTTTTGCCAAATGCGCTTAAGAAAAATATTTTGTACATAAAAAAATTAAAATATGTAAATTGAAAAGAAAAAAAAAACAAAAAAAAAAAAATTAAGAAGAAAAAGAAGCAAAAAGCAAACGATGCAAATTAATGATGCCAATGAACCCAAGCGATGTAAAAATTTCCATTTAGTTATTTCACCCGCTTGCTGCTCCTGATTTTAGTCCTGGATACGGCTACGATGCTGTTTCTGGTCTTTGTCCTGATTAACTCCTTGCTCAAGTTACCTTTTTTGCGGTCTGTCTACCTCTTCCTTTTTGTCTCAACCACTTTATCGGTAGCTCTTTCTCTCTCTCCCTCTCTCTCTCTCTCTCTCTCATTCTCGTCTTGCCATTTCTCTGTGTGTCTCTTAGCATTTGCCTCACTTTCTCTTATTTCAGCAAAAATGGCGAATTGTCTGTCGTCTACCCCAAGATGATATGCCTTGAGCCTTAGCTAAATTTAATTTGGAAAATTTTATCTACTTGTACGCATCTAGCAGCATCTTTTACTTCTTCACCATCTTCTATTTATATTCCAAAGGTGGTAGTTGCAACTTTACCCTACACCACTCCCTTACCCATGCCCCATTTTGCGTCGTCTTCTATTTTTGCTTCTTAAAAAATATGCGAAAAACAATTAAGCTGATGTCTGGGTTGAAGAGTCTGGCAAAATGGCTGCTGACACCATCCATCCCAAGTTTTAGCACCGCCTCCTTCCATCTCTCTCTCTCTCAGTTACATAGTTCATTTTCATTTTCATTTCCATTGCAACCATTTTTCGGGGAAATGTTGCAACAAAATGAGTATTATGTATTTCAATTCATAATGAATTATTCAGCATTCTGCTTGCATTTTTCATAAGACAGAAACGCGGTAGAAATTTCAACATTGCTGCACACACCTGCACACACACACATACACTTACATTTTAGTGGCATCAGATGGGGGAGGTCAAGGGGAATGGTTATGGCATAAGACACTGCTGCTGCAATTTGGCCATATAACGGCAATTTGGCCATGAAGGGACAAACAAAACAAGAACCAGAATGATAAGAAGAGACAGTAGAGGAACTGACAACTCTCACGGTAGCCTCGATTTTATATTTATACCCTAACCCAACGAATGCTATAGAATTGTCAAAAGATATGTAACTCCCAGAAGAAGGATTAACATCTATAGGATTAAAATATAAATAAAATAGGAATAGAATACTAATAGAATAGGAATTGAATAGGAATGAACAAAGAGTAAAAGATTAGCGAAATAAAATACTCTCTAAATAGAATTGATAGTCAAATAAGTGGGCAAGAGTATATCAACTTCGAATTGACGACAAATAATTTCTTGAATCTTTTTTAGTACTCCACGCCAAAGTCGACGTCATCATTGTCGTTGTTCTGCAATAAAATTTTATAAATTATTTAAACTGGCAAAATGCATATTTGTACCTAGCAACAACAACAATGACAACAATACCAAAGACAGAAAAGGCCAAACCGAAGCAGATTTAAATAGCAGAAATATGGCAAGACCATGTGGCAAAGTTTTGAAAGGTTTGAGGTGGAAAGGGAAATGTGCTAGATAGAGAAGAGAGGAGAGAAGACACCGAATTGTTTGATAATGTTAACTGAAAATTCAAAATGGTTAAGAAATAAATAAAAATAACAACCGCAAAGGGTATAAAAATATTCAATAAAACAAGGACAAAGTTTCTTTTTTAGTAAATAAATTAAACAGACAGAATGACAGAATGTAAATATGTTTGAAAACCTTTCTGAAAGCTGTCATGCCAATAGATCTAAACTGTATGTATATACATATATAACATGATAAAAGTGGATTTTAGGGAATATAATCTCACTCTGCTTTAACTAAAGCTTTAACTAAATTTTCCGATTATCTTTTGTTTCGAAAAAAGGAACAAAAAAACAGATTGATTTTCTTTTGTGTATAATGTTTTAATCTAAGCAAAAAAATCTACTTAAAATGAATCAAATTTTAACCTTCAAATTTCTGTAATTTTTCAATATATATACATATATATTTCTATTCACTTTATTTTCTATACAGAAAAATCCTTTTGTTACGATTCTATAATTGAGAATCGTTTCACTCTTTAAACAGAATTAACATTTAATTGAGATTTACATGCTCCGTTGACTGCAACCCCTTCTTTTACCATCCCCTAAACACGCTGCATATATATGTACATATATGAATAACTCATCAAAATTGGAATTTTGTTTTATTTTTTAGTTACTCTTTTACAGCTTTATTCAATATTTGACCAGTTATAAATCACCGATTCTTTAATAGTCTTTGGGCACAAAAATTTGCCGTGTTGCATATACATATGTATATATATGTATTTTCCCATCTATTTTTTTTATATATTCTTTATGGGGAGCCTCACAAATTGCAACAGATGCTGGTGGTTTTTTTTTCGGTTTTTATATATAAATTTTTTGGTTTGTTTTTGTTTTTTGAGCATTACACGTTAAAAGTGCAACAAGCACGTGCCAACAACAGCAACAACAACAACAATGCAACTAAAAAAAAAATAAAACGATGAACACAAAAAAAAAAATTGGCCCTGACCAGTCGGGCGGTTTATAATCTAATAAGCAATCAATGATGTGAAAAAATGACTGGCAAACCGTTTTAAACGCGCTGCGGTGCACCGCAACTCGACCACAGCACAACCACCATCACCACCACCACCATCATCATCAGCCATCACCCATCACCCACACCCAAATATCTACACCCCACCATACCCTATGACCCCTAACAGTAGTAGCAGCAGCATCGGCAGGACCAACAGTTGTTGCAAACAGGATATGACTAGGATGAGAAGTAGGTAAAAAATTTTGCATTTTGTTTGTTGGCCACTTTTTCGCTTTTTGTGTGGCTTTTTTTTTTTTGTTTTTGTATTATTTTGTTTTGGCATATATTTTTTTTCAAATATATATATATCTCTATGTGTGTGTCTGTGTGTTTGTTGCATGCAACAATTGTGTGTGCAAGAGGCGGCATTCAATGCAGTTGGCACTTGTGTGCATCTCCTACTCCTATCTCGTCTGTGTATAAACCTTTCTCTTTCTAACACTCTGACTAACTGGCTATCTGCAGAGAGGAAGGGTGATGGTTGGGGTGACTGGCGGACTGTTGCATATAAACTGTAAATGCCACACAATGACAGAGTGTCAATTTATTAGGTGCCGCAATTTATGATGTCCAAAATGCTGAAAATGCATTGGCTATACGAAAGGGCATTTGGCTCCATGCACTTTCCCTTTTTCCCATGTTTTCATATATATCTGTATTTATTATTTTTCTTTTTTGGTTTCGGTTTTTGGTTTCATTTAATTGGCCATAATTGAATATGTATTACATATTTTTTTTCTCTTATACATTTATTTTCCCCGTTTTTTTTCGTTGTTGTTGCTGGTTTTTGATTTGTGTTTTAGTAGTCACATATTTAAATTAGTTAGTTGGCCGGGGAAAAATGTTGTCCATGCATTTTCCACATAACACAATGATAATTGGATAATTTGGTAATATATTAAGCAATATATAACTAACTAAACTAATTTGTCATTAAAGAATTACTTAAAAATAAATATATTAACTGAAAAATTTTATAATTTTTAACTTGTTAATTTAAAGAGAGAAGAATGGGATTCATTTTTCTGTCACACACACAAACTAGGATAGGGAAACTAAAACAATTGGACAAGGATTTAAAAAGGGATTTTTGTAGTAAAACTATTTTAATGGATAAATACATACATAAATCTTCTTTTAAAATCATCTCGTGAACTGCAATTTAATATGGCTAAAGTGCAAATGCGTACCAAATATTTGTGTGATCTTTGAGTATCTAGATCTAGGTTCTAAATACAGGTTATAAATACATTTATATCAGTATTTGAAAAATTTTATTTTTAATTCAATACGCAAAGATTGAAGTCCCCAAAAGTAGGCAACGGCAATTGCAAAACATTAAAAAAAATTTATAAATTGTATCACCATTAAGAATCGATACAAATACTGCTTCCCGTAAAAGGATTCTCATATTTGTATGGGTTAATCAAATTTAAATGACTGATTTCCGCATAAAGGGAAGAAACGGAGTTTAGAGAGAAACTGCGCGTGGATATATACATATACATATATATACATATGTACATATATATGTATGTACATATACCCACAGGGTAGGAGAAGTTATATTAGTTCGTATGTTAGTTCCTACCCACAATCTATAAAAAAAATAGTTGGCAAAAGTTACAATTTCCGTTCAGATGCGTATATGTGTCTACTCTGTGTATTTGTGTGTGTAAATTGCAAATATTTTAAACTTTTTTTTTTGTTTTGGTTTTGTTTCAACTGCGCCCAGCAATATGCAATATTTTTTTTCTAATCGCTTTTTTTCCGCCTATTTTAAGTTCGAGCTAAAAAACACAGAAAAAAAATGAAAAAAGAGAGAGAGAAAGAGCAAAAAAAAATAAAAAAGTTGTTCCTGTTGTTGAAAGTTGCGTGTGGTTTGTTGTTTGGAAAAAGTTAACGCATTATTTTGTCGATTGATTGCGTTTCAAAGCAAAAAAAAAAAAAAATGGAAAGTTTATATTTGTTTTGTTTTGTTTTAAATTACTGCAGAAAACAATGATAAAAAAATTTTTTGCACAAAAAATTAAAGTTTACAACGGTTTGGCGATAAGCCAATTGCGATTGCAATGGCAATTAGTCTGCAAAGTGTGGACCAGGTAAAATAACAACGACAATGGCAAAAAAAATTGAAACCTAGAAGGTTGGAAATGAAAATTAGAATAAAGGTAAGTGAGGAAGAGTTTAATTAGAATTTGCTATAAATAAAGGAAATACAGATAAATGCAATCATTTCTCTGATTGCTTCTCTCAGTGGTAATCATTTTGTGCAGATAAACTGATGGAAAGGATTCATCTATAACTAAAATTTATTTATGGTCATGGAAATTACATCAAGAAGATTTTCATATTTTAATGAAATCAATGAAAGAAAAAGTTCTGCGATATAATCATTATCGTTAGTAAATTTATGGAATAAAATATTAAATATGTTATTTCAAATATTTTCAATTCGAGATCTTTCGCATTAATAATTTAATAATGATATAAAAACTTCATACAAACTAAAATATAAATTAATTATGTCATAAACTTTGAGCTTTTTTTTTTTACATTTGAACAAAGTATGCTTAATTTTGTCATTTATATTCTTTAGTTCTTTATATATATGCAGATATCTTATACAATGTATAATGTGTATCTTTGCATCTCTCGAGCTATTACTATAGCAATTGTACTTAAATTGCTTATTAGCCTTATTTAAGTTAAATTATAAAGTGGCTTTAATAAAGCTAAGTAGATTATTTCCATGCGATAAAACAGTTTAATTGAATTCTCGGTTGCCCATCATTTGGCTTCTAATTACAGCTACAAAATGCTCTCGAAAACTTTATTAAAAAATAGGAAATTCTTTTCTATTTCCTTCTTTTTTTTAATAACTCTATGCTAATTTCCTCTGATTTCTCGTTACAATTAAACAAGTTTAATAGCAGAAGAAAAAAAAAAAGACGAGAGGAGAGGAAAATTTATTGAACTGCAACAAACATATGAGAGTAGGAAGCCGCTGCCGCCCTTCCAGTACCACAATCTTTATCCCTCAATGAGTTGTAGATTTCTCATAATGTAGCCAACGATTTGTATTTCTATTTTTTTTTTTTCGCTATTTGTTGTTATCCTTTCATATTACTCACACACACACACACACGAGCATACACACACAGAGACAGTTATGTATGAAATATATAATAAAATTGTTCAGGAAATGACGAACAAGCACAGGGAGTTGCCCGCTTTCCATCCATCTCGAATCCGGATCCTTCATATACATACATTCGATACGAGTGGTGCTCGATATTGCTCGAGCAACATTTTAACCATCGAATGGTTTGATTATTAAATCCATGAAGTTTTTTCTACACACACACACACATACAGACACACACATGCATTAACATATATATATGTATATACATATCGAAATTCACTTGATTGCAGTTTTTGAAGTGAAATCCTAGCACACTTGAGCGTTGAACTCACTGCCTGAGGGCTGAGTATTCGGTATTGGAGGACGCTACATCGAGTCGTCGAGTTGTCGATGTTATATACATATGTATGTATGTATGTATTTTCCGCCTGCCCCAGATTGTAATTGATGTTTCAAGTAGTGCCAGCGAAAGTCAAAAATAAACAAAAAAAAACAAACAAAAAAAAAAAAAGTTTCCCCAAAAACCCTAACCCTAAGCCAAGGCGCAAGTTTATTTTGTTGTTGCAAAATTTTAATGAAGTATTGGCAAGTTTTGCGACTAAATCAAATTAAAACAGCTGCAAAAAGGAAGGGGAGACTCCCTCCCCTCATGGCACTGGAAGCTGAGGAAATGAGCTTGGCTCGACTTTTCCACGTACATACATTTATATATGTAGTATATATATGTACATATATAGAAAACTAATGCAAGTTTTTGTCCGGCCTCATCACCTCCACCCCAACCAGCGACAACGACAACGACAACTTACTATTACTACCTCCAATCCCCGCCCCCCCCCCCCCCCCTCCCCCTTCTCTGCTTCTGCTGCTTGACTTTCTCTCTATGTCTGTGAGGCAAATGTTTTTGGCAAATGCTTTTGCTTTTTGCCATTCAATAATGCTTTTCACGCTAATTAATTTTCGGTTTTACACAAATATGAACACAAACACTTGCACACACGAAAACATACGCACACACACATACACTCACACACACACAGATATGACACTTGACAATTTCCTGAACGGCAAAAGGCGTTAGGCTTTTTAGAGGAATACTCTAAGGACTTCTTTTTGGCCTGCACTACAAACATATGGGGCATATGTCAGTTGACTGATGTTTTTGCCATTTAACTGATTGCGTTTACGATTTACCAAATTAAACTAAAGTGAAGAACTTCTTTTATGTCTATTAGAAAATTGAAGCGACTTTTTCGATTATTTTAAAAACATTAAAATAACATTAAATTTTAGAATAAGTTTAAATAATGAAAATCGTTCTTCAAAATATTATGACTAATTTTTCATTTAAGCTAATTTTAAAACGTAAATTCTATAGATATTAGATTCTATATATATTTGATTCCAAGGCTATAATATTCCTAATATCATACATATATATAATTCATATAGAAAACCAAATAATTAATATAGTATAAGAACAAACCAGCAAATCAATATAAATTATAATGAATTTAAAGTTGAATGAAGTCTTTTATATTTAAAGATTACCATAAATTATTGATATATTATATAAACATAAATATAATTGATATAAAAACACAGTTCTTCTTATTTAAATTTAAATACAAATTTAATCTAAAGATTTCCAGTTTCAAAAGCTATTTGAAGATGAGGCAACATATCAAAAATAAAATAAATATGTTTAAAAAATAAATTTTTATTTTAAAATCAAAGTTTTCCATATAAAAAGAAACCAAATTTGATTCAAGTTGCATTTAAAATGATATTTCCAAATCAAAATTCAAACTAAAACCTAATATTTTTTCTATCAGAAGTTTGTTTGCTTTTGTTTTTAGAGTATTTTGTAGTCAGTTTCACTTAACTTATTCCTGTCTCATATTTTATTATTATGTTCTTATTTCTATTTCTATTTTTTTTTTTTTTTCGGTATGGTTTGAAGTTGAGTTTCTTACTTACTCGTCGGCTGACATTAGAAAATTTGTTGCCCTTGCTGTTCCCGTTGGCGTTTCCTGCTGTGAATTTGGTTAAATTGCATTGAGCGGCGACGGCGGCAAATCAGAAATTGTCGCTCAAACCCCCCGCACGGGTGAACACCACAAAAGTGCTGCCGCCAAGTGCTGCTTGTTGTTGGTTTACATTTTTTTTTTTTTTAGCGAAGGATTTAAGGGGTTTGGTTTGAACAGTGCTCACCCCTCTCCCTCTATTGCCGTCTTCGTCTCTCTCTTGCTTGCTTTCCCTGTCTTTTTTTTTTTACGCCCAATTGATGTGGGCTTAACGCTTGACTAGCGGGGCGATGTTTGTTGTTCTTGTTGTTGTTGTTGTTGTCGTCGGAAGAACCTGTCTCAAAGTTTAGCTAAGGTTTCAATTGCGTTGACTGCAACGCCTTTTTCCTGGCTCTTTGACACATGGGGCGTGGCCAGACAGAAAATGGCGAAAAAGGGAACGGTTTGTACGTTTATTTATTTATTTTTTTTTATTTATATTTTACGTTGGATAATTTAATTTGCCATGATTGAAAGGGGAGCTCGAATGATGATCTGCGGTTGGTAAGAATGCCTTAAAGATATTTTACAAAAAAAAAAAAAGAAAAAAAGAAATGCCAGGTTAAAAAATAACGGTTAACGGTAACAAAATGTCATTATGACAGTAGCTGTTAAGTTAACTTTAACGGTATTTGTTTCGTTTGAATTTCGATTAACCCTTTTATTTGATTTCAGTTGTTTTTGAACCAAGTTAGCCAATAAAGCAAATTTAAGTGGTTTATTTAAAAAACTTTTACGTGCTTTCTATATTTTTATAGGTAGAATAAAAGTTGATGTAAAATGTGTGTGTATAATATACATACATATATTTATATATATAAAAGACAATGACAAAATCATGTTCAGATTACCTAAAAGAAAATTCTAGTAGTAAATCAGTTTTAATGAAATTAAATTGCCATTGAGTTAATTCAAAATAAAAATTATAAATATTGAAACATTTTCTCCTTTTATTTTATACCACGCCAAATTAATTTAAGGACATGATGATAGAAATCCTTTCGTTTGGATATTTCCTTACAATTGAAAACACAAACTTAAATTCGTTTCCTTATATAATTAATGAGGATTTCAACTGTTTGGCGGAATTTATATGTATGTATATACATATTGCGATTGGAAACTGAATTGAATTCCCTTTAAAGCCATATGCCACATATTTGGCATAATCTCACGACTGTAGTTGGGAATTACTTTTGAAAGCTTGACTGCCCAGCGATGACTATTGAGACTAATCACGCTAATGCGCAAGTTTGTCTCAAAGACAGACGACAGATGGCGCTGCCGAATACTGAACATACCTAAGTGTGTGTGTGTGTGTGTGTGTGTGCATTTGTGCGTGCATGCGTGTGTGTGTGTGTGTGTATTTGTTTGTGTTCGTGTGCGGGTGTCCACCTGCAGTTGCCTTCAATAATACGCTACGCCAAATGCCAAATAATTTATTTATTATATGTATGGGCAGCTGACCAAAAGCTGACTAGCACACACACACACACCCGGATACACACCCAAACTTATACACACATACACACACAAACATATTTGGGCATATTTGGACCTGCTGCCCTGAGTGAGATTTCATTACAACTCATTTGACAGTCTTGGTGCACTCGACGCTGCCAAAATGTCATAGCTGAGTGGCAGGAATCGAAAGCGGGAGGCGATGTGGGGTGGCCTGAGGTGGGTGGAAGTCGAAAAGGTCAAGAGGAAAGCCATCTCCTATTTGGAGGTTACTCCCGCTCTAACCGGCACCTTTCTACCTCTCAATCTCCCTCCCTGTACCCGTCCGTGTCTCTGTCTCTGTCTCGACCCACTCTGTTTCTCTCTCGCTTTGGCTTTGCTCCTAGCCAACGGATTAGCGGACACGCATCGCGCAACTCTCTTCCACTTTTGCTGCCGCCCACTCCCATTCTCTCTTTCTCTCTCGCTCTCTCTCACTCTACCTCGCTAACTCTGTCTCTGTGTGTGTGACGCGAAATTAAGCGAAATGAAGTTGACCACGTTTCGATTTTGCATCAAAGCGAAACGGTTACCGCTTAGTGCCTGACTGCCGCCCCCGCCTCCTCCCCCCTCCTTCAACTCCATCCACCCCTTCACCATCGACATCATTCCACTGGCCATGCATTGTTAATACAGTTCGAGTCCAACGTCAATAACCAAGTACCACGAATGGACCATTAGTTGAGTTGCAGTTTGAGATGCATTTCATGATGATGCCAATGATGAAGTACACTAAGACTGGAAAGGGAACAGTAGATACGTAGATCCTTCTTTCTACATCACCTTCAATATTAATATTAATACTTTAAAAATTCCTAGAGACTGGAAAACTGAAAACAAGCAAACTAATAATTTGTTATAACAGTGAAATTCCGATACTTTGATCCTCATTAAATCGAAAACCAAAATAATTCATAACAAACGTTGGGAAAATTTTGTTATAAAAAGCTCTTTGATTCAACAATAACTTAGTAAAGGAAAAAAGGTTATAGAATAATTGGAACTCTTCTCTATTAATTTATTCTGAACTTAGCTCTTTGTTTTTTGTATGTGCCTCTCCGATTTAATGACTTCAAAAAGAATCTTAGAAACTGGTTAATTAAAAAAATATTTTTATATTTTAATGGTTTAATAATTAAAAATATGGCATTTATACTAAGCGACCATAGTTACGTATTATTCCATAAAAACTGAACTTAATTTGCTTTACTCTATGTCTATTTGCACATTGTTTAACACTTAAAATAAGTTTCCTACCAAATGTTCTTACTTTGTAAATTTATTTTCTTTTCCTTTTTCATTTTGCTTGCTTAGGAAAACAAATAAAGTAATTTGCTATATAATAACAAATAAAAGAAGAGGACAAGGGAAATGCGGGGGGTATAACTGTTTTTTTTTTCTTTTAAATAATATATAATTTTGTTCTTTTGGCCATAATGAGTCGCGGACCACAACGAGTCTTATGCAAGTCCTTGCATGTCAGTGGCTCATAAAAGTAGGCAAAGAAAAACACAAGATCCCTTGCGCTTTGTCTGGCCACAAGTTTCTCTTTATAAATATATGTATGTGTGTGTGTGTGTGTGTTTATAAAAAGAACAACAACTTACAAGTAATACTTAGGGGCCTAAATGGGCTCAAGTGTGTGTGTGTGTGTATGTGTGTGCAGGCTACTTGAGAAATTTCTTCTGTGTGTGTGTTTTTTTTTCTTTTCTTTTCTTTTTTTTTTTGATGATGCGAAAATGGTTTTGGTTGTAATGAAGTTATCGACAAGCTCCAATCAACTAACCTGTGTACTTGTCTATAAAACTATACATTCCATTTAGATATGTGTGAGTGTGTGTGAGTGTGTCTGTCTATACATCTACATATATGTATGTATGTATGTATATTGTATGTATGTGGAACAATATGCAAATGTTACTTTGTTATGCAATTAGTGAATCGAATACGAGGCACTCGGTAAACTCAAACTTGGTGCTCGGTGCTCGGCAAACAGACAACAGACAACGGGAAACAGAACAGAATAGAACAGAACAAAACTGAACTAAACTGAATGGAACTGAACTGAACGGAACTGCCAAACGGTGCATCCACTCGAACGTTTAGCAATGCAGTTAAATGTTCCAATTTTCGATTTTTGTATGACAAATGTTAACTACGTGACATGCCAAATACCCTGTAAAAGTGCTCCTCCAAATGGTTAAGACAAATCAAAGGGCACTAAAACAACAAAAGTTTTCTAAAATACTTAAATATTTTCTGGATAAATTTAAAAGAAAAACAAGACTTAAAAAATCAACAGATCTTAAAAGATCAGAGAAATCAGAAGTAAAGGATCAAGAGAATATTATAGATCAAACTCTTGAAATAAGTAGAGTTTTTGGGAATATTTTCTAAGAAATATAATATTTATGTATTATTATCTATTATAATGATGATCCCGATACCCGATGCCATAAGAAATGTATATGCCTACTTAAAAAAAAAAACAAAACTAGAAAATAAATATAAAATTCTAA
The DNA here is from genome assembly GCA_037075365.1 of Drosophila emarginata. NCBI lineage: Eukaryota > Metazoa > Arthropoda > Insecta > Diptera > Drosophilidae > Drosophila > Drosophila emarginata. The sequence continues at coordinate 859,347 of JBAMCD010000283.1, forward strand.
CCGTTTCTAAATTATTTTATCTTTTATATATATATATACGATTATTATATTTTGTGTATATATTATAATAAAATGGCACACATAAAAAAATAATATCAAAAAACTGAAGACAATTTTTACAATTTGATTTCTAATTCGAGTAAATTAATAATTAAAAGCTTTAATGCAAAACTTTCAAGTTTTATTGTTTCTAGCGAGAGGCATATTTGTAGAGAATCTGAGGTTAAAATTATAGAAAGATCGTTTCACTAGTTCTGAAGATAACATTAAAAATTTATTAAAAATCTTATTTGAAAAAAAACTTGTTTAAAGCCAAGTAGCATTAGATCGCTTTTAATTGCTAAGTAAATGGTAAGAAAAGAACTTGGATCTTTATTTCAATTTTAGAGCAACATTCATTTAAAATTAACAATAATAAAATATATTGGTTAAATTTTATAAATATAATAATAATGCTGCCTAAATAAGTTCAGTGATTATTATAAGCCAAGTTTGTTCCTACCCCTTAATACCTATTAAAAACGGAAGGAAAAAAAGTTTTGAAACAAAACGAGGAAAAAATTTCAGAAATTAAACGAAAATAGGTCGATTTTGCAAGTCAATGGTGGATGAGGATGATGGGAATGATGACAACAGTCGGCGTATTGAGCACTAACCAAAGCGAGTTATGCAATTAATTGAAGAACCACTCAGACCACTTACCCCACCTAACTCACTATATCTCTCCATCCCTCTTGTGTTTCCTTATCACTGATGAACTTACTCACCCTTTTGTTCTCTCGCTATCTCCTTGCAGGCCAAAATGATGGAGAATTCTCATGCCTGGATGGGTGCCACCGGATCCACGCTGGCAGGTTTGTATAGCGGAACAAGAAAAAGAACTTGCCACGTTTTGTGGTTTTTTTTTTTTTTGTTTTTTTTTTTGAGATCCAGAGCTTCATCTTTGATTTTTTCTGGTCGTTGTGTATATTTTCCCTTCCAGCAGATAGCTATCAATATCAATTGCAATCGATGTGGCAAAAATGCTGGAATACCAATCAAAATCTAATGCATCATATGCGATTCCGTGAACGTGGACCATTGAAATCGTGGCGACCCGAAACTATGGCCGAGGCCATATTTAGTGTACTCAAAGAGGGTCTCTCTCTATCCCAGGCAGCACGCAAATATGATATACCGTATCCCACCTTTGTTTTATATGCAAATCGTGTCCATAATATGCTGGGTCCATCCATTGATGGTGGTCCCGATTTGAGGCCCAAAGGGCGGGGTAGGCCACAACGGATTCTATTGGGCATTTGGCCAGATGAGCATATCAAGGGTGTCATTAAGACTGTGGTATTCCGTGATGCCACCAAAGACATGAAGGATGATAGTTCCCTTGGTGGTCTCGGTGCACATATGCCGCCATATGGTCGTCATTCGGTAGGTAGCGTTCTTATAATTAAGTATCAACATTTCTAAAAAATTAAATATAAAATGAAATTTTGTTCAGTTTTACAAATATTTCAAATTACAAAATTTATTATAAATATTCTTTTCTATTTTCTTTTTTTTTTTCAATTTGCCAATATACCGATCTAATCTACATATATTGTCATAATGGAAATTGTGACCTCAACTAAACATCCGAACGGGTTAGCCCGTATTTCCTTTGCAGGATATGAGCCTAAGTTATCCGGGAGCTAGTGCCGCAGCGCTAGCTTGTTCAAATGGGATGGGCGGCGGTGGAGGTGGTGTGGGAGGCGGTCCTGTTGTGGGCCCTGGCCCGGATCAGGGTCAAATGTCACAAGAGACGGCAGCTGCCGTCGCTGCTGTGGCTCACAATATACGCCAGCAGATGCAAATGGCCGCCGCAGTGCAGCAGCAGCAACAGCAGCAGCATCAGCATGGGGAAGCGGGGCCGCCACCAGGACTCTTCAATTTGCCACCACATTTAGCTGGTAGTGGTCCGGTGTTGGGTAGAGGGAGCAGCATATCGCCAGCATTGAGCAGCGGCTCGGGGCCAAGGCATGCGCCACCCTCATCACCCTGCGGTCCCGCTGGCCTAATGCCGAATCTGCCGCCCAGCATGGCCGTTGCACTGCATCGTGGCGATCCGGCTGCAGCCCAAGCTCTTATTAGCCAGCATCATCACCAGCAACAGCAACAACAGCAGCAGCAGCATCAACATCATCTCCAACAATTGCAACAGCAACATCATCAAGCCCTACAGCAGCAGCAAGCGGCAGCTCATCTTGGGCTAACTCATAAATCGAGCGGTTTCGGTGCCAGTTCCATGCCAGTGGCCAATGTGCCCTCCTCCTCATCATCCTCCTCCTCCTCCTCCCAGCAGCATCAGCATCAGCAACAACAGCAACAGCAACAGCTTCATCAGCAGCAACAGCAACACCAGCAACACCAACAGCAGCAGCAATTGGACAAATCCAAGACTAAAAGTAGTCCCATGCGTAGTGAAACGCCACGCCTACATTCACCTCTGACCGATTTAAGTCTGGAAATGACCTATAAAAGAGAATATTCCCCCTCACGTCTCTTTGCCGATGATCTGGCCGAACTAGTTGGTGCTGGAGGTGGTGCAGCCAGTGTTTCATCTTCATCATCGGCAACCACCACGGCTGCTACAGCGGCAGCAGCAGCTGCAGCTGCAGCAAGTGCAGCATCTGCACCCAGTGGCGACACCAGCGGCATTAAAGTGGAACCCATTACCACCACCAGCGGCGAGTAGAATCAAAACTAATGAAAATTATAAGGAAAAGGAAAAAACAAAAAAAAAAACAAAACAAAAAGAAAGGCAGGAAGACAAGAAAGTTTGACAATTTTCTTATCCGAATTTTCTCTAGTTTCAACTTCCACATAAATACAATTTTTTTTTCAAAGAATCAAAATAAATTTATACAAAAATAAAAAAAAAAAAAAAAAATTAATATAAAATGCAAGTATTATTATGTTATAGTTTATAATTTTAACCAGAAAAAAAACACATAGCGATCTCTTTAATTTTAAGAAACAAAAATAGGAAAACCCAAGAACACAAATAAAAAATGAACTAAAAATATTTAACTAAAATCCCAGAACATTCCAAACCCATAAAACATAAAACTGAAATTAAGAAATTTGTGTGCCCTAATTTTATTTATTAAACGAACAAAAAAAAAAATAAATAAATGTACAAACAAAATTTTTGGAATGTTTATCGCGAAACTAAAATAAATAAACACATGGAAATGAAAAAGTTAAAATTTAGGTCTAAAAACTAAAAAAAAAACGCAACAACAAAAAAAAACATTCACAAAAAATGCCTTTCGGAATTAAATTCAAAAACAAAAAGAAAATCAAAACACAAAAAACCAAAAAAAAAAGATGAAAAGATGAAAAGAATGAAAAGAGAAACTACAAAAATTTTTTAAACATATTTATACAAAATCGATACAAAATTTTAGACAAAATTGAACATTTAGAAGCGAAAATCTTTTTTTTTTAATATGTAAACGAAAATTGTTGTAAAATTTATTAAAAAGAAACCAAAATGAAAATGAAAACACAAAGGCTGAAGTATGTACTTAATTTTAGAACTTTAAAACAAACAAAAAAAAAAAAAAAATACAATTTTTTTTTCAATTTAATTTAATTCTTAAATCCTAATCTTAATCTAATCGATATTGTTATTTATTTCTCTTCTAAAGTGCCTTTTCTAGAGTTAATTTTTAATTAACCATTTTAACTTGTTTTTTATTTAATTAAAAACTATTTTCCCTAACCAGCCCAGCCAGGATCGGATCATGTAAGGACGCAGTGCGGGGTCTCCATAAAGGGTATTTTGAATCGATCATTTTATTTTGAGCATTTCGAAATCGTTTCGAAAAGGGTTTCAATATATTTTAAAATCAAAGTTTTTTTGCGCCTTTGTTTACATAATAAAACTCCCCTATCAATATAAATAATATAGTCCGATGATCGTTCTGCCCATATCGAGGTAATTAACTTTAAAACTATATCCTACAATCCGATCCTGAGCCTCTAGCTAAAAAAATTTGCAGCAACTTTCGTTTTGAAACACTACAAAAAGAAAAGATATATCGAATTCTTTTGATAAATTAAAAAATGAAACAACTTTTAGGCGTACTTTTCGGCAAAACAAAATTTTGAAGAATTTTTTTTTTTTTTTTTGAAAGCGCACAAAATAAAAAAAAAAATAAATAATAAAAGAATAAGCTCATTAATTTACAGCAAACAATAGCCATAGCCCAACAGCATTAAACATAAATCACATATTATATATATGTATGTCTCCCCTTCCCCCCTACAATTCATAAAAAAAAACAAAAACGATAAAAAAAGAAAAATATAGAATTTGATGTTCCACATATATATATAAAGAAAAAAAACAAATAAAAATGAAGAAAACGTAAAACATGAAAGCAAAACTTAACAAATAAACAAGAATTTCTGGTATAGCATGTAAAATATAAAATAAATGAGTTGGAAACTTTGTACGGACTTTTGGCAAATGGAAAAAAATACCAATAAGAAAGAAAAAAAAAAATACTAAAAAAATGAAACAAAACAAAATAGAAATCATATAAATGTCCAATAAAACAACTCGAATTTTTTTTTATCAAACAAAAAAAAAAAAACACTCACTTTAGTGCAAAACTTTATGTTCAAATTAACTTTAAATGTCGAAATGAATGTTCTAATTAACCCAACAACAACAACAAAAAAACACAAAACCAAAAAAAACATAAAGTATTTTATAAAAACAATTGAAAAGTAACCTAAAAAAAAACATCAAAAGCTTTGTTTTAATTTTTGGATCCTCTGATATCAAGATACTTAAGATTCGGTGGTAATGGATCTTTTGTCTATATACTAATCTAAATGGCAGTCCGGTGCATATTTCTTAAATGTATATGCTACGATATCTTCTTATAAATCTTGGAAAAGTTGAAAAGAAAGTTAAATAAATTCAAAAAGCGTCGAGGAGCTTTAGTCGAAATGTTGATACATTATATATAATATATAGTAGAATTATTTATACTATAAAGTAGTATGTCTTATATTGTAGAATGAGCTGAGCAAATTTCCGGTAGAAATTATTAACAGATTGAGCTAAGAAAGTCTTTTAGCCAATTAATTTACACAATCTCTAATAATTAATATCGAAATTAGATTTTTGTCAATTGGATTTGTGTTTTATTGCTGCTTAAATACTTTTAACTTAGATCACAAAAAAATTCAACAAAGGAGCTGAATACTCTTAGAGCAATACAGGAGCAATCGGAATGGTATCAGTTGAGGGCGGTGGCGGTTGATATATCTCCTGATGGCGCTGCAACAGACCGAGGCACTGATGCAGGCACTGGGTGCTGGCTGTGGAGATTGCTTTAAGTAGCAGAAGATCGGGATCAGTGGGTGTAAAGGAAGCACAATTGATATTCTCAATGGCACGGGCCAGCGAGGCATTGCTAAAACAGATAAAATATTAGGGATTAAGTTTCCAATGCGATATCAATTAGAGTTAAACCAATTGGAAATAAAACTAACCACTGCTCGGTGAGGAACAAGGCTTGACGAGCGGATACCATAGCATCTGAGGCAGCCAGCAATTCGCGTGGCGGCAATGGGGATGAATTGCTTATATCCATTGCCTTGGTATGACTCTCGACAACGGCTCGGAGGCCATCAACCCATTCTTGACGTGCCCGAGCGTCATTAGCTCGCAATTTAACTGTATCCCCGGAAGCACAAGCTATGGAAAAGGTGCGTGAATCTTCATCGCTGGGATAGACCACAGCGCCGGCCAATTGGACTTGTCCGCGCGGAGCACTGGCAAGTACATGAGGCGATGGGGCAATATCATCACCTACCGCTGCGGAATCGCACAGATAATAGCTAAGAAATCCAGTCTTGGGGTCCACGGTAAACCAACGATATTGCCAGCCTTAAGCAATGGGGAAAACAGAGACAGAATGAGAGTTATGCAGCTGTGACGTCACTGATAATGATATTTATCAGCATAAGATTTATTTACCTTTCATCACATTTGTGTATTTGCTTAGCTGGCCGCTCAATTGATGGCGCAGCGATTGGTTAATCATCCGATTTATCTCCATATTGCAAATTATTAGAGTTTATTAAACTCTCTTTGTTAAATTGTAGGAACAACAGGAACATAAATAAAAATTCTAAGTTTTTATCGATACTGGCAACTCTGACTTATCACAATGTTGCCACATGCTCACACAAATTGTAAGTATCGATACCAATGTTATCGGTAGTCGAAAAATGTTCTTTGTTTTTTTAAATTATATAAAAACACGGACTTATATTTGAATTTGGGCGTAATTTAATTTTATTATTTTTTTTATTTAATCCCTTGCAAGACAAAAGAAAAAAAAAACCGATTCCCAGTATTTTTTCACTATATGTTATCGATTAATTTGCCGTATGGACAGCGGCAGCACCAGCATAAATTTTTGTGCTGCCAGCATAAGTGGAAAATCGATTTAGTTTCTGGCAACACTGATTTGATGCGAAGCCAAGTCGGAGTGAATATAGATATATACATATAGATGCGAATTGTGAACAAGATGTGAATGTAATAAATGAAATTTGAAATTTCAACAAGTTTAATATTATATTGAATGAATCAAACAAGTGAAATGCGTATATTAAGCTTCCGACAACGGCGATGCAAAATAGTATAGCAACAACAACAATAGAATTTCCATTTGTTTGGTTGCTCTACTCTATCCATGTGTGCATGGTTTGTGTGTGTGCGTGTGTATTGTGCGCTAGTGTGTGTATATATGTTTGTTGTGTGTTTTAAAAATAAAGAATAAGAGCATTTGTATGTATATATAATGCAGAAGATTTTTATGTTTTTATGCGGTTAAGTCGCGTGACGCTCCGGCAGTTGATTTATGACACAACTCGTCCCTCCTCCTGCCCCGTTCACCAACACATTCCCCGTTCTACACCTATAATGAACTCCCCCTCTATCTATCTTACTCTCTCTCACTCACGCTTGATGGCTCTCCCTCCGCATCGCCCACGCTCAAAGATCCTGTCATTGCCTATGTCATGTGTGTGTTTGTATGTCTATGTTGTGTGGCATGTGTGTGTTGAGGGTTGACTAACAGGAAAAAAAAAAAAAAAAAAAAATAAAAAAAAAACAACAACGAAAGAAAGAAAGAAATTATATTACCTAAAGATATTATAAAGTTTACCGCTCACCCCCGCGTACTTCCTGACTCGCTCTTCCGCTATCTCTATCTCTCTCCCAATCCCCTCTCTGTCTTTTTCAATTTTGCTAATTTGTTTTACTTTTTCTCTTCTATCCATCTAACCATCCATCCACCCACCACACACACACGCACACACACACATACTACATAGTGACCATGAAAATGCCAGCGAGAAATTTTCTGCGAAAATCAATGAAAACCTTTAATGCATGCAAAAGTGTAACAACAATAACAACAAATATTATTGTACATTAAGTGAAATTTAAACATAAAGAGAAAAAAATAGAAAATAACAAAAAAGGAAAAGGAAAAAAAAAAATAGAAAAACAAAACAAAATTCATCCGTTATGCTGCACTGCCTTCTGCATAGTTAAGTGGTTAACCCAATCATTATTACCATTATCATCAACATCTGCATCTGCATCTCCATCAACATTTGGCGATCAGCAGAAGCAGCTCATCATCTGGCCAACATCGGACATCATTGGATACCATCATGGACGGCCAACGGGCTAGAGATCTACTCACCTTGCTCCAAGAGCGGGTAGTCCTCTTGACTGGCGGCCGGGACAGACGAGGCGGACCACTATTATGCTTTCCAGCCACACCGAAACGAGATCGATTAAAGCCCGAGGATTTGCGACGCTTACTCATTTATCTAATAAGCATACCAAGGTAAGTTAATTATAATATTTCCACACCCATTTATCCATTTGGTCATGGTGTCAGGATCAGTGTAAATAATTCTCCTTAATCATTAGATAGATCATGCAGATATAACTTCCATGGAAACCATAAGAAATAAGACAAAAAAGATAAAAGAATTTTATATACATAATTAGTATTTATTTATGCAGGCTTTTCGGATTGTATTTTAAATTTAATTAAAATTGCTCGATTTTTGCATATATAGCTTACTGAATGGTCTAAAAATAGTTGTAGCAAAAAACAAAAACTAAAAAAAAGCTGCTTTGTTTCTTTAATTTTTATTATATACCACCTTTAAGTGATGCTGTCAAATTTGATCAGCGGCGGTGGCCTTCACGTTTTCGAGAAAAAAAATATTTGAAAATTATTGCAGAAATTTTCATTGCCAATTCATGCATAGTGGGTCGATGGTTAAAAGAAAAATCATTGTAAATTGAACAGCTTTTAAAAGAACATTTAATTATAGTTTATTAAAAAACTAGAAAACATTAATATAAAACTACATACATACATATGTATGTTAATAATTAAATCTATTAATCGTATTTCTAAAATACTTTTAATTCATTGAAGATACAAAAAGTAGCATATAGGAAATTAAATGATATATAATTTTGAGATTTTATCTTTTAAAACTTTAACCTGAAATCATTAAAAGTATATCTATAAATAATAGATCATTGATTTTGTTTGATGAGTTAATACATTTGAAGAGGTTTTAAATAATTTTAAACAATAATTTTGCTAAAATACATACAAACGTAACGAATTTCAAAGTGAAATAAACAATATAATAATGGATTGATTGCTTTTGATTCATCAAGTAATTTGCAAAGTTATTATTTTTGACATATATTTAGTAATATGTTGGTCCACTGTACCAAGAAGAAAGGCATAAAACTAGATAGTAGAAGGTGGGACAAGGGAGTTGCTTTAGTGTTTAAAGTTATTCAAGCAGTTGGTTCTCCACTCCCCAATCTTGGTTCAGACACACACATACAATAGTCACACTCACGCACACACAATGGTTGCTCATTGTGTGTCAGCTGACGTTGCTGGCGGCGCGTTACGGCGCTTCGCTACGTTTGCAATTTTGGCAGCATTTTCTGATGATGTTGCGACGGCAGCGACGTCGGCTTCACCTCTCACCCACCACCCGCACCAGCACCAGCATGGGCACTAGCTTCTCGACTGCAGCAGCTGCTGCTGCAGCTGCATTGCATTCCACTTGATTTTCCTGTTATAGTCGTCATCGTTGTTGTCGTTGTTCTCGCTGTCGCTGTCGTCGTCGGTGTCGGTTTGCAGTCGAATATTTTATGAATCATCGTCAAGAGAGACGCGCACACACATTGACATTGAGAGCAAACGGTGGATAAGGAGATGGTGGGGATACTGCTGCTGTTGATGGAAAGATTGAAAGAAGGGGGCTGGGGAAGAAGAAGAAGCACATCACACAATTGGCAAAGAAAAGAAGACAAAAAGAGGGAAAAGAACAGAAGGAGAAGCAAAAAAAAAAAAAAAAAAAAAAACGCGCTCTCCATAAAAGTAAACATTATTAAAAATAAAACTAGCAGCAGAGAACAAAAAAGTTGCATAAATCTGTGCAACAAAAGAAAGCCACATAACACACTGAAATGTAGAAAGAAGAGAGTCGAGAGGAGAATCGAATTGGATTGAAAAGAATGGAAAGAAACGCAAAAAACCGGCCCCGGCATCTCGACTTTCTGGAGCTCTTCTGACCGGAGCAGCTCACAAGAGCTCATCATCATCATAGTCATCATCATTATTAAGAAATTGAAGCTTCAACGGGCTTGAAAAGAATGCGAAAGATTTTTAATGCTGCTTCTGCGGCCAAGAGTCAGTCAAAACAACATAAAAAAGAAAAAAAAAAAAAAAACGAAATACAAAAACTAATAATAATGTACAAAGCAAGATGAAAGAAAGCTATGGAAAGTGTATCTAATTAAATATTGACGAATCAGAAATACTCTTCTTTTTTTGTTGATGTTGTTTTAAAAGCAACAAACAAAGAACACAGAGAGAGAGAGAGAGACTATGAAATAAGCTTTAGTTCTAGGAATAAATGAATGGAATTTATTTCTAAGCAAACGCCCATCTAATGAATTCACTTCCAGCTCCCCCTTAGGGGGGGCATCCATGGCAACAGGCTTGATTAAATTTGATATGAAACAAGAACAAGAATAAACATACATAAAACATTCCAATTCAATTGCTAGACACTTGAAATAACTAGTCTAATTGTTAGGGTTTTGCCGGCCGGTGTAATCCAATCCTTTTTGTAAACTTTAAACAAAAGTCATCTAACAAAATGAATCAATAAATCGAATAAATCAAAAAATACAAACGCTAAAAATATACGTAAAGTATTGTGTTTATGTATTCATACATACATACATACATATACATATATGTATGTGTGTATGTATGTACATTTTTCATCATTTTATTTATGATATCTTTGTAGTTAAAGAGAAAACGCAATCAAATGATTATTGAAATTTTTCATTTATTATCTTTGGCATTCACCCCTCATTGCATTCATATCTCATTCAATCTGGCAGCGGGAAAGGGTACATTATTTCCATTCAAAGAAAATGATGGCAACAAACTCGAAATGATGATAACTTGATAATGATCATAATGATGATGATGATGCTGACCCGAAGATTGCGACACACAAAATAAAGCCAAAGGGAGGAAGTCAGAAGCTAACCAATCATAAAGACAACTCATTGGTGGGGTATACTATCTACATACATACATATACATACATATATCTATATACTGTGCTAAAAGGGGACCCCCCCTACCCCAACTTAACTCAAATAGATAATTTTCATGCTAATGAGCCGCGTGCAACGGTTAAACGTGAATCACAGCAACGAAAGAAAGCGGAGGCGAAGGGAAGAGGCAAACGGCATTCCCACGCCAACGCTTATCAGCAAGTAACAAGAAACATTATTGTCATCACACTATCTTGGTGGCCCACATATAGACACATAAATACATATACATACATACACACAAATATATGTACATATGTATGTACATATAGACACCTTAGCGGTTGGTTGACTGATAACGTAACATCGACAGGGGGAACATTGTCATTGCCGAAGTCCATTTCATTTCATTCCATTCCATACCATTCCCTTTCCTTATCTCTCATCGAAGTCATTCCACAAAATTTAAAGAAAATAAAAAGACGAAAAAACAGTGTCTTTACCTTTAAAAGCTTGTCCAGTGTGCGCATTATCTTGGGTCTGTTAACTTGTTTGCTTTTCGAATACCCTATAAACAATGGATACATTAATAATGTTATACAGATGTTCCAATTATCCAGTTCAACTGGAACTAAATTTGATCTAAATAATCGGTATTCACTACAAAAATTCACATTTTGAGACAATACAGATTTCAAAAAATTTTCAATAATAATAAAAAGTATAGAATATATTTTTAAAATTAAAAAACAAAATCAGATGTTTGTACGTCTGTATAATTGATGTTCTATTCAGATTTAGACCAGTTTCAAACATGGCTATGATATTCGGCCAAAATATTGCATTTCTATATAAATAAATAACATCTAGACTCAAATAAAAATAAATAGAAATAATTAAAAAAAAACACACATTGTAGTAATTGTTTTCAAAATCGTTTTATATATATCATCAACTTTATTTCATTTTAACAGGGTATTGGCTGAAGTAGTCCTACCTATCATTTTGAAGTCGTCGCACCGACTTAATATATTTTTATTTATGCGAAACACTCTTTTTTAGTTTGTTATTTTTTTGCTGTTTTTGTTCCTTCTTTTGTTGTGTTTTTTGTTTTATTTTTTTTTGTTTATATCTTGGGTTTCTTTGTCTTGGTCTGGCGACTCCGCCAATTTGGCAAACTGAAGTCACTCGACGTCAATGCAAATTCTGTGAAATTCGCTGCTGCGCCTTTTCCTTCCCAATGGAAGAGCAAAAGTTCTCAACATTTTAGACACGTTCCGTTCCTTTCCTTTCCTTTCCTTTACTCCAGCAGTCAGGCCTCGACGATTGTCGTCGTATACTTTGCTTGTTTAATTTCCAACAGATTTATGGGTTAAATAAACGATTTTTGATTATTGCCGTTTGTGTCAGTGTGTGTGTCTGCGAGTGTGCGTGCGTGTGTATTTGATGTGGTGTGGTGTGGTGTGGCATGGCTTTTGTTTTGGTTTCGATTTTTTTTGTTCTTCGATTTCGATTCGAAATGCGGGCGACATATTTCCCTTGTTATTTTCCCTTCCTTTTTTTTGTTCTTTCTTTCTTGCTTTTTAAATAGCTTTGGCATAAACAAGAATAAATGTATAAAATTCTTTTTCTTTCATTTCAATATGAACAGAGTTTCTGATTAGTCATCGAAAATATTCAGTAAAGGAAATGCCACTCCAATAACAATTTCAGGGTAGAACTTTACGATTTTCTAATCAAAAATAGATTAATGGAAAATTTTTTATTAATGAATTGAAATTGTATCTTAATTGATTTAGAGAAGTTATGGAAATTATCTTACTTGAATTTATAACAGGAAAATGGATTTTCTGAATTTATTAAAGTTTATATTCAATTATCTTTGCCCTGATGTTTTTCGGGTCAATTCCCACGATCTTTGCACATTGTAACCGTGCTATGGTTAATCTTTAGGTACGTGCAAAAATTCTTTCTTCGTCACTTTTGCATCCCTAGAAATGCACAAGAACGTCAAGAACTTTGCGTGGGGTAGAGAAATAAACAAAAATAAAAAATAAATTCAAGAAGAGTGTAAAAATATGAAAGAAACGAATTGTCTATATGCATATATGTAAATATTTTTGATATTTATAAAAGCTAATCGGGTGATTAGAATTCAAATGGAATGCAAATCAGAGCGGGCGGGTTAGGCACGAGCGTGCTAGACTAGCCTAACCATAGCCATAGCTAGCTGGAAATCATGATGATGATGAACCAAAATTGGTGTCAAAGCCATAGAAAATGTCATAATTTATGCAAGAGACGTAAACAGAGTGGCAGCCCAACCAGAGAAACAGAGCAACGAACCAAAGACGGTTTTAGACACTCTCACTCACGTAGTAGGGCCATGACAAAGTTCTCTCAGTCTCTGTGCCCCAAACAGCTATATTCTTCTTTTTATTTACACTTGAAAAAATGAAATGGATTAACTGATTGATCAGCGATCAGTTAATTCTAAATAATGTAAAATTTTTTGAATAATTAATAATAAGCAATAACTAATTCTTTGTTGTTTAATATTTTTGTTTTAGTTTAAAGTTTGATACAGAAAGAATTTAAAATAGTTTTGTTTCAGTGTATTATAGTTCTCTCCAATATGTTGTTGTCTCTAACTAACGGTTCAACCTTTCACTTTGATTTCTGTCTTGCAGCGATGTGGCCAAGAATCTTGGCTTCACAGTCATTATTGATATGCGAGGCAATGGCAGCTGTTCGACAAATGTGAAAACCATATTAAAAGTGCTACAGGAGCACTTCAGTGCGAATATTCACAACGTTGTACTGATTAAGCCGGATAACTTTTGGCAAAAGCAACGTGCCTCAATTTCATCACATAAATATAAATTTGAGACGACAACCATATCGATTGAGGCATTACATAAAATAGCCGAATCGCATCAATTGACAAGCGATTTTGAGGGTCAACAGCAATACGATCATCAACAGTGGACAGAGGCCCGTATGGCCATTGAGGATTTCTTTTGGCTGGCAGGCGATATGGCTGATCGTATAGACGATCTGCAAGAGGATCTCAATCGTAATGATTTTGCCGAGGATGTAACGCAGGCTCGGCATGCCATCGATCATCACAACGAAATGCGTAAGAAGATTAACAAATTGCCAATCGGGGATTTGGATGTGCAGTGCACAAAACTTATGCCTAAAATCAATATGGTAGCTGGTGGAACTGGTCCAGGAACGGGTCAGGTGAGTCGATAACATTTAAATTTTTTGATAAAAATAATAATATTATAATTTCTTTTATTGTATATAGAATACTGCAACAGGATCTGCCACTGCCTCTTCCAATGATACGGCCAGTGTGGATTCAGGTACTTCATCGGCCGGTCAACAGCGTGTGGCCAATCCCGATATGGCTGCAGCCATTAATAAGGCTTTGCGTCAAATCGACCTCATCCACACGGGCCAAGAGAGACTTCTTATGCTCTGGCAACACAAAAAGGTTAAACTTGATCAGTGTTTCCAGTGGCGCCTTTTTGAGCAGGATTGTGAGAAAATGTTCGATTGGATATTACACAATCGTGATGTATTCCAAATGAGCTATGTAGAAATTGGTCATAATTATTCAGTGGCCAAATCACTGCAAGATGAGCATCAAAAATTTGCCGTTGCCTCAATGAATGTCTCGGTGAATATAGATCGCATTTTGGCAGTGGCCTCCCGCCTTATCGAAAGTCAACATTATGCCGCACAGCATATAAAAACATTGGCTCAACGTCTGGATCGAACATGGAAGAATTTTGCTGCTGGATTGGATGAGAGGACTGCTGTATTACAATTGAGTGTACTCTTCCATCATAAGGCCGAACAATATTGCAATAGTGTGGTCAGTTGGGCTGCTGCCTGTCAGGCATCACAGCCTCTACCCTCGGACATTCAGAGCTTGGAGACGGCCATACGAACGCATCAGTCGCTGTATGAGGCTATGTGTCAGGCCTACACCGAGGTCCATTCGACGAGTAAGAAATTGCTCTATCAATTGGATCATTTGGTGCAGGTCTGTAATCAGCCGCCGCCTCCCGGAGTGCCCGATCATCGTAAGAATAGTGCGAATTTCAATAAATATGAACGACAGAATCCTGCTGCCGATTATAGTGAAGGTGCCAGTCATGTTTTGGCTGTGATACATCAAATATTGGGCCATCATCGTACATTGGAGGCCAAATGGCATCAGGAGAAGATACGCTTACATCAGACTCTGGCCCTTCGTCTCTTCCAGGAGGATGTTAAGCAAGTGCTCGATTGGCTTAAGAATCATGGTGAAGTTTTTCTGCGCAAAAATACAGGAATTGGTCGAAATTTACATAAGGCGCAAGTCTATCAAAATTCCCATGAACATTTCGAGAATGTGGCCCAAAATACTTATAGCAATGCAGAGAAATTACTTTCCGCCGCCGAAGAATTGGCGCGCAGTGGCGAGGCAGACCCCAATGAGATATATTCGGTGGCACGTGAGCTGGAGTTGCAGGTGGCGAGCTTTGCGGAGCGTGTGGAGCAACGACGACGTCGCCTCGAAATGGCTGTGATCTTCTATACCCATGAGAAAGAGGAATCGGCCTGGATCGATCAGCTTCGCACCGATGTGAGTACAGATGAGACACGTCTCTCTCAAGAGAATCTCGAGGGCATTGAGCGATTGTTGCAACAATATAGAAATCAGCAAGAAAGCACTGTGAATCGTTGCATGACCACCATTGCCCAGGGTGAGGCTCTCTTACAGGAGATGCGCTCACTGGAGTATGCTGATAATACCGGTTCATTGGCCGCCTTGGAGGCCACTCTGGAAAAGTTAAGCAAACAGAAAGTGGAACTCGAGGAACTCTGGTCTGCCCGCAAATTTCGTGCTGATCTCATTTTGCGTTTACGTTACTTTGAACGCGATGCCATGGAATTGTCATCCCAGTTGGAAATCTGGTCAGAAGAATTGCAGCATGAAGTACTCTCTCGTGATTATCAAAAGGCTGAGTCACTTATACGATTGCACAACGAGTCCGTTACCGATATACAGAATGCCATCTATGAGGTACTGCAGCAGGGTCAAGATATATTGCAACTATTTGAAAATGCCGGATTCATCTCAATGGCCGATGCCACGCATACGGCCCAGGCCCGTATTGAATATCTCTTGGACTTTTTGCGTGAACGTGAAATTGATCTGGAGGAGTTGTCTGAGGCGAAACGAGCTAAATTGGAACAGGCAGTGCAGTTGTGTCAGTTCCAGAATGATGCCAATCAGGTCATATCCTGGATACGCAATGGTGAGGCGATGCTGGTTGCCAGTTTTGTTACACCAACAAGTCTGCAGGAGGCCGAACAATTGCGCAAGGGTCATGAACAGTTTCAGGTGAGCCTTAACAATGATTGCATCACTTGGTAGAAGGGGGAGGGGACAATAAAAGGTTAATTAAACCGATGTCAGCATAGGATTGAGTGAGATAGCATGCATGCAATTTGTTGCAATTTAAGGTTTAACTTAAAAACTTGTTATCCTATTGATATGTTTATTTACATTGCAACAATGTAGAATATTTATGTACATATATATATATAAAATGAGCTTACTCTCAAGATATGTTATTGCATTACATTAATAATAATTCAATTCCCTCATTCATAATAATTAAACATTCGCCTCATCTTTACAGATTGCAATTGAAAAGACTCACACATCGGCAGTGCAAGTGAAATATCGAGCCGATGCCCTGATCAATGCCAATCATTATGATCCGCAATCGATACGCGAGATAAGCGATGATGTCACAAAAAAGTGGCAACAACTTGTGACCTATGCCGAAGAGCGGCATAAGCTTGTCACTGCTTCAATGAATTTCTTTAAAACGGCCGAACAAGTTTGCTCGGTTCTCGATAGTCTGGAGCGAGAATATAAGCGGGAAGAGGATTGGTGTGGCGGCGGCAGTGGCAGTGATAAAGTTCAAACCGGTGTGATTCAGCAAATGTCAAAGCATCAGGAGCAAAAGGAGGCCTTCCTTAAGGCATGCACATTGGCTCGACGCACGGCCGAGACATTTCTAAAATATGCGAACCGATCGCAGCAATACTATCAATATAAGGGGAATTGTGAGGCCCATGTTAAGAGCAAATTGGATAAATTGCTGACGCAGGAGAATCAAGTCCTCGACTATTGGACAATGCGCAAAAAGTGTTTGGATCAATGCCAGCAATTTGTACTATTTGAGAAGAGTGCCAAAGAGGCCATCGAATGGATACATAATACAGGCGAGGGATATCTTTTGTCTCGCTCGAATTTGGTTGGCATTACCAAGGAGGAAACGGAGGGTTTGCTCAGAGAGCATAATGAGTTTCGTAGTACGGCCAAAGAGACGCGAGAGAGGGTGAAATTACTTATTCAACTGGCCGATACTCTGGTCGAGAAGGGACATGCTCATGCAACTGATATTAAGCAATGGGTCGCATCGGTGGATCAACGGTATAAGGATTTCAGTAATCGTATGGACAGCTACTGTGAACAGTTGGAGAAATCTCTGGGTATGAGTCAACAGCAATTACTGCTTGGTTCTGATGCCAATAGTTCGATTAGCTCCACATCGGGTAGTTCTAATTCAGCTGATCGTCATTCGGATCCAACGCTAGAGGCGAAACTTACTGGTGCTTCGGTTAAATCAGCTGCCAGTAAGGAGATCAACGAAGAGAAACGTAAATCGGCCAGACGAAAAGAGTTTATAATGGCCGAGCTAATGCAAACGGAACGTGCCTATGTCAACGATTTGGCCACATGCATTAAATTTTTTGCAGAGGAATTTCGCAGCGGTCGCAATACTGTTCCAGCTGCTCTTGTTGGTCAGGAGAATGTCATATTTGGCAATATACGAGAAATTCATCATTTCCATCAAAAAATATTCCTTAAAGAGCTAGAAAAATATGAAACAATGCCCGAGGATGTGGGCCATTGTTTTGTCACATGGGCATCCAAATTCGATATGTATGTCCATTATTGCAAAAATAAAACGACATCGAATAATCTTCTAGTGCAACATGCGGGTACCTATTTCGAGGAGCTGCAACGTCGTCTCGAAGTGGAACATCCACTGCCCGCCTATCTTATTAAGCCAGTGCAACGCATCACCAAATATCAGCTGCTGCTCAAGGATCTACTCTCGTGCTGCGAGGAGAGCCATGGCGAGATCAAAGAGGGTCTCGAGGTCATGCTCAATGTACCGAAGAAGGCCAATGATGCAATGCATCTGTCTCTGCTCGAAAACTGTGATGTTTCGGTAGACAAACTGGGCGAAGTTGTGCTCCAGGATGCCTTCCAGGCTTGGGATACCAAGCAAATTATACGCAAAGGACGCGAACGTCGCGTTTTTCTATTCGAATTGTATATACTCTTTGCCAAGGAGGTCAAAGAATCGAATGCGGTTAAATATATATTTAAAAGTAAACTCTTAACCAATGATGTGGGCATTACCGAGCACATCGAAGGCGATGAGACCAAATTTGCCGTCTGGACTGGCCGTTCACCAATGCTCTCCGATTGCCGGATTGTATTGAAGGCGAATAGTATGGAAACAAAACAAATTTGGGTTAAGAAACTGCGTGAAGTCATGCAGGAAACATTCTTCTCGGACACCTCGCTAACATTGCCAAAATCACCGGCCAAACATTCGGGCTCATCACAACGATCATCCCGGGATTTGGATGAACCCCTGACGGAGAACGATCACGATCGTTGCTCTCTGGCCAGCTTCGGTTCAGGCAATACAACAGACAGTGATAATAAGGTAAGTGATATGATTATGTTTATGATATTTTTAGTATTGATCAATAATGATAATGATTGTGAGATCGGTTCTACATACTTAGACATACATATATAAGAAGAAATTTTGACCGTGTCTTTGACATGTAAAAGAGTATTTTGCAGGTTAATAGCCCCCTGTTAAATTGCCGCTGTTAAATGGAAAGCTTTTAAAGCTTTTTAAAGCTCTCTCTGTTTTCAAACTGTCCTACCTCACGCTAAACAGACTTATGCCAACGCTCAATCAATTTGCTCTCTATCTCTCTCTCCCTGAAGGATGCTGGCACTGATGTTGTGCTGTCCTACTATTGGCTGTTAGCCTGGAACTAGTTTTGTCGGCTCAAATCGCTTGCCTCGTAATACTCGCTTGTGGCAAATATGTTTAAAATTCATAGCATGGCTTAATGAGATTTTCCTCGCTCCCGCATTACCGAGTGCGTAACTTGGTCCTTTGCTCTCCTTTATCACACACACATACACAAACATTAGTGTGCCTTTCTCTCTATTCCCCCCTTTGTCTCTTTCTATCACAGTGTATATCCTGGATTATATATGACTTGCTTTTAGCGTTTGTCTGACATTTGCTTAATGTAAATTTTATGTGACACTTTTTTATAGTTAACTTGCCTCGTCGGGTAAAGCACAAATATATTTTTCTGTGTGAACAGATTTTATGGCCCACAGAATTGCAATGAGATGTAGAGACTGAAGAGAAAGAAAAAGAGTAAGAAAGAGAGAGTGAGGAGAGAGTGATAGCTAGAGCTCTCTTGGCACCAATTCTATAATGTTAGTGAAAAAAAAAAAAGAATTTCAAGAAATCATCTAAAATTCCTTTTAAACAATATTTTTATCTAGCTAAAACAAATTGCGCGCCTCTTGCAAAAAATGCTTCCGGCACTTTAGCAGCGTATCCAGAGAGCGGTAAAAGCTTTCTGCCTAATTGCCAGCTCCAACACGGTCTCTCTCTCTCTATATACATATATCTAGCTTTCTCACTCCGTTGCTCGCTCTCTTGAAAGCTTTTTGCTCCCCCGTTCATAGCATAGCGTTACTCCCCTCCTGTCCTTTTCATATTTGTTTTGTTGCTGGTTTTTTTTGGTGGCTGGGAGCGAGTGTGGGTGGTGTGTTGGGGGGAGGTAGGAATCTGTTTGAAGCACATGGGTTAAGCTATTTGTTGTTGGTCTTTTGGCTCTACGATGCGTCGCTGTCGCTGTCGGCATTGCGTAGCCGCAACCGTTGCCGCTGCTCCAGTTGCTTCGTAGAGTTTAAGCCAAAAGGTTCTTCTCGCTGTCGTCTCCGTTGTCTCGTTGTCACCGTCTGCGTCGTCTCCGCCGTGCTGCTGGTGGTAGTCGTCGTCGTCGGGCTCTGTCCTCTAGCTCTATACTTTTTTTCATTTTTTTTTTATATTTATTTTTAACCTTCGTTTTACAAACTGACTGACTGACTGCTGGCTGCAGATGCCAGCCGAGTGCCAGCCGCCCGGTCAAACATATCGCAGTTATTTGCACCAACCGCAGCAGCAACCATCAAGAAGCAGCAGCAGCAGACACAGCAGCAACACCATCATCAGTGGCAGCAGCAACATCTTATATTCGTCGCTCGTCGTCTAGTCTAACTAACTAACTTTGAAGTGTGCTCTGCAATTGCTGCACCACTCAATCTTGACTCCAACTGTCAGTTTCCTTTCTCGTTTACAACAGAATAATAAAACAGAAGTCAAAAGAAAATCAAGTGAAAATATTCAACGCAAAAAAAAAAAAGAATAAAAACGAAAATAAAAACAGACAGAGAAAGAGAGAAAGGGGGAGAAGAGAACGTGTCAAGAGTTAATTTGTATGAAATTTTTTTTTGTTGTTTTTGCCGCTTAGCTCAAGTAGCTAGAAAATTGACTTTAATCAGCTGATAAGCAAATATAAGATAACAGCCCAAGAAATAGATAGCGATACATATATATCAATCAAAATAACAAACCAAACAACTAACGGTATAAATTTATATAAAAAAAAAAGGGAATAATAATCATAAAAAAAAGAAACTAAGATTACATAAACCTCTGGCAAAAGGCACTTATGAAAATTACCCAACAGCAATAACCAAGAAAAAAAAGAAAAAGTTTAATAAATAAATGTAAATATATGATAAAAAGCTGCTGCCAAACATTTCTAGAGTCCCAAACGCAAGGGCGACGGGGGGTGCACCAAGAGGAAAATCCTTTTTCAGCATTTTTCGCTTGCCAACAAAAAAAAAAAATAAAGAAAAAAGAAAATCCAAATAACGGGGAGAGAAAGAAACAAAATTGTCTTAAACAGCTTCTTTCCCTCAGGCTGCCTTTGACCTTTTTCACGCCTTTCGAGCCACTTGAATAGCAGTTTCATTTGCTGGTCATATTCACCTCCCCCTCCCCGACAATCCCAGCCATTCCAAGCTTCATTCCTCTAAATCCCCATCTAGTGTCAAAGACTGCAAGACGATCGCAAATTGTGACAGCGATTTTTGTTCCCCCTTTTCCTTTTTTTCCCCCCTTTTTTTTTTTTGGTTGTGGGCGACAGAAATACGAGACACGAATTTTCATTAACTTGATAGAAAACCAAGTCAAACAAAGCTCCCATTCTTCTTGCCTATTTTTTTTTTTTTTTTTGTGACATTTCTTATCGTAAAAGTATAAACAAAATCCATATATATATATCTAGATATATGTATGTATATATAGGTAATTTTCCATTGTTATCCAGAGAGATAAAACTATTCCACTACCATTAAATAATAAGAACTTGGGACAAAAAGGCTTTCCCTTGATCCCATATGAAATTCATTTTGGGTTGCATCTCTGCCATTGAAATTGCCATTGCCAATGAAAAATTTTTGCATTTATCTTTAAATTTAAATAAAACTTTTGAATTGATTTAAATTTTCCATTTGGCTTGGTTTTCATTACCTGTCTCAAAGGAAAAGGGCAAACACACAAATTGAGTTAAACAAACATTTTCATTTTATTTAAACTGAAAGGCAACGATTTCTGCAATTGACAAGTGCATCATTATCCTTTGAACTCTTTTGCATGACTTTGGGGTATGGAAATCCTTCAATGAATAGAAAGCGAAACGATTTTCATTCACTGTAGTAAAAGCGATTCTTGGAAAAGCCCACAACCATGCAATATGTAAAGATTATTGCTCTTTATATATACATATACTCTATGTCTATAGATATTTTAAGAGACTCATTAACCCGTTTAGGCATCATTAATACACCGCCATACTATCCAGATAATCCCCTCCCACCCATTTTAACCCCTTTAACTACTTCATTTTCATAGTTTAACGCCCAGAAAAGACTTATTGAATTTACCGCAAGAAGGATTTTACCCTTAACTCATTTCATTTACTAACCTTTCAACAAGTTCCAAGAATTTTCCTCAATTTTCCTCGTATTTTCATTTGGTTGATGTTGTTGTTTTTATTTTTTCTTTTTTTGCTGTTGTTGTTGTCTCTATTGGAATTCCATACACTTATCTATTGCAGTTTTCTTTTTTTTTGTTTTTGTGTTATTTGCTTCCTTTTAATATTCAAAAAGCGTTTTGTGTTAGCTTAGCTAATGCCACGACACGACATGTTTTGGTCATTATAATTATAGAGATTGCATTTGCAATTTCACCCCCCCTCATTAGAGAAAGAGACGGAGAGATAGAGATAGAGTGAGTGAATTATTCTTCCTCCCTAATCTAACCATAAAACCACAACCAGAGATAAAACTCTATAAAAAAAGTGTCCACATTTAATTTAAACAATCTAAAGTTTTTCATTTAGTTTTTTTATTATACTTTTTTTCGGTTTTTAATCTTATTTTGGGTACTCCAATTAATTTAGTTTGAAATCTAAACCAACTTTAACTTATGCTCGTATTTTTACCATCATTTCTACCTCTCTATCTCCTACTGAAACCCACAATCCCCCCATTCCTTTCTTTATTCATGTCTCTTGCCCATTTCCTCCCCCCCATTTCTCTCATATCATCGTGTGTTTGTGTGCATTCATTTGCAAAAATTGAATTAAGTTGGCTTTTGAGTGAATGAAATGAAAGAGTATTAAGGTGGAGGAAGACTTTGCCGGTTCGGGGTTAGCGGCATAGCAGCGGGACAGCTGGTTCAAGCAGGCTGCCGCCATACTTGAGGGGGATGGCAATATTTCTGGCATTTTGTCAACGCCACAAAATGTCAACGAGAAGACAACGTAACGGCGGTGGGTATCATCATCGTCATTATCATCATTGCCATCATCATCATCATTGTCATCGCCATCGCCATCGTTCGTTCCAGTGTGGGTGTAAAACAAACTTTTTAATGCCAGTAACCAGTAAAAGAGAGAAATGAACGTAACACAAAAAAAGAAAAGAAAGAAAACATAATCCCCATCCTTCAAATTCAGTTAGGGATGGGCCCATCGCCACTTAGCAGCAAGCCAGCTGGCGCACACACACACACCGAGACACCCACACAGAAAACATTTCTAAATGGCCATTGCAAATTTCCACAAACATATGTAAATTTTCACGCGTACATGGTACACTGAGAAAAAGCAACAAAACTAAACACCCCCCTCCGAAAAAAAAGAAAAAAATCAAAGGTCAATGTCAAAAAAGAATACAATTAAGTTTCACAACAAATTGATACCCTACATCAACTATATAGATCAGGAAGATCATAACTGATCCTTTTATGTGATCTATGATCATATATACTATGAATATTGATTTATTCCTAATCAATGATGTTTAAGCTTATCTCTTCTTAAGCTTCACAAATCAGTTTCAATTATAAAATAAAATTTCTAAGATTTCAAATAGTTTCATGTCGCATACCCTAACAAAATCTTCTCAATTTAAAAAACCAAAAGGATTTTGAGCTTTCTTTTAAAATTTAATTTTTGCAGTGTAGGCAAAAGATGTGTCTTGAATTGTCTAAACTGTGTGAGCATATTGTTTAACCTTCATTTGTTAACTAATTCAATGGTCTTAAATATTTAAATATTTTAGGGTTCTCTGTTGTTTTCTCATAAAATTTTTCGATTGCGAAAAGAGTTTTGTTCCGCCATTTTTCCATTTGCAAATGCTCGAAGATTTGGCATTAAAACTATTTTAGAGGGCAGCATTTTGTGGGTGGAAACTAAAGAGGGGTTTATTTTTATTATTATTTTTTTTTTTTTTTTTGAACAAAATTTTTAATCGGCCAAGTGGCGGACGCTATGGCGCACCTGCCACAAAACTGTGAGAAACATGCGCTGCCCGCCTGCCGCCGCTTTCCCTGCATAACTACCCCTCCATTCTCTGATGTCTTACCCCTTTGCTTGGCCTGGTGCCTGTTTGGCAGCAACCTGGCAACGAAATCGTCGTCAGCTGAGGCAACAACAAAAACAACACTAATGTGTAAAAATAACAAACATATAGGGGAGATGGGCAAGAGGAGAGTGAGAAGGGTAACGATAATGTATATATATATATATATGTATATTTAGATATACATACGTATATACATATGTATATATTTATAGGTAGATGTGTAAACAAAACGTGAGACTAGCAAAAATTCAAGATAAATTGTGGGTCCGGCAGCAGCAGCTTTTTATCTGAAATGAAAACAAAAACTGAGAAAGAGAGGAAAAAAAGAAGAAATTAATAATAATAATTCACAATCAAAACAAAACGGGGCAAAAAAAAAAAATGAACGGGTGGTGGGGGGGGTATCGTAAAAATATATTTATGCGTGTGTATATACGGATATATAAAATATATTGCATAAAAATCGAATATTAAATTTATATTATAATTTTTTTTTGTTTTTGTTTTCAAAAGAAAATTTGAAAAGTAATTTAAAAGCAAAGAGATTACCTCCGAAACGGTTTGAATGCCCTCTACCTAAAATCCCGTGTAAAATTCAATCAGCGTAAAAGTTTAAAAATAAAAATCGAAATCCCAACCCCCGAACCCTATCCCCTACCCAATGGGGGTTTAAATATTTTCTTCTTTTTTTTTTTTATTTTTATTATTGATTTGTTCTTGTGCCTGGCATAAGCCACAGAGACCCGAAATTGTTATAAAAATAAAGAACAAAAAAAAAAGTAAAATGGAGAGAAGGCAACCTCTAAAACCTCCAAAGGCAAAGCCAAACCTCCTAACCCCTTATTCCATTTCTGCCTTTTTCCGGCTTTCAGTATTGAAATGAATGACAAAATGAATTTAAAGTGAAATTAAAAATACCCCAAAAAAAAAAAAAAAATAATAAATAAATAAACCAAAGCAAAATCAAATCAAAAAAGAGGAAAACGGCAAAGGAGAACGGGGGAAAAAAAATAAGGGAAAATCACCAAACCAACATAATGAAAAGTGTGAAAAAATTCTTAAATGAACGCATGAACAGCGTGGACTCAGCGGATGGCGGTGGTGGTGGTGGCAGTGGTAAGAAAACCACATTGGATCGTTTAAAATGCACTAGCGGAGATCAACAACAGAGCTTGGATAGGGGGGGAAGTGGTGATGCTTCAGCCACTCACTCAACAGTAATTGGAAGTGGCGGTTATGTCTCTTTGCCAAATACTCCACTACCCTTGGGTGCACCGATTGCTGTGAGCGATCCATCCCCCTCACCATCATTGGCTGATTCGGCACAGAATACACCGTTATGTACGCTTGATGAAGATGCCACAACATCACCAAAACCACCAGCTACTGCTCCAGTAGCTAAACAAGAGCAACAGTCACCATTCACTTTTCCAACGGTGCAACAGCAGCAGGAACAACAGCAACAACAACAGCAACAACAACAACAAGAGCAACAGCAACCAGCTCAGCGTAAAAGTCGCCGCAAAATTTCATTACCCTGGTTCCGTCAATCCAGTGTAAGCAGTTCGCATGGTGTCCTATCCCGGCAGCATACCATCGATACGCCCAGCTCGTTTCGTTTCTTTCGGCAACCCAGCAATAGCGGCTTTAAGGTAGGAGGAGTGTTTAGTGTGTCATTGATAAGGGTTGGACAGGCGGGTTCCGCCCGATCCCCTGACTGCCTGTCAGCCTGCCACGTGTGATTATCAAATATTTATGTTAAAACGTCAAAGCGATTGACTTGACCTTAACAAAAAATAAAAAAAAAGAAAAACTTATTTCTTATTGATGCGTGGCAAAAGTTTTGGCCCTTGCTCTTCCTTATACCACCATCCGTCATAAAACCATTCCTATCCCTTTGAAAAGTGCAAAGTTCAATTTGTATGTGGTATACATATATCTCTTATATTCTATGGTTATCATTATCATTTTGATTCTAAGCAATTGGATTCATGGATAATGACTTGACCTTTAATAAATATGTGATTTGTTGGCCATTAGGAATGAGATTAACTTGGCAAAAATATACAGAAAGGGAAACGACTGTGATGACGAGGCATCTTTATCTATCAAATCTCAAGTTTGCCCTCTCATTCAAGTTACACAATTTTAGGTTTTACCATTTGTTTTCATTAGTAGAAAATCAAAGTGATAGATTTAACAAAAAAGCAAAGCAAAAAGAAATGTGGAAAAATTATCTAAAATATTGTTAGAAATTTTTATCTAATTTGAAGCAACTCGCATAAAATTTTATATTAAAATTAAATTTTGTCTGGAGTCTCTAGTCAAAATTAAAAAAAAGAAAAAACGGTTTTTATCGAAATATTACACAGAAAATAATATTTTCTTTTTTAGCTAGACTTATTTCATAACGTTTAATCTGTGACTATTTTTATGTTATAGAAATTAAACAGAAAATGTAACTAAAATTTTCTCTTTTACTTTTTACATATGTATGTAACTAATGTCATTTAAAAAATCCCGTGCTTCAGTAGATAAACCTTTTAGAGGATTTTATTAATTTTGGTTTAATTAATTCAAAAGCTTTCAATTTTAGCCTTTAAGGAGATTATTGTAAACTGGTTGTTGACCCAAGCAGTTTAATAAGTTGTCTCCGGCAGCATTATGTATTAATTTATTTTTAGTTAGTGCAGATCTTCAATTATAAAGCTCCCCCTCCTTTTCCTCCTTCTCCTCTATCGATGCTTGCCTCCCTTCTAGTGTAGTTACAACACTTTTCACACATATGCCTCACGGGAAGGTTGTGTGAAGTGTAGTAACTATGTAATTTGTTGCCTTTCTCGCATAGCTTACCATTCATAATGTATTTATCACTTCATCAGAGCATGTAAAAGCTTATTATTATCAGTAACATCATTATTATCATCATCATCATCGTGGTCGTCACCATCAACACATCTTGTTGCTGTTGGGATGCTGACCTTGCCTCATCTTAACCAGAGACGACATCGTCTTTGGTTTTCACCCTTCCTTTCGCTTCTTCTCTCTGACTGACATCTTTTGTCAATTTAGTGTTTGAGTGATGTCTCAACTACGTCCGCTTTCACCCTGAGGGGACAGCTTCCTGGTCTTGCCCTTTCTAGTCAATTTACTACTACTCATTGTTGTGGTTGTTGCGTTCCTCTACTGCTGCTTGTGTGTGGCAGTGGATTAAAGTTCATGCCACTGACTTTTATGGAAAACGAAAAGCAATCTGTATATATTTTAATTTAGTGTCACAAAAAATATTTATGCGCTTGTTACATATACATATAACACAAATGCATATATCTACACTATATATATCTATATACATATGTGTGTGTGTGTGTGTGTGTGTGCTCGTGTGCTTATGGCATAACTCTTGTTTCCCTCCTCCCTTAATGCCCTCCACTTCTGCTCTATATGGTCTATAGGGTCTGCTTTCTGTCGTTCCTCTCGTTTTCTTAATGCATCGCTGAGTTTGTCAACTATAGAAACTTGCTTGCCTGAGTGAGGAATCTTCTATGGGTAAGATGGGGCGTATGCTTTATGCATTTTATTATGGCATACTTTTGCGCGCACAGGCAAAATAAATCCCCTTCCTCCCCTAGCATATATATTTATATATATATATGAATGTATATATAGAAAGAGAAAAATCAACAACAGCAGCAACAGAATCATCATCAACAGCAGCCGCATCAGCATGGAAAACGTGTCTTTCCTTTACAAAAGAAAGAAAACCAACAAAAAAAGAAAAAAAGAAAGGAAGTAGAAAATAAAATATACCTCATGTTGTTGCTGTCAGTTGCAAGTTGCTTGTTTTACATGCTTGTTGTCTCCTCCATTCCAGGAACTTGAGGAGAAACCGCAACGACAAACGACAACTTCTGCACAGCTGCCGACAACTTACACAGCAATCTCAAACAGAATAGAACAATTGAAAATTTTCAGTGCAATCCCTTAAATATATAAAAGACATACACAAACACAAGCAGACAATTACATACATATAAATATGTATATATGTGTAGATATTCTGCATTCCTTATAAACTACACTTGCATATCAAACAAGAGAATTCTTTAGGAACGAAACTAAATGCAACAGAGGAAATCTAATTAGCATTATGAGTAGTTGCCATAGAAAATTAGATAACGAAAGCGGAATTTAATATAAATATATACATATATATATACATATATTTAAATTTAATTAAAATCAAAGCATGTCAATTGTTTATTAAATTAAATAGAACGACATCACAGACTTTCTCAAGGATCCACAAGATGGAATTAAATTGCAGCACTTTGAGGCAGCAAAGGATCTAAGATTAGACTGCAGATACTTTAGAATACAATAGAGAGTATAAGTGAGAGGAATAGAAACTAAAAATATAAATTTAAACAAATTGTTTTAGATTTCATTTGACTTTAATAGGAAATTTAAATTATGTATAAAGATTTTAGTTCACAGATTTGATGAATTTCATTTGCTGTAACTAAATATTTTCTATATAAATGTAACTGAATACCTTTTATACATATATATATATATATATATATATATATATATAAATATGTCTAGACATCTGCTGTATCTTTTAGATTTTACAGCATGTCTTTCTATTCATTCTATTCATCTTGAATTTCTCTTTTGATGATGATGATGCTGACAAAGTTACAATTTGTTAGCGAAAGAACTCCCTTTCTATCTCTCTCTCTCTCTCTCTCTCTCACTCACTCATAGTAATGGTATTCGAAGAGCACAATAAACAAAATCCTCTCAAGGCAAAAGGAAAAGATACTTCAGCAAGCGTATAACTGCGGATTTTTCAGCATTTCCCCACCCAGATTTTACTTGTACTTTTCTCTGTATTGTTGCATGTAGTTGTTCTTGTGTTTGTGTGTCAGCACTTGTCGTTGACAATGATATGCAAATTGCGCAAAAAAGTGGGCGAGAGTAGAGGAAAAAAAAAAGAAAAAAAAAAGAACAGAAAATAATAAAAATGAAAACGAAAAAAATAAGAAGAAGAAGGAAGGCCAAACAAAATTGTAACTAAATTGCTGGCAGCAACAGGAATAAAACTATGCAAGGGCAAACAAAACTTGTACAAGATTCACGATAGACGATACAAATGTATACCCAGAAGCAATATAAACAGCAGCTTAAGCTTAAATGTCCGAGTTCAAGCAATCAAAATCATCATTTTATGCCTTTCATTCTGGACAAACCAACCATTGGCCATAAAATCAATAGCAGCAACGCCCACTATCATCAATAGGACCGCACTTTTAAAAACCACAGCAATTCACAATTGGTCCCTTGTTGACTTGGTCATCAAATGGGAGATGGCAATGAGAATTGAGAATGGAAATGTAAGTGGAGAATGGGGAGGGAAAAGCGAATCTTTCACTCTCCATTTATCCCTCTCTCTACCACATACAACCATCTATCATCTTCAGGCCCGTTGGCAATTTTCAGACGACATGTGTGAAGCTCTTTGGCACGCACATTTTGTTGTTGTTGTTGCTGTTGCTGTTGGTGGTGGCGGTGCTGGTGCTGGTGGTAGTGGTAGCGGTCCACCCATATTGATTGTCGTCCTCTTTTTGCTATCAGAATGCTTTTCGATGGTACAACGAAAATGACATGGTGGCCCCAACTCTTCTATATTTCCCATTCTCATTCTCCTGATTCCTTTTTGTTGCCCCGATTTCAAAACATCATATGGGTTGGTCAAGGCTCGAGGTCTTCAATTTGTTTGCTTTGTTAAGCCGCCTTTTAAATTCCATTGAGCTGGAAAACGACATCTTCTATGATTAAGCTTTAAAATTCTTCAATTTAAAGTTTACTCTACAATGTGCAATAGTCGAAATTATGCAAAATCTTAAAATATTGAGAGAACTAATTTCGATTCGATACTCCTTGATCCTTGTCTTGCTTCATAATGGAAAGTTCTTATATTTTAATTAGCCTTTAATGTTCTCTGGTAGTCACATGCGCCAGTATATGGTCCATTATGGAACATTATATGTTTGGCTTCCTCATGACAGTAGCAAATAAATTGGTTCATAGTTAATTGTATTTACCTGGAGCTAGTTGAGTAGTTCTTTCGTATATATGTATTAGCACCCGTTTCCTAGGTTAAATACGTTACACAACATTTTAAATGATGCATTTTTATTTGTTGGAACTTTAATGGTTTCCATTTGCCATTTGATTGCCCTCACTTGATAGACATTTTGTTTGTTTCAAGTGTTTCTACTATTTCAAGTGAGTTGAGAATGAAAATTATCTTTAGATAACAAAAAGAGGAAAGAAAACTTTCAAGTCTTCATTTTGAGTTGTTTAAAGTAATTTCGGAATGAGAAGCTTAAGTTTATTAATCAAAGCCAAAGCAATGCACATAATCCAGCTTTCATTTTCCATTACCAACTTTTACTTCATTTCGAATTAGTTGCCCTTTTGCCCTTACATTTTCCTCTTTTTTTTCCCTTGGATTTTTTTTTTATATTTATTTCGCCCAGTGAACTTGTAGCTACAAATTAAGTCGCATGTTCATATTGCCAACCAACCATCTATCCGACGAGTTAGCCAACTAACTCCAAAGTCTTTCATTAAAATAATGAAAGGATACTTTTTGCACATAGAACATAGACAGGGAGAGAGAGAGGGAGAGAGATGGAGATGGAGGGGGGGGGGGGGGGGGGGGGGGGGGAAGGGTCCAGAAAGGATAAAACCGTGGCCAGAATGAGAGGTTGCTGCTAAAAGGCTAAAAAGAAATGCGCATTTGCATTTGTATGTATGTGTGTGTGTGTGTGTGTATGTATGTTTTTCTTGTTAATTTTTCCATTTTTTATTTCTTTCTTGATGTTGCAAAATGCAATCAGCGCTCGCGCCTTGTTAAGCTTCCTTCTCCATTTCCCCTAACCACTTTCAATCTCTCTTTCTCTAGGCCACATCTTTGCATAAAATAATTAACGTGACTTACACTTTTCCCCTCTTTTTCCCCCTCTCTCTATTAGTGGTGGCATTTGCATATTTAATGGGTGGGAGGGAAATTTGCTTACGCCAAAGCTAGATAAAAATTTAAATGAAATGAAAACTTTATTTATGCTTCAAGTCCAATTTTTTTTCTTTGGTTTGTTTGTTGTCTTTTTGTGGCCTAGCAATAACATTTCCAATTCAATTGCAAATCAAACCAACTCGGAAAATTTGCATACAGCCAAAGACAGAGAGAAAGATAGGGGGAAAGAGAGAGAGAGAGAGAGAGGTTAGAGATGGAAAATTGAAACCCCAATAGAGCGTACCTAACTAAGTAGATGCAATCGAAATTCAAAGTTCCAAACTTGGCAGCAACAGCAGCTTAAATTTCCATAGCCTTGAGAAGAAAAGTTGACGCCCTGACTTCGCATCGTTTCAAGCAAGGACAAACTTTTCTTTCCAAATAAGAAAACAGAAAAAAAAAATGAAAAAGGAGTACCGCCTTGTTCTCTTTCAGCCTCTGATTACAAGACGATAACAATAATAGAACAAAAGGAACCTGAAAAAGAATCCATAAAAAAAAAGATGAGAATTTTAGCCTGAAAAATGTTTTTTTTTTATATACCCTGTAAAACATAAATGAGGGAATATATGAATTTACCATATACGACTTAGGACTACATTCATTTATTATAACTAAAGTTAAATATATTGGAATATATTTCTATAAATTAGATTCCCGTCAGAAAATTTAAAAATCTTAAAATGAATTGAAAGAAAGAAAATTTAAAAGATATTTTTAATAACTATATTTAAGCCATGTTTATTACATTCAAATCTTGGGTAATCTAGAAGCATTATTTATATATATCTACTAATTTTAAAGCGGCCATATAAGTACAGAGTATCAAAAGTCATCACATCGTTTAAGCCAAACAAAATACGTTTCTTGGGAAAATTGTAAAGCGATTTGGCAAAATGTTAAGGTTATTATTGATGGCAAATAAAAATGAGAGGAGGAAGTAAAGTAAAGGAAATGGATGATTTAGGGTATACGCGTGGGGAGTGGAGCAGTAGCTAAGCTTATGTCTTTGCCTTGTTTTTTTATGAGTGAGAAAGCATCGTAAAAAACTCAATTGCTGCCAGCAAAAGAAAAAAAAAAGTAGAAGAAACTCCATCAATTGTTAAGTCATTAAAATGAAAAACCCAAAAGCAAAAAGCGCCCAAAAGGAAGGGAAAGTAGTGGAGGAGGGGAGGGAGTGCTCGGCCGGTAGGAGGAGGGGTTTGCTTGATAGCTGTCAAGTGAAATTACAAACATCATTTAACTGATTCGAATTATAGCAAAGATTTGTCCTTCAAGTTGAGTGTTGTGCTTTGTGTTCATTTACTCATTCTCCCAAGTGAATTGCTTAAATATTTTAAAGCAAAAAAATGTATATAGAAAAATAAAATACAATTATTATTTTTTTTTTGATAAAATTTTATTTTAGAACAATTCTTGGTTTTTTTTTTTGTTTATTTTTTGTTTTATTTCTGCTTACAATTTGCCAAATAGCCTCATGAGACACATAAATCATTTGTTAGATAGGAGACAAATGTATATAAATATATATATATATATATATATATATGTGTGTGTGTATGTACAAGTACTACACATTTATGTGTATGTGTGTGTGTATTGCCTAGATACATAAAACATAAACGTCTATTATTCAATTAACTTGCACAGTGGTGGGTGCAGTTACTCCTGCGGGTGCCAGTGAATGGAGGAGAATTTCAGAGCGGTGTCAGACGCTGGGAACGTTTCGACATCAATTACGTTGTAACCAACACAGTCAACAACATGATAAACAATAAACAGGCAGGGCCAACCGATGAAGCGAACAACACACAGCAGTGCCATGCGGTGGAGAGAAGTATGAGGAGAGTTCCCCTACCTCACCCATTATACCGCCCTTCCCCTTTTACTTTGTCACATTCACTTTGCCTTTGTGGTGTGGTAATTGTGCGACAACATGTTAACACCGAAAGCGACCATATTTGTGGGGTCCCTTTAGCACCACCAGATAGGCTCTCATTGTATGAATGTGAATGCCATGGGTGAACCATAGAGAGTCAGTCAGTCAGTGTGAGAATGAGAGAGGCAGAGAGAGAGAGAGATACACACACATAGAGTGAGAAAGAAATAGCTAAATGAAAATCATTTCAAGTGCAAATCGAATAATATTCTAAATCAATTACGTGCAACTACAAACAATACGATAAAAGCAATATAAAATCATACCAAACAAAAGAGAGAGAGAGAGAGAAAAAAAAAGCTGCCATACAAAAAGCAATTAATGGATCAAAAGCTTAATTTTAATATCAATTTGGAAAGTAATTCATTGCTAGTTTTAAGTAAATTCATTTTATATTTCAATTAAAAGCTTCAACTATCTCTTCGTCTTATTGCACTTTTAATATTTGAATAAATTTTCTACTAAGTGCTCCAATCTTACAAACTGTTGACTGACAGTTTAATAATAATCCATTTTAAGTGATTAAATATTGATTGATTTTCACTCTTTGGCCAACAAAAACACAGACATTTAAACTGCATTCAAAATGATTTGGTGGCATTTGAATTGGTAAAATATCAAGTAATAAAATAAAACCCTAAAATTATTTAATCGATTTGCCATTATTTTATATTATACATAGTTGAAAACAAATAAGTTAAAAAATCAAATAGTTTCAGTTAACTGATTTAACATGAAATTTCTACTTTTATTTAAATAAATTTTAAAATGTTTAACAAAAAAAGAAACTATTTCAAAGTCAAAAGTTTCAAACTGCTTCAAACTGATTTGAATTGAAAGTTTTAAACAAATTCTTAGTTTTCCATTGTTTCATGAGTTATCAACTAGTTGAACTAGTTTGTGGATAAGTAAATTATTTTAAAATAGTTTTCAACTTGTTTGTTGTCATAACAAAAGTTAAATTTATATTGTTTGAGATTTGCTTTAAAGCCATTTAATTACTCGTAACTTGCAGATGCCACAACCTTTAGTTACATCTGCCAGACAGATGCTACTCCATTTACACAACCATCTACCAACTACTTCACTTCACTTCACTGCACTGCACTTCAATCCACGCCACTTCACTTTACTCTATTTTGCTCTACTCTGATGTGTATTCCCACTTGCCATTAAGCAATTTCCAATGCACACACTTCAGAAATCATCAACATCACCAGGCAGGCAAGCAGTAGGACCAAGTGGAGAAAGTGCGCATACGCCATGTTGCCTTCTGTGATGACAGCTTATTAGTACATAGTACATTTGTGTGCGTGTGTATGTGTGCTAGTGTGTGCTGTATGCTAGTGTGCGCTGTGTGCTAGTGTGTGCGTGACTGCAGCAATTTGCACCACACACTAAATGGCAGCGATAAATGATAATGATGATGATAATAATGAAGATGATGCCTTCACATTGCGTATACGTAATATGCCATGATGCATCCTCTTATTAGCCATGTCATCCATTAGAATACTTTTGGAATGGCAAAAATCATTTGACAGTTGACATAACATTTATACTCTGACGATTTATATTTCTCGCAAATTATTCGCAAGAGATAAATCGAGAGAAATACATAGAGAGTTTCTTTCTTTTTTGGCAGTAACGGGGGAGGAGCGGAAGTTTTTAATAGCTTTCGTTTTCGAGAGGAAAAAAAAAAACAGTGAATACAGTACAGGAAAATAATATCCCCTCAGGGGCCACATCTTGTCTTACACAAACTGGCATAAAAGTTTCATTCGGGAACTTTTGCTGAGCGAAAACTTTTCAACTAATTGCATTACAAGCGGAAACGTGCAACATACTCATACACAAAAGCACACATACACGCACACATACATACAAACGCAGGCACGCACACATGTACACTTGTACACATACATACATATACAAGCGCGGCACGTTTCCGTGTCAGTGAAGCTTAATTAACAGAGTTTCCCTTCGCTGCCTTTGAGTGTGCCTTCGCCCGTCCACCGCGAAATGTTGAAAAACGGCAACAAAAAATAAAAGAAGAAGCTGGGTAACTTTGCCTCCTACAAAGTGTGAGTAAATGAGAATGAAAGAGAGAGAGAGAGAGAGAGTGAACGGCAGGCAGGATGTGGAATATAGGCAGCCAGGCGTCCATAATACACTAAGCTGCTCCCACTCCGGCTCCAGCTCCAGCTCCTCCCCCATGTGCTCGCTGATGAAGTTGATTTAATTGCGCTTATGAGCGGCCTTTGCCTTGGCTCACCTCCCTTCATTACCCCCCCCTTACTCTCTCTCTCTTACTTTTCATCATGTATCCCCAACCATCTTTACCCCAATCCTCCTACTTTTTTTGCACTCCCTCCCGTGCTGCTATGTCCCGCTTTTTTGGTGACATGGTTTTTACCAGTTGCCAGGGCCAGGTGTTTATATTGCGGCCTGAGAGCTCTCACACATGTGTGCACGCGCGCTTTGCCCGCCCCCCAAAATTTTATGGCCCAAACGACTCGACTCTATATAAATATTGTATATAAAATAAATATTATAAACTCGCAGGCCATTGAAAAGCAGCCACAGCTGACGATGTAGCAACTATGGCAAAAAGTGACAACAAAAAAAAAAGAAGAGAGAAACAAAAATAAGAAAACCTTAATTATAACATGTTGCCTGTTATATATATATGTATGTACATATGTGTATATATATACATACATTTAATGTGTTTTTTTTTTGTTGTTTTCAAACTGGATTATCGTGCCTAAATGTCTGGTTTTTAAGTAAAATTTAATATTGTCGGGCATGGAAAAAAAAACAAAAAAAAGAAATCAATATGTTTATAAATGTTTTCACAATGAAAAGAAATTCTGTTTACTATTCAAAATGTAGCATAAAAAATTATTGTTTTTTTTATTTTTATTATTAACAATTGTCGTAAAATATAATGAGAAAAACAACACAATATTTTACAAGAATATTGTTGTTGTTCTCAATTAATACGTGAATTTTAATAATTAATATGCCTCCAAGGGTTGTGTATTTTATAATCCAAACAATTAGTTAAAGAAAAACTGATAAAAGGATTGGATATATAGAAAAATTTATAAATTTATTTATACAGTTTGTATAAATAAATGAATGAATCTCTTTTATACCACGTTTATCAGTTAACATATTTAGCAAATTAAAGCGCTTATTAAATGAAACCGAGAAAAAAAAAGGATATTTTAAAATATGTGCTAATTACCAATTATTCGAATAGAAAGTTCTAAAGCCTTTTGTTGATTATATTCCATAGTGGGATGTTTCTTTCGATTCACCCAATTGGCTTTCCTTTCTCTTCTTTTGTGAGGTTTAATTTCAATGGTGTGGCAATTAAGCACTTTTCACACACACACACACACACACACATGAACGCTCACACACAAAGAGAGAGAGAGAGAGAGAGAAGAAAGAGTCAAACTCAATGCGGCTTGTAAATTAATAAACTTATACATTATTAATGCACATAACGTTGCTTGGTTGCCTTTGGTTGGTTGGCTGGTTGATTGGCCGTTGAAAGGTTTAAAGCGGCAGGAGAAACATTCACAATTACTTCCCCTTCGTTCCGCCTGCCATTCTGCTATTTCGTTGTTCTATTCTCTGCTTTGTTTCTTCCTGCCACCAGTGGTAACCTTTGCATATTTAATGAGACAATAGGACGTCTTCTATGGAACTTGAATGGCTTTCTAATTAGTTTGTTCATATACAATTTGCCAATGAGGTGTGGGTTCTGGTGGGTGCACTTGAGTAGTTTTTTGAAGGCCAATAGCCAAGGGCCTAGGCCAAGGAGAGATGCATAGGTCTGAGGTCAATCAATAATGGCTCGACTTATGCAAACCATCAACCATTGGCCCCATCTCTCTACTTGTGATGCATGAACATGATATAATCATTAGCCATCTCTTTTACTCATTCACACCTTTTTCTTATTTTTCTATTCTATTTATTCGGTTTTGCAGCTAGGCAATCAGGAAGCCACCTGGGTGGTTGCCGACTACACAGCCAGTTCGGGCAGCAACGAGCTGAGCGTTAGTAAGGGACAACAAGTGGAGATTATTGAATTGCCCACAGCCAGTGAGCCGCATTTTTGTTTGGTGCGTCTCAATCTTCAGCATGATGATGCTGCCGTTCAGGAAGGACTTGTGCCTGTTGCAGTACTCAAACCGCCGCCAGGCTCACACAAGCCAGCAAGTTCATCGTCGCCAGCCGTCGGTGCGGCAGCTCAGAAGGCCAACGATAATATGCAGCAGGATCAAGGTAAGTTCACTTTTTCATTTCATTTTTACATTATTTCTTTCTTTACAGTTTTTCTTTTGGATTTTAGTAATTTTATCCACTTATCCAAAAGTTTTACTAATTTAATTTTAATTTATACAGGCAATCGTAGCGGC
Organism: Drosophila emarginata; assembly: GCA_037075365.1. NCBI lineage: Eukaryota > Metazoa > Arthropoda > Insecta > Diptera > Drosophilidae > Drosophila > Drosophila emarginata. The sequence continues at coordinate 896,685 of JBAMCD010000283.1, forward strand.
AAAACGGATGCTCTCTCCTCGTCGACCAAGCGACGTGGTTTTAGTGGGTAAGTTGTAGTTTTACCTTAGCCAAAGTGTTGTAGGAAAAACGTTTTAAGCAACATTCCGGCTCTTGCATAATGAATAATGAGTGCAGAATAAGTAAAAAGTAATTGTTCCGAAATTGCTTTTGGGGTGAATATTAAATGCAAGACGAGGGAGATAACCTTCTTAAACCATCTTGTGTTCGTTCAGTTAAAGAATATATAAGTATATATATATATATATATATATAATGGAAATTCCAAGAATTTAAGTATGGAATTTCCGAAATTTCAAATTATTCACTTACTGCCCATCCGCTTTTTGTTTCCGCACCCTTAGTTCATTCGTATTGTTATCTTGTAACACAGCAGCAGCAGCAAAAGTAGGAAACTAGCGTGTCATACAATTTATCAGGCATTCACACGCCGCCGATAGGGAGGCAAACTCACTATTGATTAAACTTGTGGATTATTCGTCATGGGGTTTCACTACAATGTCGCCAAGTTATCCGCTCCTCATGTCCTATTAAGATAACTCGGCACACATTTGCGCAACTAGTTAGTTAGTATTATTCGTATATATAAGATGTATAAGACTTTCACTGCGGTTTTTAGAAGACTCGCCGAAAGACAAAAAAAAAAGAAATAACGATTGCTTTTTAGTATGCTCTTTCTTATCCTTTTCAATTGCGTCACAATGATTAGATTAAGACAAAATGTTACTCATACAATTACTCGTAATATTTATGATGAGGAATAGATATCTGGCATATACTATAAAAATCTGCAAACATCTTTGTTTACAAATTTTATTACTTATTTTTTTATTTAAATAAATAATAAAAACAGCTATAAATAATTGTTGTTATGCTAAACAGCATATACTAAATATATTTAATTAATATCATAAAGCAACCTTCTCCATTTCTGGTACATCTTCAAAATGATATTCCAAATGATTAATGAAATACAATCTGCCAACTGGTAATTCGTTAAAAACGTTTCTAAACATATACTTGGAAAAATTTATTTGTATTCCAATCTACCTTAGATTTGATTAATAATAAATAAGTTCGCAATTATTCACAAATTTTCCCTCTACTCAGACTACAATATCGAATAGCTTCTAGAAAAGTTCTTGTGAAAACATTCTTCTTTTATTTCAAATCTATCACTTTTGGTTAGCAATTTTGTATATTATTAGCTAACCTTGCTATAAAAAAAAGAAAATTATATAGTATACTTAAAATTGGATTGCTTATTTACAAGGTCATAAACAATGTTAGTGAGAGAGAATCGCAGTGGTTGGTTTGTTGTTCTTTTTATTAAAATTGCACAACTGAAAAAAAAATAAGAGAAAACAAAAAACTCTGACAGTATTTGGCAGTATATTAAATGCTTGAAATACATTTCCCTAATCGGTTTTGCCTCCTCTACTTTATGTTTCCCGTTTTTACCTTGTGTACTAATATTTTTCGCTTGGGCTATAAGCAACAAGGTAATCGCGTGCTTTACCCAACTCAGGTCGGACACAAGCCATAAATATATAAACCAGGGACTGCAAATGAATAAATTTTTTTTGTTTCTTTAAATGGAAAAATCGTTTGATTATAGTAAATTTGAAATATAAAAAGGAAAAATAGGCATACAAATCGTGTTGTGTATAAATATAATCATTATTGTCAATCAAACTAATTAATTAACTAATAATCTTTAAATAATCAATTGACAAGGCCTAAAACTGCATAAAGCCACCAGATTAAATCGTATAATTTTAGGTATATTATAATGACACTAAGATTTGTGTCAAGACTCTCCGAATTATGTAGCTTCAACAGTTATAATAAATTATAATAAATCCCCCGAAATAATTTGAGAAAAGTTATTCTTTCCTTAACTGATAATAGTTATATCTGGCTCAAAGCAATAGAGATTTCTCTGATAAGTATTTGAATGATTATACTTTTTATTTTCTTTTTTAGTAAAAAATATAATTCAAATAATAAAAACTATTTTGATTTTATATTAATTAATTATTTGTTGACTTTTAAAATATAGTTTCAAAATAATCGTTATTTTGTGAGCAACTTAATAGAATATGAAAGTAATTTTTATTTAGTATATTTTTTGAATAAAATATATAATGTTAGCAGTCCCTGTAAAATGTAAACCCATTACAACAACTCAAGAGAGAGAGAGAGTGAAAAAAACAACAACTGCAAAATGACTCAAAACAAAAAAAAATAAATGTTTACTGAGAGAAACAAGAAAAATAATAACAAAACCCCCAAACAATTTGTAGGCATAAGAATCCGTTCAGCACTCTTTGCCATTTTGTTTCGTCGTTAAAACTCAGAGTTCAGTTAAAATGAGTGAGTTAAGTTGAGTATGTTTTCGATGTTCTGTTGGTTTCTCCAGAAGCCGACTACAAAAACAAAAAGAAAAGAAAAAACAACACACACAAAGAAAGAGAGAGCGAGAGAAAGAGAGTGAGATGGAGGAAGGGAGAATTATTCTTTCTTTTCCTTCTTTTTTTTTTATAAATATATCGTAGGGAGAACAGTTTCATTTTGTTCACTTGCTTGCTCAGTTTATGGTTTAACGCGTATACGCAACGTTGGTCGTCGCGGTTTCTCGCTAATCGGACTTTGGGCAGTCAATTTAGAGTTAAAGTTTTTCACCTTCATTATTGTTGTTGGTGTTGGTGTCGCGTTGTGTTTGCTTTTTTTGTGGGCTACGGCTTATCTGCAATGTGCAATAACAACAACAGCTCAGCGGTAGATAAGTATACCGAAAGTGGTTTTCATTTTGAAAAAAGTGCCGCAGTTGCCGCCGCAGTTGACGATAATAGTAATGATAACAACAATGTGACTTTTAATTCAAATTTATTAAATTCACAACAAATTAAACGTCGTTCGGCACCGGCCAAACATCACGAGCCGCAATGTAGAATGAAAACGACACCGCATCTAGTCAAATCGATATCATTGAATTTGCATGGCGATGGCAAACAGCATACACTTCATCATCAGCATACATTGACTCCGGTTACGGAGGGTTTCGCCTGCTTCTGTTGCCAACCAATTGTTGAGCAGACAACAGCCGAAGAGAAGCGTAAAACTTGGTAAATATTTTTTCAAAAAAAAAAAAATAAAAAAAGAAAAAAGTAAATAAATAGAACGATGCGATGCGTCTACAATGGTTAGGCTTTGTTATTTAGTTTCAAATGGTTTAGAATTAAATTTTTGTGTTTCTTATTACTCCGATCTCAAGTACAAAAATGAACTTACTTCAGTTTCTCATATTTGTTGTTGCTCGGCTTCTCAAATAGCCGCCACAGATGATTTTCTTTCTAGTTGTGACTAATTTTCCCATTTCCTCTTTGACTGGGTAAATGAAATCTTTATTTATTTGGCATTCGCTCGATTTCAAGTTAGATTGAATTATGCAGTTTACCTCTCTCTTTCTCTCACACTCAGTCTCTCTCTCTGTCTTTCTTTCTATCTCTCTCATTTAATTTTCAATTTCCAGTTTAGTTGTGGAAATTAGACAGACACGTTTTGCATTTGATTGTTTTGTTTGCTCTTCTTTTTGTTTTTATTATTGCTTATTTATCTAAACGCCCCCACCAACCCCTCCTCCCATATACTATCCACACCTAGCATCAATTTAATTTTGTTTGAGTTTAGAGAACTTTTCAAGATAAAATACCAGAGATATCTTATAGAGTATGTACATATATATATTTAGAACTGAAATCATGTCCCAGCATCGTGTTGGAATTAGGTGAAAACACGGGAAAAACTATTAAATGAATTCCCCCGATTTGCATATTATTATAATTAAAGTATCTAATTAAATATAATTATTAAATAATGCTCTCAAATGGTTTTCAATTTGTCTGTGTGATGTTTCTTCGATACGGTTTCGAAATTACCAAATAAGTGTGTGAAATGATCTGTTCACATGTTCAATGATTGCAAACAAAAAAAAAAAACAAAAATGCAATAAAAATTTTGTCTGTTTATTGAAAGAGCGTGACCGACTCTAAAATACTCTGCTTTAAGTTGAGACTTATAGCATATTAAAGGTGTTAACTTAAAACAAATGGAATTTATCCAATTTACTGAATGTTATAATCATATATTATACATATGTATGTACATACATGTATATATGTATGTACATACATATATACTTTCTGTTGCCCTTTATTTTTATGGTTATTGGGTAAATCCGTTAAAAAGATCCCGCTTTCGTTTCTACATTTACTTTCCATGTAAACTAAGTCATGCCAAACCGGTTATAGATTTTTTCCCCCCCTTTTAAACAAATGTTTTTAATAATCATTGAAAGCAAAAGCGTAAACCTGTTATATAAGATCTATAATAATTATATTTAATTTATTATTGTTATTATTTGAATTTGTATTAGAAGTGCTTACATTGGAATTCAGGAAAATCCATTCATGACTAAAATTGCATATGCAAAGTCAATACAGAAATTTATATTTCATTATATTCAGAGATCTTTTGTAATAGATAAAATTAAATAAAAATACAGAAAAATAGTATACGGGAAGTTATATGCTAAGCGTCGGTATATAAGCTTGAAAATTTCCTGTTTAGCTTTTATTTATTAACTTTTTTGTCTGAATTAATTCTGACTAAAGGAAAACAAATGCTCCAATTATGGGATAGAACTAAATAAATATAATATCTATAAGGATTGGAAATTGGAACAAAATTAAAGCCCTTAGTCTTAATGTTTATGCAATTTGCAAATAGCACTTTTTGTTTTGTTTGCGGCTTGGATTAGTCAGCCAAGACCTGTAAGAGACTTCGTCATTATTATCAACTAATGACGAAGTCTTTTAGTAATAAATAAAACATGGAAAATAAAAAACAAAATGAAACAAATGCGATAAAAGGCTTCGGACGGGTATTAATCATTTAAAGAGGTTCGCTCAACAAAAATAATAAAAAAAAAAAAATAAACGAAACAAAACAAAAAAAAACGTAGAGATAAAGTAAATTAAGCATAAATTGATGGACAATTTCATAATTTTCTATCGATAATTGCAATTTCGTATGAAATTCAAAGCGGTTCGATAATGATACTTAAATGGTTTCTCCTTCCACCACAATCCACTCGCACACCCACCCGCACACCCACCCGCACACCCACCCGCACACCCACCCGCATCCCCGCCCCCACGTTCCGCGCAATCCTTTGTCTTGTCTTTTCTTATCAAGGTAAAAGCCTTTGTACTAGTTTTCTTCCACTCTTTCTGTAATTTTTGTTACCGTTTAGCATAGTTGGACATAAATTGCACACACACACACACACACATTGACATAAAATATATATATATTTATACATATACTTAGATATATATATATACAATACTTTCAATATTTGCACACTAATTGGGCTCACTTGGGTGAGCATTAAGGCAGAGCGAGCAACATGAATATAGATTATTGTCTCTGGGTAGATTTGCCCATCAGCCAGCCCACACACATAAACACAGACACACACAGAAACACACTCACTGTGTTACACTCATTTGGTCTCTTCATTCTTTGTCTCAAGCATTGTGTCAATATGCGCGTGTGTTTGTTTGGGATATATAATAGTGAGTGCAGGACGAGCGGTGAAGAGTGAGCTAAGAGAATGAAAGGACAATATGGTAGGCGGGGCAGCGCGTGCTGCCGCCTCATTGCCAAGTCCAATGAACTAAAAGGAACCGAAGAGGAAACTGCAAATTTGCCAGCCTTTGTTGCATACTTTGCGGCGACCTCATTAATACCCACACACACACACACACAGGCACACACAAACAGTGCGAGACAACGTAAGTGAGTGAGAAAGAGTCAGAGGGGTATTGGGTAGTAGTAGGAAAGGAATGAGGATTACAGGAGAGTTTGCTTATTTGCCTAAAACATTACATCAGCCAAATGAATTTTGAGGCGACCGCATAATAAATTAAATACTATTCCAGGAACAGCTACCATAACGTACGAAACAAAACACAAAAAAAAAAAAAAAAAGCAATGAGAAAAAAAGGACTAAACTGAACTGAACCGGACAGGACTGTCCTGACAATGACTAGCACCGTTTTACCTGGCCTCTGCTTCTATCCCCTTCTCAAAAAATGCCCCAACTGACACTGTTTCCCTCGACCAACCCTTCGCCGCCCCTCCCACAACTCACTCTTTATCATCGTCCTGGTTGTCCTTTGTCTATGTCAATGTTTATTTTTACTTTGAATTATGTTACAAGCCATTGAGTATTATAGCCATTCTATATATGCACAACGACTTTTATTTTAATTTAAATGTGTTTCGCTCTCTCTCCCCTCTGCTCTCTTTATCTGTCTCTCTCGTTTTTCATTAATTAAGACATAATTAATAAACTTTTCAATTTAATTATATATTTCACTATGCACTTTTAATGGCCACTATAAATGAGAAAAACTTGAATGCGGTTTATTAATTTAAACTTTTATTAAAAAGTTGCAGTTTATCTTTCGCTCACTCTATCTCTCTCTCTCACCTTCATTTACTCTCCCAATTTCTCCTGCTGAGTCTTTCTCCACTTTTTGGATGAACATGAAAAATGAATCCTTTTCAATCATTATTCGCAGCAGTTTCTCAGTTCATCAATTTGGGGCAAGTGATAAATGAGATTTTCTTCATGAATGAATGAAAAGCTAGGGATACTGAAAAGTCAAAAAACAAAATGTTCGACCCCCTTAAACAGCTTTTATAGCTTGGTATTAATCAAAATACGTGAAGGATATTTTTACGGTGTGCAAAAGTTACAGCATAAAAAAACCCCACAAAAATATAACCGAAATAAAATGGAAATATTTCTTTAAAATCATAAAACCAATTGCCATGAATTATATGACCAAGTATTTTGTTTTCTTTCTTTCGGTTTTTTTTTTTCATTTTATATTTCACTTCGTTCCTCCATTTTATTTTGTCGGCCACAAACCATGACTTTGATGAGAAACCAAGAGAGACTGAGAGAGAGAGAGCATAAAATATTTGGCCATTTGCCATTTTGGGTGCCACCATGAACTTGGCCCCACTGTGCAATGGCGCCGGCGACAATAAAGCAGCGGGTGGGCAGAGCAGTGCCAAGTGGCTGGCGACAGTCTCATGTTGGCCACCCAGCTGGACAGCCAATTTTCACAAGAGTTTTTTAATATTTATTCTTTTATTTCGCATTTTGTTCTTATTTTTTTTTTTGTTTCCCCACAACATATATATATATAAAATATATACATATATATATATATTTAACTACTTGATTTTTTTTTTGTTTTTGGCTAGAGCCATGCCAAAAGAACGGAAAGCATGAAATGGAAGAATTTGTTCAGCATACAACATCCATACGAGTATTCCTGTATGATAGAAATTAATTAATTTAAGGTTATATTTGGAAATAAAAACAATTTAACTGATCCTCAATACTTTTTCTCTTTCTCATTTTAGGCGTAAATGGCTACCACCACCGTTGAGGAAATTATCACAGAGCAAGGTGGAGAAGCCGCCAAATGACAAATCGCTCATCAAGAAGCCCTCAGAGAAGAATTTGCGAGTGAGTACTTTCATTCTATATATATATATGTATATGTATATATATTAATATATATCATCGTCACTAGCTCACAATATACGTTGTATTTGTGTGTGTGTGTGTGTGTGTGTGTGTGCTTTTTATTTTATTATTTTAATGTTCGTTTATTTATAAAATTTATTTTATACACTCAAACATATATGTATAATATTATATACGTTATATGTATAATAATAACAATTTTACCGCTTTTTGTTTTTGTTTTAGACACCGCAAAAGCATGCCGAGGAGCAGCTGGTTGAAGGCGGTGGCACTGCGACCCCAGTCAATTTGTCATCAACTCCACAATTCACAACGCCACAGCAAGCGGACTTTGAGCCCGATGAGGAGGCCGGCCTAGAAATGCCGCCGCCCATGAAGCCCATACAAGAGCCACATTTAATTGCCAATGGACCGCCCGCATATACAAAGGATCTCAAGGAGCCAGCCAATTTGGTAAGTTCTATTTCATATTCATTTCAGTGATTAACCGAAATTGTGTAAACGGTCAATCAATTGGGTAATCCGACATTCTTTTATTATCGTATTGATTTCTTTTATCGGTTCACTTATCAATTATTGTTGATTAAACTTTATTTCGGTTACAAAGCGGTTCAACTTTATCCATCAATTGAAATTTGATTCACTAAACCAAGAAGATTTAATTCACCTCATTCCCATTTAGTTATAATCCCTCAATTTACCATTTCATTTGACTTATCTAATCAAATACGAGAAACGTTTATGAAATGGCCAAGTTCTAAGCTGGTTATTTTCATGGTCAAAGGAAAAAAAAGTAAATAAATCTAAATAAAGAAGATTTGCAATCACTTTATTTCACTTTCATCTCCTGCACAAAGAGGAATGATACGCGTTCGTCTATTCCCATCCATACCTAATGTCCAATTTACCGGCCATAGACTAGCCCCAGTCCCAGTCCTGAACCAGTTCAACTCATTGCTATTTGTTTATTTGTTTGACGGTTTCTGTTTTTGTTTGTTTTTAACGCAACCTTCTTCTCTAATATGTGTGTTTCCCACACACAAATCAAAACAGTTTATTGTAACTTTGCTCTGGGCATCATCATCATCCCATTCTCTACATCATCCTCCACGTCATTGCCAATCCGAGCACGAGCTTTGCCTCAATTAGAAGAAAGCATAGCAAATAAAGCACAAGAGAGAGAGACAGATAGAAAGAAAGCAACGTAAAAGTAACAGAACAGAAGAGAAGAGAATATTCCACACGTCCGTTCATGTGTCCGTCCGTTTGACCGGCCGTTTCTAAAAGTGCTTGAGGGGTCGGCTTCGGTGAAGAGAAGAAGGGCAGCCACCTTTTGCCATAAATGCGCCACTTTATTTTTTGTTTATACACAACCAAAGAACAAAAAAAAAAAAAAAAAAAAAACCAGAAAGAACGATACGAACAAACACACGAACGAAAGACATACTAGAAGGAAAGAACTCTTGTGAATGAGTGGGTGGATGGGATGTGCTGTGGTGTAGAGAATGGATGCGTAGAGAAGGCACACCCCCCCTCCCTCCTCCCACTTCGGTGGTCAGACAGAATAGCCACCATAACACGCACACACTAAGATAGTAGAAAACAAGAAGTCCCCTTCACAACGCATAAATTTTCGTAGTCAAATTAGCCGTAGACAAGAGGAGATGCTCCTGCTGCTGCTGCCTTTCTTCTGGGATGAATGTGGATTTGTGGGCTGTGGAATGAATAAATATGTCTGTCCATCTGCCTGTCTGTCGGATAAATTTGCTGGTGAATTGTGATGGGGTGTACATTTTCTTTTGTTTGCTGCAGAGATTGGTACTTTTTTTTTCTTCTTTACTTCTTTTGTCTTTTTCATATAGTGAATCAATGAAAGAAATTTTTAAAAAGAATTTCAAGTAATCATTTACTTGAAAAACGGAAAATTTATTAAGTAATTTAGTTAAAGAAAGTTATCTCAAAACCAAGTAGCGTTAAAATATGAATTTTGTGTACATGTTAAGCAATAAAATGGCTTGTTAACTTTTCTACTATAAGATCTAAGATCTATTTTAATATATAGTTTTTAATCTTTCAATTATTATCATAAGAAAGTTCCAAGAAGTTTTTCTTTCTAACTTCAGGTAACTCCAGTTTTGTGGACTCTCTGACCTGATCATTGATTCCCACACTCTTATCCTCTATTTTGTTTAATAATTTGATTGTTATTAACTATAGGATAGTTAACTTAAATGCCGCCATATTGTCTTTCAATGCCATTAGGTTTCGGCCCCAGTTATTTCCCGTGCTCTTCCCAATTTCAAGTCGAATGTCTTTGAGTCTGAGTCGCCAAAGTGACGCCAACTGTCGGTTGCCTTCATTTCCATCAATAAATTTAATGCTGTCTCGTCTTATTACACTCCTCTTCTCTCCCCATCTTTGTCTTCTTCTCTATGTTGTCTCCCACTTTGTGTGTTTCTCTGTCTACTTTTCTATTTTGATGGCTTATTAGTTGAATTTAATGTAAATTCTTTTTTGTTCTGCCTTGTAAAACTTTTCATCTGTTGCCTTGGGTTTTTATTATATTTTTCATTTTTACTTGCCGTTTCTTTTTTTTTACGTTTCTTTCCTGTTTATTTTGTTTACTTGGGAGGTGCAAAAAGTTTTTAACCCAGTTAGGTCTATCTTTGTGCTGGTCGCTTTTGTTATTCTCGTTAACTTTTTGGCACAATTGGCATTGGGGTCTTGGCCCGTTTAACTTACCTTTGTTTAGGTTCCTCATTTTAATTTCTTTTTCTTTTTTTTTGTATTTGCATTGTCATTAAATTTTAATAGTTCTCCTTGTGTGAATTTTCGCGCCCTTTGTAGTGTGTGACATCAACCAGCTGTTGTTGTAAACCATTTCGGTCATTCTATACCAGCAACACTCCTCCACTTCCCTCTAGATATCCGTCATCCATTCCACTCCCTGTCGGGTAACCTAATTAAATGTCACACATTTTTTATTGCGTGAATCGAGCACTTGCTTTCGAATGTAAAATTTAGCTGATATCAGAAACCTAACAAGTAAATCACAATTATTTGAATGAGACCAAAATCAATGGAAAAAGAAAACTTTAAATTATAAAAAAAAAAGCAAAAAATCTTTAGCTTTGCATTGGATCTAAAAATCTTAAATAGAACTCTTCCACTTCTCCTTAAACTGGAAGTTCTACAGATTCAAATTCTCAAGAAATGAAGAAAGTCAAAATCATAATTCTTATTGGAAAACGTTTAGTTATGAAATTTATTAGAAGCCTTTTAAAATATATATTTTAAAAACCTATTCTTAGTAGTTTATAAATATTATAGAATTAAAACAGTTTAGGACTTTCTTTGTGAAATTCAAAATATTTTAAAATATAAAATTAACAACTATAATAATGCATAATTTTTTTTCTAATGGCTCAATAGAACCCTTAACTGTAGTAAAAGAATTTAAACATTTAGAAATATTGTTTTTAAAATTTCTGACCTAAATTAGTACGTTAAATTAATGTTAAAAGATATCTGACAACATTGATTTTATCAGCTGTTTTGAAACGTTTTTTAATAACAATTTCTAATTGTGAGTTGACAGAAGAAAGAGTATTTCAATTTCATTTGCTTTTAATTAATTCTAAAATATTTCACACAATTATTTGTTTTGCTTGGTTTTTGCGATGTTTCAATATATGTACATATGTATGTATATACATACATACATACATATGTATTTATTTATATGCATTGTTGTAGCCGCCGCAAAATGCGAATTAATTTATGTATTTAAGAATTTTATACACACAATGCCAACCGCACTCTCACTCAACACCCTCATCCACCTGCTCTTTACTCTCTTGAATATCACTCTCTCTCTCTCTTTCTCTTTCTCTCTTACTCTGTCTCACCCTCTGTCTTTCTGTCTGTTGTCGCCCTCTCTTACTTACTCAATTTTCCTCAAGTGACGAAGGCGACACAAAACGAAAAGTTGTTAGCGAAGCGTTGATTGAGAGTTTCATTTTGATTATACTATAGTGTGAATATATATGTGTGTGTGTGTGTGTGGGTGTGGGCGGATGAATTTTGGTGAATGGGGTTTCTTCCCTTCTACCCCACATACATACATACATACATACATACATATATACATATGTAAAACATGCTGGGGCAACAGGCAAACTAATAGGCCGTGCCACTTCGAGTCAGTCAGTCAAATTCTCAACGTTCGTTCAGTCAGTTCTGTTTTTTTTTTGTTTTTTAGGAATTTATATTGTTTCGCTTAAAAATGCGTCGACGTCGTCGTCGTCGTGATATAGCAAACATCCTTATAAAGATCATCTACAACAACAGCAACAACAACAACAATTGCAACAATAATAATAACAATTGCAACATCAATAGCATATTTTAAAGACAATTTTGAATGATTGTGAATTTTTGGTAAACCAAAAAGAGATAAAGAGATACAACAGCAACAACACCAACAACAACAACAATCACTGTGTGTATGTGTATGCGTGTGTGCCAAGCATTTTAAACAACCAACACGTGCCATCATGAGCTGTTTTTTTCGTTTATTTGTAAGCAACAAAATAAAAGTAACAAAAAATCAAATAATACTAAATTGCATTCAATGTTGTAATAAATATGAATAACTGAGCAAAAAAGTAAAAAAAATCTGTGCAATTATAAGCAATTTGAAAGCAAAAACCAATGGAAAAAATAAATAGGCAACCAATCACTAAATGAGTGAATAAAACGCAACAGCTGACTCGGTCTCTTGGCCAGCCAAATCTTATCGCAAAGTATACAAAAGGAATTAAAAAATCAAAGAACCAAAGAGAAAGAAACAATCCACTAAGGAAGGGGGGAGCGGGTTATCTTTTCAATATACCAACCCATTTATACTCTTACCAATATCCATAAGAACATTTCTTAATCATATATATAAATTTAAGAAATTTACTTATCCAATGAGAAACAATTGTCCGACTTGAAGGTTTCCCAATTAAAGTGATTGAAATTGAAGGCAATATACAAGTGCCACATTTTGAGACCTTTAAGCTAGAAAGATTAGTTTGCAACTACTTATATAAAGCTGATCGGGATATATATTTGAAACGTTTTGCTCTACAAATTCAATTGGATTCCTATATCCACTATATTATTCAGTTACATATAACTTTTTCAAAAATAACTAAATTTTTATAATTTAAATAACAAGTTTTAATGCCAGGCAAAGATATGGACAAAGGGAATGTTCCCATTCTTTTGGCAAGTGTATGAATAAGAATTGTTTGCTAGTTATACAATTTTATCATTAATTAGCAAACTGGCATATTTAATTTTTGGTTAAAGTTGAAAAAAAAAATAAAATAAAATAGAAAAAACAAGTAAAAAATAGAAAATAGAAACTAAAAGCAAAGCAAAACTAAAATTTCCATACAAGGTCCCGTACACTCTTTCTCTCTCCCACATTTGTGGTGTTTTTTTTTTTTTGATTTTGTTTGCTTATTTATGCAAACGGCAACGAAAATAACTGAAATTAATTAGGGCTCTGTGTGAGTGCTGTGCTTTTGGCCTGGCCTGTATATATGATGAGCCAAATAACCGTGTGTTGCCAGTGCACAAAACTACAAATTATTTCCCATCTATCCATCAAGTGACTTCAAAGTGTTTCTGTATTAGTAATTTGTTGAAAAATGCCCTAAAAAATGTATTCCAAAATTTTGTTAATCTCTTTTCAAAAAGAACTACAAATGTTCGAAAATAGGAGAAAACTTTTAAGTATCAAAAAATTTACACTAATTTTCAAAACATTAATTTACAAATTGTTAAAGATAATTTTAATTCTTTATAAAAAGTCTAAGATTACAAAATTAAATTGAAATATCAGTGTAGAATGTAAATAAACTCTCAACGTTGAATCATATAGCTGAATCGATTCCAGAATTTTGAAATTAGATCAAATGATCAATGGGAATAAACATATCAATAAATAAAAGCAAATTCTGCGTCACCTACGAATCACTGTGCCCCCATACCAAGGTTATAGGGGTGCGGTGCCTATAATGTTAGGGGAGAGAGCAGAAAATTGTGTATACAAAAATAAGCGAATGATTCAATTAAATGCGATACATGCAATCAAAATTGTGGTCAACTAAATATACTACTCTAAAATAGAAGCGAACTCACATATTTTATTTTTATGTATTAATTTCAGTTTTTCTATTCAGTTGCATTTTGATACTTTAATCTCCAACATTGTCCATATTTAACCATTTGCTCCACATGTCATGGTTTAGGAAGGTCTGGTCTAAAAACTTTCTGTCCCTTTTTTTTTTTTTGTTGTTTTTGTAATCTCCCACAATCCCTTTGAAAAGTTTTTCAATTAGCCGCCTGCAACGACAACGTCAATGACAATGGCAATGACAATGACAATGGCACTGTTACTGGCATAATGCAATAATCAGTTTTCTGTTTTATAATTTCGATTCAAACTTTCTTTCAACTAATTTTGTCATCGTTTATTCTTGTGTTTTACAGGCCAGCACTGGCAAAATAGAAGGCAATCCACTATCGGAAATAGAACAAATTGTTCGAGAGAGAACGGTAAGTGGTAAACTGAATGTATCTAACGGATATCTATATTTTAACACAAAACTTTGGTTTTACCCTTTTCATGTCCGGGCCATGCAGGAGCAACATGAGTCCAATAGTCGTGTGGATGGCAGCGGAGGTGTTGCTGGAGAAAATGCCAATACCAATGGCCATGGACGTTCCCATGCCAGCGATAACAATGAGGAGGTAAGAAATGAGACACGAGAAAAAGAACAAAGCCAATCTCAAAGAAAATCCAAATCAACTAAATTAAATTGAACTTTTCACTTGCTCATCTATCCAGAATCACACTTCAGCCATGGACAGCAAAGAAGCGGCTCAAAGGAAACGTCAGCATGTGCTTAATGAGTTGGTTACCACAGAGGAATCCTATGTTAAAGATCTAAATGACATTGTCAATGGGTAAGGAAACAGTAATTTCTTCTTAACAAATTCAAGTGGATTCAAATTGCTTATACTCTTTTACTATTTACAGGTATATGGCCGAAGTGTATAATAGCAGCAGTGATATACCCATGCCCGATGATTTAAAGGGCGGAAAGATACGTTTGGTCTTTAATAATATCAAAGATATTTACGATTGGCATAGAGAGTAAGTTAAACAATTATATTTAACAATAAATTGAGAGTATTTACTAACGTTTATTTTTCAATTATTTATTTTTCAGATCCTTTGTGCGTGCTTTGCGCAATTGCCAAAAGACGCCAGCAGATTTGGGTCCACTAATCAAACGTTCAACACCAAAATTTGCCATGTATTACTATTATTGCAGTAATAAACCTCTGTCCGAGTTTATAGTGAATGCACATTATGATTATTTTGATTGCATACGCCAGAAACTGGGACATCGAATGGATGTGAGTAATAATAGACTGCTGAAGTGAATTTGTAGATTATATTAACCGATTATCTCTTCTTTATTTGATTGATTTTGCAGTTGCGAAATCTGATTATTAAGCCAGTGCAACGCATTACCAAATATGAGCTGCTGATCAAAGATCTAATCAAAGCCACTGAGGGTGCTGGATTACATAAGGAGGTTACCATATTACAGGAGGCCTATCAACAAATGAAGGTGGTCGTTAATACAGTCAACGATATGATGATGATATTGCGTAGCCTGCAGGATTTTGATGGCGAAATAACCGCCCAGGGTAATCTGCTGCTACAGGGGCCATTAAATTGTGTCACCGAGGCGGGACAGAAGCAGCGTGAATTGCAAGTCTTTCTATTCCAGCAAATAATCATATTCGCCTATATTGAGAAGGCCAAAACACAATTCTCCGATCCCACCTTCAAATATCGCTCCCACATACAGGTGAATAATTATATCTCTACAAATGAATGAGGGTAAATTAATCATATTTATTTTAATCTTTATACGACTGCAGTTGAATCACATGCAAATGAAGGAGCTAGGCGATTGCCGTTTTCAAATTAAATCAACGGATCCGAATAAGCCAGAAGTGATTATGATCTGTCAGGCAGCGTCCCGTGAACGTTATTCCGAATGGCTGGGCATGCTGGAGCAAATACTTGAGCAGCAGAATGAGTTGATTAACATACTCTCCAATCCCATACCATCGCTAATGTCCATTACCAAAAACAACAAATGAACAGTGGAGCTTTTAAATCAAAATCCACTAATTCAAATGATTAAAATATAAATGCGTTTAGTTAAGTGATTTAAATGAATACGCTGATTATGTACATGATCACGATCATGATGAGAATGATGCACATAAACATTTGGATGATGATGACGATGATGATGATAATGTTGATAATGATAATGATGATGATATTGTAAAGTGTTTTGGGCAAAGTTATTCCTCGCACTTATCTATTGTCTATCACACATACCCACACACACATACACACACACATACAAATACGCATATACACAAACACACACATACTCAAGTCGTAATTGTATTTATTTATTTAGACTCGGTTATTTTTTTTTTTTTTTTTTTTTTTTTTTTGCAGTCAGTGTTTTAGTATTTGTTCCACTTGTTTTGTGTGTCGTTTCATTGTTCCCATCGATGTTCAGCAACTCTTGACTAGTTTTTCAGTTTCTGCATTTCTCTAGGTTTTTTTTTTATTGTATTTTTATTTCTCTATGGAAATTGTTTTTTATGTAAATGGAAAGCAAAAAGTATTATATGCTCAAGTATATATTTGTTTTTAATTGCCTATTTTATGCGCATTTCTCTATTTACAACTAATTAAATAACTTGATCCTTGATTTAATTTTTGTTGAACGGCAAACAAGCAAACCACGAGTACACTGAAATCAAAAGCAATTTACATTAAAAGTGCAGATAAATACAAAAACAAAAGAAAAGAACTAAAAACATGCAGCACATGAAGTAAATCTTATTATATACATTACTTTTACAACTAGTTTTTAATTTACAATTATGTGAGAGTTGTGTTGTACTTTTTTTTTCTGATTTAATTTCTAATTTATAAATGCTAATTAAGTGTAATTCTAATTTATATATGTATATGTATGCTTATGTTTTATACAACAACAAATTATTTTAGCTTTAACAATTTAAGAAATCAAATCAAAACAAAAGAATGAAGAGCGAATGAAAAATAGAAACATGAGCACGCAAAGAAGTAAACGTCAATCAGTTTTAGGTACAATACAATACATATATATATATATATTTATATATTTTCCGTTTTATTAAGTTAAATATTATAGTAATAAAAAGCCCAAACCAATCGACAAATGAAACACAAAATGTTTCCATTTACATAAGTTTATTTTGTATAATTTTCTATCTAATTTATTAAACATAATTTTCACATTTAATTATCATAATTGTTCAAGTCGAATGGCTTTAAATGTACAGTGTAGCATATGGTTAAGGATCGCAAGCAGTATCAGTATCAATCAGGCTGTCAGTCAACCAATCAGTCATTTGGTCAATCGGTCATCTATCTCCCTCTCTCTTTCTCTTTCACTGAATCCAAAATGCAAACAAGAGGAATACAAACGAAAAAAATGGACCAGGATTTGATTAAAATTGTTTATTAAATAATTTAAACAGAAATGAAGAAAGATTAACTAAACGTTACTAAGCGCTGGTTGTTGTTCACATAGAAAATTTGATCAGTTTTCCACACATCTCAGATATATGGATATACAAACATATATATATGTATATATATATATATATGTGAATCTCCTTGTCTATCTCTAATTATCTCTCTCTCTCTCTATTCAAATTTTTGCACGCAAATCGGTAAAAAATATGTTTTTTTTTTATATATATATATATCAATTGTAAACATGAAAAAAAAAGAAAGAAAGAAGGAAAAAAAAACAATAATCCTTTAGCATAGCTAAATATTAGACGATGATGAGATGTTGAAGAGCAACAAATGAAGATAATGATGATTATGATAAAAAATGAAATATGAAATGTATTTTTTTACATGCATACACACCCACACACACACACAAAACCAAACATATAGGAACACACACCTACACACGAAAGCATACAAGCAGAACAAACATATATAAACAAACAGACATACATATAAATAATATTGTGAAACGAACCGCCGGCATAATGAATATTAATATGAGAATGAATAGAAAGTGAAAATGAAAATGGAGCAAACATAGTCACGCACACAATGAAAAGTTAGATGAACAGGAAAAGCAAGCAAAACGTGCAAAAACCACTTTCAACATTTTTCTACATTTTTTTGCACCACAAAAGAAAATTTCAAATGAAAAACTTAAAAAAAAAAACAAAGAAACAAAATGGCAATTGATATCTCTTATTTGAAAAAGGTGACAAAAAGAAAACTTGATATATAGTATATGTATTATATCGAATAAATTTTTTTTTTCCAAATTATCATACTTATATATATAATTAAATATATATATATATATACATACATCTATTATGAAACTAAACTAAACTAATTGTTGTACTTTAAACAAATGACAAAAAATTAAGCAAAAAAGCAAGCAAAACCTGTTACCAGCTGAGAAAATGAGCGGGGCAAAGGAAAAGGCAAAGATATTCTAGATAATTGTGTGGTAATTTATCTGCGTGTGGAACTATACATATATATATTTTTTTTTTAGTTTATCTAAACGATATATATATATCTATATATATACATATATATATATATATATATGTTTATTTATGTATATATATTCATATGTATATATATATTTATATATACATATATATATATATAAATATGCATACAAATAAATGTGTTAATCTGTGTTTTAGCCGAGTAAGTAAAAGAGCTAGAAGAAAGAATGAAAGCGAATCGTTTCTTGGAGCGCTCCAAGAAGATCCACGAGAAACAACATCTATAGCATAATATGCATTATGAATATATGTACCCAATACAAAAGGAACAAAAAACAAAAAGAACAAACCAACAAAGCATGTAATCTGAATTTAACAATTTTCAAAGTGAATAATAAATGCAACAAAAAAAAAACCGTAGCCGACAAAAAAAACTGATTCAAATGAGAAGCAACATTTCTTAAAGAACAATTGGTAAGACATTGTGATAGTCTTTGATTTTGTTCAATTACAATTTTTTTTGTTAACAGTTTTTGTTTCCATGATTTTAAGCTGCCGAATTCGAGCTTTGATGGCCTTCTGTTTCTGTTTAATAAAAGTTCAAGAGGCAAGTTGTTTTTTTTTTTATGAAAATGGTAATCATTTAATTATAATTTAATTTATTTTAAATATGTTTTATAACTAATTTGTGTAAAAAATTCTATTGATTTGGTTTTCTATTATTTGATTTTCATTTATATTTGAGCAAAACCTATTTAAATGGAAAACCTACTCGGAACTGCGCGCCAATTAAACTATTTTCAACTGTCATTATTTGCTGTATATTTATGGACTCCCTATTTGTCTCTGTTTTGGAGGAACTTCATCATCGGCCTTATCATTTCCTCCTCCGCCGTTGCCTGCTGATGCCACTGTTTGTTGATGCAACTGTTTTATCTCATTGTAAAGCCTTACAGCTAATTGCATATTTGGTGCCTGTCGACGACCTGGAACTAATTGATCTTTTGGTGGATCAATGCACATCTTAACCAGCTTTTGTAGTGGTCGTGCCAAACGTACGCCAGTTAGCAAGCCGGGCTGGAATGTGCCACTGCCCAGGAGTATATGTTCGCAGAATATTTGAAAATTATTATTCTGCTGAATGTGTGTGCAGGCCTGACGCTCCTCATCACACAGGCCGCGGCACGAATGGAAGTTGCAGTCTTGATTCCTATGGCAGCGTATACCCCGGGACATGCGCTTATCCAGCTGACTCTCCACATAGATATGCTCAGCGGACTGGTATTTAAGCCTGCGCTCTGGTGTTAGTCCAAAGCGATTCACTTGCATTTTGCACATCTTTAATGGCTCCGGTTTCATTTCATCCAAGCGAAACAAATACTCCATTATGTTAAGGGCATGCTTAAGGCGCTGCTGGCGATTGGAAGCTCTAAAATCAAGGATTAATTAGTTAAGGCTACATTTTAAATTGATGGCCTTACAGATATTGCATAATGCTGGGATTGGATTGAACAATTTGAAGTCCTTCAGTGGCGTAATAGGGCCCACAGGAGCCCAGGACAGATGGAAAGATGGATTCCTCATCGAACAATTTGCCCATCATATAATTGTTATCCTTAAACAAACGCCAAAAGCTAACCATTTGCTGGGAGTTATTATCGGATATCTCTTGATTGACCAAAGCTCGAATCTATATAAAATTATCAAATATTAGTATATGGAGTTCTTAGAGATTCTAAAAAATCCACTTACCATATTATCATCTAGTGTAACATTATAGGCCAAAATAATGTGCAGCTTAACAATTTCATGGAATTCCTCGATTTTGGGATAAATGGCTTCACCCTTGCTATTCTTCCAGCTCAGTTCATCATCGTTGTGCCTGGCCAACTGAACGATGGAAATTCAACATATATAAAAGGACTCGCAAGGGTTAAAATATCGCTTTGACCTACCTTCACGGCATAGACATCCCCGTTTTTTTCTGCCGTAAACAAAATTGTTTTCATATCGTTCAAAGGACATTGGAAATTGTCAAAGTTTGTCTGCGAACTACAGAGTTCCTCGCAAAGCGATCCGCTGTACTCATGCTGCTCAAATTTTTGACACTGATTCATAAGGATATCGTAAAGAGTTATTATAGTTTTTTTTGTGCTACATATCCCGAAAAACTCACCATCAGATTAAGGCTTCTGTGCGACATCAGTTTAAAACAAAACTTCAAATTGAGGAAGGCATAACTGAAGAGACCCACCGCTAGGAGGACCGCAATTAGAACCGTTCGCTGCATTCCTAAACGAAATTTTCGTGGAAGGGCCGTCAACATGCTTTTCTCTATTTAATATAAATTATCATTTTAAATCGCAAGCATTTAATAATTATTATTATCCTCTTAAGGTGTATACACTTAGTAGATAATTTGACATTAGTACTGCACATGCGCACTAATTTGAAACGGAAGTCACGATAGTTCGCTGCAAAGTGTGCTAAGACCTTTGAATAAAGCAAATTTATCGATAAAAACATGGCGGTATTGGGGCTTTTTAAAACCTTGGCTAAGTAGTAGTAATTTTAATTCCACACCAATAAATGTATTTCTCAGCTATACGAAAAATGGTAGGACAAAAACAAAATCGTCGATATCTCAATTCTCTGCAGGACTCTCAGAATGTCCTTTGGTCAGATGATAGTCCTTGCTTGTCAGTTTTTTTTTACATACGTTTTGCGCTGATCTTTTACAGGACTCGAGGTATAGAAGCAGTTTTCTATACAGAGAAAAGTAATTTTTTTTCAGCCACTTAAAGGACTTTACAGGACCTTTTTATGTGAACCGACGTTAATCAACAAGGACTATCTTTTGGCCAAAGAATATCTTAATAGTTCTTAAAATGGCCGAGTAACAAGTATTTTACTTACATTTTTGCCAATTTTGATGGCTAAGCCCCTTTCAGAATTTTTTGGTGCAGTTGCTACGGGGACAAGCAATTGTTGCTGTGGGGATCAGCCGCACAAAAGTATGCTATGCTTTCTGAAATGTGGTGCAAAATATCCGCTTAAACGCCTAAAAGTATGCTACGAAAACCATGCTAAAACACCCAGAAGTATGCTACAAAAATTTTATTACGCCCTAAAGTATGCTACAAAACCATGCTAAACCACCCGAAAGTATGCAACACTTTTTGAAATGTGGTGCAAAATATCCGCCCTAAAAAGTATGCTTCAAAAACGTTGAAAACGCCTAAAAGTAGGCTACGAAAACCCTGTTAAAACACCCAGAAGTATGCTACAAAAATTTTATTACGCCCAAAAGTATGCTACAAAACCATGCTAAACCACCCGAAAGTATGCAACACTTTTTGAAATGTGGTGCAAAATTACCGCCCTTAAAAGTATGCCTCAAAAACGTTGAAAACGCCTAAAAGTAGGCTACGAAAACCCTGTTAAAACACCCAGAAGTATGCTACAAAAATTTTATTACGCCCTAAAGTATGCTACAAAAACCGTGCTAAACCACCCGAAAGTATGCAACACTTTTTGAAATGTGGTGCAAAATATCCGCCCTAAAAAGTATGCTTCAAAAACGTTGAGAACGCCTAAAAGTAGGCTACGAAAACCCTGTTAAAACACCCAGAAGTATGCTACAAAAATTTTATTACGCCCAAAAGTATGCTACAAAACCATGCTAAACCACCCGAAAGTATGCAACACTTTTTGAAATGTGGTGCAAAATATCCGCCCTAAAAAGTATGCTTCAAAAACGTTGAAAACGCCTAAAAGTAGGCTACGAAAACCCTGTTAAAACACCCAGAAGTATGCTACAAAAATTTTATTACGCCCAAAAGTATGCTACAAAACCATGCTAAACCACCCGAAAGTATGCAACACTTTTTGAAATGTGGTGCAAAATTACCGCCCTAAAAAGTATGCCTCAAAAACGTTGAGAACGCCTAAAAGTAGGCTACGAAAACCCTGTTAAAACACCCAGAAGTATGCTACAAAAATTTTATTACGCCCAAAAGTATGCTACAAAACCATGCTAAACCACCCGAAAGTATGCAACACTTTTTGAAATGTGGTGCAAAATATCCGCCCTAAAAAGTATGCTTCAAAAACGTTGAAAACGCCTAAAAGTAGGCTACGAAAACCCTGTTAAAACACCCAGAAGTATGCTACAAAAATTTTATTACGCCCAAAAGTATGCTACAAAACCATGCTAAACCACCCGAAAGTATGCAACACTTTTTGAAATGTGGTGCAAAATATCCGCTAAAACGCCCAAAAGTGCTACACTTTTCCAAAGCTCAAAATTTTGGTATGCCCTGGAAAGAATGCTACAAAAACGATCAAAACATCTAAAAGTATACTACAAAAACCATGTCAAACCACCCAAAAGTATGCTGCGAAAAATTGACAGCAAAAGTAAGATATCCAATGACCCCAAAATTATGCTACAGAGAGTTAATATCTTGTCGAGTGGAAAAGTGTTAGAAATTTTGAAGAATATTACAAAATTGTCGATATCTCAACTCTCCACAGGACTATGCGAGTGTCCTTTGGTCAGATGATAGTCCTTCCTCGTAAAATTTGTTTTAGATTACTTTCGTCCTGATCCTTCAAAGGACTCTCGATATTTAAGCATTTTTCCGTACAGGGAAACGTCTTTTTTTCTCAGCTGCTGAAAGCACTTTTCGGGATCTGTTAATGTCAGTTGATGTTAACCAACATGGACTGTATTTTGGTCAAAGGACACCGCCTTAGTCCTTAAAATGGCCGAGCTATGGAGAAGCTAAAAAACATCGTTCTGCGAAGTTATATCCTTGTGAAATTCATCCCTTTTTATGTTTTTAGCTCCAATCCAGCCTCAGGAGGAAGGACTGAGATGTCTTCGAAGATCTTTATAGATTTGCATTAAAAATAATCCTCGTAACTCAGCCATTTTAAGAACTATCGGGATATTCTTTGGCCAAAAGATAGTCCTTGTTGAATAACGTTAGTTCACATAAAAATGTCCTGGTTAAAAATTTCAAACTTTGGATCCTTAGATGGCCACCATTATTTATGATGACTGGCGATGAGGATCGCTTACGTCCTTTCATCTTGCATTAGGCTGTACGGAAGTTGAAACCAAAAGTAAATTTATTGAAAAAGCTGGCGACCGTTACTTTCCAAAGAATATCGAAAGCGCTTGCAATGATGCGCCGTCCACCTGTCACACTGGCGCCACATATTTGTCAAGCTTAATTCATTTGTCGTGATAGTCGGTGTATCTACCAAAATAAAGCTCTTGCATAGTAGTTTCAAAATAATGGTTTCCAATAATTTCTGTTAAAAATATACATTTGAGGAAGAAAAAATTTATTTACACAAAAAAAAAGAGTACATATATATAATTATTAAAATAAACTTTAATTTATATAAGTATCACTGCTTGTTTTGAGGACTATAATATCGCCTTAGCCTGGTTTAATTGAGTTTCAAATTGATGCAGGAGCAGTTCAGAAAAGGTGCTTAGTTTGCCATTAATAACACCTTTATCTTTTTGTCTTTTTATTTCTTATTCACTCACCTATTTAATATCCGTATCTCCATTTCTCCTTCTTTCTTACTCACTAAAATAATATAGAAAGAGAAAGACACAACCACAGAACGAGAGAGAGAGAGAGAGACAGAGTGCTACTCTTCACATTCAAACTATACAGCATCTGCTTACCATCGTGGATTCCTAGGATATATTCTTAGAAGTTTAGAATAATTAGAATGGAATGTATAGATCAATAGTTAGTACAAAGAATATATGTATATATACATACTACTAGCCTTCTTTTCAACTATTTGAGGACATCAAAAATGATATTTCCAAATAAATATTGTATGTTTATTGAAACTCAATTTGATATAATATACATATTATTTGTGTATTGGATTTCCTTTCGTTCGGTTTGCTACATTTAAATATAATAATATATGTATTTATGTTGGTATGTATGCTCAATACTGTTAACTCCAGTATAGATATATAATATATATATAGTTTATGCGGATTTTCTTTTCTGTTTTTTCTTTAACAAATCGTTAGGTTTCTTGTACCTACATATATATTTATATGTTTATTATGTATGTATATAGTTATAAGCCTTGCTACATTTACACTCTGCACTTTTAAAGCGCAATCCCAATCCGGAACAAAAACTTTCTCTCAGATCCTTCGCCGATATGGTGTTATTTTTACAGTGTTCAAAGTACTCGTTGTAATTACAAATTGATCAATTACACAGTAGTAAGTAATAGTATTAGTACAACAAGTAAATACAAGTACAATTAATAGTAGTTAGGTAGTACTAATTAATAAATAGTTAGTCAATGTGGAAAACAGACCAAAAAATATCTAAATTAGTAAGTTAATGGTATTCATTTTTAGCAACAGTTTTTGTTTTAGTACATTTCAATAGGATCATCAAAGTTCCATTCTTTGCCAAAAAAAAAAATGTATTTCAACAGTATATATATATATATAGAATATATATATTTATATTTATATATATATAGGTTTTCTTATAGCACAACCATTATTAGTTTTTCGTTTTCCAACTACATAGAATAGATATACATTAGTTTGTTTGTAAAATAACTTGGATAAGTCAACAGCCAGAATGTGAAGAGTAATTACTGAATTGAAATTGAAGTACTATATATTGTGTGAATAAGTGTTATAGTGTGTGTATTTTAATGTCTGTGTGTGTGTGTGTGTGTGTGTAACACAACTTTTAGTTATACTTTTACCCTGACTACCTTGACAAACTATTCACCAAGTTACATGTACTTCCACTTGCATACAAGTTACAACAATCTTTACTACGAGAAAGACAGAGACACAAATAGAACAAACAAATTAGAATTATCTAATACTAACTTTAGGTTTTTGTTGCATCTTTTTTCAAGCAAACATCTAACACAACAAAAAAAAAAACACACACTTGTAAGCTAGTTAATTTATATACTTATAGAGATGTTGCTAGTTTTCCTTTTTTTTTCAATTTTTGTTTGTTAGTTAAGAGTTTAGAGTGTGTGCGTCACTTGAACTAACTAAACTAATGGTAGAAAATACGGACGCCCGACCGAGGGAAGAGTTCTGGCAGTCATGGCAAATAATTCATAGAGTAAAAAGTTATAAGTACATATACATATGCATATACGTACTATATGTATATGTATGTATCTATGTATGTAAATAATTTAGTTTAGTTAGTTAGTTTTTCCTTCCAGTTAATATAAGCTGTATAGTAATAAATAAATATAGTATATATAGTGTATATCAATTTTTAATATACTTTTTTCGATTTTGTTTAGTTTGAAACTCCAAGTCATGTTTTTTTTAGTTGAATGCTGATTCGATTTTCATTTTAAGTATGTATAGTAAATTTTTACTTTACTATTACAAGAGATTGTCCTATTTCTTTCTTTCTTTTTTTGTTTTTTCTTTTTTTGTTTTTTTCGTTTTTAATATTTTATGTTTTTTCAATTAATTGAAGCTTTTGTTTAAATGAGTCAAAGGAGTGTTTTTAAGAGAGGCGAAAGGGAAAAAGGGGATAGACAGATAGTTAGATGCAGATATATCTATAGAGAGAGAGGGAGAGAGATATAGAGAGTGGGAATAGACTGCAGATTGCAATCGCTGTGGCTGTTGTTTAGCCTTTCTACAGTAAATTCGTCTTAATCACGCTTTAGTCACACTCAATACTTATACAGTACAGATACAGATACACGGATATACACACAAGTACACAAGTACAAGCACACACACCCATAAAGATTGTCATATATATGTATATATATATTAATTAAAGTTTTCTTTTTTTTCATTTCGATTGCAAGATTATTTGTTTTTCTTTTGGATTTGTTTTTTCGATTAACAAGTTGTTTTTTCTTTTTAATTTTTTTGGAAGCAGTTGAAACCTGCTTTGTGGCTAATATTCTAAAAGTTTGCCTTTGGTTTTTCTTATTATTTCGATTTTTTGTTGAAAATTGTTGCTAAACATTTTGGTATATATACTCGTATTTAATATTTTATTTATTTTTGGTTTTCGTTTTATTTTTTTCTTGGCTAACCGTTTTACATTTCGTTGCCATTTATTTTCAACATTATTGTTTCATTTCATTTCCAACTTTCCCATTTTAAACTTTCACAAACACAACAACAACCACAAAATATATTCGAATGTATATATATTTATATATATATATGTGTGTAGATAATATAAATATTACTATATGTTTCATTCTGGTACTCAATTATTATTGTGCTTTCCGTTAGTTAACGTGCTGCCTAACTGTACTTTTCATTGTTTTTTTTCTTACTTACAAAGCTCTCTCACCATAACAAACTAAACGAATAGTCAATCCTCTTTCTAGTCCTAGCCAATGCTAAGCTCATTTTTACTGTGACAAATACATAAACAAATAAATATATATATATATATAGTATATATAAAGATATATTTCTATGTCTAACAATTTTCCATTCTATAATGATTGAAAATTAATCTTAAAATTCCAATCAAAATCCACTTTTCAGCTTTCAATTGTCCTAAACTTAGACAAGTTATAAATTTGTCATCGAAATTATTAGTTTTAGCTCAATTAATCACAATCAATTTCTATACCAAATCGGACAAAATACTTTCAAAACTATATTAACTTCACACTCCAATTTTTGTAATTTTTTGATGTAAAAATTGCCGAAAATCGATTTGAAACTTTATATTTAACCTTTTCAAGTTATTGATGGCATTTTTAAGAAAATTGCAATGAATCGAAAAAAACTGTTTTAAAATCGAGTTAGAGTAAAGGTAACTAAAGAATTTAGAGGATATATATAAATGGTATGGATGGACTTTGAAAGGGCACCAGAACGACTCTCCGACTTCTAATTTATTTGTTATAAATATAGAAACTAAAGAAACGATATTTGAATTACATATCTTTATCTTTAACTAAATATGAAAATTCAATAAAGTCAGGAGAATTGTTAGCCTAATATATCTCTATATATGTATATATACATATATGTATATATATTTATAAGTGTGCTTTTGTGTGGGCGTGTGTAAATATATATAAATTGGAATTATATAATAGCATAAACTTCATTATCTGATTAGATATAACAACGAAATTGATTTTCTCTGGTGTTTGGTTTCTTTTCTCTTTTGTTTGGTTTTTTTTTTTTTTTGTGGAGGGAAACGCTTAGTTACTAACAAATTGAGCTTTAACTTTTAGTATATTGTTTAGCATATATTTTAAATTTGGTGTTATGCATTTCAATTGAATTGTTTTTATTATTGTTTTTGTTGTCGCACGACTTGTTTTCTGCCGATAATTCGGTCAAGGAGAATTATCTGAATCGGAGCCACCATAGCTATGCATTGGGAACAATGGATACCAGCCACTGATATGCTGTCCAATGTTTACCTTATCCAGATTCACTTCGGTGCCACCCAGTCCCTGGTTATGTTCGAAACCCACACACCGTTGCCAAACCATTATAACAATATTCCGTCCAAAGACATCGGCGCTCTGTAAATTATTTGCATGCAAATTTTTCATGATGTAATTACATGGGTTAAAAATATATAAAATCGCGTTGCGACCGCATAGTATATATATATATATATATATATATATATAGTATGGCACGTGTTTACGTCAATTTCTACTTTGTCTGTCGGTGTAATAAATTGAAGGCAGATGCCTTCAGACCAGGCCATCAACATGGCCAGCTGGCCATTAATCGTATTACAATGCAGCCAAAAGGGCATTAACATCACATACACATCCCTTGAGTCCTTCGTCAACGTCATTGCCATCACTGTCATACTCTTCATTGTTATCATCATCATCATCATCATCATCATCATTGGCGCTCATAACGTTGGCCCATTTACTCACCTGATACTTGATGGTCTGCTTGTAGAAGGGCTCCGCTGAATGCCGGACAACCCGTGTCTTTTTCTTATGTCGCAATCTTTCGCCATCTTTGATATAACATTTCACATAAGTATCGGGGGGTGTCTCACAGTCCTCATTAACAATATTTCGGGCGCAAATCAACTATGGAAAAGTATTACAATGTAATTATTAATAATTTTGTGGGGGATAATGTAATTACTAAGACTCACTTCCACTTCCACATTGCCTTTAATTTTAACAAATCCCATTTTCAATTCACCATAACGTGCCATGGTCAAACGATAGCCCTTGGGATGTATTTGGGATGGACCCAATTTAAGCCCATAACTCGATTCGCTGCCTGTAATGGCCGACACATTGACATAGCTGCCGCTCAGAGTTTTCACCACGCTCTGTTTGCGTTGTGGACTATCCCCGCTATCCGTGCTGAGTCGCTGATAGACACTCCCCTTACGTGTGGGCGTACCCATTGTGGGTGTATCTGTGCCAGAGCCCACATACATGCTGCCCTTCCGTTGAATTACTTGCGATTGCATTTGGGTTTGATTGTGATTCTCGCCCAATTGGAACATGCTGCCTTTGCGTTGTTGTTGCTGCAACTGATTGGCAGAGAGCATTTCTTGGCCAGTGCCACCACGTAGATTGATCATGCTGCTTTTACGCAAAGTGCTGGAATGGGATGGGTTGTCGCCACTCAGATTGGAGCCCAACAGTTGACTCTGACGTTCCTGTGTCACATTTGAAACGGACGATGCCTGCTTGAGACGAGACAAGGCCTGTTTGGGACTCTGGGGAGGCAGCTGGCTGCCAGATCCCTTCCAGCGTGGTCGAAACCGTTTATCCTCATCATCGGACGGTGGACTGGTCTCGGTGTTGCCAATGCCCATTGGTAAATGTTGTTGCTGTTGCAATTGCAATTGCTGCAATTGTTGCAATTGTTGTTGCTGTTGCTGTGAGAGATCCAGTATGGAACTCTTACGGCTATTTGGGCCACTGGGTAGACCAACGCGACTGGCACCTATTCAAATACGATTTATATTTATATATATATTTAATATATATATTTAGATATGTAGATATATGTATTGCAACAATAGGCTCAACTGATTTGAACTCAACTCAAAGTACTAAAGAATTCTTACTGGTCGAAATATATGAAGAGTGTTACAAGACTAATTGTGAATATTACAAGTAATTGGTAATTGGTAATTGGAAAGAATTGCATTTAATTTACTATTATTATTTAATGTTGTACAAAAGAAAAGCCAAACACGAAACAAACATGCAAAACAACAGCTAACGGAACACTGTAAATGTGTGTGTGTATTTTGCATTGCAAGTGTGTGGTGAATATGTTGAAAAGAGGTAAAAAGAACATAGATTTCAATCCGTTGATCTCTTAAATAATTGAATCTCTCATTTGAATTAATGAAATGGCTCACATAATGAATATGAATTTCAATATATACGTATATGTACATATACATAAAAATAAATTGAAATCAAATGTGTAACTCGAATTTTGATGATATTTTATTTAATAATTCTTTGCATAACGATCACTGCTATCGATAATCATTTGTTATTGTTACTGTATGCATAAATGATATGATAATGATCGTGATCCTGAATTTGCCATGAGTGATATGGAATTTTCCCCTTCTGGCTAATTTCCAGGCATATTTATCTATGCAACTTTATCGTTTACATCGTTTACATCGTTTACAAAGTATAATTATATATATTTTTAAGATTTGTGGTTAATTTATTTATTTAGCATTTTTAATCATTTAATAACTGAATATATGAAATTTTAAATGTAGCAAGATATTGTTAGATATTTAAGTTTTTATTCCATCTATTTACTATCTATTTATATTTTTGCCTTTGTAATAAATTTCGTTCAATTGGTAGCCTTTAATATATCTAATATTATATGTATACGAAATCGTGAGCAGGACAATTCGCCAATAGATAGCAAATGTTTTTAAATAAACTTTTGTTTGGAAATAACATTATTAATTTATTTAAGCCCCAATATCGAAAATCCATTCTTTTGAATATTGTGATCATGTTTGGGATCGGTTATGTGTAAGCCTCGAAATTAACATTTAAATAAAAATTGTTATTTTTTGTGTTTGGTCCATAATCATTTACTTGTATTTCGCGGCGATGTTCCAATTGATAATATTAATATTTGCTTGTTTGTTTGTGTATCCATATTACAAACTCTATGGCATTGATGTGTGTGTGTGTGTGACACGTAAATTAATTATGCTCACTTTACTATCGTTGGCCCTCTATATTTGGCTTCATTTAAAATTTTCTCAATCAAAAATGGTTCATATTGTGTGCCTTTATTGGTTTTATAACAATGTGTTCATGCTGAATTACATTGTTATCGAGCATCCTTTGTGATGTGATGCCCACGTATATAAGGTAAGTTGGTACCAGGAGGAGCGCAGGCTCTTTAAATTACATTGAGAAGTATTACAGATTTAATACGGATTATTTTCGGTTAATACCCTGGCAAAAGAAGACCCACGATAAATTGTTGTATTTTCTGTTAAGAATTTTGTAATGAACTATGTAACTTAAAGAACGATTGTTGGGTAGAAAAGAAAATGGCTTTATCTTAGACAATGTTAACTAAAATCTATTCTTTGAAAGATTATTTTATTTTCCCTGCATATAAAAACGACGAAAATCTTTTCTGATAAAATTTCGCAAATGTTCTAATAAATATATGAAAATGCCTAGCCAAATACCTACACATGTATACGTACATATAACACACTGCGTATACGTGATATGCGTAATTATTTGACAGACATGCTTCATTAAAAGTTTTTTTTTTCTTTTTTTTATTATTATTATTTGCCCTTCAACCTCTCAATTTTATATGCGGCAGCTTCCAATTTTTTGGCCCCAAGGACAAAGTGGCTAGGGCCAAGGGGCTTTATTATCAGCCTTGGCAATCAGTCAATCAATCATTCAATCAATTGAGCGCACATAGCACGAAACGAAAATTTTATATGCTTCACAGCAAAAGAAAAAAAAAAAACCCAAAAGAAAAGAGAAAAAAAGGATTATGGCAAAAGTTCAAATACATCAATATATACATATATATATTTATATATATATATATTCTAACAAATATATATATGTATGTATGTATATATATTTGTGCTTTGCAGCCAAAAATAAAATAAACGTCAAATAAACTTGGCGACAGCTGTGAGGAGTCTGGGGCAAGAACGTGTGGAGTGAAGTAAAATGGGCGTGATATGGGCGGGCGTCGAATGTATACCGGATATGAACGTGCGTTAAAAAGGTTGCCGAGTACCATAACAGAGAGACAGAGAGAGAGAGAGAGAGAGAGAGAGAGAGAGTAAGGCAAAATGCTAAGCGGCTTAATAATAACTGCCAAAGCGAAAAGGAAAATTCGTCTAAAGGAAAAACACGAAGAAAAACATATTGAAAGACCGAGAACGAATGGAAAACACACCGAAAAGAAAATACAGAAAATGAGAAGAGAAGTAAACCAAAAAAAAAAAACTTGCTGAACAAGCACAATAATGGCAACCAAGAAATTCTACGCTTTTTTTTTGCCAATGAAGCAGTCGATTTAGGATATCTATCAGCTAAGACTTTTCCACAACAAACGGGGCGACCAGATGGAATGGTGGATGGAAATAAAGGAGATGGAGCACAATATTGAAGAGCCCCAGACAGCACTGTGACTGTGATTCTGATTCAGATTTAGATTCAAATTCAAAATCAGATTCAAATTGAGACTGCGGCTGATGGAGATGATTGTGGTGGGGGTAGCAGGGGTGTCTTTGCTTATTTTCATATTTAACGGCTTGTTTGTGGCTCAGGCAAATGCGTTTTCTTGGCTTTGTTTTGCCACTCGCGTTCTGTTTCTATTCCTACTATATACATACATACATATAATACCCTTCGGTTATGCTTTAAAAATAGGCTACATTATATTAAAGAAAGTCAATGTAACAAGGCAAGAACAATAGAGTAAGAACTTGTCTTGGTGGGATATAAGATTTTGTTAGGTTTCCCTTGGAATATTATTTATATATTTAACACTTGGGATAAACAATGTTCCATTAGCAATTTCAACGTTCTAGTTGTATAAAAATATTGTAATAAAAATATGTAAAAACGAATTTGAATTTGTAGAAGCCTTCCTAACTGGTCTCTGTTCTCTGAAGAGAAGCTTAGCGTCACTCACAGGAGTTAAACTGGAGCATGTTCCTCCACTAAGGAGCTTTGTTTTTGTTATTTAAGAATTTAGTTTTTGGACTTTCTTAATAAATGTATTCTATCAAAGAAATATTATGAGAAAGCAACTAAACCAACTCTAAAATTGAATGAAGCGAGCAATTTAAAAAAAAATTTGAATATGCAAAGATCCTCCTAGTGACGCTTGATGTAGGGTATTTAGAAGTCGGCATACAGTTTCAATTTTTTTGTTTTCTTTTTTTTTATAATTTTTTGTTATTGCTGCTTGGCTTTTAAAAGTTAATTTCAAGGCTGAGCTATTTTTTGCGTCTCCTGCCGTTGAAGGGTTTATGATGACGGCTAAACGAATTGCTGCCGCAGCTGCTGCCGCTGCCGCTGTTGCTGCCACTGCTACTACCGTTATTGTTGTTACCAGCAAACAGGTAATAAGGCGTGGCCCCAACCCATTCAGCTACTGCTACTGCTGCTGCTGCTGCTGCTGTGTAGCTTTGCATTTTTTAAACAAATTTTCCTTCATCTTTTTTACTTTTTTTTGGTTTTTTTTTCCTTTTCTTTTCTTTTGTCGAGTTTGTGCGCAAATAGCATCAATAAGCTGATATAAGCTCCCAGCCAAATGATGGCATCAAAAGTTTTCATGTGTCCTGGGACTTAAGGGGCGATGATTTCTTCTTTTTCCCCCATTTAAGCCAGTACGAGAGTGCCAATATATATGATTATGTGTGTGTGTGTGTGTGTGTGTATGTGTGCTTATATGTGTGAGTGTGTGTGTGTTAAACATGCATAAATAAAGTGAGATTTTAATTAAGTGGCATGCAACAAGCTAAAATTGAAATAACTCAATATCAAAAACGAAAATTTTCTTTTTGCATTTTGCATTCTTACCAGTGGCGGTGAGTGGTGGTGGTGGTGGGAGTTGTTATGGTGGTTCTTGTGGTTGTGTCTGTTGGTTTATTGTGTCTAATGTTATATTTGCTTGTTGCATTTGTTTGCCATTACACAAAACAAAACGAAAACAAAAAAAAAAGTTAAAAAAAAAAAACAAAATACAAAAAATGTGTAAAAGAAAAGAACACATTTTTGCACTTGCTTTTGCTAAGCTCAATTTGCAGTGGTTTTGTATAATTTACAAAAGGTTTCTCTTTTTCATTTTTGTTGTTATTGTTTATGTTATTTGTTTTTATCTGGTTGTCGTTCTTTCTTTTTTCGGTTGTTCTGTGGTTTCTGTTTGTTACAGTTTTTTCTTGGTTTTGTGCTTTTAAATCTTTTTGTTTTTATTTAGTTGAAGCAAGGAACAAAAATTGTGAATAATACTTTTGACTTTTATTGTGTTGTTGTGCTAAAAAGCCTTTTTTTTTTTGTGGGTTAAAGAAGTTGTTTTAGTTATGTGCAATTATATAAATATTTTCGTTTTTCTTTTAGAGTAGGTAGCTTTTAATTTTTTGATTGCTGTTATTAATTAAAAGTTTAGTTGAAAATTATTTCAATGATGTTTTGTGTTTGTCCAGTTTGTGTGAGGTGTGTCAAAGCTTTGATAATGCGACACCGATATTGTGGCTAATAGTGAGAAAGATATTGGGGAAAAGATATTAGATAGAGATGCAATAGATATAGGATTAAAGTTAAATTCTATATATATAGAGAAAGAGAGAGAGAGAGAAAATGAGATAGATATATATATAGAGAGAGAGAGAGAGTGGCAGTAAAAGTGTGTCTGTGTAAGTTAGAGAGACAGACAGAGAGGCATATACAGAGAGGTGAACGAAGGAAATTTGATCAGACACAACTAGCAGCAAGGCACAGTTGAGAAAGACAGAGTGAGAGAGTGAGCTAGTTTGAGACAGAGACAGAGATATAGATATAGAGAGAGAGAGAGATGGGAACAATAGCTCTTATATAGTCTCAAGTGTAGTTAAATGATAAATTCCACAAGCTTCCCTCCCCTCCCCATATATAGCTTTAATCCCTTGGAGGAGAAGAAGTCATCACTCAATTTCTTTTTTTTCCTTTTTTTTTTTCTTGTACAAGTCAGAACCCAAGCTGAAGGATAATTTTGATTTTAGCATTACTCACGTCGTGATCCCATGCGTTTATGTTGCTCTGTACCCAAACTCATTGTCCTGCCTAGTTCACCGCGTACAGCCTTCAAGGATTTCAAGATCTCATCCGGATCGCGTCGTGCCACCGATGAGCGACGCCTGCC
The DNA here is from genome assembly GCA_037075365.1 of Drosophila emarginata. NCBI lineage: Eukaryota > Metazoa > Arthropoda > Insecta > Diptera > Drosophilidae > Drosophila > Drosophila emarginata. The sequence goes on from JBAMCD010000283.1 coordinate 931,470, forward strand.
CACAAGATATGATGTAGGTGGCGTGGCCATGGCATCCTCCTCAAGCCGTTTCTGTTCGGCATCCTGGAAACTAGATCGGCGCGAACCCGGCAATGAGCGCGAGAAGTCCTTGCCCAGCTGATAGACCTCCACTTCCATGGTCTCCGATTGTGATGAGCCGCGTCGTGAGCCAGCTATCCAAGCATGATCTGGATGTAATAATGTGGCACCATCACCAATCGAGTCCACATCATCAGAAATGGAACGTTGCATATTATAGTCACGTCGAAGTAATCTAGTTACATCGCCGCATGGTGCCCCAGCGCCGGTTGCAATTGAGCCACGTGGCGATACACTTGGTGACTTGCTTATGCTTATGCCACGCAATCCCTTGGGATCCTCCAGGCGACACCATATGGCCTGGTCATCGAGAAATGCCTGCTGCAGCTCAATATTGCATTCGCCGAGAAAAATTGATTCGGTATGGGGCACCAAATCCCATAGCTGTATATCTATATACCTATCCATCAAGCTGTCCGCTTTAACATGGGCAAAAGTCAATGTGGCATTCCAAATGGGATTCTGTGTTGGACGACTGACTTCCGTTTGCTGGACGCTACCATCGCCACTGCAAAAGGCAAAATGAATGAATAGATTATAAAGTGAAACATATTTAATTAAACAACAAGCAGACTGAGAGAAACTTCCGTTTAATGAATTTCATAATCATGACATTCCTCAACCATCACAACATGGTCTAATTCCAATCACTTTCGAGATGATGATTGGCATGTGTGCATTAGACCAAAAATACATATATTAATAATAAACTAAGTTGTTGGGAAGTATTTCCATTTGCATTTCATGTTGTCAAATGTCTAAAAGCATTGAAATGATGTGCAGGTCTATCACGTATACGCAGTGTTGCCGCCCTTCAATAAATACAAATTGCAATAGCAGCCACTGAACCAGAATATCGCAATCACTTGAATTAATTAAAATTAAAAGCTTATGAATACAAAGACTCAACATTTTGTATATAATGGATAAATGGTAAGTTAAGTCATAGTTAAGTTCAAGTTACTCATGTAAATTAAGCCATGGTTATAAGTGATTTAAGGCTTAAAATATTTAAAGGATTTAAAGTACTTGGAACTGATTATTCTGATTCGGTATTAGATTTATCTAGACAATTTTTATCTCCATTTAAGTTTATGTTAGGGCTTGATTTTTAAAAGCAAATGTAATTCAGTAATCTTAGAGACATTATAAAAATATAGACATTTGATGTGTGTTAATTATTTATTTATATGTCAGATAAAGTACATATTAATAATAGACCAATAATGTGACTCAACTCTGATGTGTTAAAATTGAACGAATTAAAGTGAAATTTCACAAGAAACTTAACTAATTTAAATAAAAATAATATTTTTAAATAATAGTTTACTTTTCTTTTTGTTTTTGGTACTCACCACTTGGGTAGAATGCGAACTTTGGCATAAGCCTCTGGTAAATTACCATGGCCGTAGGCCTCATCTCTTAGGGCCAAATCATCGGCGGCCATTAAAGAGACAACCAATTCGTTACGCTCGGCATGATACCAAACTTGGATTTGGACACGTCCGCTGACCAGTTTCTCGCGGGCAATTTGCTCCTGTGATGATTGAAATTGTTAAATAATATTAACAAATGTTATCATATAAATGCATACAAACATACATACATACATTCACTCAAGCACACAGACACACGCACACACTCACACACACACAGGCACACCAATAAACTAATACTAGTTATAATTAATTTTGTATTGAAGCCTGTTGCAATTTACAACAATTAACAATTGCGCTGCTGTAATTAGCCTAAAGCCTATATATATATACGTATATATTTATGTATATTTAGTATATGATATTAGCAAGAGACTTTTGTTTTTTTGTTTTTCTTTTTTTTTTTATTTTAAAGCCGCATTGCCTATATATATATGTAAGTGTGTTGTTGTTGTTGTTATTGTAAAGCTATTTACAAGTAGCTTGTATATATATTTTGTTGTGTATCTTTTATTTATTGGCATGTGTATGTTTATATATAAACTGAACAATAAATTAAAGCAATCAAAATATAAATAAAACTAATTAAACAAGTGAAAATAAACAAATTGAGAGATAGACTCCGAGATAGAGAGAGAGAGAGAGAGAGTAAGATAAAGTGAGGCGAGGAGGGTGAACATGCAATTCAAATTGCAAAATACTCGATATACATAGTATATAATGCAAATTACTGTTGCTTACTAAACTACAGTTATATACATGTACAACATATACAAATAAATATCTACAACATACATACATGCATCCATATTTATAAGTGTGTGAGTGTGTGTGTGTCTGTGAGTTTAATATTTATATTTACAATGCCCGCACACACACACACACACACACACACACATGAACTAAAACAAAGAGAACCACAAATGCAATCTGCTTTTTCTGATTGCCCCCGGGGACCTGCTCATGTCCTGTCCCTGTTACTGTTATGCCTAGTGCCTTGAAAAACGGAAGTCATTGCTGCGCAGTTGCGCATGAAGGACCCGCAGTTTTTGGTTGCTTGGAATCTTTTGATTGTTGTTGCTATTATTGTTGTTGTTGTTGTTGTTGTTGTTGCTAGTGTTGTGTTTATTATACGTGCAAGTTGAATATAGCGCAGCTTCATAACATATTCATAGCGTGTACATGCGCACAATACCAACAACAACAAGCAGCAGCAGCAATAACAATAACAACAACAACAACAACAAGGACAACTGACTTTAGTTACCTCACTTGGCCCCTTTGCTCTACCATTTGGCTCATTCATGTTTCAGCTCTGCAACGGAAGCCGCCATATTGCAATAACGTGTTCTAAACGGAAATGGAACACACACACACACACACACACACACACACACACACACATACACACAGACAGAGCGAAAGAGGGAGAGACAACCATTGGGAACTGTTGCTCGGCAACTTTTTATATCCAAAATAAAAAAAAAGCAACGAAATTTCTTATAATATACACCACACACACCCAGACCCACGTATACTTATATATATCTCATCTGTGGAAATCGAATTCGTGTTGGGACTCTTTATAAGCCCCTCTCCTCTCTGGCCAAAGTCCAGGTGAGAGGCAACAGCAGCGCACTTACTTTTATCTACAGGTAAGCAGCAGCAGCAGCAGCAAGCCTTGGCTTCCCATGTACTTTGACTGGGATTATTGAAGTTTATCAGCCAGCCAGTATATATGTATATACATATATATATATCGAAAGAAGAGGGGGAGAGCAAGCGATAAGAGCCTAAGCACTTGAAAAATAAAAAAAAAACACAAAAAAAAACTTTTCAAACTCAAACTCGAAAAACGAGATGACAATAATGAAAAAGAGAGAGAGAGAGACGGGTGAGAAATTTTGGGAGATAAACATGGAAAAGCAAAGCTTGTCAATAATAATCATAATCACAATCATAATCATGATAATGCTGACAATGATGATGATGTTGCTAACGAGTATCGAGCATAAGGTTTAGCCTAGATATATGTATATATATAAGTATATATAAAGGGATGAGCCAAGTCGGTTTCTGCTTGTATGGCTAAAATTGTTGTTAAAAGTTTTCTAATTTTCGACATTTCAAGCATTTTATGCCTCCCAGCTGTCAATTAAAGGGCCACCGAGCACCTGTTGCTGACAGCCCCAAAGACAAAAAGTCAAAAAAAAAAAAAAAAAACAAATACTGCTCCCAAACTTATACACAGAAGGTGTAAGAAATGATAAGGTATATGCCAGCGCTTGCCTAAAGAGAATCCTTAACATTGCCATAAAAAAAAAAAAACCCAAAAAATAAAAATAAACTCGCACGCCAACTTGACACCTGTCTTGACTGGCCTAGGTAAGTGGTTAGCAGGATTGGGAGGTATTTAAGAAGGGGCGGGGTGTACTAAAGAAAACTTTTTTGTTTTAGTCTGGTTAGACATGGCAGGAAAAAACCGCAGTTTTGTAAAGAATGTTGCGGTTTCTTTGCTGTTGAATTAAACTAAACTTTCATATGAATAATAAACATAGACATGCAATACACACACAGACACACAGACACAGACAGACACTCGCAAGCACCTATATACATGTATATATTATCCACAAATTATTTAAATTGATATATCTATTAATATATGTATGTATATGTATTTATATTTAAAAGGGTGCCAAAAATTCAATTGATTTCGCTTGCAAAAGTCATATGCATCATTATCAAACCAATCAATCAATGAATCAATCAATCAACAAAACATTGAGACAAATGGTTAGTAGGGGGCAAATGCAGAGCAGTAGGGAATACGCTAGGGGAAGGGGCGGTTTTTGGCTTGGATTCAATCAATCTGCAAAATCAATTTGATGACAGTCGTAATATATATATATATTCGCTGGTAATTTTTTTTTCTTTTTTTTTTTGACATACATATATAATTTTAGGTTTGAGTTTTGGTTTTGGTTTGGTTTCGGTTTTTTATTTTTTCGTTTTTGCTTTGCTTTTTCAAAATTTTTGCAAACTTGTTTAACGTTTTTTTTTTGTTGGGTTTTAGTTTAGTTTTGTTGTTCGTTCGTTTATTTTATTTTTTTTTTTTTTTTGTTTTTGCAATGTTAGTTAGCCATAACTCGTGCCAGCTGGGGTTACATTGTTGTTGGTTGTTGTAGTTGTACAGGAAATTAGTTTATATAGTAAACACACATATGCATATGCATATAAATTAATTCGTGTCTGCATATGTATATGTGTGTGTATATATGTATAGTAGGTATGCATGAAGAAATGCTAATCGGTTCAAGTTTGAAGAAGATTCCACTAAATGCTATATAAAACAAATTTTTTTTGTAGGCTTAGGCTTAAGTTAATTTTATAGTATATAGTATTTATATACATATATATATTTTTGGTGGTTTTTATATATATATATAAATATATATATATATATATATGCAAATTAGACAAAATGCAAAACAATTGAAGAAATCTAGGCAAACGAAAGCCAACGCAAAAAACACAAAAGGAAATTAATAATAAAAAAAAAAACAAGAAAATATACAAAATTTAACTTAATCAATTGAAAATGAAACTGAAAAGAATTTTTTTTGTATTTTCTTTTTTCGTGTAGTTTTGAGAGTGTTTGAGAGTTGCTATCCTAAACTGAAATGAAATACTGTCTTCCTATGAGTAAACCTCGTAATTGTTAATCATATTATACAATTCATTATATACAAAATGAGTTGTGTGTGTGTGTGTGAGTGTATATATATATATATATAGTGTGTGTTTTCAAACAAATGCAACACTAAATATACATATATATTTAGTAAGGTATAGGAATAGCAACGGCAGCGGCCTCGTTCAAAAGTCTCAGGAATTATGCAACAAAAAAAAAAAACAAAAAAAAGAACAAAAACAGAAGAAAACAAAAAAATCAAAAAAAAAAAAAGCCAAGGAAATGAAAAGTTTGTAAAAATATGTAAAAAGAAGAAGAAAGTTCAACATTTTTGCTAAAGCGTAAGCCAAACACAAAAGCTCATAAATTGACAGAGAAATGGAAATTTCGTTTTGTATACAAGGACACAGTAAAAGCCGAAAAAGAAAAACGTGAAAAACGCAAACAAGAGAGAGAAAGAGAGAAAAATACAAATAGAGAGAGAGAGAGAGATGGAGATAAAAATAGAAACCAAAGGAAAAGAAACAAAATATGAAATGAACAAAAAGAAAAATTAAAAAAAAAAAGAGAAAGCGTACTTTACAATACATTTCTTGTTCTTTTAATTTGTTAGGAGAAGGGGTGGAGAGAAGGTGGAATGGAATGGGTGGTAGGGTACAGGTGATTACAATTATAACTTATAGAACCTGATTATAATACACTTCTAGAAACAAGGATGGGGTTCAAAGAATGGTTTCGATTTGGTTTTTGGGGTTTTACTGTACAAGAAAATATAGCTAGTTTTGGGTTATAGATATTCAGGTATTATATAGCATATGTTTTGTATAATTTACAATAAAGTTCTTATCATACAGTTTTTGATTGATTTTTTTGTTTTGTATTATTTTTTCTTGCTTCATTTACCATTTTTTTTCATTTTTGATTTCATTTGTCTTAAAGATGAGCCCAGAACTGGGTGGTGGTAATCGGTGGTGTTGGTAATCGGTAGTTGATGGTTGTAGGATTTTGTATTTTTATAGTAGGATTCTGACTTCAGGGCTAAAGCTGCGAAAGGATATAAAGCGAGCGACCCAGGCAAGATATCTTATTCGAATTTTTGTTTGTTTTTCTGGTTGTTTTGCAGTTAAATAGAGAGACTTTATTTCACTTTTCTTTTCGGTTGTTTTTTTTTTTTTTTAGCTGGCTGGTATACGCATTAGTGACTAATAATTTGGGTGTATATATAAGGTATATAATGCAGATATATCGTATATATCATTTTTAGCATAGAATTGTTGTAAATGTATACATAAACAGATATATTTATATATGTAGGTATAGATCAAGGATTTCATTTGTTTGATTTTTTTTTTTTAATTTTTTGTTTATGCTTTTCAAAATGCTGCTTAGTGCTGCTTTTGTCTGCAAATGGTTTGTGGCTCTAGAAATCGTTTACAGTCATCAGTTTTTAAGGATAGATTTAGGATATTCTTCTTCTTCTTCTTCTTCTTCATTTTAAACATCCCCATAAGCATATTTATCAATATTATCATTATTTTCATTCATTATATATCATTCATTCATATATTTGCATGATTGTGTAAAGGTCTATAAATTTAGTTTACAGTTTAAAGTTTTCTTTTTTCTTTCTCTTCGTTTTTAACTAGAAGTCGGTGTGTATATATTATTTGTGTGTATGCGTGTCTGTCTATGTGTGTGTGTGTGTGTGTGTGTGAGTGATTAGGAAACTAAAGATAGTTTTTTAAATGTTATCACCCATCTGACAGGAGTTACACAGCTAGAAAGCATTTATCAAATTTCATCAATATTAATAAGTTTTCATTGATTCTCATTCCGTTTAGCACTTTGTTATCGAGTTTTATATATACATATATATGTATATATATAAACATATGTATATAGTTAGTATATAGGTATCTCTTTCTTATATATGTAGGTGGGTTCCACAATTTCTACATTTTTTTCACGCTCATTTGCTTTATCATTCAATCTCATTCATTCTACATATCCTTTTCACAAAAAAAAAAATTATAATACATTTACAAACACAGCACTAACAATGACAAAATACACACAGATACAAATGCGTATATAGGGTGTAAATGTATGTGTATGTATTCTACATACATCCATATATATATATAGAATAATCGCACAAATTTTGTGTATATCATTTCTAGGTTTTTGGAGGTGGGGAGAGGCGGGGTTTTTTTTTGATTCGGTTTGGTTTCTGTTTTGTCATTTGGCTTAAAAACACATTTAGTAAACATTTCAACAACAAACTACTATACTTTTTTTTTGTTTTCGTTTTTCCGCTTTTTGGCTTACCAAATATTTATAATTTTAATAACATTTAAAACACACATATACATTTATATATATATATATATTTTTTTTCTTTTTTTAAATTATATATATATATATATTTCATACAATATTAAACTCTTTTTTTCGCTACAAATTTTTTTTCGCTCTAATCAACATTCATATTTTGTTTTTTTTTGATATTTTGAGATTTTTCTATTTGGTTTTTTTGGTAGGCTTTCGATTTATCTATATACTAGTTAATAATGTTTAGCTGAGTTTTCAGTATTTTGGTCAAACTCAGTTAAAGTATATATATATATATATATATATATATGTATGTATGTACATATATATATATTTTGCTATTCTTTTTTACTCTTTTCTGGATTTCGGTTGATTATTGTTTCAATTCGTAGAGCCTAAGATTTTGGGGTTTTTCCATTGGTTCTACACAAGCGGTAAATATATTTAGTTGGTTTTTTATTTCGAAGAATATTGAAAATTCGTTAGTTTTATACCCTTGCAAAGGGTATTATCAGGTCGATCTGACCCTTTCAGATAATGCCTGTGTTTTGGTTTCTCAATGAGGATTGAAAAAGAACTTTGGCACCAAGAGATAGACTAGTTTCTCAGACCTTAAATATATGCTTAGTTAATGATTAGATAATCAGGGTTACCAACAAGAAAATGCATAACTTTTGCTATAAAATCTTAAGCTTTTGTTATGGATTTTTAATTTAATTTAATATTATTTTGTTTTTGCACAATTTTCTATTTTTCCTTTATTCATAATTCCGCGTCGCATAACTTACAACAAAGTGGAATTAAAAATAGAATAAACGCATTTTTTGAGGAATAGGATGAAAAGTTGAAAGAGTGGATAATCCTGCACTTTCTATAGCTATGTGAATAAATCTGGGCTTATTATTTTTAATCATCTCGATTTATCTATTTGATGAGTAAAATTGAACAGAGATTGTCCATTTCAACGGATATAATATAAAAATGCATAAATTGAGATGGCTAGCTCTCAGCTATATAAGAGAATTGTTAGTCAGGATTTTTGTTGCAAGGATATAGAATCTTCGATATGCGCCGAAGAATACCATCTGATTGCTATAATATTAATATATATATATATATTATTTTTATTAATTTGTTGTTGTTGATGTTGTTGTTGTAGACACTCATGATATAATTACTATATCGATTATCAAGTAAAATTTGTATTTTTTAATTTATCCGCTTAAAATTCTATTGTTTGGTGCTTTGTTCTTACTGTGTTTTCTTTCTTCTCCCATAGAGCAATTGGATTGCCCCCCAAATGAGAGTTGAGAGAGAGAGATAGAAAGAAAGATAGAAAGAGAGAAATCAAAACTTAAAACTCGAGTTCCTTCTCAACTAATTCGTTATCAGACATGGAAATAATATAGTTAATTCCATATATATATCTTTTTTTTTTGTAGAGTAATTAACTTAACTATATATATATATATATATATATATATATATATAGATATATTTATTTTATGACTATTCATATCTGTGGTTTCATCTATTGGTTACTCAGGCTTTTCGCTTAAGCATAGAAATCTATGATAATTTCTCGTTTATTTTCTTGTTCTGGTTTTTGGATTTCTGTTTAGTTTTATTTTGTCTTTTTATTTTTTTAATGGTTTCTCGTACTAACATATGTAGCAAGGCTTAAGTTGAATTATTCAAATTTTTTTCGTATTATATATATATAGATTTGTTCTCGAATCCACTAAATACTACCAACATCGATAAATTAATATACATTTTGTGATATCGGAAAAAAAAATTAACAGAAATTATAAAATAGCAAAAAACACATTTAGCCATATTCTGTTTTTGGTTTTTCGTATTTTTTTTTAATTAGGTTTTGTTTTGTTTTTTTTTTTCGATTTTTGATTTGTATACGGAAATAAAAAAACCAAGAAATCAATTTTTTGGTAAAGTAAAAACACATAGAAATCAATTAAAGATATATATAATTATATATTGTATATATATATGTAGGTATATATATATATATATTTAGCTACTACAAATATTTTGTATATGTAATGTGTTGGATCAAAAAGAAAGGAAAAAATTAAAGAAAATCGAATTGGAAAATTTTGGTTGACAATAAAGGGTGATCTCTATAAATACATATATATATATATATATATCTACACATGTATACAAATAGATGTATAGATTTATATGTATATATACATATATATGTATATATATGTATAAAGATTGTATATATATATATATAGCATGGAAGCTGCACTTTGTGAAAGCTGAAAAATTGTGTGGAAAAACTGCAAAATGCTTAAGCTGCATTTAAAAGCTACGTTTTTTTGGTTTTTTTTTGTTCTTTGATTTTTTTTTTTGGTCTATAAATAGATTGTATATAATTTTAGTTGTTTTTCCTTCGTTTGTGTGTTTTTTCTTGTTTTTTTTTTTTTTTTGATTTCTGATTTTATTCGAACTTTCTTACTCTCAAAATTGTAATATACGAAATAGTTTTATACCGGAGTTTTGGGTAATTTCCGTCTAGTTGGCGATGCTGGTGATTTGTCTGTTGTGGTTTCGGGTTCTGATTTTGGAAACGATATATATATATATATATATATTTTGTTTATATATATATATATATATATTTAATTTTTTTTGTTGTTGTTGTAATGGAAGTAACAAGAAACGAGAGAGCAACAAATAAGAAAAAAAAAATTATGTAAATGTCAGAGTTGTTGAAACACATACATAAAATTATTATATAGATATATATTAATATATATATAGTAGATATAGTTTATATACAAGGGGAGTAGTGGATGACAGGAAAAATTGATAGTGCTTACTAATTAGATAGAGTGAGAGACGAGGAACAGGGTTAGAAAGACAGACAGATGGATATATGAATGGATGGTGAGAATGGGAAACTTACCCGCTATAAGTCCAAGGCCCACTGGACCATCACCCGAACGTCGTGGACCACTCTGACCTCCACTATTTCCTGGCGGTAAGTTCTCATCAAATAGATCGCACATACGAAAATCTGTGGCATGTTCAACCAAAAGTTCCACAATATCTCCAGTTCGATCCATTATGGAGCAGACCTCCTCGAAACTGCGATCAATTAAAGACATGCCATTCCATTCAAGTATCTGCAAATGTAATTCACGTGTCATTAATCATGCTCAAAGCAAATCTGTTCTATTATTGGACTTAAGCCTACCTTGTCACCCTGTTGCAGGCCATTTTTCTCAGCTGCCCCGCCAGGCACCGTCCAAACGATGTAGGCAAACAAACGGCCATCGGCTCCAGTTTTACCGCCAACAACTCGCATGCCAAAGCCACGTGCTGCAAGTCGCCAAATAAATACAATGTCAAATTTAATAATGTGAAACAAATCCAAATCGAAAATAATCAATATATAGCAACGAAACGAAAATCTGAGTTCTATCTGTATCTATTCACAGTGGCACGCAGCGGGCGTTTGTTCTCTTTCTACTTCTACTGCTGTTGCTTTTTCTTCTCCTATTTTTTTTCTTTTCTTTTTTTTTTTTGGGCATGTGGCAACAATTTGTGTTGATTTCATTTGCACTTTTTTTCCCCAACACACACCCACCCACACACACACACTCACGCACTCTTTGTTTGGCCGTCTGTCTGTCAGTCTGTTTGCGTTTGCTTAAGAGACAAGTCTGGTTGACAAGTTTCTTTATTATTTTTTTTTTTTGCTTAGTCAACGTATTTCGTCTCTCTAATGATGACTTTTCTAAAAGAATACGACTATTTCATACCGATTGCAAGAAATTCTTAAACAAAACTAACAAAAAATGATTGCTTAAAAAGGGAAAAAGTATAAAGAAAGGATTAAGTGGTCACTTGGCTCATTTCAAGAACTTTAGGCAGACTTTCCAGAAGGGGAACTTCAATCTATTGATATAATCGCAGTACATTTCATGGTGATAAATTTGAAGGTGAAAAACTTTTTTAGTTAGCAGATTACTTGCTAGTTTTGTCGCCATTTTCTTTCAAGAATTTCAACAATTTAATTAATTAAATTGCAATTCTGATTTGTTGTTGGTTTTCTTTTTCGTTTCTTTTTCTGCATCTCAGTTTCAAGTAGTTATCATTTGGCGCTGAAAACTAATTTCAACAATTTGTGCACCGAAAAACTTGCCAAAGCGGATTTCCGTTTGTCTCCATCTATCTCTCTCTTACTACCTCTCTCTCTCTTTCTCTCTCTAGCCTGGAGGCCAGACAGTTGAACATTTGCTGCAGACAATGGCCAAGTAAGAAAGTTAACCGGCAAAAGAGCAGAAGGAGCATAGACGATGAATAAAAAAGGACATAGTTGTGTTGAGTGGGTTTTGGATGAAACTGAAGGAGAGAAGAGGAGGGAGAAAGCATTGACAATGAAATTTTCGAGGTCTCCAAGGTGAAACTGGGCGAAAAAAGTTGGTAAGCACAGCTCCCCGATCTTTCCTAAAAATAATAAAGAAAGAAAAAAGTATGCAATAAAATGTTGCGCATCCGCCCCATAGTCCCGCTGTTGATTCAGGCGCATTGATACCCAATTAGGATAAGGCGACATTTTCGTATATTTTCTTCTTCCATTTTTTTTTTTTTCGCCACTGTTTGTTGAGTGTGTTTTAATCAAAAGTTTCTTGCCAGAATTTCTTCCTTTTCTTACGGTTTCGTTTTTGTTTCTTTGCTTGGTTTTCGCGTGGGCTTGGCAATAAAAATGACATAAATAAAAACCCAAATCCTTTGCTGTCAGCGTTAGGCCCAGGAAGTGGGGCAAAAGACCGAAAAGGAGACAAAACAAAAAAAGAGCGAATGGGCAAAGAAAACCAGAAAAAAGGAGAGAGAAAAAAAAAACAAGAAAAAAACGGATGCCCAGATTATTCATTCATACGCTGACCGAGCAGAGCGGAGATGACGCAACAGTTTTCTTCTTTTTTTCGCGAAGTTTTTCCTTCTTTTTCATTTAATTTTTTTTTTTTTGAGCTGAGCTGAGTGAAATTTTCGATTCGTTCTGGTCATAAAAATCATGAGAGCCGCCATCCTTCTTAACCGAACCCGCATACAATATACGATATATATACATATGTATATACATGTGTATATACTATTACCCAGTTGAGGTAACTCCAGGCTTGGCTATTTTAGTAGCCTTTTGTCTCATTGTGTGTGTGTGTGTGTGTATGTTGCTTTTCTTTTTGCCTCCTCTTTTTCGTGCGTATTTGCCATTGTTAAGAAGTTGTTGGGGTGGGGAGTTGGGGTCGAGTTTTTTTTTTATGATACAATTTGTTTGTTGGATCTCTGAAATTTCTGTTTTTGTTGTTGTTGTTGTTTTGTTTTCTTTTATGATGGCCATCATTAGGATTTTAATAAGCCGAACTCAGCTCACGACATTGCCACATAAAGGTGTATTGTTTATGGGTCTATGGGGCAAATGGGGTTATTTCTATTTGGAGTGCCAACAAAAAGTTTCCCTCTGCCATTTCATTTTTTTTCTATGGCCTTTTTATGGTTTATGTGGAGGGCAGACAAATAAATAGCTCATCTGTTTGGTGTAACAATTTATATCATCAATTTGTTTGCAAAACTCGAAAAATTAAAAAAAAAAAAAGAAAAACAGCAAAGGAGTCACAATGCAATTAAATATGATCCATGTCCTTCCATAAACAGGTGTTGACTGGCTTTTAAAGTTTTTATGCACTTGAAGCTGTTATTTTTCTTTGGAAACTTTTTAATTTGTGTCATGGCAATTGCATGTCCCGGCACCTTGTCTGCCTGCCGAGGACATGCCGCCGTTCCACATCTAAGTAATGACATTAACTAAGCAAACTTTTAGCTTCTACACACACACACACACACAGAGACACTTTGAAAGGACTTAATCGATGCACACACAGACACACACACACACACATGGTTCTCCTTCCTGGCAATCTTCCTGTACTGTAGATGAGTAAGCGTTTTAGTGGCTTCTATCATCTGCTATAAAAATTGATTCTTAATTAAACTAGCAGAGCGCAAAAAGGTAGATCTAGCATATAGATAGAAATATACATAGATAGCAAGATATAAAGAGAATAAGCCAAACTTTGTCCTGGTTATCAGCTTAAACTAATAAACAAGCTAGCAGCACAGAGAGAGAGAGAGAGAGCGTAATCTTGGCCAGATGTCCTGTATAGAAATTGCTCGTTTATGTCGTCTAATGAAAGCAAAGGCAAAACAAGTCAAATGTTAGGCAGGAAGTCGGCTGGCAAGCAGAATGCCAACAAAAACAAGTAAAAAAGAACTAAAACTATGAGCACATAAACTAACCAAATGACCAAGAGGGAGGATGTTGTTGTTAGATTGGTATGATTGTGGCTTGTGATTACACCTGTTGCTTACCAAAATAAAAACAACAAAAATAACACACACACACACACACACATACGCAAAAGAACTGAGCGCAGAGTGTATCCATGGTTGGCTTTCGTGATTTGCAGTAATAAATGTGTAACTCATGAGGATGCATAAAATTTCATTAGGCGTGTTAAGGCGCCATTTGGGGCCACACTTGCCACATCCTACACACACACACATACACACACACACTCACATATATGCATACATACATACATATATATACGATTGCCTTTGGGCGATTAACAGTTTCCTATTGGACGTAAAACACTTAAACTGTTGCATAATTCAAGACGCAGTCGAATACAATTCAATTACATTAAACGTAACCCTCACCACCCCACCCTGATCCCCCCAGTGATCGACTATTCTCTAGAGTTGCCAAGTACTCGAGCTGCAGTTAAATGTTGATTGAAGCTTTAATTAAACACAGTTGCTAATTACCGCGCACAAAATGTTAATTTAAGAACTATAGCAAAATTACAAGGCATCATCATCATTATCATTGGTCTCTACATTGTTATTTAAGTTCTCATCTCTCTCTCTCTCTCTCTCTCTGTCTCTGTCTCTATCTCCCTCTCTTGTTGTCCTTGCTCATGCAAGTCAATATTTCAAGGCAAATTGCAGCACAGCTGCCACAAACCGCATCTTCGTCATGTATGCTACAGCTCCTTCTTACATTTAAGCCACAGGGTGAAATCAGCTAGGTAAGGATAAAGCTACAACAAATACCTGGCTATAAGCAGCCAAACCCTGGGAAAATGGTTTAGCACATTAAAATTCCACTTGCTTCGTTGCATATCAAATATGTCGGCTAAAGCAGACATTCGCTCTATATATATATATATATATATAGCTATATATATATATATATAAGCGCGCATACATGGAAGATGATGCCTGGCCTGGTTCTGGTTCTGGTCTTGGGTCCTGGTTCTGGTGAGCCTGCTTAACTCTTGATATGCCCACGCACACATTGCAGCTGCGTATTTGTTGGATTTTCTTGCCCCTATTTCTACTCCTCTTACTTTTACGTGGTTTTTTTTTATGATATGCAAATTGAAATTTTATATAAGCAACAAACTGGTAAAGGGAAAGGTGGAGAGCAAGAAAGGAGCATAGCACGTTCACCTGCTGACTAGCAGGTAAATGGTGGAAAAAAATTCACTTTTTTTTCTTTTCTTCTGTGTTCTCGCCACTACTTTTCTCCTTCTCTATTTCTTATACTGCTCTGCCTGACAGCCCGCTGGCTAGTTATTTTGATTGAAATTATGAGCGGTCGTTAGGCATTCCAATAGCTACTGCTACCAACACAGAAGAAGAATACAAGGAAGGAGTAGGATTGCCTTGTCAGTTTAAGCAAATTAAGTGCAGCATATTTTGCATCAAACAAAGTGGGGAATTCCTATAAATATATATAGAAATATCAACAAATTAAAATGACAACAAAATACCTCATCTGTCGATTAAACTAAACAATAAGTGGCCTCACATTGAATAATGTCAGGAATGATTTTAGCAATAAAACTATACTTAAGATGAGACAAGAGAGAGAGACTAGTTAGAATGTTTTATTTAAATGTTTGATATCCTTTTATCATAAGAGATTTCTAGATTAAGCCTTTCTATAGATACTTTATTTTACTTGATTTAATTAATATTTTATCGTTGTTTGATATAAATTATTTTAGTTTTTGCATTAGTAAAAGAAACTTTGAAAGAAAAATTATATTAAGCTGGCTTTTGTTTTACATTTTTTGTTTTCAATGTTATTAGCAAATTTTATCAATCAAATAATAGCTAATATATCGATAAAAATTAACATTTTTAGAAACATATTTTGAATCGCATTGCTTGTAAATTGATTCTTCGGTTTGGTTATGAAAACTCATTGAAAGATAAGAATTCCGACCTTAAAAACAAATTCTTATGAATTTCTTAAAAAATTTCAAAATATTTAATTTTTGGGCTTGATTAATTGAATCGTAAAGTATCAAAAAATATTATTTTTTGTTTCTCTCTCTTTCATGTTTTGAAGCCTTTAAAAAACATTTTGGAAATTTCATCCTTTCCAATAAATGAAATGGAAATGAATTTAAAAAAAAAAAATAATGAAAAAATCGTTCAACTAACTGGCAAATTAATTTTCAGTTTACGCAGTTAGAATTTTTCACAAAATAAAAAAGTTTCCACTCGACACTCAACTCTCATCTGGTGTCTCCTTGTCTCTTCTTGCCTTGCCTTCCTTCCGCTCTTGCTTCCCGCTCTTGCCACCATTGTGGCACTTCACTTTGAACAAGTTTTCACATTTACAAACAGCTCGCCCGATTGCAGTTTTGCAAGTCTTTTCGAACAAAAATTTAGTTTCTGCCCTTTGCCATTGCCATTTGATGTTGTCCACAAGCACAAAAAAAAAAAAAAAAAAAAAAAACAGAATGAAAGAAAGGGAATTAAAGAGGGTATAAGGAAATTCTTATACGCTTACATTTTAGACAATTTTTGATCTGCTGTAAAAAATATGGATATACTACTCATTCCGATTATGTTAACGTGACTCGTCTCGATGTTTAATAAAATGAATATACCTTTCAGATAGAAGGGTATAGAAATTCGAAATATAGGTGTGGCTCGGGGATGGGTCTAAGTGTTGGATGCCTATTTCCTATTTCCAATTCCCAACTGGCCAAGTTTTTGAGAGTGCAAATGGAAACCAGTCTCGTCCTTGGAGTACCAGGCAGCATGTTGGCCATTTTTTATTGCATTTGCCTGCTTCTGCAGTAGCAATGAAGGTAGGGATTGGAGTAGTTGCCAGCTCATGCATGCATATGCCAAACATATACCCTCACACACACACACACACACACATACTCACAGACACACATACGGGAGCATTATTATTTATGTCCAGCAAGGCATAAACTTTCCATTGGCTGAATTTCAAGAATTTTTCTCGTGTTCAATTCATTTTGTTTGCACATAGTTTTCCCCTTATTTTTCCTTTTTTTTTTTGTAGTAGTAGTAGTGGGTTTAATTTTTTTTTGCTTCAAATTTCTAATACCCGTGTATTGATTTTTATGCTTAGTCCATTTGCTGATAATTAAAAATTCATTTGCTTGCCGGTGCCCCTTGAGGTATGCAACAAAAATGCATATAATTAAAATACAAGCAGACACACACAAAAGCGGGAAACGAAAGGGAAAGAGAGAGAGAAAGAGAGAGTATAAAATGGTTTAAAAAAGAGCTGAAGTGGGATGAGCAGGGAAAGGAAATACAGAGAAATGGCATTGGCCAACATTGTACAACAATGCCGAGCAGCTAAATGTCCTTTTTATATGTATGTATGTATATATATATATAATACACAGTATATATGTAAGTATACGGTATCGAAATGTTATGGGTAAAGAGGTAGATACTGGTAGAGAGAGAGAGAGAGAGAGAGGGGCAAAGCAAGAGAGAGATAGAGGAAGAAGCGGTTGGGCTGCAATGCAGCCGTAGAGCTTTACTTTCGCCTTTATGTCGATAAAATCCGCTCAGTTGCTTAATCTGCTACCAGTTTTGCTTCCGCTTTGGGTTTCATTAAGGCCCAAAGGGGGCCAAAACCACATTATCCTTTACGTGGCCATCTCGTCGTGCACTTTGTTTGGGGAATTAAGGAGCACACAGAAGTGGGCAATGGCAATGGGATTGGGGATTGGCCGAGCAACAGACAGGAAATGTTAGTGGTGTAGTTTGTTCGTCCGTTTGGTCGGTCGGTTGTTCTGTCGAATTAGCATAACCAAACGTTGTAATGAGTCTTATTTACTTGGCCATTTCCGGTGCGGCCAGAGGAGAAATGGTATGAACAACAACAACAATCAGAGTAAGAAAGAGCAAGGCCAGGATTCATTAAATGGCAAAGCTCAAACACAAACACTAACACACACACACACTCACACACTGACACATATATACACGATATATATTTTTATATATAAACACATTTGCTTGGCTCTCCACAAGGCAAGAGAATCATTAAGGTAAACCTCTGTAATCTCACTTACTGCGATGCGCCTTGTCTGTGGGATCCCGACGTAGGATAATGCGACGCTTTGATGCACAAATCGGCCCCGAATCCACATCATGTATTACAATTCGTATGGCCTCGCCATCCATTGAGGTTTGCCTGCGCGGTGCCTCCAAATCCTCTAGATTGGGTCCCGTAAATGAGGCCATGGGCGGTGGAATCGATGCGGGCGGTGCTGTCGGTAAAGCTCCGCGATTTTGTAGCATAGCTATATCGGGTCTACAGAGTGAAGTGGCAGCAAAAGGGGAAGTATAATAGCATCAGTTTTATCAAACACTCAAAGATAAAATTTCATTTGCAAACTCACAATTGTGAGCCCCGACGCCGCATACGCCGATCATCATCCACTGTTAGTACGGGACTTCCTTTGTCCGGTGAACCGGGCGAATCATCATTCTGCAGGTCCTCCGAGGCATGCGGCACCCGAAACGATGGTCGCCGAGAGCCAGGCAATTGCATTGGCGGCATGATGCCACCCTCACCAGGTGAACGTTGAAGTTGCGTTGCTGGCGTTGCCCCTCCAGCACCCTGTAGTAAGCCAGGAGCAAATACATCGTAAGCAGATTTACGACGCGGCATTGCTGGTATGCCCAGGCCCGAGCCATCTATTGCCGGGCCACCGCCTGGCATACTGCCACCCACTGGGCCAGTTTTCATATCATCGTCATAGCTATGCTGACGGGCCACCCGTGAGCCGCGACGCGATTGCATACGCGATAAAGGCGCTCCAAATGCGGGCTCCAATTCACCGCCGCCGCCTCGTGGTGGGCTATTGGAACGACTGGGCGCCATGCTGCGACCACCTCCACGCCAATCGCCATCACCGCCAGGAGTCTTATTACCTTTTAGCTGCTGAAAATTGAACGATAAAACGATTACCCATGTCAGTTTGAATTTGTTTTTGTGTGAAAATGGTAATCCGGAAACGCTAACTAAATCAGCTATCAAAATCTACACCAAAAATAACCTTTTCTTATTAAAAAAAATTATTAATAAGATTTATTGGCAATTTTCTTTGATTTAGTATGTTTCTCTCACCCGTTCGAGTTCCTTTAGTGAGGCTGGCGATACATCCGAATGACGTCTCAATTCTGGACTACGTGGTGGTGCTAAGGCGGCACCATTACTGGGTGCCAAGGTCTGAGTGCTGCTGCCCAATTTGGCATCCGAATGACGACGCTGTAAAGCTTCCAGTACAGGAACATCTAGCATAGAATCTGTTGAATCCTGTGGTATACAGACCCTAGAGGCCATCTTCCGACGACAGACGCTGCAGCGCCACATATTCTATTAAAAGAAAAAGAGAGAGGAAGAGAGAGAGAGAGACAGAGCGGAATATCAATGTTTGGCTTCAAGTATATGCCACGTTAATTAAAATTGTTGGCTAAGCAGAAAAATCTATTTGCGGCCACTAATATTTATTATTATGTTGGCCAAGAACCCATTAAAGTAACCTTTTCCCTGTTGTTGCCAAGTGAATATAAATATTAATTACTTTTTGAACAAAAGTTTCAGCAGCAGTGAAAATAGCAAACAAAAATGAAGAAAGGAAGAAAAAAATAAATATATACATATATGTATGTATATATACATACATATACATATATATGTATAAAACCGCATCCATCTATTCCTGGGCAACATAAAAGAGTGGTGCTGGTGGTGGGAAAATGTTGCCTGCCTGCAGCTCTTTCAAGCTGGTTGACTGCATTTCCCACTTCCGCAGCACGGCCGCACAATGCTCGTTACATTTCCACCTGGCTGCTGATTCATTTCGCCCAGCGGCTTCAATCGTCATCAAGCGTCCGTGTTTGTGTACGTGTTAGTATGTGTGTGTCTGTGTGTGTGTGTGTGTGTGTTTGTGTCACAGTTGCTGCCATAGCGGAAGCAACCGCCATTTTTAATTAAGTTGCAACGTGTGAGTGTATCTATGCTCATGGCTCGTGCTGTGCCATGTGCAACCCAACATCATTCCCATACTTTGAAATAGCATCAGGATGCAGGATGGAGCATCGAGTAACATCCACAGCTGGAGCCTGGCTTTGGTTTATTGCTTTTGTTTTCCCCAGTTGCGTGCGTTGTAATTACATAGTGTTCCGCGGCAATGGCGACTGCTGTCAGTCCGTGATCCCATTGAGAAAACGACCGCAAAGTTATTTTAAAGCCAGCCAACGTTTAAAGCCAACACACACACACAGTATACACGCACACATGCACACACACACCCACAGATACACACTCGATAGAAGCAAAGCAAATTCTATGCTGATTTCATTAACAAACGGTTGTAGCGATTGGGAAATCGATTTGATGCAAATGGATCATCAATAGGCAATAAAATAGGAAACGGAAATGCATAAGGCATTTCCTAATGTCTTCGAGGGGATTAAAAGCAAAGTGAAACATTTTCCCTTCAACACAGGAAAAGACGCAATAGAATAGTTTTCATTTGAAGAGGAAAGTCAACTTTCAATAGGGTTAAAGAGGATGATTCATATAAGATTGCGTCATATTAATGCCTCGATTATTATTTCCTCAAGATAAAAGCAAAACTTATCTGAACTATCTCAACTAGCAGAAGCCTATTAAATATCTTTAATATCAAATATATAACCGGAATATTATTTTAATTAATTTCTTTTACCCAATTTCGTATAAGTGGAAGCGAGTGAGTCACTCTGAATTGTATTAGAAATTCTTGCAAATGTGTTTAACTCAGGCAAGTATGTAATGATAATTTTTCTTCGGTTAAATTAGCCATTTTACTATATAGACTGAAAGAGGAGAGGAGAGGTGACGATGGTAATAAAATGGCATTTTCATTTACATTTATCTTGTACAAGTTGGCCCATTATTGGCGATAATTTAGCACAAATTGTGAATGCAATGTTTTATGGCCTTAATGATTATTTCATACCCGACAAAACAGAAGAAAAAAAAAAAAACAACCAAAATGGTAAACCCAAAAATGTCCACGAGTGATGAGACACTCGGGCGAAGACCAGCTAACAACCATCCATCCATCCATCCAAAACAAACTCCCATAATTACGCTATAAGGATTGTGTGGTTGTGCATGTGTGTGCCTCCTGCGGGTGTGTGTGTGTGTGTGTGAGCGACGCCCATGAACATCAATTTCAATTAACCAAAGTGGCCAGGTTGACAGACAAAACGTTAAATTTTATGTGCAGGGCGTTGTCCAGCGAGAGGGCCAACAATACAGTAACATCTTGACAAATTACCACAAACTTCACGTTTACGTTCAGTTGAGAGACAATGTTGCAATAACCTTCTATCTCCTCCACCCATTCTTCCTTTAACCATCAATGATCATTAAAATGGAAGTCATTGATGTATATATGTATATGTATATGCAACAATGGAAGTTAATAGAACATCTCAGTATCGGGCCAATTGCAAGTTGCCTTGACCCATCCATTGTAAGGCTACTTGCGGTGCGATAGCGGTATTGTGATTTAATCTTGTTAATCTGGCTTTTATCTTGTTAATGCCCCATGGAGTGGCGCTAAACTAGCTATTGTTGTTCCTGTGTGTTGTGGCTTGCCCCTTTTATACAATGGCTAATCTAATTTGTGTGCAGGTCGGTGGTTAATGCCCCCGTACACCAACACAAAGCTATATAATTATTGTTTCTTATTAATTAAATGGCGCTGCATTTTATGTTTATTTTTTGCCACACCCACGCACACACACACACACACACACTACACTGGGTGTCATACATGCCTGGGATTAGAGATTGCCTAGTGGCCTGGAAAGTTTTTGGTCTTACCGCATCCTCGTGCTCATCCAGTTTACTGTAGCTGGCACAATCCTCGCACACTCGCTGCTGGCACTCGAAGCACGTCTTGTGGTAGTCATCCGGCTTGAAGGACTTTAGGCACACCCTACAAGCCCCAGCCCGACGACCAGGCTCTTGTTTTGCTGCTGCTCCGCCACCGCCTGTTGCCCCTGTATTGTTGTTATTGTTGTTCAGATTGCTGCCGGGCTCCTGCTGATGTTGTTGCTGATGTTGCTGCTGTTGATAGCTGGGCGAGCCATAGCTGCCGCTGGTATCCGCATCCGTGGGCACCAATGATGGGCGTGGCGACATTTTATTGACTGCGAATACAAGGAAGGACAACAAAAAACAAATAAAAGAAAAAAAAAAACAGAAAAGAAAATGGGTTAATAGAGTTGATTTTGTTGGTTCTCATAATAAAACTTGTTGATTTTCCACTGATTATATTAACTGACCTCAAATGCAAGCAATATGTATATATTCGAAGGTGGGATAAATGGGGCGTGGCCACCACAAAAGAAGAATGTATAAAATATAAATATTTTATATTTAGCTCCCGATTAACTAATAATTTGCCCACATAAGAGGAAACAAACTTGAGGAAGATATTAAAAAAAAGAATGAAGCTAGATTCACAAGTAAGTTTAACTAAATTTATTATTTATATTTTTTACACTGAATAATCTAAGTATTCATATGGTCTCTCTTTCTCTCTCAACTTTGCCTTGTTTTATTTTCATTTTCAATTTCACTTTTCACAATTACAAAAGCTGTCAAAGTCAAGCCTCTTCTGTTGTTTCCTTATTTCTTCTCTGTCTCTCTCTCTCTCTCAGTTTCTGTCCCTGTCTCTGTCACATTTTTAAAGGAATATATTTCACTCTTGAGAAAATACGGTAAAAAGTTTTTATGCGGCACGGAGAAAAAAAGTCGCGGTGCATTAGTCACAGTCGTGAGGCAAGGACAAAAGGCCATGCTTTTGTTGTATGTGAATTGCTCATACGCACAGTTGCACCTTGTGCTTTAACCTTTTTGTTTTGTTCTTTCTATTTTTGGGCAAAGCAGAGCACTGAATTGCTATTAAAATGTGTGTGAGAGAGAGAGGAAAACTTACGCTTGACATTTTGTCAGCCAGTAAAATGTAAAACAATGAGCATGAAAGGAAAATAGAAAGTGCTACATTATTTAGTACAAAGTGCTAGCAAATACAAGGCTATAAAGTAACTAAAAGTTGAAGCTGTCAAACATTTCACTTTGCTATCAAATATATATGTATATATATCAATTTTTCTATTGTCATCTTCAATATAAATCAAATACTTTTTTACTTCACTTCAATGTTTAAAAATTGAAAATAATTTTTATACTAACAGTAAGAAGACTTTAGCACAGAATAAATAAAAGTACTTTCAACTTATTTAAGACAAATGAAGTTACTAAAAATCATTGCTTTAGATGAACAATGTGTTTTATATTAACTCTTTCTTTTTATCCATTCAAAAGTAAGTTTTTTGAATACTTCAAGTCAACAGTAAAATTTTAAATTTCTTTTGTTAAGAAAATAATTATTGTTTTTTAATTTTAGTGACAACTGTATCTAATCTTTTTATAATTGCTATTTCTCTAAGAGATTTTATAACACTTAAGTTAAATTTTACGATTTTCTTTAAGGATTTGTTGTGTCTTAGTTACCTTTCGTATTATTTTGTTATTTATAGTAGAATTCGTTTCATTCGTTTCTCTTATCGAAGAATTTATTTAAGTGCTTGAAAATAATTTAAAACTATTCAAATGTCGCTGGCAGATAAATAAATTTTTTGCTTTTATTTCTGTTGAGTATTATTTAACATGCCTGTGGCTGGGCATCACGGAATGAAGGAGAGGAGAGGCGCTTAAAATGCCAGACAAACACAGCAGGCGACCAACAAGGATTGCAGTTTGCTATTGCAGTTGGTTGAGTACGTGATTATCCTCAATTATGTGCCCAAAATGAGGACCAAACAAGTGGCAAAATATTTGTACAAATTATGCGCACAAATACGAGAAACAAATAGAGTAGGAAAGGAATTTGTCTCATTTTACGATTCTACAAGACACAAACACACTAAGAGCAAGCGAGCGAGAGGAGGGAATGCAAGAAGAGGAGTTAGGTTGACTTACACACAACTAAATAAACATCATAAAATAACATTTCATTTCTTTCTAATAAATCTGATATGGCCGCAATAAAATCAAACCAAAGGAGGAAAGAAGCTCTCGCCTGGTGGTTGGTGGCCAACTAAAATGTCATAAAAATAACACAAAAGTCAACACAATATTTTCTTTTTTTCTCTCTTTTTTCATGCTGTGATTTGCAGCAGAAGAGTCCATCCATCCGACTTTTATTGACTCGGGGATTTGGGAAACTCATTGGACATGATGATGAGAACGGATATTTCATTTTTTCTCTTTCTCTGTTTCGGTTTATGGGCTAAATAACAATGACAATGGTCATGTCGATGACTTGGTAATATACTATAGTAATGCATTTCCAGACATTGACCTACCTCGGTAGTCGTATCACCCATTTCAACCATTCATCCATTGGCCTCATGCATATTTCAATTTGGTTTTGGGGTGGAAAGGGAAAATAATGCGTATACGCCCCGTTTGATACAGCTCATTGTTATGAATGGCTGTATGCACTTTGAGCTTTTACTTGGCACTCACTTTTTCTTTTACTTTTGTTGCTGCCATACAAACACAGGCAGACAAACATACATTTGTATATACATACATATGTACATATGTGTGTATCTGTATATATACATATACATATACATACATATATCTGTTATATTTGAAGCGTCAGCTGGCTTTGGCATTGCAAGCGCAAAAAAAAGTTTGCACAAAGTTTTTAGCAAGCAGCTTTATGAGGCACTTGTATAAAAATTCATGCCATAAATTCTCGCTTGCACTTACACACACACACACACACACACACATACACATACATTTCATATTTACACTTATATACTGCTGCAAGGATAAATGAAAATATAAGCTCACTTCTTCACTTACCTTTGTCTGTTACGGTTAACAGTGATGAGGACAACGTTGCCTTCATTTTATTCAAGGCACCCGTATTGGAGGCACCTCCACCCGAGTCCGTTGCATGATGTTGCCTCTCGCTCGTCTGCTCGTCGGTGGCCACCATCTGCAGAATGGAAATGCAAACAAAAAAATAAGGTACATATGTGTATATACGTATATGAACACTGTACTGAACTGGAAATTTGATTTGCCTTCAAAATGTGTTCATAGCCACTAACTAAGAGAAATGAAATCCCAAAAGTATCAGCAAAACAAAATACAAACATTTCTTGGAAGGGTCAAGTTATGAAAATTCACCTTTACACTTTCCATAGAAATCATTATTTTCATTTAATCTCAGGCTTAAGGATTTACTGCAATTTTCTTTGTATTAATTATTGGTTCATAAGAAAACTGACTTAATATTGCATGAACAATGAAAAATGTAGTTTTTGTCCGAACTGAATTTAAAGCAATTTAAATGGAAATTTAATTCAAAGAAATCATTATTTTTAATTACTTTAAGGCCTTGAAAATTGCTGCAGTTTACTTCGAATTCTTAATTGTTATAATGAATTAATGTAACAAGAATGAATTGCAGGGAAATCGATTTAATATGCATTAAAATAATACAACAGAACCATACAATGGTATATTAAAGTCGCTAAAATGTATGTAACAGGCAGTATCAATAGCGAAGTCGATTGAGACATGTCCGTCCGTCCGTCCGTCCGTCTGTCCGTCCGTCCGTATGAACGCCGAGATTTCAGAGACTATAAGAGCTAGAGCGACCAAATTTGGTGTCGACATCCGTCTATTGTATAAGCAGGTCAAGTTTATTTTAAATTTTTGCCACGCCCACTTCCGCCCCCGCAATTCGAGAAAAACCTATAACTAAAGCAATATTAAAGATATCGTATTCTTATTTGGCATGCACATTAATATAGCCAAAATGCACCATCTGACCAAATTAAACCGAAATCGGACAATAATTATCGGAGATATACGTATTTCCGTTTTGTACTGAAACACCCTATGCAAAATGGGCTGTTAAGTGTGAGCGAGATAGCAAGCGTTCGCTGTTGCTGCATGGCAAGCAGTAGATGCTAAGAGAATTTTTTTTTGTAAATTGATGGCGATTTTGATCGTTTTTGACTTTATGGAGTACTTTTACTAGGTACAGGGTATACTCAATGTCGGCAGGGACGACTTGCTTGCTTCATTTTCAAATAAATAAACTAAAATAACAAATAAACTAACGTTTTATACAATATTTTCTTTGATCATTTAGGGCTTTTGCATTTGATTTACAATCACAAATTTAGGAAAGAAAAAAATTGGCAAATACTTTAATTTTATATAAAAAGATCCTTAACAGTTTTCATAATCATTTTTTATGCAACGACAATAAACAGTTATATGAGATCAAGGTACTTTGACTTTTTAATTCTCTTTTTGCAACTTATTAATTTTTTTAATTTATACATAATTTTGCTGCATGCACCAATCACCACTTTTTCATAATTAACAGTTCGATTATTAATTCTCCATAAATACTTTTATTGATAGTTCGTCTGCAACTGACTGTTCTTTAATCAAGAAATTTTGATTTCAATTCAAGTTTTTCACATTCCTCCGAATCATTGGCAAATTATTTTCAAGTCAGGAAATCGATAAGTAGAATACCGCTGTTCGCTACTGTTTTTCCTTGGCATTTCTTAATTTTATATGATTGTGGGGCACACATTTTTTGCCTTCACTCTGTAGGATATTGTTATTAGCTTTTTTGCTTACTCATTTACCATTTCGCCTTAGAATTTTTGTTGCCAAGTCATGGTTAACACGCAGGTGAAAAAAAAAGGTAAAACATTGCGTTTTATTTGATTTGCTGCCAGAAAGAAGCAACAAATTGCCAAGAAATCGTAAAATGCGGCAAGTAATTTTTGCTTAAACTACGCCAAGAGAATCGTTTTTAGGGCAGAAGGATAAAATGAGAGGAGATACGAAGAATGCCAGATAGGATGAGGGGATGAAGTGGAGGTGCTTTCAAAAATTGCCGTCATTCTTTTTAATGCACAGACAGATTGTGCGAGTGAGATGGCATTAGAGAGTAAAAGAGAAAGACGAGTAACAATAGCAAAAACCAGCAACTGGCAAGCCCAAAAAAACAAAAAAAAAAAGAATAAAAAAAAAAAACATAAGAGCTGTGCGCTGTCAGCATTTTATGAAGTGGAAATTTTCTATTTGCCAAAGCGGCAGCGAAACCGGAACAAACAGCCGCACAGTTCCCTATGAAGGACATAGACACAGATACACACACACACACACACACATACATACATACAAACACATAGTTACAGGCACATGGATATAGGAGCTCTGTCTTTATATCTATCTCGCTCGCCCAGCGCAAATTACGCTAAGTGCTTTTGGCTGCAGCCGTTTTTCCATTGCCTACCTTTAGGAGAGAGAGAATGGAAACCCAACTAACCCACCAACTAAGCGTCATCTAGTGTCAGATTATGGTTGCTCTGTGCTACATCCAGCTCCAGCTTGGTCTACATTTTTGATGATGTCATTTGATGTTGGCTTGGGTCTTCTCTGGCCTGGATGTGTTATGTTCAACTCCATTCTGCTCCACATTACTCTACTCCATAGACCATAGTAAGTTGTCTTCTATGCTATGCTCGGTTATTTTCTGTATAATATTCATGTTGCGGATTTATGTGTTTGGGGCCCAACCTTCTCTCTTTCTATCTATCTATCTCTTTGCAACACCTACAACATTCTCCCATGCTTGGCACCTGTCGAAATCTTAGTGTTATGTATAGTTGCTTCCTTTACAGGTGGCCATATTTCAGTTGGCAGTCTAACCCCATGCATCTTTGTCTAACGACGAGCTCACAATTTATGTGCTCAGGTGCCATGCTCATACTCCAGCCAAACTAACTAACAACAAACATTCTTTGGCCTAGTAGCACGCAATTATTGCCGTGTTAATTTTGTCATTTATTATGATTTTCCTGCTTTTCCTTGTTCCATTTTTTTTTTTTTTTTGGTGGTAACAGGAAGCTTTAGGCTCGGAAGTTGTCTCGGTTTCTTTGGACTTTATAGCTTCAAGCCGCAAATAGTTTCAGGTTTAGTGTCGAAAATTATGTGTTGGCATTTAAGTGCTAACGACAGACTATGGCAATAATATGCGGAACAATGTGTGCACAATGAGGCCCTTTAGGGTCACAAAAATGAGAGCAACATAAAATGCATATGAAAATCAATAGCAATGTCTAACCGAAAGCAATTTACGAAGCGCCAATTTTTTTATATATAACCAGATATTTCAATATAAACAACAGAAATAATTTCAATTGTGCTTAAATAATATTATCTCCTTAGACAACTGTGACAAAACAACTAAGAAAAAGCTTAAACTCCATCTACATATAGTCCAAAGTAAAATAAATAAGAATAGATAAATAAATGTATTATATTAACTAAGCATATTAATTCCACTATGGTAGATGCTGTACCTGATATAAACGCGGCTAAAGACACAAATAGTTCATAAGAAGAAAGGAGAGTAACAACTAGAATTGGCCTACACTATATATATATGTATATTTGACATTAACAAAAAACTAGATAATATTTCACTTTTATTAATATAAACATTCGACTTTCAAATTGTTCCAGTAAATGCATATAATGTTAAAAAAAAAATGAAGATGCTTACTTAAATTGTTAAAAAATATACATATTAAGTCCAATTTGTTTGCATGTTGGTTTAAACTTGACCACAAATTTGGAATTAAATTCGTTACGAAAAGATTTCTTCCATATGTTTTTTTTTGTTGTTATTTTTTCTTTTGTAGGTTTCAGTTCTGTCAGTTTTTCAGGGCAATCACGCGTTTGGTATATTTGCCTGGTGCGGCTTTTGCAGTTTGTTTACTGCTTTCATGTATAATAAAGAGCAGGCAAAACAGAAACAGGATGCAGGCTGGCAAACAGACACGGACACGGACATGGACACAAACACTGCCACATGCAACTCTGCTGGTGGATAAGGTGTTTCTATCTGTCTGTCTGTGGTGTATGTATGTCTGATTGTGGTCAGAGTCTGGCCACAGGCGAGACGCATTGGGACAGACGAGAGCAGCTGTATAGTTAAATGTAAAAGAAATTTTAACACCAGGAAAACTATTAAGAAAATGACTGGAAAAATAAACTGCAGAAAATGGGAAGGCCAGGAAAGGGGGAATATTGGGTGTGTAGTATTGCTTTGATGTTCTAGGCATTTAAATGACAAACGAAATAGAAAAACTTTTGTGTAGAAAATCCTTTTTTAGCGAAGCAACCGTTCGGTTAGTTAGAAGCACAGACAGTCAGACTGTCAGAGTGTCATCAGCACATCACCATTGTCTCTTGAGTTGGGTTTTTCTTGTTGGCGCTTTGATTTTGTGCTTCATTTGGTCTAATCAAACTTTTGCAAAACTCTTCACAAGCTTCACAAGTATCCTTAGCATTTAGTTGTCCTGGCATTTGCTTGTCAGTTTTGCCTTTCATTCTTTTTCTTTCTTCATCATTTTATCTCGCTCTTTCTCTTTATCTTTTCCTCCTTTTTCTTATGTTGTTTTTTCTTTTCTCTTCCCTTCTCATTTAATTTCCAACTTGGTTTTTATTAACTTTGCAAAGAATTTTATACTAAATAAGAATTTCTATGGAATTTACACTTTGCTTTTACTTTAGCTCCAATTGTCTACCCTAACGGAGGAAAAGTTTAGGGTATTTTAATGGAGTATATTTCATTCCCGATCAATAATCTCAAAAAGATAGCCACATCTATCATAAACGCTTTAAGGTTTTGGTACTCATAGAGATATGTAATCAAAATTGGATTAGCATGGCATAAATCATTTCATTGATCAGACAAATACTCAAATCAAAAAATTTCAACTTAAAAATTCAGTTGTGTAATTTCATTTCCCTACATTTCAGAATAAGTTCCTCAAATTTAACAAGAGCATTTCATATTCGTTTTTTCATTATTTACTTCCGGTATAAAATCTCTCGATTTTGTATTTTGCTTGTTATTTTTTTATTAACATCTTTTAGGTGTGGATGTGTGTATCTAAGTCTGTCTGTGTGTGTATGTGTGTTATTTTTAACTTCACACGCCCACGCGCAACTCATGTATAATTTGAGAATAAAAAAGAATGAAAAAAAAAGGTTACAGGTTTTCTCTTGTTAAGGTAGGACAATATATAATATGATTTGATAGTTACCGGGGATGCCTTTTATTATCGATAAATATATTTTTACTTTTTTTCTTTTTTTTGCTTAACCAAGGACAAAACATTTAAAGGACTTTTTAATTAAAAAGTTTTGTTTGCTTTTAGTGCTTTCTGTTGTATTTCTTTTCATTTATTATTGTTTCCCTGTTTGCTTGTTGTTATTTTTCCTGTCACTGATTCTTTGCCTACAAATACACTCTCTCTCTCTCTCTATCTATCTCTCTCTCTCTTTGGGTTTCTCTTTCTCTCTCACTGTTTCTCTCATATATATGTATAAGTTTATCCCTTTTTAATATATGCAACCGAATTGAATTTAATTTTCATCTCGATTTTCATTCGTTTTCCGCTTTTTCATTGCATTTCATTTGCCATGCTCCGCTCATTAAATTTTCATTGCGGCATAAGCATAATTAAAAAATCACAAACGGCAACAAGAAGTTGGTAGAAATGAAAATGAAACGAAAAACTTTTATTTACGAAGACATTGTCTATACCCTTTTAACTGAACTCAGCTGTAATACCAAAAAATATTATTATTATAAGGCCAACAAATCTAACTTCATATTACAATCAACAGATTCTGATCGAAAAATGTTGCCAAAAAACGTTCTAAATTATTAAGAATATTTCTTTGGCAGTGATACGATATAATTAGCGGATCTAAAGCATATAAGTCAATTCTAAATTTAAAGTACAGTTAAAATAAAAGTTTCTAAAACTTTTTTTAAGTATGTGAACTGTGTCTTGTTCTTATTCGAACATAAATTTATTTGTTTTTTACCTATCGCTTCCTATATTTTTATAGTATATATACTCATTTTCCTTCTACTGTTGTAGTAAATATATTTATATGCCCTTTACAGAAGGGATATAATTAAATTAAGCATAAATTACGAGAATCTGTCAATGGCAATATCTCTGTCCAACTCTGACACTGACTGCGAATGAGACTCAGTTTCTTCGTTGCTCTGGAACTCTGTCCGATTCTGTTACTGATTGTGATTTATATGTGCATATATAGATTAATTAAAACTCGAAAGTATCGAGTGCTGTTATTGTTGTTGTAGTTATTGATGTGCACTTACCTTCTTCATGAATGTCATCACATTTGTTGGCAACATTTTGACAGATTTTCCTTTTATCTCTGTCTCACTTTTAACTCTGAGTCAATCCCTTTCTGTTTGTATTTAAAGTGCAATTAATCACGCATACGCCGTGGTTGTCCCTTTTTTTCTCTCTCGCTTCTGCACAATTTTGCTGTTTCTCTTACTTTTTTTAAATATTTTTTTTATTTCGTTTGGTTTTTTCTGTTGTTTCAATGTTGGTTTTTTCAGTTTGTTCGCTTTTGTTTCCTTTTTTCAGTTATGTTTGTAAGCCGATTTAAGTCATTTCCAAGTTGTTGTTGGCGTTGATTTTGTTGTTGGTGTTGCTGCTGCTGCTGCTGTTGCAATTGTCCTTGTTGTCGGCCATTTTGAGTTCTACTTTAAGTTGCCCTTCAATTTGATGGCCATTTTTCCATTTGGCCATGTAAATATAGGCATTGACATTGCAATTTCGAGTATCTACATTTTGTTCTTGTTATTGTTGTTGTCTTGTTGCTGTTGTTGTTCACTCTTGTTTTTGTTACCGTTGTTGTTAACAATTGATTTATGCCTCGTTGTGCCTCTTCGGCTTGTAATGTCAAAATTTATATTTTTGTGCGTTTTAATTAACTTTGGCCATAATTCACAACTGTTATTACCGTTCTGCAGCTGCGCTTAACCAAAACAAAACAAAGCAAAAAAGTAAAAAAGTGGAATAACATGAAAAGAGAAGAAAAGTGGAAAATTATAATTAGTCATTTGGTTCTAGGCAAAAGGCACACTGAAAATTGCACGCAGCATTTAAAGTGCTCCAACTCATGGTATAATGGGCCGGCATGGCTTACACCGTACTTAAGTTGGCTCCATAAATTTCCCTACGATAAGCATCAAACCGGCAGAGTTTTGGGTTACCCTCACACACACACACAGACACACAAGTACACCACACACACACAGCGCACATGAGACCGCTGCTTGACATCGCGCTGAAATGCGGCACGGAGTCGAGCGGCAAAAGTTTATAAGGCGGAAATAATGTGTCGCGTTGCATGCAAAAGTCCTTTTTTCCCAACTCATTGTGTGTTTATGTGTGTGTGTGTGTGTGTATTGAGCCTAGAGGCGTGGCATAAAGCTCAGGCGATAAACTGACCTGTATAATAGGCGAGTTCTTTTAACTAGGTTAGAGAAATTACCCTTAAATCCCAAGACTGTAAATAAACTTGAAAGACGAACTCTTTCGCTATTGATAAATGCATCGTAAAAATTTATGGTAGGTTAAGTGGCCAACATTTTTAATATGCTATATACACACAAATGCAAATCGGTAATATGATTAGGTATATAAAACTAGAGCAATAACTTGACTTTGTTATAGCTTGCTTCGATAAACTATGGTAATAGATAAACTATGGAGTCACCTAAATTATGGTATATTTAGCAACTATATAATTTAAGACGTTAAGTAAGATTTCATATCTATTAAATCAATGAAAATTCAAATATGAAAAGTATTCTAATTCTTTTTATGTCCTTTGTAATACTATATATAACATTTTAAGGAAAAAAAGGTGAACATAAATAAAATAAAAAACACATTTTTAACTTGTATACTTAAATAACTTTTCTCATTGTATTTAGTGGCTTATATAGATTCCAGAGAAAATAATAATAATAATCTGCAGAACTAGCTTGCAATCTATTAATTTAGTTTACTTAAATTATAAATTTCTCTTTTTTTCAGCGTTTTTTTAAATAAATCAGTTTACTTATCATAATTTATCACTTCAAATATATATATTTAGCTGCTAAAAAAAATGTTTAAGAATATCTTGAGTCAAGAAGTCTTTGATCCCACTTGAAATGCATATCCTTAAAAATAAATTTTCGCTTACACAGAAAAGTCTCAGTCTCTCAATTCTTTAAGACAGAGAGAGAGAGAGAGAGAGAGAGAGAAAGAATGAGACATCAACTGACTGCAGTTGCTTATGCCAGTTATCAGTTGTGCAGTTGCTATTCTTAAGCCCTTTGCTTGCTTTTAAACCCTGCTTTGCCCTGACCAGCCCCTTCATTCTCCCTTTAGCCATTTCAATCACAATGCTTTGTACAGCTTATCGGCCATTCACTGCAACTTGCCCAGTGTGGCAATCGATTGGAGAAAGATGGGATGGGATGGATGCAGAATGTGAGGCAACCGCCTTGTCATTGTTGCTGTGTGTTATTCCGTTTGCCTGGCATTGGGAATTATTAAATCAAATGACCCACATAGCAATTCAATTGTTGAGCTCCTTCGCTCAATTTCAACAGGCAAACTCAAATGGGGTAAACGGGGTATGGGGATAAAGTCAATAAGTAAGCATATAACATTTGCAATTTTTCCCATTCATGTTGTCAGTTTGTTGGTTTTGGCTACAGAAAAAAAAAAAACAAAAATTAAAGACCATCTAACCAAAAACTATCTCAATTCGAAATGAGACAAAAGTTTCAAGTTTCAAACTTGGGTCAAATGATTGGCACACATACACACACACATACACTTCTCTCATGTGAAGAAGCTGGTAAAATGCAATCCTGTTTAGGGTCGTTGCCCATTGTGTGCGACAAAACATTAGCAAAAGTTCATAAAAAGTCATTGAAGCGTAGCAGTTGAAAGTTGAGTTTGGCACAGTTAAGATATATATATATATATATATATGTATATGTATGTATATAGGGAATGACATGGTAAAATGTTTACGCTAAATGAAATTCTTGACTTGCTAAATGAGTTAAAGAAGAAGTTCATAAATTGCATTTTGGGGAAAAATGAAAATTAGTTGTTTTCCCCCTTATCACCCGAACCACACTTTTCGCTTGTTGTAGCTGTCAACATGCCAGCAACAGGACATTGCTCAACGTTGCATTCCTTTAAAAGACAAATCGGGACACTGCACTGACAATGCGAGGAGTTAGAAGACAGGAGGACAAGCTATAATGATTTTTGTATGAAGGCGCGCCCAAAAAAAGTAAAGCAAAGTGTTACAAGTGTTTGTCTGCCACGCCCAGGCCAGACCAAACCAAACCAAACCAGACCAGACCAGACCAGACTAGACCCACGCCCAGTAAAATGGGCGTGCTTCTGCTGGTGCTGCTTACACAAGCTTAGCGAGCCAAGGATGTGCTCATAAATTGTTACTTCTCATCCTTGTTGTTGGCGTTGGCAACAAGCATGAAATCACATGAACACACACACAAACACACACAGCGACAGCACAAGTAGAGACGCCATGGGGTAAAAGCGTATGGGGAAGAGGGAATGATGGTTAGTAAACCTTGCTGGCAAAGTTCCAACCAAAGTTGGCCCCGAATGTTGCCTGTAGTTGGCACATAGTTAATTAGCGCGAAATTGGGGAATGGGCCATATTGCCCCAAGCGATATGCTTTCGTCCTTTGCATGCCAATGAAACTGATCAGATTGCCATTAGTGTTAAAGGTCAAAATTGTATATCTATATGTATGTGTGTACTCTGTGTATGTGTGTGTGTGTGTGGAAATAAAACATACATTAAATAAAGTCCAACAAGATTTATCACACATGAAATTGTCACGCACAACCAAATACAATAGAAAAAAAAAATCCGAAAAAAGAAAAGAAAAAAAAAGGCACCCCAAATCGAAATCGAAATTGAAATGTTTAAGAATAAGAAACGGTATCTAGGCTGTAAAGAATGCCAATTGCTTTTTGCCCACTTTGTTGAGCAATTTATGGTGACAGAGTGTCAAAGTGAATTGTTATTCCGGTGCCGTGCATGGGACACAAATTAAGTGCAGGCCAGTCCATAATAAATGGTCAGCAAAGGACAGCAAAGAAGGAAAAAAAAGTGAAACGAAATTGTTGCGCAAAAAGAACTCTTGTCAGCAACAAATGAAGCGCAACAGCATTGATGCAATAACTAAAAAAGAAATGGTGGGAGGGGGAGAAAAAAAAGAATAAAAATAAAGGACAACAGGATAACGTGAGTCTCAAATTGCAGTTGAGAAATCGTAGCACAGTTCATAAATAAAGTGGACAGCAGCAGCAATGCCAGTGGCTACCCCCTACTGTTGCTGTTGCTGTTGCTGTTGCTGTTGTCGTTGTCGTTGTTGCTGCTTTTACCGAAGTGCAACATCATGAATGGCATGAATGAAACGTTGTCAACAAAGCCATACGATGAGGGGATTGCCAGCTGGCTGCTGGGACTGGGTAAAAGGACAACATTGTGAACTTGCCCCTACTCTATTGTTGCTGTTGTTGTTGATGTCCTTGTTGTCCTGTTGCCTTGTTATGTGGCTTGTTAGCAGTGCGTGGGTGGACAATTTTAACCCGAGAACAAGAGAAGATGAATGCTGCATTAGTTTTGATCATTTGATGTCCACCAGGGACCACAGATAGACAGAATAAGTAAATGTCAGCGGGGCCGGAAAGAAAAAAAAAATATGTATTGTGCCGACGACAACAATGCGGTAAACTACCACAAACGGCAGCAATGAGTTAATGAATTCGTTAGCTCAGCTGGTGATTAACTTTCATTTAACTACTTCTCTCATTCACCTTACTTATTCGTGGCTCATTTCCAAGAAAAGAAGATTTAAAATAGACTTTTCTGTAGAGAAAAATTATGCAATTAGCCAGATTAAGTTATTAAAGGCTGATTACAAATATAGTTCTATAAAATGTAGTCTATTTATGATTTTACTAATGGAGCAAGAAAACAAGGTTAAAAATAATACAAACAGCGGAAAGAGAATGTAGTAATTTAATATTTATTAAATTCCAGTCAAGAATATATAAATAAACCGAGGGATTATTTTTGACGTGACCTTTAGTTTAATGGTAATGCCAATATTTACATCAAAGAATCATTTATTAAATAATAATCTAATTGGGTAAGAATACTGCTTCTCTCTTGGTTTTTCTCTTACTTTTCTCTAATAATCCCTTGCTGGTAAATTTTTCAAATTTACTGCATCTCTTATCTTATTTACTAAATCTATTTAAAATAATTGCAATTCTTATTTATAGTAATGCATAACTCTTTCATAGAACTGCATAAAATGTGGACAGCTTTTGTTATACAACAGCGTTTCTCATGAATAAATTAAACATTTATTGAATTTTTAATGGATATTTGCAAAATTCAATTCAAGTCCCTTTGAAACTGCACATATTTATACATATGTATATATATGTAGATATGTATGGATATATATTTATATTGCCGCTGAAATATATTTCAATATTATTGACTCTCATTAGCGTTAATATCATTTAGTATATATAATTGCTCTGTTGCAGTATTTCCCTCGGTTCTGGCTATTAGCAATTTTCAACAATGTTTTATGGATTGGGCTTCTTTTTTTGGCCCACTACCAGGAAAACACAGGAAAACATTTGCATGGACACGCTTTTGCCCCGTTCATTGTTGGTTACACAAACAGACAAAAAGAGAGAGAGCGAGACAGAGAGAGAGAGAGATAGAGAGAGAGAGAGAAAGACTGGATCGACAGGCGACATTGTGTTGCCATTGTCCGCCTAACAGGATTTTTAATGAACATGAGACAACAGCTCGTTTTGCTTTTAGCCAGTGAAGTGTAAAACGGGGCCCGGTTGTCAACGCCGTTTGGCTAATTGACAGAGGCCAGCTTACATCATGTTGATGGCGGCTTCAGCTTTAAAGTATGCTACAAGCAAACACACATATACAACTACATGACACAGAGAGAGAGAGAGGAAAAAAAACAGCAGAAAATTAAACGTTTAATTGCTAAGAATAAACAAAAGGTGACATGTTGTGGGCTGACCCGAACAGATTGATGTACAGATGTTGCCGGGGTAATGCTACCGCTGCCACTCATGCCGCACTACCAATCGCAATTTCCAATTTCCATTTAATTCCCATGCCAGGCACGTACGCAACCGAAATGAAATGAAACTACGCCCACCGCAACTTTTGGGCTTTGTCGTAGCGTTTGTAAGTACAAACAAAGGCTGGCAAAGGCGAAACATTTAAGCTGCCTAACAAACTCAATTATTCAAATGAAAGGAGGGGTGGGGAGGGGGCTTGGAGTAGTGAAGCTAAGGTCTAAGCATAGGCATAGCAGATTGACATTGGAGTATCGTACAAGCACACTCACACACACACACACACACACGCACACACATCACACAGTCAAGTGGCACTCGCTTTTGCGGTCGCTTACGCTGATACTTGCAATTTTGACATTTAATCAAAGGCCACAGGAATCTAACCAAAGTCACTTCTTGGCTTTACATACTATAAAAGGCAATACAACAACAGATATATATACATATATATATATATAGAGAGAGAGGAAATGAAAAGAGAATATATATATATATACGTATGTATGTATATATGATCTCTACTACTATGCCCCATCATCGTTGTTGTGGAGTGTCGTTCTTGCGGCTTGCCTGTTGCCGGTTGCCTGATTCTTATTATTCTTTTCATCTTAATTGAAATCAAATCAAAGTGTTTTCACTCACAAAATGAAATTGTCTGTTGCACACGCATTGTTGAACGCAACTGTTGCCCCAATACCCCCTTCCTATCTTTTATACTCACTCTTTCCTACTGTCACTCACTGTCTTACCCTCTATCTGTCTTTCTGTCTGTCTGTCTGTTTGTCTGACTGTATGTCTTTTCGGCCTTCTGACTCCCACTACTAATGACAGAGCATTGTTTGCTCTCTGGGTTTTAACAGACAATTTGTTGCTTTTTGTTATGGTTTATTGTTTCATAAATTATTTATTAGAAAATTTTATTTACTCAAACACACTGGGGAATTGTGTCCCAAAACAAAAAAAAAAAAAAAAAATGAAAAAAAAAACGCAAAAAAGGAGGAAAACCCGTAGCCCTGTAAATGGGTTGTATAACTTTATTTGATTATGACCAGAAAACCGAGTTGATATTTGTTAGCAAACATTGCGTGAAATAATTGGAAGATATATACTTACATTTTGGGTCAACTGATTGATAAACTGATATTTAAGTAATTCAAAACCAGAAAATACAATTATTATGAAATGAAAGGAAAATCTTTTCAAAATCAAAAGGGATTAGTTTATTTTACTGTGGAACTAATAATTGATGTCTCTTTAATATTATATTTGGGCTCAAGTATTTGCCTTAAGTGGAAAATCGCGATAATAAATTAGCTGAAATCTCTTTTCTCATTATTTTTGGTTTTCTTTTTTTTTTTTTTTGAGGATTCTGTAATCGTTTTTATGTGTCGTAAAAGTTCATATTAAGTATGCGCAGTGGTGACAGCATCAAATGCAATACACAGTCATGACTGCTTAGTTAGCTTAGTGTACATTACGCATACGCACTGTATTTCGTATAAACATACACACACACACAAGGTAAGCATTACGTATACGCGATGGCAGCCAAGCCCAGCAATAAAATGAAATCAACTTGATATGAGAGGATATGGCCAATGTACTATATACTATACATATACATATATAAGAACATAAAACCAGAAGCAAAAGCAAAGCCAGAACGCTAGCTCATTAACGCTTTGTAAAATGTGCAATATGGTGGCCATTTTCTTGCATTACAACATCGCCATTGCCATTGCCTTTGGCCAACATTGTTCCCCCGGGTAATGCGAGTGAGTGTGATATATAAATGAGCGAAGGTGTGGGCGTGCTTTCACTTTCTCTTATGACGGAACTCATTAGAAATGCGTGAAATTCAACGCGTCTCCTGGCAGTGAAGAAGAGCGTAATTGCTGGCAATTTGGTTAGGCAGCGACTCAACTTTGTCATAAAATTGTTGAGGCGAGCAAAAAATAAAATAAAATAAAAAAAAAACAGAAATAAAAAAATATAAAAATGTTGCTCGTCTGATGACGGTTGTCTGTAGGCCAGATATATGGAGAAATGCTACTTAATTTACTTATAAATGCTTCATTTTTATGCATCCGTTGATTTATTTGATTTAATTAAGTCAGATTGATAGGCCGCGGCAAGTGCAAAGAAAAAACTTTATATTAATTACGCACGGCTGGCCTAGAAAATTAAATCAAATTGCAAAAACATAAAAACGAAAAATGAAAATGAAAAGAGTAAACCAAAAGGTTTAATGCCATTTAAGCGATGGCAAGACCGTTCGAGTCTTTAGCCAAGAGAAAAACAAAACCAAAAAACGGAAAAAAAAACAAAAAAAAAAAGAATCCGGCACACAAAGTGACCGCAATTAATTAAGACCACAAGGCGCTGCGGGCAATCAAAAAACAAACGAAAAACAAAAAAGAAAAGAAGATATGATAATTATGCTTGAAAACGGAGAGAAGAAGGCCATAATAATAATGCCTTAACCAACCAGCCAACAACAACAACACTCAAAAGGGTAAGAGAACATTATAAAAATTTGATGCATTTATTTGTTAATGAAATGACCAAATAAACCCGACAAAAAAAAACCCAAAACACGAACTTTGAGCAGGGCTTAAAGGTTAAGCTGCTGCTGTCTTTCATTCTGTCTCTCTGTTTGTCTGTCCAAACTGTCATTGTCAGTGGCCTTTCAAGTTTGCTAGTTTTCGGGAAAAGCAATTATTAATTATTCATGTTGAGTGAGAGGGGATTAAAGGTTCGTCGGCAATACCTATTATATAATATACTATATGTATGTATGTATGTATGTATATGATGCATGATTCATGTACCAATGTCAATGCCAATGCCAATGTCAATGTCAATGTCAGGCATTATGCGGAGTCTCAAAGCCACACCAACAACAACCACAAGAGCAACAAGCGATGGCCTCACCATGAACTTTGAAGCGCATCTAATGCGAATTCAATGTCACTTGTGTTCCCTAATACAAAGACCAAGGACCAAGACCTTGTCGTTATCATAATTCTGATGTAAAAAAAAACTATTTACATATATATTTAAAATTAATTAATTAAATTAATGGCATGTAATTGCAATAATTTGACATTTTTTCTTTCAGTTTTAACAAATTTCCTTTTGGAGAATATCTGTTGACTATTTTTATCCATGTAATCCATTAAAATAATCATTTTAGATCAACATTTGAATAAATTGTAAAACTTGTTTGCTTTAGAGAACTAAAACGGTTTTAAAGCAAAGTCAAACTACATATAGTGATACTTTATATACATATATGAACATATCTCCAAACAGGAGCGGTTTTAAAGATTTTTAAAGTGTTAAGGTATACAACAAGACATAAGCCCAAAATAATTATATTTTACTTTATTTAATGAAAAGATATTTTTATAAATAAAAACTTGTTTTACTTTTTTAACCGAAAATTGAGTATTGAAATTATTATGAACTAGACCTAAACACAGATGAATTTTGAGTCCGCACATATTTACCTTTTTTAAAGCATTATTGAAATTATCATGAATAATAATTGTTAAATAGAAGAAGCTAATATCTAATATGATTAGTATGAGATGTACTTGTAAATGTTCTTCTGATTATATAGAAACTGTAAGGTTTACTTGATCAGAGACCCTAAATTTATTTATTTTTATATATGTATATTTTGTGGTGCTATTTGTTAGTCATTCGTTTGTAATGCGATCCTGTTGTCATGTACTTGTGTCTCAATATAAATGTATGTATATATGTATATACATACATATGTGCATATACAATGTATGTATCAATTCATCCATCCAACCAGCCATCCATCTTTTCCATCTATCTAGCTTTCCTTTTTTTTTTGGTATCTGTGTCAGTATGTAATATGCATGTCTATGACATTCCTTCACTTGGAATAGCGTGACTCCCTTGCGAGAGTGTCGCCAGTCCTTGACAGTGTTTGCCTCTCTGTTGCTGTTGTCATTATTGTTATTATTATTGCATTTGTTGTTGCGATTCTTGTTGCGATTCTTGTTACTTATCATACACACACACACACACACATACAGAAACACACTCAAGCATTGCAAAACATCACACATGTGTCTGGGGTTGTCTTAGTTGTCTGTCTAACTGTCGCCTTGTAAGTCTTTGTCGTTTACTTCTTGCATTCATTTCTTTTTCTTCGTTTTGAGTTTTCTATACCCTTATAAAAAGGGTATATTAAAGTTAATGAGAAGTTTCCAACTCACAGAACGAAATGCAAACATGTCCGTTTGTCTATCTATCTTTAAGAGATAAATAGATCGCATTTTGCTCATGGACTTCTTTTTACTTCATATATAAATGTTTGTCCTATATCTATCTATATATTTTATATAGCTTCCATATGAAAATGTGGTCGAGTGTTAGGGTAATAACTTAATTAGTTATTTGGTATATAAAATATATCCAGCCAGTTTTATCAGAATTAATTGACATATAGCTACTAATAAAGCTTCAAAGGACTCAAACTCATGTTTTTTTTTACCAATTTTAAAAATTATTGTTTCTATGTGCTTCTTAGAATCCCTTCTCTTTACAAGAAAATTATGAAACATAATTTTTTAAAATTTGTTTTTTCAATTTTTTATAAATTAAATAAGTGAAGAATTTTTTTTTTATTGAAGTCCGTTGACTATATAGCAGCCATACAAACAGTGTGTAGCAACGCTGAGATTCGAATCCATTTAATTTCTTAACCTTTAACATATTTTGCTTTGTCCTTGATATACAGAATTGGTAAATAGAGAAATTACAAGAGTATACAAACTTCGGCATGACTCAAGTTCGCACGGCCTTCTGGTTTTTCTGTTTTTTTTTTTACGTTCGTTACTTCAACCACAAATAAATGTTGAGGCGTGTGAATTGCATTTGTCTGTACCAGTTTATGTGTGTGTGTGTATGAGTGGAGTGTGTGGGTTTATTTTTTTATAAATTTTTGTTATTTATGCAATATTTAACTTGAAGGTTAAATGTCATATGCGTATGCGGGCAAATGCTGTTTATTGTTGTTGGTGTTTTTTTTTTTTAATTTTTTTTATTATTTGTAATTGCACATGTTTAATTCACACAAATCCGCCCATAAATGAAAATGCAACACATTTTAATTTAATTGCCATATGCATTTATGAGGTGAAATCTGTTTAATTTATGTAATGAAAATGAATCAAATTGAATGCTTCAATGACAGCTAATGCATTAATTATATGATATATATATATACATATGTATCATTTGATCGGTTGGTTTGTCGATTTGTATCTATTCAGTATTGGATTTGCCCACTGGAAAAATTCATTTCAATTAAATTGTTTATATATATATCTTTAGTGGGTGGAGGCTATTAGCAGAAAGTGTGGCCATTTGCTAATTTGCCATCAGCATAAAAATCAACATCAATCAAAATAATTTATGAGACACAGAGACAAGATGGCAAGGCAACATAAATAAATACAATTTTCATTTTCCTTTTTTCCTCCTTTTTTTTTATTTGTTATTCCCGTTATTCGTTCTCTGTTTGGTTTTTGTTTGTAGCTTTTGATGTTTGCTTGTTTATGTTGAAACATGTTGCGCATACGAGGCGTGGACCAATGGCAAATCATTTTTCATGATAATATATTTAACATGCATATTAATCAAAGACTCCCGAACACACACAGAGACACACAAACACACACAAACCAGACAAATGTATGTATATATGTTAGGGTATATGGTATATAGAAAGTCATTTTGTTATTGAATCTGGCAATTTAAATTGATCCGCAGGCAATGGCAAAGCAATAATTGCTGTGGTTTTGCCTTGTCTCAACCATAACTCAACCGCATTTGCCTTACCGTGCCATGGCAGAGCTTAGTTGCTTTGCCTTTCTGCTGGTTAGTTGGTTGGTTGCTG
The DNA here is from genome assembly GCA_037075365.1 of Drosophila emarginata. Classification (NCBI taxonomy): domain Eukaryota; kingdom Metazoa; phylum Arthropoda; class Insecta; order Diptera; family Drosophilidae; genus Drosophila; species Drosophila emarginata. The sequence continues at coordinate 974,581 of JBAMCD010000283.1, forward strand.
CCTCGTTTGAGGTCTCTGTGGCATGCCGCAAGCGTCGCAATATACATGCTTGGATATTGTATTTCTGCCATTTCTGCAACTCAAACCTAATCATCTGCGGACAATAATCCCATCATTTGTAATGCACACATAGACGCACACACACACACACACACACACACACACAAACATACGCAGAGTCAGAAAATGAAGGCCCACTCTCAGTTCGCCATTGTGGCAACAAATTACCTGTGCGATTTGATTTCATTTCCGTTTTGTTGCCATCGCCTTCATCATCATCAACATTGGCATCGGCATCATCATCCCAATCATCATTATCATCATCAACAGGCAGTGGCAATGGCAATCTCGTCCTGGCACTGTTTGCTGCTCAATTTGTTGTTTTCACTTTGCTAGTTTTCGTTTATATGTGCATTCAAGTTTTCTTTTGGCTTCTAGATTTAGTATTATATATTTCATGGATTTCTGTCAGAGAAGAGAGCAAAAAAGAAATGAAAAATATATATATATATACATACATATATGTATTAAATGTGTGGGCATATGCTTGGCATGGCATTAGACAGCTGTCGAATTTGAAATGTGACGCATAAATCAAATGTTATACTCGATCAAGCATAAATCTAAACCCAAAAAACCCGCCAACTCCTTCACTTTAATCATACAAATGTTCATACGATATGATTATATACATACATACATATATACATAAATATAACGAATTCAACTGTATTAACATCAAAATTGATTTAGTTTTAATGAAATATTCATTTATCATATTATGTCATCTGAGAGCAAGTTTTAACAAACGATTCGAACCAAAGAGTAACATATTGATAGAAATCTTCTTTACGGGAAAGATTTTGTACTGTAATCGAAATAGGTTTCAGTTTAGATTTAATATTGATAAAAATAGCTGAGTACTTGTAGAATTAAAAGATTTATACAAAAAATGAAGCAAGCATTTCGTCTCTGCCATTGAGTATAACCTGAACCAAGTAGTGATACTTCATAAAGTCAAAAACGATCAATTGGCCATCAATTTACATAAAAAAATTACTTAAAATTATTATGCAGCAACAGCGAATGCTATCTCCCTCACTCTAAATAGCCCATTTTGCACTGGGAGTTGCAGTACAAAACAGAAAAACGTATATCTCCGATAATTAAAATTGAGTCCGATTTGAATAAAATTGAGTCTGCTGGTGCATTGACTATATTATTGAGTGTGCCAAATAAGAATATCGTCAATATCTTTATTATATCCCCAGTTATAGTTTTTCCGAATTTCGGGAGCGGAAGTAGGCGTGCCAAAAATTTGAAACAAGTTTGACCTGCCTAGGCACTAAACCGATGTTAACACCAAATTTTGGAAACTTTAGCTCTTATAGTCTCTGAGATCAAGGTATTTGTACGGACGGACAGACGGACATATCTCAATCGACCCGGCTATTAATACTGATCAAGAATATACGTATATAGTTAATGGGAAAAATGATTCACACACACTGGACGAAATGGATAATAGTTCCATATAATAATACTTGAGATAGGTATACATTTGAAGTGAAAACTTCAAGGCTAAATTGCCAAAATATCGATTCTTTCCCTTTCTGTTATAGAAAGGTTTCTCTTTTACAAATTTGTGGCCATCAACGACAAGTAATGAACATATTAATCTTCAAGTTATCAATACTTTATCACCTCAATTCCCTTTGGTTTCATCTATATTACATACTAAGTACGTACTAAGCCGACAAAGTGCAACTCAAGTCATATTCCACTCAACGAAATAATATATATTTCTATCATAAATTTAGCTGACTTTGCTAACTTTTTTGGCTGCTATGGCATTTGTGTTCGTTACCCATTGCTGTTGCTTGTCGTAATTATGAAAGTTGGCCAACTGGGCTGTGGCTTGCCAGCAACAGCAGCAATCCCCCTTGGGGCCATATAACTTGACAATGGAAAGCTCTCTAGCGACGCCTTCAAAAGTCTACAATAACAGATTGTACATAGAGCGGAGGGGAAGAGGGGGGGTCAAATAAAATTGGAGGCTGGATGGCTGGCTTATTTTGTATTGTGCCGAGGCAACTAATGATAGTGTTGGCATAATTTTTGGCACAGGACATACTCATTATATTCTAAGTGGTCCACAGAAAAAGTTTATGGAAGGAGTGGGGGTATAACGAACAATGTGAGAGAGTTTTGGTTGGGGGTTTTCCTTGCCGCTGCTGTTGTTGAAAGTTTATTTAAATTAGTAAATTAGAAAATGCCCAACAGCTGGGCTAGGCTTGATAGTTGTTGGCGGAAGTTGTCAATGCCAGTGCTTACAAAAGGCCTTTCCTTCGTCCTGCCAACGTCCTTGACTGTGCCAAAACAGAAAAAAAAACAAGAGCATAAATTACACAAAGACAGCGTAGGCAACGCGAAGTTTAGCCTGAGACTGAGACTGAAGTTTCATCATATTCAAGTCCAAGTCCATTTTCGACAGCATCAAAGTCACTCAAGCACACGAGTAGAGAGAACTTTCTAAAGAGTATGCAAAATTATGAAGCACAGCTCAGCTCTGGCAAATTCATTCAAATTTGGCTGACAGACAGACTGACTGACGGACTGACTGACTGACAGACAGGCAGGCAAGGAGTCAGGCAACCAGACTTCCTGTACGTGTACGTGCTTTGGGGCCTCGGAAGAGAGAACTTGGTACAGAGGCCACGTAGCCGAAGTGGCTCCTGCCACTGCCATCACTGTCTGCATAAGTTGTTTTTGTTCAATCAACAATAAAGCTATACCTCCATAGCTATTGCTATTCATTATTGTTGCTGTTGGTGCTGCTGTTGCTGGTGTTGCTGTCGTTGTTGTCGCCATCGTCGTCGTCGTTGCCGTTGCCGTTGTCGTCGCTCGGTTGTTGTTTGTCTAAGCTCAGTGAAGTGTGCCAAAGATATTTACGCCCGATATGCGTCCAAGCATTTCGGGTTGAGGCTTAAGACCAGAACCTGCTTAGACTAAAATGACTATATCACTCACTCATACATACATACAAAGACTATATGAATGAGAGAAAGATACGGGGAGACGAAGAACGAGAAAGGAATATGACTAAAAGAGTACTTTGTGTTGTTAATAGAGCAATAACCAGGCGGCAGTGTAGTTACTATACCATACCCAAAATTTCACTTGGAATATATTTGCCTCTTCTGTCTTCTTTGTCTAATGAGCTTGAATTTTGTTTCCTGCTAACGGAAGAGCTCCGGACACACGTGTCCCCTTTGAAAACTCATTACAAAAACCCATATAGACATATATACATATATATATATATTTATGCTCATACTTATAATGTATCTATGCTATATATATACATAGATACTTATTTATGCGAGTTTATGTTCTCAATAAGCAAAGATTTGTTTATTCAACATGAATTTCTTTGAGGAAAATTGTTAGTTAAATATAAGTAAAGTTTTCAATTTTGCCCATAGCAAGAATCTCAACAAAATGTACTATATGAATTATGTTTTATGGACTGAAACAAGAAATCTTTAGGACAACACAAATGTGCAAGAGGATGTTGAAAAATTAAACAATTTATTAGTTATTTACCAAGCAGACTAGTTTTTGTTGATTAAAATAAAACAAATATTTCAAGCATCTAAAATATCTAACAAAAAGTAAGAAACATTTTAAAGGATAATACTAAATTCTAATAAACTTCATACTAAATAAATTTTCTGTGTAAACTCTTTGTTAATTTCAACTATTTTCTAAACTAAAACGAAACGAAAATTTGAAAGAAAATTGTTACTCTCTTAGCATGGGCAAGTTAATTCAATTTTGAACACTAAATATAGTAAATAAGAGCTAAACATGTATTAAAAAAACGTATCACACTTTGGTTGTATTTTTGCTCTAAGCTAAACTAAAATAACCAAAACTAACTAAAGTCAAATTATACGAGTAAGCATTTGCCAACGTGCTGGGTCATCAAATTGATTAAAATACCAAAAATGGTGGTAGCTGATAGGAAAAGTCTCACCTATGCTGTGGTAAAGTTTTTAATCTAATGATAAGTTATTAGCACGTATTCTCTCTACTCCGGTTGCAAGGACATTCAGGCAGCCTGATAGCCTAGGCAGCCAGTGCAGCAGTTTGCCAGTTGCCTAGCACAAAAACGCGTCACTTTCGCACGGTACGAGTGGAGGATTTTTTGTCATGTGTTTTCTCTTAGTGCAAAACCAAAAAAAGAAGAAAAAAAAAACATAGAGATAAAGAGAAAAGGCGAAAAAAATAACTTGATTCATGAACCTTTTCTCTTTTTTATAGCACGGCCAGTGCTCAGTTTTTTTTATCCTACAGTCAACGAAGCGTAGATTCCTTTTTGGTGTCCCTTTTTTTCTGCTGCTTTGTGTTGGTGCTCTCTCTGTGTGTATGTGTGTGTATGTGTCTGTGTGTTGAAAGGCAAGTTTCACAAATGATTTCACATTTTTGCATAAATAAATGTCAAGTGTGCGTCGGAGGCTAGCCGAGAGTTGCTGACAGTTTTCTAATAAACCCCAATAGAGTGAGGAAAAAGAAAACAGAGCCGTAGAGAGGGAGAAGAAAACGAGTGTGAAAATGAGAGAAACGGATAATCAGCGCGAATGACAAGAATAAAGGACGAGAGCAAAGCAACAAGTTGAATGTATGAATATATATATATATATGGGACTGTATCTCTGCCTTTCTCACTCTTACTGTGTCCGCTTAAGCTTAGTAATAATAATAGTAACCTTGGGTTCCTGACATTTTTCACTGTATATGTACATATGTATTGTACATGTGCGTGTGTGTGTGTGGGGTCTTTTTTCCTCATATATGAAAATGACAATTTCCCATTGCCACAAGACTTGGATCCTTCTTGGTTATTTTAGGACTGCTATTGCTCGGCAACGGGCGTTGGCAATTTTAATAATGTTTACTTAAGGCGTAGAAGGAGAATCTCCTTTGTGTCTCTCCATGTGTGTGTTTTCACTTGGTCTCTGTGTGTGTGTGTGTGTGTGTAAGTGTGCAAATAAATAAATATAACGTGGGCTGTAAGAGCCAAAAAAATGCGGGCTACCAACAGAATGCATTTCGCAAATGTTTATGTGTGTGCATGCCAAATTGTTTAATGTAAAACCCATAAAAACCTTAACAAGCAATGCCATCTTGCAGCTATGTGTATATGTAAACTGGCTAGTTCTATGTTGGCCACAACACACACATACACACATTAAAACATAAAATTTATGGTCGAATGGGAACTCGCATTATCCCTTTTTGCAGCACAAATGACACAGCATTTATATAAATATCAATTTTAAGCTGCCACTTGCTGCAGCTGTTGCCTAATGAGCGGATTAAACTCAACTATATATATACATATATATATGTATATAGTAACTCTAAAGTAAGGAACATCCTGTTCCAGGAAGCCTTTTTTCTGCTCTCTTCTTTCTAACCAACAAAAAAGGAAGGAAATTTACATTAAAAAGGGTGAGGGAAAGAGACAGGAAAAGAGATCGAGAAGGAGAATGAATTTCTGAAAAAATACTCGCATATAGCCAGAAAACGTGACTTTTTACATATTTCACTCAACTCAAATATACATTTTTATTTTTAATACAAGTTTACTTTTTGACTATGACTGGAAAGGCATTTTTATTGCATTTGTAAGCAAAGTAAAGAAGATTTCATTTCATTTCGTACACGGCGTATACGTAATAAGTACTTTCTTATTTTTCTCCTTTTTCTCTTGCCCTCACTCTCCTGACATGACAGTGAAAAGTACAACAATGTTTAAGCTAAATAAATGTAAATGTAAAATGGGAAGAACAAAAAGAAAAAAAAACGAATCGCTTTCGATTTTCGTCCTTTTCTTTTGTTTGCAAAAGGATGGAGCACAGAACACACACAAAGTTTGGCAAAAAAGAGAAGAAAAATATAGCTGTTCATGCGTTTATATTGGAAAATATTGATTTACCTGCTATCAAAGACAGCTGCTGCTGCTGCTGTTGCTACTACTAACCAAGAAGATGTCTTAGAGTAAGCATTTCTCACATCCAACCAACTTTCTCTCTAAGTTGCTGGGAGTGTGAGTGTTTGATTTTGCTTTTATGCTGCTGCTCCCAACTCAAACACATAAACGCAATAATCAATAGAGATTTGTTGCGGCTTAGGCAGGCGAGGCGTTCAAAGTGCATACACACACAGGGAAAGAAAGAGAGAGAGAGGGAGATGGAGAGAGAGAGAGAACGTAAGCAAAAGACAGAGAAGAAGGCTAAATGCGAGTCTGAGTGAAAGATGTGCTCAACAAGTGCAGTTAAGGCCACATCATTAACATTTGGTGGCATACTCAATGTCAAGGTAACGTGACGCTGACTGCCACTGCTTTTCCATATACTTATATATTTATGCACATATACATACATACATACTTATATATAGTCTTGTGTCTATCTTTTATGGTGTCTAACGTAGTCGCAATTACCCACAATTTGAAAAAAACACGCATGCCTTGCGGTTTTTTATTGCGGCAGGTGACTAAAGAATTAATTTAGAATTTTGTATGCACAATAAACGATGTTTTAAAGAAGCTGTCATTAAGTCCAATAGGGAAAAACTTTATTAAAAGAGCAAAAAAAAAAAAAAAATTTATAGATATAAGGTATAAAATAATTTTTTGTGGCAGCTGTGAAAAATTTAATTTACTACATTTTTCTTAATGTTCTTTTGAAGATTTTTAAAGGAAGACAAACTATGAAAATATCTCAAATTTTTTCTTCTCTCTAACCTTTTTTTTTGTAGCTGTTTGTGTGGAACATTTTTTATTAAATAATAAATGAAATTATCTGAAAGTGATTTCTTCTGCTAAAGCAAAATTGCAGAAAAAAAGAAATTAATCAGAAATGTAACTGTATCGATAAATACGAATAAACGTTTTAGTTACAATTGAAGATAAATTTGATTACATTTTCCTGTGTAATTGAATAGAAACTTGTTTTCTAAAAAAAGAACAACACAAACACACAAAATTGTTGTTAATTAGTTAGAGGTTCCGGCATTTCTTTGATAAATACTTTATACTATAAACACCTCAACTTTTGTGGTTATTTAATATTTAAGAATAGAAATATGAAGAGAAGTGCTCTCATGGTTAGTTAGTAAACACGCAATTCATTGTAACCGAAATATAAAGTGGCATCATAACCGCTTTCCATAACTGTTAAATATTGCGTTTCCAGCATGAAATGTATTTTATATTTGTTTTTTTTTTTGTTTTTGAATCTCAGCCTGGCATGTGGCTTTACTTTTTTTTTTCCTTTTGTTTTCTGGGAAAATATTTGTTTCGTTGAAAGTATGAGAAAGTATTTTTAGCGGTGCTAATAATTCACGCAACAAATGCGAGTCAGTCTACAGTGTGTTTTTTACATACTGACTTAATAAGTTGACAGCAGCAGTCAGTCAGGGTTAGCATACACACACCCACACGCACACGCACACCATCACACACACACAAATACGCCTATACCCTACTCTATAGGATTTTCTCTTTTTTATATACATATATTCCTGGAAACTTTTCTGTTACTTTGACAGCCAATTTAAAAAATTGCCATAATTACGCATACGCCACGTTGGCATCACGTACTCATACATGCAAATAGGACAAACATTAATAAAATATATAAGATATATATATACATATATATCTCTAATTAGCATTTAAACCTATGCCCTTGGCTGTCAACTAAAACAAGAGCTTCATTAAATTGGCAGCTGGAGTCGAAGCCATTGTAGGACACAGAACAGGAGACAGAATTTGTGAATGGAGGGGGTACTGGTGGGTTGAAGGGAGAACTTAAAAAGAGATTTCATTGTTTCGCACATGTTAAATGCAAATGCTTTGTAATAACACAGCTCATAAAATCTACCAAACTAATGCAGAGAACAACTTTCAGCCATGACAGAACATATTCTCTCTCTCTTTCTCTCGGCTACTACCAAAATCACCTACATCTAACACCCATTACCTACCATCCTCCCTCTTTCCATACATCTCTAACTTGTGTATGTATATGTTTGCTGCCTGTTGCTGGTTTTATGGTGGGTAACGGGTATGGGGAAGGGGAAAAGTAGTGGTAGTAAGTGAAGGGGATGTTCTCTTCTGGTCTGTTTGTGCAAAATGTTACTTTGCGTAAAATTATGCAAATTTGATGTGCGTTTTGTGTGAGCAAGAGAAATGCGTTTGGTTCTCATGCTATGTCCTGCTGTGGCTACATTTATGTATGTATGTATATGTGTGAGTGTATTATGTATGTGTGTATGGTGGCTGCACCGCATACCAAGCCAAGCTCTAAGCAAACATCACAATTGCTTCTCATTCTGTGTAAGCAAGCAAAAGTCCCTCTTCTTCGGTTTCGGTTGGTTTTTCTTTTTTTTTTCTGTTAGTTGTTCTTGTTTTCGGACAGTAGACAAAGTGCATGGTAAACAGAGCAGCTAAAAATAGTTAGAACAAACAACATGAGACTGAGTGAGAGAGAGAGAGAGAGTCAAACTAAGCAGGAGTTTTTAGTTAAAATGTAGAGAGAACAATAACAACAAACATTTTTCCTACCCTTTTCATGTTGCACAATCTATTGTTAGCACAAACAAAAAACTTTTATGGGATCAAAATAATGAACCAAGGTTCCCCCTTTTAAATCAAGAGAATACATTTTCCTTAAATGAGTAATAGCAAAGATTTAAGCTTAAAGAAACTATAAAATTTAAATTTCAAAAGCTATGCAAACAATACTTTCTACGGTGTAAAGAAAGAATAAAAATTAATTAATTAATTTCTAATGCAATTCTCTTTATCTCGAAGTACCAATTAAAATGTTTAGCTTAAAGTTTCCCCATTTTTCCATTTAAAAATAAACCTACAAGCAGTGTTTCCAATGTATTTTAAAAACCAATCAATTGTTACTCTTTAACACCATTGGATTTTATTTTCTTTTATAAAGAAATCTGAAAAGTTTTGCTTAGTATAAGAAAAACGATTTTATTTTACATTTTGTACTCTGCTTTTATATTTCAAAGCGCCTGAAGTGACATATGGCAATGGAATGTTAAATAAAAAAGAATATCTCATAAAAACTTATTTTAGATTTAACTATGATAAATATTAATTTTTAGTTGATTCTATTGCTCAATTTGATATATTTGGCTCTAGTACTCGTACTTGATACAGAGTGAAGAAAAGTCGACTTGCTCACTTTATATTTCTTATAACTTAACTTAAAAAAGAGGAAAATAAAGAAAAAGAAAAACAGTATTCCTATTCAGCCTAATCTGATCAAAGTGCGGTAGCTAAGAAAACACGTTATATGTAACAATTTTTGCGCCAAAATGAAAGAACAACAGAAGAGGAAAAGAAGGAAGGAAGGAGCAGAGCAATGCAGAGAATTGGCCAGAAACTTTTTCCTAGTAAATTTTTTTGGTCTCGTTTCGTTTGTTGTGGGTAGACCATAAAAGGGAGGAAGTACGCTAAGAATACACGCACATACACATGCCAAGAGACTTGTAAAAGGAAACCGCGCACATACATATACACTCCCTTGAAGGGAAATCAACTGCTCATTATTATGCAAAGTTTTCATTTTGCCTTATCTACGGAAGTTGTAAGTTAGCCAAGACTTAAAGAGCAACAGTCTAAGACGTGGCAACAGAGTCATTGTCGTTATCGTTCTTTTTGCCATATGTGCATAATTGGCAAAAAAAAAAAAGGAAAAAAAAAAACAAAAAATAACTAAGGATATATGACCAACTGGCCACGCTTCATATTTCACTTGGCATCTAACTATATTCTACTTCTCAGTGTCTTCTTCTAACCTAAGCACACGCTTGGGATTTTGGGGCTCCGAAGCAAACAAAAATGACTGCACATAAAATTTACTTTACACACACACACACACACACACACTCACAATTTACATTATGGCACACACACACAGAAAATAAAATTCAATTTAACAGCAGAAGGGGAAATGGTAAAGAAATTTGCCAAAAATGGCGCTTAATGCGCCAGAAAATTTGCCGCTCCATGAAAAATGAGTTGCCCATGAGTTGGAATACAAACAAACAAAGAATGAAAAAAAAATCTACAAGAGCAACACCAAGAGCAGCAACAACAACAACAGTAAGAAACATGTGCAAAAATATATGATTTATGGGCTCAAAAAGAGAAAGCCAAGCCAAGAGCCATGAAAACTTGGCCGCGTTATTTTGTTTTGTTTTTTTTTGTTTCGGCTTGTCAATTTTTGAGACAGCGATAAGACAACCGAAGGCTTGGCAATCAGCATATGCACGACCAAACACAGATACACACACAGACACAGACATATACACACTCTTTACCCATACAGACAAAGCCATTTATGCAAATGAAATGCTACAGGCGGCTACAAAAGCGCCGTTAAACATGCCAGCTAAATATGCCTCGCCCTGCCCTGGTCCCAACTGGCAACCAGCCAGCAAACGACACCAGCAACAGCCACAACAACAACAACAATAGCAGCAACAGCAACAACCATAATAACCAAAAATGTAATTGCCTCGTTTCATTTTTAATAACTGTCAATCCTTTTGGCTTGGTTCTATACTTTCCACTGGGTGCGGCAATTGTTGGAACTTATGGAACTCTCTGTGTGTGTGTATATATGGGTGTTTGTGTGTGGCAACTGACAAAAACCGCCGCTTGTAATTTGCGTTCTACACATGAGCAATAACAACACATAACCGCAACAGCAACAACCAGAAACAGCGCCAACATTCAACAGCAATAAAAAACAATGAGTAAAAAACTTTGTCAAAAGTTATACAGTCGCTTTTTGGTTGGGTAGTTAATAATACTCTTTCCAAATTTTACTAGATTCTAGAATCATCCAACTAAACCATAAAATGTGTCATCACTATTTTTAAATTTCATACTAAGTAAAATGAATTTATGGTTTCACTAAGTCTAATATGTATATTTATCAATTTTGATTTTATATTAAATTTTTTAAACATGGATTTTATATTTAAATATTTTCCAATTTTTAGTAATGTATATATTTAGTTTGACAGCAACAATTTATGACACACTAAAAATAAAATCAAGTTTATTTTTTAAATATTTTAAAATATGCAAAAGAGGAAGAAAATTTTAAATAAATTGTATAAAGAACTCCGTTGATTAATAATTCATTTGAAAATATAATTAAATAATTTTCTAAAGCTTTACGTATAAATATAAATAATTATCTAAAGCCCGTATTTTTTCTTTATATATTTATTATATTTCTTCAAATTTAATTAAAGGCTTAAAAACATGTCTAACAAGCTGCCAACGGATGGCTTCTTTTGAATTTTCTCTTTAATAAATCAATCAAAAAAAAAAATCATTTCAATAATTTGCTCTCAAATCTGTTAAGGTTTTATTATGTTTCTAAGCTAATATCATGACCATAAATAATTTGACATTTTTCATACAAAAGACAAAAGTCATAGAATTAACCATCAAATTTAATTAAATAATCAATAATTGTTGATGTTTTGTGAAGCATTCTAAAACATTGTTGCTTTGCCACTTCAAAAAGAAAGAGCATTTTATTGTCATTAAACCGCAAATAGTTTTCTACTCTTTTTCCCTTTTTATACATTTTTTATTTCGGTGAAACTTTCTGTTATTTTTATGTTTTTTCTGTTTTTTTTTTTTTTTGTTTTTTTGCTGTCTGTGGCCCGTTTGATAAATGTTTGTCTTCAAACTTTTTTGCCAAACTGTTGCTTAGTTCCCTTGTTTTTCAGTTTTTCACTATGAACTCTGGATAGCATCATGGGTCGAGATATCAGTTGAACGTCAGCACTGTGGTCAAATGGAAAGAACAAAAAAATGTGGAAAATTTGCTTAAAACTTTAAGCAAACAAGCGCCCGCCGGTGCCTAAGCCGCCCTTGATGCGGGGCAAAACTTAAGGATAGGTAAGGGGTAGGTAGTTGGGGTGCTATGGGGGAGCCTGTCAGAAGTTGGCCTTGTTTCTAACTGGTAGGGAAGGCTTGTGTTTAACTTTTACATTTAGTGAAATTACTTTCACTTTTTGGTTTCTTTTTTCCCCCTTTTTTTTTGTGCTGTTGCTCTCCTGTTGCCGCAGGACTCTTGTTCACCACATGCATTAATCATTTCAAGTGCACAACACACACACACACACACAATAAGAAAGAGAGAGGAAGAGCAGAGAGCAGTTAGCACCCCCTGCACAGGCAGGCCGCGTTGCGCCAATTACATTAATCAAAGGCATAAAGCAAAAGCTGCAGTCGTAACACAAAACTCTTAGCTGGAGCTCAAATATTTCATTAGAAGAAGAAACACAAACTGGCATACCCCCTCCTTTAACCACCCACCATAAAAAGAACCCCAAGCAAATCCACTCGAACTATGAAAGGGCATAAAATGTCAATTTTAAATGGGACAAAAACCCAAAAATCCAGCAAAGGACATGGCAGAGGGACTCCAGGAGTCAGCAAACAATGCGGCAAATTTTGTTTACCCAACGTGGCAGAGGATACGAGCTAGCCAACAGAGCAACAGCAGCTAGCATAAACCATTATCAGCTGCTTTGAGAGATTATACAATAACTGGTGGGAGGATAAGAAAGGCAAGGAGAAGGAGAAGTAGCATCAGGCACCAGGCAGCGTCAGGTGGCAGAGAACAAGAGATATATGTGGGTTGGTAGGTTTGTGTTGCGGGTCAGGGCCGCGTTTAACAAAATGTAAACAGGACTAGGCGAAGCGATGCCTTAGTTAGTTATCTACCTTTTGTCTGTCTCTGCCATCACCATGTACCCCCTTATCCATTCCAGTTAGCCATCTTTTTACCGTCCCTTGGTGTGTCCCTCTCTCTGTATGTGTGTGTGTGTGAGTGTATATATATATATTTGCCGGATATTAAGGTTAGTCCGCGTAACGGTAATGGCAATGCCAACTGCCGTCGGCCATACCAGATCCAGAAAATGACATAAGGAAATTGTAAAATTTGTAACATTTTATGATTTCTTTCTTTAGTTGTTGTCTTCTCTCTCCTATTTATCCTATTCAAGTATATGGAAATTAAGTTATTATGGTCAACAAAATAAATAATATTTAAAATTTTAAAACGATGGAGAGATTGACCATGAATATATACCTATGTACATATATTTATACAGATATTTGTTATTTTCGTTTTTGACTGAATATTTACTGTGGTTTAAGTTAAGTGTGTCGCTTTGCAACACTCTTTCTTTTTCTACTGCATCAGTATATTTTGTGGATCTGATAGTAGTAATAAGTCATTTTGCAACACTATCGAAAGATAGTAAGGAAGTTGAAAAAGATCAATGTAAATTTCAAGAATATATTTTTAAACACAAATATCTAAAGATACATTAATTGAATTTTGATAAAAGAAACAAACTTTGCTCCTGCTATTTACTAACACTGGCAAAACAGAATGGAGGACCTTAATTATCTGTATATTCTTCATCTGACAAATAACCGGAAAACTAGTTAAATGCATCCTGATTAGATAATTCAATTTACATTTTAAACAATCCTTTAAATTATGTATATTATTATTATGCAAATATTAAAAACTTTTTTTCAATGCAGCTAATTTAACTTAGTTTTGTTGAATTTTCTTTGAAATAATAAATGAATCCTGAATTGGTAAGGACATAGAAATGTCGGTGAGTTGAATGTTTAAAGTATTTGATAAATTAAAGTAAGTAAATATTTTCTAGAACATACTCGTACACGTACCACTCTCAACTATTTCTTGCATATGCAAATGCCATCAACGAGTGGCAAGGATGGTTTTGCTGAATGTAGGAGTGTGGGGGGAGGGTGGGGGACTGTGAGTAAACATTTTAATTGAAAATTCGTTGAGCCGCAGAAAGTAAATAGAGGAGCTGGAGTTGGTAACTGGCAGCGACAAGTTGAGCATAGCAGTGCATCATACATATGTGTGTGTGTGTGAGTGTGTGTGTATCTGTTTGTGTGGGTTTTATGTATCAGTGGGTGAGTGTAGAATATAGTGTTGTATAGATGTATGAATGTGTGTACCTACTGCTAGCTCCTTTCATTTAGAGCCATTTGATTTTTGCATAAGCCTGCACTTTTGTGAAGCATTTGCAAATTTTTGCATGAATAATAAACAGGGGAAAAAAAAAGAGGGCCAACGCCAAAGCATCGTAACTAGTTCCTGTCTCTTCCCTCTATGGAATTCCCGACCCTATCCTACCTAGCTCTCAACAGTCCCCATTAGTCACCCCACTGACCGACAGTGTGAGTGAGGCATGGAAAAGAAATTAAATTAATTAAATTCCACTCGACCTCTTGCTGAATGCGTTCGACATGCCACGGACCAAGCCAACAATTTGTGTAAGCCAGAAAATAAATATAACAAATATGCGCGACTTTATTTAAAAATGTAAAATAAATATTTGGCATCTGCGGCCAACAGGCGCTTTATGGCGGTTGTTTGTTTCTACATATATGTATTTGTACACACATACATGTATATATATTTATGTATATATATAATATATGCCTATATTCACATATATGCATTGTTTTTTCTGAATTTGACCGTTTTCGTTTCGTATTTTTTTAATTTTTGCTTTTTCTTCATAAAGTCCAGTGGAACATTTTTTTCGGTTGCTGGTTTATTAAAAATTTGTGCAAATGAAGCAGCAATTTAGCATTTTTTTTTCCGCTCTACACACATTTAAGATGTATGTGTGTATTTTTTGTTGTTTATTATTTATTACAAACACACCCACATGCTTTTATACACACACACACGCACACACATGGCAACAATAACAATAAAGCTAAACAGGAACAAGTGCTGTGAGTGACTTCTGTGAGTCCTCTAAAATAAAGTTAATTAATTTTTGCTTTTGATTAAAACGCCACCAGGAAAAAGCAACAAACAAAAATATCCACCAAGCAAACAAACAGATTGCCATACTGTTTGTAACCAAATCCGAAATTTATATACTCTATAATCCATCGATTATACTAATCTGTATAGCTCAAGTGTATGAAATGATTGAAATTATCGGGAGTTATTGATCATTTGAAAGATCAGATCACACATTTAAGAATTGAATTACAAATTCAATTTAAAGTAACTATTTTATGTTTAAATGAAAAATATAGTTTACAACAATATTATATAGATGCCAATTTGGCAACCAAATGGAATAGATGAATTATTGATGATTTTATAATAGCAATAGGATAGTCTAAAACTCTTAACTTGGCAGGATCTTTCAGATAGCTAAGATCCATCAAGAAAACAAACATTTTGGATCACTTTTTAGACCTTTGAACAAAATGTATAAACTTGAGTTCAACAAAATGGGTATACAAATTCCACATAAAAAGGCAAAAGTACCAGTTAGACAAAAGAAGGTAAAAAAAAATGAAGTAAAACGAGAGGCAACAAAAGGCTTAAGTTCTATATAGCCCGTAAACGTGCATGAGTCGATGTGCATATGTATGTGTGTGTGTGGTGTGTGTGTGGTATGTGTGTGGTGGTGCCTATGCTTAGTGTTGCTAGGATGAGGCTAAAGCTATGCCCAAAGCGTGTATAACATTTTAAACACTTTGACTTTGGAGACATTAATGAATATATTTTGACATACCAGGCAGGACACCCACACACAGAGGCACACACACATACACATGAATACACACATTGATAAAAACAAAACACAACTGTACAGTTATTTAAAATGCCATTAAATTCCCATAGAAATGTTGGGACTGTCTGATGATGTCCATGTCCGTGTCCATGTCCTTGTTGTCTCCCATCTCTGCCCACGTTTTGCGGTTGTTTGGTTGTTTGGTTGGTCGGTCTGTCAGTCTGTCAGTCTGTCAGTCCATCGGCCTGTCGTGCGATAGCTGTCAGCATGCATAACTGTTGCTGTCAGGATTATAGCTTGTCATATTATGTATTATAGTGTATTTTATTTGCTTTCAATTAAAATGCGTGTGTCATTCGACTGCGCATATAAATTGCTAACAAAATAAGGCGCCAAATTATGCAAACGAGGCGAATGAGTTTCCTTCTTGTTGCTTTTACTTTTCTTTTCTTTTCGTTGTTTTTGTTGTTTAGAATTTGAAATGAGTTTATGTCCTGCCTGATTTGCATATCATCTCTGCCTTGAAAAAAAAAACAGGAAAACTAAACAACTTTGTTTACTCCTTTTAAAACGTCAAAAGCAACAACAAAAAAACACATAAAAAATAGACAAAAAACATAGACGCATACATATAAATACGATATATTTAAATAATACGTATATTATATATATGGGTACATTTATATGTAAATAATATTTATTCATCTTGTAGTAACAATCATTGACAATATCATTAAACTTGTTTTCTCTCTTGCTGATTTTCAACGTTTTAAGAAAAAATATTTTACTCTTTATTGTGAATCAGTTTAATTTTAAAAATCCTAATACTATTATCATATAGCATAAAGCTATTCAACGACAGATCGATATTGACATTAATATTATTGATAGTCAAAGTTTGTGGCAACAGCAATGGCTTTTATCCATCAACGATGGCATTTTATTTTGTCCTGGGTATCTCAGAAATTCTTAATTTAATTTCTAAAAATCTCCTAATCATGATTAAAAATCTATCATTCTAATCTTAGCTATTCGCTTTAACTTTGCTATTTTATATATTCGAAATTGTAAATATATTTATTAAGACTGTAAAATGGTAAAAATTTATTGCATTCCTTTTTATATTTTAAAATGAAAATTTATCGTTCCTGGTTACTTTCCATGCATTTAGAATTTATATAATTATTCAGATTTAAAAAATGGGATACTAACTTGTAACTTGTTTAACTTGTGGAGACAAAATTAAAGGAGCAATTTACTTTGGTTAAACGATCCCTGGTCATGGCTGAGAGTTTATTGTTGATTTTCACTATCATTGTAAAACTCATCGAGTGGTTTTATTATCGCCAGTTTAAGAGCTTTTATATAGCTGATTGGCACAAATAGTCGGGAATTTCAAATGTGTTTTGGGCAAACTTGTCTCTTAATCTCTAAAATGTTTAGATAAAGTAATCTTTAAAATAGTAGAACAAGTCAAATGTCGAATTAACTAACCAACCAATGCCCTATTTTATGTTTAATGTAGCATATTTTAGCTGAACTAAAAAAATCATTGAAATTGGAGTTATTATTGTGAAATTAACTATTTAATAATTCTAGGAAATGTGTTCAAAAGAGGAATTATATCATATAGAGCTGCCTTTACTCTTTTTTAAACATCTATCGTTGCTTAATTTGGACTTAATTCTGGTTTTCGTTAAAGATTAACGAACTGTTGTAAAATTTCAGAGGTTTCTTTTCAATCGCTTTATTCTATCTGTTTATTTAAGCTTAAAAAGAAAAACACCATGAATTCTGCAGAATTTCACAGAAAAGGATACCAAAAAGATTGTATTAAAAAATGTACAATTATCAAATGAATTAATTGACAGGGATTAAAAAAGAAAGTGCTGAAATGAATTTCACTTTATTCTTTGCCATTGAAAATCAAACAAATAAATCATTTGTTATAATATCCATTTAAATTTGTTTAATAGTTGTTCAGTGACAAAGTAAACATCGATAAAAAGTATAAAATTTTTGCGTTGCTTTTGTTGTTCCATTTGGGAATAATAATAAAGCTAATGCCCATGACCTTAATAGCTAATGTTTGTTTTGTCTCATTGTTGAGTGCACAAAACGCTTATTACTGATTGATAGGAATCTAAATTAAAATGGCATAATAAAAACACTTTGGACTTGGTCAGACATAGCCCAGACACAGGTGTGAGAGGGCCTGGCCAAGGCAAGGCCGGACCAGACCAACCAGAGGAGAGCACTTTCAGTTAACGTTGAGGCTTACCGGGCCCAATAAGACTAATGACAGAAAGTGAACCTTGACGGCCAGCTAACTGTACCTAAACCTTAAACTGAACCTGGAGCCAAATATCTGAATCTGAATCTCGATGGTCCTTAAATAAAACCTCATACCAACAGATTTTTGTTATTATTCTTTAGTTGGGGGCTGATTGCCATTGATATAGGAAGCCAGTCACGTTTGAGACTTAATCGAAGCGTGTGCACAGGTGCAGATGAAGTTGAAAATTTCTTCTTATTTTTCTGGTAATTTTTCTTCTTTCTTTTTTTTGTAAACTTTAAGTTGAAGTTGGAAACGTAATTGAAATTGCTAGATATTGAGTAGCTGGTTGTGGCGTATGGCCAGCGGGCAAATGATTAACTTAATTATAAATTAATTAGCTAACAAAGCATGAGAATGGCAGCAGCAGTACCAACATCAAAGCATCAATAATTAATCGCCTTGATAATGTTTTCAATTTCTTGCTTCATTAAGTTGTTTTATTTTGTAGTCCACAGACTACAACGGTCCAAAGGCGTTGGGCCTTTTGTTTTTGCCTCTAATCCCCCCCAAGGACAACGTCTTCAGTTGGCTGAGTCCTGGCCCTAAGCCCAGTTAATACATTTTGTATTAGTTTTTGCAACAAAATTTAATTTTTTTTCTTTTTTTTTTTGGCCCAATGATAAAAACTTTGCCAAGACAAGAACTTGATGAGGAAGGAAGTTCACACATACACAAGCAAAATCAATATATAGTCAATGATTTGGTTTAACTTCCCCCTAAATACATGTATATGTTACTTTTTTTTTTTTTGATGAATTGAAATGGCAATATATTAAATACATTTGACATACAATATTCTGGACAGTGAGCAGTGAGCACAGACGAATCAGACGGAAATAAAACTGAAACCGGATGTGCGCCTCTGATGGCCAGGCCGGAAATTAAACTATTTGTTAGCAAGTATACGGCTAACAACTTTTGACAGGCCTCACTTTAATAATCAATGCTCAAACATTCTTTCACTCACCTGTCTTCAATTCTTTTTTGTTTTGTTTTGTGTTTCTGGTTTTATTTATTTTTCTTCTTTTTTTTTGGCTTTAAAAGCTATAGGAATGAATTTGTTTCAGTATTTTCTTTGTTTGGTTTCTTTTTTTTTTTGTTGTTGTTTCTTTTAGTTGCAGGTAGCGAGCGCGCTTTATTTGAAAAATTTTATGAAATTTTTATTTTATTGTTTCGTTTCTATCGTTCTTGTTTTTTGTTAGGACGCTTTTTGAAAGTTATTTCGTTTGATGCTGTTGATGGTGTTTCTTGGTTTTGCCTTTTGTTTGGCCAATACTACAGCATCAGCTACTCTCTTACTACGCACACACATACAAGCATATACATACACACATACAAACACACAGACACACACACCTTTCTGGCCGGGAGTTATAGAAAGAACAACAACAAACAAAAAAAAAATTTTTTTTTTTTTTTTAACAGAAAGCAACAGAAATGCAGAACGCAGAGGCGCCTTATCGCTTAGCTACTGTCGGATGGCTGCGGACAGCTTCCGCGCTTTGTGTCCTGCTCACGAGAAGGCTCAACTCGAACTGTGACGAGGCAAACTGTATGTTTTGCCAACCATAGAAAGCGACTCGAGTTGACTCGACTCAACACATGCTCTCATGCTCTCCACGACTGGAAGGACGACGACGGCAACCACGACCACGACAACGACAACGACGACGGCAACGACGACGACTACAACAGCGATGATAGCGACGATAACAACGATGCGAAGGCAGCGACTGTGTGTAGATGGTGGCGGGTCGTTGAGGACAACGATGTAGAGAAAACCAGCTGGCGCAGCATTAAAAAGTAATATCAATTTCCACCTTGCAAACATCGAATGCGAGGTGAACGAAAGCAACAGCTAAAACGATTTCCCTGGATGCGAATGCAGGCGTCCGTTGCGTGTCCATGTAACTTAGTTCCCGCATCTTCTACCCTATGCCCACGCATTTAGCATTTAGGTGAGCGTCGCTCTTGAAAACGAGATTTTCTTGTGTTTTTATTTTTTGTTTTTCTTTTTTTTTTGGTTTAATTTTTTTTTTTCTTCTTTTTGTATTTCACTCTACACAGCACGACAAAGTGTGGAGACTTTTCATAATTGTTGCATGCCAATGTTGATGTTGATGATGATGATGATGATGATGATGGTGTTGCTGCTGCTGCTAACACAGATGTTGCGTATACGACTAGTTGGACAAGGATGGCAGCAATGAATTGTTTGCATTTTTTGAAATTCTATGAAATTTTAATTACAAAAGGAACAATTATTCTCAATTTTATAGAAATTATTTATGAAATGCAGTTTGAATAAAATTAACACATGCTATTGTTTGTGTTTATACAGATTACAGCGACTTGTAAATACCCTGTTTCACTTTTCAAATAACAATGTACATTTTTTTCTTTTTATGATACATTTACGAAAAACTGAATTAAATATTATTTAACTGTAAAATATCACAATAATTCCACTGATTCTTTATTATAATAAAAAAAATCTTCGAATTTCAAATGATCAAAATTAATCATAACTGAATCATGGCAGTTCAAAATTTTTATATTCATTTGTGATTATTAGTTAATTTGATATACCCTTTAAGCTCCACGCTATTTCTAACATGTACCATCAATTACAAAAGCAATCTAAATTAATGTATTTCAAGTAAAACAAAATATTTTCATTGGAAAAACAAAAAACATTGCAAACTTTTTCCAAAATTCCAATGAATTCAAATGAACAAACTTTGTATCAAATTAAAACAAAACTATGCAATTAAATAGTTTTGCTATTAGCATTAATCTTTTCTTTAAATGTGTGCAATGTTTAATTAAAAGAACGAAAATTGCAAATTAGAAAATTGAATAATACCAAATAAATGGAATTTTAAGTTTATATAATATTTTTAATTAAAACGCTTGCACTGGTTAAACATTTTTAATAACTTTGGCATGTGTTTTAGTTGACTGACGAAACTAAATTAAGTTTCTTTTCGAAATTTTGCAAATAATAAAAGAGAATCAGCAGAGGCTATAATAAAAATTTATTTGGGAAGCCAGAATTATCAGAACATGATAATAAATATATATTTCTGTATTTGCATTACTAACTTAATTAAATATAATTTACAAAGTCTACATTGTTGGAGCAGGAGTTATCATAGATAAAATAAAAAGAATAAATTAATTTTTAGATTTCGTTCAAATTTATTGGAAATTTAGCATAGATATGATATAAATTTAAACTAGCCAGTTTTGAAAAAGCTACTTTCTTCAATTATTAAATAATAAGCTGAATCCAATGTCCTTTCCAATAAAATTTCTTTTATATTTATTTTTTGTAAAAATTATATATTGAATTGAAATCTTTTGTGTATTTATTTCACAAATAACATCAATATGACTCTAACTGAATATAAACTAAGCCATACTCAAAATGGGTACACACACACACACACTCAGACACAGACATAGACACAGTGGGAATAGTCATTCAGTTTGTACACTCACACATTGAAGGGAAAAAGCGCAACAGGACCAAAATAATTGCGCGTTAAACATGTGCCAAGCTGACACGAGGAGCAACAGCCGAAATCCGAAAGAATGCCAAGAAAGAGAGAGAGTGATAGAGAAGCATAGTGATAAAGAGAGATAGACAGAAAAAGCGCCGAGTCTTAGCCGAAGCTGAGAGAGTTTCCGACTGGAAATATTCAACTGGTTGCGCTTTATACAAGCAACAGGATATAGTGGAAGGCTGCGAAAACATCGACGTGAGCAAAAAACATCGACTCGTATAACAACAAGAAGAAATGCCTGGCTGTCTGACCGACTGACTGAGTGACTGACTGACTGACTGACTGGTTGGTTGGCTGGCTGGCTGGCACGAAAGGACCGCAGGCAAGACGGCCTACAAGCAGGCAGGCAGGCATTCGCGTGCTTTAAGCTTGAATACCAAAACAATTTGAGCGCACAATAAAATTCAATGGGCGCAAAGAAAAGATGGAATGAAAAGCAACAGAAGAGGAAACGAAAAACAAGAAAAACCAAGAAGAAGGGCAGCAGCAGAAACGAAAAAAAATGTGCCAACCAACCAAAAAAAAAAAAAAATAAAAGAAGGTGGTGGCGGGGACTGTTAGGGGTACGAAAGAAAACATTGCGTGTGAAAGGAGCAGCGCCTGTTGAAGGACGAACGGCATTAGAAAGCTGCAAAAAAAAAACCAAAAACACCAAGCAAAGGAAGGCATAAAGGTAGTCAGAATGGCTGGCTGGCAGGGCCAATGTTTACGTTGGTCCTGGACGAGTCGTCGGCATCGTGATGTTGGCGATTTCGAAGAATTTGGTGCAAAAAAAAAAAGGTATGCCAGCGTGTGTCGATTAAGATGCCTGGGCATTTGTTGCTGTTGCTGCTGTTGTTGGGGGTTGCTGGAGGTCCTTTCGTGACAGACAGCAAGGCCAGGGCCAGAGCCAGACCAAACAGGCTTATCAATTTGTATGCCTGCAGATATTTATTTATGAATATCCTTTGCTGCTGCTGCTGTTGCTGCTGCTGCTACTCCTGCTGAGACTTAGACTAAGGCTGCTGCTTTAAGGACCTCTCACGTCTGCCAAAAGAAATGCCGCGTAATCCTGACATACACCTTTTCTGTTTTTATTCTCACTTTCCATCGTATTCGCTTTACCTTCCTTTTATTTGCCTGAGGGTCCTTCCTGTGTCCATCTCCCACATTTTGACGATCTGTTGCTTAATTTTATTTTTATTGCAGATTGATTTTTTCAGATTAAGTTTTTCATTTTACAGGCGATGGCGCAGTTGTTTTTTTTTTTTTTTGTTACTCCTCTCTCTCTCTTTTTCTTCATTTATATGGCCAGCTATTAAGTCGAAAAGAAGGAAAAAAGCAAGAGAGAAAGGGAAAGAAAAAACTGTTGCCTTCTTTTTTGTGTAGATGGAAAACGAGAAAAACTGTTACCTACTTTTTTGGGTGCAGGGTATTCAAGCTAATGGATGGTAGATGGGCAAAAGAAAAGGAGGGGTACAGAAAAGCAACCTCATGAAATATGAGACGCAACTTTTTCCAGCCACTCAGCTCTGCTTCAATTAGCAGTGCAAGCGCAAGCAAACAGAAAATTTTCCAGCAAACAAACTCAAAGTAAAAGTAAAACATTTTCATGCAAATGATTCTGTTTAACCACGAAATATTTTTAACATTTGCACTTACACACACGCACTACCAAAGCACACACACGCACGTTAGCACACTTACACACACATACAAAACCTGCGGCAAAAATGTTTCCACTAGTTAACAAAATAAAATAAAATCGTAAAAAGTTAAAAGTAAAGGAAAGAAATGATGGAAATAATAAAACAAACAAAATCAAAGCGAGCGGAGTAAAGTCAAATATTTACCTTTACCTCAAATGCTTGGCTTATGCCAAGTAATAGAAAGTCATAAAAACTATTGCATACTTTTTAGATGTGTTTTTGTGTTTTGCTGCAAAACGATGATAAATTAAAAACCTTCCTGTCATTCCGCATCAACAGATACTCATTTGAAAGCGATTACCTACTAATTGCCAGCATTAATACGGATTAAAAACCTATTAAACAGACAGTATAAACGTTGCGGGAAAGGGAATGTATGTGGCAAATGCGTTGGTAGTGCAACAGTCATATCGAGTGGCCACTTAAAGCCCGGCATTTGCCATTTTTACTGCTGAAGGTTATGTCAACTAAATGCCTTAAGCTGATTTTCTATGATTCGCCATGACACTCAATTAATGCAGACAGAAAGCAGCAGCCATACTCCAATTCAAGTACCCGGTGCCACCCGCATAATCCTTTTGGCTACAACTTAATTATGTTGAATCATAAAAAAAGAAAAAAGAAAAAAAGAAAACCGGCTTGGCGGTGTCAGTGGCGTTGGCGACGAACCAAGTGCCTTTGAGTCCACTTGAATCTGAAATGCGTTGCCTGAAAGAGGCCAAACAACTGGTAACTGCAGGACACAAACAAAACACAAAGTACAACAGAAAAATATACAAAAACAACCTTTACATTAGATTTCGACGACAATTTTATACACTTAAAATATAATATTCATTCACTAGTAAATTAAATAAGTAACTTAATTGTTGATAAAATAGTTTACAGCATTATTAGCTTATTATTCTTATTCGTTAATAATTAAATATTCTAATCCAGAATAACTATTAATTTGTTCTGATTGAAAGAGATTCTCTGATGTTCTTTCAAAGATGAGAAACACATTAAAATATTAGAATTTAATATATATTACAATTAGTATATAAAGCTAAGTGAATTCAACTACAATTGGCTGTCAAATTATTTGTGCTATTGCATATACCCTTTGTGTTTTAGTTACATTTTACTAAATGTATTTTAAAAGGGCTAACAAAAAATGCCAACAACAAAGTCAAGTGCTTCATTACGATTTTAATTTGGCATTTTACCTGGACCGGAGGAGCGTCTTGTCTGGTGTACAGTCCAGCTTTGCTGTGTCTGCGCTTAATTAGAACAATTTGCTGGGACGACAAGTGGTCTTAGCATAAACTTGAGTAAATGTTCCCTAAGATGGCGACAAATCCGCCTCCGTCTGCCATCCGCTGTCCACCATTTTCTTAAATGTTCAATGCAAATAGTTTTTGCCAAACAAAACAAAAACAAACAAAACGACCAGCATCAGGCAAGTCAGCGCTTCTATCTTCTTTTTTTCACACCCCCATCCGCTATTTCTCTGTTTAGAGCCAAGTTAATTGAATTTTCACACCAAAGCCGCCAAGAAAAACGACAACGAGAATGCCGCGTTTGCTTCCGCCCTATCTAGGCCCTAAGCCAAGTATACAAATATATATACATTTATATATATATATGTATATATGTATATATAGAAATATATATATCTATAGAAGTAGGAGGCTTTAAATGTTTTATTTGACAAAGTAATTAAGTCTGAATAATGCGCATGGAAATTGCTGTCAAGTGGGTCATAATTTGTTAGGCACACACACCATTCGCCCACCAAGCGCACCCACACCTACACTCCCTTGATGCCCCTTTAGCATTTCTTTTTCACATTTTTGACTTCCCTTTCTTGTTAATCGAAAAAGAAGAAAAGAAAGGACAAAAAGAAAAGAAAGAAAAACAGAAAAAAAGTGGATATTGATCAAGACCAATCTGTGGCTATGACCCAGTCTGGCAAACAAATGAAAACTTTTTCACTTCATAGAAATGAAATGTTGACAAGCTAAAGCAACAGTTTGACTGATGGGCAGGATGAGAGCAAATGTCTATGGATACACATATATATAAAGTGGGCTGGTTGGTATGATTGGACAAATGGTTAGGACCCATGAGAAGCCATGGCCAACTTGTTGCTTGTCGCACAACAGCAGCAGCAGCAGCACCATGAAGAAGGCAAAAGTTAAAAAGCCATGGAAAAGTACTATACCAAGATATTGAAGCTCATTAGGGGATTCGGTTTTGGCCGCTACGAGTGGGCGCTATAAATGCGATTAGAATATAGACTTTATTGAAATCGAAAGAAAAGTTTTCACAAGCCCCCCAAAAACTTGGCTTCGACAAATCGTAAAATTTTCCTCTCTTGATTTACATGAAATCACTTTATTTGTGTGGCATGCCCCTTGAAGCGACTTATTTGTAGCGCATCAAGTCTCAACTCAAACACAATTAGAGAAACGTTGCCAACACCCCAAACACACACACAGACACACCACAGTATAAAGGACTCCAATGACAGGAAAGCGTACGTGGGTGGCATGTGGTGTGTGTGTGTGTGTGTGTGGTGGGGCGTATATAGGGTGGTCTGTCAGTCACGATGGGGCGAAACTTTTCGCTTTGGTAAGCAACTGACGCCATTTTAATAACGCAAATTACAGTCAGCTGTATAAATTTAGTTCTCAATACGTGGGTGGGGCAAAAAATGAAAAAAAATAAATAAATAAATAAAACGAAAAATAACAGAAACAAGGTGACTTCGGGTTGCCAGGGCCAGGATGAAGATTCACCGAATGAGCAGTGGAGCGGGAAAGCTAGAGAGTAGAACATTGCTGGGCAACTGTTGCTGCCACATAGAGACAGCTGATTTTATATTGAATGTTGTTGGAAGTATATATGTATATATATGTACATATGTTTGTGGTGTAGCAAACCACATTAAAACGGTATATAAAGTTAAATGCTACGCAAAAACAACCACAATACACCACAGAGAGTAGAAATTTTTAATGAAATTTACAAACATAGTTGTGGATACAGTGTGTTAATCAAAATTTGCCACTAACCAAATTCTATTTATAATGTTTTTAAAGAAAGCAATTGAAAAAATCAGTTAAGTCAAACGTGTATATTTTGAGTCGTGGTGAAGAGCTTTATAGATATTCTGCTGAAAAGGTTACAAAATTACTTATACAAATGTATGCTTGTGTTTTTTTTTTTTGCTAAGAGTAATCTTAACCCTCTCAACTAACTTTTACCAAACTAAAAATAGGTAAAGTAGGGGGAAATACTTCAACGTTGCCTTAGTAAAATGAAAATATCTTGATGAGCAGATAATTATGACCCAAAAATAACTTGATTTGAGCTTCATTTAAGTAGATCATATGACTAAATTATCTATGACTAATCAGGTAACGAAACACTACAAATATAAACTTGTTAATTAATGTCCTTGTCACTGTAGCAAAAATAGAAAGCAAAAAAAAAAGGAAAAATATATTTAAATGAACTTTGTGAAATTAATATTATTTTAAACTAATTTGTTTTTCGAAATTAAATCTAGCCATTAAAGTTTATTTTTTTAATGCATTTTAAAAACGTTTACGCAAAATCTCAATAAACAATTGTTATTTGTTTTATCCCCAAATTAGGAAAAGTGTGCAAATTCTATTTAAACAGAAAATTTGCCAATTAAATATCATGTTAGGAAAAGCAAAAATCCTCATTAAGATATGCTTGAATGTAGTTTTACATATATTCAATATAATTAAATTAACGTATCGAATATCTCTGATGGCAATTGAACAAAATTGATTTGTTCAGTTATTTTTGGAAAATTAAAGGGAAAAGGCAAAATATACATGTGTGTATATTTATAGTATGTATATGATTTTCCTTTGAAATGAAATAAATACCAATTATAAATCAATTTCGTATACATGTCAAACTTCATGTTAATCATGTCGTAATCAATGTCAAATAGGATGCAGCTCAGGTGACAGCAACAGTTTATTTCGTTCAATTTATTTGAGTATAGTTCATTGTCCTGACAGTGGCAGTAATTTAAAACTTTTATTTACCAAATCAACAATATCAATGAAATAATAATACGAAATGTCATAACTAAAGACTCACATACAACACACACACTCATTTAGAAATTAAATTGCAATAATTTGAAAACAATGCCATGTCCTATGCACATACACACACACACACACACACAGAAATATAATGAGTGCGTTGGCTTGGAAGGAGTTAGCTGCCAAGTAAATGAAAGTTTATTATGAAAGGACACAGCAACAACTGCTACTGCTGCTGCTCCTGCTACTACTGATATTGCTTCTGAAGATGACTATAATAATGATGCTCTGATACTGATCAGAAGCGCCATCAGAATGGTGTTCAAGGGGATTGATTCTCTGTTTAAAAAAAATGCATTAAATTACTAAACTTGCCGAAAAAATAAATCAACAAGTTTATTATTAGCACAGGGACAATGAAATAAAGTTAAGTGATACATTCTATAAACTATTCCAATTTACATAAGCATTAAAGGGACTCACCATTTGGTTAATATTCCAATTCAAAAAATATTTTCATTATTTCCTTAATGTGGCAAACAATTCTGTAAAACATTAATTATTGGACAGTCTGTCTGTATTATCTTATGAATATAGGAATTTATTATACACACCTCAGTTTCCTTCAAAGCTGAAAAACTTTTCCCACACTTTTTAGGCGCCCTGCATATCATCTATGGAAAAATATAGAAATACTTTAGTCGGTATTTATGTAAATATGTATAACAATTTTATGTTACATTTTAAAGTAAAATTAAAAAGAATTGACAAAATATATGAAACAATAGGTTGAAGGCGAAAGATGGTGATACCATTGATCGATTAAGTTGGTATAATTTTATGTACCTATTTTTTAACTTTTAAATTCTTACTGTTTTTAGACTTTACCTCCTGAATTTGGCGATGACTTCATCATAGTTTTATGAGTTCATACTAGTCAAAAGATCCTAAATTTATATCATTTTAGCTCCCACTTATCTAAAGGGATATAAATTAATCATTTAATTATTTCGTCATGCATGATACCCCGCCTGAAATACGCCTCTGAGTATGATGATGCATAGCTCCCAGCAGGATTGTCTATATGTACATATATATATATATGTATGTATATATATATATATATATATATATATATATTTGTATCTTTCTTTTGTCCAACTATGGCCAGTGGCATAACCATAATGCTTGGCAGCAGTCCAATTGTGAAGCATCCTTCAGGCTGATGTTACTGCTGCTGCTGCTGTTGCTACCACTGCTATTTCATGGTATTGCTCTCTTGTTGTTGCCACATTATATTGTTGCCACAGTTACTGCTGCTCCAATTGCAATTTTGCGTCACATTGTTTGCTGATTTTGTTTCGGGTCTAAAAATAAACAGATCCAACGACTGTGTTATGCTTCTGTTGTTGTTATCAGAGAAAGGACAAAAACTCCACAATGGCCCATCCCATTCACCGTCCATCTAGCCAGTCAACCGCCCTCCAATCAGGCAATGGTCGCTTTTGCTAATGATAAGCCTTGTTATACCCTCCCCAAATAGAGTATGTATAGATAGATGTATATTTGTATATAAGACCCGCTTCATCTACTTCATATATCTGATATCATACAAATATTGTACATAAAATATTTTTTTCTAAATATTTTGGTTTATCTATAGCCGATTGATTTATCTTCTTTAAAAATTATTTGTCTGTTTTGTCGGCAATAATATGAAATTATTATTTTCAAATTTTATTTTAACGACTTTGGCTGACTATGTAGACGTAATCTATATTTGCAAAGTAATCATAGAGAGTATAGAATCTTCGTCATTACAATATATTGAGCTGTTCTCGGGTCTCTGGTTGTTACTGACGGCAGATTGCGGTTGCCATAAAATCATTATGATTGCGTATTATACTGTCATTGATTTTAATTTTAATTTTAATGTTGAATTTATCAGCTGGGCCATTGTTGTTGCTCTTCGTTTGTTAGTCCCTCCATTTGCCCGTCCCTCTGTTTCCTTCCCTCCCTTCGACCGTCTGTCTAATGCGCTTAAATGAGCATTTATTATGCTTGGGCGAGTTTTCAACTTGGCCACAAAGTAAACACAGCCGTTTTAATGAGTTAATTAAGATTTGTACACGATTTGTTGGAAAAATGAATAATATATATATATATATATATATGTATATATATATATATGTATATATATATATATTAAAATATATAAAACATACATATACATACTCGCATATATATATGTACATATAGATATGTATATACATAAAAATATATCTACATAAATATATATACAAATTT
The DNA here is from genome assembly GCA_037075365.1 of Drosophila emarginata. Classification (NCBI taxonomy): domain Eukaryota; kingdom Metazoa; phylum Arthropoda; class Insecta; order Diptera; family Drosophilidae; genus Drosophila; species Drosophila emarginata. The sequence goes on from JBAMCD010000283.1 coordinate 1,004,288, forward strand.
GAACGGAAAAGTAAAAACCAAAGAGAAAAACTTCAATGCAAAAATTTAATGTTGTGATAGAGTTTTTATTGTGTATATATATAGTATATAGTATAATTAAAATTAAGTTTGAAATTTTTGCAATTATTTCCATTTTGTTGATTTTTTTTTTTGTTTTATTTTCATTTTATTTTTATCGCTTTTGTTTTGTTTTTAACGCAACGCACAAGAAAATTGTTCAAGCCAACATTAAATTAAATATATATATTAATTTCATATGGATAATAAAAAAAAAGATAATATATATTGTATATAAATAGATTTAAGTTTTAAAATTAAGAAAACAATTATTTCTTATATGAGTTAATCTCAGCACTAAACAAATAAAACGTTTTTAGCAAACTGTATTTTTAATTTAAATAATAATGAAATTGTTATAATGGAAAAGTGTTTCTATTTTTCTTCTTGTTTTTTCGTTTGTTGTTATTGTGTATTCTCCGCCTCTGTTTTTAATAGATACTTCATTTGATTTTGTGATTAAAGCGCCTCAATGATTAGTATTTAGTTTTAAGATTAGGCATTTCATTTAAATATTATCACCTATAAACTATGAAAAAAAAGAGAGATGAAACAGTTTCTAAACTGTTCAAGTGGATTTTGTTTTTAATTATTTAAAATTTCTTTTGTTTTTATTTTCATTTTTTACTTGCAGAAGTAAACAAGTGTTAAGTATTTAATTTCAATTATCGCCTGCTGCTGATTGCGATCCCATCTGATCTAGAATTGAATTAGTTATATCTCATACAATTATATAAAAATATATAAAATTTATATAATGAGTTGAGTTTACTTTTTTTATGTTGGTATTTTACATTTTGCAATTTTAAATTGTGTTTTTGCGTTTTGAAATGTTTCAATTGCTTAATTAATTAAACTGTTTTCATATTTTTTTAAATTAAATTTTTAATGAGCAGAAACTCAAAAATATGTCAGAATGCTTTGCATGCTTTTTCATTTACAAAATTAAACTTATTGCCAAATATGTTCAGATATATATATATAGTATAATATATATATATACATATATACATAATTTATATGTATATGCATATGTATGTGCGTTAAGTACACGCCGATTTCATTCATTTGCAGAAATTTGTTTTAAAAATTAATTTAAGTAACGGAATTTATTTATGTTTTTTGCCTTAACAACAGAAAAAAAAAAAACAAAAAAAAAATATTTATATATTTAGTTAATTTAATTCTATTGCACTTGTTCCCAATTCCAATGCCGTAATATCCAACAAAATTCGTCTCATTAAAAAAAAAAGACAAAAATGTTTGATATTTATATATTTTTATCGGTTCTTTGCCAAGCAAACTGCACCGTAGAGTCCCGATAGATAGAAATGTAGAAAAAAATCACAATCATCCGATTAGCATGACTATAGCATATGGCTAAAACCATGGAAATAATTATGCCAACAATATGGCGTCTTATGCAATTTAGATAATCCCATTTAAATGATTGTGAAAGCGATCATGCAAGTAAATATGGATTTTAAATTCTCTAACCAGATAATAACTGTTCTATCTTATTTTAGACCTCTGTGTTTTAATTTTGTCTACATTTGAAATAAATCTACTGTAACAGTTGAAAAATCTGAAGCGATATTACGGAAATGGTGATAAGGAACAAGCAACGTTTATACTTTTCTTTCGTCTAATTGGCTTAAAAGGCTTGAAATGAAATTGATCGTTAGTTTAATTTAATGTAATTGTGTGATTTTTCATCTACTTCTTCTTCTGATCTATTCTTTTCATTTTTTAAAGGCGTTTTCTTTCCTTACAGGAAATACTTTTTCAAATTGTTCACTTTAATTTTTTTTTTTTTATATGTTAGTTTTACTCTTTTTTTTTGATGTTGTTTAATTTTGCTTATACGTTTAAAATGTTTAAATTTAATTTCATTTTAAATAGAACTTAAAACAAAATTCTTGAATGTGTTTCACTTGATTTTCGTCATTAAATTTTATGTTTTCCAAATCCGTTTTAACGCTTTCTCTCTATTTCAATAAACTCATTCATGCGCTCTTTCTCTCTCTATTGTGCTCTCTCTTTCTCTCCCTAAATATTCTTTTTTTGTTTTGTATTTTTTTTTTGTTTTTTAGTTAGTTAGATTTCACTCGCATTATTTTCAAATTGGAATGACCTTAATTAGAAACATGTACTTTTTTCTTTTTCTTTCATTTCTTTTTTTTTTTTATCGAGCTTTACAACATTTTGGCTTATGTTTATGGGTTTTTGTTTTGTTTAATGATTTATTCCTTTGTGTGCATTTAAAAAAAAATTGTTTTGTTATTCCTTTTTTTTTTGTTGTTGGCTGTTGTTTCTGTGTTGATTACGAGGGTCGCTCAATAAGCACTCGAAACGGATTGTCTATATCTCATAATATAACCTTAAATTACACAACCAATATGCACCTATATAACCCTAGATTGCACTCTATATCCCAGTAGATCTTTCTGAATATAACCTCAAATTTCAGTTAATATATAAAAATTAGAAATAGATCGGTTGGAATTTGTCGGCCGATCTAGAAATTGAAAAAAAACAATAATAGTTGGTTTCTCAGTGAAGAAGAATAACTCGGACAACGCTTTAAACATGGAAATTCGAAAGTTCTGAATGGAAAATATTAATTAATTAAATATTAATATTTAGTATGGCAAATTAAATAAACAATCGGACGAATGTACGACATACATACATTAAAAAAATGGTTTTGTAAAATGTTTGAGCTTTAGTCAAGTTACTTACTGAATGATCCTCGCATTTGGGAAAGGGTGCAGTAGTTGTTGTTGTAGTAGTTGTAGCATGTATTTGTAAGTATTATGGTGTGTATGTGGTGTGTATGTGTGTGTATGTATGTACGTGTATTGGAGTGTTCTCCCGGCAATTTTGGCTTTATGTTTTTACTTTCGTTTATCGGTTTTTTGTTTGTTTGTTGGAAATAGTAAAGTTTTGAAATTTTTGTTTTGTTTTTTTTTTTTTTGTTTTTAACTACCGTTCAAATGTTTTAAATGCATTTAGAAAAAATAAATAGGATTTTGTATGAACGAATTTTTCTTTGTTTTACAGGAATTGTTGTTGGTGTTGTTTGGTTTTTTTTGTTTTTTTTTTCTGTTTTTTGTTGAGAAAAGTGAGCACCACAAGGGCAGACGTGGTAGAGTGGTGTTGGTGGTGTTAATAATGGTGTTGGAGGTTTTAAGGAAATGTTCAGACAGTAAAATCTCCTGCCCAGTTCATTTTATAGTCATCCATGAATAGATCAAAGATATCGCCACTGGCATTGAAGGCATCCACCGGTCCCGAATTATTAATTCCACCGACTGTACTGCCACCAGCATTGCCAACAATGCTATTGGCCATACTGGATACATATTCGTTAGTATGTGTTCCTGTTTGGGGTTGGGTAACCGCCTGCATGAACGAATTGAGCGTACTCTCAAAATCATCACAGTCCATGGGTGTGCCATTGAAGTGACCATTGACAGGTGACGGTCCACTATCCACAGAGCCATTGCATGTGGAATTTGTGTTGCCGTTGCTAGTGCTGCTGCCAGTAACATGTTGACTTAACTGGGCCACAAAGCTATCCGCATCAAAATCAACATCGTTGCCCGAATTGTTATTAAGTAGTACACTATCCGGACTACTGGCATCGAGCAGTTCATTGATGGAGGGCTGTAGACTGGGATTGAGATCGCGTCGCATATTATTGTTGCCCTTGGATGATGATGTTGTTGTTGTTGCTGTTGTATTGCTAGTGCAATAGTTATTCGAATCATCACCGATATCCATTTCCAGCTGTTGTGACATTAGCTCTAGCAGTTCGTATTCATCAAAATGATTGATTTTGGCATCCGTTAGATTTTGTTGCTGCTGTTGTTGCTGCTGGTGCTGCTGGTGGGTCTTATCGCTGACGGTACCACTACTATTGATGCTGATGCTATTACCACATTTTGGCGGTGTACTAGGCGGAGGTGTGGCATGATGTTCTTCGAGAAAGATGTCCAATGTTTTGGCAACACTTTCGGCATCTGTTTGCAATGGCGAAGCCAAGCCTAAAACCTGAACAAAAGTTTGAGCTTGTTGAAGATCACCAAAATTATTATTAACATGACCCTGACTTTCATTGGTATCCATGGCCATGTCTAGAGAAACCACCGACGATTGTGGGGTTGCTGGAGCCTCTAACTTTGGCACAAGAGGAACAATGCTGGCCCCACCAGCTGCTGTTGTTGCTGTCCTGCCATTGAACATGGTTAGCTCGGGCAGCGGTGTCACTGGAGTTATCGGTTCGAGGGCTGCACTTTCGGGCAGCTCACCCCGCTGGATAAGTATGTCCAGAACATCGCTAACCTGTTCGGACTTAATGCCAGCTGATTTGCGTTTTGCCTGATTGGTAAGCGGTGGCGGAGCTGGAGATGGTACCAATGCTGGTGCAGGAGACTGTGCTGGCTCTTCCTTAATTTTGACCAGCGGATGTATACCCAAAGCGGCAGCCTTATTGGCAGCCAATTGTTTAGTGGCCTCTTCATATTGGGGTGGTGGTTGGGTTGTTGGCTTTATATCCAATTGGATAAGCTGTTGCTGTTGCTGCAATTGCTGCATATTCTGTTGACCAGATTGAAAGTGCTTCGTTTCAATGGGAAAGACAATGCTGGGTAAAGAATTTGTGCGTTGATGACCGTTTAAAAGTTTTTTGGCTGTTGCTACTGTTGTTGTTGGCTGCACTGTTGCTGCTGTTGCTGTTGGTGGCGTTGTTGTTGTTGTTGCCGTCAAACTAATGTTACCCAACGTATGAGCTGTCATATGCTGGTCATTGAGCCCAAGCAGAAATATTGTTTGATTTCCTTCATTCCACACAAGGCCCACATTGTTGTGATGTTGCGATGGTGTTACTGTTGCTGCTGTTATCGGTTTTGTTGTTTGTAATATTGTGGTTGTTGTTGTTGTTGTCGTTGTGGTTACAACATTCGATTTTTTAGCTGTTGTCTTAACAGGAGCAGCAAGATTATGATTATTGTTGCTGTTGTTACTGCTGTTATTATTATTATTGTTGTTGTTGTTGTTGTTGTTGAATGGAATGAGTACAGTTTGTGTCTTTTGGGTGAGCAGGCGCACCTGTTGCTGCTGCTGTATCTGACGTTGCTGTTGCTGCAATGAATGTTGTTGTTGCTGCTGCTGCTGCTGCTGTTGCTGTTGCTGTTGTGCAGCAGCTGCTGCTGCTGCCTTTTGCTTTTGAATTTTCGCTTCCAGTTGCTGCTTAACCACCATTTTCTGATTAATTGGAGGAGGCTGATTGGAATTTAATGCAATTTGATTAGAATTTGGCACCTTCTTAACCAATCCTTGAGTATTGCCACCTGTCTGTTGACCGGCATTGTTCTTCATTGCGGCAGCCTTTACTGTGACCTTGGCTGGTATAGCCTTCTCTAGTTGCTGCGGCAATACTGTTAATGTCTGCTGGGGTCCATTTGGTGTAGTCGTTATCAAGGTGATCTGTTGCGAGGGCATAGCATTTACCACCTGAGCGGTTACCGTTTGATGTTGATGCTGTTGCTGCTGTTGTTGTTGCCGCTGGCGTATTTGCTGCAACTCTAATTGGGATCGCTGCAATTGACGCTGTAGTTCATCAATTTTTCTTTGTTGCTCCCGCAACAACTCTTCATTGGTCATTATTATGGTGGCAGTCTGAGGCTGAGGTGGTAATATAGTTTGCAACGTCATGGAATGAGTGGAATCGACATGCTGCTGCACCACATCCATTTGCTCGTGCTCTAGCCCCGCATCGGACACCAGCATAGCCATGGGTTGTGGCTGTGTATCCATTACACCACAATTGCTAGTATCCATGGCATCACTGATGGTTATCACTTCAGTGCTGGAGACTGGAGTATTGACAACAGTCGAGCATTCAATAGCCTCCAATGGCAGATAGGGTTTTAGGCGTTCAATCAACTGTGGCTTCGGTCCCGACACTGGCAAATTGCGACGCTTGAGATGTTGCTTCAGATCAGAGACTTTCATCTTTTCCAGCCTGGTCATATCTGTGATCGAACTAGTTGTGGATTCGGCATAACTAGTGGCCGGACTGGGCGGTATTGACGAACTAATGGACAGGGCCGGCGAATGCAGAGGCGGTGGATGTTGGACAACAATTGGAGCGGCAGATGGTGCTGGTATTACTACCGATGCTGTCGCTGTGGTCACTGTATTCGCTACTGGCATTGTTTGTGGTGTTGCAATCAATGAAAGAGTTGGCGGCGTGGGCGTGACAACGGGCGCAGGTGTTAGCATTGTGGCATCGCCAAAATTGAGAGGAGCTCCACCCACACTACTTGTTATGGATATGGTATTGGGTAGAGTGAGGGGTGCCGGAGCTGGAGCCGATTGGGATGCCAAAGCGGGGACCGTCTTTGTGGTTACAGTTATGCTATTGCTGGGAGCAACAGAGACCGAGGCAGCCGTTGTAGATGCTGGCAGTATGGACTGATGTTTATTCAAATTCTCCAGAAACTTGAGAAGACAATTCTGTTGCTCCAACATTAATTGATAGGATGTCTCCTCCGGTTGGGTTTGATCTTGCTTCTGACCGGCGGCACTTGGTGGTCCCTTGTACTCATGGAATTTGATGGTGCGCGCCTTAGAGACAGGCTTTGATTTTGATTTCTTGCGATTCTTGTCCTTGCCGGGTGCATCCGATTTTACAGAGACTGGTTGAAGTTGTAGACGCGTTGCAGCCGGCGGTGGGGGCGAGGCAATGGAAGACAATGGACTCAATGTGGAAGTGCTGGAGGCCAGCGAACAGGGTGAGAGAAGCATAGGCAGGAAATGATTGCCCAGTGGACTGGCCGTAGGACCGGCCACACTCTGGCAGAGCTCCTCAAACAGATTGGCCGTCTCTTGTTTTACTTTTATGGAAGAGTTTTGTGCGACATTGTTTATAGGCAGGGGTGGTGGTGGAGGTGGTGGTGGTGGAACCGGAGCCGGAAAACCCACTGTTGTTGCTTGCTGATTGATCTGCTGGAGCTGCGGTGTGCTAACCACCAACTGTGTACCACTGCTAGCTGTGGGCATAGTCAGAGCCACCGTAACAATACCAGCCGAAGCGGCGGCAGCCTGCAAAACATCCGTAGGAGGTGTGGCAGCTACTACCGTTGTTGCCGCCGCTGAAGCAACCGTTCCTGATCCCACAATGGATGGCTGACACGATACCATAATCTCATCCAGACGTGGTGGCGTCTGTCGAGTATCGCTCTCTGAGCTCTGTGAATCCTCATCGAAGGTAACATAGCTATGCGGATGTTGTGGACGTGTTAACAATCCCTCACTTGTGGCCTTAAACGAAACTAGGCCTTCTTTGACGATCTTTTCAATCGGTTTCTCCGTATGCAGAATGTTCTTTTTAATTAGCTCCAACGGGCCAGGACGATGCTGGATCTGTGAATTTAACTGATCCGCCAGGCGTGCCTTCTTAAGCATACGCTGCTTCTCCGCCAAACTCGGATCAATGTGGCACTCATCCTCCTCAAGTATGTGCAGACGCTCGAGATCTTCGCGATTGGGTCGTTGTTGGATTTTGGCTTTCAACAGATCACTGGTCTTGGCCCGTTCCAGTTGCTTGCATTGTTCATGGATGGCAGGCGACGTTTTCAGAGCTACGAAAACAAAAATATTATTATTAACTATCATTAACAAAACGAAACAAAAAGGAAAAAACAAATGGCATAATTTTTGTTGTTGTTAATTTTTTTGTTTTAATCTTCCCTTAGCTACTTTTAGATTCATTTTTTTCATTCTTCGATTTTCTCTTTCTTTGTTTTTGTGGACTTTTGCCCACAAGCATGCTACACTTTTTATACCCTGTACGCATAGGGACAGAAATAAGGAAGCATTTCTGACCACATAAAGTATATATGTATGTATTCATGATCATCATCATCTGACTAGTCGTATGTCTGTCTGTCAGTATAAACAATTAGATTTCGGAGACTATAAAAGTTAGAGTAGGCACTCGCTATTGGGGCATGTTAAGGGAATTTCATATTAAATTGATGGCCATTTTGATGGAGTTTAACTTTATTGAATAACTCTACTTAGTACAGGGTATACTCAATGTCGTCTGGGACAACTTGCTTGCTTAATTTTTTTTAACAAGCAACTTTTTCCACCCACTGGCTGGCGGCTTTTGTTGAGAATTTATCATTTAAATTCAAATTCGCTTTTGGCTGCGTTGAGCAGAGCATTGAATTAGTTTGTAAATTTGCGTATTTTGTTGATTTTTTCGGCGGTTGCTTCTGCGAAACGGTACGCATTTCCTTTTTCCTTTTTTGCTCTTGCATAAATTTCTGCTCGGTTTTTCCTTTCTCTTTCTCACTCTCTCTCGCTATCTATGTCTGTCTCTGTGTGTCGTCTGTATGCTGGGGGAAAAGCCATTGAAAATGTTTGACAATATTTGCATATCTTTTTGCCAGGCTTTTTACTTTTGAATTTTTGGTTAAAAAGAAAAGCAGATGCTCCAAAGGGCAACATAAGTGAGGTTAATGTAATTCTTAGTTAAGAGGGAAATCTATCCGCATCTCTCAACTGCCAACTTCTCCATTGCATTTATCTAATTTGAAGGGAAAACTAAATGGAACTGTGACAATATGTCACATTCTCTGTCAGATTTTTACTTACATGGTATGATGCCCTGCTCGACAAGCTGTGAATGTGGCCTTCGTAACATCAACTTCACTTTGAGCGCTACAAAGAAAGAATGGAATAAAAATGGCATTAATATAAGTAAGTCGGCATAAGGTTTACATTAAAAGCAATTGGAGATGAATATTGCTCATAACGACAGTTAATACTCTTCGTTAAGTAGACGATTAACTTGTTGGTAAATATTAATATATTTTTTATTTTAAGATTTAATTTATTTTTATACGTTTCATACTTTGTTGCTCTATTACTGACTAATCGGGAAATTATTTAACATTGTCCTTCATTTGCCCATTAGAAGCCATTCAGTAACTTTAATATGCTCAACTTAGGATCATAGAGTATTTAAGAGAACCCAAAGCCAACAAGTTGTAGACACAAATCAAAAACCTCAAATTAGACGACGAAACAACATAAATTATAACGAAAAGTGGGTGGAGTCAACTAAGAAAGAGAACGAGAGAGGAAAAGATCAAAACACATATAAAGCTCATAAAAAATTCACCAAAAAAGAAAACAGCTTGAAAACAAGAAAGGAAAATACAGCAACAACGTCTACAACAAAAATAACAAAATCAAGTGAGAAACTTTTTCTGCTGGTTTGCCTTTGGTTCTAGCATTGTGACAAGGCAAAGCAATAAATGTCGCGCCCAACACAAAAGGCAGCTGCAAATGGTAAGAAGAAAAAAAAATTATAAAAAAGAATAAACGGAAAAAAAACGCACAAATATATTAGCACAATTTCCGAAAAAAAAAAAAATGAAAAGTTTTAATATCTTTATGTGTGTGTGTTTGTGGGATGTTTCGAGTGGAAAGTTCGCACCCAAAGGAAAATTCAATATTTAAGCCCAAAGCCAAGAGGAGAGCAGCGACAGAGACAGAATGAGAAAGCGAGAGAAAAAGAGCTGTAACAGAAGGGCCGCCCCATGGGGCGTATGCGCAATAATCTGATTATGTTTGCAACTGTTGCGGCTAAATGACAGATTGATGTCAATTAGCTTGACATGTAGTCAATGGCAAAATACTGTTAAATAATGTTAAATAACAAATCAGTCAGCGAGCATATAAAGAGCAAAAGATATATATATGTATATATTATACTTAAATGGATCTGTTTAAAGCCCCTTTGACTGATTATTTCTTTTAACACAAAATCAAATTTCAATTGCTAAAAAGAAAAATGAAAGCGTGACTATATCAAATCTTCTAAAACATTATTTAATTTTAGAACCTACACAAACTGCAAAAAGTTTGTCAATTTTTGGGTTTCTCAACTTTCGCCCCTATTTTATTATTTTGGACTTAACCGAATAGTTTAGTTATATTAAATATATAGGGATTATTAATTATAAAAGATCCTTTTAGTGTTATAGAACAAATTAATTTGTTTCAATTTTTTATATGAATTTACTTTGATGCAACGTCTTTCTGTGGCTTTTAGTTTAGGTTTAGCATGTTAAGCATACGACCTGTTGTCTTAATCTCATTACCTCCAATTAGTATTCGAGGCATTAGCGTAATGATTTACAAAATGTGTATATGTATATATGTATATGTGTGCGTGTTTCTCTTTTAGTTGTTTGTCTGTTTAGTTTAGTCATATAATTAAAACGAAATAATGCGCATCATCAGCAAGACAGAGGCAATAATATTACCAAGCCAAAGCCGCAAATGAAATGAAAACACACACATACACACACACATACACACACTCATACATACACACATTGCGAAAATCTTATGAGCCGGGGCAACAGATGAAGGCCAGTGCACTGCTTGCTAACCGAAACTGTGGCTGATTGTGGTTGTGTCCATGCAACCAGTCAGTCAGTCCGAACAAGGAGAAAATAAAGAAAGAGGTGGGCGTGGAGGGACAACCAAGGCCGAAATCGGATGACGAGCATTAAATGCCAAAAACAGAGCCAAAAAACCGAAAATGCATTACAGACTTTTGGCATTTGGCAAGTTGGTTTCGGTTTGGTCCAAATGCGGTTGCTGCATATGCATATAAGCCTGGCACAACACTCGTCAGAAGCAACTAAGTGAAAGAGTACAATGCAAAATGGTTCATCAAATGGTACCGAAATGCAACCAAAGAGCAAACTCGTAAACCATTTGGCTTTTAAAGAGTCCGAATCAAAAGTTTTCAGTTTGAACAGAATCAAAAATGAAAGCCCAAAAAGTTTAAGTGAGTTTTGCCAAAACTTTGTTGGTAATTTTTAGTTTACAATGTATCTGAAACCATTGAATCTATCGTTAAGAAAACGCACAAAAAGTATAAAAAAAGAAATTAAGGCATTTCTTGTGAAACCAAAAATGATAGCCATTAATTATTTGGGTTCTCGGCCTAGATGCAAGTGCTAACTTAAATAAAAATAGGCCAAATTAGGGCAAGACTTTCAAACAAAAGGAAAAAAGACAACACACACACACATACAACACAACACTTGACGCCACAACAAACAAAGTCGACATCAAAGTGTGACGATGATGGTATTAAAGCAATTTGGACTCTTTGTCGGAAAATCATCATAAAAAAGTCAAGAGAGCTGCCAAGGCGCGTAATTGTCTCGACGTCGTCGACAGCTGCCACCGCTGGCCAGTGATGACGCATTCTTGCCAATCAAAAAACAGACCAAAAAACAGCTAAATGAAATATGGACAAGATTCTACTCTAAAGTAAATAAGCAATAAATAATCAAAAATAACAAAAAACTTAATATTTTTGGTGTAAAGAAGTAAGTCTTTTCCTCTTAGTTCTCAAATAGATTTCAAGCTGTCTTTTGCTATTTTTTGATTTGATCCTTATCATAATTATTGTGGGATAAAAGTAAAATTACTACAAAGATTATTATTTTCTTCAGATTTTGACTATAATACCTGCCTTATACATCTTTGTCTGATTAGAATAACTGTTTACCAAACATAATTAAAATTTTAAAAAAGCAAAGAGTTTATAATAAAATTTCTATTTAAATGCTGAAATATCTCGTTAGACGACAGCATAACACTTTCATTATCACAGTGGCGCCAGCTATCTTCCAGCTGTTGATATATATTATCACTAAAATTTTTGATCAATTTTGCAAAGCAAAATGTAAGCTAAATTTAATTTATCTAGCCTTAATTGATGGTTCTACTTAAGAAAGAGGTGTAATAGTATAAGAGGAGCCTCAATAGTCTCGATACTCTTCCAATCTAGCTTAAAAATAACAGAAATAATGCTAAAATAGTGTGCCAACACTGTTTGTTGATCAAGTGGATTCACATTTTAACGGTTGAAGTGTGCCACCATGCTAAAATGTATAAAAAATTCATTTTGGGCAGCGTCTTGATTTTGTTTATGCGCCAGCAGTCAGCCAAAAGCCAGCAAATATTTTGACCATGTAACACACATACACGCACACAAAAACATATAATATATAGTGTGAGAGAGAAAGGAAGGAAATCTCTTCTTAAGAACATTTTTCGCTGGTGACGCCTGTTTGCCAAATTAATGTAGATGTTTTTATACGAGTTTTGGTTTGGTTTTTCTCAAAAACGAAAAAAGAAGAATCTAAATCGGTGTTGCTCTGTTTACGTTGTGTTTTTACACCTACCTACACCTACCGACACCTACACACACACACACACACACATATATACATATATATATATACATATATACGTAAAGCGATTGATAAAAACAATAACAAAATTCCAAATTAAACACATAAAAGTTTTTATGCGAAAGCAATAAAAGTGTAGACGTAGCCGCTAACAACAAAATTTTTCAATCTGTATGTTGTTGCTGTTGTGGGTGGCTGCCCTTCTACGTGAAATGGTGGCGCCCCCAATGATTTTCCCTATTTTATTTTCCCCCAAAAGGCACAGAATCCGAGGCGAAGGTCAGGTAAACAATGAAATACAGAGGCTAGGGGAGTGGACTAACCAGAAAGAGAAGAGAGTGTGAGAGAGAGAGAGTAAAAGAGGGTGAGGTAAAAGTTAGCTGACCACAAATACAATACCCAACAACATGGCACACACACATATATATTTTCCTTCTTTTTTTGTATTATAAAATCGATTACGTGATCTTGCTCTCTATCCCTCTCTCTCTCTCTCTCTTGCTCTCGCTGGCCTGCTTTTCTTCCTTATCTAAATCATTCTATCTCCTTCTTGATTGGCGGCAACTAAACTAAGACGCCATCATCGGCAAATGAATGAAATGTACGGTCGCAACCAGAGGGCTACAGTGAGTCAAAAGAAATAACGAATATACGTGAATGTATATCTAAAAAGAAAAACAAACAAAGAAAATTCAAGTGAAATCAAATAAAGCTCAAGTATGACGAATTCAATAAAGATAGCTTAAAGAAACATTTAAAGAACTTTTATATTAACCAATTGATCCAGAAGACTCCAACGGGATATCAATGTTCATTTTGGTGACCCCGATGTGATCCTTATGAACAGATTCTAGTAGCAAATAGTTCTTATGATGGTTTTCAAATCTTCAATCAATTATAGATATTTTTTCTCTTTGAAGTGCATTTTTGGAGTTGTGAATGAATATAATTTGAGTTATATAAATTACCCCTGAAGCTTTCTATTTTAGCACTAAACTTAAGGTAACGCAAATCAAAGCACTCTACATAATTAAGATGCTTTCTAAGATTTTCTAAAATAAAATATTTATTTCAGTATATCAAAGTTGTTAAAGAGACAACCACAGGATTTGCAATATTAGTATTAGAAAAGCAAATGAAATTTTAGAGGATTTAGTTCTTGCAGTTACAAGAAACCGCAGAAATCAGTGTCTTTGTGCCAATTTCTTAACAGATTGCAATGACATTTACCATGGCTGTGGCATGGATGGTATTGGGCATGGGGTGGTATGGGGAAATGGTGGTGAACTGGCACCCCCTTTTCCGGTCTGCCTTTTAGTCATGGGGCGCCTTTTGGCGCCCATGGCAGCATTTTCGACGCACTAAACCAACCAACCGACCAATTCAAGTCGCGTGCAGCGTGTTTATTTGTCAAAACATTTTGCAATGCTTTTGCTGCCGCCTTCGGATTTTTCGGCTTTTCTTTCATTTTCATTTTCTTCTTGGTTTTCTGTGCCATGTGTTTATAATAAATTTTGGTTGCAAATTGCAAAATGTTTATACTGACCGCGACGGGTAGCCATTTCTATGGCTGGTGGTTGTTGTTGTTCTTATTGTTGCTGGTTATTGCTAATATGCAGTTTATTGTTGTTAGATAACTTTGTTTTTTTTTTTTTTTCGGCTGCCTGCCGGAAATTTTTTGCACAAAAATTGTCGAAACAAAATAGAAAAAGAATCAAATAGTATAAATATTTAGAGCCTTTTAGCCACATCCACAGACAACCAGGGTCAGGGCACATGGATCTGTGTCTGTCTGTGTGTGTGTGAACTTTTTGGTTGTCCGAGCATTTCCGGTTTTGGCCCAAATGCAGGCGACAAGAACTGTCAAAACTATTAGCGAGTGTGCAGCGCCAATACACACGCACACAAACAAACACATATGTGAATATATATAAATATATATTTGTAGATATTTCTTGTGACCATTCAAAATTAATAAGTATATTTCTCTTCACTCAAAAATGCCAAGCCAAAAAATAAAAAAAAAATATGTAGGCCAAGCCAAAAATGAAATAAGAAGAAAAATTGTTGACAAAAAAAGATTCTTGCTTCGTTTTCAGACTCTTTCAACTATGAATGAGTTTTGTATGTTAGGGCAAAGGCGTGGCACATCAAGTGTACGCCTTAAGTGCCTGTAGCGCACTGACAGCTTCATTAAAACCGTGTGCTCTTGTAAAAATACCCCTCGCACCACCAACTAGCAATAACAATCCGTCCGACAGTCCATCCCACCAACAGAATATTCAATTATGAGCAAAAAGATTCTCTTCTGACTTGGTCATCATGATGATGATGTTGTTGCTGGTCATCATTTATGACTAAGCAGCAATAACAACAATAAATGAATAAAATAAAATTAAAGAAAAAGAAAACAAAACAAGTTGACAAATGCCAAACAGCCGCCAAGAAAAAGATGGCCAAATGTTTATGTGGGCGTACTAGCTGCGACTAAATCTGTAAACAACTAAAAAAAAATAAAACTAATGACATGGAAAAAGGGCTTAAAGTTTTTTAGTGCTGTTTTTGTCGTTTTGTTTTGTTTTGGTTTGTTTTGCTCCAGTGTCGCAACTACTATAACTAAAAACCCTCTATCTAGTAATGAAAGGTAAGCTTAATTAGATAACAAATTATTCAAGCGCTAGGAAATTTACTTATTTTCTTATAATAATGTATTCCCTTTACTACATTTTGAACAACATATTGTTTTACTTAAATGAAACAAATAAACAAATTCTATTCAGATCTAATATCAGCTTGTAAACTATAAACAACATAAAATAACATAAGAATATATATTTATAGGATATCTCTCTTTCTCTCTTGTTACTCACATTCTTTATTCTTATCCATGGCCGGCTGTAGCGGACTGGAATCAACAATAGCTTTTGGTGGCGATTGTCTAGCATCATAGCAATCGGAATTGTTGCCATCATCACTGCTCCCCAGAAATGTAGCATGCAAACGTTGTTCACCTGAAATTATTGATTATTTCCATTTAAATTTAAAATGATATATATATATTCATTAATTTAACTTACCCTCTGACATATCGTCGTAGGCCTCGTGCAATAATATTATATCCTGAAATGAATGCTCTAGGGCCTTACCGCTGAGCCTGGTGGCCAGCAGGCCGTTGCAGGTGGCACTCGAGATTAGTTCAACTGTTGTTAATGGTGATGTCGATATGGTGGCAAGCAGCGAGGAACCGCCGCTGCCACTGCCGCTGCAACCACTGCCGCTACTACCGCTGCTTAAACTATGCAGTGATGATGATTTCACCAATTGCGTCTTTTGTGTGGCCTTTAGAGTCCGGGCTAGACTCTTGTTAGGCGATGTGGATGTGGATTTATTAAGGAAACGCGTCGCCGTTGCTGCACTAACCGATTTCAAACTGGAATTCGAACTGGAACTAGAGCTGGAAGAGCTGCTGCAACTGCTCAAGCTGCTGCTTTTGGATTTTTTGGAAGAATTTGAGCTTATGGAAGAGGCGGGCGAAGCTGAGGATGAGCAGCTGCCTAAAATGATTGTCTGTGGCTGTTGCAATTGCAATTGATGTTGCGATTGTTGCGATTGGTGCTGCTGTTGCTGCTGCTGTTGATTATGATGTTGCTGGAGTGTATTGTGGTTGCTGTTGCTAGTCGATTTGGTATCAATTGTTATGGGTATAACACTGGTTGCCACCAATTGATGCTTCTGTTGCGCTATCAAATGTTGTTGCTGTTGTTTACTTGTTGCGGTTGTACCTACTACTGCTGCCGCTGCTGTTGCTGCTGTACTTCCGGAAGTGCTGCTCTGAAACCAATTGGGAAAATTACCCTTTAGCGTGTCTAATAGATCCTGATCGAGCGGTACACGCCACGATGCTGGGCCGCCGTCCACGCTGTGCGTAGACTCTGAAAAATTAAAAATAATAATAATTATTTAACAATTTATTATTACCATACCATATCGATATATCGTTTTATTAATAATTTAAAATTTACATTTCTTTGGATATCGTGTCAGTAATACTAAACTTATTTGGATTGACGCTAATTAATTATTTTATGGGTCTCTATCACGCACTCACAGACAACGTTTCCTGTTCTTTGCTATTTTTCATTATATTTGAGTTTTCTTAAAGTTCTCCGCTTACATTTAACTAAAAGTTAAATTAGCAAGAACGTTTAATACATCTTTTCTTAATTTAGACGCAATTACAATATATCGCAATAGCCACTTAAGACCACTTTTAGAACTGTCTGTCAGCTCGATTTGAACTAAATGGATATGGCAAGTCAAAGAACTAATTGCACACATTTAATGAATTTTCATTGCGAAAATCAACTTAGTTGAGAGTGGGGGGAGTGTCTAAATTGATTTTATAACTACTTAAATACAATTGACTTGGCCAATGCATCTCAAAAACCGAGCAAAGTGAGTTTCCTTGTCTCTGTCTCTCCCTTTCGGACTTTCCCTCTGTCAGTCTCTCTCTCTCTCTCTCTTTCCATTTTCTCCATAGTTTGCTCTGTCTAAGCTGCACAAAATGTTTACCACTTTATTTTCGCCCATTTCTTCTTTAATTGCACTCTTCTTTAGCTTTTCATTTTTGCAAACTTCTCCTCTTATACACTCTCCCTCTCATTCTATCTTTGGGTGTGTGTAGCAACAAGTCCTTCGGCAGAGGGGCAAGCGGCACTTTGCACTCGCCTGAAAAATTCATTAAGTTTTTCCCTCCATTGCATTGGTCATAATGAACTTTTCCAAGTAGATTTTCCTTTGGCTGGCCACAGAGAAGTCACTTCATTTGCATTTGCAGAATATATACATATATATATATATATATATACATATATATATATATGTATATATATTCGTTTTCTGTTTTGTTTTTAACCATTTCTTTTTCTTTTTTACTTCTCTACACATTTATTTATTTTGATGTTCACCCTTCTTCGTGGCAAAGCCAATGACGCGCTCTGCTCTGCCGTGCTGTGCTAGTTATTTATGCTAAACACTGCCAAGTAACCTAGTTTGACGGCAACCACAATCCTCCCATCCCCTTTCCCACACTCCCTTAACCACATCACATCTTGATTACCACCCGCACTCACAATATATGCTGCTGCACCTTACCGCACCGCTTATCCATAGCATAGAAATCACACTTAGCAGAGTACGCTAGTTTATATACCCTGGATTACCGTAAGGTAAAAGGGTATACGAGATAATTTTAGCTAGTGAAATAGTAAAAGAGCTACTTGTAACACTAATGAAAAAATAAGCAAAAGGAAATACCATTACGACGAAATATGTTTTAGTTACAATTTTTACTAGAATCTTTCAATCTTTGTCGTTTCACTATTATATCAATGTCCTTTTAGTTCATCAGTCACACTAGTTTTTTTTTAAAGTATTTCTTTCAGTAGGGCTTTTCCTTAAATTACAGAAGTATTAAATATATAAAAGAATCAATCCAATAGTAATCCTTAAATCAATTGTAAAATATATTAAAATAAATTTTACTATAGGGAAAGTTATGATCTAGTCATTAATCAGAGGTAGCCAAGCTGCTTCCAAGTCGAATATTGTGATTTATTTTATATGATAATATGATTTTCCATTTAGAAAGAAAATTTTTGACAATTCTTTAAAGAAAGAAAAGATTATCAATAGCTATATTAAATAAAATGTTTACACATTTAGCTTGCTCTATTGAATCAAGTTAATGAAAATTGCATCAAGCCGATTGTCAACTTGGGGAGTGCATTTAGATTGAAATTTCAATTTTTGTCTCTTTCTCTGTTTTTGGTTGTTTAGTTTTTTTCTTTTTTTTTTTTGGCAGAAGAGAGAAACAATTTCATTTTTATAATTCTAATTTGCCGAATCACTGAATTTTCGTCTTAATAGTGGCGACAGTAATGCAAAATCCGATGAAAAATCTTGGCACTTGATGGCCAAAAATTGCATCATGCTTGGGCAGCGCAGCGCAAAAACGCGACATTCCCAGACGCGCCTCAAGTTATGCAATGTTATTGCCGCACATTTTTAGCTCTTATAAAATATAAATAAACCAAACTAAAACCAAAACAAAAACAACACCAACAAAAATAAAGACAAAATAAACCTTTTTTATATATATAGGTATATATCCTTTGCCAACATAGAGAAGACAAGACTGACATGCACTTGTCAAATGTACAGTTTGTGTTATTTTTGGCAAATGGTTTTATTCTTTTTTTGAAAATAGCTTAAAAAGGTTCCCACTTTGCTCAACTTTGTTGTGTGTACTTCTCTTGGTATTGCTGCATATTTATAGAAGTGGTCCAAATCTTTTAATTTTTTGCAACGAATCAACGAATCGAGTTAAGTAGTAAATAATGCATTTGGGCCAGGCTGACAAGATGTGGCAATTTATGGCTAATTAAAGCAGTTGCAAACAAAAAATAGAAAACATGCAATAGACAAACAACACACATCACGCGACACCACCTCCCACAAAATTTGGCATGGCACCCCCACCCATTATCAACTTATAGCACTTCCCGCTAATTCTTCTTGTCTCCTCCTTGCCATATCCCTCGTTATAGTTTTGGCCACAATGCAGCAGCATAGCTTTGATGCTAGCTATCGCCTCCTGGCGCGACATATTGTCCACACGCAGGCCAAAACATTCAAGCCATTGCCAATTCTAATTATAAGTCAAAATTTTCTTTTGTTTCCTTTGCGTTTTTGTTTGGTTTTGGTTTTGGTTTCGGTTTCGGTTCGAATTCTTTTATTTTTCTTTTCTTGCTTTTGCTTTTGAGCTTCAAATTGAAGGAGAAACGCCCTGACCATTACAACTTGTCAACTAGGCGTATGCGCAATGTTCACGCTCTACCGATGACAAAACAACAATTGAATTCAACAAATGGCAAAGGTGTTTCAATGTATTGTTGCTTTTGTTGTTGCTATTGTTACTGTTGGGTAAAAGTGTCAAGCGGAAACAGAAAAAAGGAAATTATCCTAAAAGCAGATTTAATGATGCGTAAAAAGAAAATTTCATTAAGACACAAGCAAAGAGAAAAAAAAAAGAGAGCAATCCCCAAGGGGCAAGAAACAGTGGCAAATGGCTTTAAGAAATCTCTGCTAAATGGTATAATTATATATAGATATTGTTTAAACAGCCAGTACAAGTAAATATTGGTTCTAATGAAGATGAAAGAAACATAATGATATTAAACTAAAGAAAGAATGAAAGATTTTAAAACAATAATAAACAAGTATTTCTCTTTACGATAATTAACTATATAAACAATTAAATTTCAAGATTTTAATCCTAACCTGGATCCCGTCTCCGTCTCATTCTCTGCCAGTTAATACCTATCATTGCACTAATTGGAAATGCTAAAGCAATGATTAAGCAGCCAACAAAATAATTTGATACCAAATGCTTGAAAGCAAGACAAAGAGATTGAAAAGGTGGAAAGGGAAATCTATCAAGTGGTGACTTTGAATTCGATTCGTTAATTCAAATGAAATCAATCAAATGAAATGAAATAATCTCTTTCAGCATAATTAAATTGCAAGAATAGAATGTTGTACAGAAAACCCAACAAAATGCAAAGAACTTTAAATCGTTTGTAAATTTCAAAATTTTCCTGGTATTTACTCAATTAATTGTTGTTGTATGGCTTTATTCATATATATACATATGTATATGTACATATATATTTGAAATTAATTTGAAACTTGTTGCTATTATGCAAATTTCAATCAAACAGAAATTCAAATAAAACACTCACACACGAAACAACCCAATGTCAGCCACAAATAATCTACGTCCAAGCCCCTCACTAACATCAAGAGTTAAATCAATAAATAAAACAAATACACACGCACTTTTGATAGGTTACCGTTGTTGTTGATGGCCAAAGAGGCGTTGACAAAACTATATAGTCTCTCGAAATTGTATAATAGAATAAAACGAAGAAATCAGCCAACCACAACCCAAAAAAAAAAAAAAAAAAAAAGAGGCGAGCAGAATAGAAGAGCAAAAACAACGACGTCGAAAAGGACTTAAGCCGTAGCACTTAAGTTGATTTTATGGCCAAGAGCAACAGTGAGTGAAATAGCATGATAGAAAAGGAAAGGGAAGCGAAGGGGAGGGGGAGGGCCAGGCAAGCAGCCTGCCATGACCAAAACTAATCATTCAAAGCATAGCGGAAGTTGTGGCGGAAGTTGCCAGTCGAAGGATGTTCTCTCCATATGTATATCTGTGTGGGTGTGTGTGTGTGTAGTTCTGGCTAAACATCAATTATGTATGCTGCTGTATGCCAGCAGCAATACACGAACCAACGCGCCGCAAAGTATGCTATGTCGTACTTCCCTTTGCCCTTTTGGCAAGCTACAGGAAACAGGATGCTGTAAACGTTACAATTCAACATAATCGATGCTTGTCGTACGAGCCTCGCATTTAACCTGGCAATTTGTCTGACGACTGCATAAACATTTAGTTTTATTTCCAGTTTATCTTCTTCGGCCTACCCGAACACCTTACCCCAACCCCTTCCCCTTCCGCCATCATACTTTGGCTTTAACCACCTTTCCAACAATAAATCAAATGAGAATGAGAAATTTAAAGGCCAAAGTTACTTTGCTTCTCTTCTAGTCACGTGGCGTATGAAAAAAAAAAAGAAAAATAAACAAAAAAGTAAAAAAAAAAATTGCTGTTGTATTAAAAATGCACAAGAAAAAATAACAAAAAAAAACTAGAAGGATGGGCTAACTTCGGCCGTGCCGAAGTTCGTATACCCTTGCAAACTGTCTTTTGATTTATATATAATTTGCCAGAATCATATGGAAGTATATAAAACCCATCAAATATAAATTTGATGTCCGTGTCATAAAAAAAAAAACAAATTTTTTTTTCCCCGATTGTTCCTATGACAGCTATAGCATATAGTCGACCGATTCTGATAAAACTTAAAAGATATATTTCTTTTTATATAAAATTGTCAAATAACAAATTTCGTGACGATTGCTTAAAAAACACCTAAGTTATTGAACAAAAACTATATTTTTGGCTGATCGTTCCTATGGGAGCTATATGATATAGTCGACCGATTCTGATGAAACTTGGTATATGTCTTGGGAATTATATAAAACTCACAAACACTAAATTTAGTGACATTCGATTGAAAAACAACAGAGTTATTGATGTTAAACCTTATTCCTGACCGATCGTTCCTATGGGAGCTATATGATATAGTCATCCGATCGGGATGATTCCGAGATATACAATGCCTGCAGCAAAAAGAAGCCTAGGTGCAAAATTTCAGCTCTGTAGCTCCAAGGGTCTCGGAGGAGATTGCGTTGATCCAGACAGACGGACAGACGGACAGACGGACGGACGGACAGACGGACAGACGGACATGGCTATATCAACTCAGCTCATCATGCTGATCAAGAATATATATACTTTATATAGTCGGAGATGCTTCCTTCTATGCGTTGCAAACTTCTGACCAAAATTAATATACACTTTGCAAGTGTATAAAAAAAGAGAAAAGGGAAAAATAAAAAAGGAAAACGTATTTAACCTACTGAACTTTTCTAGTAGAACGTGAGGCCACGATTTTTTATTTGCTTTTTGTTGCTTTTTGTTTGTTTCTATCTTTACATATTCATTTGAATGCCAATAACAGCTGCAACAGCAGCAACAACAATAGCAGCAACAACGAGACAGCAGCAACATCATTGCTGACAGCTTCGACAAGCGAGGATTATGCAAGCGCCAGAAGACACAGAAACATCATCGCGAGGGAACAAATAAAAACGCAAACACCCGCCATATGTCGTTACAGTCGATATGTGTTCGATATATGTGTATGTGTGTGTGTGTATCTGTGTGTGTGTGAGTGTGTATTTCGGTGGGTGTTTAAATTGATATAAATTGAAAGGTATATTTGTAAACAATACACAGAGACGTCATAGACAAAAACTCATTTAAATGTGATGAGGTTGATGATGATGGTGGTAGAAGGAAAAGCAGCAACCAACCAACATCTAGAAAATTCAACAATAAATACAAATGAGAATTTGAAGGCTCACAAGATATTTTCAACGCACTCTCAATACTCTCAATGATTACATCTTTTAAATAAAAAAGGAAAAACAAATTTGGAGAGACAGCCAAATAGCTTGAAAAGTAATTTTCAAATGATTTCCAGTATTATTTAATGCTATTTTTCTAGTTCCGATCATAGCAATGGAAACTATATAGAATTATATTAGTTAACTAAAGCTTTAAGACTCCAAAGACAATTTTAATCATTGTTAAACATTTGAACTTTGTAAATTGTCGATCTCTCAATTTTAGATTTTTTTTTTTTTCATTTTAGAAAACCAACTTTCAATCAATATTTGATTAGAAGGGTATAAATAGGTAACATGATACTTTATAACTATTTATCGATCATGACATTTTATTATATATAGTTAAACGAACAATAATAGAGTCACTCTCTGAACAATAGAAAATAAATAGGTTTTTGTGGTACATTTCAAACATCTGGTAAAATAAATAAACCCTTTTTTACGAATGTATTAAAACTACAGCAACAACAAGAAGCTGCAGGTTTTTCAGTAAACTTGCTACTCAATTTTGGTCATAATATTGAAAACTTGTTTCACCACTACACACCGAAATATAAGTATAATAAATAATTTATAGTGAACGCTCTTTTTAATATGCATAAAGTGGTATTGCCTTATTTAGTGGATTAGCTGGCAGAAATTTCGCATGTTATCGCAACTCTTGACAAGTGTCAGAGAGACCAATTGCCAGTAGCTCGAATAGCAAACAACGTCCAATAAATTTAATATAGAATAAAAACTATAAAAAAAAATAATAATTTTATATATGTATATGAAAAAAATTGTAATAACAAAAATGAAAGAACGTGTTAGTTGGATCGACAGCTACTAAAACAACAACAATAACAACAAAATGTTTAAATGTTGGCATTGAACATTGAAATATTATTTTGGCCTGCGATATGTTTTGGACTGTTTGCCTGTTGGCCTTATCAGAAAGAAAATAGCAAGAGACGCTGAGTCATAAATTTTATAAGACAATTGGCTGTATTGTATATCAAAATTACTTTACTTGCCTCAACTAGTTAAAAATTCGAATTCAATTATTTTTCAATTAGCTTTAGAAACTATTTTTAATTATTCATTTATCAAAAATATTACCTTTGATCAGTTATCCTATATTTGCTTGTTTCTCATCTCATTAAATACTTTTTTACTGTAAAATGTAATCCGTTGCAATGTGAATTTTTTGACGAATTCACATTAACAATTTTGAACACTTTTTGATTTTTTTTAAACAAAATTTGCATATAAATTGCTTCAATAATCATTTAAATTGAACATATTGTTTTTTATATGACATTTTCCATAATATTTCAACTTAAATTAACCTTTTAGCAATGAACATTTTATAGACCGAACTGAAATGGTTTCACTTTAAAATGTTTTCAAGTGCTTGCTGCTTATCATTGAGTAAAACTCTCTCACTTGGTTCACTTGGTATTATTTTCGAATAAATATAAAACAACTTAACTTAAGCAAGCATATCAACATTAAAAAAAAAAAACAAAAAACAAAACAAAATATTGACAAAAAAAAAAACGAAAAAAATAATAATAATAATAGAGAAATGGCGTTATCAGCGTTGCTGAGTCATTAGACAATCGGCTAATGCTTTTTGCCGCTTTATCAGTCAGTCAGTCAGTTAGAAGGTAGCTTAGGTGTAAAGCGGTAAAACGAAGAGCGTTCAATTAAAGCGTCCAGCGTGGGGAGCGCACACCGGCAAACTAAACTGGTCGTTGAGTGGTTTGGGAGAGAAAGAGAGCGAGAGACCGTTGCTCAATCAATGATGACGTTCGATTGACCAACTGACTGACTGGCTGACTGACTGCCTGACTGATTGAAGTGGGCGCGTCATCGACTTAACTAGCATTATGTGAGATTTTTAGACAACAAAACGTAGCAAAAACCTATTCTATGCTGTTGACATATTTGCGCTTCATTGCGCTGATTGTTTGTTGCTTTTCCTATATTCTCGGACTCTGTCTTCTTGTTGTTATTATGAGTCCAACAATGGCTACTAATAAGCTTGGAGCGACCAAAGCGGTGGTAGGTGAAGGAGAAGCTGCTGCAGTTGAAATTGAATTAAAGCTGTTTTTGTTCGACTGTTGCATGCAAATGAGTTGTGGCCAACGTCAGCATCATCAACGCCTGCGGTTGCTGGTTGCTCTGGCTGCTGTGTGTTGGTACCTGACCAAACAATTGCTTGCTCCACAGCAAAAGTCAATTGGACAGCCACACATATACACAGCAACATACCAACACACTCAGCACACTCTTACACTCGTACACTCCTCATGGCCTCGTCTCATGTGTCTGGACTTGGGCTGCCGGACATGTTTTGCATACAAAGCAGTACCTGTAATGATGTCTCCCATTCCATTTCTCTTTATTCCTTTTTTTCTCTTTATGTGTGAGTATGTGCAACAGGATGCATTGCCTTATTGTAACACATTTAGGAACAATGCATTGACAGTTGATAGAAAGTCAGGTGGGTCAGGTTGATCAGACGGATGGACTGGACTGATGCTTGCAAAGTGCATTTAAAGTGCTTCTAAAGAATTTAAATGTTTAACGATCTGTTAAGCAATATTAGAGTTGTTAGCCAACACTGGTGATTAAAAGAAGGGTTACCAGGGTTCTAAAACCTTTGAATTGCTCCAGTCATATATAATGACTTGTAAATGTTTAGTGTCATCTATCAGACACAAATCTTATCTTATTTTAATGACATATCACTCAGTTCAATATCATGATGTATGATATATATCTTTGATTGTCTTGTTCGTTAAAATTTCAACGATCTCTTCCTCTTGAGCAATACCAAAAGAGCTATATACATATATATGTAGATACCAAAGGCCAGGCCGAATGTGTGTCCTCAATTAAAATTAATTATGCCCAAACGATACGCTCAATAAAAATTTAATTTGCAAAAATATGAACCAAGAAAATGAGAATCCACATAGCAAAATGTGACATTTAAGTGCCAAGCAACAGGCCAGGCCAGGCCACAAACAAACACATACGCATAGACACACACACATACACACACACACAGTAGCTATTATAATTGAAATTGAATTTTCAATGATACACAAAAGAGACCAAGAAGAGACACTGCAAAACCAACATCCACCCGCATCGAAACATTTTGCCAAACTATTTATAATCAAGAACATTTGCTGGTTATTTTGGCAAGTGCAACAGCAACGGCAACGGCAGCAACAGCAAAAACATACGACAGCAATGTCTATATGATGAAACTAAGGGGCGTGGCATTAGACTTAACTTGAAGCCCCACACAGTTAACAGAATTTCCAGCTACTCAAGTGGCAAGTGGCATAAAGGGTAAGGGCTGCAGATATGAATTGAAATTGGGGTCTGAGTTCTACTTAAACACTTGACAGGGAATCTCTTCCTCTCTCTGTATTTGTCTTTGTGTATTTGTGTGTGTGTGTGTGTGTGCGTATATATTGCTCTTGTCTATAGTTTTTATCAAATTGGCGAAAAATCGTATTAAAAATAAATAAAATGAAAAGTGTAAAGATACTCGACTCGATTGGATTCGAGACTTCTTGGCCATGTTGCTGCGTGCCAAGTGGAAAATATTTCGCAAGTTTATCTACCCTATTAGACATTATAGAAGAAGGGTATATCCCAATAGATATTTTATGTTTTGTATATACATAGATTGTTTTTAATTAAGGGCATGTCATTCATTGATATCCATTAGTTTACTTAAAATTTTACAGATTTAATAGATAAAAAGAAATCAAGCTTCAAATGAATTTGAAAATAAACTGATGGTAATATTAAGGATTTTATACAGAGTATAATAAAGTCGGCATTTGATTTTTGATTTTTGCTGCTACTACCTTTGCTTTGGTTGTTGCTGCTGTTCTTGTTGTTGTTGTTGTTTCTACACATTTATTGTGTGAAAAATACTATAGACCAGAAGACGGCGAGCCTGGCAGGGCAACGTGTTATGTTTAGTTTAATACATTTAATTTGCTATTGTTGTTGTGGTTGCTGTTTTTATTGTTGCTGCTGCTCGACGGACTACATCTCCTATTGTTGCCGGCAAAACAATAAAACCAAAGCATAATAAGCAACAACAACAACATCGATGCGAAAAAGAAAGAGATGAAACATTTTCTTTTTTTTTGTTTTTTGTTTTTTTGGCAAACAATTCAGGGCTAAATATTTTGTTTATGTGTTTTTATCACACATACCCATACGCACACACACACACGCTCACGCAGACACGCACATCTACCAAACACACACATCCACACACACACACACACACACAGGCAACATAAGTTTGAAACAAACCGACAATAGCAAGAAATTTCAAGATAAAATAAGTAAAAATTAAAAAGAAATAGAAAATAAATTCAAACACATAAATACATACGCACATATATATATAATACATATACACATATATGTACATATATCCGATTAGTTTATAGTTCCCACAACAATTTATATAGACAAAATCACCTGATTGAATATATTATGGCTTAAGCATTGGAAAACACAATTTCTTTAATAAAATAGACAAAATGGCAAAATCGATTCAAAAATGTTCGAAATTGAGTTTATCAAAAGTATGCTATAGTTAAAAGGATAAGCCATATATACATATAATAAAAGATATATAATGAGAAACCAAGTTAAAGGATATATATTAAAATTGAATTTTCGCAAACTGTTGGAGCTCGGATTGCGGCGAGCGAAATAAATGAAAACGGCAGACATTTCAAGGAGGCAACAAGGACCTCAGATGCCATTAAATAAATGTAAGGCATTTACTTATTAAAAAGTGATGAAAATGTTAATGCTTGAATATGTTTTAACATTATTTATAGATGGACTTTGTACGTACGGATATATAAATGTTATATTATTACTAAATATTCAAATAAATATCTACTATTTCGACGAATCAAAAAAGTTTTTGACAATTCTGCCATATTATAATGTCCTCTTAATGTTTTGTGGTTTTTTATACATTTTAAGAATTATTGATTACTTTTTCTCACTCAACCAAAAATAGAAGAAAGCAGCAAAGTTTCTATCTTAGCTATTCCCATTGCTAACAATTCCATTTATTAACCTTTAACCTCTGCGGCTCTTTTGGCAACTTCCACGAAAGATTGGCCACAAGGCCAACCGACATTGCCACTGACACAGCCACAGCCACTCCTCAGATGTTTATAAGTTACGAGTATGTGAAAGGAAAAGTTTTGTTGGCTCCCTAACGGCATTTTGTGGGAATCTTCTAACACATAAGTAAAATCTATATGTACATACATATGTATTCGTATTCAGCTTAAACCAAAGTAAAGTTTGTGGCTCCTTCGCCGAGAAAAAGAGAGAGAGAGAGATATGGAGACAGAGGGAGAAAGATTGATTTTTAAGAAGCAAAAGGTGTGTACTTTCGTTTGCGTGTGTGTGCGTATGTATATATATTCGCATACATTTAATTGCAAAAATGCTTAATTATGCATGAAACATTGAAATAAGCAAGATGGGCACACACACACACACAGACAGGGAGATGAATTATTCATGCATAGCCCCAACCAAAAGGCCAGAGGCAAAAGGCGAATTTGTTGATCGGCTTCGGCTCTTCTCCTTCCTCATCAGTCCAACCACCATACCCTACCCTCCCCTTATTTGGTTATACTCCTGCTGTTGCACATGTATGTACATTGTATGTATTTATGTGATTGTATAGCGCACGTTGGCTAAAACAAACAAACAACATCAAAACACACACCGTACACACTACATAGATACACACACACACACACCCAGACACACACAGAGATAGATTGAGTGTAGCATTTAGCATAGACAGCAATATTTTGTTGCCTCCTAATGACGTCGGCGTCGTTTTCCAGACGCGAAAACTTTTGCGCCTGGCCAACATTCATTTGCAATTTGCACGTCAACATTTTTCCTTTCTTTCTTATTTTTTTCTTTTCTTTTTCTATTTTATCTTTTGGTTTTCGTGTGTTTTTGCTAGCCTCGGTCAAGTTTGTTTTGATATTGAAAACAAGACGCATTTTTATACCCTTTCAGTAGGTCCATATACTTAAGAGATCAAGGCTAAAGTTTGATTACCTGAATATGAATTAATTCTCTTTTTCATTATCAATGCACGGGTAAATGAAAGAGTTTAAAATAAGTTTTAAAAACTTAAAAATAAACAAATGTTTTGCCTAATATTAAATAATAAAATGACCAAAAGTTTTACTCAGTTTTATAACTGCCATTATCTTTGTTCGAGTAAAAAAAAAAAAAAAGGAATATTCTTATTTTATATTAAAATCCATAGTTAAGCCTTTCAACTAAGTTAATGCATTTATTTTTTTTTAGTGTATTCAAAGATTCGAACTTCTCTTATTAACATACCAATCCAATGAATTTCTATTATAGATGCTTCCACATGGTTTTCTGTTTTCTGTTCCAAAGTGTTTTCTTTTTTCCCCAAAGGAATGCGATTTTTTTTTTTTTTTTGTGATTAATCAATTCAAATGATGACTTGTGTCTAACTTACCTGCAAAGATACAATGGAATAGAAAAAGGAATAAACAAATTATTAGACTTGAGCAATAACAACAACAACAATAATAACAGACAGACAAAAAGAAATAATGTTAACAACAACAAGAACAACGAAAACAGAAACAAAACACAATATGTCAACTAATTAAGGCGGCGCCCACATTGCGTATACGCCACACTGGTCAACGCACTGCTCAAGGCTATATTGCACATATGCACGTACGAGCAAACATATATACATATGTATGTATGTATGCGGCACATAACTCAAAGCAGCTGCAAACATGTCGCTAATCATAATTTTTATCTACAAATTAATTAACATGTGCGCCGCCTCAGAGTGTGATTGCAATTTATTGGACACCAATTGAGACGAGACGAATTCTCTACATTTTCATTCATAAACTAAAACTAAAAATCATGATGGCAAAGAAAAGCGGAAAACTACCCAAAAAAAAAAAATAAACTGTAGTATGGGGGGGAGAGAAAGAGAGGTATAGAGAAGGGTGGAAGGGGTGAAAGGGGCGAAAGGGGGACGGTCTTGGTCAAAAAGGCTGCATAAAACCCAATAGCAATTTTTATTAATTGCTAGCAAATGTTCCGTCATGTTTTTCGATGTCGTCATGTTTTTCGATGGACATTCGTTCATCGACACGAACAAAAAAAAAAAAAACACAACAAAAAAGGAAAAAAAAAATAACAACAAGAAAAAATCCACAGATGAAAGTTCAAAGTTGTTCAAAAACAACCACAACCGAAAATCATTCAGAACATAAAAGTTTTTCGCACGTTTTGCGCATCGTAAGGTAAATGGCGGAGGACGGACTGACGGACGAATGGCATAGTGCCGGGGCAGTGGAGGACTCCCAATGCTATGAAGAATATTATTCATAGCACATATTTTGACGGTTTGGCAATAACCCGGCGAGTCGAGTCGCCGACGTCGACGTCAACGTTAACGTCGCTTGTACAAGTGGAAATAAATAATTGCAAATATTATTGGCCACTCAGCGCATGCCAGCAATAGCAACAACTACAACTACATAAACTAAATTCGCTGCGCATAGTTTCGCAATAATTTTGTGATGACTCAAAATGTAAATTGAAAATTATAACCATAAAAAAAAACACACACACAGACACACACGGCCAACTAACTAACACACAAACTGGGGGAGGAGCAAAAGAAAAAATAATGAAATTCATATATAAAATATAATTCGCAATTTAGAAAATTTGTTGTGCATTTGTTAAGAGATGAGAGAGAGAGAGAGAGAGACAGAGAGAGAGCCTATTCGGCATTGCCAAAGTGTAACGAAGTGAAAAAGACAAGATGGATTACTCTTTGACAGCTTTAAAGAGCAAGAGCATGAGGGACATACAAATAAATTCTGATTGGGGGGGTGGGGGGGGGGGGGGCGGGGGGTACGATTTCAACTGCTTAGTAAAGGAATTCGGTTATGGCATAATGCACAATGGCCAAACCTCAAGTCAATTAGCAAGAAATTCTTATTGACTAGACGAAGGTTAGAGAATAAAACTTTGTGCAGTAAATCGAAAATGGAATATTTATTTACATGAACCAGAAAAAATGATTGAATACTTTCGACTTAAATTGGGCTCAAATATTTGCAATCGTTATTGTTAGGGATTATAATTTAACATAGGATTACCGAGTGTTATTTATATAAAGCCATTTATGTGGCAATAAGTTGATTTAGTAGCTAGCCATAGTATAAGATCTAACCGAAATCTATTCAAGCAATTCTTAGAATTCTTAAAATTGTTAAGAGATATTGTCAACTTTAACGGATCGATATCATATAATTCAATAATCATCTAATCAGATATCTGATCAATTGTCACTGAATTAATTTACTGCGAATCATTGTGTGTACAACATTTATTCGACAGATTCGATTGGTAAAACGTTTAAAGCAACTAAATATGGAACAAATTGTAAGAGTAATTGAAATGACAAGCTAAATTTCTATTTTTTATTGAAGTAATTCAGATTAATGGTATATTGTTTGATGGCTTGGCTTAAACTTTAATATAATTTATTTGATTTAGTATTCAACTATTGCACCGTAATGAGTTTTTCTCTTTTATGTGGTTATCAATTCACTCATTACCATTCAATTCATTCATTCAATGGCCAATGGCGTCTTTATTCATGCCAATACACAAAGCTTCTCATCTATTGTTGGCCTGGCCTCATCTCAATTCCATACCAAAAGCCGCAATTTATTGGTGGCAGCCACAATCGAAGTATTGCTGCTCACAACCTTCCCAATCGATCCTGCCAGGCCAGAGAAGCAACAGCAAATTGTTGACCATTTGTTTAGCTTGTTGCTATGCCAGTCGCCTCTGTCATGCCTGACCGCCAGCTGCCCACTAACAGCCAGAGCCAGCACCAATGCAACAGCCACAACCGCACGTCACTCGCACACACACACACACACACACACACCTTTACCCACCCACACCTATAGTCATGACCATTGCAAAAAAAAAAAAAATAAAAAGAAATGAAAATAAAATATAAAAAAAAAATACAAATACTGCATATCAAGTAAGATTACCGATTTATAGATACCCTATAGCAAGTAAACCTACAAATTCAAATATTAAGGATATGGCGCTGGTGGATCAAATGGGATTCATAATTTCCTTTGTGACTTTGGCTCCATTCGAAGATCAATATTTCATTATTTTAGTGACACAATAACTATCGGAGAGCTTTCTTTCTAACCCCTTCTTCTACCATCGAACTAGATTAAATAGATATAGATATTTCTGTGCTATCTGTAAAACTTATCATACCCACTTAGAGGTAAAGGGTATTGAATGAGAAAAACTACAGAAACTATAGTCGGCATTTCGTTTCGTTTCTTGGCATCGGACATCGTGCTGCACAGTTGTGGGTCATTTCAGTTGAATTATGTGCCGCACACTCCGAAGTGGATTTTTACACCAATTTATACGAGCAACAACACAGCCAAAATGGAATTACACTAAATTCGGTTTTTTTTTTATTTTGATTTTTATATTGTTTGTTGAATTATTTATATTACGAGTACATTGCATTTTACAAGCTATTCGCATTCCCATTTCGATACCATTTCGATAAGGGGGTGTCGGCCAGCCTTCCCATTTCAGTTTTGACCATGAACTGTTTGGCATAAATATATATATATATATATATATATATATATAGATAAATATTTTGCTAACATCGGTGAACACGATGGGGGGCAGAACCCTAGATTTAATTAAAAACTAGCCAGCCAAAATATTTTTTTGATTTATAGGCTGCAAATAAAAAAAAATTAAGTATTCAACCATTCCATAAAAAAAAATGCGAGAAAAGGCAAACCAAAATAATTTAGGAATATTATTATTTTGCACGGTAAATTTGGCATGCAAGAAGAAGAACTTGGGTTTCTTCTACACATACACACAAACACACACACACACACACACACACACAAAAATTAAGACAGAGAAATTTTCATAATTTTCACACTTGAAAGCGCGACACAACGCGGCGACGCGACTTGCCTCATACCTCATCGGCTGTTTGTGCATTATTTCTTAATTAAATTTATTAATTGCACACAACACGAGTAGCAGCAGAGGCAGAAACGGTAGCGGCAACGGCTGCGGCGGCAACAGCCACCGCCCCCACGCCAGAAACAAACAGAAAACGAACAAGAATTAAGACCAAGATGATGATGATGATGATGAAGAAGAAGATGACGGAGACGACGATGAGATGAATAAAAACCATTTGAATGATTCATTTACGTGCCGAAAACTTAATTGTGCTATCAGGTAAAACCGTTGCCAATGATGACCAGACGGACAATTAATGGCTAAAAAGGGAACAAAGAGAATTTCTGTTTAGCAAATTTCTAACCAAAGCTTACAAAAAACCGTTATAAAAGCGTATTTAACCCATGTCTAACCTTATCTGTTGGAAACACATTTTTTCATGAACTTTAAGGATTGCTCTATAGACAGCTCTTTGCACTATAAATATTTACAAAAAAGAAAATGTTAGGAACAAAATTTTTATGTCCCTTTCATCAAATGTGGGCATCGTAATAAGATATAAGTTCATATTTTAATTTCGGTTATTCAATCTGTTGTATTTTCTCTAGAAGAAGATGATGCTCCAGCCATAACTTAACTTTATCTTTTCTATGGTGACTTTGTTACGCAACTGTTGCTTATTATGGCTATTCATTTCGGTTATTTACGGCAATCATCTACAGAGACTATGAAACTTTATGAGCAATGTGACAGCAATATTTTCTTTTTTGAAAGATGATTTTTTTTTTTGATGGCGAAACCAGGTGGTGGAAAGAATAGTAAAGAAGTTTTACGATAAACTCTTATTATTAGCACTAAGAGAGACAGAAGATACGAAACACTTGGTATTTGAATAACCGTAATTGTACACTGTAATTGAAAAGCTCTTTTCTTTGCATTGTTTTCTTTTGTTTTGTGTTTTTCATTGCATTTGACGTGATTAGTATTGCTACTAAATCGCATTTCAGTTTTCACTTTTTTTTTTTTCGTATTTGTTCGCACGTCACAGATTTGTGAATGCGTCGTTTTTGCAGCTGTCAAAGTATCCAACAAAAGTATATCATCATCATCATTCTCATCTGTCACATCTTTGGGGGACAGATTTGTCATCCACCACCTTTTGGGTTGTTGGTATGGGTTGGGTTGGGTCAGACCATACCACCGACAATTAGTCTTAAGTAGAGCACAAAGCAGCAGAGTCTTAGATATTTCAATAAATGTGTCATACAGTCAAGCCAAAATAAATAACACAGATAGATAGATAGAAATATAAGTATATATATATATGTATATATCGTTTGTATTTTTGGTTAATTTTGTTGAAAAACAACTAAACAGCAGGGATCCTATATCT
Organism: Drosophila emarginata; assembly: GCA_037075365.1. Classification (NCBI taxonomy): domain Eukaryota; kingdom Metazoa; phylum Arthropoda; class Insecta; order Diptera; family Drosophilidae; genus Drosophila; species Drosophila emarginata. The sequence goes on from JBAMCD010000283.1 coordinate 1,038,335, forward strand.
ATCTGTCTCTCTCTTATTTTGTACTTTCTCTTCCACTCTCCCTCTTTATCGTCTGTCTGTCTCTGTCGCCCAGCACAAAATGCCAAAGTAATTAAGTGGCCAACAAATGCAGTCAAAAAGTTTTTGTCAAAATTAGCCACACATAGAACAGATAGAGGGGAAGTGAAGGTAGGCGTTGTGGGGATTTTGGTAATATGGACAACCTTGGACGCCTGATGCTTTCCATGACAGTTTTTCGACTTAATTCAATTAATTAGTTGAGATTTGAATGCAACAATTTGAACGAGACAAATTTTATGATAAAATATGCAAAATGTGCAAAATTTTATGCAATAGTTAAAACTTTAGACTTTTAGAATACCCTATAGATCGAGAGAAATTAACACTCAAACTAATTTATTAGTGAATGCTACTTTAAAATGAAAGTATATTTGAAACAAAATCAAATAATTTAAAAATAATGTTTTCATTTTTTCTCACTAAACAATCATAAATCGTTTACTCTCTCACAACAAACTAAAGTTTAATTGAAAAGGGAAAACGAAACTCCAATCCTTTTCTGTTGCCTACTTTTATGCGAAAATTGCATTGTTGCATTTTCGTACATTTTTTTGGGTTTTGGTCAATTTATTTTCGGTTGCGGTATCACAAAATGGAATACCATTTAGTCAATACATACTACAATAAAAACGAATTTAAGCTGCATTTCATAGATTTAATTTGTATTCCAATGAACTAATTTTTTAATTATATAAAGGAGCAACATATATTTATGTATACCAATTCAAAATATATGTTAAAATTTTATCAAGTAGCTTTCAATTTAAAATCATAATTCCATTGCAATATATTGTTGTTCACTTAGTTTTTAATTTTTTTAACATAGTTTAAAGTCTTTTGAGAGTGGGTAAATGTACTTTAATATTGACATTTGCAAGGCTTTTTGTAAAATTGTTTCAAATACCATCAACACTTTGTCTTTTAAGTATATTAACTAAATTGTTGATATATATGTACATATATACATATGTATATAGTCGATGCCGGCCGGTATTTTCTAAATGATAAAAATTAATCTGTTCGCAATGCTTTTAAGTAGGCGTCAAGAGCAATTTTTATTATTTTAATAAAAAAAAGAAATATTTGAAGATGCGTTTTCAAGGTTGGCAAAGAATGGTTAAACGACTAAAAATTGAAAGTGATATATGTTGGTAGCTATATACTTATGCATGTATATATATATGCTTTTATATATAAGTATATAGATCTATTGTATTCCTTTGGCCTTTTTACTTTTTTAGTCTAGTCCGTAAGCTTTAGTCAAATAAATTACCTTTGAAAAAAAAAATAGAAAAAAAAATTAAACAAAAGAGTGAAAAAGACCGAGAGTGAGAGGGGGTGAAATTTATAATATAACAACAATGGGACTTTACGCTGTATATATTTTAATGACCCTCATTTTTGTCAGAAATATCCAAAAAGCCAAAAGTTGCCAAGAAAAATAACATAAAAATTGCTACAAAATATTTCTAAATATTTGTATTTAGCGCAAGTTAAATAATCAGACAGATTATGCATACGTTATAAAAATAACAAAAGCCAACAAATCGGCAAAAAAAAAAAAAAAAAAAAAGCGTAGTCCCAAAGCGCATAGCCAGAAAATAAAGACAAACGAAACAACGACGACAAGAGTAACAATAACAGCAACAACAAAAACAAAATGGCCAAAAATAAAAGCTGAAAACTGTTGGCAAATATTTTAACGCCGCCGATGCTGACGGTACCGTGGCAGCGCGGTATCGGCAGCAGCAGCGGCTACAGCAACGGCGCTGCGACATCAGAAAGTGGCAGAAACTTTTTCTCTATATATGTAAATCAGAATGTTTGTCTTGACAAGCACCTGTGGAAATGTTTTGCCTCCCACACCGTCCCAAACCACCCCTCCAACCATTCTATCTAATGTATTACACTTGATATTACCCTTGCCTCTTCCTTTGCCTCCCTGACCAGATATATACATAGATGGGATACATTGTAACCGACGTTGCTAAGCTTTCAAATTTTCATCAAACATTGTTGCACTTGGGATGATGACGAAGCATATGAATAAAGTAGAGGGGTAAAGAAGAAGAGGGGGTTTATGGGGTGCCGTTTATACTGAGTGCTGCATCTATTTAGCCATTGAAGCATTGAGGGTTTGCTCTGATCGCCTGATGTGTTGCAGCTCATCTGTTTCACAGCAGCTTGGCTGCTATTTCATCATCAGATACTAGGGAGGATATGTATGTTTGTATATATATATAAACATATATATATATATATACATAGATATATATTGTAGTTGGGTTTGTGCAGTATAAATAGGGAACAGGGTGGCTGTCGATTGGTTGACAGCAAGTTTAAAATATGTAAATATTCATGTAACGGAAATTGAAGGACCCAAGCATAACAAAATCAGGTAATAGAACCTGAATATATATGTATATACATATGTATATACATATAACTTAAGCAAGCATAACAGGGCGACTTGTGATAACATAGCAAGTATGTTACGATGACTATTAAGACTCATCTCATCTAATTCTCTCTTACGAAACTCTTTTACTATCGACTGTCAATTCTATCGATGTTGGGATTAATATTTAAGAGAGATCGAAATACTCTTTGTTAGATGTTTAATAACAGTGAAAATTATAGAAGATTATATGCTTGATTTACTTTTTAAATGAACCTCAAAGTATAGCTCATGAACTATCAATATTCCAAGTTTATATAAGGTTTTTCTCTATATGTCATGTGTTTTAGCGATTATACTACAAATTCTGCTATTAACTTTGTCATAGATTGAGAATCTAATTAATTGACAAAAATGGCCTTCATCATGTTAATAGAAAACTCTTTTTCCTATGTATGCAGTTATTACCGTATTTCATTATAAAGTCGACAGTCTTGACCAATTTATGAGGTACAAACATTGCCTGGCCATTAAATCAGCTAATTTACCATTACGCTAAAACAAAATCCAATTTACCAGCCATCAAAATTCATAAATTATAAACATCACATAAAAAACTCAATTAAGACCGTCGACGATGACGAAGATGCGAAACATGCCTACAAAATGCAATAAATAAGTAAAACAAAAGCAAGAAAATACACAAAAAAAAACAACAAAAGAAAAAAGGAAAACCATAGATGAAACCGAAGAGTAAGAAAAGAGAAGGAAAAGTGTGAAAGAAAATGTCGCCAGGAGAAATTTGACAGAGCCCAAAGTGCAGCGCACATTTAACACATGAACCAAATTAAGAGCATAAATAAATTATGTATATATATATACACATATATATTTATATATATATATATATGTATATGAAAATAAAAGACAAAACGCCTACGCGTGGAACGAATTGCATGCATGTGGCCAATATTGGAGGAAAAAGCTCACAGTGAGAAAGAAAGAGAAAGGCAAAGAGGGATACAGAGTGAAAAATAAAGAGGGAAGAGGATATTGTCAAGACAGTCGAAAGTACCCAACGGGATGAATGTCACTCAGTTAGTCAGTCAGTCAGTTTGATAAATTTGCATGGAAATGAATTTAATTAAAAACCTGTAAATCTCACAAAACACAACATTTCAGAATACATAATGCAGAGCGCCATGACAGTTGCCATCTACACCGAATCTTGTGTACACTTGCCGTTACAATATGCGATTACTTCATTTGAATAAAGTTCCATGAACCATGACTCTTTATATAAGCTATAGTTGTCTGATTTTGAGTGTAACAAAATGGATCCTGATACAGAATCAAGAATATACATATAAACGAATTCCTTATACTTGCAGATATTTACTTCAGTGCACTGCAAAGTAGTGCAGAAAATGAATACACTCATATTACCGTAGTGCACAAATAAAGTTGTCAAAAAATATTTCAAATTCTGTTTGCTTACTGAATGGTTGACTGAGTGACGGAGTGGCTGAATGACTGACTCTAAGTGACTGAGTAGCGAATATGCCCATAATTATGATGGATGTGCGTTTTGTGTGACATTTGCCAATTGTTTTGAATTTTCAATTGCCTTTTTTTTTAGTCTTCTTATTGTTATTTTGTTTGTTTGTTCCTTTGTTTCTAAGAATGCATAAATCACTCTTCCTTTTTTTTCTGTTTTGTTTTGCATATGAAGACGAAAGTATGTGTGTACGTTCGTACGAAGGAACGTAACAATTTCTGACTGAAAATATTGTCTATTTCATTTGCAATTTATTAGCATTTAATTTATTTATTATATTTTGGCGACACTTTTTTTCCTCCTCACATTTTCTTTTGTCTTTTTCTTCATTTGCCTGGCATACCAAAATTAATTAATTTTCGTTCTTCTTTTTCTATTCAAAAATTTTATTTGGTGTGGTTTCTTTAATGGGGAAAAATTTATGTTGACTTTCCCAGGTTAAGCAATAAGGCATTTAATTGACCACGATAAGATATTTTAATATATATTTTAAATATATCTAATATAAGAACAATTAGCTAAGAAATGAAATCTTCACAAACAATCAAAGCAAATAAAGAAAAAATTTGATTTTTTTATATTCAAATATATTCCTTTAATGTTTATTAAAACCATTTTTTGTGTTTTATGGTGCTTTTGGGCCATAAAAGTCTAATGGCATAAACTAGTGTGGCTCCATATTTAGAATGACTACTGAAAGTAATAATAGAATTATTAATTTTGTATTAAATGATTTAAAGACTTTGAATAGAATAGAATAATGGAAACAATTTTTAAATTCTGACTAAGTGACTGATGAGCCAACAGTTACATCTTTTAGTAACAGTAATAAATTGCTGTTTGATCTTAAATATACAAATTCAAACATACTTATGTATTTATACTACAAAATGTATAAGCTCTATTATGTATTTTATATATGATGATTGTATTAACAATCCTTTGTTTTTTCAAACAAACTTGTGCAAAGAATTCTTTAGAATCTTTTTGAAAACAACTGCCATAACAACATGCAACAAAGCTTCTTTCTTAAATTGGGCCGCATCATGCACACAGACACACACACACATACATACACACACATACATACACACACCCACTTAAAGATGCTTTTCAATGCTTGAATAGTCAACCAGTTCCACATAGTATACATATGTATAAGTAGGTGTATATATATATGTATATCCTATATATAGATACTTAGTGCCCACCTTAAGGCAACGTCAAAGGTAAAAACTTTCGCTATGAGCATATAAAATAAATATATATATAAATATATGTCTAAAGACATACACACATATATCTATAGGGGAACAGAAAAACCATCAAATGGGAACGCAACAAATCTTGTCCAAAAATAGATGCAACAGCATTGGGACAACAGCAAAATAGTCACAGCCACTGAGCATTCATTCAAGTTGACTTTTGTTCAACAAAAGTAAAAAAGTTGGTAGCGTATCGAAGAAAGAAAAAAAAAAGTAAATAAAAGAAACGAGAGAAAAAAAATCCAAAAAGTTGTTGAGACATTCCAATCCTAAGCTGATTTGTTCCTTTTCAACTTTTCTTTCCTTCACTTCTGCAAAGAGTCATTGCACAAGGGCGAACGGGAAACGGGCAACAGTTGTCAGACCATCATCATCGTCATCATCACGACGACCTCCTGCCCTTCTGCTCTAGATATTTACATGGAATTTGTGGAAAAGCATCTCCCTACGCGCGTGTGTGTGTGCGTGAAAATTTTCCATGCCGGACGGCGTAAATCAAAAGATGGCGCTGCTGCTAGATGCTAGCTGCATTACACTTTGAAGGCTAAGAACTGTCAAAGGCATTTGACAAAGATTTCTTTCTGTTCATTTTTTTTTTTTTGAAACTTCAAGACTTTCAGTTATTTTTGGGGCAGAGTCTAAATATTAAAAAAGAAAACTCTCTGTATTTTTTATAGCATATTAACTTTTTATTAAGCCTTGCAACAAAGTTGAGAAATTATGAAATATTATTTGCATAATTAAATTATCGCTCGTTTCCTTTTCTTAATTTCCATAGAATTGGTGACTTAAATCTAGTTAAGCAATTTGGCCACCAATTCTTGTAAGGGTATGAAACTTTTCACCATGACACGATCAATGTTGGCACGCGTCTGTTTGGGATTTTTCTTTTGGTTTCTTATCAAAGTTAAATTTGCAAATCTTCTTTCGCATTTTACTACGTTTTCCGCCCACACTCACGCACTCACTCACATCCACACCTTAAGGCTTTGTGGCTGTTGTCGCCTTTTTTTTTTGCCTTGATTTTTATCTTACATTGTTTTTGTTTGAAGTTATTTACATGCACCCCGCGCCGTCTGACAATTGACAAAATTGCGGCCTCGGTTTCTTTCGGTGCCCGCTCCCCTTATCCAACCAAAATCTAACCTAACCTAACCTACCCTACCCTACACTACACTACACTGTTTGGTGGGTAGACGGGCACGTTCATTGTTCATTGTGTATGTAAAAGAAAAATAAAATGCCAGCGGTTATTTTGCACAGTCAGTTAGTCAGCATTTTTATCAAACGTTCAAATTTGTTGACAACATGTTGCGACTGATTGTTAAATTCTCTTTATCTCTCGCTCTCGCTCTCACTCTAATTCTTTCTATGTCTCTCTCTCTCTTTCTCTCTCTGTTTCTCTTTCTGGTTATTTGTATTTGTCTCGTCTTTTACACTTATTCCCAGTTAGTATCTGTGTAGTCTGTAATACAGTTGAACAAATCGATTGATTGATTTCTCAGGTGTGTGTTCGATTGCGCTGACACGACTACGAGAAATGCCACAAAAGATTCTCTTTCTATTTTATGTTGCCCAGTTAGTGATGGTAATTTAGCCAAATTCAAGCTGAAAACTGATTATATAGAAAGAAAAGGCATTAACCATTATTGGTACTAATTTTCATAAATAATCAATTGTCACAAAATTAAAGAAAATATATATCACACATGTGAAACATAGAAGTATTATAGAAGATAAGAAATTCTTTAAAATTCTATTCATTTCCAGAGAGTCTTAAATAGATATCCTTATATCTTGGATATTATATATTCTATTACGTGCAATTTAGATCTAGTTTAGATTTGATTTTATAGAGTCCTATTTCTCTAACATTTTAATGATCAAAAAATTTTAGACATCACTACTCAAAATGGGGAGTACCATAAATTCGAGCGTTTAGTTTTGTGTAACGCCATTTTGTTTTTATGAGTTTTGCGTGTGTGTTTTTGCTACATATGTACATATGAATGTACAATATATACATATAGTTTGTATATATGTTTGTATATAAATTGGCTTATATATATGTGGTCATGTTGTGTCGACAAAAGAGTCAAAGTCGGTGTCGGAGGGTCGTCATAGTTGACTTTGCGTGTGTTTGCGCTTAGGTTTGTTTTATTTCCATTTTATGATGCATGATTGAAACGCCGATTGCTCGAGCATGACAAATATTTGTACATACGTGGTAGGGAATATGTTATAGTTTCCGTTTTCGGATAGTATATATGTATATGTATTTGTATGGATGTATATACATATATAGTATGTACATATATGAAATAGATAAACTGAATGACTAACTGACTGACTAAATGAAATGCATCTGCTTGTCTGGGACATTTTAGCTCTAGCATTGGCAAAACGTCAAAGTGATGTGCTTTGAATGTGTCCTAAAACCTAAATACGAAAAAAAAAGAAAGAAATGAAACTCAAATACAACACAAAACAAAAAAAGTAAAAAAAAAAACATCAGAAACAAAAATCGTAAACTGAAAATCGAAAATTCCCTTGTCAATTGATTTTGCTGATAGCCAAATAAAGCAACAAGAATGCACAATGTTAGAAAGAGAGAGAGAGAACGAGTAAGAGAGAAAGAAGTCTAAAAAGGGAAAGTCTTTGGTCTGTAAATTAATTACAAAAACCACACACATTCAAATAAAACAATAAAAATATTTGTCCAACAAGTTGCAGCATCGAATTCAAATTACTCTCTAACACAATTAATTTACTGGCGCCACCTATCGGGTAATAAATATTTCTTGCTTTTAAATTCATCATTATTTAGTAAGTGATTCTCTTAACGAAATTTATTCTAATACAAATTATAATGTAGATAATAAATAAAGAAGCGCGACAAATTTCTAGAAAATATGTTTTCTTACATCTTTTACAAATATCCTAATATACCCATTTACATCTGGGGTCTAAGTAGAGTATTTGGAGCAGCAAATAAAATGCTCGTCCGACGATTTTGCATTTTTTTATGCAGTCCAAAACGAAATACGTAGAAAATTATCCAACAGACACAACAAAAGTCCTAAATAAACAAGTCCAAAAATTGCCAAGACAAGCGGCGGACAAGTTAAGTTTCGAAATTATACGGGCAGGGCTATGACGGGCCGTACCGGGCCAGAGCAAAGGCAAAGGCAAAAAGCAGCAAACAGAATCTAAAGAAAATGCATTAGAATCTTTTCTCATGCATGGCCACGGCACAAAACGTCGACGACGACGACGATCCTAAGAAGATGCGTGCCAAGTTATTTGCATTGCTGTTGCTGCGTATCTTTGAGATACAAGTGCGTGTGTGTATTTTTGCGCTTATTTGGTCTAAAAAACCTCGCATGTTGCGTTTTTGTGCATTCTACTGCATTCTGTGTATGGGGGATTTGGGGGGGGGCTCAACATGGCTGACAATGCTTAGAGCCGCCAGCGGATTTGCATGTTTGACTTGTATCTTTTTCTATGCGTATGAGTTGGGTATGGGAATGGGTATCTGTAGTTGGGGCTGACAGTTGGCTCGTGTCGATAAAAATTTGTTGCTTTTTCTTGTTGTTGTTCTTATTGTTGCTTGTTTCTTCTTCATGTTGTTGTTGTATGCATTTGTTGTTGTTATTTTGACGGTGTGGCTTAAGTGGCGAACGTTTGGCAATCTATTTTTATGCTGGCCATCAGGCAAACGCCGCCGGGCAGCAGCTTTTTAATCTTACTCAATATATGTATGTCTTATTGTGTGTGTGTGTGTGTGTGTGTGTGCAGCATAAATAACTTAACAGTAAACTGAAAAATACTTGCAAGTATCCTCTATATAATCTAAGACTACATACAGTAAATATTATATACAAAATAATCTACATATATAAATTTTATTGTGAATCAAAGAGAAAAAAATTAACAAATATTCGATGATACCCATATGATCCTTTAAGGAATCAAAAAAGCCCCTTTGTAGACATTTTTTAAATGCTTTTGCAATAAGATTGCAGATAAAAAAAATGGTATATTTTTTATGGAAATAAAACTCACTTTACAATTTAAAGTTGATAATAAGGGGGAAGATCTTTACCCTACGCAAAAATATTTATTTATGATTAGAACAGAAAGAGAAAAATATTAGAAATATCTGCCTCAATCCGAACTATCTAGATTTAAGAAAACTCTGGAAAGCAATACTTATTTACACTTAAAGCACATTTTTCTTATGACTTTTGACCATTTGGCCGAGTTTATACGCCGACAATATTAATGGCAATTTTAAGTTTCCTTTCCGATAAAATATTAATGTTAAAAAGTATTTAAATCAAACATGTGTAAGATCTAAACGACTTTATGAGTTGTCTTTTTTTATTTATTTTTTTTTTTGTTTCTTTTGTTGCTTTTTGTTAATCTTTCTTTATTAGCCATTAAAATATGTTTTTAAAAATGAATGACAACTTTGTTTGCTTTTCAGTTGCTTTTTTGAACAATTAACAAGTTTTGCTCTTATCTCGACTGATCAGGAATATACATAATATATAGCGTATGACCATTAATTGAGGGGGTGTTGAAGAGTGTTGAAAACTTTTTAAAACACAATCATTTGCGTTTATATACATATATATATATATATATATAAATTTGTATATACATATATATACACTATGGTATTAAAGAAACAGGCAATAACAGGCGGTTTAAAATCAAATTACGAACAAAATTTATATTCAAAACCTCAAAAGCAAGAACAAAGTTGAAATAAAACGAGACCCCAAAACATACACACAGCGACACATATTTATATAGAAAAGAAATTAGAGTGAGCAAGATAGGTAATGGGAAGTGGGGGTTCGGTGTGGGGGTTTGGGGTAATCGTGAGTTTTCTAGATGCAAAAACTTTCACAGTCCGCCCTCAACATTATGCTTGCTTTTCTTTTCCAACATTTGTTTGTTGTTGGCGTCGTTTCGGCCCCGTCGTCCAATATTTGTCCTTCATTTGAAAGTCAAATGCGTGTGAAGCAAAGAAATCTGTTGCGCCATGCCCCAGCAGAGGCAGCAGCAGAGACTTCGGCAGCGGCAGCACAGGGAGAGACTACACTCGGCTAGTCATTGATTCAATACAGACAGTCAGACAGATAGTCATTCAGTCATTTAGTCAGTTAGCCAGTTAGTCAGTTAGTGGGATGTCTATGGCCTACCAAAGGCAGCAAAAAATATTTTATAGCAGACAAACCGAGGAATGTATGAAAAGATAGAAAAAAAAATCAACAACAACACACACACACATATACATACATACCAAAAAAACATAACATAAATTCTCAAAAAGGCTGACAAGCCAGCAAGAAGAAGAAGAAGACCAAAAGAAAAAAAAAAAAAGAATGAAACTGAAAATTCGTTGATATAAAAACTATGGGCCAACGGAAATTGGGTTAAAAATAAATGCAGGCCCATAAAAATTTATGATTATGATGTTGCTCCTCCTCCTCCTTTCTTCAACCTACCGCATCCATCTCTCCATCCCCCATCCCTCTTCTCTTTCAGTCCCCTGGTGACGCCTTTAACCAATTAACTCAACTAAAATGGCAATAAAACAGGCAAGAGAAATCAGAAGTAAAAGAGCCAAAGATTTGCATACAGTTAGTGGCAGTAACTATAGTTAGTACTAGCACCTGACTAATCACTAATCCACCCACCTTATCCAGGTGCAATTTGTACAAATATTTAAATTAACAATCACAGCATAAACATAAACACAATTTGAAATGGGAAATGCGCAACTGAAACCAATAAAAAAGTCAGAGAAAATATGTTAAACAAAAAACAAAAGAAACGACCAGCAACGACATTGGCTATACCCTAAATCTCCATGAATACTATATAGACAATTTATTTTAATGAGGGCGAGACAATTCACCGATATATAACTTAAGACTATTTTTATCGTTTTTGTAATAGATATTGCTTACAAATTATTTTCACTTTTATTTATTCTTTTAGATATCGATCTTTCAGTTATCGGATATATCTTATATACCCATTTCTGGCAAAGGGTATTGACAATCGACAATAAGCAAACAGGGGAGCAACATAAAACAAAAAACGAAAAAAAAAACTAAAAACAATCTATCGAACAACACAAAATTTATGCAAATCAACACAAATTTCCCAAATTTCCACTAATTGTAAAACTATTCAATTTGTAGAAGGTTATTGCCCAGACCCATCAATTAGAAAGATATATACACATATACATATATATAAAATATAGAGATCTTTATTGGATTCGTTGTTGTTATTGTTGCTGCTGTTGTTCTTGTTGGGGGCACACGAGGAGGGAAAAGTGTTAATTGCCATTTGATTGTTTTGCCACACAATTTGGGGGAAAAGTCTTTTCCATTTTTCATATTTTTTCCATCTTTTGAAATGAGGACACAAAAATGAGACAACAGCAAAGAGCTAAAGAAATTGCCATAATGTCAATGAACTGAAGTCTTTACATGTGTTTCGAAAACAGAAAAACCAAAATCAAAACCAAAACTAGAAACCGTTTATTGGGAGCACAAAGTTCAATTCCCTTTTTTCTATATAAATATGGTATTTGATTTTTGTTGTACATATTTTATTTTGACCAAAACCAGATTGTTGCAAACCGTTTTCCAATTAGCTAAGCATATTTATTCGAGATATTAAAGGATTTTGGCAAATACTTCAACTACCAAAACTAAAATGAAAGCAAATAAATCGTTTGTTAACTGAATAATACCGTACTTTATATACTCTTGCTCTACTTTAATATGTTTCAGCTCTAAATGCTCTACAAATATATGCACACATTAAGAGTATCCTCTTTTAGAGCATTCAAACTAAGACCAAGTGAATGCGGAGACAAATTGAGAGAATTGAATCCTTCCTTCTTTTATTTGTCCAACTTGAAGTGCCTTCTGTGTATTCTTCTTCTCCTTTTGAAAAAGTGCCTAGCTTTTTGTATCGATTTTATTTTATTTTTATATATTTCCGATTACATTGAATTCATCAGTATTGTAAACTACAGGGATCATAGTGATAGCTGTCTATATAAAAAGACTACTTTAATAAGGATAACAGTAAATAAATAATTATATGTTTATTATCTGCTTAGTTATCTGACAGTTTCTATGATCTTAGTTATATATTGTATATATATATATGTATTATAATAACAATCTCAAATCAAGATTCATTCCTTGAGTAGCTAAGGCCCAGCCGAGACTTAAAATGCAAGAAATGCAAGAAATCCCAACTGCGAGGCAAGTTAATACTAGTGAAGCTCCGTCAAAAAGAAAAAAAAAGAAAAGAAGCAAACCAGGCTTAACTTTGCAGCTTTGCTTTCGTGGTGGCGACACTGCGGCAATATCATACCCAGAGGTAACCGTTTAGATTACGTATACGACCAGTTAGCACAGCTTTTGGCCCATGGCCAGAAATTACTTTTTATGCGTTTTTAAGTTGAACTCTTTGAGTGCCTTCTTTTTGTTAATATAAAAAAAAAGGGAAAAAACTTTTCCATTACGCCAACGACGAAAAGAACTCGACCTTAGTTCAGGAGGATAGTTGGTTTTACTCTTTCTCTCTTTTCTTTTCCTTTCTTTTCTTTCTTCTTACTTTCTTCTTTTTTTTTTTTTGCTTTTGGGTCAAGTCGACATTAAAATAGTTTAGGGATTTGTATTTATGTTGATTGCATTGTCCTGCCACAAAACGTGGCATGTGTATGGCTTGAGTGTGTGTGTCCATTCGTTCGTGAGTGGGTGTATCTGTCTCTGCATGTGTGTGTGTCTGTGCGTCCATAGCTTGGGATTTGTGTGAGAAATTGAAAAGTTGAGCATCAACAAATGCAAGTTGCCAGAGATTTCCTCTTAGGTCGGTCAGTCTAGAGTTGGTGCTGGGATGTTGGTTTGTTTGGGTTAGGTTTGGGTTTCAGATTGGGTTTGGTTTGGTTTGGTTTGCTTGGCCATGTCAGTGAGTGTAAAATGCAATTTTGTGAGCTGACACATGCAAAGAATGAAAAGGAAAAGGTTGGAAAACTGTAAAACTGAACAAACTGTAATCGGCAAGTGGCAAAAGTTCACATTAAAATGACCCTGGCCACATCACACGGCACATGGCGCATGTTATAACATATCCACACACACACACACAAACACACATACATACACTTACTTCTTGTTGATGCCACAACAACAACACTGAAATCTTTCCAAATGCACCTGTTTCAACTTCACTTGAAGTACGGCTAGCTATTTTTATAAGAACAGTCTACCTCCACCTCTCTCTCTATCTCTCTCTTACTCACTCGTGTGTGTGTGTGGATTTCGTTTTAGCCATCATTTGACCTACATTGCCTCCCGGTGCTTGACAATTTCTTAATATTTATTAATACTTCGCACAGCTGTTGTTGTTTGCTCAACGGAAATGAAGTTATCAGACAAGAGTTTGACTTTAATTGTCTTGGCGAAAAAAAAAGTAAATAAAAAACAACTAATTTGAATGCCATGGCTAAGAGTACCAACAGGGCAGATGATTTAAAAATGCAAAATTTCAACTACATTTGGTAAGTCTACATGCAAGTACATACATATATACAACTTCCTTCAATTGAAGTGAGCAGCTATTTTTGTTATTAGTTTATACTAAAACAAGAACAAGAAGAAAACTTTCTTCGAATGCCTTAGGTCATTTGTCCAATGACCTATCCTACTTTTTCTTTAAGAAATCGATGAATATTAGGATTATTTACGGACCAGCTAACCACAATTGGTCTTCTATACAATCATTTTATGACCATATTGCTTAGTTATGATCCCAATCTAATTATTTAATCACTTTTTATTATTTAAGATAGAATATTAGATATAAGAAAAATGTAATGGAATTTTTTTCTTATTTTGCTATTTTTATCAATGTTTTCTTTTCCAGATCATAAATATTAACTGAGCTTTGTAATTACTTGTTTCTTGCACTTATGTATATAGAGAGATCATTTGTCCATTTCCTCACTCTTGTTACCACACATCACCTCACCTTGCCCCTCACACCGTACCCATTCCCCCATTCGACGTTCATCACCCACACTTTTTAATTTTTTTTTCTTTTTTTTTTTTAAGACGAAAGTCGCCGTTTGCTGGCGCACGCCTCATTAGAACACCTTTCAGTTTGCTATATAATTTTCGCAACATTTTCTAATGGCGTGCGGGGACATTTTGGCACTCGAGTGACCGTGTGCGTACCATCGTTCCATCTCTCTCTGTCACTCTGACAGAATTCTTCCATATTTTTCTATCTCTTTTTATGCAGTTGCTATCTTTTGTGCTGTGCTGCACACGCAAAACTATTTAGAGAAGTGTCAAGAAATGTCTGCATTTGCATTTGGCCATTGCAACAAAATTTCACCATCCTTCTCATAGTCGTTGTCGTCGTTGTTGTTATTGTTGCCACTGTGGCAGCTGTAGTTGCAGGCAGTCACACGCCTGCCACTACACACAGCACACACTCATCCGTATGTATATGCGGGCGGTCGTTGATAAATTACAAAACATTGCAATGGCTATTTTAAATGTGGCATAAAATTTGCATTTTATATTTTCTGCTTCTGTTTTTGTTGTTGCTGTTGCTGAGTTTTCTTTTTTTTTATTTTATTTTTTGAGTTTTGCTTTTTTATTTTTGATATTTTCAACGCCAACTTTCGCTTGATGCTGTCAACGGAATCGAGGTTGAATCGTCCAAAATAAGAGACCAAAATATATCCTAATCTTCCTGGCTGGTGGGCGTAGGCGTTAAAACTGTGTCAGATTCCTCATTAGATCTCGAGTGCATGAAACACTTTGAGTTTCTTTTTTCTTTCTTTCATTTCTTCTTTTTTATTCATATCTTTTCTTTCCTTTTTGTGAAAACAAACATTTTTTATGTATTTTTCTTTTTTATTTATTTTTTAATTTGTGTGTGTGTGTGTGTGTTTTTAATGTATTTTTTTGTTGTTTGTTTGGCGTTTTGTGATTTATTTTGCGCTTTGACAAATGCACAAAAATTTGACCATGGCATGTCAAGAAGTGTGGTCATTGTATTTTTAATGCCGCTTCGATATAGATAAATTGTCAACAGGCGCAAAAAAAACAAAAAAAAAAAGCAGGCAAATAAGTAAATGATCAAATTGAATTGCAAGAATAACCAAGAAAACAAACAAGAAAAAAAAGTAAAGAAAAACAATTATTCATACTAAACAATTACTCATATTTGGATATACTTTTACAATAGGTGAATAGTTTATTGAAATGAATATTGAAAAACGAACAGAACTAATAAAGATAAGATAAAGACTAAAAGTACATCTAACAAAGGTTTAAAATTAAGACGACACAAAAAAGGTTCTTGAGAACTCGATCTAAAATTTCTTTCTAAACTTCAATGAAGTTAAACAAAATAAATTGGTTGGATACATCATTTGCCTGATTCCAATTAATTAAAAATTTCTTGGTGACCGAATTTCGTGGCTTTAGCTTTAAAAGTAGTCTATAGATACTTTATATATACATAAAAATTTATAACAGGTTTTTTTTCTGTTATATTCAAATATAATATTCAATATATCAATATCCAGTATTGTTGAAAGCATTCTCTCTAGAAAATTGAATAAGCTGAATGATTTTTCTCATTCCATTTTGAATGAAAAGTCAAAAACTGGTGACTAATGGTTAAATTTTTAATTTTTAACTGCTTTTAATTCTTTTTTATCTTTTCCCCAAGTTTATTTTACTTTGGCATAAAACAATATATCTTGTTGGCTGTACTGTTTACCTATGTCTAGCCATTGGCCTGCAATTTTGTATGGAAATGAGTTCAAAATCAAGGTCAACCATCACCATTAAAATTCTTTTTTATCCTTCCCCTTTTTTGTAATGGGTCATGCTATATCTAACAGCCATGTCTCGATCTCGAACTCAAAATGATGCCATGAATACAAAGTGTTGCATTTAACAATAAAAAATGGAATGGCATTCCACCATTTCAATCAGCATAACCGGGCCAAGTGTCTGAGCCGTTAAAGAGAGCAAGCGATTTGGCTTTTGGCTAACTAAATTTAAAGAGGCAACATGTAAAGCAGCATAAAGAATGACCTTCATAGAGGTATAGGAGATTGGTGGGAGTAAACTTACACACACACACCACACTCATGTTGCCCGGAAAAACTTCAACTTAAATTACCAAGAAAAAATATTTTCCAAGCAACAAAAAGGAAAATGGAAAAGAATTTCCACATTTATAAAGGTAAAGCGAAACGAGAAACAAATTTGTTTATCGCACCGAAAGAAACACCTGCAGCAGATTGCCTTTTGACTACCGCCAGTGAGACAAATCGTTTTCCCTCTCCGTGTTGGGGAATCGTATGTTATGTTATCTCTTATAGCATTCAATATACACATTGTATGCAATCTGGTATGCAATATGGTTAGATAGTTTTCATTTTTTTGGGCAATAGCAAGGATTATTCCATTGACTCAAAAATAAAATGAAAAATAAAATGAAAAAAAAAAGGAAACAAGTAAAGCTAATGGAAATCTATTGCAAAATGTCAGTTACAGTACAGTATAGGATGGAAATGGAAAATGGAATGGAAAAGGTACATTTAGGTTTAAATTAGTCACAGAAAATCGTCCATGTTAATCAATTTTTAAATTATATATTATAATTTATATTTATTTTCCAATACAGTTAAGTAAATGTCATTTGGATTCCAGTAAGTCTTAAAACAGAAATAAAAAATAATTAAACAAAAGCAATTGTAAAAACAAAATTTATTTGTCAACGATTATCAGTTTAAGTGTGCATATTATTTTTCCAGTATAAAGTTTACTTTTGTAACAATATTTCTCCTTTAAATCATAGGAATTAGAATTCGTTGTTTTGCTAAAACGACTACTGCGAATATCCTTTAAACATTTTAAACTCTTCTAATATCCACTTAATATTTGAAGCAAGAAGGATTTACAAGAAGGAAAGCAATCCAAAATGCTGTTTGACTTGATTCTACATAAAAGTTAATTTGAAAGAACTTTGAAATTTTGATTTTTCCAGTGCAATAGAAATTGTTATTAAATAACTGATATACTTTTTAATATTTAGGGTATGGGATATACACAATGCCACACACAATTCATGCTGAATGCCCACTGGCCATTATTGTTAGCATTGTTTTCTTCTATCTATGCCTTTCCAATTCCCATCTCTAATTCCTTCCTAGCCTCTAATCCCCTTTTTCCACAACCACACAAACATTTGTTTATTTGCACAAATGCGTGCGTTTTCATTTAAAAAACAAAAAGAGAGAAAAAAAAAAGCGAAAAGAAGAAAACTTTTCAGCAGAATTTCTTGGCCAGGCTAGGGCAATTGCAAAACGAGGTAAAACTGGACAATGTGGAAACCTACATACATACAGCCATATTGTAGATAAATGTGTATGTGTATGTTTGTGTGAGCCAAATGCCATGCGGTGTGTGTGTGTATGGAAAACTGCCTGTTGCTGTTAGACTTTATGCCTATTCTCTTTATTATTGTTGTTGTTGTTGTTATTGTTGTTGCTGAACATATGTCTGCAATATGCAAAAGTAATGCACAACAACAACTATGAGAAAAATCTACATACACAGCCCCGCCCACTCAACGCCCAGACACCCTGCCGCAGATTTTACATGAATTTTGACTTTGGTTACTGCGGATTCAAAATATGTATATAAGTATATATACACACAAGTATGCGTGTGTGTGTATGTGTGTGTGTGTAAACATTGCGCAAGTTGAACAACAACACAAAAATGGGGAGAAGGGGAAATAAAATTTGGTATATTTTCATACGCCACGTTGTACGCTAAGCAAAGACGTCAGAGAGTACGACAAAGAGAGCGAGAGAGAGAAAAAGTATGCGAGTGAGATAGAATCTGACTGATTCAGACGAAATTTGACTACAAAAATGGGCAAAATACAAAACAGAGGCCGATTGCTGGATTCCTGCCTCTCCCATCCCATCCCCTCAATCACCCATTCACACATGCCTGTGCCTGTGTGTGCGTGTGTGTGCGTGGGGTGTGGGGGCAGGAGATTCTTTTCGGCAATTTTGCGGCATGTTTTTCACACATTGGCATACACAGGCGGCAAGAAGCGAGCATCAAGCAAACGAGAAGCAAAAACAATTGGACACGACGCCCTGGCTGCCATGGATATTCCATTGTTGCCACTGTTGGTTGATGCTGCTGCCGTTGTGGTTCTTGATGATGCAAGTGCAAATTTATTTGCCACTTTGTTGCTACGCTTTTTCTTCGCCTCTCTCTGTAAGTGAAATTTCAAATTTATTACTACCGCCTGCCGTTGGGTATACCACAAGAAACAAAAAGGAAAAAAAAACCTTTTGATTGATTCTCAATTTCGCTAGCAGAAGTGATGAAGTAAACGAAGGGACTGACTCAAAAGTCAAAATTTGTAAAACAATGGGCATAAATGGGTATATACGAACATGGATGTTACAATTAAGCTTAGCTTCAAGTTAGAGTACTTGATAGCATTTGATGTTTAGTAGATATTCTTACTTTATCATCGATAGCAAATCCATTGGCACCATTAGTTTCCTCCAAACTATAAAAATAAAAAAAAAAATACCCTCAAGAATTGAAGTTTTATTTTCTATTTATCATTTACAAGAACTATAGAAACTATTGGGCCAAAGCAACAATGATAGAATAGCTTAGCTAGTGGGGTGAGATGACCATGCCTTGGCACACGCTCAATGTCAATGAGAGAAATCATCAGTGGGTCGCTCCCGTCTGTCTGCTAACGAGCTAATGTTAAAAATAAAAACATTGTAAAATATTGTCAACAAATACAAAAATATATACCAAAAACACCGAAAACCGAATTTTATAACAATTTCGGCTTGTCAAAATATATTGTACTTCTATTCCGGCTAACTTATTTTGAAAATATATTTCAACTTTCACACGGTTTTGTTTTCGATTACAGGATAAATTAAAAATTTTGACTTAATCGTGTGACTGGATAAAAGTGGTTATAATTTTCTTGAGTAAACGTAAATTGTAGTAAATTTAGTTAAACTGGAACACCAAGAAGAGAAGTAACAAAAAAGAAGTCTAACCTTACAACCTTTCTACAATAATCTAGAATGTCTAAGGATCTAGATAAAAATAAACAATTAAAATCTACTTTCAATAGACTTGAGACAAATAAAAAGATTTCTAAAACTTTTGGCTAAAGGCGGCAGCATTTGTGAGTCCTAATCATTTAAAAATAAATAAATTATTGTTGTAATACCAAGAATTAATCATACTAAAGTAGAAAGCGGCACACACACATACACACACGCACACACATTTATAAATCTACACAGCCACCATAAAAATGTCTTGTTTACAACAATGCATAATGTTTACAAACTAATCGATTTCATTTTCTTTTATTTTTTTGTGTTGTTGTTTTGTTTTTTTTTTTTGTTTTGTGGCTAAAAATTTTCCAAGCCTTGACACACTCTTTCACTATATATTTGGATATTTGATGAATATAGGCAGACAAGTATATAATATATATGTATATTACATATATATATGTAATTTTTTATATCTTTTGATATAGATAGTAAATTTTGATTGCTGTGATTAGGTGGGCATAAAAACTGCAGTTAGCTCTCAATGTAAAATGAAATTTCATTTTGCCTGCCGACGTTTTTTTATGACTTTTTTATTTACATACAGGCGGACAGGCGTTAGACGGGGGTGCTGGAGGAGGGTGGCTGGAGGAGTTGGGCACCCACCCATATTAGCTTGGCTCTTAAATTAGCCGCCCTGTGCGACACTCAAAAAAAAAAAAACAACAACACCACCAATAATAAAATCAAATTTAATGAAAAACCAAGCGAGAGAAAAACACAAAAAAGTAAAAAACCATCAGACGGTACGTTTAGTTTGAAAAGGAGGGATGTAGAATAGAGACACCGGCTTTGTGATACCCTTTGCCGCCCAATAGGGTGTTGCTATTGTTCCTAATTCAATTCCAACTCAATTTTCTCGTTTCTTTTCTATTCGATTATTTAAAAAAAAACGTGCAAAATTATCTGCACTTTATTGAAATATGACTTTATTCTTGTAACATATACATATCCCGTACACATTGCTTGTTGCATATTATTTGGTAAAATTTATATACCCTTTCTTCACATTTACAGGGTACCAAAAGGGCGGGCAATGTTGTCTCCCTAATTTTCCTTTCTTCTCTTTCTTTTTTTTTTTTGTGTGTTTATGGCCATTTTCAATGTAATTTTTAGTGTTGTATGGGGCACAAGGTGTTGTCATTTGTGTGTGCGTATGTATTGTGTGCGTGTGTGTGTGTGTGTGCTGGCTCTTAAACACTTTAAGTAAGTGTTTCTGGGTCTATTTTTGAGCATACCATCCAAACCCCATTCAACCCCTGCTGCCTGGCCAGAGGCATCATTCCTGTCCAGCATCACGTTGGCAAGTCTCCACCTAAAAAATCATCTTTGATTAAGTGTGAATCAAGAGAAGGAGATGGATAAAGGGGAAGGCAGAACTGCGATTGTATATGAAATTGTGTGGAATTTCAAAAGGGGCAAAGTAGTAGGGGAAATAGTTTAGCATGAAATGCTTTTGATTCCTCTCTTCATGCAATCAATCTTTATGTCATCTCTTTAACGGGCAGATATTTCAACAATTTTCTCAAAATTTTCTATTTTATAGATATATATATATATATATATATTAAGCAGAATTTGAACATATGCCCGAAATTAGCAATTAAATTGAATGACTTTAACTATAATTGCTTTACACGAAATCCAAACATTTCAATAGTCTCTTGGTAGTAATTTAATAGAAAGTTAGAAGGCTTTCTATTCCTTGGTCTGTATTTACCTTTTTATTAAATTATCATATTAATATATAAAAATATATAACGATTTGTAACAAAAAAAAAATTAAACAGTTTGAGAAACTATAGCAAACGAATAATCATTGCAAATCATTTTTTAAAAGTCAATCGCATTATCATCATCCTGGATACTAAAAATTTGAAACTGAAATATGTTTTTTAGCTAACCTTAACTTTTATAGATTCCATTATGATACAGATACAGGACAATATAGGTTGTCAATTTATTATATCTGAATTCTTACACATTTTTGTTAACGCCCTCATTCAAAACTTTTCATTTAAATACACTTAATAATTTTATCAATCATAATAATTTGTGATTTTTCATATGTTTTAGCCATGTTTTGACATTTCCGGTCAACAGACAACGAAAGTTTAAGGTATTTTTTAACTAAAATTTTCTTGTCTTTTAATATATTAAAAATAAAATTTGCTAGCTAATTTTAAGGCCTATTTTCGACCAATGCTGGCGGCCTGTCATGATTTCAAAAATCAAAAAAAAAAATTAAATAAAACAACAACAAATGTTTTAAGTAGACGCGTCAGCGGCTTTTTAGTGGCAAACACACAAAAAAAAAACGAAAAGCAGAGATAGAGATAAAAAGAGAGAGAGAAGAAAAACGCAGGAAAAACAAAGTGCCCCAGCAATTGCGCCTAAAGCAGCGGCAGTGGCAGTGGCAACAACAACAAGAATAACAGCAAGTACCAAAAATTTAAAACAAACAAATGCGTACAGCGGCGGCACACTAAGGGCAAGAGGGGGGCGTAGTGGTATGGGGGTATGCGAGGGAAGGGCAAAGTTAATGCCAGTCAAGTCAGTCAAGTGCCGCCAGGCAAAAAGAGAGAAAATTACGCATAAATCTTTCAATTGAAAAGGAGAGGTGCCAGGGATCAGAAGGCAGAAATGGAAGGGGAAGGGGTCGGATGGGCCAGAGGGTGTGTGGATAGTGTTTGGATTTGGGCCGAAGTTAATAGCCGGTGGATCCGTTGGGAATTTGAAATTTTATTTTAATACTCAGTACTTGTTTTTGGCTAAATGGGTATACCTAAACCATCTAAAAGTATGTAACAGGAAAAAATACTTTGGAATATGCTTATATATTCTTGATCAGTATCAAATCAATTACATTAATTAACCGATATGTATAAGGCAGAAAGCTTAATAGACGCATTAACAGATAACCCGTTAATTGTAGTGACCCTAACATAGAAGAGCTGCTCAATAGCTAAAATCGTTTAAAGAGCGGCTGATTGTGGAAAGGACATTTAATCGGTTTTTATTCACAAACATTTCAATTGTATTCCTGTCAACTGCTAACAGGTATCTCAATGTCGGTCCTTTAACTTAACGAACGCATTATTATGTTGGTGTTTTTTTTTTTTTTTGTTCGTTTTGGGTTAGTGAACTCTCAAACTAAAATTCAAGTTTTTGAAATTTGGTTTTTGTATTTTTTTTATTTTTTGGGTTTTGTAAATTCTAGGCATACCCTCACAATGTTTGCAACATTTTGCTGGTGGCTCATCGTTGTTGGTGGCATCGGCAATGACCGGCATGATCCCCAAGAGGCCAGCCTTTGACCAGCTTCCTCTTAGTCGCAGTCCTCGCTCGCTCGATAAATATATATATATATATATATGGAGATATATATATATATATATATGTTAACTTTATTGGTTATTATATTGACAATATTGTCTGTGTGTTGGGTACATCATTTGTTATCTCACTCACAGCACACTGGCACTAGAACACGCTCTAATTTATCACTACTTTCTTTCTTTCTATTTGGTTTGGTAGGACACACGCGCCACGTTGGTTATAGGTTAGATGGTTGGTGGTTGAAACCACCTGCCGCCGCTTTAATTTTCGCAACAACAGAAAAAAAAATAAAAGAAAAAAGGAAAACAAAAAAAATATATAGATTGATATCTCTCTCTTGTAGAATTATTCGTTCTTTTAGCACATTGTTTGTTGCTCTTCTGGAATGTTTGTGTAATTTTCAACAATTTCGAAACTTAACAGCATTTTAGTTCGTTGTTCGTTTAACTTTTTTGGTTGTTGTTTGTTTGGGTGTTTTGCCTTTGATTTTGTTGTTTCTTTTCTTTTTTTTTTTTTTTGCGACACTTTTCCGTTTCGATCTATACTGATCCTCTCTCGATCTGGTACTACTACACTACGCTGCTCCTCGGCTGCTGATGATGTTGTTCTGTTGTCTTGTCTAGTTGTCTTGTGTTGTGTTGTGTTGTTGTCTGTCGTCTGTGTGGGACGTCACGCCAGGCTATTTCTAGTTTGGCTTTCACATTGCGCTTTTCCGTGGAAATGTTCGAGACGTTCAAACGTGAAACCTCCGCAGAGACCACTGAGTAGTCAGGCAGGCAGCCAGGCGCACGCCAAAGCGATTCGTACAATTTCGAACGCACGATTTTCGAAAATGTTGGACAATTTGAATACTCAGCATCTTCGAACTGAAACTGTTAGATAATTTTTCATCGAAAAGTTTTTCACCATTTTTCCTCAATGAAACAATGAACTTTCACATTTCGTGCAAGAACAACAACGTTCGCGCACACGGATCGCCTCCATTACGCTCGGTCATTCTCTTTCGTTTAAGATGTGTTCCTCTCTCTCTCTCTCTCTCACTGTCTCTGCTCTTCGCCTTGTTGTTTCGAAGGCGCATTTTCGAAAATTAAAAAGCTTCCCGTGTACTGTTTGCTGATCGGCGCACGGCCCATGAGTTTCGAAAAAGTTTTCTAACACTTTAATCCACACAGAGTGAACGGAGAGTGAGGAGAATAATCTTTGAACAGGGCATTCAGGATTTGGCATTTGTGTCTAATAGTTGAAGTGGGTTTCTGGGTCAAGGCATGCACTTATCTTGGCAAAATTTGCCAAGGAAAAGGAAATACAAAAATTTTTGCTCAGGTGAAATTAGAGGAAAGAGTTATCGAAGGTCTTCAATAAGAGGCACAAGAGACAAGAACATTTTGCCCAAACTGTAGCCTTGAGCAAAATAAATGGAAAATAATCGCTTTTTAATGAATATTTAAAAAAAACAAATCTCATTTATTTTGACAACCCTGACAGCGATAGATGAAGCAGCGCTGCTCTCAATTATCTTATTTAATTGAAGGATTTATTTATTTACTGGTTTATGATGATCATAAATTGATAAATTAAAATAGTTGTGATAAAGAATGTTTTGATATAAGGAATAGTAACGACTAATTTTAATAATAATAATGTACAAATAATCTTTCTCAATTAATATAATTTTGTAAAATATTTTAAACATCTTAAAGTTCCAGATCCAAATATATCACACAAGGATATATGAACTTATTATAATCACCATAATTGGTAACACTTGTCATACATAATCGATTAAATTTTAACCATTTTTAACCATTTTTTATATTAATTTAAGAATTTCATTAGTCTAATATATATCCCGTATAGTTTGCCATACTGTCTATCATAATTTGAAATATTTAGAATACACTTAAATTAATAAAAATTTATTGGGAGACACCGCTAATCATTTGCCTAACCATTAGAAAATGTATTAGAACTCTATTTAAAAATAGTATAAATATCTAAGCAAAACAAATTGGAATTTAACTAAAAAATAATTAAACAAACACTTAAATCTAGCATATTTATATATACATATATATATATATATATATATATAAATAGTTTAAACATTTGCAATATCAAAAGGAACAGAAAAAAGTTATATTAAGCATCGACCCCACTTCCCTTCTCAACTAAAACTAAATACGAATCAGCTTCAAGATTTATAATGGTATTTATATTTTGGCAAGCAACCAAAAAAAAAAAAATAATAATAAAAAAAAACAATCTTTACTGCAAAAATCCTTTGGCTCGACCTTGAAAATAAGAAAAGTTTTCGCTTCTTTTTTTTCTTTGCTTTGTGGAACTTTCCAAAAAAAAAAAACTGAACAGAAAAAAGAAAATAAATAAATAGAACTCAACATAATTTTTTGCCAATAAACAAATTCACAAATTGGCCAATTTTAGATATAAAATATAATTTATGATTGTTCGAAAATATCTAAACATAAACCAAATAGAATTCGAATTGTACTTTAGATATGATCAGACCACGGAACAACGAACCACCTGCCTAATGACTAATCTCAAAGAGAATTCTTCGCCCCCGCTTGTATCTCTCTCTCTCTCTTTCTGTTTCTCTTGCATTTTCTCCTGTCCGTTTATCTATCTGTCTCCGTTTCTCGTATTGTGGGAGAGTAGTTGGAGGGGGGTATTTAAAGTAAATTGCACAAAATATTTAAATTTAGATCAGCACAAAACTAATTAGTTTAAATTTAGCTTAAATCGAAAATATATAGATTTAGACTTTAGATATATACACATAATTGATAGAAAATCGGGCATACTAAAAATACCAAAATTGACTCAGCCGACGACAAATGTTTTCAAAAATTTTTAGAAATTATTCAGTTTATATGTGTGAGTGTGTGTGCATGTGTATGTGTTCTTTTCAAATTTATGGCCAAATTGGGCGCAAGTGTTGGACGACAAATGTCTAGATAGATATACATACATACATATATATTCTGTATCAGGTGGGAGGCGGGTAGTGGTGAGGGTTTGGTTGATAAATGTAGGCGTGGGTTCGTTTTATGACGCAAATCCAAATAATGCATTTTCTCTTTGAATATACCCTTTATTTAGGGATTAAAAGGGTATACTAAGAGCATACATGTGCATATAATTGGAAATTCACATAAGTGTATATATTTGCATATACTTATATATTCTTGATTAGTATTATAAGATGCGTTGTTTTCTTCCTCCATTTATTTTCATATTTTTCACATAAACTTATAGAAGTATGTAGATAAAGTAACTGAAAAATTGCATTCAGAGCGCTAGAATCAGTAAAGATCTTACTTAAAAGAAATATTGGAACTATCTTAGTTTCCTCACGAAACAGTCTTAAGTACCGCTTCTATGAACATCAATCTTCTTCGGATTACAGTTTTATACGATGTCTGAAGCATTTTCAAAAAATTACTTTGATAGATTTATTGTATGGTATCTGAAAGTCGATGCTTTAACTTAATGTAAGGAATTGTTTCCTTTCGCTTTTTCCTTTTTTTGTTTTTTTTTTTTGTTGTTTTGTTTTGTGCATTTAGAAAAATGTCATAAACAAAACCCACATATTTCATAGAAAAAAAGATGGCCAAAAATTTACATTTTCCATGCTCGGGCGACAAGTGCAATGTCAGGGACAACCGAAATGAACGAACGAGCGAAACCAAAACGTAACGAAACGAAACGGCAACAAACCAAACAACAAAAAAAAAGGGAATTTATGGCAACAAATTTATAGTGCACATGGTGAAAACATAAAAAAATATGTGTGCATTTTCACATTTTTAATTGTTTTTCGGTTCTTTTTTTTTTTAGTTGCGTTGATATTCATCTTGATGATGTTTTTTTTTTTAAGTGCAAATTTTGTTTTTGTTTCGGTGCTGTCAAGCACCTCGCTCAGGGTCATTGGTTAGAATAGTTTTAGCCTTATGACTTATGAGTGTCTTCTGGCCAACTCTCTGTATGTGTGTATGGGATGACTTTTATGGCCTACTGTGTGTGTGTGTGTACGCTCACTTTTTGGCAATGTCTTAATGCATAGAAAAATTTAACATTTGCTTATTTATTATTTTTATTCCCATTTTTCTTTCTTCTCTCTCGTCTTTTTCTGCATATCGTATATAAATTATAAAGCGGGTAGCATAAAAAACATTTTGTTAAACAAAAGAAGGGGATGGTGTTAGAGGGGGGCAACAGTGGTAACGGTGGCAGTGGCAGCCATAGCGTCAGAATGTTGTTCTTGTATTGGGGCGTGGGCGGTGAAAAACTTCGACGGTCCCGGGTAACAAGGGAACCAAGGCGCACAAGAGGGGTAAAATTGAAAAACATTTTTCACCGTGCGAATGTTTGACGTCGTTTACAGTGACGAAATGGCGGCCCGATGAGCATTTTAGTTTTTAGCAAAACGGCTATAAACAAAAATAAGAAAAAAAAAAGGAGCCTACTAAAAGCCAGCAGGGGGATATTTAGTTTAAGATATTTGCAGATCGGCAAGAAGAGAGAGAAATTGCGCTATCGTTTGTACGAATTTCTCTGCTTGTGGGGGCGTGTTGCCAGAAATCGGGAAATTAGAAATCGATTTAAGGTTAAATAAATTTGAATTGATCGGATTTTCTAAACACACTAAAATGCAGAGAGTCCAAATACAAAGTGTTAAAAAAAGTACATATTCTTGTTCAGCATTAATATTCTAATCCACAGAAGTTTCTTATTAACACTGACGCTATCCCACTTAAGGTATATACCGGTTTTTCCTTAATTACAATTATAAACATCTTTAAATTACTGAAAAATAAATTCGGGTTTTTTAAAGTACTGGTATTTGGGTTACTGTTTCGATTCCAGCTGTTTCGTGTTACTTTCTGCGATATGATACACCTGTTCAAAGAAAATGGTACACCTGAAGGCCATTGTTTTCACTATGCTTTCGAATACAGTGAACTATTGCTTCAATCAGAATTGAAACGTATTCTGATTAATATACGACTAGCCAATAAAGCTATCGGGAATCGATCTGCTTGAACACACAAATCTTTCAGATTG
Source organism: Drosophila emarginata (assembly GCA_037075365.1). Classification (NCBI taxonomy): domain Eukaryota; kingdom Metazoa; phylum Arthropoda; class Insecta; order Diptera; family Drosophilidae; genus Drosophila; species Drosophila emarginata. The sequence continues at coordinate 1,066,297 of JBAMCD010000283.1, forward strand.
ACCGCAAGGTGGCGCTAAAGTTTAACATTTAAATTTTAAAAGGCAATGGAAACACTCAAATGAAATCCCGATTTAAGATTAGATATACATATATCGCTTCATTTAGATATTTCTACAGAGTTGCAATTATTAGATTCTTGAGGGAATTTAATAAAATTACAAAATTATCCTCATAGAATTAAATTCAAATTGATGAAAATTTTCATAATATTAAAACGAAAATCTATTTTAACTCATAATTTATGAATGTATTTGATTTTCCAAGCATGATTTTCCCTGGGGATGGTTTTTCGTGTTTATTTGTATTTGTTGTTGTTTCCAAAATTTGTATCTGCTGATTTCATAATCTGCCACATAATTTATTTGATTACTTAAATGAGCAATGTTCTTTCTAGTATAAAAACTGGCTGCTTTCTGTGATCGAGAGAGAAATAAGCCAGAAACTATGCCAAGAACATCTAATTGGTCTAACACACAAACACACAGACAAAAAGAATATTAAAATGCTTCTACACATACGCATACTGACTACAAAAAGTATATGGCCGAATTTGTGGGTGGATACACAGCAGCAGCAGCAGAAGCACCTCTTGGCAACTGTTGACAAAGCCATAAACTTTTGATCTAAACTGTCTCTGGGCCGTTTACAGTACGACAATATGACGTTCCGTTCCAACACTAAAGCGACAGAACAACCCACAACAATCGGCAAACAAACAAACAACTAAAAAATAAAGAATATTAAATAAATGATGCCACACACAAACTGCCTGACAGCCTGCCGCTAACCAACAGCGCACAGCCGCTGCAATAAATATTCAAAAATCAGCTAAAGAATATTGCAAAACAACAACTAATAAGACGAATCTGTTTGATCTGACTAATGGAATATATATAAATATATATATGTACATATGTATATGTGTGAGTCGGTCATACGTATTGTTTAAATAAACGTCAATTATTATTTTAAATGTATACGGTAATACGATAAAAGTGTTCCACACTAAGGTTAGTTGGTGAATCCTGGAAGAATCTTAATGGATGTTCACAGAGACCCATTGATAGTCCAGTGTCATATTGTGTCTCTCTTTTAAAGTTTACACCAGTAGTTGGCCTTTATGTCGTTTATTTTGTGTTAATTAACCGGTACATACCGGTACAAAAGATGGCGCAACAAGTTGAGAAAAAATCAAAAGTCGTAAATGCAAAATAATTCGTTGTTATAAGATAAATATATGTTTCACAATTGTTGTAAAATTTGCAGTTTATACTTAGAATGAAAAATGAGAGAAATTCATTTATTGAATGTTAAACAAAGACTTCGTGATACCCTGCACTCAGCTTAAATAGAATTTAACAAGAATAACCATTTTATAGAATGCCAAACGGTAACATTTTATTGATCTAACCTATTTTAAGATCTTCTCATGTATAAAAAGTTAATCCGTGATCCGTAGAATCACACTTTTTTAGGATTCTTCCATTGAAAGTCCATTTTAAAGACATGTAGGCTAGTGTAAGATCAAGATAGTGTCAATCTATAAAGATAACAGCGCTACATAATTTTCGTTTGGTTGGAAGATCGTGGAAAAAGCCAACATGCTTACATGCGGCACAACCCTTCGATAATTTTCCAAAATGTTCTTTTACCTGTTACACATAATTTATATACCCAATAAGTGCAGGGTATAAAAACCATAAAATCAAATGACCATAGGCAGCTGATTGGAGGGCGCGAATAACACGGAAACCGCCCTAACGCCCACTATAACACCAACAATGCAGCGTGTAGGGTGGGATGAGCTAACAGTGTGATAAGAAGAAGAGTCGGATCGAGGGAGCTAGCGGGGAGAGGTAAACATGTGGCACAATCCAAAGGCATCGACAGCTAAGGGGAATGTTTCATGCATTTCTTCTTAATTAATTGTATTAAATTTATGTGGCAGCAATTTCACCTGTCTCCCAGTCTCCCTAGCCCCCACTATCTCCATCATTGCAGTCACTGCATCTGGCTGCCAAAAGAAAAAAGGGCGTTGCAACAACAAATGCCGGCAAAACAAAGACCAGCAAGAGGAAGAAGTTTGAAGAAGAAGAAGCAGAAAGAAGTTTTAGGTCAGTCTTGGGCATATTTTTGGCGAAAAATTGTTATAAATATCGCAATGCGGCAGCTGCCTCATTCAGCTAGACCCAATATGAGGCGTCTCCAAGTTGCACCCAACAACAAAACAATAAATTTAGAAACAAAGCTCACACACACGGGCGCATACTTATGTAGCACTCATATGATATGTATGTATGTACATATGTATTGTCACTTACCAGGGCTTATTGTTGTTGTAGTTTGTGTTTTATTTCAACTATATATATTGTTTTATTTGTGTTGTTTTTGTTGCTGGCGTAGGCGTTGTTGTTGGTGTTGTTATTGTGGCTGCAGCTGCTCCATTTGCAGGAGTTTACTTGGCACGTGGTTGCGCATTGAAGGCGCTGAATGTTTATTGCACATTTGAGCACTTAATTAAACAGGTTTCACTACAAATTAGTTAATAATTGTTATTAAATTTTTAATGCGAATTAACAAAATACCAAAAACAATAACAACACGACGACGGGCACACAAAAAAAATGTTATTGAATTCGCTCCGCTTCAATTCGCTTCTCTTATATGAGCCTCAAAAGCAATGAAACTTGGATTGAAAAGGTAAAAAACTTGGCTGATAAAGTGTGAAACTTGAATTCCTACTTACTTCGCCTTAGAGGAAATCAAAGTTTTACACCGTGCTCTGCTAACATCTGGCAACCAGCTATTTCGATAGGCAATGCTGCCAGCTCAAACAAAACGCCGATTAAGTATCCGGCAACGTTCGGCAGACGCCAAGGGTATAAAGAAAAAAGCCGAAAACTCGAGTTTTTGTGAAAATCTAGACGAAAATTCTATCCACCAGGGTAAGTAGGGATTGCATTTGCAGCATAGTATTCCATAAATAAACAATTTAACTTATCAATTCGCGTATTTAGTGTTGTATCAATCTCACCACTTGCAGTGCCGAACCAGAAACGTGTCTGAGCCCGAGATATTCCCCCTTTATTAAGAAGAAGCGTCGTGAAAAGCGAGAATCGAGAAAATCCCATAAAAAATGTCCGATATATCGAGCGATGAACTCCGCCGTGAAATCCAGGCTGTGCTCAAAAATGCCGATCTAGCGACGATTTCGGCAAAACGTGTACGGGAGCAGGTGGAGGGCAAACTGAACTGCTCGCTGCTGAGCCGTAAGAAGGAGTTCGATAAGATCGTTATGGAGGTGATCAATGAACAGCAAGATGAAGAGGATGATGAGGACGATGACAAGGATCCCGATGCTGATCCCGATGATGATAGTGAGGCAAGCGATGAAGATGATCCCAGTAGCAGCGAGGAGGACACCAAGAAAAAAAAACCGGCACAAAAGAAAAGGCCGCAACCGACCAAGCACAAGGCGCCGGCCAAAAAGAAGCGCAAGACTCTCAACGCCGACGATTCGGGAACTGAAAGTGATGCCGGTTCCGATTCCGATTATGAGGTGGCAAAAAAACCTGTGGTTAAGAAAAAGGCTGCCAAATCTGGTGGTGGCGGGGGTGGCGGTACAGGACGCAAAAGTACTGGCTTTACGCGGGCATACAATCTGTCGCCCGAGCTATCGGCCCTTATGGGTGCCGACTCACTGCCACGACATGAGGTGGTCAAGAAGGTGTGGGCCATAATTAAGGAGCGTGATTTATATGATCCCAAGAATAAACAATTTGCCATATGTGACGATGAACTAATGAAAGTTATGAAGATACGACGCTTCCGGACCTTTGGCATGTTGAAACATTTGAAGCCCCATTTCCTTGACTAAACGCCCAACGAGAGAGACACAGACACACACACACAAACACCACATACACAGACAGATAAGAGGTGTGCATGAGCTAAATCAGCTCGAAAAAATTCCTCTTCTTATGGGCCATTTTTAAAATGAGTTAATTAACTATAACAATTTGACTAAATCAAAATCAAGCCTACCATTAAATCAATCAACTCAAATATCAACCGAGTAGCTAAAACATTAAAAATATATTTAACTCATGTACACCTTTCCTAATACTACACACACACTCTCTCAAACATCGCTTAGCCCATAGCTTAGTTCCCTGTTTTTCCCTCCCCCCTAAAAAAAACCACCCCTCTACCGATGCCAACACCGAAATTCCTTTTTATTTTAACCATGGCAAAATATTTTTCGGCTTTGCAATTTTTTTTCTATTCATTTTTATACTCTTGCAGAATATATATATAAGTATATATATTGATTATTATTGTCAATTTGTCAGTGTGTCCGTTATTATATATAAACTGTCAGCTATATACATATATGGATGATGAGAAGCTGCAAGAGTATAAAAACTTCGGTATAATCGACGTTATCTTCCGGAATATTTAAGGATTTAGTTATGCGATGTAGACAACGATAACTTGACTATCAGACAATGTGACGATGGACGATGACATTGATGACGGCGGTTGGTCCTCCAGGATCGCTCCCGATTAATAATGTGTTTAGAATTAAATCGAAGTAAGATGGATGATCTACAGAAAACCATTTTATATAGTCTACGGCATTTTAAGTAACGTACATACTTATATAGAAACAAAAGTAACAAACAAATTCAAAAGAAATTTTTAAGAATATTTCAAGTAATGAAACTCGTGTAATTTACATTTTTATATAGAATGTCAAATGAGAAAACAAAACAATATAAGAAAAGAAAAAAAAACCATACAGATTTAAGGCATAATATCAAATAAACATTAAATAGACAAGTGATGCATCTGAATCTAAAGAGACAAATGGAGAGAGGTTAACAAATTGTGTGTATTTCTGATTTTAGTTATTTAACAAAAAAAAAAAAACAAATTATACAAATGAAAATTATGGGAAAAATTGGGTAATAAAGTCGATTAATCTCTCCAATGATCATTAATTTTAGGGTAAGCGAATCCCTAGATTAATAATAAATCAAAAAAAAAAATTAATTCTGATAACTATATATCTCAACGGGTTTCTTTCTCTTACAGATTAAACTTAAACTAAATATTGTAGCCATAGAGTCAAAATCAAAAATACTCTTTACTTTTCTTTGTATATTGTATAATTTTAGCTTTAAATTGTTTCAGATTTTGGATTTGGTAATGCAAATTTTGATCCTTTAAGCGCGTGTTAAAAATACATTTTTAAAGATTTCAGGTTGCTTATGAATATATATATAGAAACCTTACATACATATGTATATTACCACTTCCTATGATAAAGAAAATACTTCATATTTTTTCTTTTCTATTCCAATGAGACTAATATCATGCTTATGTATAATATAGTAGTAGTATCAGGCAATTGCCATGATTTCAATTACGTTGATTTCTGAAACGATCCGTTTTTTGAAGAAATAAATACTAATTTCAACGTATGTATATGTTATTCCTCCTAAAACAACTTTTTAAAGTATTGTGATATTGAATGTTATATAATATTGATTAGATTCCGATGAATTCTTTCATGATTGAGATGATTCTCGTAAGGATCGCAGTTGTTTGATTCAAGCAGTTCCTGCGTATAATTAAGTGGATTAGAGATGAGATTGATATACATAAATAGTTAAACAGCCGATCAAAAATCAACATAGATTTTCTCTATTGTCTGAAATGGTTCTCTGAGTGATAATATTCAAATAACTTATTGACACGCAATTGCGATAGAAATGAATATTTTCGATTCACACAGGACTCAAGATCTGAAATAGCGTGGAAAACTCTTAAATATGCGTCCGTTCATGTTCCTATCTTGTAATATAATTTCTAAAAATAATAAATAAAATTAATAAATAATTTTAAAAGACAATTTTATGGATCTGTAATGAAATGACAATTTGCTAAATGATTGCTCAAAAAATTTTCCTTTTATTGTTTTTTCCATTTCTCACAATTTTGTAGCTTACAATTGGTTTTTTTCTCTTTTTTGTATGACAAACAGTTCAAATTCATTTAAATTTCGTTTGTTTTCTTTTAAATTGGGTTTTGTTTTTTAATTTTTGCAAGTGTCTGTGTTTGTTTTTTTTTTGTTCCTTTTCTTTTTTTTATACATAAAGTTTTATAATATATGTATATGCGGTGTATATATATATAATTTATCTGATTTACGCCTGCTTTTGTATATAAGTATCTCAATATAATTGAATTAATGGAATTTGTTTGCACTGCATTTTTAAATTTTTCTCTGGTTTTTTTCTCAGTTTTTTTGTTCGTTTTTCATTTCTGTTTTGTTTCACTTTTTTTATCATAATTTTCGTCGCCCAAGACACAAAAACTGATAAAAACTAAACAAAAGTACGTGCCATAAAATAATTAACAAATTACAAAATAAGTACATAAGAAATACACAAAAAAAAAGAAGAATTGAAATAAAATGGATAGTAAAATAAATCCAAATTAGTTGCAATAAAACGTTTTCAATGATTTAAATTCTGATTTTTAAAAAAATTACAGAATAAAAGAGTGTCAGATAGAAGAGAGTTGGAAACCTTTAGTTGTTATGCAAAAAAAAAAAACCTCAAAATACTGAAGCAACTAAAGCAAATGCTAAAATACAAAGTATTAATCACTAATAATAGAAACTTGATAAACCCGGGATTGCTGATCACAATTTTAAAAATGTATGCCATATATTGAAATTTGAATATATTGAATAACATATGCCTACACATACATATATGTGATATTTTGATTTTTCCAAAAACTTGCCAACAAACTTGGAAACATCGGAATCATATAATGAATGATAATCTCAATGCACCGATTAAATGCAATTCGATAAATAGTCCGTAGAACATGTTGCGAAATTTAATTGGATCTTGAATTACATTGAAACATGTGAAAACTGAATCACAAGTTTGGAGTTTCGATTTCAATAGTAAACGTTCTATTTCGATGTTTAGAAAGATATCGTGCATCTATATCATTATGTTGCTTTAACGCTCAATCATACTGGTCAATAAAATAGTTTTTTTTTTGTTTTCCTTTTTGTAAAATATCATATCAAAAATTGACATTATTTTGTTTCTATACCTTTTAAAAATCGACTAGAATGATGTGGATTCGTTTGCATTAAACGAATTTTTGGAAGGCATTGCCGCTATCATTCATTTTTCGATATATAACTTTTGGTATATTCTCCTAAATGTTCCATATTTTTTTTAACATTTAATATTTCAATATTGAAACTTACAATATAATACCATTTAATCGGAATCTATAGACTGGGCGGAACCATTTTTCCACTAGTTTTTTATATCTTTGTTTCAATTGTTTATAGCTTTTGATTCCGATTACAAAATAGAGAACTTGTCAAACTATTTTATGCTATATCCAAATCTAAATATTATAGAAGTGCTCTTAATATCGATACGTGTGCATTTAAATTATATCTTTTAATTCAAAATTCAATTGATTTTTAAGGATTATAAAAATGGAAGCGTTTGGAAAATTGAAATTCCAATCTAATAGCATAATTTATCAGAAACTTTTTATACATTGCAATGAAAAATTTGATCCTGCTCGACATATCAATATAAGGGCATAAATATATCTTATATATATATTGTATCAGCAATCCCTATATAGTATATATGTATATAAATGCTAGCAACTAAAAAGCGCACGTTAGTAAGCAAAGGTGGTTTTGGTGTTAAATTGTGTCTGTGTTTGTATCGTGTTAGTGTGTGAGTGTTTTTGTGTGTTTGTGTGTGTGGGGGGTGTATCTGTGAGCAGTTTTTTTTTTTTAAATTCTACTCGCTAACTAAGCAATACAATTTATATAGTAACTTTGTGTGTGTTTTGTTGCTGCTCTTTCCCATCATAGTTTACCGCACGCACGTTTTCAACAATTTGTGAAGAGCCTTCGCACTCATTCAATTAAGCACAGGCTCTCGATTTAAATAGTGTGTTTGTTTGTTTCTTGGTTGTTTGTTTTGTTTTTTGTTTTTTTTTTTCCTTTTTGCAAAGACAATACTTTCGTTGGCGTTGTTTTCTTTGAATAATTGTTGTTGCTGCTTCTGCTGTTATTGTCCTCCTCCACCAAAAATTCCATTCACCTTAATAGCGATAATAGTTGGGCTTGAAAGGACCGGCTTTATTGAGGCCCATATATTTGGCCTGCTCGTCACTAAGTTCGGTGAGATGAGCATCAAATGTGGGCAGATGCAGACTGGCCACATATTCATCCATTTTCTTGGGCAACAAATATACATCGGACTTGTATCGACCAGGTGGGGCATTGAATAGCTCAATCAGTGCCAAAGCCTGAGTGGCCGATGTTATCGATACGGCAAAGGATGGAATGCTCGAGCAGCTTAAATTGACCAATCGTCCCTCGGCCAATAGGATAATATATTTACCCTCTGGCCAAATGATATGATCCACCTGAGAGCGCACCTTCTCCCAGGTTAAATCCGGTGTACGTAATCCATTCACATCGATCTCTGTATTCGAATGACCCATATTGCAAATAATGCAGCCACTTTTCATTTTATCCATATGCTCGCGGACCACAACATTCTTGTTGCCGGTGGCAGTGACCACAATGTCCACATTGCGTATCACCTCATTCAATTTAACCACACGGAATCCATCCATGCTGGCTTGCAATGCGCAAATGGGATCGATTTCGGTAATATAAACAATGCAGCCCTGAAAATTTAAACAAAATAAAACAATATCGTAAGCAATTTATCAAATAAATTAATTTTACCGCCTAAAATATATTTCAAATCAAACAAAACCATTGAAATCCAGTCACACTGGAAGAGCACACTCATTTGTGAAATTGGAAGAACCATCTTTCTGATATCTAATGAATGAATGAAATAGGAGACAACAAGACACTCGATTCGAGCTTATAATATGGCAGAGGGAAACATGTTGATGATACCCTGCAAAAACTAAGCATCAGAACGAAGTGCTAAATGCTTGAAATTCACATTTTTGATTATTTTTTTTTGGCGTAGTTAACGATGTTAACGCCATGATTAGAAAGATGGATATCAATCCTACAGCGATTCTTTCGTGTTCTAAGAGTTGTGTAAATACGTAGAGATAAAAAATTAGGTTTAAGAGAGGGCATTTCCTGGGCCTTTGTCTGAATGAGTCCTGAATGACATGAATAAATGGCGTTTTACTCATTCTTAACCTTATCAAGTAAATATTTATGAAGTAGGTGTCTTAACCTTATCAATTTAATGATTTGAAAATAGGTAAACCTTCGTACTACCCGATTTTGTTTTTTATGTTTATTATATATGAATATATATATATAAGTAGTCAGATCTTACCTGTCCTTTGAGCGCCTGGGCGCAACCTTTGCCAACATCACCGTAGCCACAGACGACAACCTGCTTTCCGCCAAACATGACATCCGTTGAACGTTTCAAGCTATCCAATATAGACTCTTTGCAGCTATAAAGGTTATCAAACTTTGTCTTTGTAACCGAATCATTTACATTCATGGCCGGCACCGTCAATTTACCGGCCTTGGATAGCTGATATAAACGATGGACTCCAGTGACACTCTCCTCCACAATGCCCTTGACCAGCTTAAACATGGTTGGATATTTTTTCAACATCAAATGGGTGGCATCGCCGCCATCGTCCAATATCATATTCGGTTGCCAGTTCTCGGCATTGACACAACGATCAATGCACCACCAGAAATCTTCCTCGGTTTCGGCACGCCAGGCAAAGATTGGTATACCCGATTCGGCCAAAGCGGCGGCCACCTCATTCTGTAACAAACAAGAGAAACAAAAAATGAGTTATATATATTTATATTGCAATTAATTGAGATTTTTGTATGGTATTATATTTTATCTTTAGGCTCTTAAGGTCTAAGCACCACTTGGCCGCTAGAACTGATAAGCCCGACCAAGCCACGCCTTTGAATGTGACTCAGGAGCCCCCACTAATAACGTGTCAATGCCGTTGCTGGCAATAAAATGTTGAGGAAAAAAAAACATTGTAAAAATATAATAATATATTATAAAAAAAAAAAAAAACAAATTTATAAAAACAAAAAAAATACAAACAGTGTAAAAAAGTGTGCGAGTGCAACTAATTAGACATCACATAAAATCTGTCCAGGAGAATTCAAACTTGGCTCACATGCTAATTACATTCGATGTGCCGGAAAGAGATGTGAGAGACGGCACATCGCGTTGCCTAATCGAATAATTTCAAATGCATGCATATATATATATATATATACATATCTATATTTAAAATATACTAAAGGGCCGGACTTTTTAAAAATTTGTGCTCTGAATAATTATATCTTTACATAAAACTGATAAAAATCTACGTTGTTTAGCCCTTGCACTATTTTTTGCACAAGAACATCGGGGTCACCAATTTCTAAGATCGCAAATTTTCATGTATTGTTTACCAAATGGAGTCGTAATCGAAACCTTTATTCTATTACTTATCCGATAAGGCATAATGATTAATTTCGGTTATCTACTCTTTTTCTTATTTATTTACGTACATTCTTTGACACACAAGTTTGCCTTGTCTTAACGCAAAATAAAGAAAATTATTTTTATTTGAAGAACTTTGACAATACTAAAATCAGATCTATTTGACAAGTAAGAATGTTAAACGTTATTCGTAGTTTAAAATGTTTGCATCTAGTTAGGTATTGGCCAAGTTATCGGTCTCGTCAGTGCCAACAAAATACACATTGCTTCATACATATGTGTCTACATATGTTTAAGATATCTTAAACAAATAGCAATATCTATAAATTTTAATCAAGAATGTTGATAGGTAAAGCTATACAATATACCATATAATTTGTACATACGAAACTGTTCCATTAGGCAGTTTCTTTTGTCTTATGAAAATTGAAATCTCTACAAAATTTTGCCTGACTTTTTGTTTTTATGGAAATGTGAACTAGCAGTTGGGTATTATTTCTGGGTAGTATATCATATGAGTAATAGTATTTACACAGTTTTAAAATTTTGCATATTTATAGCCTTTGGCAGTTGGCAAAGCCAACTTGAAATATTAATTGAAATGAGCTCTCTGAGCCACATGAGCTACATACATATATGAAAAAGTCATAAGACTGTAGAGAAATTCAGTATTTTTGGTATATACATATATTAAAAGTAACGATTCGATATTCTATTGTATCATGTTTGGAATGATCTTTCATTGGAACAGTTCATAAAAAATTTTAAGTGTCTAGTTTTTATCTTTTTAGATATGGAAATAAAAAAGTTTGACACATTTAGTTAGCCTTTTGTTCAAATATTATCAAAAATTTTATAGGTTTCTTTTCCATTTATGATCTTTTTCCAGATTGGAATTTGTTGGAATTCACTTTAGATAATGATCAGCTGTTTTGTAATTCATAAGAATTTTGGATTTACTGATCATTGAGGCATAGCACGTCCTATCTTGAAACCCCACCTCACCCTGGGTGATGGTGGATGAGAGTAACTCTCTTTCTTCCAATTTGCGCCCCAATTCAGGGCATATCAATTATCAGACGTCGCGTCATCGATTGCCAAACACTTGAGCCGCATAGAAACACTTAATTGATTAACATGGCTTGATTGATGATTTGTTTGTACGAAAGGGCGGAAAAGGGCGGGTAGGGAGTTGTGTCAGTTGCGTGACAACAATTGAGCTACTGGAGATCAAGTGACTGCTTTCTGTTTACTACTCACTTGGGTAGAGTAAATGTTACAGGCGGCCCAGCGTACACTTGCTCCAAGTTCCACAAGGGTTTCAATGAGAACCGCTGTCTGGGCATTGATGTGTGTACATCCAACGATTTTGGCATCCTTTAATGGTTTATCCTCGGCAGCACGTTTACGTAGAGCCATAATGCCGGGCATTTCCTGTTCGGCGATCTCGATCTCACGTCGTCCGAATGCATGCTGAGCAGTTATATTCCGTACACAGAAATCTGAGCTGCCCTTGGTGTTCTTTTGGACCTTCTCTCGGGGTGGCACATCGTCGCCATCGTCGCTACTGCCAGTGTAGGAGGCCGAACTGAATGAATCGGTTGATGAGGCGCTTAACGAACGACTGCGATACCGACTGGTCTTCTTTAATGCCGATGATTGCTTAGTGGCTGGCGGTGGGACAACAGCACTCGAATCCTGCGGCTGGGTGGCTGCCTGCTGTTGCTTATCGCCGCCACCGAAGCCTGGATCGACAACTACCGTATCAGCCAGATTGTTCATTCTTGCTGACGCTATAGCTGCTTGTGTTATATAAACCAGACCAGACCAGATATTAGCAGAATGTTGAGTGTTGTTGCTGGAGGATGATATGGTGGATGCAAAGATGTGGATCACTTGACGGAAGGAAACAATGGGGATGGAATCGATCGCGGGAGGTGGTGTTGGTACTTCTTCTTCTTCTTCCTTGTATATATGCACCTAAGCACTTGAAGCGTTCCCAGCTGTTCAGTTGTCCTGTTTAGCCGGCAGTTAGTCAAATCTTATTTACAGGATGTTTTATTTTTTCTTTATTTTTTTATCTCCTTTGTTTCACCTCGAAGCGACAACAGCTACGGCAGGAACAACACCAACAACAACAAAAACGGAAAAACAACAAATTTTTTATGCACTGAAAAAAATAATAAATTTGTTTTAACAATGTTAACTTACATTGAACTCTGTTAATAACATAGAAAGCGAATTAGTCTAATAAGCGCAGCGAATTCAAGATTCACACATTCGGTTAGTCAAATAAGTGGAGCAAATCCAAGTTTTACACTCTCTCTTTTCGGCACAAACCATAAATAAATATCAATAGCAGAGACACAAGCCCGAATATCGAAAACTTAAAATTGCAAGAGGAAAATGGTCTACACTTGCTATATAGCAAAATAGCTGCAATGGGATGAATTCGTCCGGTGGCTTAGTAAGTGGAGATCAGTCCTATGACATAAGAACGCGAGTTCAATTTCAGGGTGATTTGAAAGCGTTACAAAGTTATTTTTTTTGTTAAATTTTCAATTTACAGGATTTTTTTTACCTATTTAATGTTTACATTTAATTCGGTGTGAAAGAGAAAATAATTGAATATTTAAGAACTGTAAGGGCCAAAGGATACTAAATAATAAAGTTTTGTAGAAAAACAATTTAAAGTTGATTCCGCTTCAAAATTAATTTCAATCAAATTTATTATTTACAAAAAAAATAGGAATGGATGGAATGATTAACCAAATTCATATTCGAATTGCTATATTGTTAGATATATATGTATATAGTTAACATTTTGTGATCAAAGTAGGCACATGCAGTACTTTTTACAATTTTCTGTACAACTTCTTGTATAGGTTATTTAAAATATATTCGAATTGGTTTAAAGGTGCTCCAAAGTGGTAACATTTACTAGTCAAGATAACCGCACAGTTCGGTATCATCCGGATTGGTGATCAAGCGTGCCTCTGTCAGCAAAGATTCCTTATACGAATCTCGGACTTCAACCACTCGTGACAAATTGTCAATAGCCAGAGGTCCTTGTTTGGCATATTTTTTTATGAAATTGGATATCACATTTTTGTCCACCACGGACATGGTTAGGGAATGACTCCAAGATAGTACTGCCAATGGACGCTCCTCGCTTAGTTGAATAGAAGGCGTTATGAGATGCCGATAGAGGCAATTGCGTACGATTTTTTGGAGCTCTTGCACCTGACCCTGATACGCACAGGGATGATAAAGCACGACTATGGCACCCTCGGCCAGATTACGCATATAACGTTGAGGTGGTAGATATGAGTAAGTGCCGTAGACGGCTGGACGGGGTCGAAAAGCACCACTGCAATATGGGAAATTAAACCAACTGATAGAATGGAATCAAGATTTACAAACTTACTTGGTTGCCGGTTGATGTGTGTATGTTATGGACTCATTTAGACACTTGGCAGGCGGCATATAAGCTCTGGGCAGAAAATGCTCCGTTAATATGCCTTCTCTAGACATATTCGGATAAAAGGATTTGCGATTGCTACTAAAGCATAGAAAATTATAGTTCTCACGGACTTCGTTGGGATCATAGTCTAACACAAGATCATTCTGTATATGAATTATAGATTTAATTATAGATTAGTTACGGGTATTCCCCATGCCTCGAGATAAACGTACCTTGCCGTCATCACAGACAAAATTTCGCACAGCAATTGGCGGCTTCTTGACTTTTTGCGACTTTAGTTCGGGGAACCATTTGCCTGTCCAGCTTTCCGTAACCTTTGAGCTGGGCTTTGATGTAGAAGCCGCAGTCGTCGTCATTGGCACTTTGGGAATATGTGGTTCACCGGGAGCATATGGAAACCATTTGCCTGTCCAACTGTCGTTGATTTTCGGTTTTGGTGTCGTCGTCGTAATTTGTATTTGGGGAATGTGTGGTTCACCGGGAGCATAGGGAAACCATTTGCCTTGCCAATTGTCTAACTGATGGCCAGGTTCTAGCAGATTTGCCTCTGCCTTCTTAATCGTTTTAGCTTTACACGTGGCAAAGCTGAGGCATAAAATAATAATTCCATGTAAAAAGAACATAATCAAACAAAACAAAGAAAAACAATAAGACAATTGGAACAGCTGTTTGCGGTTAATAATCGTTATCGAAGTGAGACTGTCATCACTGTAAAAACTATATATTTATTGTTATCGTTACAGCCTTGCGGGGGCGTTAGAGTAAAAAATGCATCTACAGTTAAATGTTAATTAGTCAAAGTCAAACAAATTAAAACATATTCCGAATGCGGGGTGAGACAAACACAGAAAGAAGATCATGCCACAGTATCGCCATAGTCGTAGACAACCATCAACAGACACAATTCGCAGCCAGAACGCCAGCAAGAAGAATAAGAGGAACGGCGGCCCCATAACAGCAACAGCATCAGCACCAAAATCGTGAATTATCGATATCGAGTCATTAGTTATGACAATGCGGGGGCGAAGGAGCAACTGAAAGATATGGACAACCACCAAAGCACTACGACACAGTCACCGTCGATGTCTGTGCGTTGGCTTCGCCGTTATCGCGCTTTCTTTCTAATCCTACTCTGCATCATTGGCATCCAATTGTTTCTAGCCTACAAATCCCTGGATATTGTTGGCGGTAGCAATGGGTCTGGTCTGGAGGCAGAACCAGAAACAGATACAGCCTCAACAACAGCTAGTCCAGCCCGTCCACGACCGCCTGGTGCTACACCTCAGCCACAGCTGACGGCAAAGCAACTGGGCTTTGATCCCCAATGTGATATACAAGCCAAGGAAGCAATATCGGCGCTTCAACGCGCCAAAACGAAAGACTGCCGCCAACATATCGCCCAAATAGCGTGCTCCATTCAAGCGGGCCGCTTCTATGCTACCCAATTAACTAGCAGTTGTCCAGCCGGTAATCACACGGCCAATGTATCCCTCGGATGTTATCGCGATGAAAAGGATCATCGTCTCTTAGGTGGCTATTTCAGTAGCTTTAAATCTTCCAATTCACCCAGTCGATGTGTCGAACTCTGTCTTCAGTCGGGCTATCCCTATGCGGGAGTCCAATATGGCCGGGAATGCTTTTGTGGCTTTGATACACCACCAAGTGCCAGCAAATTGCCCGATTCCAGTTGCAATATCAAATGTCTGGGTAATGCCAAAGAGATTTGTGGTGGCTTCTATGCCATGAATGTTTATCAAACTGGGATAGCCAGTGAGTATGTTCGATATATTCCAAAGATTAGATAATAATGTTAAACATTTACAGAATTTACTGCCCAATTGGCTGCCACAAGTTCACCGGCAGAGGAAACACGTGTTCGTATTGCATTTCTGCTGACGCTCAATGGACGAGCACTTCGACAAGTTCATCGACTTCTGAAAGCGTTATATGCTGCCGAGCATGTCTACTATATACATGTGGATGAGGTGAGTTGTGTAAAGGAACTATGAAGGGGGGGCGGTTGGAGTAGGAAAAGCCGGATTTTAGTAATTAGTTGCTAATTGGCGCAATTTGATCCAACAATACAATTTACAGTGGTGGCCACAAATAAGTGACTAAAACAAGTATTTATATATATATATACATACATAGATAGGATCAAACTAATTTTATTAATATTTATACTAAAATATACTTATGGATGTATGTATGTATGTATGTATTTTTTACTTTAAGACGATGCAATCTGTCTTATTCTCTCACTATCTCTATCTCTCTCTATTTGACGGAAAATAAATTAATCAAATTTGATATCTGTTTTTTTTTTTGTCGTTGAAACAGCGCCAGGATTATCTTTATCGCAAGCTATTGGAACTGGAAACAAAATTTTCAAATATACGCCTAGCTCGGAAACGTTTCTCCACTATTTGGGGTGGCGCCTCATTGTTGACCATGTTGCTCCAATGTATGCAGGATCTATTGAAATCCAACTGGCAATGGGATTTCGTGATTAATCTGAGTGAAAGTGATTTTCCTGTGAAAACACTTGATAAACTAGTTGAATTCCTTAGTGCCAATCGTGGCAGGAATTTCGTAAAGGGTCACGGACGTGAGACACAAAAATTCATACAGAAGCAGGGATTGGATAAGACATTTGTGGAATGTGATACGCATATGTGGAGGATAGGAGATCGTAAATTACCAGCTGGCATACAAGTGGATGGTGGTAGTGATTGGGTGGCCTTGTCTAGGCCATTCGTTGACTATGTAACGCATCCACAGAAGGATGATGAGCTATTGCAGGCCTTGTTAAAACTATTCCGTCATACCCTACTACCGGCCGAATCCTTTTTCCATACTGTGCTGAGGAATACCGACCACTGTCACACATATGTGGATAACAATTTGCACGTAACCAATTGGAAACGAAAACAGGGATGCAAGTGCCAGTATAAACATGTTGTGGATTGGTGTGGTTGCAGTCCGAACGACTTTAAACCGGAGGATTGGGCCAGGCTGCAGGCCACAGAGCAAAAGTCTTTGTTCTTTGCTCGCAAATTCGAGCCCATTATTAATCAGGCAGTACTGTTGCAGTTGGAGGAATGGCTTTATGGTCCATATACTCAGGAATATGTGAATCTACATGGCTATTGGCAATCATTGTACGATTATGAAGATAAACACTCTGCAAACGACGATTTAGCTAGAAGTGTAGGTGAGAGTCTAATGCGTCTTGCCGCCAAGCAATTAAAAATAGAACCTTTAGAATTGTTGGAATTAACACATTACCTGCATAGAGATCAGTATAAAGGATTTCTAGTGCGATTTAGTGCTCGACATGGCGGTCTAGCTGAAAGGGATTTGCATGTTGAGACACGTATCCGTCCCGTTCAGCAGGGTAAATTGGCTCGCAATGCTCGTTTTAGCAAGAGATTACGCAATTTCGAGGTCTCCACGGATTTCGATCAGAAGGAGCAAGTAGCTAGAAATTTTGCCAAACTGTTAGGACCCCAATCGGATCTAGTTCTTAGTTATACCTATCAAGGATCTAGCGATAGCAACTCCGGCTCACACTCCTATAATCTCACCTTGCTCTGGTTGGATCCTTTGGGACGTTTGCAGGATTTTAATGAACTCCATGTAGAGGATTCGACATCAGACGTAATTAATCACTCCAAAACCTTGCTCAAACAGCCCCTAACCCCTGGAATCTGGACGGCCAAATTGATTGGACGAAGTTCAATCTATGCTCAATTGAAATTTTTAATAGCTCCTCTTGCTTATAGCAATGGTGAGCCATTGCACAATATTGAGAATGCTGAGAAGCAAAATGGAGGCCTCGGACTATCTCTACCCGAGGATTTTGAATTGCCTGTGGAATGGCAACAGCATTTGCATAACGAGAACGAGCAGTTCTCCTTGCGCCAAGAGGCCGAGGCTCATGGCAAACTCCTTGGCGATGATTTACACAATTGGATTGACGGTTTGGTGGGTAAATTCTTTCAACTAAGAGAAAGTTGCCTCGAGTTGGCCCAACCAGAGATATCCCTCCCCTTGTGTAGTGAAACGCCTTGGAGTTCTCTTGCATCCGATCCCAAAAGCGATGTGGACGCTTTACTCAAATGACGATAACACAGCACAAAGCCATTTTGTTTCTCCCCATTGACAAAGGGAATTTGTTGATTCTTTAGGCTTGGCCAATCAAACTAATTGGTCACTTTTTTAATGAAAGCCGATTCATATAGGATAAGAACACACAAAAAGCATTCAAATGGCTCTTCTCTCGGAGAAATTAGAAATTGTCTTTAGGTAAAAATCAATTTTTCAATTAAATTCATTTCTTCGCCCGCTGCTTTTTTTTATGAATTTCCGATTTAGCCAAATTTTGTAAAGCCAACTTGACGAATCTATATATACTTGATGAGCCTAAACTTTAAATATGCTGACAATAGATTTTGGGGACACCATGATCAAGCTAGTGTCCATATGAACAGAAATGATTAGATCGCCCCAGTTGTTAATATGTAATACTTTATAAGGGTCGCCTTCTTCAATTTTATACACTTTAGAGATTGAATTATACCCCATGGGTAACAAATTGAATGAGATAAAGGGAGATTAAATTATATGCAATACTTATATATTTAAGGATAGATCAGATTTAGTGTTATTTCCTACAGGAATCGGTTCTATATTGGTACAAAAGTAATCGACAATTTCTTAGTCCGTTTTACATATATACATTTTGTATTCATTTGTTTCAGTTGTGTTATTATTGATTGTATATACATTGATATCTTTTCTATGTCATCGTCCTTTTTACAAGATTTTGTTTCAATTTATTATTACAGCAATTTTTTATAGCAATTATTGGATTGTTAATTTTAAAGCCCCAACTTTTATTATTTTGCAATAGTTGTAATGTTTGTGATATTTGTAAACGTAAACTAGACGCCATTTTGACTTGGACTTTGTTCCATATATATATATACATACATATGTATATCTTTTTTGTATTTGTTTGATTTTTCGTTAGAATACATATATATTTTGTTTTTGTATTGTTAGAGTTTAAGTTGGACGATCAATAGATATTGCCCCAGCTTTGTAAATATGCCATTTGGAAACGCTCTTTCTTCATTTTACTAAAATTTGAACTATGTAAACCAAATGAATATTGATATATACTATATCTAGGGATACATATATACATATATGTATATAAGGGATATGCCGGCAATTGATGTAATTGTAGTTAGACGATTTAAATGAAATTAATATGTATAAATAATAATTTAGTTTAAAAGTTTAAACCAAATTTATAGTTATAAAATCAAACGAAACTATTCTATAAAATGCAACAAAATCCAATCTTTGCCCCGATATACATATAATATGGTTCTTGTAAATTCAATTCGAAATGAACATATTTCTAGCATTTATTAAAATAAAAAATTACAAAAAAAAAATTAGAGCATCATATCAGCTGATTTGAATAGGCGTCATTGTTTAGCCATATAATTATAATATAATTTAGGCAGTATGCATCATATCAAATCAACCAATTTTCTCTTGTTCAACTTTTTCTAAATACTTCTTGTCCTTTTTATCCCCTCCCTCATGAATAAATCAATGAAATCAATAAATCAATCTTATTCATTTAACTGATCAATCTCAATGGCTAGAAATTGTGTAATCTTTTGCATAGATCATACATTATATACAAAATTTATACCAAAATAAGTAGTTTAATATATATATATTTATTTTATAATATGGAAAGCTTTTCGTTCGCTCCAGAAATATAAATCGCCCACTTATATCAAAGCTAAGTGACGCTGGAAAAACTCTACAAAAAAACGAAAAACAAACAAAAAGAAAACCTTTTTGTTTTGTTTGGACCCGGCTAACAAAATTTATTTCTTTTTTATAGTAGGGCTTAGACTTAAACAGACTTAAAGCCAAAGCCATTTGTACTGCCGTTATTGGGTTTTGCTTGAGCAGCATCGTACTCGATCTCTTTCAATATATAGATAGTTTACAGGTTTAGATCCTCATCAGGATCCTCTTCATCGAAATCATCATTAACATCGGGTGTATATGTGATAGATGATATAAAATCTTTATCGCCAATATTACCTACCGCAGACGGTTCGCTGGAGCTAAAAATAATGAATACCTAAGTTCACAGTCCGATCAGTGTATATATTTCGACATACCGTTCATATGGCAGTGTGAGGGCATTGCGTGCTATCATTTCATCCTCGTCGAGTTCAATTTTAAAGGTACCTCCAGCCGGTTCAGATTGTTTACTCTCTACTTTAGTGTTGGCAGGGGAGTTACTGTTTTTATTTTGCATTGGCCAAAGCATGATTTGTGTCTTGACGACTTGACATGTATAGCGTCCAAAGCGCGCTGGAGCATTTGGAATTCGATAAATAACAGAAATTTCCGTCTCCGTCTCCAGACGTATCACCGAATTAGCCATGTACTCGCAGCCGCTTAATATAAATTCCGCATGCGGATGCATCAAATTCTGTGGAGTCGCCCATATAAATACACGAAGCACATGCTCTGAGCGACGCACCTTGTTAAGGAACTCAAAGATAAAGGCGGGAGACTGATAGCACAAGAGATCAGATAATGTAGGCAAAATGATATTATAGCGAGGGGCCTTAGTGGAAGCATCCGATTCGTTATTTGATTCACTTTGGCTAATGTTGTTGTTGTCGTTATTGTTGTTGTTGCTGCACTCGTTCAGCAGCGTATCGAAGGTGGCCGGATCCTTTAGTTCGCTGCCTGTTGGCATTATCTTAATAGTTTCAGGGTCCTGTCCACTCTCGCGCAATTGACTGTCAATGAACTTTACTGCAATGCGTTCTTGATTCTTCCGGTCATCTAATAAATTATAAGTAAATGTAAGAGGAAACAATATGAGCATTTTGTGACTTGTTTATCCTATAATGTTGTTTACCGATAATGAGAACGACCTTTTGACCGGTCACTAAAAACTTGCAAAGGTTAATGCTTGCATCCATTTTATTAAAAAACCAATTCAATTAAATTTAGTTTCTGTTGTTCGGATGCCTTTCCGCTATTAGTGTGACCGTGTCTCTTCAATTGGTCTAATCTTCACAGACCGAAAGTGGAAAAATGCCAAAGCTACCGACTGACGGGCGCTTGTCGAATCGGGTAATATGAACTTTCAACCGCAAAGTCAGCTGTTAACCGCATGTGGGTGAGCTAAAACGCCGACGTGAAAATCGATTTGTAATTTAAAACCTTTGGGGCAGTGGGCCAAGCAACGAAATCATGACCTTGAACTTGTTGCATTTTGTTGTTGCATGACATTTTCACTTTTATTGCCTTGGCACTGATAACCGGTCAACGGCATTGCGATTATTCTTTATGACGTCGCTGTCAACAACGAGAAACAAAAGACAGCAGCACTAGAAGCAGAGATACAGAGACCGCGACAGAACTCGCGGCTCATTTGTACTCAGTGGCTGGCCGAATTTTTCTCTCTGTGTTAGTTGTTTGTTTTTTTTTTCGTTCTGTTGTCATTTTGTTGTTACCAAAAGACTACGCTTAAAACCCAAGCGCAGCAATAACACTAATCTTGATCTAGGCATTAATCGTTATTTGTAAGTATCAACAATTTTTGTATTTTAGCCACGTTCAAATTAGAGAATTTGTTGATTTGTTTGGTATCCAACAAGTGGTTTGCATCGGTGTGTGTGTTTGTGTGTATAACAGTATGAGTGTTTCTACATCTGTGTAAGTGCTGTTTTAGACGCTTTTTAGAGCTTGTCAAAAAAAAGCTCATTCACTTTGTTGCTGAGGGGCGAAAGGAGATGGGGAGACGTAACCTTTTGCAGACATTTTCCTGGCTTTTTTCTGTTTCCTGCCCTTATTCCATATGGGAGCATAGAAGCAGCCTCGCCTGCAGAAGAACATCACGTATTTCGTTTGTTCAACAAGTCAAAGTTGGCAAAAATTGGGAAAAAACCAAAAAATATTAAGTAAATTTGTCAAGAAGTTGTTTAGAATCTTTTGATTTTGTGTGTGAAGACAAAATTCATTTAAAAATTGTTAACTTTTATTAAAAATTTATCACGTATACGTCATGTTATTCTCTTTGGGTAAGTAATAACAACACAGATGCCATGTCAGTCCACAATCATTCGGGGAATTTTTTATCAAGTCGTTGACACAGAAATAAAGAATAAGTAATATTACAGTGACAACAAAGAATATAGGAATAGCATTAACATAAATGTCCTAGTAAAGTTTGAGTATTCATATTTTTCACATTTACGCCCACAAGTAACTACGCACCTACGTCAATGCATAGCAGTGTATATACATATGTACATACATATATACATACATACATATACATGGGAACAAATTTTAGTCAGAGTTTTTTCAACTGCAGTAAACATATGTACAAAAGGTAAAGAACTGCATTTTCTATGAACTTTAGAATACTTGTTTTATTATTGTCTTTTTCATGTATGTATGTATGTATGTATGTATTACAAAAAAAAACGTAATATGTATGTATGTATGTTTGAAATGAATCAGAAAAAACTACATGAGATTGTTTTAAAACAATGTTCCATTGAAAAAATCTGTAAAAAGAAAAAAAACCGATGAAACGCTGTTTAAGAAATACACACTGCAACGAAACTAGTCTCATTTTCTTCTTTAATAGATATTTGCATTATTTTAAAATTTTCCATTGTAACTTTAAGGATTATTCACTGTTTTGTATGCAATAGTCATGCATAGAACATTTAATAAGACTCAATATGTTTTGAATTGGAATGCAAATCGTATCACTCAATGGAATGCAAAATGTTGCCTTAACTCCCCTTACACTTCAATGAACCTCCCCCCCAAACCTATACCTTCATACGCCATTCATTTAGTTTAGTGTTTAGCATACAAAACCACACTCGGTACATTAAGTTCGGTCGCCGATTTTATAATACCCTGTACCAATCTATAATAATTAACTAAAGTTAAATGCAATTTTATTTTCCCCAAAATGTAAATCTACACTTTCATTTGGTCTCATTAACTGTTGTGGCCTTCGGTAAGAACGAATTGTTAATACCCTTTTTGCAGCAATCTAGCAACGATCATTGTTAATACCAAACTGTTTCTTGTTAAGATTTTGTTTTTCTTTTTTTTATAAAATTTGAATGTTAGTTTTTAAGTAGATCCTTAATACAATTTTTAAAATCTTGGAGATCTAATCTCATGCTGATCATCGTTTTGCCAATGTTGAATATCTCAATATACCCTTTTGGCCCATAGATGCCATTGGGTATTGCCAGATTTGTAAGCAGCCAATCTCCTAAATCGCCATTTAAATTAAAACTTGAAAAAATAAAAACTAAACAATTAGTTGGATTATTAACGATAAGCTTTATGGCCAGCGACCATCGATTACTACTACCAAAACTACTATATACAAAATATATCGCATGCGAGATGTGTGAAAAAGCTTTTGCCGGCGGGCGTCGGCTAGCCAAAGAAAACGTTAAATTCAGTTGCGCATTGCATATGGAAGTGAACGGTTGTTGGATTACCTACGTTACATTTGATACGTATGAGAGTTAACTCAATTGTTGTTGT
Source organism: Drosophila emarginata (assembly GCA_037075365.1). Lineage (NCBI taxonomy): Eukaryota > Metazoa > Arthropoda > Insecta > Diptera > Drosophilidae > Drosophila > Drosophila emarginata. The sequence goes on from JBAMCD010000283.1 coordinate 1,089,965, forward strand.
TGTTTATAACTAACTATCACCATACATTGCATGACAGACAACAAAAAATACAAAAAATAAAAATCACAGTAGTTTTACCTTTTTTTTGTGGTTTTTTTTTTGACTAATTAACGAGTGAAACAACAATTTCAAACCATAAAAAAAATACGAAAATAAAATAAAACGCAACAATGCCCAAGGACTTAGATGTAGAGCAGGCCGCTGGGCCAATAAATGATGTTAAATTGGAGACAACTGCAACTCCACCGGCAGCTGCAACAGTTGTGGAAACAACGGTGATCGCTGTGACAAATGGTGAAAAGGCTGATGATAAGCTGAAGACATCGTCACCTCAGCAATCATCGGGAAATGTTACCGTTACTACAACGCCAGAACAAGCAAATCAAACAACAACAACAACAATAACATCAACAACAATAACAACAACACCATCCAACATTGAAGCAGCAACGGGAGCCAATAAAGGTAGCTAACTACATACATACACTGAAATAAACTAAAAAGGAAAAAAAATTTTTTAGTAATTTTGCATAGATATCATATTTAGATCGATATATGTATATTATTGTTAATCATGGTATTGTTATTCGAAATTCCACTGATATTTCTTACTGGACACCACTAACAAAATCTTTTGTATTAGGATAAAAGTATTTGCAAATTTTAGAAATTGCACAATTTTTCAATATACTGAAATCGGGATACTTTCATAATACGATTTACTTGGAAATAAGTTCTTTATATTAATGTTTATATCAGAGTATATAATATTGCACCTGTTTTCCATTAAATACAACATATAATATGTTATATGTTTATTCTTGATATCAAATGAACTCTAATATACGCAGAACTATGTCAATTGATACATGATAAACAATTCTTAGAATAAGATGTTGAAATTACTTTTACCGTAAAGTATGAATGTAAATATTTTCTTCAAGTGTAGTGAATGGCTTTAAGTGCAAAAGTAAAATCAACAGCAAAGCAAAATAAACCGCACAAACGTTTTAGTTTAGTAAAAGTTATAACAAAACGCACCAAGCAGACAAACTGCATTGCCATTGCCATAGCCATTCCGCCTCTCTCTCCCTCTCACTCTCTTTCTTTTTACCCCCGCCCCTTTATTACCGTCACCCGTTGCCACTTCTCTGCTGTATGTATTTCTCTTTGGTCTACACCTGCCTACCTCATCATCATCAACAAGTTGAATTTCACTTTAGTTTTTCAACTTTATTTATTTTATACTTTTGCTGTCTTCAACTTTTTACGCTTTTCCAAAGTCATCGTCTACACACACACACAATACACAACAACCAAACCAAACCAATCCAAAAAAAAAAAAATTAAAAATGAAATGAAAAAAAAAATAGTTAAACATACATAAAAAAGTTTTACTTTTTGTTTTTTCTTTATTAGTTTTTTTTTTTTTTTGGTTTTTCTTTCAAATTTTGCGCACGATCTGTTGCTATGCTTTGCTGATCTCAGTCAAATGCCACGCCCACTTAAGCATATTAATTAATAATATCCATAATCATAATTAATATGCCAATTAATTTCACTGCCAAAATATAAGAAAAACGTTAACAAAACCTTACTTAAGTATGAATATAGAGCAATTGAAATTGATTGAATAACTTTATAGACGCGTGGCCAGGCCATCTAGTTACGATATACATACATACGTACACATGTATATGTACATGTACATACATACACATGTACATACATATATAGAAATAGAAACTGTACTATCTAGATTCGAGAATCTAGATGCACACTTTAAAACTTACGAACACTATCTATAATTCATTATAAACATTTCGCTGGCCCATTTTTATCAGTTCATTTTCTCAATCTGTTGTCGTTCAAAGTTGCTCTATTTGACGAGCGTTCTTCATTTGCATACAGCAGCTATTTTAAATGAAATGAATGGTTACCGTTATCTAAGGGCAATGTAACAGTTATCGATTGTGTGTGTATTTAGAGTGGTTTTCAAGGTTGAAACCTGTGTAAGCATGAACTTGAAATGCATGAAACATTTCAAACAAAGCCATCAACTAAGTAACCCCAAAAATAAATGGAGTAGTAATTTATTGATATACATATGTATGTATACATTTATGCATTATTGGCAATAGCATATTATTAATATATGTACATAAAATTTTATGTGTTTTACTATAAAAGATTTAAAATTTTGCTTCCTTATTGCCATATTCTCCAGTACAAGGTCTACCAATCTTCGATTTTACCATTTTTTAAAAGTGATCCCACTTTGAAATGTATAACAATAAAAATATATGTTGATAAGTCGATTATATAGTTGGTCAAAAAAAATATATTTATGTGTAATCTTTAAAGTATCAACTAGAACATTAGATTACAATTACTTGAAGATATCTGCGTAATCTTTAAAAAACTAACCACAACAAAAATAAATTAAAGCTGCCGCAAATTAGGAAATCAATATAATATGTATATGTGTATGTACATACATACATATGTACATATGTACATATATACATGGGAAAAAAGCAAAAAAAAAAAAAAAACAAAGCAATTCTCAGTTTTACAAATGTTAACAATTAAATAAAACGTTTTTATTTTAATTTATTGCTGTGATCGGTGAGTCACACAAATAAATATCTCCTTGTACGATTTTCAGTTTATTTCAAATATATGTAAAAAAAAACAAAAAATTTATTGCATGAATCATTTAAAAAAAACCAAAAATGAACTGCTAATTTAACTTTAATAATGCTAAAATTCACTTATACAGTACAATGTTCATGATTTTTGATATCATTTCTAAATGAAATTGCTTTTCAAATAGCATCTCTGGAATTTCATTGGCCTACAAATAGTATTAACAATTAAGTAGCTTCAATTTGTTATAATTGCAATTCTTTCCTCTGAACAAATTTTTGCTTTGGTCTTTTTGATCTCCTTCACACTCCCTCCCTTTTTTTAAAAAAAGTTTTTTTTATTACTCACCCACTTAAATTCTTTAACCCATATGACCCCATGCTCATTCGCACATGCGTGTATATATGTATATACATATGTACATACATATATATATGTATATATATGTACACGCGCCCATCATTTCAAAATTTTTTAATTCATTTGCAATTTTTTTAATTGTCATTTCTTTCCGCATCTCTGACAATATCAAAAGCAAAAAGATACAAGCTAAAACAATGCTATTTCAGGAATATGGAGTAGACATTTGATAAGACATTACTACCTCCTCCATCATCACATCACATCCACACACCCATCTACCCGCTAACAGTTGCCATCATTTAAATTGTTAAACAAATAAACAAATTTTTGAGATAGAAGAAAATTTTGGCTTGGTTCCAAGATAGCTAAAATAAACAAAATAAACAACATTTTCATCATTTAGAGAAGTTATTTCTTTAAAATCCAAATAAATCCGATATAAAACCGATCCCATGCCATCAGAGTAAGTCGATCTATGGGTTAATTGTTTAAGTGTTCCATTTCATAATCCCGGCTTGCTGGCGACAATGGGTAGACATTGTTTATTGTAAAATTATGAATGAAGCGAATCAAATGGCACTTATAATTAAGAAATTAGCGTTTGCTTTGCAATTAATTGATTATAATCTCTGTCAATCTAGATTGAATGATTCATGTGGTATGTCTGGAATGTAATAGTAGGGCGTATGCTTGGGTTTTTTTTTTTTTTTGTTGTTTTTTACTTTCGATTAATGTGTTGTCCGGTTTCTATTTTCGTTTTTTGTTTGCAGGTGGCAATAAATCCAACATGGATCCAGCATTGATCAATTTCAAGGTACTCTATGTGCTGACTCAGCTATGCGGTTTGACAATGATTGTGCTGGTTGGTACATGGATTGGACAGCATTTTGGTGGTTTGGGTGGTACAGCGAATCCAAAACTTGAATTCAATTGGCATCCGCTCTTCATGACCATTGGATTTATTTACTTGTATGGCAATTGTAAGTTTTAAATTTAATTAATTTAATTTAAGAGCGGAAGAGGTGCAACTGTTATGTTGCAAAATATTTACATATATGTACATACATATATCCATATATATATTCTATACACTCCCAAAAAAAAAAAAAAACACTCCAATAAAAATTCACTTTTAGCCATATTGATCTATCGCGGTTTTCGCACCACGCGCAAGAAGACTTTGAAGCTTACCCACGCCGGCATTCATATTGCCGCCTTCATTTTGACGGTTATTGCCCTGAAGACCGTGTTCGATTCGCATAATTTGGCCGATCCGCCCATACCAAATATGTATTCGTTGCACTCTTGGCTGGGATTGTCGGCGGTGATCATCTTCTCGCTGCAATATGTTGCTGGATTTGTGGCTTATCTGGCGCCAGGCATTAGGGATAACTATAAGATAGCCATGATGCCGTTCCACATCTATTTTGGTCTATTTGGTTTCGTTTTGGCCATAGCCAGTGCTCTCATGGGCTTAACCGAAAAGGCCATATTTGCCATGTTAGTAAAAAAATATATATATATACCGCCTATAGCTATAATCTATTATATATATATCTACATATATTTCTTGATTAATATAGTCCCACCTATGCTAACCTGCCAGCTGCTGGAGTATTGACCAACATCATTGGTGTCTTGTATGTGATCTTTGGTGGATTGGTTGTTTATCTGGCTACAGAATCATCATATAAACGCAAGGCCTTGCCTGAAGATACAGCATTGCTATCCACTGGTTCTGTCACTGAGTAAAAAATACGTAAATCTGGCGAATCTCTCCCAAAATATAATGCTATATTAACTTAAGGAAAACTGTGCACAAAACAACAACAATGGCAACAACATGAGAAGGCAAAGGATAATCGTTTACCCGATCACCGCTCCCTGCATACCCAAAGAAAAAAACTGTTTAACCGTTTGGTGCTTTGTCTTTGCTTTTTGTTTTTCGTTTTTTTTTTTTATGAAAATTCATTTTCTTCCGTTTTTCGTTTTTTTTTTGTATTACATAATTATAATAATTATGCAAAATTTATAAATATCAATTTATATATATATTTATATGTATATACCTCTATATAGGTGTGCTACAAAATGAACGGAGAGTGCTCAAATTTTATGTACTTAACCTCAGAGTAAATCAAACAAGAAACCAGAAATGTTTATATATATGTGTGTTATATATTCATATAAATAAATCATATTTAATAACAATATACTTGGATAAAGTGTTCCGAAAGTGAAAAAGGAAAAGCTCTCCAGGTGATTTCAGACTATTTTTTAATTCTCATAAAGTTTTCGTTTTTGGCAATTGTTAAAAGTATATGATTCTAAAAAAAATTTAATTTAATTAGATTCCGTACCCTTAATCCGTATCCTTAATTTTTATGCAGTCCTTATTCTTTTATTTGTAATCTAATCGGTAAAAGAATGTGACTTTTTATCTGAATAATTTTCATTTCGCTCAATCAACGAAATTTCAATTTCATTTGCGATAGAACCTGAATACGATATTCAAATAAGTTATATACTTACTCTATATATAGAGTATTTCAGAATGAACCTTTTAAACATTTTAACAATAATTGGAGTTTAATCAATCAGAACAGACGATGAAAATCCAATAAAAATGTTGGGACTCTGAGAATTTCTTAAAGGTGATTCACATTAAAAGCACATCGGGGAAATAGACAGGTCAAATATATCAATAATAATCTATATACTATATATGTATATATAGGTGAAATATTACTTACCGGTAACATAAATGGCGAATAATAATTTGATACTATAAATAAAGGGCAACCATTTGTTTTGGTCAAAAAACTAGTTGTTAGGTAATCTATATATATATATATGTATATATATATATATATGTGGACAGGATGTAAATGACTAGTTGACTCCTACCCCAAAGTGTTTTTATTCTCAGCCTTTTAGTTTGTTCGTCATTTGCGTGTCTGCCGACAACGTCATTTATACCCTGTGGCAGTTAGCCCATTTGGAATTCTATTAACTTGATTTTGATATCTGTTGTATTAGATAAACAGTTCTAGGGCATTTGTTTTACTTTTGGATTTTTAAGAATTTAACTTAACAAAAACATGAAATTTTTTAATATATATATTTAAAAAAAAAAACATTAGCTATTTACATTGTCGTATTAAAATCTTAAACTATGTACCTAGCCTGTGGTGCTTTGATGTGGCAAAAAATCTTTGCATTCCGAATCGGTTGCTAATATATATGTGGGTATATTGCCCCGACCCTTAACAAAGGTCATGCCCCGATAATTACATTGTATATTAAATTCACGCAATTTTAAAGCTGTCTTCTCTGTCACTTGAATTTTACCAGGTATTCCCGTTGAGTCCATGCGTGATGCCATATTAACAGGATTACCCCAGATATCATAATGGGGTTTCGATATACCAACAACACCGGCCATGGCACGACCATGTGAGATACCTATCCTGAGCATTCCATAGTCAGTGCTACCTTCGTATTCCGATTGCATATTCTCGGCATTGAATCGGCGCATAGTTCGCATTAGTTCCAATGCAAATTTGGCCATTACATGAACTACCTCACCGTTACTATTGTTAGAGGTATCCAAACTGGTGCGTGCAGCACGCGGCAATACATTGCCCTCATATTGACCACGTTCAAGATCCATATCCAGGGCAATATTACTGCCATTGCCATGAGGCACTCGTTGTACACCCTCAGAGTTTCTAGCCCAATCATTGTAGTTACTTCGTCTACCAATTGGCATATAAGAGAAATTACGGAATTTAATTTGTGGGGCCTGTTCTGAACGTGACACATCCAGACCGCAGGCAGCCATATATGTCCAATTGGCCACTTTGATTTTCTCCACACGTAGGCTATTCGCATATTTGTTTAACTGAAACAAAAAAAAAAAACATAATTTTAGTTTTAGTAGTAAAACGAATGATTAGATAATATCTCCTACCACATCATCAAAATCACAGATAATCTCGTTCAATACTCTTAAACCAATTTTATCCGTATCGAAACCTTTGATCGAGGCAAACATTACAGCCACATTATCATACTCCTCATAATAAAGTTCATTTTGTAATTGAGTGGATAAATAATACTCCGCTAATGATAAAAATTAAGTTTAATTTAATTCCTGTTTGCGCTATATATATATATATATCGGTTTTTTTTTACAAAACTTACCCACATGTGAGGGCAATATATTTGTTAGCAGGACCTTGATTGTATCATTCGTAATTAAAGCATCCTCTTGTTTTGTTAGCAATTGTCGTTTCCAGCTAGAATAAATTCAATAATTCCTACCTTCCATTAGCTCAAATCATTGTAATTAACTTTAGTTAGCTCCACTCACTTGTAATCGACCTTGGCAATAAACTCTGTCTGACGTTCCATTAAATGGAATATGCCAAGTGTTATAAATATAAGCAATATATGCGAATATTCAGCATTGAAATTAACATTTGTCGAAGGACTGCTGGCAAATATATAATTAAACTCGAATACCACCAAAATGGCATACGATATTGTGATTAATATGGAAAATATTGCCTTGATAACGAACGGTATTCGGGTGAATATCAAAGACATCCCAATAACCAGGGTCATGCAATTTGTAAGAATCCAGGGATGAAAACAATAAACACGATCTTCATAACTTGAAGTTGGTTCGTATATCTCTTGATCGCCGCCACAGTCTATCTGTAAAAACAAAAATGTTTGAAATATTATTTTAAAACTGCTTAGAATCATTTAAAATTGATTTAAAAAAAAAAGAGTTTACTCACTATTTGCATGGCTGCCACAGCACAATAGGATAAAATGATTAGAAAGTATATGGTTATTCTTAGAACAATATTCCTTTGCATTACATCGGACATATTGTAAATGAACCGACTTATGCGACTATGGGGCAATGCTTGTTCCGCATCAGAGACATACATAATCCATAGTTTTTTATACCAAGAGACAATCAGCAGCATTGTTAGTAGAATTATAGTAGTACCATCTATATACCAATAATGATATTTTGGACTGAAATAGAAAACATTTGCCATAACCTTTTGATTTACTCGAGATTATCAATTTAACTTACTCCTTGCTAAGCAACTGAATGGATAATAGGCCTATATAGATAACCCATGCTAGGGCAATACTATATTTAAGCATTATATCAGGCTCTAGCATATATTGATATTCCCATTTACGATTCCGGAAAAGCAAACAGAATGAACTAATATTTCGACGAAAGCTCTCCTCCTCCATTTCGTCTTGGGTTAACTTTGTGCTGCGTCGCCACAATTTAGTTAGCCTAAAATCGGTGAGTAACAAGTGTGTATATATATATGATTTTTAATCATTCATGTTTAGGAACAACTGTATTTATTATGCATTACTGTATACGCCCGATGGGCATTTTGTCCAACTCCCGGCACATTTCCAGCTTGGCCTGGTTACGTACTTGATTGTATTGATGCAGCGTCGAATTATGCATAAAGTTCGATTTGCTGGCCTCACTCAATTTTTTTGCCTGTCTCTCACGTTGGACACGACGCGGATCATGCATGGGGGCCTACAACTTTCGGTACTTTGTGTAATTGCGCAACTCAGTATGAAGGATTATTGGTTATACTCACGCGCAGTGATTTAATTAGAAATGTTCGTATACCATGCTTTTGTAGAACGGGATCTTCGCGTGACTTTTCGGTGCCATCTTCAAAGAAATATTCCCCATCCAGAAGTCGCAGTGTCTCCTGGCTAACATGCACACGACCCGTGGCACCAGTTGCCTCCAAACGATTGGCTATATCCACATCCTTAGACCATATATCGAATTGCCATTTAGCAGCACCAATTACGCCAGATAAAACATCACCTGAATGTACACCAATTCTCATATCGATATTCAAATGACGTTTTTCCCTGCACATAATAATCAATGAATCAATAGGTCGCAAAAAGGATCACATATATATATAATATTACCTCACATCCCGTATATCCTTGATCATTCGCAAACCCAAATCCACACAACATTTGGCATGATCGTCATTCTTACTTACCAATCCAGCCACACAATAATAACAGTCGCCCAAAAATTTAATCCTAAGGACATTGTACTCCTCGCTGGCTATATCAAAGCGTACAAATAGATCATGTAAAGCCTCCACAAGCTTTTTAACATCCAGCGTGGTGGTCAAATGGGTATAATTAACCACATCTGCATATAGAACGGTGACATCCTTATGTGGCTCAATGAAGAGGGTCCTGGACGAATGTGTAGGGTCATTGAGTTGGAATATCCTTGATTTTGTGTGATAACTTACCCATGATCTGGCTGACGCCATCGCTTCAATGTTAGACTATTATCACTACTCCGTAAATCGATATGGTCCCGTTGATGGTGTTGACGTTTGGATCTTTCGATACGATTCTTAACATCCTCCTGCAACCGATCCGCTATCTGATTGGGTAAAATGCTTAATAGAAGACTTCGCTCCTGATCACGAGCATATCTTAATAGTAGATTCTCTTCTACATATTGACGTCGATCCAGAAATGTTGTCCTCAACGCTATGTCACGCATCAAACGAAAGAAGATACCCAATAGATTGACACAGCTCAGATAGATGGCTTCATTGAGTATACTATGCATTTGATTATCCTCCTTGGAGGTTATCACAAAGCTATAGTTAATTATATAGCACAAAGTGACGGATGTGCCAAGGACAAATGGTTGCAATAAATACGGAACTGGCATAAACATATAAATGGCATACAGAGTATAGGCATCATAGATTGGATTCAAAATATTGTTGCTACTCGTCGCATGATAGACATTCAGACCAATATCCATAAGGACCATAACGCTAACTGCTAGCCAGGATGAGGCATAGACTACCCAGCCATATTTGCTAACAAATTCATTGCGAAAGTTCACAGAGAGTATAAACCAGATGAGAACGCCCGATACTAAATATACGGCCATATCTACATAGACAAGGCTACGCTCTGAGGATGTTAGCAAAAGTAGGGCATGTAAAATCGAAACAAATAGTTGTATAAAAATGAATAGTGAGAGGTAACCGACTCGCAAACGTCGCATATATAGATCATAGGACTCCTCCAATTCCAGATTGCGGCATTTTCGCTTTAGTTTAAAGAACAAAAAAGAAGAAAAATGAAGATGAAGAGTAAGAGTAAGAAATGGTGTATCACATACACACACACACACACACACACAAATATTGGTAAGAAGATAACTAGACCAGTTAACACTTACCACCAAATACGTCCATTCCCAGTTCTTCTCATGGAGCAGAGTCTGGGACTGTTCAATATTAGTTGGGGAGACGCTAAACGGATTTTTACTTGTATATTCGATGGCAGAATCGAAATAGGAATTCATGATTTGATTTTCTATTCGTTACGTATTGGTTATTCTTACGTTTCATTCAAGACTTGAGCATTTTCAGTTTGACTATTGTTGTATTTTTGGCTTCTGAGCTATGTATGTATTATCTGATCAAACAATTAACCACTAGAAAAAGAACAAAAAATAAAATTAACACTACAACCATTTGAGTCAGGCAATTTGACGGTTTATGGGCTTATCGGAGTGCCAGAGAGAACTAAACGTCGTTTACCTAAAGTTGAAGGGGGGGAGATACAGAGTGAGAGATATAGAGGGAGAGAGAGAGAGAGAGAGAGAGAAAGAGAGAGAGAGAGAGAAAAAGAAAGATAGAGTAAAAGAGACCCATTGCCGGTAGGAGGGGAAAGAGTGGTAAGGCCTGGGATTTTTTTTGTCAAATTTTTTGTGATTTTTATTATTTGATATTTGCCTATATCTCGAATACTGCAAACACGGCAGCTAATTTAGCAATTTGTCTAATATATTATTGATAGTGCTAATGGTTTGTAAATCGGCAGACACACAATTATGGCCAGCTCTTGGTGTTTGATTGCTTTATCTGCTCTATTGCAGACCGATGCACAATTATTTATTGCCTTTGGCCAGTTGGGTTAATGTCGAAGCACTTGAAATGCAATTTCGCACTTCACTTTCGTTCTGGCAAAATAAACACGATAATAATTAATAAAAAATTAACACCACTTAAGCTCGTTGCGACTTCTACAAGTCAATACAAAACGGACAGGTATCACAAATTACTCTTTGGCGTGGGCTGATAAGGCGCCGCAATGTTTACGGTTATATATATATATGTATATATGGAGATATATATATATATATATTCCCCAACGGCACGATCCAAAGCGTCTGAATTGCTACGACCAACTGAGGCAATAAGTTTAGCCAACAATTTTGTTGGCGGCTAGAGAGTGAGTGTGAGAGTTATTTTCATATCAGGTGTAAAGTGTGTATGTGCTTGAGGGCGAGTTGAGTTGGTGGTGATTGATTGACGATAATGATAGATCAGTCACAAGAGTATACATATGTATGTATAATATATCTTGTAAATGGCTCAATCACTGCAATGGTAATTAAATTTTAACAACAAAATTGCTCCTTCTTATCCGTATCTACATTATGTGTTTATTTTGAAATTTAAAAACCTCATTAATTTTTCTCCTTTTTGTTGTGTAGGTACTTTGTATTTGCAAAATAGGAACAAACGTAATAGAACAATATAAATTTAATGTGTTTGTATTATTGCATTCAAATTTGATTGAATTATTTAAATATGTGCGGGTTTTGATAAACAAAATAGGACTACCAGACTTTTGAAAAAAACAAGCGTCAGTCGGTATTTCACTTGAACGATAAAGTCATCAGTATTCTTTTTATCGGACTGACAGTAAGTGCTGCCAGAGCCGGAATAAATACAATTTGCGTTTTGCAGTAAAGAACGTGAAAAAATATTTTGAAGTTCACAACCAAGTTTTATTTTAGTCTTTTCGTGCTTTACGGAGACTGTCAATAAAATAGTAATAAAAGGGACGTTCTTTTTTTTTTTGGAATTCTTGTTAAAATATTTTTTTTTGGTTGTTGCCACTCAGTTGCGATGCACGATAAAGTAAAAATTATCGCGAATTAATACGGCCAACAGGTGGCGCTGCTACCATAGTGACAGTGTGGGTGGTTTTATAGTTGTATATTGAGATTTCGTGGATCCCGGATATGTCCGCTTTCACGGAAAGTGCTTTGCTCAAGAAGCTTGGGGAGTTAAATAGCAGTCAGCAGAGTATCCAGACATTGTCGCTGTGGCTGATTCACCATAGAAAGCATAGTGCATCAATTGTCCAGACCTGGCAACGCGAGCTGCAAAATGGTAGGTTCATAACTCCAAGGAAATTTGCGTCCATATGTTAAATTTCATGTTTTGCAGTTCCAGAACCCAAGAAGCTGACATTCATGTACCTGGCCAACGATGTGATCCAGAACAGTAAGAAAAAGGGACCAGAGTATGGCAAGGAGTACAGTCATGTATTGCCTAAGGCATTTGCCCATATTGGAGAGTCCTGCAACTCAGACAAACTTCTTGGCAGCTTAGGACGCATCCTTAACATATGGCTAGAACGAGGAGTTTACGACTCCAAGACCATTACCGACTATCGAGCACGCCTCCACCGTGATGGTGGCAGCAGTAATGGTGGCAGCAAATCTCATAGCCATAATGAAGCTGCCGCTGGCGCAGCCACCACTAACGTCGGAGAGAATAGCAGCAGCAGCAAAGGGGAAAAGTCTGAGAAGCGTGAGAAACGCAAACATGAGGAGCGTCACTCCAAATCCAAGCGGTCGCGGCACCATCATCATCATCATCATAATCAGCAGAATAATAATGCTCCCGTTGTTGTTGAAGAGCAGCCAAAAACGGAAAAGGAAAATGGTCATACTCCACCATATGTGCCATTGGGCGAGCCACCCGAACCAGAGGAACTGATCAAGGCTCTGACGAGCATTGAGAATTCCTCCTCTAGCGATGCTGTCGTTAGGGAACGTATTGCTAAGTTGCCGCAGGAGATATCTGAAATCAGTTGTATTAGTAAACTGGAGGATAAAGATAAAGCCAAGGCACTGGCCAAGCAGGTAAATGCAACGGAAAACCACATTTCACCATTTTTTTGTGCATTTCTCAATTGGGGTCTATTAATTACAGGTAAATGAGGCAGTTGAATTGCTCAATAATTACAATGCCCGTCTGGCTGCCGAGATGGAGGAGCGTACCAAATTGGCCGCCATGCTCCGTGATTTTCAGGCAGAACAAAAGGAGCTGCTTACCCAAGCCGAGCAGCGATTGGATGTATGTGATCGTTATATTGCAATTTATAGGTTTATATAAACTAATTTTTGATTAGTTAATTTAAATTATTCTTTATTACTAATCGTTGCGTTAAAGTAACCAAAAACAATCGGTGCTATAAAATGAGTTTCAAAATAAAACTCACCTACACAAATAAAGAAAACAAATTTCGATAAAACCTAGATAAACTATATAAATAATTAGACAAATATCAATCTTTTGTTGATTTACAATATTAATTTGACCATTTTTTTTTGTACGCAATTCATAGGGGAGTTATATATGCAAGATTTTTATAGCACCGAAAAATATACACAAATTACAATATACCTTTTATTTTTAATAACCTTGCAGTGGGTAATGCATAAAAATACATTTATACTAGACTAGGCTATATAATTTAGCCTTCCGATTCGTCTGTATATAAGAACTACTATGGCATAGTCGATGGACCTTATAGTATATCATGAATTCATGTAATTGTATCCCTAGAAGTATATAACAGGAAGATACCAAATTGTATAAAGTTCCTAAATAACATTAATGGATTTGACATTGGTAAAATCAATAATAATTAAGATTGGAGATAGTTTTAAGATTTAATATCCCACACACTCTGCAAGGTTATATAAACTTCGGTATATCGAGGTTACATTCCACGATCTTTTGCAATACTTTCGAAATGTTTTCATTTAAAAATAGTTTGTTTCACAATGTAAATGTTTTATTATTAATTTTAACTTTAATCGTGATTTAAAACGTTTGAAAGATATAGTTCATTGTTTAAGACTCTCTATCTCTCTTTCCCACTTCCTCGATTACATTTCATATATTTTCATTCATATTTTGGCTTTGACTTTTTGTGAATTTAATTTAAATGTTTATAAGAGTCCATAAATAGATTAAATTGTTTTACTATATCATTTTGATTTAGTATTTGTTCGCGGTTAGTTAATATTGCAAATGATTGACTTGCGTTTCCATTGCTTTACAGGAACATAAAAAGAAATTGGCCAAGATGTTGGGTCTACAAAAGGAGATACATGATCATTTATCCAATTTACCCGATCTAACCCAATTGCCAGATGTAACTGGCGGACTGGCTCCCTTGCCCTCAGCCGGTGATCTCTTCAATGCCCTACACTGATTGGATGTCACAGCGAAACGGAAAATGGATTGATAATCAATTTTTCAGCAGCTTTTAATCAGGAACAATTTAAGTCAAGATCTAGAATATATATACAAGACAACAGCAAGAACAACAACAAAAAAATGGGGAATATCAACAGACAAGAAAACAAAAAAAAAAAAAACAAGGAAACAACAAGAAAACATAAGGAAACAAAAATACCGCTTATTAAATATTATTATGTGACCCACGTAGCACCCATAAAACCGATAAAAAGGCGAAAAAAAAACAACAAAACCCGACAAGAAACAAATATTGTAATCCACATTTATTAGTGACGGTTCAATTATAGCATACACAACATAGATAAATGTGTTATTACTACTATTCTTTTCTACTCTTTTTTTCTTTCAGTGCATTACATAATTGGCAGGTCCTTGCCATTTTTCGATAAAGTGTATAATATCGGCAATGCCACTGGCTGGGGACATCTTCATGGCTACCGAGAATTTGCTCCAGACATCACGATTTACTTGCTGATTGCTGTTGGGTGATTGAAAGGTAACCGGTTGACGTCCCCGTACAGGGTAACCACTTAGCAGACAGGCCTGATCATTGGCACCCAAACTGGATTCATAAAGGCCGCGATCATCGGTGGGCAGTTGTTGATCCACCTGCTGATCCATGCTAACGGCCAATACCCATTCGCGTACCTCTTCATGCAGACTGGGCTCATTCTTAAGATGTATATCCTCGGGCAATGGCACAGAACTGGGAAAATCTGTGCTAGCCAAATCGGTGTGATCAACCAGATTGCCTGAACCCTCTTCTATGGCCTCACACACATCCAAATAGTGATTTAGCATAACAAAGGCTTCAGCCTCACGTCCCGCCTGCCGCAGATCCATTCCAGCTTCAAAGAAACCCTTGTCCACTGGCAATATGTCCGTATGGCGTAGCATAGCCAATGAGAGACGCAATGCTACCGGCTGCAATGATGGCACCTCCTTGCAGGCCGATCTGATGGCATAATAGTGGGCAATCAATAGAAACTGTTGTATGCTGGCACTGAATCCGCTTTGACCCGACTCACTAGAGGAATTTGATGGCGAGAGCGCCTGTGACAGGCGATGGAGAAAATCACGCAATTGTCGCCAGAGTAAACCATTCTCTGTCTGCTCTTCCCTCAAAGCCAAACAGTCTAGAGCAATTCTTGTGTAGATATTGAAATGTGCCTCAATGGGCGGAGCGCCGTAGGTGAGATAGAGTCCCAGTGCGGCGGCACAGTTACCCTCACGAATAAGCTGAGCAGCATAGACTGCCACATACTTTTGCAACACGGATGGATTCAGTTGCTTGGCCTTCTCCAGGCAGCGTTGCCATTGGCCCTGCTCAGCCAGTAGATCCAAGGCGGAGATGATATCAATATCGGCTAATTGCTCGACATTTCCCTCATGTTTGAGGCAAGATTTTTGCTGTTGTTCCACATAAGCTAAGAGCTGCAAATCCGCATCGATTTCCTTAGCCAGACGACGAGCCTTGCTCCATTGTTCCGTTTTAATGAAAACGTCCACCGCCTGTTTGGGCATATCGGCGGCCAAATATAGCTGAGCAGCTGGCCCAATCTGTTTAATGGCCATTAGACGTGGTCCCAAAACCTGGGCCAATTCCTGTGCATCTTGACCCTCGAGAAATTGATTGCAAATCTCAGCAGCCCGGAGCAGAGCACGCTCTAGTGTGGCCGCATCCTCGGCATTGGATGAATCTATTTGCATGAGGCATTCAGCTGCCTTACGGAACTGTTCCCGTTTGGCAAATTCAGCTGCTCGTTGCAAATAGCCTCGAGAATCGGTGGCGGAATCTTCGCTTTGGTTTTGACCACGCTGCTGCTGGGCCTGCAGACGCCGCAGATCATTCAAAGCCGAAGGATAGTGCTCTTCGGCTATGCGTAAGGCATCTTCGTATAAGGATTCTTGCTTATAATAATCAACAATGAGATCAGGACGTTGGGCACGTAGCAGCAAACCCTCGTAATCCTTATAGTTGCGTGTCTCCAAAGCGGATGAGGCCTGACCAATGAGAACATCATTGACAGCTTCGGGTAGATGCAGTTCGGCCACATTGAGAGCTGCCTGCCAGTCTCCGGCATGCTGATACATTAAAATGGCCTCTTTGGGCTTATGGGCCTTGAGGAATTCGGCCTCAGCTTCTTCGAACTTGCCCTCATCCTCCAGAGACATAGCTATTTTCAGATGCACCTCATCCGTAGGCTTGCCAGCAAAACGGCACAGTTCCATGGCAAATTCAAATTGTCCCGAATCGCAGGCAAAATCCACTGCAGTGTCCAGTAGACCCAATTTGCTAAGCAGACGCACAGCACTCTCCAGAGGCATAGATTTGGCCCACATGTAGGCCACCTGCTGACTGGCACCCTCTGTTCCCTTCTGTTTGGCCACACGATAGCCATCCTCCCAGCGTGCCGATGAGCAGTACATATGCACAGCAGATTTCCAATCGCCCGAGGCTATGAAATGTAATTCTGCATTCTTGAGTTTACCCCGAGATTCGAGTTGACGTGCCAAATGAAGATGGGTGCTATCCAGTAGATCCTTATGGTAGCGTTCCACCAAACGGATCATAGAATCGTACAGCTCCCTACGCTTGTACATGGCAATAGCTAAATCTGGCTCGTTGACTGCTATCAAAACCTTTTCGGCATCCCGATACTTGCCCTGCTCCTCCAGGCTGCTGGCCAATTGGATGAACAAGTCCCGCAGCTGCTCGGCCTTTAGATACTTCTCACCGATGACATAGGCTCGCTCCCATTTGCCATGACGATTCAGCAGTTCAATGGCATCCTTATAAAGATTCGCACGAACAAGTAAATCCTCTGCCCCGTCTAGATCTCCGGCAAATGCCAAGTGCTTGGACAGATCTAGGGCATAGCGTTGAATCAGTTCCGGTTCGTCAAGGACTTTGGCTATCTGAACTGCCTTGCGCCATTGCTTGGCCCCTACTGCTGCCTCGAGAGCCTTTTGTGTGGCTCCAGCCTCAATGTAGTGATTGATGGATGCATCTAATTGCTTCCGTCCCACCAGCCAATCGCCCCATTGCTCTTCCAAGGCTGTAACCTCTTGAGGAGCCACTACCCGTGCCAATTCCAGGGCCCTGGCAAAGGCACCCCCTTTCCGATAAAGGGCTAGGGCGGCTTCTGGTCGAGATAAACGATGAGCTATATCGCCAGCCAATTCATAAAGTTCACTATGGACCAATCCTTCGGTCACTTGCAACATTAGCTGTTCATCCTGCAGCAAATGCGGAGTCTTCAGAGACAAGCGAGCTGCTCGAGCTGGCTTATTTGCTTTTAAATACAAGGCCATGGCCTGTTGAAGTTCACCCTGATCCTCCAGCACCTGACCGGCCCTCTCCTGTTGTTCGCTATTCAAAAGAAAATCCATGTGCTGTTCTTTTAATTCTGTCAAACGTGCATATCCCCGTCGTTCTGCCAGAGCAACTGCCTCATCCCACATACGCAATTGTTGATACATTTTCAAAGCTGCCTCAATGTCACCCTGTTCCAGATAGATCCTTTCTGCCGTTCGCAAATCCGAATTAAGTAACGCCAATTTGGCACGGACCTCGGGACAATGTATGCCTGGTGTGCCCGTTGATTGTTCGAATTCGTCAGCCTGCTGGATCATTTCAGCCAGATAATATGCCTTAGAGACATTACCCAGTGCGGCATAGCAACGCTGAGCAACACGCAAATTGCCATCTTCCAGAGAAATTATGGCCAAATTATGCCACATGGCTTTGGCTGCCGGTTTATCACCTAAAGTTTCCAAAAAGTGTACAGCTCGTCCAAAATCGCTATCATTAACAGCCGTACCAAATTCCACCAGCCCTTCGTCCAATTGATAGCTATGTTCGCTGGGGCCGTCTTGAGTACGGACCACTGTGCGACCCTGCAGTTGTGAAGAAGAAGAAGAATATCGGTAAGTAAGAAATATTAATTTTTATATTTGAAAATACTTTTAAGTATGTATATAAAATGATGTTCGGTAGTTAACTTACATTTTCTCTGAGCACTTCGATAGCCTCTCCTCGCATATTTTGCATGGTAACATGCTCCGGCAGATCAATATTATACCATATAGCCAAATTGTTATTACTTTGGGCCACAACGACATCGCTCTGGGGTACCCATTGGACAAATGAGATATTACTCAATAGAGTTTGCTTTTTTCCCGTATAGTTGTCTACCAATATCAAACGTAGTTTCTTATCCCTAAAAAGTAATTTATGGGCCGTCTCGCTGAGTTCCAGCCAATCAATCTTTGTCTCATGATTGATTTGTCCACTGGTCAAACGACTCACCAAATCCACAACACAAATAGTTTTGGCATCTAGTAGAAAAGCCAATTTCTTGTTTCCACGTCCATTGCCCCGCTCATTGAGACGCACAGAGATTACATGCGGATTAACAAATTCAGTGCGGACTGAACCCAAAATGGAATTATCACCATATTCGACAAGACTCAGTTCACCCACATTGAAGACCAGACATACATTGGGATTTTCAAAATAGAAACGTTCATGATGGCCAGATGCTGTCCAAGGGACCTCGCTGGATAGGTTACGCGTTAAATCGCACAGGATTAGTGACTCTTCGGTGCGTGCCACCAAATAGTTATCCTTGCCCATAATTCTGACATCATCGATTTCTAAACCCAATTGGGATTCGATAGTTAGCTGTTGTGATGGCTCCGCTAATGATCGTACTAGCAGCTGACTGGGTGCCACAAATATTAATTCGAATTTATCCTGCCAAATGGTACGCTTTAGTACTGACTCATACAGTAGAACAGCACCACTGACCGAGCCGAAAGCGAGACGCGCCCCATCGCGTCGCCATATCAAGGCACTTAGCGTATAGAGACAACTGATCTCCTTGCTGGCACTCTCACTCCAGGCTCCTTGGCGTGGACTCCAGGCATAGATGCGTATACGATCATAGCTACCAAAGGCGACAGCCTGTCCATTTGGACTACAAACAGCCACAGTGAACTCACGTTCACCCTCTGATCTAGAGTAGTCAAAGCAACGCAATTGTCGACCCTAAAAAGGAGCAAAATATATTTGTATCTCTTCTGTCCGTAAAAGTTCTCCATACTCACCATAGTATCGTAAAAGATAATACGCTGATCACAGCCACCGGCACAGAAACCACCATGCGGCCATGCCAAGGCAAATGGCGGTACTGGATGCTGTACAATTCTACCCAATGGCTCACTTGCCTCATCCGTCATGAAATAGCGTATAATGGTGCCATCATTATGACCACTGAGGAAACCATTTCCCTTGGTGTTCGATGCCAAGGAGATGCAGATGCTATCACCGCCATATAAGCTTTGCGATTTGTTGCTTTTGCTATGCAAGGCACGAATCTTGCCATCCTCGAGACCTTTGCGAAAACAAAAGATAATGTATACATATATCGTTACGTTATTGAAATTTGGCATTTCTTTATAACCGATTTTTATTTACTGATAAACGTTTCAATTGCTTTAGACTTACCTGCTATAATAGCTCCGGAAGATAGCCAAATTAGTGCTGTAACTGCTGTGGCCTGAGGAAACTTATTGCAGATGACCTTCTTGTCGTTCCATGACTCACCCAGTTTATAGACATAGACAATACTATCGCTTTGTCCCACAGCCAGTTTGGTAGAATCAGGACTAAAGGCCAAGCCACGTATTACATACGATTGTTTCCCATTAGCCGGATTTGCTGGTTTTGTGCTAAATTTGTCCCGTCGCTCTCCGGCATCATCATAGAGCAAGATATGGCGATCGGCTGTGGCAATGGCCAATTTCTGTTGATTCGGTGACCAGGCTAAACCAGCTATCCGCTGTATTTGCTCCTTTCATGGGGAATCAATAATTGATGAGTCGAATATTTCAATTAATTTTATTAACGTTTGATCTCACCTGACCCTCTAGCAAAGTTCGTAAATATTTTAATTGCATTTTAAATAAAAAATGAAAATTTAACTTCGATCTGTTTTTCCGCTGATACAAATACTTGGCACAAGCCTTTCCGCTTTGTTGTGTCCAAATGTCAGTTGTCGTGGCAACTGAAACCCAAACGACAAAACCCCATGGCAACACCCCCACAGCCATCTTTATCGCCCCACCGTTTGTTGTCTATTTTCTTGTTACTTCCGTTTTGCGCTCGCCATTCTAAATAAATGCCTTTTGTTTTGAAATGCAGCAGGTGCCGGGCATTCCACAGGATGTAGATGCCTCGATAGGCGTTGAATAGATATGGGAAGGAGTCAGATGGGGTGGCGGTTGCTTCATTTCTATCTCTTTAACACGACACGACACGATGTCGATGTCGACAACGACGAAAAGAAAAAAAAGCTGTTGCTTGGTCTGCTAGGTCGCCAGGCTGTTTCTGCGTTGGCCTAGTCCTGTTTGGCCATAAAACGCATGTCCCTGCGTTTGCACGAAAATAAAGAGAAAAATCACTGTGAGAGCAATTGGAACAAAGTCAAAGTAAGAGAACTAACTTTACATAGAACATCGAAAAAGGTATAAATTCAACATCTAACGGCAATTTTCAAAGGTTCATGTCAAGGACTTTTATAAGTGTATCCTCTCAGCCTTAGCTTATACAAATAAATTGTCTTCTACAGTCTCGTATAATTGCAAAATCTTGTCGAAATAAGACTGTTATACATATAAGTTAGAAATAATGCACCCTCTGTCGGCAAACATAAATTTTATATAAAATGTCATACGTATAACTCAATATACGTCCCGCCCCCTTGAGAGAAATTCCCTCCCCTAGCGGTTATTATTATTTATTTTTCCGGTGGTTAACTGTGCTAAATTTCGTATAATATACTTATACGTATATTATACATAAACCAAAAATATTACTTTAGCGCTATGTAGAACAGCTTTATGTTTCTAGGGATAGTCTGAACTTATAAGTATATCTTATACAGAACGAAACAAAGCAAATGTCATTTTTGATATCCAGCAATTGTACTAGAAAAACTTCTTCTACATAAAACAACCTCTTACCCAGGTTTTCCACCATCAGGGACACGGATAAAGTAGACGTTACATTTTGTCTGTCGTTCAAATTTCTTAAGAATTTATAAGATAACCTCTAATTTTATACCATGGAAGAGAATCACAAGACGCACTTGTGATTTTCTAGAAAAAAGTTTTTCGTGATTCTACTATTTATCTGCAATCCTTGGATTTTCAAGATTTCTTTGATGTTGCAGCCGAAAGTAAGCAGATTAAATAAGGAAGTATGTATGTAGTTCGTGCTTGTTATTGGTAGAAATTGGTGGCTCAGTTCCTAGAAGTTCTTCCAAAGCCGAAACTCGTAAAAGTTCGTATGCTGCCGGTTGAGCATAAAAGTTATTAATCCCATTTAATAATAATTGATATTTGTTTTATTAAGTTAAATTATTTACTTTTTTTTAACAATAGTTTTAGTAATTGTTAGAGAGATATCCACATGGATGAGAAGCTACGAATTCTAATCCTGACTGAGCCAGTGTAAGTAATTTTTTATTTATTTAATATTGATATTGATTTTTTTTTATTAATATGATGTCCCAAATCTGCAAATAATAACTTAAATCCCGTTAGAGTCCAGAGTGCCTCAATTTAATTCCTTTAGAAACTTTATTCTTTTAGCTTAACTCAAAAAAATTGTTGTTCCAAGATTTACATAGTTATATGTCTTCAAACGAACAAAATTTATTATATAAATTTATCTTTAATCGCTACTTGATTAAAATAGATCATTAGGTTAGTAGTCAAAGATCTGTGCCTTCACAGTGTCCTGTGAGCGAATGAGGACAGGAGGGAGAGTTCAAGTCCCGGTCGGAACGACCCGCGCCGCGCTCACTTACTTTTTTGGTAAGATCACAATTTGAGTTTTTTTTTATTTAATTTAATAACTCAGTAGTTTTTTTTAATTTTATTAGTATTTATTATAAATATTATTTAATATATATATATAATAATTCAATTAAGTCAATATATACATTAATTATAATATTTTTTATAAGTGTTGTATCAGTGGCGAAAAAAATGTACAAGTTCAAATCCCGTCCGAGGGACGCCTAGCCTTTGTTTTTTGTAGTTGCTATTTGATTTAAGGTGCATCAGCGGAGAAGTAACCAAGAGACAAGAGCCCTCCCCCCCATTCCAACCGTCAAGACCAAGAAGGTATGAATGGAAATTTCGGCAATGAATTTACAATTCTCAAGTTGTAAAAAATTCGATCGTGACGTCATTTTTAGGTTTCTTAGTGGAGTTGAGCAGGTGATTGTCATTGGCGTGTGGTGGCGGAGTAGTTAGAGGTGATGTTAGTATAAAAGGTAGGTTTTTCTAGGTAAAGGCAGGCAACTGGGTTCGAATCGCGGTCTCTCTATCTAAGTAGGTGGACAAAGAGGTTAAATTTAAAATAATTATAAATAAAAATGAAATTAAATAAAATAAATAGGTAAATTGGTATATGATATATATATGTGTGTGTCCCCCCCCCCCCCATCAAAAACCATCCCAACACTACTACCCCTCCCCACCACCACCTTACCCCAACCGCCCACAACAACAACAACACCCAACATTGCCCCTTTACTCCTCCTTCCCACCCACCCACCTCTCACCATTCTCTTACAATCTGGCTGTATGTCCTCTCCCTCCTCCTCCCCCCCCCTCCTAATCACAATCAACACCACCCCCCAGCGTGTCTGCTTGATTCCTCTCCCCCACCACCTCCTCATCCATTCTTCCCTTCTCCATATTTTATTTTCTTCAAAAGTATGCAGTTATTTTACATCGTCCGCCTCCCAGAAGTATGCAACTATAATTTTATTTTCTTGGCCGCCAAGAAAATGGCCAAAAACACAAAACCTCTCATAACTCGGTTCCTTGAAGGATTACCGCAATATCCTTTGGTCAGAAAATAGCCCTATTTATTTAGATTCATTTGACATTAATCTCGTCCTGATTATTTAAGGGATTCAAAAGTTATTGCCAATTGTTTTTACAGCGAAAAATACTTTTTTCTCAGGACTCTAAAGGACTTTTAATGATCTGATGATGCCAATCGACGCTAATTAATGAAAACTTCCTTCTGCACAAAGGACATCCCGATGGCTCTTAAAATGGCTGAGATATAAGGATTTTTCTAAATTTTTGACAATTCTGACGACCTACCCTCTTATAAATATGTGTTAAAAATTCTCCGTACAATCTTGGAAAAATAAAATTTGAGTCTGGCCAAATAAAATACCAGGCGAACAGAAATGGCCAGAAGGCTGATTTTTGTTTGATTTTTTTTCAATTTAAATTTCTTAAGAAAAAATTTAGTACGCCAAATTCGGTGGAACACCAGGCGAACAGGAATAGCCAGTAAGTTGATTCTGTCATCTTTTTCAATAAAAATATAATTTCAGCGCCCACTATACCTTCAATTTTGGAAACATAAAACAGCAGAATGTTGTTTTGGTTTTTCAAGTAAAGTGTCAATTTTATTGGATTTTTAAATAGAAAATTAGGATTCTTTGGACAAAATGTGATCTTCAAATACAACATTTTTTTTTTTAATTATAAAACTAACATTTGTTTAATAAATGCAAATAAATAAAATGACATAAAAAAAAGTTAAACTAGTATTATTTATTTATATTAAAGTTTTCATGTGTCAAAAGAACCTCAGTCCTTGGGATCCTTGAAGTTTTGGCAATAGACGGGTGCTGTCGGGATCAACCACTGGTTTGTGTTATCGTTGAAAATAAGCTCGAAAACTTTCAAATTATATTCCTGGAAAAATAAGATAAATCCATTAATAAGTACAAAAAAGCGTTTCTGTTTTAAACTTACCACTTTTTCAATTTTCTTGGCCTGATGTAACTGTCCAAAATGGATTTATCACTAATCGTAAGAATGCTTAAATCAATTTCGTTTTTCTAGGGGAAAAGCCGTAATCCGAATCTTTTTAGTAGCTGGTGAGTTATGGTTTCGATGCAGTTCCAGATTCTGTAAAAGCTCCCTGTAAAAATAAAAACATATACTGCTTTAAATAAATGTATATGTATGTACATATATACAATATAATTATATTTAAGTTTTGAACCAAACTCAAACAAGCAGTGCTAATGCAGCCCTGGTTTAGTTTCATTTTTATACCCTTGCAAGGGTCTCCGACTATATAAAGTATGTATGTATATTCTTGATCATGAGCATGATGAGCTGAGTTGATATAGCCTTGTCCGTCTATCTGTATGTCCGTCTGTCTGTCTGTCCGTCCGTCTGTACGTCCGTCTGTCTGGATCAACGCAATCTCCTCCGAGACCCTTGGAGCTACAGAGCTGAAATTTCACACTTGGGCTTCTTTTTGCTGCAGTCATTGTATATCTCGGAATCATCCAGATCGGATGACTATATCATATAGCTCCCATAGGAACGATCGGTCAAAAATATAGTTTTTAATCAATATTTTGGGTGTTTTTGAAGCAATTGTCACGAAATTTGTTATTTGGCAATTTGATATAGAAAGAAATTTATCTTTTAAGTTTAATCAGAATCAGTCGACTATATACTTTAGTTGTAATGGGAATAATAGGAGCAAAAAAAATGTTGTGTTAAATTATTTTTTTATGCCACGGACATCAAATTTATATTTGATGGGTTTTATTTACTTCCTTATGATTCTGGCAAATTATGTATATATAAATCAAAAAGACAGTTTGCAAGGTTATACGAACTTCGGCACGGCTGAAGTTAGTCCATCCTTCTAGTTTGAATTTAAATCTATTTAGAATTAGTAATGTTTTAGTGATTAATATTTTGATTGTGAAATATTTTTTTTCGCTTGCCAAAAATTACTTTCTTATGATTTATTAAATTCTGACTTTAACCATTTTGAACTGATCTGGAAAACTTTCAAAAATATAATTTGTATGTAGTAACTGCACTGCTTTATCATCCCCCTTATTTCTTTTTTAAAGCTTTTCGGAGTTAAATGAGGAGCTTTACCACAATTTACCCCTAATAACTCTCAGCAAAGCTTCCACTATTCTCTTCTTCGCTCTCTCGTGTGGCATACTCTTCGGCAATTCGTTAAATTCGTGGGCATTCGTGTGTAGAAATCGTCGTGTGTCCTCAACATAGTTCGCCTTGGCCAAGTCGGTGGCCAAAGTCCTGCTGCTGCTCTTGATGCGGCTGTTGATGCTCGATGATAATGATTCTGGTACTGTCACTGGTCCTGGGTGCTGATACTTTTACAGTGACTATGGCCTGGCTGGCTAATGTATGGCAACGCATTGTGGCAGGTCAAAGCGCGCATTTCTGTCTAGGCATTAGACAACTGGTCTTGGGATTGGGCATGGGCATGGGACGTTACTGGTTGTGACCTACCATCCCTTTAATGAGTTTCATTAATTAAAGCTACTTTGTTGGCATTTCTTCATGTCATGTGTTGTGTGTGTTTGTTTATATATATAAATATGTGTGAATGTCTTAGTGTGTGTGTGTGTGTGTGTGTGTGTGTGTGTGTGTGTGTGTGTGTGTGTGTGTGATTGTGCATGTGTAAACATGCAACATGAATTTTGTCCTTGACTTTTAATGGGTTTATGACAAAAACGTTGGGAACAAGAAAAAAAAAATAAAGGAAGCAAACGAAACGAAACCTCCCCCCAAGCCACCATCATCATTCCTGTCTCTAGATCCTTCACACCCATTCCCATTCTCAGTAACCAAATTGCTAATGTTCAGGGCGTCTTCCATGCGTGGGTAAAAAGAGTTGTTAAAGCGGACGTCTGCCGGAAGCTCTTGTGGGTGCCATTTTGGTTCATGTACCATGCGACGCATGCCATTTTTATCTCAGTTCCTTTTTCTGCCTTATATCCATTGCCAGACTTTTGTTTTCTGCGTATTTATGTATATATATGTGTGTGTGTGTGTGCTCAACTTGGGAGTTCTAGTATCCTTATTTGATTCTCTTACCCTTCCTCTCTCTATCTCTCTCACTCTTTGTCTAATACTTCTTAGCCATCTCCTTTTTGGTCTTGCCATTGTTTCAGCGGTTTTGCCTGTTTACGTAAGTATAAGTTGTTCTCCATGTATATATACTCGTATATATATATATATTTATATATATATATACGCGAGTCTCTAGCTGCACTTCCGTTTGACGTTTCTGTGCTTATATTGTTTTACTTTTCGGCAAGAGCCAACTCAATTTGTCAACTTATTATTTATGGCATTTGTTTAGCTCTCATTCTCTCTAAAGACGCTCTCAATTAACTCGCCCAACAATTGAAATTATGTGGCACTCAATAAAGATTAATTTGATTAAGTTGCATATTAACTAAACTGGACCAAATGAAGCATAACTCTGTAGAATAGAATCAATAGAAATTCCAACATTATTTCCTTAAAGCAAACCAAAAATTTATTACAATTGCTTTTCTATTAGTTTAAATGTTTAATTAATATTTAATTCGTTTAACAAACAATTAATCTTATTGTAAATATTATCATATTTCAGTGCATCAAAACATTTAGTTTGAATTTTTAACAAAAATAATAATAATAAAGTATCACATCGTTTAGAGCTTTATTTTTATTTTATTTTATGTACTTGATTTTTTTGTTTTTTTGCCGCTGTGTTGAAAACAAAAAATCAACTATAAACAAAAGAATGATAATTTATTCATCCCGAGTGGTTGGCTAAGAGAAGGCTTTGCCATCACTTTATTTCTATTTTTTTCTTTTTTTTGCTTTTTTGTGAAAAGCAATTCATTTTCGCTTCAACCGTAAACTACTTAAGCAAACTGCCAGCCACAGAGCCAGGCCAGATTCCGCAGTTTTCTATCTCTCGCACTTTCTCTGTCTCTGTTTCTCTCGCTTTTCGCCAGTCGACCAAAAATGCGCTAATTCAGCTTTAAAGGCAACAATCTGGTTAAAAACTCTTCTAGCCACAACTCAAATCTGGGTATTAGTGTATACCGCGTCCCCCGCTATACTGCCAAGTGCATGGTGAAAAACCAAAACTTTTCCTTCAACTTTCCTTCACTCACCCACAAACGCACATATACACACACTCACATACACACACACTCACATACACACACACACATACAAAGAGTGTGCGTAGAAAACTGCAACAAAATTCTAGAGGGGGCGGGCAAAAAAAAAATGAAGTGAAAAGTGAGGCTGGAAATCAGGTCCGGAATACCATACAGAGACAAAGTCTTTCCACACTTAATATAATGCATTTTTCACTAAAATCGAGACTAGGATAATAAAAAAGATGTTACTTTTCCAGTGGTTTTAAAAAAATAAGAAAAGTAGCCGTTCATTTCACACTTGGTTGCATCATTGTTCTCCCTAGAGAAAAGATAACTCTGAAGTAGCTGCGGTTTTTTTTTTTTTCAAATAGGTCAAGTTAATAATGTAATAAAACCAATGTATGGCTAGCTTACACAAAATGGCGATTAAACTTGATATGGATTATAAAATTTACAACACTGTTGGACTTCCTTTTGAAAGACAACCTTAAAGAGTTGTGGAAAAAGAAAATTTAAGTACTTCGATTCACTCCTCTGTAGAGGCTGCTACTATTTAAGGTTTAGCATTTAATCACAAAGAGATTTAAAATTTAATTTATTTGTAATTTTTTTATTAAATAAATTCCCTCTCAACTAGAAAGCAAAATATTATGAGAAAGTCGATAACAATTTCTTCGTGATTATAGTTTAGAATTAACATATTTAAGAATTTGTTAGATATTTAACATCTGCTTTATTTTTCTTTAAATCAATTATCTGCAAAGATTTCAAACATATAGAAAAAGTACTTTAATGGTTTTTTACACCTTACACACCTCATAAATGACTTCAACCGGACCTGCTGGGAAGTAAACGTAAAAAGAAAACAAAACAAAAAAAAAAATAAAATGTATATATATATATATATATATAGAGAGAGTGGGGGAAGAAAAAAAAAAGAGAAAGAGAATAAGTCGAACGAAAAGTCGCTGTATATGGGTACAACAAGTATATATATATATATGTATATATAGTAGAGGAGAGAGTGGAATGTATAATGAATAACATTTTCAAATTAGTTTCCGGTCAGTAGAGATTTGAATGTAAACTTGTCAAGCGCATAAGAGTAACACATGTACATAAATGTTTGTTTCTAGACGGTAAAAGTGGCGACTACCAAAAACACATATTTGTTGGCCAATAAACCAAAAACCAAACAAAAAATAAAAAAAAAAGCAAAACCCGCTCTCAAAAGTCAAAAATGTAATTTTTTAATTCCATTTACAATTGAGATGATTAAAATAAAGTTTCTCACACACTCACACACACTTCAGTTTACACTCCAATCTCTCCATTGAAGCATTTCTGAATTGAAAAAGTTTTATTTTGTTCTGCGGTAAATGTTACATCAATTTTCTGTGTGTTTAATTAAAAGTTATCGAATTAAAAAATTTAGCACCACAACAATTTTCATTTTGTCCAAAGAGATAAAATACTTATTGCCATCAATCTATCAAAGTTGTTAAAAATTTATTATGACTGACATGCAATCTTTAAAGCCAAGTCAAAAGCATAGATTCATCCAAAAAAAAAAAAAAAAACCAGAGAGATAATGTGAAAAAAAAACCAGTTCATTGTACCGACATGGCCAACATTTCATTTGGCTAAAAGTGTATGCTGCTGCTGCTGCTGCTGTTGGTTCCCGTGAGCTTTCAAAACGATTGCTTCATTTTGTGCAGCAGCAGCGCAACTTGCTACTTGCTTCTTCTTTTTGCCGCAGTGTATACCATTCGTATACTGTAACCGTAATCGTATATCTGTAACCATCTATCCGTAACCGTATCCCGTCATGACCAAAG
Organism: Drosophila emarginata; assembly: GCA_037075365.1. NCBI lineage: Eukaryota > Metazoa > Arthropoda > Insecta > Diptera > Drosophilidae > Drosophila > Drosophila emarginata. Next base: position 1,119,341 of record JBAMCD010000283.1, read on the forward strand.
GCTGTGCAGTTAATGCTTTTAAGTGACTAACCAAAAGGGAATTTCAAGTTTGCTATACAAACCATCCTCCAAACCCAGCCCCCTCCTCAAGCATCCTTTATCCTCCAGTCCTGTTGCCTTCGCCAGTTGAGTTTATAGTCCAAGCCGTTCGTATCACTGAATCACTAAACCGAATCTAGGCAAACTAGCCTAGGAACCAAAGCAACAATTCTCCAAGGTGATTATTTTGCAATTGTTGGGTCAATTTTTAACGCAAATTGTTGCCCATATACATAAAATACATACATATATATATATATATATATATATCTAAAGAAAAAAAAAACGAAACAAAACGAGAACGAAAATGAAGAGAAATTTTCTTGTACGTGAGGCATATTTTTATTTCATTATATGCCAGCAGGCACGGCGACAAAAGTAAAATAAAATAAAAAAAAAATTGGAAAAAAACAACAAAATAATAGGCAAAAGTCCGTATATATATTTATGTTATATATTTCTGTATATTTTAAGAATTTTTTGTTTTTTTTTTTCCGTTATGCTTACTTTCACTAATGCCCGTCGCCTTGTTAAACGATTGCCATCCGTTTGCCTTCTAGTTGTTGTTATTGCTTTTATTATTGCGTCGGCAATCACTTTGATTGCGCATTTAGACCATTTTGACCGTTTTAATTTTATATACTACCAACCAACATCACACCCCAGCCACAATCAAGAATCTTTACCACCTCCTTTCCTCTATTTCGCTTTAGATGGTTTTTGTTTGCATATTGCTCACGTTTTATGAGTTTTATTTTACTTCTTTTCTAAGCCCTTGGGCACTGATTTGATGACTTTTGTTCTTTGGCATTGATAATTTTATTTTTTAACTTTCTAATAACTGAACAATATTTTGAAAATGAAACATCAGTTATTACTATTAATTTTAATAGTCATTCAACAAGCGAAAATATGTTTTGCTACATTTGGTAAGAATTGGCAACAAGTTTCTGTTGAGTTTCTCTCAAAGAAACTGAACAACTAGAACAACCTGAAAATTACTTTATATAAATATATATTTATATAGATTTTTTCCATAAAAATAATCAATTAAAAATTAGTTTAAATAATAGCCTACACAACCTTCTTAAATTCTTTATTTTAATACATATATCATATATATCGATGATTTATATTTTGAAATGTTCCTTTAATAGCTTTATTAAATCAAATTACAATATTTATCTATCCATTTTTATCAATCAAAAAATTATATTTTTATATCCATAAATACTCAATCGAATGCTGCTATTGTGGGAAAATAAGTTTCCATAACTTCAATTTGAGAAATGTTTTCATTATTGTAAAATAAAAGAATAGAAATGCAATAGAAGTAAGCAACTAATCTAAAATATTAACGAAATTATCTCCGTTGCCAAATTATTTTTCCTTATGTAGACACAATTTAAAGAGAACATTTTTCTATAACTTTTGTTTTTTTTTTCTCACCATATAATAATATTCCATATAATGCGACTCTTTTAATAATTACAAACTACTCAGCCATTGAATTTTTATCATTTTTGTGTAATACCTTAAATAGGCCCCGGAGAACATTTCATCCATCTATAATGTAAATATCAACCATAACATTTCATTCCCTCTCTTTATCCACGGCACGATTAACTCACTCGACTCGACTACGTTCTGTCCTGTTCCATTCTGTTGTATTTCCCTCATTGGCATTCCGAATGGCATTTCTGCCAATAGATTCGACACAAATACCTTCTGCAAATCTCCATGGACCACAAACAAACGAAATCGAAATAAACAAACTCTACCAAAAAGGCAAAAGGAACAAACAAAAAAAAAAAAAACCCAAACAAAAACCAAACAAAAAGGCAGAGAGAGAGAGAGAAAAAAAAAACTAGGTATATAGGAAAAAGCAAAACTGCTATTTGAACATTTAAATTTCTATTGCAATTCGCCGCCGTTTGCCGTCTAAATAAATTGACAGTGCAAAATGGCAAACAAAAATTCTTTAACGTCAAATTAATGACTCGACTTGAAAATATTCTGTAATTATTTAAAAAATTTATTGTAACTAATAAAAAAGTTGTAGGGAAGTTATATAACAAAAGAGTATATAAGCCGAAATCATTCCATGAAGTCATTCATATAGTTTTTTGATCAAGTGTTAAAAGTAAAGAACCGTTGTGAAATTTCAGAGTATATAACTTTAAAAGATAATGGAATAAATAAATGGTTAAAGACTTTCAATTAATTATTCCGATTCATATTCACAAAATTGCTTAGGGATCGCTAAGAGTTTAAGTAATTTGCTTTTGTAGTTCCCTAAAGTATGCTAAAAATAATTAAATATTACTTAAACCTTCTCGTTAACTTAACTGCTAAGATAAATTTTTATAATAGTTAACATTTTGTTGAATTTAATATTGCCAAAATTTCACTACTACAATTAAAGGGTAACAAATTCGACAGAAAGCACAAAATGCAATGTTTGGGCAACTGAAAGAGATAGACAGAGAGAGCGAGCGAGAGAGGGGGTGTAAAAGTTGAAATGGGGAAGGATTGGGGAGTAGCAAGTGGAGTTTAGTTTTGTGAAATAGGGAAAAGGGTAAGGGAGTGCAGGGGTTCATTTGGTGTCTGAATGAATGATGGATGCTGATTTCGTAGCAAGTAAACAAAAATGCAAAAACCTGGCATAAACTAAAGTCGAGCTGTGAACAATTTTCATGCAAATTTATGGTGACACGAAGAATTTAAAGTGTGCCAGAGAATGTGTGTGTATGTGTGTGTGTGTGTGTGCTCCACATTTTTTGGCTGTGCACTTGAGCTCTTTTTAATGAAGTAGTGTCGACGAGACCCTTGGAAGATAAATCGCCGGGTCAGGCTGAGTGTCGGCTGCTTGAGCATGAATCAAACGGGTTGGGCATCGATTCTGGTGTGTGTGTGTGTGTGTGGGTGTTCCCTTCCTGAATCCACTGCTGCTCCTGCTGATGCTGAGTTTAACGTTAGTAGGTGTGGTATATAGTGTGCCACCATATTTATATATATATATATTTTTTTTTTTTTTGGGTGGGTCAGCAATTAAAAACGTATAATTCATGCTCCAAAAGAATTTTCATACCAAACAGAAAAACAAAAACCGAAAAAGAAAAAAGAGGACACGCGCTTTTCGCATATAATTAAATTTTGCTAAACCCAAAAGTAATTGGTGGTCCCAGATCATGATGATGATGTGGCCACCACAGCTGACATCTCCCTTTAATTATCTCCACACACACACACACACACACACACAGTGAAAGAGAATTAGAAAGGGAAAACACGATATGCTTGTTGGCTAAAAGTGGAATGGCATGTACATATACATACGTACATACATACATACATACATACATACACATATATGTATATGTACATATATATATATTGAGAGCAAAGCCAAGGTGAACAGCGACAATGACACATGATTATCAGCACATGTGAAAAGACCAACCAGACAGAGAGAGGAAGAGGAAGGAAGGAAGTGTATAGAGTAAGGGAAAAGGGGGATAGAGACATCGCTGCCACCTTTGACCTGGAGCAGGCTCTTAGTCGTCGTCGTCGTCGTCGTCATGTGGCAAAAACATATTGTAACATATAGTCAAGCATTAGATTAGTCTTGACTAGCTTGTATTCAACCTTTAGGCCATGGTCTGTGGTCTGGGCTTCTCTGCATGACCTCCTGCTTAGCCTAGTTATTGTTGTTGTTATTGTTGTTGTTGCTGCCTCTTGTACGACACGAACCATTATGCATAAGGTATGATTAATGAGATTCATGTTATTGTTGATGTGCACACCAGAGTAGAGTAGAGTATAGAGTCGAATAGATTGGAGTAGGGGGGAGAGGAAGAGCTAACCCGGTTTTTTTTTTCTCTCCTTTTTAAACCCCGCTCATCCTCTCTCTCTCTCTCTCTCTCTAACTCTATCACTCCCTTCCTTTCTTCCTTCCATCTATTGTGTTTTGAAATGGGAATGAGGTTGCTTGTTGCCTTTCTTAATCAAAATTCATAGATGGAGGCTATTTTGGCTTTAATCATACAAACGACACAAAGCCTTAATTGTGCCAATCTATAAGGAAATTGTAAGAATCAAATGATATTTGATAAACTAAGCTCAGATTTATCATAATCTATATTCATACATTGAAATCAATCAGAATGTGAGAGCTTCTATCTAATCTGTGGGGTTAATATATGTATAACTTATATTCTTCACTTCAATTCATCTTTTATATATTAATTTGAATTAAATTGAAATGAATTGCATGTTTGTTTGATCTATTTAAAAGTTATCTTAAAAATGAAGTTATAGCTTTAAGACTTTATCATAAACATTTTCCATAGCTTGTGATTTGAAAAAAATTCATCCAATAATTGTTTATTGTAGCTTACTTAGAATCTGAATAAGATTGAAGCATTTAAAGTTACGATTTATGATCCTCTGCATCGAAACTTTTCCATAAATCAAATATACATATCAATTATCAATTTACTATTTATATTTCCTCTTATCTAGTGATTTGTTTTAGTTGTAGATCAATTTTTGGGAATAGATTCAACACAATGCTCCAAGAAAACTCAATTTCTGTTGCCACCTCTTTCTCCCTCCCCTTCTCTCTGCCATTCATTTTGTGTATCAGTTCCCAAATGCTAAAAAAAAAAAAAAGCGAGTTTCCTTTTGTTGTGTGGTTGCTGTTGTTGCAATTGTGTATAAAACCGCAATTGCATTGTTCCTTTTGTTGTTATTGACAGCTTTTGGACCATGGAACATATACACACGCACACACACACACACACATACACCATTCTATGCCAACGCCCACACATTGTCACCATTTGGAGCCGCGAACTTCAATTGTACCAAAATCCACTTCAATTTGTTGGCCTGGCAACCGCATCACGAATTCATGACCCTTTGCCCGAATAAACAGAAATGAAAAAAAAAAAAAAATATGCAAAAATGTAAAAGGCGGATGAGATGGCCAAAAAAAAAAAAAAGAAAAATAAAAAATAAAAGAAACCAACAAACAAAAATTGTATGCATAGCAGCCGCTGCAGGGCGTGGCATGGGCGACCATCAATCAAAATTCTGGACGGATGAAAAATGTTTGACAGCAGCCACAACAGACACACAAACACACACACAAAGATACCCACACAGATACACCGAAAATCTACCGCAAAATTGTTTTGTTCATCGTCTTTGCCACGTGGCGTATGCGTGATAATTATCAGCTTGTGGAATATTTTAATAATTTCAATTATTTATTAATTAACTAAGGCACAGTGACAGTGTCAATTGACATTTAACAATAATTGAAGCTTTTGAAGTTATCTCAACTGACAGCCCCAGCAAGAGAGGAAGTGCCCAGGGGGTAGTGAAACGAAGGGAGAGTAAAGAATGGAATTGCATAAAATAGTCGGACATTTAATTTATTGCTGTCCGCTGACAAGCGATTTAGATTGATTGCTCTTTTTTGGGCTAAAAAAAAACAAAAAAAAAAAAAAATTAGGCAAAAAGGAGGAGCGGGATATGGAGATTGGTGCGTGGCAGATTAATTAATAACAAACACGCACAAAATGCTAAAAAGGAAAGTAACAACAACAACAACAACAATAACAACAACAATGATTATAATAAGAAGACCAAGAAAAGCAACTAATTTTCGTCATTTAGCCAGTGCAGGCTGTAAAACTTGTCTTCACAGTTTGACTTTCATTAATTGTCATCAAGGTGCTTTTTTTTTTTTTGTTTTGTTGCTTTTTTTATTTTTATTATTTTGTTGTTGTTGTTGTTATTGCTATTTCTCTCTTGTGTGTTTTTGTTGCTGGGCCATCTAATAAATGTCAAAAAGTCGACAGGGAGCAGACAACAAATAAAACAAAAGCAAAAGCAAGAGTCAGAGACAAGGCTAGAGCCAGAGCAATAGAGCAAGGACAAATCTAGAAATTAATTTCATTTCATTTGATTGTTTACTAAGCCTCGGCGCTTAAGTGAAAATGCCAAATATTGTAAAATTTCATGTTACAAAAGGCGCACACACAGAAAATTAATTAACATTTCTCAGACTCAATTTTGGTAAACGGTGCGTATGATTAATATCATCAAAATATGTAAGCATATATATATACATATATATATATATCTGCTGGTGACCTAGACGCACGTGTTTGGCATTTTTTTTTTTTTGTTTTTGTTTCTTTCTCATGATAAGTTTTAAATTCAACAATGCTGCCGCTGCCACGCCCACCAGCTGCCACATTGACTTTTCTCATTGTGTGTTTGTGTGTGTTTGTGTGTGTGTGTGGGTTTTTTTTTTGCACATAAATCTCTCAAGTGTCACATAAAATTTCCGCACATGTACAGAATCAAAATGAAAAGAAATCAGTAAGAAAATAAGAGAAAGACGACAGTCACTAAGAGACATTGAGAGAGAGGAAAAGGAGGTAGAGTGTAGTGCAATAAGTTATCAAAGTTAATAATTCTTAATGTTAGTGCATAAATAAGACAGATATTGTATTGTGACAGAAAGAGAGAGAGAGAGAGAGAGAGACAGAGAAGGAAACATATCCGTAGGAACTTGTCACTGCCGTTTTCCAAAAAGTATGCTACAAAACGCGACAATCCAACTGTATGAAGAAAAACAAAAAGGAACAAAAAAAAAAAAACAAAAAAAAAACAACAACAACAACGAAGAAAAAAAATTTAAAATTTATGCAAAAAGAAAGCAACAGCAAAAGCAAGTAAGAAAAACTGACTGAAGGCTAATTTGCATAAAGAAATCGGCAAAACGAAACTGAAATGTGCAGGCAGCTCCGATCCCGATAGTCTTCCTTATCCCCCGCTTACCCCGCAAAACACATGACTCCCGATAGCCCACACACATACGTTTTTCTCTGTGTGTGTGTGTGTGTGTGTGGGAAGGGGGGCGGGGGAAGGAGGTAGGGAGATGTTCAGTGGCCCGGCAAATATGAAACGTAAAGTGTTCATGCTGACATCGCGACATAAAAATATATAAATGTATATACATAAATATGTATGCATGTGTGTGTGTGTGTGTCTGTAGAAGAGGTTAGAGAGAGGGGGGAGAGAGAGGGCACTGCTGGTGGTTACAACTGTTTTGCCTTTTTCTTTGCTTATTTGGCAGGCCTTTTGGCTAATAGCACTTTCCCACGTGTTTGTCCAAAGCAGCAAAGCATAAATGCCATGGCCAAAACAAAATGTTAGTCCTTGCAGGCAAAAGCCCTCCCCTACAATATCATTTTCTCCCTCCGCCCCACCCTTAGTTTGCTATTTGAAAAAAAAAAGGGAAATGTAGTAGTAAAAGATGAAGGTTTTGGTTTGCTTTCCGTTTGTGACCAGACTTTGGTTTTTGGTTTTATATGTGTAAATATATTGGCATTCCTTTTTTTTGGGTTTTTTTCCCCCTCTTATGCCTCTTATCTCTGTTATTCCCATTTGCCACTTTTCTCTTGATGTTGTTGTGGTTGTTCTTTCGGTCGAACATCATAAATTTTAATGCCTCAACCTTAACTATGGCACATGAATAACTTATGTGGTGCAAATTGTAGGTTTATTTACTAGCCAATAAGTATTGTTATCAATAAATAAACTTTTAGTGTTTGGTAATTACATTATTTATTCAACTAATTGGAAATAATTCGTATGAAACTCACGTAAATGTCTAACCAACAAGGGCCAACCGATACATAACTCATCTTTATGCCACGTTTATTCGTTTCGATCATATTATTTAACTTAATTAATTGCGACCAAATCTTTGCAAAAAAAAAAAAAAACATATGATAATAGGTACAAAAGTATTTTTTTTTGCTTGAAAGGTGTAAAGAACTAAATAAATTTTAGATACTCGAATTATCTTATTTGAATCATGAATGGAAAATAATTCTATTGCTAGTAAAAGCATTTAAAGCATTACTTAATTCATAGTTATCTACATATAAATATATATTCTGGTCCATCTATATTCCTTTGGTAAACAATTTTTATAACTTTTAAATTTAAATATTTTCCTTGGCTATTTTCTATTCTTAAGTCTATTTAACTTTTTAATTGGATCATAATTTAGTAAAAACCTTTTATTTTTCCATATGCAACTTAATCAACTTCAAGTTCATAGCCGTTTATGAAAAATACCATAAAACAATTCCATATTACTCATACGCTATGTGTGCCCCAACAAAAAACAAAAAAAAAAAAACAAGAGAAAGAAAACTATTAAAAGCTAAGACTAACAGCTTATGCAATAACTAATAAAGCCAAAAATGTATCCTCTTTTGTACACCTCTTCTACACACACACAGAGACACACACACACAGAGACACATAAATAACTAAACTGCCATGTGGGTTTTAGGTTCAGTGCAAAAATTGCCATATTCTTTCTCTTTATAACCTCGCCCCCCCCCCCTCCCCTATAGTTTAACCCCTATACCACACTCTATCATCCATTTGCCTGCTCGCTCAGTGAACGAGCTTCAACTGTTGGAACTGGAACTGAACTCCATGGGATTTTAATAACTGCTGTTTGGGTAAGTAGGTGTTTAGTAGCTATTATCATCTGGCATGTGTCTGTGTGTTTGTGTATGTATTTGTGTGAGAGTATTTCCTTTTTCCTGGTTTTTCTTTTTTCTTTTTTTTTTTTTTTTCCTTTTGTTGTTGTGTTAAACTCTTTTTAGCATCAATATTTTATGTATTATGCCCCAACAGATTATGATTTATGAAAAGATACTCATTGTCTACCCTATATTTCATGCTAGCTGTTGAGTAGATATAGATGTGTGTGTGTGTGTATGTGAATCTCTATGGGGGTATGCGTGTGTGTGTGTGTGTGGGTGCACTCGAGGGGGGGTGGGTACGGAAAAAAATTACGTTAAAAGTGTTTAAGTGGCGTTGGCGCTAAGTAACAAGTTGAAAAATTGCGCAGCTCGCTCGTAAATTTGCCCAGCAAAGTGAAAAGTAATAATATACAGGCATTATAAATGGTTGAACGTCCTTGGAAGGTCAGGTAAGTGGGTTAGGTGGGGCGGCGCGAATACACACACAGTTACCGAGAGAGAGAGAGAGAGAGAGAGAGTCAATGGACTCCGCTGAATGCCTATGAAGAGGAAAACTTCAAAGACACAGAGAGATGAAATGGGCATGAACCAAATATATATGGAATGGAATGGGTGGGTAAAGTAACGGAAAAAGGCAAGGAAGCAGTCGAGCAGACACTACAGTACCACAACTACATACATATGCATATGCCCTAACATTCTACGTGTATATCTACGTGTGTTTGTGTGTGTGTGTGTGTATAAGTGGGTGTGTCCGTGTATGTGTATGTGGATGTGTGCAAAAAGCATTTCAAAAGTAATTCAAGCAAGAAAAAAGTTGGGTAATTGAAAGTTTGCCCATAAAAATTTGTCGCTCTGCGTTTTTGCCAGTTTGACTGAAGGGCAACTCTAGCTCCAACCGCCCCCTCCCCTCCCATTACGTTACGCTCTTCCCCCTTTCTACTTTCCCCTTCCTCCATTTTTGTGACCCACGCCCCGCCCTTCCCTTTTTGCCTTATTTCTTCCACTGTCTGCCACTGTCCCATTCAGTTTTTTCATGCTGATAACTTTTCATTATGCATCCCCTTCCCTTTTCCGTTTTAGCCACAGTCTCATGCCATTATCTGGAGCACTATCGAGGCGCCCAAAACTAGTTGAAGTGCTTGAATTGTTTACGTTGATAACTTTCTTCGAGGTTTTCTTGCTTCTTTTTTTTTTTTTCTTTCTTTAGTCTTTATTATTGTCCATACCGTAGAAAAGAAAGGCAAGGGCATATAAGGACTTTGATCGGTGAGCAACAAACAAAAAGGTTATTGGCCCCGAAAGAATATTCTTTTATTTGGAAGGTAACTTGCAGTGACTCTCGAGAGTAAAGAAAGTCCAGAAAATTTGTTTAATTTTGGCATCTTTTTGATTTTCTCTGTAAGACTTAATAATGATATTTTTTATCTAGATCTTGAGTATGTCCATGAATTGAATTTCATATCTCTATATATATAATAAATGGTATCGATGGAGTCTTACTATTTCTATTATAATTTACTTATTGTTTAAGGATAGATTGTGAAATGTAAATAAATTAAAAAAACATATAAATATTTATATATTCATATATCTATAGGTTAAGTCGAAATAAGTTTATCAGTTTTTATATAAGGACACGTAAAAAGTGTTTAGTTCAATTGCTTCCAATATTAAATGGAATTCCTTTTAAATTGAACTTTCAATTTTGATATGTAAATATATTTATATAAAGTAAAGTTGTATATAGGATATAGGCCAAGTCGATCTAATAATTGCATAATATATATACTTGTCAAGTCTTACGTTTTTTTTTCTTTAGCCGTTTTTCTTTTCACTTGGCTGACATCGAATTTTTATGGGCGCGCATAATGAAAACGCAAACGCGATTGCAGTTAAACTGCACTTTTTTCAATGGCCAATACAGGGGAGAGGGGACGATAAGGAGGAGGAGAAAAGGCTATCACTTGTAACTCGACAAATTGCCAGTACCCAACAACAATGATAAATGGTGAAACGTGTGTGTTTCTGTCTCTCTCTCTCTGTGTGTGTGTGTGTGTGTGAGTGTGGCCACAAAATAAGCGTAAATGACATGAAGACATAACAAGGAGCAAATTGGCGAACAGAAAAAGGCAAGGCCAAGTTAAGCATTGAAAATATGTACATACATACACATATATATATATATATACACATATATACGAGGGTTACCGAAATGACTTGACTATTTGTCTAATGTACAAAAATTAATATTATCATACAATTTCTTCCAATGTCCTAAAGAACAGATGTTTGACTCTAATTTGTAATTCATATTCATTAAACTTTTCTTTTCGCCCTCGTTTATGTATGTATGTATGTATGTATGTATGTATGTATGTATGTATGTATGTATGTATATGTATATAGTAGATATTCTATACATATATACACATGTGACAAGTCTGATGGCAGTCACAGAATCTCTTAGACGTTACGTTTTGTAGATTTGTCCCTGCCAGTTAGGCTTTAAACTGGCCACACAATGTAATAAATTAGATTTAAGTAAACTTACTGTCGCGCCAAAATATTTAACACCAATCAACATGAGCGGAGGACACGCCCACAAAAGTATTCACAAAGTTTTCTTTCGTTTATTTTTTTTTTTTTTGTTATTGCCAGACTAAGAGATGAAGAAGTAGCAAAGAGGAAAAAACTTTGCCCTTTTCACATTTTTGTCTCGAGTTTCGTCCAAGTTGTTCATCGCACAGTCAAGACGAAAGGTGTCAACAATGACAAACACTTTTAACTAACCAACTTTTGTTGATGATTGTGTGGTCCTGATAGCAGGCACAGGACAAGGACTTCTTAAAGACGCACACACACACACAAACTTGTATATACATACTTTTTATATACATATACATATGTATAGCCCGCCGCCCTGCCAGATGATAAGCAATGAAAATCCCAACTGGCTGCCCTCTTAGGCTAATCATCTTCAATGACTTCAATCTCGCGATGTCCCACCCAAATGGGACACATCAATTTTACAGCTGCTCCAACCTAACACACACACACACACACAAAATGTAAGAAAACCTGATGGTAGGAAAGGTGGAAACAGGTAAATCAATCACACGCATTATGCGATGGCTTTCTTTTTATGTCAAAGTCCAAAGTCCTTGCAAAAGAAGATTCCTTGAAATGGATGGATGGGTGGGCAATGGTAGGAGGGGCTAGGAAGGTGAATATATGGTATGGTAGATTGGAGATTGTTTGGTATGAGTTTATTTGGGTTTTGGTTTATACTAAAATACATTTTATGGCTCACATATGCCAGCCATGGGCATTGTCATCGTCCCGCAGATTTTTATGCCGCTCCTGGGCTTGTTATTACTTGTAAGTGGGCAAAAACCCCTGGAATGTGTGTGTTTGTGTGTTTGTGTGTGTGTGTGTGTGTGTATGTGTGGGTATATGCATATATCAACAGGAAGGAAAACAGGATGGTCTTCTTCTTTTTCATCATCTTCCCTACTCCAATGCCATTTTATGGCCTCTCCTCTTTTTTCTCTTTATGTATATTTCACATCATTTGCCTTAGGCTTTGTCATTTCACAGATGCCAAGTTGCGAGTGCTAGTGCTTAGTTGTATGTATATATATGTGTGTGTGTGTGTGTGTGTATTTATTAGACCCTTTATTTTTTTTGGGTTTTTTTTTCTTCTTTGGTTTCGAAATTGGAGAGCTTCCTTGTTAGCCCTGATGAGATTTTTGTAATTGATAGTTCTTTTTCAAGGATTTTGCAAGTTTTAAATAACAAAATGATTAGCTTAAGCAAATGAAAGTTAATGTCAATGATCACATATATATTTTAATATATGTATATGTATGTATGTACATATAAAAAATACCTGTTGAATCTTATCCAAATTAATATTGAAAGTAACTGGCATAGGGGTCTTATAAAAAAAAAATATATAGGTTCCTATTCAATATAAGAAGAGTATCCAACACAAGTAATGTACATATATAATTCAAAAGGGTTTTTAAAAAAACTTTGTATTCCAATATATATATGTACATATTTACATGTGTGTGTGTTACTCAACTTGATATTTTTGTTACTTTTTTTCTTTTCTATTTAAATTTCCTCCACATCCATAAAATTTACTTTCATAATTATTCATTTTGTTACAAATTTTAGTTTCATTTCAATTAATTACAAATTTTGCATAACTTTATTTCCCAACTCAAAATATTTATATTTTATTTGACATTTAAGCCAAAACAAACTGTTCGAAAGGTTTTACAAAAAGAATAAAAAAAAATAGAAGCAAAAGAATTAAAAGCACAAAAGAGCTGAATAGACAACTTGAAATGCTTGTTGGTTTGTATATGTTATAGTACATTTAAATTACATTGTTATTTGTGACAAATTGAGGAAGCAAACAAAAAGGGGAAAAATTAAAACAAGTTAGCATAAGCCAAAGCAGTCCCACAACGAACCCAACTCGACTTTATTGATACCCTAGATTAGATAATAAAAATAATAAAGCTAATGTTGTTACTAGTAATGGTTAATTTTTATTTTCCTTTTTTATTTTGTTTCTTTTCTATGTATTTGAAAAAAGTTTTTTGGTGTTTACTAGTTTTATGTTGTTTGAAAATTCCTTTTGTTCGAAATTCCCTTTTCCTTTTTGATTTTTCCCATTGTGCTTACGGCAGTCGCCGTAGTCATGGCTCGTGGATTTGAATAATTGTGCAACAGTGTGTAAAGATACATAAGAGTGAAAGAGAGAGAGAGAGAGAGAGAGAAAGAGAGTGAGAGAGAGAAAGAGAGACAGCGAAGCGTGCATATATATTGCATCGCTGTTGCCTTTGCTGTTATTTGTGCACTGTTTCAGCTCTCAAGTGGCAACACTCTTCCATCTCTATCACTCCACACACGTTGCCACTCTGGGATGCAATCTAAATTATACGATTTTTATAAAACAGATATATGTATGTATATATACATGCATCTACATTGACAATAATATAACTTAAAATGAATAAAAATGTTACGAATATAATTCAACTTATTCTTCGAAATCGAAACAATTGTTATTAGAAATTTCAAATTGGTTTCAATTACATAAAAAAACATTAATTTTCCTAGACTCCAAATTAATAAAATTTTTTCAATTTTTAATTTTCTTTTTGGCATCTTGGAAGTGAAATTAATGACTTATAATTCGCATATTGACAAAAATCAAGTTGAAATTTGATCAAAAACATATACACCTTTGAATGTTCAGTTAGTTGTTAGGCTGTATTTTTTTTAGTAGTTAGCTTTGTTATTTTTCTTGCTTAACTTCGTTTCTATAAAAAAAAAAAATTAGAATGTATTTTCTAAAATTCTTCTTCCTTTGCCTCTTTTCCATTTTAATAATTGGCCTAAAAGGACAGTCTGAACTTGTACAAACAAAAGATAATGAGGAATATATAGATAACTCCAAAGTTAAACATAATTGCAGTCAAGGATATGTCTTGGGTTTAACTGATTCCACTTTCACGGGAACAATTGCAAACGAATTCTTTTTAGTTGCATTCGTTAAAATATCAGATCCTGATTTCGCTGAGTTTAAGCCGATATTCGAAGAATTAGCTATAGAATTTTTAAATCAAAGGAATATATGTTTTGCGGCATATAACTGTGAACAGAATAACAAGTATTGTGAAATATATGATGTGACACATTTTCCCACACTCATTTGGTTTGAAAATGGCAAATATATCAAGAAATTCGAAGGCGATTTCACAAAAAATAATGTGCGAAAATTTATGAGAAAATTACTTATACTGGCATTTAAATCATCATCTGCCTCGGAATTATTAAAAGATGCCATGACCAGATATTCTATAATTTTGCTCAATTGCTGTATAACTGGATTATATTATCTATATGTGATAAGGATGCTGTTGTAAATGAAATGCCAAGAAACATTCTCTTTAAACATGACATAAATCCATTAAATCGCAAAAATTCCATAATTAAATATTTAATTCTATTTATTTTCTCCTCTCCATAATCATTGACAGAATTTCTTTTCGAATTTCAAATTATTTGTTTGTTTTTACAGCCATTCACATTAGATTTAGTTTCTTTTTTTTTATTCGTGTTATATATATCTAAATTTATATTCTCTATATCTGGACTAACAAGAAAAGTTCAATCGAAATTATTATAATTGTTTTTATATTCTTTCGAAATTCAATAACAAGAACTCAAACTTTAATAATTCTTCGTCAATTGTTTGCTTTATTTTAGACTCAATTTTCGCAAAGTCAAAATATAATATTTCACTAAATTTTTTTTTAATAATTTTGCTTTTTTTTTTCTTGATATTTTTCTAGTTGAATTAATAAAAATAAGCGAATTATTTTGACCCACTGTATTTCTCTGTATTCTTTATGCATTTGTTAACTTATGCTTATATGTATGTATATGTATGCAAAAATTTTTGTTATTGTTATGCATATGTATGTATTGCATGTATTTAGCTTTGTTTGTGTGCAAACAGTTTTTATTTTTCGTTTGTTTCTATCGTTTTACCTTTTCTTTGTTGTATTTATTGTTGTTGTTTTTATTCCAGTTGTAGTATTTTATGTGGCATTGTTATTGTTGTTCAAATTAAAAATGATTTAGATGCTAGCAAATTGAGTTCACTTTGGATTTCGTTTTTGCCTTCGTTGTCTTTTTCCTGGTTTTTTTTTTTTACTTTGCTGGCTGGCGTGTAATTTAATTGTTTGATATTTATACAAACACAAGCACCCTAGAGTGTGTGTGTGTGTGTGTGAGTGTGTGTATAGATTTTCATTCGTATTTTTGTCTGTATATCGTTTTATTTTAATCAAGTCCTGGCCATTGTTGTTTGTGCTAAAAAGAACATACAATTTCATGCCCTATGCGTTTTTATTCTATTTTAAATTGCAAGTGTTTCTCCATCATCCACGCAGAGCGGGTACATGTTGGCAGGGGAGCAGAAAGGGTAAAATTGAAAATAACAAAAAAGAAACCTATTTGTTATTTGCAACTAAGTGTTATCTAAATGCTAATTGTTGTTGGCATTACCATTAAATAAGTCCATGCATATGCAGAATGTATGTATATGTATATGTATATGTATGTATGTATGTGTTAGAATACAATTTTAAGCATTTTTAATTCTTAAATATTCTCTCAGACAGAGAATCTTCACAGAGACTTTCAACAGAGGCGCAAAAAGAAATTTGCAGAATGTGTGTGTGTGTTTATCCACACACAGAAATACCAACATAAACACACACATTTAAGCACTGTGTACGTAATTTTTGCTATGCCACTGACAACTGAGGCATAAAAAAAACTATAGAAAATTAAAGAAAATATTTTGCAAAGATCTCTTTATACTCGTAATCTCTTGTTTTTTAAAGAGTTTCTAATATAGACATATTTTTATATGGAACTATATTTAAGGTGATTTTCTCTTAGAGCTATAGTAACCATACCCATGACATTTTATTTTCTATTCTATTTTAATTATATTTTAAAAGATTTTCTTTTTTTTACATACAACGGAAAGTGGCGAAGTTCGTGAACCCTTGCAAACTATTTTTTTTGATTTATATATAATTTTTGCAGACTCAATAAGAATTATATGAAACTCATAAAATCTAAATAGCTTGGGAAACAGTTTTTTTCATATTAAAATTTGTTTTATGGCAGTTATAGCATTTAATCGATCGATTCTGCTGAAGCACAATAGAAATTTTTCTGTACATATAAAACTAACAAATACCAGATATCGTGACATTTGCTTCAAAAACAACCGAGTGATTGATATAAAATTATATTTATGACATATGGTTCCTATGGGAGCTATATGATATAGAAACCCGATATAAAAGGCAGCAAACAGAACCCTAAATTTTAGCTCTGTAACTTTAAGAGTCTCGGAGGAGATCGTGTTGATTTAGACAGACGGACAGGGTTATATCAACTGATCTCGTAATGATGATCAAGAATATATATACTTTATATAGTCGAAGATGCTTCCGTTACAAGGGTATAATTAAACGAATATTTTTACATTTTTAATGAGACAAAATTTGTATTATTATTGTATAATTTGCGTTCACTTAAGATAAGGGAAATGCATATTTCTGATTGAATATTTTGCAACTATTTTGTTTGTTTTTTCGTTGTATTTATTTCCAATAATTTTAATAATGTTTGAACCGAATGATGATCCACATGAATAATCTATATACCCTTGAATGCTCATTCATTAATTAGTTTGTATTATTAGTTTGTCTTGTTAGTTATTCTCAGTCTTTTCATTCTCAAAGTATTGTACATATCAAAATTTAAAATGTTTCTTCAGGAATTTATTTTTTTCTGCTTGTTTTCTTTCTTTTTTATTGGCCTAAATGGACAGGTCATGCTTAGTGAAATGAGTGACGATTCCTCTCATGGCATCTCACCAATTAGTTTGGATTGCTCTCATGGATATGTCTTAGGATTAAATGACACCACTTTCGAGAAAACCATTCTCAAGAACCACTTTCTCATTGAGTTCTATCAAACAATATGCGGATTTTGCAAGCGGTTTAAGCCGATATTTGATGAGTTAGCTGCAGAATTTAAGAACGTAACGCAATTATGTCTGGCGAATTATGCTTGTGACCTGAATATAAAGTATTGTACAGCTAATCAGGTGACCCATGTTCCTGCACTCCTGTGGTTTAAAGATGGCAATTTGATTGACAAATTCAAAGGCGAAGTTACAAAAAGCCTTATTCGGGAATTTATTAATAAAAATATTGGAGATCACTCTTCATCTGGTTCAAACTTTTTAAGTAATACCATGACCAATAAATTCGTTTTCTTCAATTGCTTTCTAATTGGATTCTATTATCTATATGTGACAAGGATGACGTTGTAAATGAAATGTTGAGAAATTTACTCTTTAAACATGACACAGATCCGTTAAATAACCAGAGTTTCAGTATCAAATTAATTATTTCTGACCTAACACAAAAATAAAAAATTAAAAAATAAAAAAAAATGAAACAACAAAAAGCTTACTTGTGTTTATTTTTATATTTGCAACTTATTGTTTTTTGAATGCTAATTTTTGTTGGCATTGCCATTAAATAAGTTCATGCATATGCAAAATGTATGTGTTAAAATACACATTCAGGGATTGTATATAAAAAAAAACTACAGATAAATTAAAGGACATTTTGGATTACATCATAAGCATTAAATTCATAGTTTTATATATAAAAGTGATAAAATAATTAAAGGAGCGGAACGAAGAATATTTGTGCATTTCTTTCATAGAATTAAGAGATTTTCTTCTTTGATACACAAAAAACTAAAAAATTAATATTTTCTTTGATCTTTTTTGACTCTAAAAATTTTCTAATAATTTAAAATACAATTTTCACTATTATACTATAATTAGCGTTCACATTAAATATTTAACTTAAGATCAAACTAATGGATAATAGAAATGCATATTGCTGATTGAATATTTTTTAACTATGTATTTTGTTTCTGTTTTCGTTGCATTCGTAAAATGTTGTAAAAATATGAATGTTTAATCCGAATGTTGAATAAAATGAATAATCTATATACCTTTGAATATTCATTCATTTATTAGTTTCCATTGCTTATTAGTTAAGGAGTAATTTCTTCTCTTTCCTTAACATAATTTCTATAAAAATCTATAATGTTTTTCCAAAAATTTGTTTTCTTTTTGCAGTTTTCCATTTTCTTTATAGGCCTAAATGGGCAGTCTAATATTCAGGAATTAAGAGATGCAAATTCTGACAAATTAATTTGCAAGCCTGGAAAAGTCACTGAATTAAATGATACAACCTTCACGGAAACCATTGCAAAGGATTATTTTTTAGTAACTTTCGCGAATAGCACATCGGAAATTTGTATTGAATTTAAACCGATATTCGATAACTTGACGATAGAATTTGAGAAAGATAAGCTCCTTTGTTTTGGTCGTTACCATTGTGATGTCAGCAATAAGTATTGTGAAACATACGGTGTGACAAGATTGCCCACAATTATCTGGTTTCAAAATGGCATATTTGTTACGATATACAACGGCGATTTCACAAAAGATAATGTTCGAAGATTTGTTTATAAATATTTTGGAATGGCTTTGAGGAGTTCTGGTGCCTCCCAATTATTAAGAGTTGCCGTCTACAATTATGCACTCATTTTGCTCAATTCCACTCTTTCTGCATTCTTTTATCTATTTGTGATAAAAATGATGTTGTAAATGAAATGCCAAAAAAAAAAAAAAAATCATTCTGCAAATCCAACATAAATCTATTAAATCGTAAAATGTCCATAATCAAATATGTAGTTTTATTTATGTGCTTTTACTTTCCATGGTCGTTGCTTTCTGACCTAACTCAAAAATAAAAAAAAAAAGAAAAAACAGAAAACAGAAATAGAAGAAAAGTTTCCACAAAATTTGCTTACATTGGCGAAACAATAAAATTCCATTGTCTGGGGATGGTCAGAGGTTGGGGGTAACCAAAAAGGATACTCATCTACTGGCCAAATGCTATTTGTTAAGTGCGCGAATGTTGGCGCATAAATAAAAATATAATTGAGCTATGAGCCAAAGGACGAAGCGGAAATGCCATTGTCCCCATCTCCCTTAGAAATAAGGAGACCAAAAACCAGAAACAGAAACAGAGAACCACCCGATCACAACATGGCCCAGAGCTAAATAGAATGGTATTCATTGAAGCAATTCCTTACCAAATATTGATTTTTGGTCAAGCTCAAATAAATTAGCTGCCATTAATTGGAATTGACTCAAGCAGTGCACAAATTTTGGTCGGCAACTCAAGGCAACTAATTGATTAGCCATCTTTTGTTCAATATCTTTCATTTCTACACCCATACCCGCCGGTCTATACTTGTTTGCCATTTAATCTGCCCATGAAGTCTTCATTAAGTCGTTGTCATTGCATTTAATTGCATTGGCAAAAAGTTCTCGCAACAACAATTAAAATTTTGAAATTGCACCTGGCTTAACTTTTATCCAAAGCCAGGCAATTGAATGAATTCAACTTGATGTTGTTGTTGCTTTTGTTGTTGTCGTTGTTGTCATTGTTGCTGTTTCTGTTGCTGATGCGCCATATAATTTAATTAAAACAAAAATTGTCTGCCCTCTACCTTCACCTTCCTTATACCACCTTACCCCTCCCATTGCGCATTCACCATCGAACTGTCTGTTTTTTCCTGCTGATGTTGCCCGGGTATTAAATTTAAAAAGTTGTACTTATAATTGGGCGAGCACTGGGGCGTTTAAATTTTAATTGAATTTATTTGCAAAAAAACATAAAATACTCTGCTGATTTCATAATTAGTAGTTGAAGGGCAGAAAAACCGCATGGCAAGGGGGCAAATGATTGTGATTAAAGTTAAATTGAATATAAGAAATCAAATCAAATCAAAAATTGGTTTGCAAAATAAGTTATTACACATTTTAAAATTAAAGGATGTTGTTTAGATTGAACTATAAAATAGCATTGTATGTTTATTAAATAAACTTAAACTATAATTAACTTTTCGATTTTATATAAATATGAATACTTTAAGAAAAACTTTGATACACATGTTTGAGAGTTAATAGTTAATTTCGACTGTTATAAATAAATAATAAAATGTGGCTAACAATTGATGGAATAGTGGATTAGAATAATAATAGTTTGAAAACCAAAATTAATAGCTTATTGTAATCTCATGATAATCCAAATATATATATATATATATATATGTATATATATATACATACATTTATTCAAAACTTATATTCAAGTAAATTACTAGAGAAACCATATCAATTTTATCCTATGCAAAAAAGTTTCTAAATGGTTGCTGAATTGTTTCAATATATTTTATTTTGATTTATGCAAAAATCTTAATTACAGAATTTAATCTAAGATCTATAGTATTTTATTATTATAAATATTAACTCTAAATAAATAAAGAAAAATAAATAAATAAATGCCTTTTGCTTTTAGGTATAATACAATTTATATATATATATATATGTATATATTAAAGAGAATATATGGTCAGCATATAAAATTTATTGTTGTTGTTGTTTTTTCAATTTTCTTTAATAGCAAACACTTGAGTTGACAAAACGTATGGAGGAGATAGCATCAATCATTTTGCAACATACAAAAATGTCATTGCATACAAATCGCAATTAATTTACCTACCTCTGACTGCCTAATTGCTTTTATTCTTGCCTGGTTGGTAATCTCTCCCTAGCTCTGTCTCTCTCTGTCTCTCTGTCTCTCTTTCTCGTTTTCTCCTGTCTGTCTGACACTATTTGTTTGGCTTTCTCCTGTAGCCGACTGGCTGCAGCATCACTTGCATCATCATCAACATGAACAGGAGGAACGGCAACTTGTCTGGCATGTTTGCTTGCATGTCAAATTCTCATTTCATTGAAATCGGGCAAATATTGACTAAGAACTTCGATGCAATCAACGCTGCCAACTGCCAATGACAACTACGACAAATGGGCGTGGCTTGTCGACATGGCTATGGAGATGATGGCAAAGCCAATGGTGGAAACGACGACGACTTTCGTTCATTTCTGGAATATATATACACACACACACACACACACACACACCCATACACACACATATTTGCATGGCCATGAACCAACCGATCCCCTCATATACAACACGACAAATGACAGTGAAAGTTATCTTAAAGACTAGACGCAATCACAGCGTCAATTGGAGCAGGTGGAATTTCTTGATAACAAGCTGAACAACAGCAACAGCAACAACAGCAACAACAACAACTGGCAGTTAGTTATTAAAACATTGGCCACAAAATTGTTATACAAGTTTCGTCACAATAAACTAAACTCTAAAATGGGCTACTCAACCCAAAGAAGGGTATATACATATATAAATGTTCTCTCTCTCATGATTTTAAGGGAGAGATAACTTTGAAGCAAAGTTTAAAAAAAAAATAAAAATGCAAAAATAAGGAAAAAAAAGAAAAACTTAAAATAAAAGGGGGAGCAAAAAAGCAAAAGAAAAAAAAAACACCTGGGGAGCAAGTCAAAAAACAATTTTCGCTCATTATCATTTCAACATATTGTATGCCCAAGTGTTTCAAATTGTTCAAAGAGCCGCCGCTGTTGCTGTTGCTGTTGCCGTTGCCGTTGCTGGTGTTCTTTTTGCTACTTTTACTCCTGTTGCTAAACAGAAATGGTTGGTAAGAAGCTCTCAGATCCGGGGCACTGATGATGAAGAAGTTTTCCCTTTTTCCACTGGATTGTTGTTTCTTGCCGGGTTGTGTGTGTGTGTGTGTAGGTGCTGTTGTTGTTGTTGTTGCTATTACTGCTGCTGCTGCTTGAAATCACTATGCTCATAAATGCGCCATGAATAAATTAACTGAGTGAAAAAGCCAAAAGCAAAAGCAAATGGCTGGCATAACAGAGCCACTAGCAAAGAAGGTAAATGAGGTTTTAGCCAACAGAACGGAACAGAACAGTGTAGAACAGAATGCCTTAGATTTCATGTGAATGATAATAATAATTGAAGCAACATCAAAACACGCGGTACAAGTACCAACCGACATGGTCATATAATAATAACAGAGTCTGATTCAAACACTGTAAGAAAATTTTAAGTTATATAATTTATCATATTAGAAGACATTTAATTTTAATTGCATTTAATTGAACCTTTGTAAGTATTGATAGCTATGTCATTAATACAAAATAGAAATGAAAAATTCTTTGGCTTATTATTAATATAATGAAAAGCAATATCTTTCATTTAAAATCTAATTGTTTAAGAAAGTTCAATAATTTTTTTTTTTAAATTCTTATAAAAATATTTAAACAATTTAATCATCCCCTTTCCTAATAAATAACAACCAACAGTTAGTTAAATATTTTCAAGTCAATTTTAAAGATAAAATATATGCTTAAATTAAATTCAAGTTTACCTTTACTTTTTAAATCGATCTTTTTCATTTTATTTCTACCTTTTTCTTTGCCTTCTTCTCTGTCATTTTTTCAGTATTTCTTGATAACCAAGCAACCAACTTTTTATTATACATATACTTGTTGTTGCTAGACAACATTAGAAAAATATATAGAAAACAGCTTTATCGATTCTCCACCTCCTGCACCTTGACCCGACGATAACAGCAACAACAGGCAATAACTGACAACAGCAGCAGCAACTAGCAACATTAATAACCAACAGCGGCTGCAAGAAACGCAACGGCAACGGCAACGGCAACGGCAACAATATGTCGGGTAACCGTATCACTTTAAGGCACGGCTCAACAGTGGCTCGTCATCGTCAGACACGGATTAATCGACTTACTCGACATAGTTGTTTCACTTTAAAGCGTCAAACCGGTTTCCACTTACGTAAATCTCTGGTGGATTATGTTGACGAAGAGATGCGTAAAATGGACACATCAGTGTTTTATCAACGAATCTTTATCCTGGCTAAAAATATACATCCGGGACAACGTTTGAGTGTACCGCCGACAGCTGAAGAGGCACGTATAAGTGTTAATACACAATTAACTGCTGCTGGATCAATAACAACAGAAACTGAAGCAGTTGCTCAAGTGGTCGAAACTAATGCTGATAATATGACATCAGAATATGCGGATGATAATCTATTGGAAGGGGATGATAGTACAAATATATCCTCACCGGAGGGATCACAGATGAAGGCAATAAATTTGAATGAAGATGATCTAGAAATAGAGGGTCATGGCAATAGCGAGATAAGTGCTGTTGTACCGAATACAGGTGGTGATTTGGATAATGTTGAGATACTTACCCATACCTATCGATTCGATGAGGATGAAAATGGATTACAAGAGGATGAAGGTGAAGAGGAGCCAATGGAGGAAACAATAGAAGAATTAAATATGTCAAAAGATTTCTATAGCTTATTCACTGATCGATTGCAAGAGCTGCACAAGAAATGCTATAGTCAGACCTTTACACCTGATCCCATGTGCGGTTTATTTCTTTATATGGGTGACTATAGTATGCTTATGCTGGAAAGTGGCGAGGATATGATGGGAATGTTTTGTAATGAATTGGTTAATTGTAGCTCCGAATTTTGGTCAAATAATCGGGTCTTTCTAATCGAAGATCATATTAAGGAATTGTATACGAAAGAATTGATCTCTCGTCGGATACCGGCTGCCTATATTAATGAGAAATTTCCAACATCTACTCCATCGGATGAGTATCTGATGGGGAAACAACATATGATTATTAAGGAGAAACTATTAACCATATGCCGTATGATAACGGAAACAATAAGACAGGATACCCATTTTGAGACATCATCACAAAATAGTAGCGATGATGATGAGGATTTAGTACATCGTAGTATATTAAATACTTTAACTAGCAAATCGGCTGTAAATACAATATCTGATGCCCTCCCTGTGGATACATATCGTAAACTGTTGCCGGAGATACAGAGGATTGATCTTGTTTTATCCTCGACACGATTTTATTATACATTGAGCGAATTTACCAATATTTATGGACAATCACCAATTGCCGCCGATGATGATAGCTTATTTTGGCCGATACAGAATCAATATACACCACCGAATATATTTATGCGTACACCATTTGATATTAATATGACATTTTCCGATTATGCGGCTGAAATGTTGCGACGTAAGGAAGAGGAAAAACTGGAACAACAAATGGCACAAACAACAATTGAGGATGGTCAAACAGAAGATGGACAGGGTAATGCCATTAAGGAGGAGAATCAGGTGCAAGCACCATCAGAGTTTGCCTCATAATCATATACCATTACACTCACACACAACATTATCTACGCCTCTTACCATTTTTCTTTCAGTGTAATCTTGTTCATCATCATCAGGCAGTAGCAGTTGTCGCTGTTATCTCCAAAACTCGCGCTTGGTTACAATGTTTTCGGCTTTGTGCACATGACTGCATTTCATTCATTTAAGGGGCATAGATTGTTGAGGAGGCTGTAAAATGAGGCAAAAGGGTGTGGGGAGGGATGGAAAGAGAAATGGGGTAAGAGGGTAGAGGATGTTTCTGCCTTGTTTTGGCTTGCCACTTGAATGACTCGACTTTGTTAACATAAACATAAATTTGTGTGGCTCACACACTTACACACACACACACACACATACACACACACGCACATATATGGTAACCAGTTTGGGTTTGGCTTTTAACATAAACCGCAGCAGACGCCAGCTGTCACATGTAATACCGTTAGAGCTTGCAGCTGTCAAAAGCCGTTGCTGCTGCCATTTTAAGTCACTTGACAGTACAACAAAAAAAAAAAAACAGCAAAACAACAAAAAAAGAAAAGGAAGAGAAACCCTTACATATATATATACATATATATATACATATATATATATATTCATATGGATAAAAAAGGCAAATGCTCACGAAAAATGTTTATACAGGAAGACAAAAGAAAAGTGGTAATGGCGAGGTGTGATTGAAGAGTGATGGAGCAAAACGGCATTCCTTTGATGTGTTTTTTTCCGTTTTGCTCAATGAGGGATGCATAATAGATCAATGTCCATGTATTACATATTTAATTTGAAAATAAATACCTTTTAAAGTCGACTAACAATAAATGTATCTTTTTTCATGAATTAGTTTTTGGCAGTTAGTTAACTAAGTGATAAGAGTATCACAATAAAAAGGTTAACTTTCAATTATTTTCCTAATTTTTTTCAATAGAAATTCTTGTTAAGCTATGAACACTCCCAAAAGTAGGCGAAAATAGGAGATTTTTAAATGATGAGTGAGTAGTTAAAGTTTAATTCGGTTTGACAGAATTAAATATATTTCTGCTGAACGATTATCGTTTCTGCAAATTAAATATAATTGTCTAAATCAATTTACCAAATGATTTTCTAAGTAATTTTGTTCGATGATAATATATATACAAATAGTTTTGATGGATGGCTGAATTTTAGTTCTCTTTTACTTTTACCTACAGACAATTTCATGTTTAAAATTAAAGAAAAGTTTTTCATGAATGTTTCCCAACTAATGACTAAATCCAAAATTGGTTAACATATTGAAATTTTTATGGAAATTGAGAAAAGTTTATACAAAACTTTTAGTTGAAAATTCCTGGACTACATTCCGTTTATCCGCAAGAGAAGTTATTTATATATGTATATATCTATATACTTATATCTACATAGGTGGAAAGTTGTTAAAGTTTAAAGTTTAAACGTAAGTAGCAAAATGAAATATATTTTGTCAGAATCAGAAGATACCTTAAGACGAGACAACCTTAAAACAGTGATGGACAAAAGATATTGTACAACAAATACTTTCTGCTAACTTTCATCTTACAACCGGTAAAAGTTTATTAACTAAAAAGCAAAATTGCAAAAACTTTGAATACACCTCGTTATGAATATTGTATGAAATGTCTATGTGGAACATCATATTAGGCTAATCCTTTGTGGCCAACTTGTCTGTTAACTATATATAAAAATAACAAAAAATAATAAAAATGAATGTGTTTAGGAATTGAGTTGAAAAAGTTAATTAAACTTTTATTTTTTTAGTAGTGCAACCTAAGCCATGTTGTTAACACGCATGCAAGTTGGCTTCTGGTGGTGCAGCTGCAGGACATGCAATGACAAGGACACAATTCAATCAAGCGACACAGGAACGGCAGCAACAGCAACAACATTGAGTGTCAGCGCATAAACAAGGACATTGCACTCCAGGGTGCCTGCAGGTTGGCGACTTCTCGACAGCAGCGAGAGGAAAAAAGAAAGAAAAAAAAATAAAAAGCCAACAACATTTGCCACTGCAGTTTTCATAAACTGCCAGACAACGACAACAACAACAACAACCACAATAACACCAACAGCATCAACAACAACAACAATAGAGACAATGGCGATAAGCCGCTGCAGGTCCATGGACCCAGGACAAGAATGTACCCAACTACGTGCCCCACAACTTGAGGCGCAAACTCATAAATTACAAGAGGAGAGGAGAGACCAGAGAAAAATGCTAAAAGCAAAGCAAAAAAAAAAAAAAAAGAAGAAAAAAAAGAAAATCTAAAATGACTTTTGGCTGTTGCCGTTGCTGCTGCTGCCCCAAAAAGTGAAACTGTTTGCTGCAGTCACTTTAGGGGCGTTTTGGGCGTGGCATTGCATGGCATCGCCTGGCCTTCGCCTCGTAGCATTTCATAGCTCCGGCGTCTGTCTGTGGCGCCAAAGACCTAGCATAATTTGAGCCAAACTCAATTTGTTTGTAATGTTTTAGAGCAAACAAAAGCAACAACTAAAAATACACACACACACACATATATATACATATATGTGTGAGTATTACATATACATATGTATATATACATATTATGTGCCATGTACAATATATAAAAACAATTTTGCGCAATTTTGCGGCGCGATAAACGAATTTGAGAGCGAACCAAAAACCAGGAACAACATGAAAGGATTTGCGCCAACAAAAAAATAAAAAGAACAAGACAAAAATTTGAAAAGGTCAACTAAAAGCAACGAATTACACACACCCTTTGTGACATAAATTGTTAAATTAAAACATAAATAAACATTATGATATTTTTCCCTGCTCTTGTGTCATTCTTTATAAATGTTATAGTAATCGTTCCGTATTTAATCAATATCCTTTTAATACCTTAATATACCTTTTAAGTCTATTGCTTACAGGGTATTCAAATGAAAGAAGGAAAGGCAGTTCAAGGATAACATGGTTGCATTTTGGAGATGTGCGCCAAAACAGCAGAGAGGCTGAACATTTAGAGCCCAAAAGAGAAGGCCAAAAATTGTGGGGGGGGGGGGGATAACAATGCAAAAAACAAGCAAAGAGAAGACCAAAGTGAGCTTACGTTTTATAGAAATGACTATGACTATGACATGACTTTAGATTGTTCATTTTGTTGCCAACAATGCGGCCAGCAGATGACCTTAAAGACCAAAAATAAAAAACACTTTAACAACTAAGCTGTTGTAAAGAGGAGAATAACTTTTAGTTTAAACTTGAATATTCATATTAGTTAAAACAAACCCATACGTATCGGTATCACGTATTGAAATATTTAAAACAAAGAACTAACTTAGCCATGCCATAACTCAATGGCTTTTTGCCAACATTTTGCAATGCGGAACCAAAATACTCGTATGTTTATTTCGTTATCGGTTTTTCTTTTGGTTTATTTGGCCTTGAATTTTGATTTGCTTATAAACTTGAAACGAGCCATATTTAATTAGTTAAATGGCAAACAAATCATCTAACAAAAACTTGTGACTTATAACTTTGAACTTACGCCCACTGAGGGAGCAAAACTTTCACACAAATTTATGATCCTTAAATTATTGACTATGTACATGTATAAATATTTATACATATATATACATATATAGAGGGGGGTGGGAAACAAGTCGCGTGGGCCTTCTTTTGGCTCGTGTTGCTGCCTGAAGGCATCGTTTTTTGCCCTTATTCACATTCATCATATCAGACATATTTACGCTGCCAGCGCTCCTAGTTTTATGTAAGCTTTAAATCAAATTAAATGCTTAAATGCTGCTTTTTCCCCAACTTCATTTCCCAAAACAATTTTTCGGTTTTTCTCAATCTCAAACTTTTGCCATAAAAAAAAAATGACAACGTTTTGGTTGTTGGCATCTCTTAATGTCCCTTAAAACCGCTGAGCGGGTAGGAGAGAATTATGAAAGAAATTAAAAATAATATTGCACATAAAACCACGCAAAATGTGAATGGGGCCATTGGGAGGGAAATTAAGCTTAAAGAAATCAGTGAAAATGTTTGGAAAACTACATTGAAAAAGAGAGGGAGAGAGAGCAAGAGAGAGGAAATGACGCAAAGGGACACCAACAACAACATGTTCCTCAAAAACAACAAAAAAAAAAACAAAAATTGGGAAAAACAAAGAAACAAAAAAAAAAAAAATAGAACCCAAAATAACAGAAACCCAAACTTATTTTGGTAATACCAACATATTTATACCCTTTGTTTATATACAAGCCAGCAGATAAAAAATAATATATGTATATATTCCAATACGAATTTCAAATTATATATTTTGGAAATTTCATGGCATAACTGTTGGAAAATTTAAAAATATTTTTTAATATAGAAAACCGACTTTGATTGGTAATAAGGAATTATCGTCATTAGCTTATCTACCGCAAACAAAAAATTTATTAGCAGAACTTGAATTAAATTAATCAATTAGTTGATATTCCAGATAATAAAAAACTAAATAAAAACCATAAAAATATACAAAGTTTAATTATAGTTACTTGATTAGGTAAAATAAATTGTTTTTCTGTTCACTTTGGCGTAATTCTTGACCAAATTAATATACTCTTTATTATAATATGGCATCTCCAATAAAAAAAAAACACTGACAGACAGTTGTTTCTGGTCTTTGGGGGTTCGCTGCGGATATGTATGTAAGTACATATGTCTGTCTGTCTGTGTGTACATATGTATGTATATGATAAAATGCAACTTTCCCACATTAAAATCAGACAGACAGAAGATATATTCGGATAATGTAATGGTGAAGAATTTCAAGGACAAAGGCGAGTTTCTGTTTCTGTTTCGGTTTTGGGTTTCGGCTTCTGTTTCAGTTTCAGCTTCAACCAGCCGCATTTAATTTCAGCCATTAAATGAATGCTTTCATCTTCTACTATTCCCTATCTCCATGTTTCATGTTTCATGTGTGTGGGTGTGGGGGTTTGTGGGTGTGCGTGGGAGCCATTAATATATATACACCCACACATATGTATACTTATATGTACGTACGTATGTATTGTCGCCGTTGTTTATCTTGATTTTGTCTGACGCCATTTTATTTTTTACACTTTTTCTCATATTTATTATCATGTCGGTTTCCGTTTCCGGCTCTAATGAAATCCTCCAACTGCCTTGGTCCTTTTTCTTTCTTTCCGCTCTCATTCTCATTCTCATTCACATTCTCTCTCTCAGTCTCTCTGTGTATATATGCTTCCCATGCTCTTTCTGTTTCGGTTGAAAAATATTTATTATGTGATTATGCTTAAGTTTAGCGCCAACAGCGAGGGTTTTCCCCCTTCATACCATTGTCCTACATTCGTATACCAGGAATTCCTTCTATTCCCGGTTTCATTTTGCGCTTTTGTCTGGCCCGGCGGCAGGATTTGGCCTTTCTGGCCTGCTTTCTAGTCAGTCAGCCAGTCAGTCAGTCCGCCTGCCTGCCACCCAGTTGAACTGAATTGTTTATGTTTAAAGTGAAGTTAGTCCGTTTTGTCTGTCACTGACTTGTTGTAAATTACGTGGGTCAGTCAGGATGCTTGTTGCCGTTTTAAATTACATTGTTACAAATGTTTCTTGCTATGTGACATTTAAAAAAAAAATGTTGGAGGACAAAAAGAGTATAATTTAAAAGTTGAAATTAGAATTTAAATATCTTATATACAGACTGATATGGGAAACTAAAATGAACTCACTACAGAATCAAATAGAAAATGTTAAAATATATATCTATATGTAAAGTTGTTCTTAATATAATGGAAAGATCATTTAATATAAGATAAATTGTTTTACATTGTTACTTATTAGCTCTTTAAAGTTTGGTTTATTTTCCGTAATATTTTATATAATAAAAAAATAATATATTATTGATTTATTTTTATATAAGTACATATATGAAATATTAAAATATAGCTTCCATCAAACTTTTCTCAAAAAGTTTAACTTCAATTGCTTCAATTTCTCAGGAAACTCCAAAATATCCAAAGATCTTCCATAGAATTTATATTTAAGAACAAAAAGAGTTTTCTGCTTGGCTTTATCTTATACCAAATTTATAAAATCATTTTTAATTAACAGTAATTTAATACAAAAAACGTTATATATATACAGTGTATTGCAAATTAAATCATGATGATATAATAACAAGTATAATTGGAAAAGTGAACGCCAAAAAATAATACTAAATAAA
Organism: Drosophila emarginata; assembly: GCA_037075365.1. Classification (NCBI taxonomy): domain Eukaryota; kingdom Metazoa; phylum Arthropoda; class Insecta; order Diptera; family Drosophilidae; genus Drosophila; species Drosophila emarginata. The sequence goes on from JBAMCD010000283.1 coordinate 1,150,062, forward strand.
TAAGAAGATTTCAAGGAAGCTTTTTACTGAAGTTATTATTGTTGAATTGTTGAGAATTTGAAATAACAAATGAGAATGACAGTAAATTGAGCATCTTTGGCATTTTCATCTTCATCGTCTTCTTAAATATATACACAGCGTCGTCAAAATTGTTGGGAATGGTTTTCTGGGTTTTTCGGTTCGCGTCTGCTCTGAAGCATTTCATAAATATTTTTGATGACAAATGTCCTTGAAGTGCTTCAACTAATGTGAGATTTAATTATAAGACTGAGACAAACAAACAAACACATGATGCTGTAAAGCATTTTGCTAAAGTAAACACACACAAACACATACACACACACACACACTCATGTAAGAGCATGCACTGAAGTAGTGGTAGTAGAAGTAGGAGAGGAACAAGCAGAAGCTGTGGCAGCAGCAGCAGAAGTAAATTTTATTTCGTGCGATTTTTCTTTTTTGGTTGCTCAACTAACTGAAAGTCGCTTACAAAACATTGTAATTAACTGGTTTGTCAAATAAGTCGCATTAACACAATGTTATAAATGTTCTTGCAGCTGCTGCTGCTTCTACACACACACACTCACTTATCCCCTCCTTTCCTTTTCCCCTTCTACTAGCGAAACCTTGTGTCACCCCTTTCCTACTCTAACTGTGCTACCCGTTACTCATGTTAGTTAGTTAGTTAGAGGAAAAGCACAACGGAACAAGAACATTGCATGTCAGACACATTACGTATACGCCACATGCTACACATTTACATAGATTTGCAATGTTCGTGGCATACAAAATATTTGTTGCCAAAGCTTATTAATTCTTCTACTTCTTTTACTTTGTTGCTAAGCACGAGAGAAGTGTGCGGGGGGGAAGGTGAATGTTATGGGAGGGTTTGCTTGGCACGTGACTTGCCACACCCATCTTTTGCCTAAACTATTTGCGTGCTAGCAACAAAAAGAGAAAAACCCCAAAAACAAAAAAAAAAAAAACCGAAAAAATACCATCCAAAAACCCAAAAAGAAAGCCAAAGAAAGGCAAAATAGAGATAGAAAAGGAAAAAAGTTTACTCTCTCTCTTTTCTCTGTGAGACAAGAAAAAACTTTTTTGTCTTCTTTCCTGGGAGACACGTGTGTGTGGGTGCAAAATCTTTTTAGTTGCCATTCGGTTGTAACTCAATATCCCTTTCAACAAAACCAGATTTACGGCTGCCACAACACACACACACACACAGACAGACACAAATGCAAATTAATTAAAGTTCCTAGTTTTTTTCTCCTCCCCCAACCCCTTGCTTAAAGTTACTGTACCGGCACCCATAAAGGTGCTCGGTCAAAGTTAATTAAATCAACTTGTATGACCAACAAACAACTGAATATTGAGTTAACTTGCACAAATCCAATATGAAAATCAAAGCCGCAAATTATCTGCCATATTTTCGCTGTGCACACACATTCTTTTGGGTAAATTGAGCGGAAAAAGAACTGTCAGTTAAATGCAGGAGACAAAAAAAAAATCAACTGCATTGTATTTTTTACCTTTTGGATTTAATTTTGTGGTGGAAGACCGTAACAAACGATATGAAAACCAGAAATGCAAGTAAAACAAAAAAATAAAAAAACCAAAAAGGAAGAACGACAAAAAAATATTTTCCAAATGAAGCAAAATTAATTTTAAATTAATGAAAGTATCCGGTATATTGTATATTACGTAATTAAGGAAATGTAGACATCCAGCAGGTGAGGGGGGACAAGAGGAAGTAAAAGTGACAAGAGTATAAAAAATAAAAAATAAACTTTTTGTGCAAGCAACTGTTATTAAGTGGAAATTATGTTTGATTTCATGAAAAGGAAATGAGAAAATAAGTGGAAATTACTTTAAAGTGTATGTAAATATGGAAATCATATGATTGTCCATCAGATATTTGCAGTTACATATGAATATGTATATATACATATTCTTATCCTTTTTAATGTACAACAAATTGAAAAAGTATATGTATATAGTTTCTTAAAAAATTGCTGCAAGGCTAAAGTTTAATTACATTTCTTAATTATTGTAAGTAGCACTTTAATTAAGCAATTTTTACTTACACAAGTAAAAAGCAAAATAAATACTTTAAATGAACAGAATAATAATTACTTAAATTCGTATCTCTCACTCGAATTGTATCAAGTTTTAAATTTTGATTTTCATTGTTGAGGCAATAGTGTGGTTTATTTAATTTAAAAATTTTTTTTTTTTTGAACCACTGGGAATTTTGTCAATTTAATTCTAAATTCAAATAAATATATTTAAATTTAACTATGTTTATTTAAAAAACTTTTGCTAATCAAATTTGTTAACAAATATTTGAATAAAAACCGTAAAAAAAAGGAAGAGAAAACAGTAGAAGGAAGAAGATAACATTTTTGTGGCAAATAAAACCAAAACATGCACACAATTATCACCTGAAAATATTGATTATTAAGCGCAATTTGAAATGGCATTTAAGCAACAGCCAGGCGCGGGTCCTACAACCTACCGCCTATCGCTTACCTCCTCCCTTTCCCGGCGCTCGGTCACGGTGTTCAGAGTGAAAGATGTGGCACGTTGTAGTTTTGTGTGTTTGGTGCTGTGTTTAGCAAATTTTAGCCCTGCTGCTTTGCATAAAAAGTGACAATTCATGTCACTTTGTCCCTTTCTCACTTATATATTTCTATAGCTCTATCTCATTTATATCTATCTCTGTGTCTATGCATGTATTGTTATTTAGAATGCAGAACGCCATTTGAGGCTGCTAATGAAGTAATTTCCAGGCATATCACGCATAATCCAAAGCACGTGAGCTACTTACAATGTAATTCGTTGTCTATTTGTCTGATATTGAAAAACGTTGGAACATCCTTCCTCCCAACCGATTTAGTGGTAAGGAATGGATAAGGGGATCGAGAGAGATAGGAGAGTTAGAGAGAGGTAGAAGAGAGAGGTTTTCATTTTGTTTGTTGTTTTTTTTTTCGCACACAAAATGCTGCATACTTTCAGGCAAACCTCATAGTCAAGTCGAGGTCGTTCTATGTTCAAGTGCAATTCATTGTCATTATTACGTGCCATGGCATTGAAAATGTTCCTCCAACCCACCCACCATTTATTATTTAACCACCCTAGTAAAGCACACACACACACACACATACAGATACATGCGTATCCATATATACATATTGATAATACCGTTACCATCGATTCCACAAAATTGTGGTTGTGGTTAAGACGAGTGAATGAGTGAGAATGAAGGAGGCATGTTATTAATTGCTTACAGCATATTTCAATATTTGATGCCATAAGCTTGACCACCACTACAACAGTAACAGCAATAAAAACAACAACAACAACAACAGCAGCAGCAATGCCAATAAGAAAAAGAGAAGAGCAAACAGCTTAATAACTTAATACCCAATACCATTCCATCTCCCCCTCGCCAGAGCAAACTTCTTTTATTCCAAAGAATTGAAGCAACTTTCACACCCAAGATACCAATACGCAATACAATAAGTAACGATTACAATCTCAATTACTATCCAAGTCAAAGTTCGTTTTTGGTTCTCTCTTCTCTTCTTCTTTTATCATTTCAGGCAGCTACTGTGCCACGCCCATCAATAAACAGCAGGCGACCATAGTAGGAAAAATGAGTATCAACTCACACGAGAAACCCTGATCCCCTTCCAACCATTTTTGCCGTCTTGTTCAAACCAAAAATTAACTTAAATGGCAAACAACTGGCAAAACGGAAGTAATCTCCTGGGTAGAACTTACTCTAATTATACGCAACATAAAATTCACTTTAGTTCAACCAACAGCAAACGAATAGTCTGAGAGAGATGGAAAGAGATGGGGGAGAGAGAGATAGAGTGATAGAGAGGGAGAGGGGAAAACTTATATTTTTGCAATTGCTTTCAATATTTATTGGGATTTTGTTGTTTGTATTTGACTTCTCCACCAGCTGGGAGCCACGAAAAAGTGTTAAAGATTGACTTTGATTGCTATTTCATTTTATGTTAGTCACTTTATTGGCTTTTCATACCCTCTACCCAAAGGGTAAATTTTATATTGATACTGATCAAGAATATACATACATATATATACTTTATAATATCAGAAATGCTTTATTCGAAAATAAATAAATAAGAGATAACATATTAGAGAAAATATATTAGAGTAAATTTAATTTACAGATAATGTTGAATTATAATAATTGATATTAGTTAACATTGATTTAAGACTCGTAAATGAGAATTGTATCAATTTTATTTATTATGACTGCATCATATATAATACATAATTATCACTAAAATGATTGATTGAATAGTTCAATTGGAAGTCTGTCTGTTTTTGTATTGTATCAATATAAGATAACTCATTAATATTTACGTAACGATATTTAAATTTATAACTATAAATCAATATAACTAATCACTCTTATCAATCTTAAAATATTGATATTAAATATCCTTATATATCACATGGTTCTTATCCATTAAATATAACTATGAGACATATATATGCAATTGATAAGTAACATAAATTGTGGCAACAATTTAATTAAAATTTTCACGTTTCGCTTTTGAAAACCGTTTAAACATTTAATATAATTTGAAAAGCTTTCATATACATTAAATATGAATGGTTTTAAATTCTTGAATATTTCCAACTTAAGAATCACTTCAACCAGTGATTTTTAAATCGAAAGCAGAATAAATTGTCACCTAAATATATTATCTTTTGCTATATATGCTTTCAAGCGGGGACTGGAGACATATGTTAAAGCAATCATATGAAATCTTGACAATATACTGAAAATATAGATATAACAAGCTGTTATCAGCTTATCACCAGACACACACATTTATAGATATTTATGTAAGTAAAATGCTGTCCTTACAGGAACAAAGCTGATTATATGTATAAGATGGGGAGGAGGTTGCGGGGTGGAGTAGGAGTAGATGGATGACGAGCTTACTTTATACTGTTTAAGCTCTGATCTGCTTTGCTTGCACTTTGCGTTCCTTTTTATTTGTGTGCTTTGTGTAAGCTGCCACTGGCATTGCCTCAGCTACTGCAACAGCTACAGCTGCTAGTGCTGCATTATTGCAGCATTGCATCAAGTGCAAAAATATGGCCATAAAAATGCTGAGGGTTAAGTTGTTGTTGTTGTTGTTGCTGCTATTGCTGTTGCCCTTGTTCTTATGCCTTTGTGTCTGCTGAAGCGTTCCACATGGCGTATGCGCAATTTATGGAGCGCTATGTGCGAAACTACTATGTGTTTATTGGGCTTGATGGCAAAAAGGAAAATAAAGAGAGACAGACATAGAGAGAGAGAGAGAGATGGAGAAAGGGAGAGAGTGAGGTTAATAGGACTGGCACACCCATAAAAGTTGTGTGATAATAACGAGAGCTAATGCCGCACTCAAAACACTTTTCAAACAGTTTACAGTTTTATGCTCGCCTCATAAACTGACCCCCTGCCGCATAATCTGTGCGTGTTGCATGCTTGCCTCAATCTGTTTATATGTATGTGTGTGTATGTGAATTCTGCATGCAACTTAATTTCTCAGGCTCAGTTACAGTTAGTTACACTTACTGCAGCCAACAAAATAAAAGTAAAGTAAAATAAAAAAAAAAAAATGAATTCCCTGCATAAATCTGAAGTGTGTGCCGCCTGTTTGTATAAATTTCTCTCATGGGTCGGACAATCCGCCCACAAGTTGCAGAGCGGAGCACTTTGCCTTCATTCAGTCAACTTGTCAACATTGTTTTTGCACTTAACGAAGGGTATAACTATCATGGCATAAAGATGTTACAGTATGATGGCATAAATGGATTTACCATATTCAGAAAAAGGATTCACAAACTGTTTAATTAAGCAAATAGTAGTTCGATTCTATTAACAATATTCAGATTTCTTGGAAGCTTTAATTCCTAACTAACATTTGAGTCTCTATAGAGTAATGTATTCCTTGACTTTATGGAGATTTTCTTTGGACTAAATGGATATAAAAATATCTTCTTTCGAATCCCGTGTGACCATAATTTTTAACATTTTTTTCAGGATTTTTAAACTATCTTAAATATTTCTGTATCAAATTATCAATTTTAAAAACTTCTACCATATGTTATTAAATTTTAAGACATTTGTTGCTTTTCTATATATACAGATATATACATATATCTTACATGTAAATCTAGAAATAATTGTAATGTTAAATTTGTCTTTAAACAAATAATGATACAAAGTTTTCCCAAAGTTTTTACAAATAGAATAACATTTTATTTAGTGCATACAAAGTTCGAAGTAACCCACAATAACAAACACAAAGTCATCTTCTGGCTATACTCTGCCGAAAGGGTATAATTCAATTCAGTTTTCCAGCAATTTAAGACAATATATTGTTTATGCTATAACCAAATTGGACATCCAATTTTTTTAATCAAACATTTTTAGCAAACATCAAATTCGTTTTGAAGTATTTGAAATTGTTTGAAACATAATAAATAATGGGAATAAATATTAGTGTATAGCAAATTCGTTATGGATAAAGTTTATCTATGGATGCTTGTTCAGTTTGCATTTGGTATTGAAATATGTCACAGACTGTTAGAACGAGACTAAGGCAAGGACTCGATGGGCGAGTGTGTGTGTGTAAGAGGGAGTGTGTGTGTCTGTATATGTGTTTAGGAAATATCTCAGGAAATGTTTCTCTCACAGCATTCGTCTGTCATTTTGATTGTATTGTGCTTTGTTTTGTTTTGAATTTTTATTTGACATTTAATGCCATTTCTGGCATATTTTGCTCTCATGTTGCAGACAGAAAATTTATTGCATTTCAGTTGTGACTTGAAAATGGCAAATGATAAATGCTAAATGCCAAATGCAAAATGCAAAATTGAAAAGATGTCAACGATTAAAACACACATAAGACAAAACAGTAACAGAAACGGAAACAAAAACAAAAACAGAAATGGAAATGGAGATTTCATGGCCCATCAAAGCGGATGGCAATAACATGATTTTGCATTTAACATACAAATTTGCTTTCAATATTGGAACGAAAGGCGTGAAAGTTAACACTTAATGTAACGAATTTTCGGATACATATATGCATACATATGGTTGGGTAATGAACATATACATTTATATATATATATATATATGTACATTTATATTTATAGTATAATCTTAACATTATTAAAGTATCATTTTCTATCTCTCTCTTGAATCGTTGTTGACGATGATGCCTGGAAAAGCGCATTAAAAAACGCATTTTTTAATTAAAATGAAAGCAAAGTTGAAAGCTTAAGCATTAAAAACTACATGACAGGAAGGCGGAATGTTGCAAGGTCTGTGGCATGGCATTGCATGTTGCCACTGATGGTGATAATGATGATGATGTGGATACTGCCGACTGCTGATATGACGAGAAAGTGAAATGGAAACTTAAGCTGACCACAAAGATAAAAAAAAATAGCAAGGCAAAAAATTAATTAAAATTACATAAAACATTCCTCAGGACGCTTTCAACATTTTACAGTTGTTTTTTTTTTCTTGTTTCATCCTCTTTTACAATTCTTTGCCATCTTTATTGGCTGCTGAAACGAACCAACAATTTCTGCAAATAATTTGTAATGCATTTCTCAAAAATTTATGCTATTTGAATTGTGCAAATCGGATTTGTACGTGCCTGGTACACACACACACACACATGCAGGAAGGAGGTAAAAGGATCGAGGAGTAAGGAGAATTAAGGAACAGGATGCGGGTATTGGACTAATGTTTGGCCATGCGGTTTCCCATTTCTTTGTATACGTGGATACGTTTGTAAGTATGTGTGTGTGCGTGTGTGTATGCTAACATTTGTGCCCAGGCTATGCATCTTTGTGTTTGCCTTTGGCTCCACGCAGTCGCACACACACACACAACCGCACTCAACACACACATACATATAAATAGTCAAACATATCCCGCTTTATTTACTTGCATTTTTTGTGTTTGATTTCAAATTTAGCGCGCACAATTTCGCTCTCCTTTTATTCCCTTTTAGATTTCTCTATTTTTTTTGCATATGTATAACTGTGGATGTGTGTGCTTGTGAGCGTGCTTTGCTGTGTGTGTATGTGTGTGTGTGTGTGAATTTGTATTGGTTTGGCAAAATCGTCTGCCCGCCTGGCTGACTGCCATTTTGACCCATTTGGCATGGGCCAAGTCAACGACAAAACCATGTCCACAAAATCCACACGGCATTTGCATGAATCGAATTTGAAAGTTGCACTTAGCATAAACTTGGCTAAAACTACATGTACAGATATAGTATCTATGTGTATATATATTTAATACATATATATATATATATAGATAGAACCAGTTGACAGTGAGCTTAAACAGTTTGCAAACAAGCATCAGATATTGCATTTGATATGAAATTGCAATTGTTTAAACGTAAAAAATGAAATGAAATAAAATTTCGTTTATATTTATTTATTGATTTCGTATTTCATGCCATAAAATGTTTGCTCATTATTCTCTTTGATGTTCCAAGAGTTAAATTGATATACACTTCCCAAGAGTTATGCATACATTGTGGCATTGCATGTAACATATATTATATATGAATAATTATATATTCTTGATCAGTGGAAATATTATTATTGCTATTTTAATATTTATTTGCAATTTTTGAAATATATTTCATTTTAAACATTTAAAAAAATCTAAGAGAGTATACAACATCGGCTCTAAAAATTGAGTTTCTTTTTTTTGTTACTTTTTATTTGATTTTCGGATATATTTAAGTATCTTTTTTTTTATGTTCGACAATTTTTAGGCTGATTTCATTATCTTTATGAATCATGTTTGCCCACATTTTGCACTCACTGTTTATGGGTCATATGTATGTATGTACATACATACATGCAAACATATATGACTCATATATATATTCGCTTGTGGGATTATAGCATTTTGACCATATAGATATGCCTTTGGCAGTTTATTGAGTGGATTGTAATAAACATTTCGCTTTTTCTTTTGGCCACACGGCGTATGCGTATTGTCTATACATTTGTTTATGTGTAAGTCCTTCGAACCAAAAAGGATACTTGGCGCCAAAGTCTGACGACACACATACACACATTCACATATATATATATACACATAAAATAACAAATATATATATATATATATATATATACAATTTCATATTTGATCAAGTGATTTGTTGCATTTCTCATTTTAATGGTATTTAAAAAATATTTGCCAAATATTTCAAAGTTAATTGTATTTTTAATATTTCATTTCAACAATATGATAAAAGCCAATCAACAAATAAGTGCTCAAGTATCACATGTGAAAATATCTTGTTTTTATTGACATATGATATATATAGATGCTACTATATTTATGTATGTATGTATATATATGTATGTATATATGTACATATGCAATATTATGTGGTTTGTTTTATTTAATTACTTCATTTATATGCTGTTGCCCTGTGGCCACAAATGGTGGCCATGGCCTTTGCCGTTTTTTTGTGGCCACATATTTGTCGACTTGAAAATCCGCTTTAAAATATTGCCACTCTTATTTATTTTTTAATATATAAATACCCTGTAACTAATAAAGAGAAGAGCATACTCATTAATAGAAAACATAATGAATTAAAATAATTTATTTAAAGAAGTAACAGATCTATACTCAGAAGCCTCTTGATACACTCAGAGAAATACAAGGACATTATTCCTTGAAATTTAAGCCTAACAAGAGAAATAAATTATTATATAGGTATACTACAGAATGGATGTATGTATATATTTTTATAGGGTATAGCGGATATCGGCTTGTCGATTTATATCAATTTGCTTTTTATTTTTGTTCTTTATAAAAATATATTTTATTATTATATTGTTATTTTTGTTGTTGATTAAAATTTATTTACCACAAATCGATTTATCGTTGCATTGTATTTTTTTCCGCCATCTTTTTTCATTATTTGTTGAAATTTTTCATTTTTTTTTTCATTTTTTTTAATGTTCAGCATATTGAAAACTGCCATTGGCAAGAGCTGCAGTTGAAATTCATTTAGTTGCTCTGCTTCATTAGCGTTGGCTTAATTGCCTCATTCACTTTGGCAGAGGGAAAAACAGTTTCCACTTTTCAGTTTCGAAAATGGCTTTTCTTTTGTTTTCCCACCAACTATGGTTATGGCTGCTGCTGCTGCTGCTGCTGCTGCATATGTATATGGAAATGCCTCAAGGCATTGGAAAGACAGACACAATTTGCCATCATTTTGTAAATCATTTACATGCCATTTTTCCACTGTCATTCTCATGTTTTGTTTATGCCAATTCCATTGCTAATTATGCACAAAATTAGTACATACTATAAACATATGATACCCGATAAAGGGTATTGTGCGGTTAGAGAATTAAGGGAAAATCATGTGGTAATGGTAATGGTAATCGGTGAAAATTCTACATGCAATTGTTACGATTTTCTGTTTCTGTTTCTCATCTCATGCATGGCATGAAGCCAATTAAAGACTCAATAAAATTCAATTGAACGCGCACGACAAATTTTCTTTTTCTCTCTCTCTCTCTCTCACTCTCTCTTTCTGTTTCTCTCTCTGTCTCTTTCTGTATGTGTTTTCTGGATTCGCGATTGAGCAACTAATTGAGCGGCCATAAAACTCAATGCATAAAGCGAGAGTTTGGCAAAACATTTAGCCAGTGACTGTCAAACGGTATCAGGCAAAACGAATAATTGACAATTCCAATTTGGGATAAATGGAACGTCGAAATATGATTGCGATATGGAATTGGTGAAAAAAAAAAAAAAAAACATTTCAAATGATAAATGACAGTCAAGTGGACATAGCGAAATACATATGAAATAAACTGTGGAAAAGTCAATCTTGGCAAACCATTTAAGATGGAGTTAAATACATTTAATCAAATAAAAATACTCAAACGCAGAGTTTAAAACAAGATAAACTATGGAGAAACAATGAAGATTAAAAAAGAGTGAAGATCTTTTTTTTTTGAATCTACCAATGATCTACATTATAATTATAATATAGAGTGGTGTATATAATCTTTTGTGTATATCTGATCAGATTTTTATCCGTCTGATATCATTTAAAAAAAAAACTTTCAATATAATTTGAAGACTGTTAATGAAATTTTGTTTCTAGATTTCAACAGTTTTTGTTTTGATTTTAAAAGAATCTGTTAAGCTTAATGATTGAGCAATTTTGGCTTAAAATTTGTGGAAAACTTTTTAATATTACTTTTCCAAACTATTGCTTAATTGGCTTTTTTTTTAAGAAATTTTCAAATGTTTAACAATGGCGCACACATACAATTGCTTTTCACATTAAGGAAAAGCGACAAATGAAAATGTGGGAAAAACTGTGGTAAAAAACAACAACATGAGAAAGAAAGACAAAAAAGAAAAAAAGAAAGAAAACCAGTCTCATTTTCGGTATCATTGCGCACAACAAAATGCCCGGGCAATTAATACAAATGACGCTGATGAGGATGATAATGCACATGAAGAGAGGACACAGGACGAAGGACGAATAAAAATGAAAAAAGAAGAAATGCGAGGAATGATACAAGGAGAAGGGAAAAACTGAAAGCCAAGCCAAGCCAAAGCTAAAATGCCATCTATATAACTACGTGTGAGTGGTGAAGGGATGAAGTTTTGTGAGCTGCAAGAGAGAAGTAAAACGAAAGAAAGTCATGACAGGGAAATGTGGGGGGTTAGAGTATGGGGGTTTGTGATGGTGGAATGGGTATGGAGCAGCTGCAATCTCAACTTCGCATGCATGAAAAATGCAGCTCATCTTCTTAATGTGCGCGACGTGCCGTGCAGCATAGTTAGTATACGAAAAGTGGAGGAGGATAAATAGAAGAGATGTGATATAAGAGGAGTGCGGGAATCGGGAGTATAAGGTGGTGTAAGAGTGGCATAGGGCCAAAAGCAGCTTACAACCAAATGGATGTTGTTACTCCCCCCCCCCCCCTTCTTTCCACCACAATTTCCCTACCCTGACTTCTGACTCACTTGTTTGTTTGTCTGCTGTTGCTGTTGCTGAACATGCTCTTTTGGCTGCCTTGGCAAATTGCTTCTGCTATGAATGGCTTCGTGTGGGTGTATGTCTATGTGAATGTGTGTGTGCATGTATGGGTGTATGAATGTATGTGTGTGTGTGTGTGTGTGTGGATTAACGCTTTATAAATTGTTAATTATAATGAGTCCAAGAGTAAGCGAGAAATAGACAGAGCAACAGAGAGAAGACGATGCTTAAGTCCCCACAATGGGCAACATGATTTACATGAGAGCTTAGCATTTTATGCTTGGCACAAAACTAGAACAAATGATGAAAACGCAGAAATAAGCACAGACCGTGCAGCCTCAGTTCAGGTCCAGTAACCCTTCGTTTGCAATCTCAGTTTCAATACTTAACCAGGTTTTTGCCATAACCCTCATTATAAAGAGGATATTCTATATATGTACAGACATACATACATATATACATAGATATTCTATGTAGGATGCCTTTGGCGCTAATCCGGCTGAGATTTTCATTTTCCACATGAACAGTGCTCAGTGTTCCAGTGTTCAGTGCAGCGAACGAATGAAGCGAAAAGACAAACAGTCATTGATAAACAAAAAAAAAAGAAAAAAAATGTAAAGAAAAAAAATATAAATATAATGAATGACTGGGACAACATTTACATGTCATGTATGTATGTACAGACAATATTACACACATACACATGCACACACACAGAGACATAAACATATACCAATTTCATATGCTCTGTATCAAAATGCAGGACCGTTTCTGAATAACCACGGATTACAAATTGATTTCAACAATTAATTTAAATAATTCTGGCCCCATTGCAATTATTTCATGATATACTAAGAGGCTATAGATTTTTTTCTATCCATTTCTTTTATATATGTATATTAAAATATATCCTATATACGATATAGAATTTACTTCCTTTTTTTAAGATTTTTGTATCTTTTATCTTTTATTAAATTTATTATTATTTCATATTATTTATGTATTATATTCATATATAATAACTTTCCTTAATATATTTGAATGATTTTTAGTTCAGATATTAAAATATTATCCTTTATTTTTTTATTTTGCGGAATTGTATTTAACAAATAAATTGGCTTTCGGAGAACTGGTTACTATAAAAATATAAAAAGAATGAATCAATCATAGGATGTGTTTTATGAAATTTATGTTATATATATTCAACTCTGAACTAAGATTCAACCGTAAATGTTACAGAAAATTATAACAGTCATATTATAAAAGAATAAATTCTTGATTAATCATAGCATATATGTATATATATATCTACATATACGTATATATATCTACATATATGTATGTAAATCCGCTCCTGTTATTATCCTTCTGGCCATATTCAACTCGAATTACAACAATCATAATCATAATCATGATTATAATGACAGCTTGCATTCAAAAACAAAAAAAAACAAAAAAAAAAACAAAAGACAACGAACTCGTTAGGGGAATCCGTTGCTTCGGGTAGGGGAGTGCCTGTTTATATAGTGGGTGTATAGTAGAAAGGAAAGGGGGGTATGGGGGTTTGAGGTAGGTATACACTTGCATAATTTATATGCAGCTCAAGTGATGATGCAAGCTTACAACTAAAAATTTCTGTTCATTTATAATGCAAATGCATATAAAATTCTGCAGCAAATTTTCTCCATATTGTCTTCAAGTGTCTTTACTTACTTGGCATTTTCCAGGATGCGTACACACTTCCACACTGACACCCACAAAAACATACACAAACACACACACATACACACACACATACATTACAGACACGTGCTTAAGCAGATGATGATGATAGATTTGCGAACAATTGCCACGCTTCAAGCTGAACACAAGCTCTGCTATTGCCATTCCCTCCTCATCTACTTCTGTCGCCTCCTTTATCTCTGGTCACAATGCGGAACAATAGAAATAGATAAAAGACAGAGAAAGGACGACTAAGCATGTGAGATAGACAGATAGACAGACAGACAGACAGAGAGAGAGAGAGACAGAGATAGAGATAGTGAGAGTAGAAAGAGAAGGCTAGAAAACTAAAGCGAAGTGAAGATGCTCTCTAACTTCATTTAGGAAGCAGCATTTTCCGCTATAAGTCACGTTTCCTGCAAATCAAATTCCAAATGCCAACATAACCTTAAGGTGCCATTTTTATTATTGTTAATCTCTTCTGCATCTATTTCGGATTTCAACTTTAATATATATCTAAAATAGCCAAAAGAAACACTTTCAATAAAAGCTTTTCAAAATAAACTATATGGAAGAGAAATACATATATAAAAATTTGAAAATTCTGTAACTATATTTTGTTGAAAACAAACAAAAAATTTAATCAAGTCAAAAAATTCCCTAATACTTGATTAATATTTTATATATATATCAGGAAGAAGATTTAAAATGCTTTTGTATCGAAAACGCAAATCGACAATAATTATTTAAAATGAATTGTTAATTTAATCACACCAAAGTGATGCATCTGTTGAAGTTTCTTTCTATTCTTTCGTTTGTTTGCGTTTTATTTATTTTATTATTACAAAATAAAATAAATTTTACATTATTTCAATTAGTTTAAGAAAAATTATCACAATATGGATATGCTCCGTTTCCATTTAATGATTTGACTTTCTCATTGTGCAAATACTTTTTAACGGATTAAGAAATCGAAAGCGTTGGTGCTGGAAAAATATGCCCTTTGACCTTGTTGGTTCACTCGGTAAGAGTATTTGCAAATTACTCTAGCATATTGTCCGACATTGTTGTTGCTCGGTTATTCCTCATCTTCATCTTCGTCATTATCTTCATTTTGGGTGTTTTTTTTTATCATCTTTGGTTCACAACATTCTCTGTATATTGGACTCCATGTGCGTTTGCTACTTTGTGATAAATTTAGCGCCATTTAATGTTGCAGTTACACCCACACGATCAGAGAGTTGCTCAGATTTCAACGGCATCCCGCAACCCCCTCGCCTATTGTCATACCATGCATGACACACAAATGCCGAGAGATAATTTTTCAAGCAGCGGCAGCCGCCGGCGACGTGGCAACAACGGCAACCCACAAGCCGCTGCCACTTGGCACACAAAAAAAAATATATATATATATATGTATATATCCAAGAAAAAAGACTAAAGGAAGATGGAGAAAAAAAAAATCGACCGAAAAATTGTTTGGCCAAGTAAGTAGAAAAGTTGCAGATCATATTGCCAAGGCGGAAGAGAAGGCGGCCTAGAGAGGCGGGAAAGAGAGAACATCAATCAAAATGCCAGAGGGGCACAGATTTTCACATAATTCTTATACATTTTCCCTCACTTTTCGTTTTTCCTTTTCTTTCTATGTTTTTTTTTCTTGTTTGGTTTGAGTACGAGCTTTGTGTTGTTTTTTTTCTTTTATATAAATTTTATTAATGGCCAAAAAGGCGCTTCAATAATGATAATATTAAAATTGTTGGCTGAATATTAATGATTAATTAAAAGAGAAAACAAAAAAAATGTACAAAAGAAGATACAAAATAAACTTTGATTTGTTGTTGGTGCTATTTCTTGTTAATACTATTGTTGTTGCTATTGTTTGTTTTCACTGTTGTTGCTGTTGTTACTGGCATTTAGTAGCTGCTCAATTTGGTCCATTGTCAATTTTGTTTGTGGCCAGACATCGATATATATATATATATCTTTTGGCATTTTTATATTATGCCAATGAATGTCTAATTGGGATTTAGCTTGACTTCAGCAGTGGCCGCATTGAGACGCGATTTTGTTGGCAAATTGCGTTCCTTTTTCTCCACAAAGATCTGATAGTGACCCTCGCCATAACCAAAACCATGCATACTCTTATGGATGGCATCCGGTATGATCTTGAAGCCACCACGTCGTTCCATTAGTGGTGAATCCTCGGCACAATCCACATCCTTCTCCTGACCATCAGTTGCGGTCTTGTTCTCAATTATGCAAAATAATTGCAAACATTTGCGCATAATATAGATCACAACAATTATGATCAAATTGGTGGCAAAGAGATGCTTTCGCGGCGCTAGGAATAACATCCTGAGCCTTTGGCACTGGGGGTTTTATGAACTATCACAGTACAAAAGAATAAAGGCAGCGGCAATTAATATTCTCTGACAGAAGTCTAAACGTTGACTGAGTGAAGGAATCCTGTATGCTTCTCATTATATATGTACCTCATTTGCATTAAGCTACCTAAAATTTAGGTAGGTTTCTTTTTTTTTTCTCTTCCTCTTCTGTTTCCTTCATTCTTTGGTTTTTCACCACTCAGGTCAATGATAATGCTCATGATAGATATAAAGTATTATGTATTGAGAGGGTGAGGCTGTACCTCTCATATTGTAGGTAAGCCACTGCAATTGGTCTAGTCCTTCAGATTAGGTAATCAACGTGCATACATAATGGCCGTGGAGAGAGAGACACAGAGAGTTGGCCAAATGTGTTTATGAGTTTGTGGAAAATATTAACTCGCAATTGCCTTATCGACAGGCAGCTAGAAATTGAAATATCCTCAAGTGTCCTCAAGCGACATAAGTTTCCCATTCCTCTACCTTCCAGTGAAGCGACAAGGATGTTTTCACTACAGTTGACAATAAATGGAAATACATACAGTCAAAAAAAAAAAAGAAATAAATAGAAATAAAAATAGTCGAGCACCCTAATATCTTCTCATGTTTGAGGCTATAAAAAACACTACACTGAGAGAAATGTTCACAAATGTTCTCTTTAACGCCTTTAAGCCTTTGGTAAAAGTAAACATAAGTATAATTAAATTTCCAAACACTTTTCTCTAGTAAAATGTCATGTAAAGTAAAATATAAATAGAAATTTGTTAATTTCGATTCTGTTTAGTTTTATTGCTACATTTCTCTCAGTGTATGGCTTACATCTATTGAATCCTTTTGTGCAATGGCAGCACAAACTGAATTTCCTCGACAATGTTGCTGCTGCTTCTCAAAAAAGTGGCATAAATTCACAAATTGAATATAAATAAATTTCCTGCCAAGCTACCTCTTACTTTAACCCCCTCCTCCCCCCAACAGCAACATCATATGAACCCTTCGAAAATAAAAAAAGAAATGAAAAATGAAAATCAGGGAAATAAATATGGTTTCTAGAACGCATATACATATACAATATAAATATTTTTTTGTGCATATGGCACGTGACACGCCCACCAAATGGATACATTGAATGCGCCCCCAAAGCTTCAGTCAATTGAATTTGAATGCAGGCACCAACTAACCGACCAAAAATAAAAAAGATGGCCATAAAAATTGCTAAAATATGTTTGCCGAACAGGAAAAGGTGGCAAGAAATGAAAGCAGGAAAAAGAGATAGATAGATGGCTAGATAGATAGAGTGAGAGAGAGATAGACATTGTAGAATGAAGACAAGCTGTGGCATGTCTAATCAATATTGCCACCGCACTCATTAGGGAGCCAAAAGTTTTTGGTTTTTTACCTGCTTAAAATACTATCTCGCTCTCTATCTTACTCTCTCTGTCTCTCTCTCTCTCTTTCCTTCTCTGGGGAGTGACATGGGCAAAAAGTTGGCCAACAAGAAAAAAATACGCCAAAAGAAGACCTTCAGTGCAACAAAGTTATTGGGGATGCTTGGTCACCTTTTTTTATCTTTTTTTTCTCTTTTGTTGTAGTTGGCTGCTGCACCCACATGCCATGGCACATTGGAGTCCTACATCGCCCCTCCCACTCCGACCCCAACAATTTGCCTTCATTTGTTGACTTAATCATTTGATTGCGTTTTTCTGCATGCCACTGATTGAATTTGCTGCGCCAGACCGAAAAGCCAAGGCGAAAGTTTTGGGCGTGTTCCTAGAAAATCAACTCTGGGGAAATCAAGCTAATTAGTTTAATTGATACTTTGGCTTGGCTTTTGGATTTCAATTTTTCCTTCTTTCCCTATTCCATATTTTTTTTTTTTGGTTTTCTTTTTTTTTGGTTTTTTGTTTGCTATTTTGTTTGTGACCCAGTAAATACACATACACACACACGCATACAAATCATAGTGAGAGAAAGTTTTTGCCGCAGGAAGTGTTTGGACAGTTTTTAGATGAGTTTTATGTGGGTTAAGGTTGCTGCGGCTAGATTAATCCACATGGAAATGTGGCATGCGACAAGGGCGATTGGGGGCGTGGTATAGAGGTGGAAAGAAATATTGAATTTTTTTGACGATCAACAAAAAAAAAATTGATTTCTTTAAATACCTCCCTCAAGCAAATCAATTGAGTATAAATTAAATTCACTTTTAGCATATATAATAAAAAAGATGTGCATATATTTATATATATATATAGGTAAATATATATACATATATACTTATATATATATTTTTATTATTTATATTTATATTTATGTGCCGCATGTGTTGGCATTTAAGATGAGTTTTTGATGAAACATAAATCGGAGGAACTTGGTCGCGCACGTGCTTGGCCAGACAGCCCAAACGATATTCCATTCTTGTAAAAATAAAGGGTATCGAAAAGGGGTATATTCGTTTAAGCTAATAGTTGTTCTGTTTATATCCTCTTAGTAGTCGTAGTAATATATTATAATTATTGGTATTCAAATTCATTATATTTATCATATATCATAAATTTTTAGCTACCTTAAATTTTTAACATTTCGAGTATTCATATTATAAGATTTTAAAGCATTTTAAAAATTTCTTAAAAATAACTCTTTGTTGTTATTTAAAAATATTATTAAATAAACAAAAGTTTGTTATAGATCTTACGATTGTTTTTTCTGTTTTTAATAGTTGTCAGATTGGAAGGGTATGTTGGGATCGACTCAATTTGTTTTATTTTTTTTTTTCAGTGCTGTGGTTTCTTCTTTTGTTTTATTTTTTGTTTTCTTTGGCAGGTTTCATAAATATTTATGATATGCCGCATTTCCATCTCTCTTTCATTGTTATAACTGATTTTTTTCTCCTCTCTCTTTCTGTTTTCCGCGATGCGCATAAAAAAAAGGCCAAAATCAAAAATAAAAAACAGAGAAGTAAAAAGGTTAAAAAGGTGCGTTCATCTTAACCCCCAGTCAGCCATTTCTCAAGTCAGGCAGTTGGCCATAAATTATGCATTAAAAAGTTCAACGTTCAACTTGATTTTGATTGTGTTTTCTAGCGTAGTAATTGCGGCGACAGCGCGTGCCCCCCCCCCAAGTCCTATGACCCTGTACCCAGCAAGTTTCTTCACCATATCATACCATTTATTCTCTTCCTCTCTTTTACTTTCTCTAAATCCGGAACTCTGTGATACGGGGGCATGGCACCGCATTATCTATGCTACCTGTCGCCAAAGTTTGTTGCTCGAGTTGCTTTCTGGTTGCTATTTTAAGGACATTATGCTACTGTTGCAGTCGGGCAGCAACAACGTCTTGGATAGAAGGACCAACACAATTTATTTTAATGCGATTTGCATTTATTTCGCTTGGTAAAATTTTTATTCCCCCCTTCGCTCTAACTGTCACTTCTCTCTCTTTCTCACTTTGTATAACTGGAACAACAAAAATTACCCTTAATTCTATTGGAATTGCCATTTTCATTTTGTACAAACTCTTGCCTCTTTATGGGCCTTTAACTGACCATAATGCCAAAAAAGAAAAAAAAACAGACATAAAAAAAAAAAAAAATAAAGAAAAACTGTCTGTTTACTTGGCACAAACACAGACGTCCAGACATTCAGACAGACCGACCGACAGAAAAGTTAAGAGAAGGATTGGACTAGAATCACAGTAGGAGAGACCATTAGGCAAAAAGATAGGACACCGCCATCATGAAACCAAAGGGTGGTACACCAGCATCCACTCATCCAGCTTGCCGTTCAGTTCGTTCAGTGGCGTGCCGTTCCATTCCGTTCCATACTCTGCTGTACTATATTGTGCCTGCATCTGCATCCATCAGACCAAACAATTTCCGTCAAATTTCCATGCGCAGACAAAAGCTTTTCACTTGAGTGCCACACAAAAGCCCAATACAATACTGAGAGACAAAGATGAGCTGAACTAGAACTCCTGCCATTGACTTCTACGAAAATTGGATGCCCTTTTTATTCAACCTAATTATGAAGATTAAAAAACTTTTACTTTGCTCTTTAGAAACCAATTGACGAGAAGTACTTAAATATGCTATTAAAATTCAATCATTTTTTTAACGTTAAATGGAAATTGTTGATTAAATTCGCCAGGAAGAATTGGTTCACAATTGTAAGATCTTAAAATTAAGTTATATAAGTTTAATATTAATTAAAAATCTAGTTATAAATGTCTATAACATATATTAAGTGATCTCAAGTGTCAACATTTCAAATAGGACCGTCGACTGCGAATCAACTAAAAACTGATTTTGACTAAACATTAAAAACTATTTCAAGCTCTATCTTAAAAAATAACAAACTATAATTGAAAACTAAAGCAAATAATCAAAGACTTGAAGAAATTATTATAGAATATAAAGAAAATAAAATCCCCTAGAAAAATCTTTTAGTAACCAAAACAAATTAAAAACCAAAAAAGAAAAAGAAACATGGCCCAGCAAATAGATAATAAATTCAAGTCTTTAAAATTGTTAAGAAAAAAAGAATGAGTAATTTTTAAAACTGCTAATTTATGTACATATATAAGCCTAGATACACATATATGTATGTACATATATATATATACCCGATCTAATCCCTTTGAGGCCTATTAAAGACCTAACCTTGTCATCAACTCATCTTGTTCCGCATTCTAGGGTATCTCACTAAGGGGTGTTGGGAAGGGGGTACTGTGTCGTTCTGGCTGTCTACCCGTCTCTGACTGGTCTCGTCTGTTCGGTCTGCACCTTGGCTCCTTAACAGGCATATTCGAAGCCATTACTTTGCATTTTACACCTGACAACAAGGTAAGTAGAAGGCAGCTAACCAAAACACGTCGCTGGGCGTGGCAATGTCTGCTTGAAGCTGTCGTCGTTGGCTTGGCATAAATCCATGGAGGCGAAAATAAAATACATATATATTTATATAAAGATATACATATATACATGAACTAAATACATATATTGCTATACCCGGCAACGAAATGCAAATGAAACTGTAACGAAACGAAACGGAACGGAAGAAGCAGCAGGAGGAGCCATCGCCATCTAAAGGCAATTGTTATCTCAATGGAAGCCACATAGCGTCAGCGTTGGCATTCCGCCGAGGCTGACTTTGGTCATTAGCCAACTTTGGTTGACTGAGTTGACTGGACTGACTGACTTGGCAGCTGATGGCTCAATCCGCTGACGTTAGTCCTCCCAACACCCATCTCCAGCTTCAGCTGGCCAAAGAGTGTCATTCAAATGTCATTAGTGTGGGTCTCTGCATCGGCATTGAGCTGATGTTGAGGTGCCTCCTGGCAAGAGGTGAGGTCAACCGTCACCAGGTGAACAAGTAGCAACACCAACGTAATTTCATTTCAAAGTGCGCAAACCAGACAAATTGCAGGCCAGAACGCTAACAGCATCTCCTTCGCACTTGTTCATGTGGCAGCTGCGTTTGATTAAATGTTGCAAAAAACTCCACCACTTCAGCCCCCTTGCCCACAAGAGTCCCATAGAGCTCGCTCTATACTTTTCTCTCTATATATCTTGTCACTTGTGGCCTTTTTTTCTGATACCCTTTAACCACATAACATAAATTGATGGGCGTATTACAATCACCAATATATAAAATCTATGAGAAATATATATTTATTATAGTTTGCATAGATTTATCAGATCATGTTGGTTTATCCTTTATAAAATATCATTCCAACGATAAGCTATAAAAGTTCTAGATTTCATCAAAATCGGGTTAGAAATTAAAATTATATATCATTTTGTTATTTACTTTGCAGTAAAGGGTATTCCAAAGTCGTTGATTGCTATGATTTTTTTTTCCCCATTTTAATTGAATGGCAAATTAAATTGCTTTTGCATACTTTTCAGCGTCAGATTTATGATTTTCAATTGGTTATTTATCGCCCAAACTATCGATACGGCGAGCAAGTTAGAAAAATTTTCAATTTAGCACTCCACGAAAAATTTATAGCTACCCGCAGGCTTTTGCACTTTCGGTTCTAACAATATATATATTTTTTCTTCTTTTTTTTTTTTTTTTGAAATGCCGACCCACCAATAAAATGGAAAAAAGAAGGAAAACAATTTGAGAGAGAATAGAAAACGTAAAAGAACTGTACAAATTTATTGTGTAAACTGCTGTCGACATCGGCATTTGATTTAAATGGATATTTGAATATGTTTTTATGAATGCTCGACATTTGCTTCTATGGTATCTGTATGGGTTTGTGTTGGGGCTAACCTCATAGCCGAACTTCGACCCCCGATCCCTGACCTCCAATCAACTGTCCGCCATACTATCTCTCCCCCACACCTAATACCCCTTTATGGCTGAGAGCTTAATAAATATTTATTGATATTTTTCGTGTATTAATGTTTGAATCGATTTCTGGCTACTGGAAAAATTGCAACATAAAAGCAAATCGAATTCATTTATATTTATTGCAATTGCCAATATCCAACAGGCATCAGCAAATAGCCCCCCAAACTCACCAGACACACTGGTCAAATAGACAATCGCCAAGTGCAATTCCAATTGCAATAACATAAAATCTCATAAAAATTACTTATATAATATGCAAATCGCATTTTTGTTTCCTTTTGGTTCATATTTTTTGCTTTCAGCATTTTTGATCAAAAATTAATATTTTGTAGTGATTTAGTTTCGGGTGACATTTTCAACCATTTTTTTTTGCCTGTTTATGAATTATTTCATTTGATTTCATTTAACAAATATGAATAAGTTCAAATGATGAAAATCGAAAAGGTAAATTTTATTTAAAAAGTGTGCAAAGCATTTTTTTTTTCTTCTTTTTTTTAATGTGTAATATGTAAAAATGATTAAATTTAACATTTTTTACGACAAGGGAATTTCTGGTAAATAGTGAAGAAATGTTTATTTTTTATATCATTTTTTGTTAACAAGGATGACAACATACATAGATTTAAATTCTTTAAATTTAAGTTTAATGAATATAAATTAAATTATTTTACACGTTGGCAAAAATAAAGATAAAGTAATACGTGTTTAAGCGTATTTTGTCATATTTTTTAAGAAATAATATTGAATATAATTACATTCGTAATTAATTTTGACAAAGATTATTGTAAATAAGATTTAAAATCTATTTTATTATTTTAAAGAAATCAGCTTTATCTCATATGTCTGGTTTAAATTTAAACTTTAACCCTGAAATTTTTTTCTTATATTAGGGAACCTGTTAGTGACAAAGTTCTTTTTGTTTATATATGTATACAGACACTCTCTCTCTCTTTCTTTTTCTCTTCTATCTCTCTGTGTGTCTGGTTTTATTGTTGATCATTTAGTTGCAAAGCTCTCTCTCTCTCTCTCTCTTTTGCTCTTTCTCTCTCATTGTCATGCTTACTTTGATCACTTTCTCTATATGTTTTCGCAGTTCTCTTTGGATCTATTGTTCAGGTGTTTTTTTGTAGTTAATTTACCAGATTAAAGTTCATTTTCACTTCAGTTCGCGCTCAATTTAATCAACTTCGCCCAAAGCAAAATGATTTAGTTTTATTTGCGCGCTGTTGGCGTGCACTACCCTAACGAAAGAGAAATAGAAATAGTTATTGCATAAAAATAGAAAAAAACATACATTATATATATATATATACATATATTAGTATATATACACATATGACAAACGCGTGTCGGGATTTTGTATATACTCGTATATAGAGTTGATTGTGTCATTTAACACACGGTCGGAAAAATGCCATTGACAGAAAGCAAACAAATTGAGCAACATGAACAGGTAATTAGAGGAGTAAATGATTTGAGGCGATTGTCATAAACAGTTATTAAATATTTGCCCCAATGTCATATAAATTGCATGTGCGATCTTATCAGTATCTAGGTCGGCATCGTGGGGTTAATTGATACCCATAAAGTTCTATAGCCAAAATCAACATGTTCAGAGTTTATATTTGTTTTTTTTTTCTGTTCTTTTGCTTTTTCTTTGTTGTTCTCAATGTTATTTTGTACCTTTGAACTGGCATTGCATTCACACGATTTGTGTTATCAATTGTTCAATTGATAAGATTTCCAAATCAAACGAATCAAAGTTAATACAACGATGGCGACGGCAACGGCGACTACTGAAAAGTTACCAAAAACAAAAAAAAAGAAGAAATTTGTTTTGAATGATTGAGACTCTTCAGAAGCCCGTTGAAAACACAAGTGGAATACCATTGGAATGATGTGGGAAGCCTTTTTGGTTATCAAACTCATTAGAAGTTCATCAAAATGTCGACGCCCCATCACTAGCACAGACGGAAAACTTTTCAGACTCGGCAACCACATTGGAAACCCAGTATACATATATTGCACCCATACACACTACTTAATCATCCTCCTCCTCCTCCCCCTCCCTCTCCCCATCGCTTCGCTACTGAAGCTTTTCGTCACACTTGAAAGTATTTTGCGCTAATTTTCAAGTTGAGTGAGCGAATGAACACAAATTGAAAAGCAATAACAATAGCAACAGCAAGAGAAAAATGTCGTCCAAAGTTTTTCTTTTCTTTTCTTTTATGATATTTTTTTTTAGTTTTTTCTTTTTTTGGTTTTTCTTTGCGGGACAAAACTACAAAAATCCATTTGTCGAAAATTTAAAGTTTGCATGTGCAACACCAACAGTAGAGCAGAGCAGAGACAAAAAATAGATAGGAAAAAAAAAATAGAAGAGGAATCAGTCAATTGCAGCTTTGGAACGATAATATCGATTGAGCTTCCAGTTGCAATGGGAGGCGGGGGCAGAGAGTGAAAATGACGGATGAAGAGATGATAAATTGTTGCAAGCAATGCGTTGTGGGGCATGTCCATCAATTCACACCTGGGCCGTTTGCCACTGCTCAATTGTCAACTGTTTCAAGTTTCTTTTTGTTGTTTCTTTATTTGTTTGCCAGACTCGAAACGATTGATCAAATTGCTAAAGCCGGACGATTATATATGGAAGTTATTTTTGCTTTGCTTATTTATGAAGAGGCTCAATTTATGTTACTCCTTCTCTCTCGCTCTACAGATGAGGCAAACTTTTAGAAACGGAAAAGAAAATTTATTAGTTAAGCTATATATATATATATAAATAACCAATTGAAGCAAATTGGATTCTCATTCTATCGTTTAAATTTTAATATTTTCTTTAATTTGAAATTTAAGCCCATTAGAGTATGTAGTTAATCTGTTCACTTGCCAGTTGAGTGGAGATTTAATGTAACAATTAGCAATTAATTGGATTATATAGACGTGTAAATGTGGCATCAAATGACATTGCCATACAATAGTTCAATATATCAAATGCAATCCAAACAAAAGCCTAGTTAATGCAAGAACATGACCGAGCTAACCAACTAATTCTATATCATGCTGATTAATGTCAAAAATGGTGGTGTGTGTGATGGTGTGTGGTGTTGCTGCCACGCCTACAGTCATCCCAAATATCCTAGCTATGTCACAATAGCCAGACACACCCAAAAAGCATACACAATGTTTCCCCCGTGGCAATTAACAGCTAAACCACTCAATAATCCCAACTAGCTACCTGTCTTACTTACACACCCTCCCTATCTCTCTCTTTCTCTTTCTGTTTTTGCAGCACATGGACGTGCGCATCGATATGCCATGGGGCTATGTGGTTGGCCGCTGGTATGGCAATCGTCAGGTACGACCCATACTTGCCCTGCACGGCTGGCTGGATAATTTAGGAACATGGAATAAACTGTTACCATTGTTACCCAAACACCTGGGTGTACTTTGCATTGACCTGCCTGGTCATGGTTACTCCTCAAAATTGCCCGAGGGGATTGCCTATCATTTTGTGGACTACCTGTGCGTGATCCTGCGTATTATGGAAGAATATGCCTGGGATAAGGTATCACTCATGGCCCATTCAATGAGTGCCATGTTATGTTTTATATTTGCCTCACTTTATCCTCACCGTATGGATATGTTGATCAGCATTGATATAGTGAAAACACGCTATCGTAAACCATCATCCCAGATCGATTACCTGCGTAGCAATATCGAAGGATATATGGTGGAGGATGAACGTTTTGCCAATGCCAAAAGGCAGGAGCCACCCTCGTATACCTATGCAGAATTAGAGCAGGTCCTCTTTAAGGGCAGCAGTCGATCGGTGGCATTGGAAAATTGCCATCATATACTCGAACGTAATGTTGACAAATCGACCAAATATCCAGATAAATATTTCTTCTCTCGCGATGGTCGTTGTAAATATTATACAGAATTCCATACAAGTCCACCATTTGCCGCCGAATTGGCACGTACCATACGCAATGTTCCATATTGTGTGATCAAGGGATCCGAATCGGATTTTATCGATGAGCAGAGTGATGAGGTTATCGAAATATTACGTTCAAATAATCCCCACTTTGAATTTCATGTAGTTGAGGGTACTCATCATGTTCATCTAAATAATCCAAATGGTGTGGCTGAGATTATTAATCCATTTATAATGCGTCACAGACCACCGCATTTGGAAACCTGGACAGTGGATGATGTAGATGGTGAAGAGGGATTGCCAACAGTTGTGCAGGAATTTAAACTCACAGTCGAAGATTCAGAAAATGTGAAGCGGAGAAAGAGAAAAAGCAACCTATAGCTGTTGCAAACATCTTTGAATGTGAGTTATGAGAAGAAGGAATCGGCAGCAGCGCAAAAACGAACTACTATGTAGAGGCTTTGAAATGAATTTAGTTTTGATTTAAATCAATGTGAAATGTCAATTAAATGTGTGAAATACTAAATATTACTACTAACAGTAAAATAAACCAATTTTTTATAATGTTTACTTGTGGCAAGAGATGAGACTGTATTTAAGTTATCCATTACAAGCAGAAAGTCTAGTTAATATTCAATATATATATAAAATTCTTATTTATTAATAATATAGTAAAGTTAAAAAAATTCGCAAAAATATGTAAATTTAATTTGAATTGAAAAGAGATGACAAAACGTGAAATAGAAAGAGACGGATAGAAGAGTTATCAATCTTTTTTCAATCATTAGATCGGCGGTTCTCAATTTTAGAATAAACCATTCCGCAAGGATAAAAAGTTCATCATGTACATTTATGCTATGGTAAGTGACTATCTCTAAAGGTAGCTAAACAGAACATTTGTAATCAATAACCTTTAGTTGATTATTAAATTTAAGACCAGAATAAATAAAAATTATTTTATATATTTTTTTCTGTTCATTTTGTGGCAAAATTACCGCAATTTCAACCACAAAATGTAACCAAATGAAAGGATGAGATGAAATGATGCCATGAAGTTAACATGCATTATATTCACATATTATCCCAACCGCCGCCTAATGCCATTTAGGCCCTTCCTCTCAAATCCCTAACCGCAAAAACATATTGAACACGCAGACATACACGGATACGGACACACACACGGACACATACACGCTTACGAACCTAAACAGTTTAAATAATTTTCGTTTTTTTTTGCTGTATTTTCTTTTTATTTTATTTTGTATTTGTTTTATTTGTATTTGCGCTTTTCGATTGAAAATGAGCACATTGTGTACACCTTTTTTCGATCAATCAATTTCGGGTGGTAGCCATTTAATTTTCGCTTTAATCTTTTGGGACGCAGTTCATTGGCCACTTCATTAGTGATAAGGGAGAGCCTGAACCCAAACAAAGGATGTGCCCGGGCGCCCACTTAAAAACAATGGCACAGCAAAAACAAAAGAAACACGACCAAACGATGCTCAGCTCCTCCGTATGTATGTGTGTGTGTGTGTGAATGTCTGTGTGTTTATTTGAGTGTGAGTGTGGGTGTATGTGTGTGTGTGTTTGTGTGTGCTTTCCGTGTGGCAGCATTTCCCAATGTGCGCCGCGAGGTATGCTACACTAAGCAAGCAAAAGGAGAAAGCGAGATAGATATAGAGAAAGCCAAAATGTGATTGTGAGAGTGCGAGTGAAAAAGAAGCAAATGGTAGACCGATATCGAATCGAGGAGGTAACATGGGGAGCAGTGGAGATTCCTATCCCATCCTTGGGAAAATAAACAAATTTAACGTTTTTATTGCCATTGCACGTTGCGCCGGGTTTCTACGTAAATTAAATTAGGTAGGTCCGGAAAAATTCGTAGCTGAAAACCGGGCAGAGAGAGAGCGTTCATCGTTCAGCAATACGATTACGTTTCTTTTTTTTTTCATCTTCTACTTCATTTTCGTTTTGGTTTGGTTTGAATTTTTTCTTTTTTTCTTTTTTTTTGCTTTCCGTCGTAACGAAATTGATAGCGGATATAAATGTTTAATGTTTTGGCAATAAAAACAACTGTGGCAAAGGGCTGCGGTCCAAAGGGGGTGAACGGGGGGTATGTGTTTCTTTTTTTTTTTTGGGTGGAAAATTGCGGTTTTCAGCGAGCACTGATAAAGCGACTTTATGATAAATTCAGTTTGCGGTTAACGCGCAATTTAATTTGCTTAAAAATCAATAAAAATCATTAATGTTTTCGGGTTGGAAAGAGATTAAAGTTTCTTTACCATTCTTCTTCTTTATACTTTTTAGGGCGTGGCTATCAGCAGAAGATAATCAAAAGGCCATCGTAAATGGGTTGGCCTGACAGATGTGGGAGGGAAATTCTCTCTAAAAATTATAATGCTCATAAATAATTATGAAATGCGCCAAAGGGGGATTTTAATGGGAATCCTTTGAAATGTATTTTGAAAAAAAAAAAACAGATGCGACTAATCAGTTAATAATCTTCAAGAAATACCAGTTATCAAATAAACTGTGAGAAGGAAAAAAAAACAACGTACAACATTACGTTTACTGTTATAATCAAATTTTTAACAAGCCGAAGAGATCCATAGAGATTCATTAATTTTGCAGGAAGGTTTCCTTCATATGTATCTGCCACAACATTTTCATATTCTTTATTCAGTTTTTCTTAATTTCATTTAAAAAGTAGAAAAATTAAGCAAAACGCGCAGATAATAAACACAATTAATTGGCTAGATTACCTTTCAAGAGATTCGATATTCATTATCGCCAGCTGTTTCAGAATCCAGAAGCGTTTTTTCATATCTACACTGAGAGTAAGATCTGGCATTTCTACTTACCTTCAAATTGGCTGTTAATTACAAGTAGAAAACTTCTAAAAGTGATTACTTCGATTGTAGCATTTTCTCTTTTTTTTTTTTTAATTTCGTGACATGTTTGAATATTAATTGTCTTCTTTTCATTTTTTTTTCTTCAATATTTTAGTATCTTTAAATACAATAGATAAATATTTTTATTCAGTTTGTTAAACATATGATCCATCAAATATATAATTGATTTTTTCAAGTGTAGTAATCTATTTCCGTCTCATTCTTTGATATCGTAGTTCTATCTGCATAAAGATATAGGCATAAAGGCATTGTATGTGGCGCAACTGAACCAGAAATAGAAAAAATAAGAAAAAAAAAACACACACCACAATGGAGGTGAAGACCTCTCTCATTGTTGTTTAATTATGGTGTCACTTGTTCTTCGAGTTGAGTTTATCTTATCTTGGTTCGATTGACAGACATTTGTACAAGATGCGCTATCTGCAGCCACCGATAACTGTTACGCTCGAGAGCTACGGCAATTGCATTTTATTTTACTCCATTTCGATTCCAAACAGATGTAGGAGAAGAGTGAATCAACGATGCTGGTGCAAAAGGAAAAATTACTCGAATTATGGAAAAGTTTTTGTGGCCTGTGGTGCCTGGCAGATGTAGTGGGTGAGTGTAGTTATCCAAAATAAAATAATAACCGAATTTTTTATTTATTTCTAAATTTTTGTTTTTTAATCCCAAAGTTTTTGCCTGCCTTTGGGGTAGCGGTTTATCATTGGGTTACTATATTAAATCGGCCTATGTCTATGATAATCTATGGCCACATTGGTATGCTCTAGTGGGTGGAATTATGGTATTAGCCTTAGGGTTTGGCTGGAGTCTGCGAAAGTTTAATAGACTGCAAGATAGTTATGATCATTACTATATCATTTTCTATGGTCTAATTTGTTCTCTAATGGGCAGTTGTTTTATGCTTAGCAAACAGTTGGGTAAGTTTAAATTTATTTTAATTTCATTATATGAATTTAAATATGAAATTACATGCTTTTTTCTCTTTCTCTCTCTCTCTCTCTCTCTTTCTCTCTCTAGCCGTTAGCTACTACTTTAGCTTTGTCGGTCTAAGTGTTTTGTATTTGGCCAGTTTTTGCTATGTGAATTTACGTAGTGATGCCTCTGGATTGCGACCAGCTCGTATAGCATTGGCAAATGCCTTGAATACCAGTGGTTTGGCTTGTGGATTTATCATATTCAACGAATTCGAGCCACAACAATGTGGCCTAATCAGTATGAGCATTAATTTGATATTGCTAGTATTGGTCTGTGTGAATGAATTGCTACAACATTTGGGCATACATAACTATAAGGAATCAAAGGATTTGGTATTTAATCTGCTAAATGAAGAGCGTTTGATCTTTCTACCACGACAAGCAATTTTGGCTCAATTTGTTGGACGAACTAATTACAAATTGCAGTCCAGTCGTCAATGGTTGGTCCTACTGCTGGGTGGTTTTTTGGTGACACTTCAACGATGCTGTCTACTCTATTCCCCTGTCTATTTACAGCTTATGTGGAGTGCCACAGCGGGTTATGTCCAGCGTTCGCAGTTGTTTACACCATTTGTCCTATATTCCGGTGGATGTGGCTTGGGTGCATTGTTACTGCTCCGATATACACCCAAACTGGTTTATTTGCTCTTTGGTGTTATCAAACTTACACTGATAGTTGCTCTACTTTGCATATATAGTGACGAGCAATCGGAGCATTGCTTTTTATTCCTTTGTCTGATTTATGCTACAATGGGTGTAATGTCTAGCCAAGCTTTGCATTGGCTTCTCGAGTGCTCACCATTTTTGTATACGGAACTGATCGTTGCTTTGGGATTTGTGATACAGCTTGGTATCATGGAGGCATTCAAATACGAAACAAATGTTGATGATGTCTGGACTAATCTTTTGGTTACCAGTTTGATTGCTTTACTACTGACTACATTGGCCATTTTGGTTGTGGAATGGCTGCAGCCACGTTCCGCTAGTCTTGTCGATGTACGGAATCGCCTCTTGGGTATTCGTCGCCTCTCACAACCGACGGAGCAAACACATTTCTGGCACACAAATCACTTTCTGGTACACAACAAGCAACCGCATGAACTGCAGTCAGTGCAATTGGATAAATCTCGCATTTTCCAGCAATATCCGATTTCAAGCAATGACATTACCGACAATGCCGCCAACGGCAAAACGACAGACAAGTTTTGATAATAAAATCGTTTTTACGTTTTGTACTAACATGTACATTTTGGTTTTATTTTTAGTTTAACCAACCATAGTTCGACCACATTCGGGCCATTAGTCATCGCATTACGGAATGAGCTCTGGGGAGAATTCCTTTTCGTTTACTCTATGTTGCATGTAGTAGTTTTATTTATCTTATCTTTAAGAAGCAGCGGAAGCTTGGGTAACTGGGAAACAGATTTGGTTGACATCTTCTTTTGCCACTGTCGTCATTGTTGTTTCTTATTTTTTATATTTTCGTTTCCATGAAGATATATATATGTATATATACATAGTACGTACATTCACGTAGCAAACTAGCATATTTAAGCCAATTATCTGCCATTGAGAAATAAAATTGCTTGCACTGTGAGAAAATAAAATCTTATCTAATTGTAAAAAGCTTGAGACAGTTTTTCTAATAGCAAGTCTTTTATAAATCCGGATCAGTTAACTGCAAGCTATTGTATTATTATTTCATTATTATAAATGACTTTAATGCTTTTTCAAATCATCCATGTAAACATTTAACGACAACAGCTATAACCCTTCCACACACACACTTACACACACACACATAATTACACATAGAAATGCAAACACAGACATGCTTATGCATTTCTTTTCTCATCCTTTTACTCTATATCATATGTAGTATGGCCATAGTCTAAGGGATTTGCATGTTAAGCGTATTCTTATTTGCAACAGCCCAAAAGCATGCTATACATTTTTTTGTGTTTTTGTTATTATACCTGCCAGCAGCGTTTTGATGAGGTGCAACATCATTCCCATTTTGCCTTAACTCCTTCTTTTACTGGTAGACCCTGGCCCACAACCAAACAACCCCTTGAAAGAGCACGCTAATTAGTTGAAGTTGCACTGCAAGTGTTGCAGTTAATTGACTTTTGACGACGACCCGTTGTCGTTCTCTGTGGTTAAGAGGTTGCACAGAAAGACAGAGAAAACGAGAGAGAGAGAGAGCGAGCGAGAAGTAGCGAGGATATAGTTGGCTTACCGTTATACGCTAGCATTGCCATTGGTTTTTATGTGAATGCTTTTTACATTTTTCCCATTTTTTTTTTGCATGGATTTTTTCTAAAGTTCACTTTTGGATTTACTTCTTGAGATGCTTATGAATTCAATGAAGCAAACACTAAGCTCACTCTTTCATGCCACTGGAACGTTTGCCTTGCACTTGGACAGCAAATGGAGAAGATGTTCGTAACTGGCAAAAGGAGTATATCACGAAGGACACAAAGAAACGGGAAAGCAAAGAGAAGAATGTAGCCATTTGGAGGATCCTTGGAGCCAACTAAATTGTATCTACAACTCGTTGGCCTGCTTAACAAGATTTGTTCAGTAATTACGCATTAAATAACTCTCAGATGCTAAAAGAGACGAAGTGAATGCGTTTGGGTGCATAAACATTTCGCGTCTTGGGCCATAAAACTAAACACATTGTGTTGCCATAATAATAAATTCAGTTTAGAAAGCAGCTGCAGAAAGTAGCAGCAAGTATAAACAAAAAAAAAAAAAACAAAAAAAAAACAAAAAATAATAGACAACGAAATATGTAATTTCATATAAGATAATGAAATAGAAAACGACTAATTGATGACCAGTAAGTAATTGCGATAGTTTGCCAGCTGCATCAATATTTTACTTTAACAATTTATAAATCACAGATGAGAATTTATTGAATTTAATGATTATTTTGGTAATTTTTTTTTTAAGAATTAGCTATCGAAATGATTGGAGTTTGATGACATATTTGTTATTTAGCTTAGCTTTAGTTTTTAAGTTATTATTAAACCTAAACACTCTGTGTTACCCATTAAATATCAGGGTCTCTCTAACAACTGCAATGACGACAACGCTCTGCGAAGTGCATTTAATTTTACTGAAGCGGCCACTTAGTGGCTCTCGACAAGGCAGACTCTTGTTGTAGTTTCTATTACACTCGTTGCTGTTGTTGTTGTGCATAAATTAAATTAAAGCTGGGCTAGAGCCAGCGAACCACCCGTGAACCAGACCCACCACACAGCACAATTACTCAGCGGACACAGGCGCCTAAATCATGTCGCTGGCTATGACCTCCTTCTCCACCGGCCACCACTTGCCATGCCCTGCCCTACCCTGACCTTCAGACATTTGTAAATGTGTAAACATTTTTCAGAGAGCATATCCTCCCCCACTGCCTAGCCCATCCCCCATCAAGTGAAGTAAAGCAAACCAAACCAAACCAAACCAAACCCATCCGCCCACACCACATACGCAGTAGCATAAGTAGGCATCACTCCCACCCATCACAGCCTCTGGCCCAATTTCTCCCACTTGCACCCATTCCACTTTTTTAGTCATGTGTCACAGATACTTTGCACTGATTTATGCAAATTGCCTTTTGCCTGGAAGGGATGGAGTGGAAAAAATCATGAAAAATCGTTAATTGTGTAAAGTGCTGGACGTTTTTCATTAAAGTTTTTCCCTCACACACACACACACACACACACGAAAATAAAAGGGAAAATGAAAGAAACATTCAAGTGGTGTAGGGGAGGGTCCAAAGAATGAAAGAAAGGGCAGATTGGGCACTGTGGCGACTCTTGGCCTGTGACTCTTAGCAATTATGTAAATTTGTAAAAGCGCAGCAAAAGTTAATGCTGCTTGCCTGCATATTTGCATTAAAATTGATGCACTTTAAAGCATTTGGATGACCCAATACCCTGGAATATAATTTCGGGTATATCTGTGATGCATTATCAAGTGTTTTAAATCGTCTGTTAAATTGGCAATAAGATAAGTTAACCGGTTTCAATCTCAACTTGTGGCAATTAGAGTTGAATAGTAAATTGTTTGAAAATTCTATCAAAATATTACAATTCTTCTAATGATTTTGCTGGGTATTAAATATTCGTTACTTTTATGTTCTTTGTTTATTTTATCCATTTTTTGTTTTTCGCTTTAGTTATTTTTTCTTATCGCTGGCCATTTTTGTTTGTGCAATAATTTTATGCAATGTTGCTTGCAACAAAGTGCATTTTAAATGTCTGCCCCATGCGATTTGAGTGTTAATTTTTCATGACTCAGAGCAAACCAAAGAAACATGGCATAAACAGTGCGAAAGAGAGAGAGAGAGAGACAAAAGTGTGAGTGGAAAATGCGAAAGCTTATTAAATTAGCTTGTTGACGGAATATTTCATGTTTACTTTGTTTTTTTTTTTTTCGTTTCGGTGATTGGTAAATGTAATATTCCCTTTCAGGCATTAGGTTTTTTAATTAAAGGTTTTCTTTTTTTTTTTGTATATAATGTTCAAAGCAAAAGGGGGTGTGGCAAATGACAGCCAATTTCAGACGCTGAAAAGGCTTCGATTCAAACTTGAAAGGACCAAAAATATAAATTAATTTTGCAAAAAAAAAACAAAAAAGAAAGAGAAAAGGAAAGAATTGTGTCATTAGATATATATATGTATATATACACTATATATATTTACCTTCTGCTAAGGGGCAACATATTTTCATCTCCTTACAGTAAAGAGAACCTAGTTGGATTATATGGCGTATACTTAATATTTTGTAAGTATATGGCCTTTAATCAAACAGCATGCAATGAATAATCCGATGAATATAAAGCCTTATCCGAACGTAAACTTGCCTCTGCATCTATCTATCTCTCTCTCGCTTTCTCTTATTTTTTCCGTTTCTTTTTGTGTCTCCTTCTCTATGATGGCAATTACTCAAATTCAACGAGTTCCATGAAAATTATTAGCTACTTGAACGAAAGCGAAAACGCTGAACGAAATTGCTTGGCTGCAGTTTTTATTTACCAAACGAAGGCAAGAGATTTATGCATTGCAGAAAGAAGATGTTCCGACCTTTTCCATACTCCCAACCCCACCTCCTCTCATTCAGGCATGGTTGACAGATGAAGTTGAATAAAAAAAAAAACCAAACCAACAAATTCAAAGGGAACAAAAACCAAGCAAAACCAACACCAAACTACATTCACGTGGGCATAAAAAAAGGTTATGAGCAAGTAAAAAACCAAAGAAAAATGAAAAAAAAAGGGGAGCGAGAGAAGAAAGGAGAAGAGTAGGCGAGGTAAGGTGAGGAGAGGGGAGTAGGCAAGGTGAGAAGTAGCAAGAACAAATCTAGAAGCAAAGAAATGGCAGAGGTTTTTATGTCGAGCTATAAATAAAGCAATAACATCATTTTGAAGTATCTCATTACGTGTTACGGGCGGCTATGAGTGCTGCCACTGCCATTTTTTATGACATACACACATACACACACACACACAAACGCACGCACACATACTGAAAACACTCAAATACTCCTCGAGTAGTTTGGCCAAAAAGTATGCCACAAAATTTTGGTTGTTGAGTTCAACCAAGAGCCATTTATGCAAAAGTTTTCCACACTTCCCCTAAACCACACACACACCCCTATAGATTCCCCTCTGCCTCTATTGCCCTACCGCCTTTGGCTTGCTCTATCTAGCCTATGCCTTTTTGGCAATTAGTTTTTTGGCAATGGCCATACACACACACACACACACACACACACATTTATACACATACATACGCACTAAAGACATGCTTCTTCCTTTTGGTGGGTCGTCGACTGGGCCTTCTTCCCTCGCCATATCTATCTCCTCTTTCCCACTTGCTGTGAGGGCCATCAAAATGATGATGGTCAACTATCAAATGGCAAGACACACATTTGCACAGCTGCCGCAATTAGCACGTTTCGCACATTGATTTGAGAGTCTCTCACTCTTAGTATCTCTCTTCCTCTCGCCCTCTCGTATGTGGGCAACTTGAGAACTTGTTGTTCAAGTGATGTGATGGGTTATTAAAATACTTTTTTTTTTTCATTTGGGGGTCTTTTTTGGAAAGGAATTTGTTGTAATTATTAATTATATAATAAGTTGAATGGCCAGCCATTGACTTGAAATGGAGTTCTATTTGAGTTTAGGATTTCACTTAACAGAACAAATGGGCTTGCAACCCAAAAGGGAATACCAAAAACGAAGAACGGCTTTTGGCTATTCAAATATATTGTTATTGTACAAAATATTTGAATTTTTATAGAGCATGAATATTATGGCATAAATTGAAAGAAATCTGGTAAAAATTTGGTTTATAACTTTTAGTATTAACTTTTATTCTATTTGCGAATACTTAAAAATAATAAATTTAAAAAATATTTTGTACCTTTTTTTGCAATTTCTTGTGAATTGCAGTTTAAATATTTTTCTGTCCGGTTTTTAATTCTTTACACTCTTCAATTTGAGTCTCTAAAGTTCAATTGTAATTTTCAGCAAAGCAAACAATTTTTTAAATACTTGAATTGAAGATAATTTAAAGAGGAGAAAAAAAATAAATTGAATTAAAGAACACTTCCGCTTGACTTTCCTATGACATTTGCGCTATGTTGAATTGTCTTGTCTATTTCTAGATTTCGACAATTTTTTAACATATTCATTCTTGTTGTCTGTGTTGCCGCTTCACATGACATAGAATTTGCCATTTGCATAAAATGTCAATTTTATTTATTTTATCGCCCAAGAACAAGGGAATAATGTTCAAAAATTTGGCAGGGGATTGGTGGCTAGGGGCTGGAAGAGAAACTCATTTACTTAGTATGTCAGCATTTTTTTTGGCATAGCTATTTAAATTTCTTCTTTTAAACTGATAAGGAAGTCGTTAAGTTTATTTAGTTATTATATTAAATTGTAAGCAATGAAAAGAAAAGTCAATTTAAACTTAAAAAAAATGTTTTCTTTTTTTTTTTGTTGCTTGGCAATTATCGCCGAGGATTTTAAAGAGGAAGAGGCCAAGGCGGAGGCAAAGCCAAAGAAGCCTTGCACAATGGGGCGCTGTCTAGACTGGGTAAAAAGTAGAAATGGACATTCACACACACACATACCACATACCACATACACACACACACACACACACACACACACACACACATTTATACAAACACAGAGGCACACACATACACGTGCCTGACAGCGCCAGACACGACGACGTTGCCGCCTGTCAGCAACGTCAGCAGCAGAGGCAGTTGCTGCTTTGTCCCCTCTCTCTTCCTCTCTCTCTCTCCCTCTCTTTCTCTTTCACTGGTTTTTTTTGTCGCTAAAGAAAATTCAAGGAAAACTGACAACACAACGCCTAAGCAGAAATTACAAATTGAAAACTGGCTTGTCAAGTAGACGGAAAACTGACAAGCGCAACGGGAAATGTTGTTAACACGCACACCAAAAGTAGGACCAAACGAACGAACGAAGGAACGAACGACCGACCGACCACCATCGCTATGAACCACTGTTACCAGTGCGGAATAAAACACGGTTGTTGATGATAGTATTTCTTCGGCTTCTCCCCTGTTTGTGGCATGCGTGTAGAGCAAATGCCTCGCCACTTAGTTTCGATCAAGTTCAAAAACTTTACATTTTGCACTTAAATGTTCCGACAATCAAAAGTGAAACAAGTTTTGCCAACATCATCCTTGCCAACATCCTTCTCACAATCATCCCATCCATCCCATTTTGCGTCCCTTTCCCTATAACGTGTTATCCCTAAAGTGAGTTGAACAACATTTTTGCACATTGCACATTTTGGCAGTTGCCTTTTTGGGGTTTGGGTTTACTTTGGTAAAAAGTTTGTGCAACTCTTATGGTTAACCAACAGAAAATTGAGCTATGATGGACAGACAGACAGACAGGGTAAATGTCCTAAACGGTAAGGATTTTCAAAGCTAAAAGAAGAGCGTAAAAAAGCACTTGCCAATTTTTCCTCATTACTTGTAAATTCTGCAGAGTATTTTTTGATTAATCAGTGCAAGAAACCATACAGAACTAATATATTTTTTAAATTTTATATTAAAGTCTGTGTGGAATTATAAATAATATATATAAATTTTATATCCATCTTAAAGCCATCTTATTATCATTTGATAGAATATTATATTAACTTTAAAAACAGATGTTTTCTGGAAATAAAAACAAAATTGATTTGTGTTTTTTTTTTATTTTAAATCAGTATTAATGTAGAAAGTTTTCAAGTAATAATATTAATATTTGATTAAACTACAAAAATCTGGAAAAGCCAAGCAATTGGACTATCCCGTTAAAAGTTTAAGCAAAAATCTCATCTTTTTATTGTTATTAATTTTCTCAAAGCTATTAAAAAGAAATATTCTTTTAAAAGCGGAGACAAATAAAAACTATTATTGATGGTACAATAAACAAGTCGAATAAACTTTACTAACCATTTTTTTACACGATATTTATAAGTTGTTTGTTTTTCCGCTTTTCAACTTTAGCTACAAAACTTTTGATTGCAGTTTTCCTATATCTTTTGCAATTAAATTAGCATGCAATCATCTTTTGCAGATACTATTACTCTACTTTTTTTTTTTTTGATTTTTTCGGATGCACAGCAATTCTTAGGGCAATTTTACAGCTCAATTCATGCCAACAGAAAATGTTGTAACAAAATATTTGCCAAACAAATTAAAATTTACATTGATATCAAAAGCTTGTTGTTGTTGTTGCCGTTGCTGCTGCCGTTTTGTTGATGTTTTTGAAAGAAATTACACGCCATTCGCCAATGGCAAACAAGAGGCAAACGAGGCAACCCAAAAAGTGAATAAATACAAATGCAAAGGCAAATAAACAAAAAAAATAAAAAAAAGGAAGAGGAAAAACGAATAAAAAGGAAAGGATGCAAATGCAGCCGCAAAACGGACTATGGCATGGCTAAAGCGGGCCAACAGGGGAGTAGAAGTAAAGGCGAGGGGAACACAAGTTGCCACTGTACAACGTGGCCGCGTTTCCCCCTTCCCACCTACTCCTGCACACTACTGTGTAGCACGTACTTGCACACTTTATATAAGTAGAATACAAAAAAAAAAATGCTAGAAAGAAAATGCAACGATTTTCTTTTTTTTTTGCCTCTGTTGAGCAAATTTAAGCAAATGGCAATCAAATTTTGTTTGCATAGAAACAGCAGCAGCAGCAGGAACAGCAGTAATAGTAGCAGGGAGAAGAATGGGAAGAATTGTAGAAAAGGGTAAGGGGAAAGGTAAAGTTACTGTGCTGCCATTAAACGGACTGACATGGCTTATCTAGAGTCTAACTAATGTGCAAATGTCAAGTTGATATCATCTCTTGTGTTTGTAAGTTTTCTTTCTTTTTTTTTTATATGCCACAGCGAGACAACAGTGCGTATGATTAATTTGAAAAGTCTATGCAAATAAAGTGAAAACTTTAATTGAATTTCATGCAAATTTTTGTGAAAATTGCATTTGTTTTTAATTAAAGACCGACTGTGACAATATTTACAATTGGGTAACTCGAAAAACTTTTGAATGCCAAATGAACTATGGCAGTCGGTCGGGCAGCCAAATATAGCATGAACTAGCTTATCGATCAAATTAGATAAACAATATTTTTGTTCAACTAAATTAATGTTTTATTATTATAACCAAAATGTAAGATAAACTTGTCATAAAACTCAAATGAGTTTTCAACAAATACATATTTCGATTTGTGCCTCCAACCACAATTGTATGACGAGCTTTTAATATGATCTTATGCAGATTGTTATATATCTAATTATGTTATTTATCGGTTCTATGGTTTCTAGGATACTATTAAGTCCTCGGTAATAATTTAAAATAATTATTATTCCTAATGATATTTCTTAGGATAGTTGACTAATT
The DNA here is from genome assembly GCA_037075365.1 of Drosophila emarginata. Taxonomy (NCBI): domain Eukaryota; kingdom Metazoa; phylum Arthropoda; class Insecta; order Diptera; family Drosophilidae; genus Drosophila; species Drosophila emarginata. Next base: position 1,190,405 of record JBAMCD010000283.1, read on the forward strand.
TGGATTTAATAGCCGTCTACTCTTTGACCTTTCATAAGATTTAAGTGGTAATTTATCATTACATTTTAATCCTAAAAACATTTATACTCTACTCTAATGCAGTATTTTCTGACTCTCTATCAAAAGTAAAATAAAATTACTTTTCAAAGGAATCTTTACACTTGATTTCTCTCTCAATTGATTGACAAAATAAAACAAACCCAATTAATGGATTCCCTTTAAGCATCTTTTGTGTATGAAAAATGTGCGTTCTAGGAAAAGAATCAGCTAATGAGAAGCAATAAATTCAGCCAACTGTACATTTTGAAACTAAAATATGAGTTAAATAGTATTTTAAATGAAAGACATTTAACTGGGTGAATTCGATTGATTTAGCTTACTGAAAGCAATACAAAAGGAATGCTGTGAGAGGACTCTTCTCTTTCAAAACAAAGTTGGATAATTCAGGTATAATCTATAATGGTTAATATGAACATTTTGATCAAAAATGTACGAAAATAGTTTTCATTTCATTTCATTTAAGCAACTGTATGTGTGTGTGTGGGGAAATGTCTTTTTGCTTGATATTAACCAAATGAATGGTTTTCTTTAATCCTCTGTAGGCGTCTATCTACTTATTTATATAAATATATATATATATGTATATCCTTGCCACGTGCTTGACTAAGTAAATTCAATCCTAATAAATTAATTAAGCGCAAAATTTATGATTATTGCCTCGATGAGTTTCTTTTTTGTCGCTTCGTTTGATTTCCGTTTTCCGTTTTCAGTGTCGTTTTTCGGTTTCATTTTAGTTATTTTGCTTTTGCCTTTTTTTTTTGTCTTCTCTCACTTTTGTTTATTATATGCCAGTTCATAAATAATTCCCCATAATTTATGCAATGTCATATGTATGTATATGTGCGAGGGAGAAGAAACAAAGTACGACCATGGGGCAAGAATGTTTTTCTGTTTGTGTGTGTGTGTTGGTTTCCTTTTTTTTTTTGGCGATTTTGAAAACTCAATTGCTTGGCACTCAATTTAAGCGCACACGCCTCAATTTTTTCTTCTTAAGCTTCTTTTATTTTTTTTTTTTTTTATGTGTGTTTGCTATATTTTTGGAGTAGGTAGAAGAGAGAGAGAAACAGAACAGAGATTTCATAATTCAAAAATTCTTCGATTTATGCGAGAGGCGAACCCTTGGGCTTTATCGTACTACTTCTCTTCCTCAACCTTCCGCTGTGTCTCTATCTCTGCCACTTGTCTCTTACTCTCTCTCTCTCTCTCTCTCTCCCTCTCTCGTTCTGTTTCTCATAGTCTGGTATTCCTATAGTCACTGGGAAAACAGTTTTCAGGCTTCGTTGTGCCACTTGAGCCGCATGCCAATCGTAATTTACGAGTAGCCACAAAAACGCACTTCACTTGTTTGTGTATGTAATGCCAAGACAATTGTGTATACGTATGTCTGTCTGTGTGTGTCTGTCTGTCTGTCTGTGTGTGTGTGCGTATATGCAGACTTGCTTACGTTTACGGTTAAGGGGTAAAAAGTGGCAGGAGAAAGGAGAAATTGGGTACATAGAGTTACCAACAGTCCACCAAAATATCGGATCCAGCATTGTATCGGGTCTTGTCTGGTCATAAATTTCCTGTTTTTGGTTAACTGCTCTTATAACGCCTTGGCCCCAGAGAAACACTATCGTACAAGGATACGAATGCAATGCGATGTGAGCGGTAAAGGAATTTCTAGCAAACTCTAAGTTAGTCCCTCATGTGTTTCGACGAGTTTTTACCAATTCTAAAACAAACAACAAATATAAACGAATAAATGTCTATCAGTGTTATATATATTTGTGTGTGTCTGTGTGTGTGTGTGTTTGTTTGTGTGTGCCTGTGCCAGTGTGTTGGCTTACAAATTTATGTACTCATACGGAATCCTTTTGTAATTGGAAATTGCAGTTAAAAAGTTTGTAATACAAAGTTTATATTTTGATTCAAGTCTGACCAATGTAATGGGACAAACAGTTTTCGGGATCTATGTTCGCCAATTTGTACATGTGTGTGTTTGTATGTTTGTATTTGTGTCTCTGTCTCTATCTTTGTTTTTTGTTTCTTTTTCTGTGGGTCGGAAACTTTTGGCATTTTGACCAGTAATTGAACTCCCCAAAAAATGTCGAAAACAGTTCAACTGGACACTAATTAGAATTTGTCATTGTCGAATTGTCGGAAATTTGTACAAATTGTTGAAAGCCAAATGTCAAATGACAGAGGTCATATATACGTACATACCAAATAATTTGCCAAAAAAAAAAAAAGTAAACAAGAAGAAAATGTGAATTATTCAATATGAAAAGAGAATATCTTCTTGAAATATTTACAATTCCGAGCCGGCGCAGACAGGAGAACGAAAGGAGGGGAAAAATCCTTATAAATTAACATTTGCGCCAAAGTTTTTTTTTTTTTTTGGGTTAAAACTAAGTCTTAATTGCAATTAAATTTCTGGGTATATAAATTCTCAGAAATCAAGTTGAACATTTTCCTTCATTTTCACATTTCATTTTCATTGTGGAATTTTTTAGTTCATCAAAAGTGTAGCATGGTTTCACTGCCTCCGAAACCCCACTACTACCCCTCTTGAGAAAATTTGGTTGCATACAGCATGTAAATTTCAAATGCAAGAACCAAAATGCAAATAGTTTTTTGGCTTTCCATGTGAATTACCCAACAAACATTTTCCATTTGCTAAAAAGAAAATATAGTCAAAGAAATTTGTTATGAATATTTACGTTACAGATTACTTCCAAAGATCTTAGGAGTTAATTTTTAGGGATCCTTTATTTGATATCATTTTTAAAAATCACTTTCAGTTAATAATAATCTTGAAAAAGAGAACCCAAATCTAAAATAATGTTGTGGGGAGACACTCGAAAGACTTAGCTAAACTATCTCTTCTCAAAATCACTATTAAAAGTCGTTTTTACAACTTTCACCTAGAAATTCTATTTAGAATTCTAATAGACAGTAAATACATTTGGTTTTTAGTAGTTTAAATGTTATCTTATATATATATACATATATATCTTCAATTGATGGTTTAAGAAAATTGTTTTTCATATGCTTGCTGGGTATGTAGAGGTATATCTGTGTGTGTGTGTGTGTGTGTGTAAATGAATGGTACATGTTGTATAATTAGCAAAAATACAATTACCCTCATGCACATATATATACATATATACATAAATGCATTTATGTGCATATGTATGTGTGCATACACACACATACACAGACACACGTTGTTCAAATTCATTAGCCAAGAAACGAGTCAACCACAAAACGAAACTTTTTGGTTTAAATAATTTTCGTGTGAAAATATTTCATTAAAATTAGATTAAAATGTTGGCCGGTTACCAGACCCCAGAGACAGAGAGATGGAGACAAAAAGAGAAATATAGAAAGAAACCTCAAAAACCTGGTTTTCTCTACATTTTCGACTTTTTGTTTCAATTATTTTTTTTTTTTTGTGTCCATTCTTAAGTGTGCGTGTATGCGTTTGTTTGTGTGTTTTGGCAAATGATTTCTTAATGCAATTTCTACACTTTTTTTTTCTATTTCTTGGGGGTCATGTTGAGGCTTTGTTAAGCTCAACCCTAGCAAGACATAAAGAATAATAGCCTAAGCAAAAAAACAAGAAAAAAAAAAATAAAATAAAGAGAGAGAGAGAGTTAAGTTTCAGCCCCTTGACATCTTTCCTCACCTGCTGCACCTTTTCTTTCTCTATCTCTATCTCTCTCCTTTTCTCTCTATCTGTCTCAATATAGATGTGCGTATCAGCATGAGACGACTTCCGGCAGTGTCTTTTGTGTGTTGTGGCAGCTTAGGGCTCTTAGGGTTTCTATATACTTAGCTGACAGGTTAGGACTTGAGTGGCCCTCTTTTACCCTCTCGCTATCACTTGGTTTACTCTATCAATTTATCCTTCCCTCCAGTTCCTTTTCTTCTCTGCCTCTGCCTCAGCCTTTGTATTGTTTATTTATTTGTGAAATGAAAAATAAACCCAAAGTCTAGGAAATGACAAACCCATAGAACGACAAAAACGAGAACAAGAAAAGTAAGAGTAAAAAAAAAAACAAAAAAAAAAAAAAGAAATAATAAACGAAGAAGAAAGGAGAAAACCCTTTTTCTTTGTAAAACTTTGCCCCACCAGCAATCCTTCCCTGCCGAGTCAACTATCAACTCCGGATCATAAATATTTATCAAGCAACTGTCAGAGGCGGCACTTAAGGTGTCAAAGGAAGCGAACGACCGCAACATAAAGAAAAACCAAAAAAAAATAAAAAAAACCAACAAAAAAAATTAAAACTGATGCAAGAAACCAAAAAGGGGCAAAAGGCAAAGGAAGTGGTAGTGTCAGTGGGTGTGGGGTAAAAAGAATTAAAATTAATTTGCATATGTTAAGTGGCAGAAGCAATTAAAGGCCAGACCAAAGGAATGAGAATGGCAAAAGAGGAGACCAGGACAAAGGACGCGCCCTCTTGATTGAGATGTGAGAAAATGTTGGCGAAACGACAATGAAACGATGAAGGCAAAAAACATGACGAAGAATTGGGTTTGGCAGTTGGGGTTTTTGGGGTTGCGATGCTGGCTCCTGCCTTCTGGCTGCTATATGGATTGGTTGGATCGGGTGGTAAGAGGGCCGTGTCGCTTGTCGCGCGGGGCCATGGCGAAAATGTGAAATCATAATTGGCTTCCAAATGCTTGAACTCAATTATGTGCGCAAAATTTTTGGTACGCTGCCGTTGACAGGCAAATTATGAATTCAAGGCCAATGTACACCTCGTAGAGTAGAGCAAAGTGACAGAGACATAGAACGAGAGAGAGAGAGAGAGATGAAGAGGGAAAGTGTAAAGGGGGAAACGTTTGGGTCGGTGCTTGGTTTGCCAGTGAAATGGCACTTTCACTTTGGGGAATGCTCAAGACAATTTGCATAGCGATGAAGAGAATGAGCAGCAGGCTGACACCAAATGCCTGGGGAAATGCCACAAGAGTGCAGGCAAGAGATGAAGAACAAGACAAGAAAAAGGGGAGCATAAGGCGAGAAGCAAGATATGGTAAAGGAAGAGGGAAAATGCTTTGGATTCCACATCATGCGATGATAAATTACTCAAACATAAATTAAAGATAAATCATGGTTGCAACTAGCATTGCATTTACAATTGAAATGCACACAATGTATGCTAATTTTCACAGGCAACGCCTGTAAATACACTCATACGCCCACACAACTAAACACACACAAACACCCAAACACAAGCTCACACACACAGAGACGGGTAGACAAACCTCTCTTAGGGGCGTGGCTTGAGCAAAACTTGACACGTATACATCAGAAGGCAATCTGAAAGGTGATGGGCATGATGGCAATAGTGTTCAGTCAAGAGGAATGACAGCGGAAGGTAGCCGAGCAGCTGCTCAAAATATGCCACAAAATTTTGAAATTGAAAGTTAAAAGGGAAATTAAGTTCAAGGATAGAACAAACTCAACGCTATATAAAATGTTCATGCAAACGATAGATTTGTAGATATATATATATATATATGTATATACAGATACATATGTACTATATACATATGCTACCAAAAAACATTAGTGGCAGAATAGCTCAAGGGATTCTATGCAGATTTACATAAGCTATGAATCAAAGTTGAAGTTCTTGAAAGGTTTTATTTTTAAAACGTTTTTAAAATGATGCAATTGAATAAAAGCTTCGAAATGTGATCCTTCTAAACCCATTAACACAATTTTGTTATGTATATTAAAGATAAAATGTATCAACAATATTTAGATGTGAATAAGCTTAATCAGAATTTTATTGTTTTTCTTTACCTTATTTTTGGATCAAAAAAATTAAAAGATCTTTACTTAATTTAGATTGTGACAAAATTTAGTGTGTTAAATAAGTTTATTTAATTTTTCAGAATTGGTTATACTATAAAAATAAAGCAAGCAAGTCGTCCCTGCCGACATTGAATATACTCCTTCTGCCTATTGCATATGTACATTTTAGCGACTTTAATATACCCCTTTACCCAATGGGTACAGGGTATAAAAAGAAAACAACACTATTCTAACCCACACTATTCACTACGTCATTCTATCCTGATCATTTGATTTTCATTTTTATTTCAATTTTTTTTTATCTAGTCATCCATGTTTCCTTGCTGTCACAACGAAATTTTAATATACTGAACTCCTAGCCCACCTAGCCCACTCAGTATCAAATTGGTAAACAACAAAATTTATTAAGAAAAACAAGTTTTTGGAAAAAAGTACAAAATTTTAGGTATTTTATTTGATTTTATTTACTGTTCAGAAATTAAACAAAATTCAGATTAACATCAGATTTTGTGCTATTTGAAACGCTTCTTCAAAGTAAGTAAAAGAAAGTTTCAAAAGTCCTTTAAATCCTGGACTGTATACGGAAAGAGGGATTGGTGAGAAGACTATAATACGGCATAATTATTTTTATACCCTGTACCCATAGGGTAAAAGGGTATATTAAAGTCGCTAAAATGTATGTAACAGGCAGAAGGAAAATTTTCCGACCCTATAAAGTATATATATTCTTGATCAGTATCAATAGCGAAGTCGATTGAGACATGTCCGTCTGTCCGTCTGTCCGTCCGTCCGTCCGTCCGTCCGTATGAACACCGAGATCTCAGAGACTATAAGAGCTAGAGCAACCAAATTTGGTGTCAACATCCGTCTATTGTATAAGCGGGTCAAGTTTGTTTTAAATTTTTGCCACGCCCACTTCCGCCCCCGTAATTTAGAAAAAACTATAACTTGAGCTATAATGAAGATATCGAATTCTTATTTGGCACACTTAATAATATACCCAATATGCACCAGCTGACCAAATTGTCGAAATCGGACAATAATTATCGGAGATATACGTATTTCCGTTTTGTACTGAAACGCCCCATGCAAAATGGCCTGTTAAGTGTGAGCGAGATAGCATGCGTTCGCTGTTGCTGCATGGCAAGCAGTGCAAGCTAAGATAATTTTTTTTGTAAATTGATGGCGATTTTGATCGTTTTTGACTTTATGGAGTAGTTTTACTTGGTACAGGGTATACTCAATGTCGGCAGGGACGACTTGCTTGCTTCATTTCTTTTAGAACCTTATATAGGAACCATGAAAAAGAAGAAAAATGTGCATTGGGACAATGTGTGTCTGGGGAGTTAAAAATTTCCTATTCCTTTTATAAATGTTCTGTTCGTATGTTAAAGGAAAAAAAAATGGAAAAGATGAAAAGGCAAAGAGGCAAAGCTGAATAAGGGAACGAAAAACAAAGTCTGCGCAAAGGCTCGGATCGCGTACAATTGGCATTAGATTTTAAATTTTTAATCTAATTTGTTTATAAAGTTACTACTGAATAGATTTAGTAATAAAGAAGAAGTCTTTTTATTTGGGGTTCTTTCATGCAGGCATATATCCTTCTTTTTCCCACATACCAACAAAGCTCTTCTCACGTTTGTTTAGTATATAATATCCAACACTAGAATAATCTGCTCATTTAATTTTACATTAGTGTGATCCATATTATGGTAATGTGACCCAAGAAAGGTAAACATTATCTTTGATGCCTCATCCAATTCTTTTTAGGCACAAATCTTGAACCGATAGTTATTCTTCATAAATCTACAACAATTAAGGAAATGCAGCAAGTAATTTGTGGGGAAACTAAAATTAAATTTTCGAATGGTCATCGGCGGTTAATTTGTCCTTTGTAAACATGTAAATTATTAATTAAGGTTCGTCAAGGAATTGTGTGTATCGAAGGCGTATTGTTATTTCTCATTTCCAGAGTATATACAAGAATTGTGGAAAAGCCAATCATTGCTATTATTTTGACATCGCATTCAGTATCTTTCCATTAGCCTTAAAGTCTTCTTGTTGTGTGCCAGTGTAAAATGAAATTATTTTTATGAATATTTTATAATGGAAGCTAGCAAATTGTCCCTGCCAACATTGAGTATACCCTGTACCAAGTAGAGGTTCTTCATAAAGTCAAAAACGTACAAAGTCGCCATCAATTTACAAGAAAATTCTCTTAGAATGCAGCAACAGCGAACGCATGCTATCTCGCTCCCTCTTAACAGACCAATGTTGCACTGGGCGTTTCAGTACAAAACGGAGATACGTATATCTCTGATAATTATTGTACGATTTCGGTCAAATTTGGTCAGTTAATATGCCTGCCAAATAAGAATTTTAGCGACTTTAATATACCCTTTTACAATGGGTGGAACAATAGTTTAAAAATATTAATTTCGAAAATATATTTTAGAAACTGAACTACACAGTTCCCCACAATGGAAATGTATATAATTATCAAATAGTCTGAAATTTCTAAAAGCTAGTCGGAAATAAGGGCTGATAAAATAAACACTGAGTCTACTTGCAATGACTTCTACATAGATACGGGAACAGAAAAGTTTTACTGAGGTTTGCTAGGTTTTCTTTTTTTGTTTTGAATGGAATTCATGTTTTGGGGTCTTTATAACAAATTCTTTTGCTTTTTTTTTTCTATTTGACCAGTTGCAAGAGTTACTTTTAAAACGTTTCCATGTACAACTTTAACCAAAATCCAGATGCTTAGTTACCCAAAAAAAAAAAACAAGAAAAAAAGGTTAAAGGAGAAGAGAATGGGAAAGGATGAAGAACACTTGTTTAGGTTTTATCGTTATCATACCCAAAGCACTCATGCTTATCACCTTGGCTATCTACTTAATTTTTCTACACTTTTGCACGTCTTTTGCCAACACTCTTTCTTTTTTTTTTTTTTATTTATTCCATACCCACACACTCTAACACACTCCATTTCCATCTACGTTTTGGTGATTTCTTTTCCCCTTTTTTTCGGTGTTTTTTTTCTTTCTTGTAGTTTGTTAGCTGTAGGTCATTTTAAAACTCTCTTGCACTTCAAACTGGCCGAAAACCTCTGAAAATCCAGAATAAAACGTGCCCAATGCAATTGCAAAAAAAAAAAGGACGTAAACCGAGTGCGGTGAAGTGAGAAGTGAGCGCAACAGAATCTAAACTCAATTTGAAAGTCACGTAGTAATCGCAAAATTCCCAAAAACCTTGCGGCAGTTTATTGACTTTGACATCGGCGTGCTGTGCAATAGAGATAGAGATTATTGTCCCTTGGCAAATCGGAACTTGTGGACAGAGACTTCCATGGGGAAGAAGTTAACTAATTTTTAATGTTACTCTTCAATGATTCAATGAAAAAGAGATCGTTTAAATAATAAAATATAAATCATATATATATGGTGCTAAAAACTGTGAATAAATCTTGAGAAGAAAGAGAAGAATTATTTTATAGAATTCTCTCTTATAATTAGAGATTAAAAAGCTTTTTTTTTCTTGTTTCAAACAGCTGACATTGAACTAGTTGTTGTTAGACCTTTGGACGTCGCTGCCGGGAAATGAGATTGATAGGGAGAAGTTATCATTATTTTTGAGAAAAAAAAATCATGTTTAAGCTTAGCAAATTTCTTTATCTAACGAATCAGAAAGTGGAAATGAAATCCCAACACAAAAAAACGACTGATCGTCGTCCAAAGTTCTAACAACAACAAAAATACAAATTCAAGAGCATGCCGGGAAGCTTTTAAGAGCTTCATTGTAAAAGCTTTCATGTAGTATTATGGGCCTTATACCGATTTAGTTCCAACACAGCTGTCTAAGCTGAAAGAGGTCTAAGAAATTCATTAATTTTTTTTTGGTTTGCAATACTTTTGAGTTCTTTAGTTTAGCCAGAATTAATCGGTAGTAATTACTGCAAGATAGTCCCAAGATAATAAAGTCGAAACACAATAACTGGGTTGATCGGTAGCCGCAAGAACAACCGCGACGGGCAAAGTTCATCATCTGGAATGGGAACTTTGTCATTAGACGATGTGAGTAAGCAGAATGTGTAAAAAGCTTTAATATTTTTGTTTATACACTGTCTAACACAAAAAAAAATTATAAAATCTTTGTTTTTAGTATGAGGATGTCAGCATTTGGGCACCATGGGGTAATATATCAGGTCGTTGGTATGGCAATCGAACTGAACGTCCCATATTGGCCATCCATGGATGGTTGGATAATCTGGGAACCTTTGACACACTAATCCCTCTGCTACCGGATTATTTGGGTGTGCTATGTATTGATTTACCCGGCCATGGAAGATCGGCACGAATTCCAATTGGCTTGCATTATGGTGTACTTGATTATGTCTATATTATACCCAGAGTTATGAGGGAATATAAATGGACAAAGGTCTCACTATTGGCTCATTCGTTGGGTGGCATTTTGAGCTTCGTTTATGCATCCCTGGCACCGCACACAGTTGACATGATTATTACATTGGATGTATTGCTACCGTTGTTTCAGATTCCAGAATTTCAATTGCCACGTCTGCGTACGAATTTGGAAAAACATATTATCGAGGATATGCGTCAAGAGGATGGTCAGTATCATGAGCCACCATCGTATACACTGGACCAACTACGCAACGTTATTGCGGATGGAAGTGGCGATTCAGTTCCGCCAGAATTTGCCCAGCATTTGCTTTATCGTAGTGTCGCCAAATCGAAGCTTTATCCAGATAAATTTTACTTTTCACGAGATGGACGTATAAAATTCTATAATTATATTGAAATGGATGCAGGTTTAGCCGCTGAAATGGCCAGACGTATCAAACGGAAACCCTATCTTGTTATTAAGGGTTCTAATAGTCCATATATGGGATCTCACTGCGATGAAGCGTTATCAATTCTGAGACAGGATAATCCTAATTATGAGTTTCATGAAATTCCTGGGACACATCATGTCCATTTACACAACGCTGAGGAGTGTGCCAAATATATTGTTCCGTTTTTACGCCGACATCGACCACCTCCAGTGGCCACATGGTCCTTGATCGGCGAGGAAGATAAAAAATTAAGCAAAAAAGAACATCGTAAGGTTCAAGAGCGTTTCTTTGCCTGGAACATGAGACGACAACGTAGCAAATTATAAATTGCAAGTATTAATGCTGTATAATATCTAAACAGATGCTAGAGAAACGCCGAAGAAGGAGTAAAAAATGTAGCTTTTCCTTAATAATAAAAAATTATAAATAAGAATGAGATAACATGAATGATTAAAAGTGCTTAATTGGTGCGGAAAATTGGTGTTTACTGTAGTAATTAATTTACATTTAATTGAGGCATGTTTTTTAAATAGAAATCAAAAATAGTTTTCCCATCACTGCCTAAAACTATGCAATGAACTAATTATAAACCGTTTATTCGGCACAGTGGATCCACCTGTTAGTAAGCCCTTTAATTTTTGAAAGGGTAAATACCTTTATATATTTGGAATTTCCCTGAAAGAGGATGAAACTGTTTTGAAAACTGGAAAAGCTAATGAAATTTGAAATATTATCAGTCAGAATTTTTATGTTTTTTTGGCGAATGCATTTTCATTTTAAGAAGAACTTAAGTGCTTGGAAATTATTTTGCATTTCATAATTTAATATAAATGAAAATTAAATTAGGCATTAATTTTCCAAGTAATTAAATGAAAATGGAAATTCAAACATATTAATAAACAAAAGAACCCTTGACCTTACCTTAACATTCTAGTGTAAAGCATATTTTAAGATGCTTTAATTGCTTAACATGTTGTTAGAAGTCTCTCAACGCATGTTTTTGAAATCCCCCGTTTGAAAGGCTTTGTAGTTGAGAATTGCATTGTAAAACCTTTGCGCACTTAACCATTTGCCGTAGCTGAGTGACTGTCGACTGTCGCATTGTCATTATTAATATCTTAGCAAGGTCTTATGGCTCCAGTATGTTCTCGCTCCTTGAATATCATTCTGATTCTGATTCTGATTTTGCTTTCTCATGTGTTGTGTTGCAATTTTGAGGAATTGTAAGAGGCTTACCGCTTGAGCGCATTAGAACAATTAGCGTTGATAATGCCATGGATTTAACAATTGTTGGAAAAGTTAAGCAATAATCAAGGAGCGAAGAGCCATATAGTTGCACAATGTTTGTGTGTGTGTGTGTGTTTTGTGTGTATATACATATATATATATATACTTATTGCTACTGTCGGCTTAAGTCTTTTAGATCCTGGGCTAAGTTGTCAAACAATTAGCCAACTCAAATATGCACATAAAGTACACAAAATGTAATCAATTGTAAAAGCATTGTCAAAAATTATTATTATTATTATTATTATTTTCTCTGTTTCGTTACGTTACGTTACGTTGCGTTTCGTTTTATTTTGTTGGTTGTTGTGGCAACATAAGTCTCTCCTCTTAGCCTGTGTGAAAATTAATTTCTAGCAGCCGCACAAATTTTGCCATTGCCTACTTTTTGGGTGTGGGCCTAGCACAAGGATGTGGCACCAAACCAAGGCTGAACGATAGAGACGTCAGATGGCGGACATGGTAGGACATGGTTCCTCGCATACTTATTAATTTAAACATCTCCTGCCACTGTATAGCAGCGACTTTTCGGTTCCTGCTCCATCTACATGTACATTTAGCTGGTCCTGGGCTTTGGTGTCCTTGAGCAGCTGTTGTTGAAAAGCGTGGTGGGCCCATACACACAAATGTTGAATTTCAAATATTTGTTGTTGCCGTTGTTGTCGTGCAAGAGGCATATACATAATTTTCTTGTCATACATTTTGATTGGCGATATTAATATTTATGCTTAAAGTTTGTCTTCACCATTTGGCTTTGTTGCCTTTGTTGGCTCAGTAATTGCCTGTGCAAATTCAATCAATTAATGTTTGAAAATTTTCAAACACTATCGATTTTCTTCCCTCAGTTAGTTAGTGAATGTATGTGTGTGTGTGTGTGTGTGTCTGTGTAGGATGTAAAAAGTGGCATCATCATCACACAAACACACAGACACCCACACACTCAAAGACTGCCACATAAATACATACACACGTGGCATATTTTGTGTAATCAGAGACGCCATAGGGTTTCCATCTTCCATTTTTGGTAAAGGTGAAACCATAAAGCCTTGCCATATGCCTAGATTTGCAAATTAAAAGAGGGGGGAGGGTCGGAAGTGTGAGAGACGTATAGGGAGGCGATTTAGGATCTCGGTAAGTTGTCGGTTTTAGACAAATGTGCCATGTGTATGTGTGTGTGTGTGTGTGTGTGTATGTGTGTGTATGTGTGTGTATGTGTGTGTATGTGTGTGTGTGTTGGGCGCACTTTAAATTGTTTCAATGGGTTAGCTGAAAGCATTTCTAACTCAATTTCATTTACCACATTTCGGTTAAGTGAAGTTGTAATAAAGATAGCTAAAAAACTTTATCCACAAACATACACATACACATAGAAACACACGCATACACACACATATACATATATATATATACATGTAAGTATATAAAAAGATTAGGTAAAGGCTGACAGCTCCAATGGAACGGCAGTATGGCATTTCATGGATTTTAAACACTTTGTATTCTGCCTCAACAAAAATAAGTTAGAATAAGACCCATAAAACATGATTTTCCTTTAACTGAGGAGTTGAATTCAAGAATGTGGCAAACTTGCTGTTGACACATTTTGTACGCCATTTTAAATAAACTTTAAGTAAAGGCAACAATCTTTAGCCAACTTTGAGACACTTTTTATCAAGTTCTTTATACAATATAAAAGCCATGTGAAAATACGTCGTATAATTGACAATGTATATACATATTTTAAAATCTGTTACATCTGCTCTAGTAGCTTAAGCTTTAAGATATAAATCTTTATGTAAAAAAATGTTTAAATTTAAATGTTGCCATATCTAAAGGTACTTTATAATACTAAAATTAGTAAATAATAAAATAATACTTTATCATGAACTAACTAAAAGTTTTAAAAGCTTTCACTATTACAGTGATATAGCTTTAGATTCTTTCTTTAAGCTAAAATAATAATACTAAAAATCAATTATAATAATAATTTTAAAATAAACAAAAAAACATTTAGGGGGATCAGTGATAAATTACTTTAAACCTTCATTTAGTCAATTAGAAATAATTTATAGAATTCTTTTGAAATATATGATAAGATACAATAAAGTGAGCTCTATCATTGAAAACCTTAACTTATATAGTTATCAAAGAATGTTTATAAATGTAACTGAATTCGCTTAATAACATTAAACACTTTTATAAATCAATATTTTATGGCTTTTCTAAAGTATCTTTATAACACTAAAAACATACTGCCAAGCTGTGATTGCGGTTAAAAATGAAGCAAGCAAGTCGCCCCTGCGGAAAAGTGGAAGTGGGCGTGGCAAAAATTTGAAACTAACTTGACTTGACCAATTTTAGTTGCTCTAGCTCTTAGTCTCTGAGATCTCAAACTTCCTACGGACGGACATATCCCAATCAACATCGCTATTGATGCTGATCAAGAATATACATATATACTTTATGGGGTCGGAAAGTTCTCCTTCTGCCTGTTACATACATTTTAGCGACTTTAATATACCTTTTTACCCTATGGGTAAAGGGTATAAAAGATATATTTATATTGTATAAAAAATATATTTATATTTTATATACATATATGTATATATCTTAGCAAAGCATCATTTATACACTTAGAGAAAACATAAATAATCACTTGATATTGTAATTAATCAAAAATTTAAAGTAACTAAAATCGACAACACACCGCTTCTGCTTTTCAATTATTGGTTCAATTTGAAATCCATTTGATTTTTAACTTGACCAAATTGCAAACCTTTTCATGGAATTTCATTAGCCTGAAAGAGATTGGTCATAAAGATTATATGTATCGTAAATTGAAATTGTTTGTAGTATTAAGTCTAGAATGAAAAATACGAGGCATGGTAAGACTGTAACTGGAAACTGAAAATTTTCATTCGCATATCATAAAAAAGAAAGAAGGGAGGAACTCTCTCTCTCTCTCATAGCGAACCAATGAATGAATGGTATTAAATGATTTAAAGTGTGCACGCATCTCACTATTTCACTGAAAATGAAATGAAAAACCCCCTTGAAACCTTGAATGAATTATGCATGCTGGTTGTGCAGGATCTCTTCCCAACCCAAGCAAGTAACTAACTATAGCCGAGGCCCATCAACAACCATCCAGACCCGGTCGATGGGTCGGTTGGTCCGTTGGTCCGTTGGGTTGGGTTGGGTTGGGTTGGTTAGTTGAATCGCTGGTTTGGCCGCTTAATAAACTAAACCAAAAACTGTTTAAAATTCTTGATGTGCAGCCCTCGACGCTGCAATAAATCTGAAGCTTGAAAAACTGAAAACTGAAACTGCACTCAATTGCTCGAGAGCATGCAATGTCAGTGGCGTCGACGTTGACGTTAACGTCGACGCGGACGCTGACGCTTATGTCGACGCTGTCAGAGAGGAAAACGTGTGCGCAATTTTCGCAATTTTCTAATAGCCGTTAAAGCTATATAACTCGGACTTGGAGTCAAACTCGGACTCAAAAGGACTTCGAGTGGACAGACAGACGGGTTGACGTGGGGTAGTGGGGGGTAGGGGGGGTATTTTTTTTTTCTTCTTTTTTTTTTGTTCGTGTGTTATTAAAAAACAAGCCAAAACATTTCACGTACGATGGTGTAGTAGTCTCTTGCATGACTTTTTGTTTTTAACTCGAGAGGAAGTGCTTTCGACGCCATTTTGTGGTCGGCTTTTATGGGGCTGACTGCAATTGAGTGCAGCCTTGGATAGGGAATGCCCTCCCTCACAACTCACATCCCTCAGCCAGCCCATCACCTACATCGCATATACGTGCCTGTCCATCGTGGCACGCACTTTAACTTTCATTAAACAAGAGACCACTCGGAGAGAGCCCTGTGTTTCGGTTAGAGAGACTTTAGCCTATTCTAAAAGATTGCCTATAAATTGTTGCTAAGCAGCGAAATGGAAAATTCTCAGTAGCATAAAGTTGGGAGTCCTTGGCTTCCATCTTCCATCTCTGCTGACACAGCACAGTCACCCGCTAGCTACTGTGTATGTGTGTGTGTGAGTGTGTGTATGTATGTGTCCATCATCCGCCGACGCCGCCAATTTGCTATTTGCATTTGCCTAGGCCCTAGCCATGGGACTGGAACTAGGGAGCCAGGCCATTAAATCTGCTACAATTTACTTGTGATTGACATGTTTATAAGGGTCGCCAAATTCCTAACCCCTCCATATCCTCCCACTACTCCTTCTTGCCAGAAAATAAGACCTTTTTCTTTTTTTAGGGTATGGAACTTTTTATTCGGTGATGCCCTGAAACTGTGTTTTCTTTATTCACTCACAATAAATCTTTGATATTTGCCTTGTCAGAGTGGCATGCTAAATATCTATATATATATATATACATATATACATATATATATATATATCCTTTTGCATTTCAAGTGCTATTTTTTATGGTTTTTTCTGTTTGTTAGGGAAAGAAGCATAATTTAGACAGTGTGCGAGAGAGAGAGGGAACAGAGCAGAGAAAAAACAATTCCTGGTATTGTCTGAAATTTTATGCTTACACAATTAAAAGTTCCCACGTTGTGTGGTACATGAATAAAAACAACAACAGAAGCGAAAAGAGAGAGTGAGAGAGAGGTAAGGAAAGAGCGAGAGGGAGTAGCTAAATAAGTAGAATTTCTTATACTCTAAACAACCAATATAAGTATATATATTAATTAAGCACAACATGATTTTCCATTTATTTTTAGGTTGCGATTGTCATTTTGATAATATATAAAATATTATGATTTGTGCCTTTTCTTGGCTTAAATAAACACGTTCGTTTTTAAATTGTTTAAAACTGAACCAATATCTAATCCAAATACGTATTGTTTTGTATTGTAACTATTTTTTTTTATTTTTATTCAATTTGATTCGAAAGAGAGCTTCTTTTCCATAGGTCAACATTTCCAAGAGATCTGTCAAATATGTAATCTCTGTTTTTATATATGTTTAATGAAAGTCAAAGATTTTAAAGACAACTACGAATATAACTTAAGATAACATAACAGATTTTATTTTGTTTATTGTATGATCTTAGACAGAAACATATATCTTTACATACTTTACAATTAAGTCAATATACCCATTTACAATTGCAGCCCAGCAGAATCCCAATCCCAATCCGAATCCGATATCAGTCAGGCAGCATACAGCAGACAAAACGCATGTTTTGTATTAATTTTGCAAAGAGCGTCAAAGAAACTTCCAACATCAACATGAACATCAAACATCAATTCACATGCGAACAGGTTTGCTTTTCACTCACAAAAAGGGCAAAACGTGCAAGTAATCAGCAAGAGTGCAGTGCAGTAAAGAAAAAAAAAAAAGAAAAATAAAAAAAAAATACAAAAAAAAAAAAGAGAAGAAAAAAAAAACAGAGAAGGAGTAGTCAATAGTAGATACTACATACAACAATCGTCATGAATTGGCAGGCAAACAGCTGACACGCGATCCAACAGCAACATCGAACTTGCAACCCAACTGTAGATAGAGCCCAAAAAGCAATAGCAAAGATCCAAACTTGGCTCCAAACAATTCAGTTAGTTGAATTTAGTTGAGCGCCAGAACTCTACAAAGACAGAGCTCAAGCGCGGATCGGTACGGCATGGCATGGCAAAAGAATGGATGATCGTTTAAAGTGAAAGATCGGTATTCAAGTGGTAGATGTAGTAGAAGAAGTTATAGCATAAAACTCGAGGTTATCTACTTTATATATATATATATATATTTATATCGAATGTATGTGTATACATATATTGAAGAATTGGTTAAACGAATACGATTGGCTTTAAGTGAATTCAATATTGAAACGATCTAGCAGATCTTGTCTACTTCTTTGACATATCTTAAAAGCAATATTGATGAAAAGTAAGAGAGATGAAATGAAAAAGTAAAATCAACTCGCAATCTTGAAAACTTTTATCAAAAAATTAAAGACAAATTACAACATAAAATAAAAGTGAACTGGAAACATTTGTCAGCTGTTAAAACAAATTTTTTATGAAGAAATGTTAATGACTTTTTGTTGTTTGTTGTTCTCTTTGCTGTTGTTGTTGTTGGCTGTTGCTGTTGGCTGTCAGTTGAACTTTTCAATTAATTTAAAAGGCCCTCGACATTCATTTTCGCCTGCCCCGCATAGATCTTATCGTCATGTCATAAAACAAAACCAAACCGAACCAAAATATAAAAGTAACAAAAAAAAAAAGTTTCAAAAGAGTTCTCAAGAAAGTTTAGGAAACAAACGGTTCATGTGGTGTTTCTTTTCTCCCTCTCTCTCTCTCTCTCTAGGTTTTTTGTTTTTGTCTATTTTAGTAGCATTTTTTACGTGCCACAGCCTAAAAGGTGTGCCAAAGTAAGAAGCTAACCAAAAAATAAAACCGGGGCATTACCAGCCCGCGGGGGTTTCAATTTTCTGCTACCTTTTGCTTTTTTTTTTTTTTGTTTTGCCTAACTGAGAAACAGTCGTAATAACTCTTTTTCACATTTATTTATAATTTTCTTATATATTTTTTTCTTTTCATACTTTTTGTTTGTTGTTTTTGAGCCTGACATTTGAAACCTGAAATAATGAAGTTGACGTTAAAGTAGTTGTTTCTTTTTTTTTTTTTTTTTTGCAAGTTTGACATTAATTGAAATTCAATGCGCAGTGGTATATGTATATAGCGAGGGAGAGAGGGTAGGGGAGGACACAGACAGAAAGAAAACCGCTAACCCAACTTGACAATTATTAAGCCAGCTTCCTTCTGCAGCAAGTGGAACTGGGAGGAACAGGTTGCCATCAGTATTTTACAGTGTAGTGCAAATTGCTTTTCCTCACAACATAGAAGAACCCCATAAACAGAGGGCTGCAAGCGAATATTGGCATTGCCATGCCATTCTAATACCCTAGATAATTATTCCCCATGAGAGAACAACTAAATTATATATTACAGATATATGCACAGTTCGAGGCCACGCCCCCTTAATAAAGCAATATTTAAAAGGGAGTTCCGCAAGAAAAGGAATGAAGTGGGATAAAGAAATGTTTATCACTTGATTTTAAAAATATGCTCTAGATTTTGTAGAATAGTTTTATAAAAGTAATCTACCCATTTTTAGCAAGGGTATAAAGAAAAACGGAGCAAGTTTCAACTAAAGTGTACAAGAGATGGAGGAAGAGAAACCACTTACGCATAACTGTAAGATAGACTTGAGGAAAAACAGGATTTCTTTTTCTTTTTTTTTTTTGCAAGTGAAAGAATGCCAACGAGTGAGTGAGATAGAGAGTGAAAGAAAGACAGAGAAGGGAAGAAATTATGTGTATTGGCCGCTCCCCTTATCAGTTAATGAAAATTAACTTCAAGATGGCATAGAAAAAGTTTACTGGCCTTTCGATTTGTGTCAAAAACAAAATAAATTTCAAATGTGCGCAAAAAAAGAAAAAAAATAAGAAGAAAAAAAAAACCAAATTGGAATTTTTCCATTAGCCTGTAAGACCAAAGCAAACCTCTTAAAATAGTGAAAATCATGTGGAGAGCTGAAACTTTAGCTGCAACTTGTCAAACATGTTTCCCCCCTCGATAACCCGCTCTACCCAGTGGCATACCATACCACCATGTGTCCCCTTCAGGCTTAGACTGCGGCATTTGGAAATGCATTGTGCAGTAAACAACAACAACAACAACAACATCAACAATATAACTGTGACTCGTATTAATTTTCAAACAAACCCAAAAGAAAAATCTGAAAATGTAAAAAATGGTTCATCCTCAATAGAAATGACTGTTTCATTTAGCAATTAAAGAAGAAGCCGACGCTGCGTCAACTTAGTCGTCGTCGCTGTCATTGTCGTCATTGTCATCATCTTCATCCATCCCATTTTGCCCAGAGCTGAGATGGAGGAGGATGTACTGAATGCCCTGCAAACTCGCAGTGTTTATCTATCTGGTGGCTTTGATCGCCAGAAGCGAATCATATTCATTGTAAATGCATTTAATGATCTACAATTGTGGAATCGTCGATGTTTGCATTTGGCTTTGGACTATCTCAAACGTTCGCTAAGGTGAGTTGATAGCAAAATAAAAATGGAGAGAAAAAGAGTGGGAATTATCGATAAAAAGATAGTACAAAGGGAAAGAAAGAAATAAAAGAATAAAGGAATGAAAAGTGCCGCCAGCTAATTAACATATGGCCGAAATATGCAAATAACCCGCAGATGATATACGCTTTTTACATTATATTTTAGGCTTTTCATTAGCCATGGTAGTAGATAGATAGGCAGATTGGTAGGAAGGGAGAAGACTTAAGAGCTATGCTGATAGTTAAAGATGTTGACAATATCTGCCTATTCATATGCTAATCTATTTAAGAACTTTTAACTGTTTGAAGGCAAAAGATATTTTTATAGAGTTTGACAAATTTTGATCGACTATTAATGGGTAAAAGATACAACCAAGAGACACTCTTTATTTTAAAAAGAGATTCATATTTGCATAGTAAACTAAAACGTATTTCGAAACTAACTAAAAAATTATGGAAAAATACTCACCGAATATAGAAAATTTGAGTTAGTAAAAAAAAAAAAATTACAAAATATCTTAAAAGTATTTTATGTGACTGAAATGTTATGGAAAACTATTTAAGATGCATTGGAAATGTATTTTACCCTAAAAAGATTAAGAAAAATATTTATTTTTAGGCACATCAATTAGTTTTTTCTGTCTGGCTTTAGATGATTGACCCTATTGGAGACTCAGTTATGTATATATTTAGATGATAGATCTATGATCTTAACTGATTGTTAGTGCTATTGTTTGTCTAGTTTTCATTTGTTTATTAGCAAACAACAAGCAAATTATTTAATTTTATGAGGCACAATGAAAAGCTTAGAAACAAAATGAATTATGGATACATTTTTTATAGTGATCAATCAAACTGGCATTAGGTCACAAAAGAAACAAACGAACGAACCAAAACCAAACTAAAATAAACCAAAAGTTGTTAATTAAAATTTAAACTGGCAGTCCAATCAAGCTCTGTTTCCTCTTCTTTTTCTCTCCCTCTCTAATTCTTTTTATCATTGTATCTCTCTCTCTTTCTCTCTCTCACTGACAGTGCCTCGATCTTGCAAAACGGTGTCAGCGTGATAGTAAATGCCCAAGAGACCAGCTCCCGTATATCAAGGCAACATGTGCGTGAGATCTATGCTTTATTTGGTGGCGATATTAGCGTCGATTTGTATCTAGTCAGATCGGAGGGTTTCTGGGAGAAACATGTGGAACCTTGCGCAAAATCTCAAATCAAAGGCGAGGTAAACAGCTTTAACCTAGTTTTTCCATAATTTTCTTTTCATTTTATTTATGCAAATGAGAGAATAATTAATTGACTCTTTCCCCTTTTGTAGCCCTTGGTCTTGTCAAAGGCACGGCTGGGCAAGTTTATAGAACCGCACAATTTACCCGAGGAACTGGGCGGTTACCTGCAATTCAATTATGATCTGTGGCTGCAGCAGCGCAAGGTAAGCGAAATTAACTCAATTTAACTAAATTTGAAATTTTGATTTCCATTTTATTATAGTCAATTGATGAATTCACCAAAGCTCATGCCCAGACATTGGCTGCCATGGAGCAACTGTTAAAACTTTTAAGTGGCCACAAATCCCTGAGACCAACGGAAGCGGATGTCGAGTTAAAAAAGTGCGCCCAGTTGCATACCCACGTTCAGAGTAGTATTGAGTCAGCGATTGAAATGGGTAAGTGTATCAATGTGCAGCAAGTTTGTTGCCTCAGTCTTTCGTTTTGTCATCGAACAACGGATGAGGTA
Organism: Drosophila emarginata; assembly: GCA_037075365.1. NCBI lineage: Eukaryota > Metazoa > Arthropoda > Insecta > Diptera > Drosophilidae > Drosophila > Drosophila emarginata. The sequence continues at coordinate 1,212,247 of JBAMCD010000283.1, forward strand.
GAAGAGGTCTGACAGCAATTAACATAATTCCAATGCCCTCAACGCCGACAACAAACGCAAAAATTAAAAAAAAAAAACGAGTTGGCACTGAACAGCCATGTGATAAGTAAATCACAACAACATTGAACACTTTTTTCGTGTTTTTTTTTTTTTGTGCGTGTTTCAATTAGAAATCTAAAAATGGAAAAAAAGAAGTTTGCTAGCTAAACTTGTTTCTTTTTTATATTTTTGCGTATTTCACCTTTTATTTATGGTTCGTGCCCGTTTCGAACAGATTGTTTTTGACACTAAATAACATTGAAATGTTTTTTTAATGGAGAATTTTAAATTGAGGGCTCTAAGGTAGAAAACACTTTAAATCTCCAATTTTAATTGTTCGCGTGGGCTAGACTTTTTTTTTAGTTTGTTGAAATATAAACAGCTTTTGTCTAAAGCCAATAAATTTTTGTAGACAGCAAACTAAATATATATGTTTAGCCTAGCTTTATATAATTTTGTATATTTATTCTAAAATCTAAAAAAAAAAAACAAATTTAAAGTTTTCTCACAAAAGTTTTTTTTTGAAAATTTGATTTTATCTGAAAAAAGTACAAACATTTTCTAAATCGTTTTATATGTATTAATAAATTTATGATCATAAATAGGAAATATATTCTAAGATAACCAAAAACGTTTTTTTTTAGATACTTTTACTTTTCTATGAATATTTTCTAAGTATGTTGTTCTTTATTAAGTATTATTCTAGAATATTTTGCTTTACTTTCGTGAAATAAATTTCAAAAATTAGGTTAATAGTGAGGGTGAGAATCTATTCTTTCATTAAATAAAGTTATGACAGACATAGTTTTAATGTGAATATATCCAGATTACAGGCGTGATTCTAATTCATTAAACATTTAATTGAAACTTCAAGCAGTCATTTCTAAATTATTTTACAAATCAAAACGTCAGAATCTCAAATTACATTCTCCAATTAATTTGACCTTCTGTGTTTTTTACGGCTTCAAGTTAAAAAGAAAATATTTGCGGTCAGCACAAAAGAATTTGCCATCATCATTAAATTCAATACGTAAAGTTGATCAAACTTTTGTTATACAGTGTTTCACTTCACAACTGTGGCAATTGTCATCATTTTGAATACCAAAGTAAGCATACAGACAGACAGTTATTGTTGTTGTTGTATGGCGTGGGTGCGACTATAAAAAAAAAACAAAACAAAACAAAAACAAAAATCGTGACCTTTCACTTAGCAATAAAAGCCATTGATGCGCAACGAAACTGCCACATGCCGTTCCATCATCAAATATCTAGACTAGACTGAGTGACTAGACGGACCAGGAAGGGATTTCACTTTTCACCAAAAACAGACAGAAAAACGAAAAAAGTAAACAGAAAACGTAACTCAACCTCTGCTAAAATGAAAATGTGTTAATAAAGAGGCTTTCATTGAAACTAATGCGACAACCTTTTTTTTTATTTTTTTTTTTTTTTTGTTTTCTCTTTGCTCAGGTAATGCGATCTTGGCGCGCTTCAACGAGGTCTATGAAACGCCACAAGCGGCCGCACCTGCTGCTGCTCCACTCACAGCAGTAACATCAGCCAAAGCAACACCACCAATAACAACAATAACAACAACAATAAGAGCGACCTCTCCCTTTTCAACAAACGTCGTTAAACCCGCACTGCCACCCGATCTCGGCTGCGAGCGTACCCGCATCGAGTTAAGGCTAAATGAGATCGAAAAGAAACAGACAGCCATACGAACCGCTTGGCTGGAGTTGCTCAGATCGTTGCGCGAGGCACGCGAGCTAAGTACTTTGGAGGAGGGTGTGGCTTTTGTCACCAATTGGATATTGCAGCAGGCGGAACAGCTGCTTAGCCGCCAACGTAGCGTTGGCAGGGATGTACGAGCCTGTGAAACATTACGTGCGGCACACGATCAATTGGAATTGGAATGTCGGGACACTTATGGCTGTTATGCTGAACTTTTATATAAGATTGAGCAATTCATTAAGGAGCGAGCAGAGAAATTATCAGTGTGTAAGGATTTATTATCCCAACGTGATTTCATGCAGTTTGTGTGCCGTTCGTTTGCCAAACGTTTGGAAAGACGACGAAATATATTGTTAACATCATTGAGATTTCATCGTTTACTCGATCAATTTGAGGAGCTTCTAATCACTGGGCAACATGTAATGGATGTAGATAGTAGAAAATTGGATTGGCCAGAGGCTGAACAAATGCTTATGCAATTGAAAAGTAATCAACAAATGATGGGTAAGTCCAGATAACAGATAAAAAAATGATCGTGATATATATTTTTCATTCGAACTTGTTGCAAACCGTTTACAGCGTATATCGAACGCGAACTTGTTCGAGAGGGGGAAAAACTGAGCGATATGCTGGCAATGCCAGTGAAAGATGCCTTGGGCCGTGACCTCCAGCTGGACTATAGCAACGACATTGCCCAGCTGCGACGACAGCTTGATACGAGTCGTGAGCGCCGACAGCTGTGCGGACAGCGTCTGGCATTGCAGCGGCTCACCTTGGAGCAGGTGACCCACATCCATGCCTACGAGGAAGATGCTAGACGGGCACTGGATTGGCTGGGCGAGTTGTATGCAGTGTTGTTGCGATGTCACTCACATGTTGGCTGCAACATACACGAAATTCAGCTGCAAAAGGATGAGCTGCAGGGTTTCGAGGAAACCGGACGGGTGAGTTTGTTTGTTGTGTTATTTTTTTTTTTTTGTATTTTTGTTTTTATTTGGGGGCAAGTTTTTTTGGACTAACTGTTTAACCGCCTACTTCTCTTCCTCTTTCTTTCTCTCTCTCTTTCTCTTTTCTCTTGTTTAGAGCATTTACAACTATGGTTGCCAGTTAGTGGAAGCATCGCAGACTTTGCGTCTGTGCTGCAAATTGGCACAGGCTGAACCCGAACTCATTTCCCAGCAATTGCAGCACACCTGGCATAGCCTTCAATCGATTGCCCAAGAGCAAATGACCCGACTGCGTGTCTCAGCTGTATTTCATCGTAGTGTTGAGGCATACTATCGACAATTGAGAGAATTGCGACCTCTGCTCACCCAGGAATTGGCCACACAACTCCATCAGCAACAGCGTCAGCAACATAATCGAAGCAGCAGCGGTATTAGCAGTGATGCGGATGTGGATCTTTCACCCGAACTATCACCGGTATATAAAACATTGGGTGAATTGCCAGCACGTTTACAGCGTCACTTAATGGCCCGGGAACAGCTACTGGTGGAAGTGGGTCGCATGGTTAGATTGGGTAGACTTCTTAAGAAACGTCTCAAAGAGCCATTTGTCTTGGACACTTTAACCGGCAAGAGGTAAGTGTAAATCTATTTTCTTTTTTTTTCTGTTTTTAACAGCAGTTGCGTGAGTGGCCAACAAGAATCTACTATCGGCTGAAACTCATTCATTATGCTTCACACATAAAGAATGTAATCACGTAAAGCAAATGTCATCCATATGAAAGAAGGCCGACAACAACGATTTTCACTCAAATCTCTTAAAATACACTCAAAGTTAGTCGCAAGCAACAAAAACACACAAATACAAAGGAACAAAAACGAACAACTAATAAGTTCTTCTAAGATATACAACAACTAAATCAAGACAAAAATAATTATCAACGAATTGACAATACTCTACAACTAAATGAAGATCTCTTTGATTTACACCTCTTCTTAAATATTTTTCTCTGTCACTTTCTTTCATGATTTGAAACCATTTGATATATTTGTTACCAAGTTCTTGTTGTACTTCAATTACTTTTAGGCAAAAGGGTATAGATATAATTTTTGACAGAATAAAACAAATGACAAGCATACTAAAAAAAAAAAATAAAAAAAAAATAGACACACTGACACTAAGAAAAAAGTAAAGGCGACCGAGCGGACTTTTCCGTCGTCCACAGCAACCCATCCAATCCATCCGACAGTCTATTTCGGTGCGTGGTCCAGCACAGTGCGTGACGGGAACGGAGAAAACGGAAAACGAACAAAAAGCACTAAAAAGTGGCGCGTCGGTTTCTATATTTTTTCTTGTTGTTGTTTTTTTTTTGTTTGTTGGTTAATACGTATACATTTATATATATATAAAACCGAGACGAGAGCAACTGTCAAATTGTCAAATTAATGGAACATTCATAAAGAAGAGGGAGTATACCAGATAGTTCCCCGTAAAACCAAGTGGCAACCGCTGGAAAAAAAAAAGCGAAACGAAAAGAAAAACGTGGAACGTGGAATTGGGTCAAAGAGTGGCAAAGATTTTTGGTGTTAATTTTAGAAGTGTCTTCATGTCCCCATGCTCTAAACCAAAAAGTGAATAATTATAATCTACAATTATCGGAGTGATTGGCCTCGAGCCAAACGCGTGTTTCAACTATTGCGTCAAAGTAATTGTTCATCCCTAGGGAGGCGCCAATAGAAATTGACGGGGGTCCAAAAATGTTTGCCAGATTTCGTAATTTGTTTGCCAAAACGAAGGCCGAGGAGGATGGAGATCAGGGTACAATGCCGGAAGTGCCTAGCATTGTCGTTGATGAACCACCCAAAGAAGATGAGGAGAAGGAAACACAACAAATTGTCAGTCTAACAGTTCATAATATTACATCTTGCGCACCATTGGCCACTGAGGAAGAGGATCTTAGTAATGGCCATGAGGAAAGCCTAAGTGGTTCCACGAATGAGTTATCAAAACTCTTGGAAGCCATCAATGAATCAACTAAATTGCCCGAATTAAGCAGTGAAGATAATGAAACAAACGAGGAAGACGAAGAAGATGACGAAAATGATGACGAAGATGATGACGAAGATGATGATGATGATGATGAAACAGCAAGTACTTCTAGTGTTAAAACGAAAATAGCCAAAGCTTCCATAGAACGTGATATTATACTAGAGGAAGACGAAGAGGAGGAGGAGGAAAAAGAGGAGATGAACGATATTGTGCAGTCATCCAATCTTCATAGTCTTGACAAGATAAAGGCTCTAATACGCAATGATAGCGAAACTTATCCCCAAAGTGATTATACAGATAATGAAACCGAAGATCCAACGCCTTCCCACTCACGCACTGCTTCAGTAGACTCTACAGCAGGTGCTGGCCTACAATTAGATAATTCACATTTACCTCCTGATTACAGTGTTGTTGCCGATGAATTACCATTGGATAGCAGTCCAAGTCCCTTGCATGACAGTGGCCGGACCAGCAGTGCGGGCAGTGAAGTTCTCAGTGGTGAAACTCCGCCACCAGCAACACTAAAAATTTTGCCCACGGGTACCAATGAGTTAGCCTGCGCTGCCATTACCCATAAGCTAAGCGCCATTGCTGAAGTGGCTGAATCTTTGGATGCAGTTATACGCGACGTTCAGCATGAGGGTGTAGGACATGGCACAAATAATAATAAGAAGCTGGGTACTATTGAGGTAAGTGATACGTTACAATTTAATTTTCTTTTATGGTAAAACACTCACTAATGAACTCTTTTTCTTTTATATAATAAATCAAGTTCGTGTTCACCCATTTTATTTTTTGTTAAGTAATTATGATAAGCTACACTTTTTATACCCTGTACCCATAGGGTAAAAGGGTATATTAAAGTCGCTAAAATGTATGTAACAGGCAGAAGGAGAATTTTCCGACCCCATAAAGTATATATATTCTTGATCAGTATCAATGGCGAGTCGATTGAGCCATGTCCGTCTGTCCGTCTGTCCGTCCGTCTGTCCGTCCGTCCGTATGAACACCTAGATCTCAGAGACTATAAGAGCTAGAGCAACCAAATTTGGTGTCAACATCCGTCTGTTGTGTAGACAGGTTAAGTTTGTTTCAAATTTTTGCCACGCCCACTTCCGCCCCCGCAATTTGGGAAAAACCTATAACTAGGGCAATATTAAACATATCGTATTCTTATTTGGCATGCACATTAATATAGCCAAAATGCACCAGCTGACCGAATTTGACCAAAATCGGACAATAATTATCGGAGATATACGTATTTCCGTTTTGTACTGAAACGCCCCATGCAAAATGGGCTGTTAAGTGTGAGCGAGATAGCATGCGTTTGCTGTTGCTGCATGGCAAGCAGTGCAGTGTTGCTGTATGGCAAGCAGTGCATGCTAAGAGATTTTTTTTTGTAAATTGATAGCGATTTTGATTATTTTTGACTTTATGGGGTACTTTTACTTGGTACAGGGTATACTCAATGTCGGCAGGGACGACTTGCTTGCTTCATTTTTAGTTTAAATAGAGTTCAATTTCAAGTTTAGTTTTTAAACTCGTTAATTTTAATATATTCTTTTTTTTAGGACTGGCAATCCCGTTCCACCGAAGATGAATCTTTTGCAACTGCCTCTGAGGGAAATTTCACACCGAATTCACACTCATCATCTTTTCAAACAGCCTCTGGACGTACCAGTTCCTATATAGGGTCTGCTAAGAATTCTTTTGATGAAGCCGATGATTCGACACTAAGCACATTTGAGATACCAGAATTACCACAATCGCCAGTGCACAATATGTCTTTTGATAGCTCCGAATTGAGCTATTTCTCAGCTCAACAGCCGATGGCGGTCAAAACGGATGATCAGGATAGTGTGGCTGGTGTGGCCGATTTGCATAGTCAAAGTGTGACACCCACACCCGATGATGAGCAACAGCAACAGCTGCTGCATACTATGCCACAACCAATCGAATCGGATAGCGAGTTAGAAGGATTTGGTTTAGCTTCTGGCATTACCACAGAATTGGCACCCAGTGTATCCACAGCTCAAACGCCGGAGGTGAGTGCGCATTGCCGCAATATACCAGCAGCTCAAGCTCAAGCTCTTGTTCCTGCTACTAACCCCAACGAAACGAAACCGCCTGCATCATGGCGACGCAGCAAATACTACGAAAATATAACTAAACAAACGATCAAGGGATTTCTTTGAAAAATCTAAGAGACAGAAATTAGAACTATTTCCTGCCCATTTCTGCCATGCCTGCTCAATTAACAATCCTCGAACCATTTGCTTTTTCATTATTCTTGCCATTCATTAAAATTAGTTGGCATATTATTCATGTTTTCTTCCATCATTTGTATTCGTTTTTTTTTTTTTTTTGTTTTCTGCTCTATCTGATCTAAAAGTCTATTTTAGCTCATGAGCTAAAAGAAATATCTTTTGGCTTTTGTTTTTTTTTAAATGTGTTTTTTTTTTGTGCATGTTTTTAGTTATATTTTAAATTATATTATGTTAGCGAAAATTTAGTTTTTAATATATTGCTTGCAAAATTAGAGAATTCCAAAATATAAAATTATATAAATACATATATGAAAATTATTTATTATACAAATTTAGATATTTTAATTTAATCTTTAAATTGTTTCTCTAAACAGTTTGGCCATTAACCTTAAATTCGAAATGTTTTAATATCTACAAATTCCCTTACAGTCACAAAATATATAATATATAAATTATATAAATTAATCAATAAATTTTAACTAATTTATGAAATCGTATCTTTGAACTTAACACTTTTCAGCAAAAGAAAAAAAAAATGGAAAAGAAAATCATTCCAAATGGCAGCCGCATTCTTTTTATAGATATTGTTGCATAACTTTAGGCGGGCATCAAAATGAAAACTCATTGAAAGATGTGCAGATCTCAGGGCTGCAGATAACAATACTTTTCTTTGGGATCGGTTCAAAGCTTAAACTTGGCTTTCAATTATTAATTCAAGTTAAATATTTAATCTTGCTGTGTTCATTGTTCCATTCTGTGTTCTATGAAAAATATGTTCAGTTTTGAATCAAGATGATTCCTTTAAATCCTTTGGTTTAGTTTGCGCAAATTAATTGTTTGATCTATTTTACTTTGAAATTTTTAATCTTAATTCTGTGTAGTAAAATATTTTATTTTATTGTTTTGGATTTTGTTCCAAAATTCCTCTGGCCTTTTTTTCTGTTGTGGTCTAAAGCTCTTTTCACCTCAAAATTTATGAATATTTCCGGTAATTCTCACATTTTGTTGCTTTTATTTTCTAGTTGTACATTCCCTATTGTTAACATGCCAAACTCTGCTACACTTGTGTTCAATCAACTCAAAAGATTATGTATTTGCTAAAGACATGTGTAAAAATCATTTTAACGCCTGACCGAATTGTTTATGTATAAATTTCAATTGCTAAACGTTTAAATACTCTATAAATGAGAGTATTGGCAATGTAATATGATTTTGACATAGTTATAGTTTATATTAAAGAACTATATCACATAGTTCTTAGAACACTTCTTTTTGTTAAATGTGCCAAATGTCAATTTGATGCGTAAGATGATGCATGTATTGTGTGAAAGGAAGTTTTCATTTTTCAATGTACTGCAATGGGGCAGGGTATTTGTAGCTCGTTGCATTAAAGTTAAATTCGATTCAACATAAATATGAACTCTGTGGGTGGTTTGGTTTTTGCCTAAACACTTCAAGTGCTGCTCAATTATGAGAAATGTGATATGTCAAAAAAAGGGGACAGCGGGTAGGGCTGGCTCTCTGGGTATATGAGGGTCGTTCGAGTATCTCATTAATCTCAATTAAAATGCAATAAATAATTTCAAGTTCTATTGTGTATTGTATTGGGAGGGACTATGGTTTAGTGGGATGGGTGCTATACAATGGGAAAATAAAAGGGAACTATTAATTTGTAAATTGAAAATTTTTTTTTTTATATTTTTTAAAATCTTGCAATTTTCACACGAAATCTTATTCTTTGAAACTTTTCTTTCTTTGATTTGATTTTTGCCTCAGCGCAGATTTCGTGACGGCGCTGAAAAAATAATTCAATAAATTTTCGTTGTTGATAGCTCAACAAAAAGAAATAATAATAAGACAAAAAGTTTGATTGGAACAACTGCTGTTGCTGCTGCTAGTGCGGTGGCGGCGGCGGCTGCGGCTGCATGCAACGGAACGGCACGGCTCAACACGAACACGAGAAGAATTGCATTTCGCATACGCCTTACCGCGTGCTCGCTTCCCCATTCTCAGATGGCTAAAGTCGAAAATGTAAGGCCAAAAGCATTGCCTGCCACACGCATTTCAGACGCTCAAGTAGCGGAAAATACTTCGACGCAGTTGCTGATGAAGGAAGAGTAGTAGAAAGAGCAAGAGAAGATGGGGGAGGAGGAGGAGGAGTAGTGATATTGGTGGATTGAATGATAGGGAGCATGGGGTGTCCGTTTTGAATGCGGGCGGGCGGGACAGTTCATGGCCGCATGGGCCGCTTGTTGCCTTCTATTAAGACACGATGATGATGATGATGCAGCCAGGTTGTTGTTGCCCGAAAATCTCTTCCCCTCCCTCCCATATCCCCCTCTGTCACTAAAAATCCCTCTCTTCCTCTTTTCATTTGTGTCTTCTCTGTTGTTCTGCTATTAAAGTACCCATAGCTGCACTTGAGCACATTGTGGTTGAAATACCCTATAAAAAAATATAAATATGTGAAGTCGTTTGGTCCAATTGCGAAATATATTGAAATATATATATATATATATATATTTTGTATAAGTAAGGCAAACATTTAGTCTTTAAGAACTGCTTATTCGATAAAGTCTTTGGCATCATTTTAAATTATAATACCATTTAGACCTTAGTTTCTAAGGGCTAAATATAAATATAGAGTACCGATATCTAGAGTAGTTTTTTTTTTAATATCTTCAATTAAATCACTTCAATTTGTTTGAAAGTTCAATTTCAGCAACATTGATTTTTACAACATTGATAAGATAAGACTGTAGAGGTTTTCTCTTCTTTTAGGGTATGATGCTAGTCTATGTGTTGGATGTTTCAATTGCTGTCGCTGCTTCTTGCTATTCTTGTGATTGGTGAAAAGCCGGGCGCAGGGCATTAAAAATTGAAATCATGAATTAACGACGCACCGAATGCCAAGAGCACTTGTTTATTTATGTCGCCTGCCCTCTTCGACCGCCAACCTCCGATGTGACCGCCAACCTCGTCCCATTCCCTTTGGTAAACCCCCGCTTGTTAACTTGCCCGCAAAACCACCGGCTCTCTCTCAAGTCGAGCCGGCTTTTTGTCAAAACTAAGCTCAAACAAGCGTCGACATATGAGAGAGATCGACAAGGAGAGAGGAAGAATAAGAGAGAAAGAAAAGATGATCGAAAGCATAGGCCGAGCGAGCGAAACGGTTAAACATCTGCTTGAGGCTTCGCCAAAGAGAGAGACTCTCCCGCTTCTCTCGCAGCGATCTCAGCAGTCACTGGGGGGGAGGGGGCTAGCTGGCTGGTTGGTTGGCTGGCTAGCTGACTGTCTGGGTAAGGCCTCCCAGTCTGTGCCTTTTGGTCAGTCTTGTTCGAAGTTCGCGTCGTTCCGGTTGTTCGGCAAGCGGCGCACGGGTTCTGCTTTACGTTTTTTCCTTCTTTTTATTTTTTGTTTGTTGTTGTTATTGCTGCTGGTATTCCCAAAATATATCCTTAATTTGAGAGAGAATTGAAAAATGTGCGAATAAATTTTCCAAAAAAAAAAAAATATATATATATATATATATATAAAATATGTAAATAAGTTTATGGAATATGAACAATAAATTTTGGCAAGCAATGCGAACATTTTGCTGTCACTAGAGAGATCTTCGATCAGAACATTATTGTTAGTTTTTGGGGTTCCATAATTGTTTTTTCTCGTTTGGTTCGATTTGATTTTGGTTTTGTGGTTTTTTTCTGTTTTTTTTTTTTTTTGGCTAATGTGTTCTAAATTTATTGTTGTTGCCACAAATTTTCTCAGGTCTGTCAAAATTAGTTGGCTGCGACCCTCAAACAAAAACATAGCCAACAAATTTATATCTATGAAATAAAACAAAAAAAATCTAAATGAAATGTTGACATAGAAAATGCAAAAGAAAATACGTTAAAAAAAAAAATAATTTAAATTGTATATATGTATAGTATTCTATCTGCCAAGTTGATTCATTGAGCAATTTTGAAATGGGGAACAAACTATAGAAAATCTTAAATGAAACATTTTTTTCTTAGGCATAATAAATCGAATTATATTTAAGCAAATTTAATTCTTTCAACAAAAATTAAAAGGGAAAATAACTTTCATTTTTGAATTTTATGGAACTTGTGAAAATATGCAATTGCAAAATTTTGCAAGAGAAAACTCTTAAATCTATTAAAAATATATTTCAATAAATTATGTTGAAAGCTAATCGAAATGTCAAAGCAATTTAAGAAAAAAAAAAACTATATAAATTTGCATAAAAATTGACAAAATTTTTGTTTCGATGATATGCTTAAAGACTTAATCAAAATCATAAGAGGACACAGAAAATTACAAAAGTAATCGGTAAAAATAGTAAAAAAAATTTCTAAATTAGATTTCCCAAATTTCTTTTGACATCAAAATAAAATCTTTCTAAAAGGGCTTTATTTCCTTCTTATCCAATGCAAGCCAATATAAATATTATAGCCATAAATCTGCAAATTGAGCAAAAAGTTCCATTTATGTATAACAAATTGAAAAATCAACAAGAAAATTTTATGTTACAATAAAAGTCCGGTTTATACAGTTTTTCAAGTTCTTTTAAAGTTAACCACAAGTAAACTTTTGAAGTTTATCATAATTAATTCTTTTCTAATACAAAAAAAAAACTTTAGGAATATAAACTAAAAAAACTGTTTAAATAACAACAAACAGTTAAAATCAGAGCAATTTATAATTCCTATTTAAGTTTATCTGAGAAGTTGGGTATTCGAAAGTACGTTTAAAATTGTGAAAAAAAAAACATTCGGCAATAGGAATATTTATTTAGATACTTTTTCAGTTAGTCAATAACTAACTTTAATATTTCAAATAGATATGTTTTGTTGCTTTCAGATTCTTTGGCCCCACCCATTTTTCGCTTTAGCATATGTGTTTCCAAAAGGCATTTCCTATATTTTACTTGGCGTCGCATACTGTAAACTTTTATAGTTTTTGTTCATTGTTTTGTTGGTATTATTTCTTAGATACTTATTTTTAGCTTCAAAAAAAAAAAAAGAGTACAATTAAAATAGTTTACATTTACGCTGGGGCAGTCAGTCAGTCAGCCGGCAGCAGCATCAACCAGGAGGCTATTAAAAATTTGAATTAAAAGCAAGATTACCTAATACAAAAACGACGGCTGCTCACACTTGTATGAATACGTATGCGTATACGTAATATTTCAAAAATACACCTATAAATTGGAATAACAAAAAATATTGAATAGAAAAACTAACAATTTCTGCCAATGCAATTGGCACATGTTGTTCATCTCCCCTTCTAGCCCTCTCTCTCTCTCGCTCTTTCTTTCTCTGACTCTATGTCTTTTGGTAATGTTCTTGCTCTCAAAAACAAAAAATGTATCTTTGAGATACAAATGATTAGCTTGACGCACATCCGCGAGTATCTGGGGTAGAACAACAGTTTAGACGAAAGAAAACGCAAAAATTTTACTCAATAGTTTTGTGTTAAAAATAGCGCAAATTGAGCATTGTCATCGAATTGGCCGAGAGAAGTTAGACAGGGGGCAAAGGGGCCATGGGAGAGGTGGCATATTGTACACGCAGCAGCAGCATCAAAGGCAATTTCTCAGGCTCAATATGCAAAAACACAGATACACACATAGACAATTTAGCATATACATATACAAACGCACACACACTAACATATACACATATGTATATATATATATATACATACATAGACATTGTTGTGCTTAGTGTACAATAATAAACAGGCAGAGAGCATGAAGTCATAGCCGATTTATTTGCAAAATGTTCGCTGGGAGCAAGTCAATTAATATAACCGACTATGCTATTACCCAGTAATAACATCCACAGGTGTGTCTGTCTTACGGTATATATATATGTATATATATCTATTTTCTGCCAATAGCCACCATTTAGCTATCTTTTTCAAATAAATCTATGCGAAATGTTTGACAAGAAACACATAAGAATGAACAATAAGAGAATGTTATATTAAATATACGGCAGAAAGTAGAATAGATTAAGGAAAAGGGGGCGTGGCAATAGTTTAAATAAAGTTTTAAATCATGTATGAACAAACTATGCTTAATAGAATAAAGATATCAGTCTAAATAAATTCTAACGACCTTGGACTACCCTTTTAACCCTATAGATACAGGGTATAGAAAATGTATTTTAATGTATTTTTTATTTTTTTTCGGGTTCTACGTGAGACCCGCTATGAGCTCGTCAGACGATCGCCGGCGTTGATAGCGCTCGCAACGAAACAAAATCGCAAAACGAACAAAAACCAAAAACCAAAAAAGAAAAAAATTAAAACCAAAACGAACCCAAAAACTAACATTATTTATTTTTTTTTCCTTTTCGTTGTTGTTGAAGTTGAAAAACACAAAATGTACATCAAGTAAAGTTAACTTAAAGGAGAAGCGCGCGCGTGCAAATAGAAAACAAAAGAAAACTAAACGAGAAAGATTAAAAAACGCCCACACACAAAAGTTAAAACAAACACACACACACATATACATACATACATATACATATATACAGTCGCAAACACAACATAGCTGCTAAGCCGACAACAACCGCAACAACAACAACACTCAAGATATATACATCACATCACCCGCTTCGACCATGGAACACCGCCAAACCTTAGACTCATCGATGTCTTCGCTTTACTCGGCTGCCTCCTCGAGTCGCCAGACCCAGCAACAACATCAGCAACAGCAATCCCAGCTAGACGCCTTCAATTATTCAGCAACAATGTCATCATCATCGCCAACGCCAAGCCAGGCTATGTCCACCACCTCGTCCCTAAGAGCCACCACCATTGGCACAGTTGTTGTCCGATGTGGACCTATCCAACTGGTGATAGCTCTATTGCAAGTGAGTTGTAGCCATCAAACGAAAAGCTAACATAGATGCCAAGCTTATATAGTATCCATGTAAATACATATATATATATATATATATGTATATATATGGAGCCAAATAAATGTAGAGTAAGAGAGAATGAAACAAAGTAGCTAAAAAATAATGTAGTCAAAGGGCTTAAAAAGTAACAATTTTACTATGTTTTATAGAAAAATTTAATTAAATTCAATTAAAAGAAACATTGCATTGCAGATGATAAGATTACGTTAAATTTTAGTTTATATTACAATTAGAAAATCTTTCTAAAGAATTGTGAGAATTTTCATAATTGCAGCAATCTTTGGCCTTCGGTTATTCTACATTTTTCTGGCTATTGATAATGCAAAAAACAATTATTTGCAGATCCGTTAAATTTGCTCCCATTCTTAAGACATACACAAAATTTCGCCTGATGATTCATTCTCTATCTGTCTACAATCTGTCATTGAAATTTTCTTTTTCAAAAATAATCAATGAAACGTATGTTGCGATCATTTTGCTTCTGACGTCAGTCACATATGTTGACATAATATATAGAAGAATATAGAATAAAGGGAATTCTAATTCTATCAAATTTGCCTTGGATAAATGTAAATGAAAATTTGCAATTAGTTTATATATGGTAGAGAGAATCAACATTTATTTTTTTTTGTTTTTTGGCAACGTTTAGAGAAATAGCCATAAATTAATATTTCACAAGAATTTCAATTATGCCGCGTACCAAATAAACAAATAGCTAAGAAAATCAATCTAGAAATAGAAATGTATAGAAAAATCATTGTTTGAAGTCTAATTCAAGTCTAAACTAATTTAGAAATTATTTAATTATTAAATTAATTGTTCGACTTTGATCGATCGTGTTAGATGACATTTGATAACGATTTGAATATTTCAATCACAATTATCAATGATTATTTAAAAAAAAATATTTAAAATTTTTATTTGTTTTTCTTGGGTATTTTGTTTGCTTGTTTCCAATTCTGGCCCCTTGAGGTATAAGTCAAATATTTGTCTATTAACGCCACATCTATGAAACTAATAATGCCCAAAACTGGATTTAAACCGGCTTCAACAATTTCCGCGCCAATTAGCACAAAATACAAAAACCCGAAACAAACTGAAAGCAAAAAAAAATACACAAAACTAAATAACGAAAGCAAAAGTTGTGTTGTTGATAGCAGTTATAAATATTTCAAACTACATAAAAACAAAAAGGTTCAAGGTTGTTGTCTGACATCAGCAGCAGCAGCAGCAGCAACAGTAACAGCAGTGTTCTAACGTGACAAAAGAAATGTATCTGCAAGATACTTTTTAACAATTAGGCGCAGCTGCTGACTATCTACCTGCTGTTGGTGTCTGTCGTCTGGCTCCAGAACCACAGAATCTCTCCAAAATGCAGAGAAACTTTTAGGCCCCGTTCATACATACACACAGATACGCACACACACACACACAGATGTAAGTATATGCCTGTGTGTGGGAATTGTAAGGTAAAGGCCTCAACTTGAGATTGTTTGAACTTGAGTTGGTTTTTGGTTTTTTTTTTTTTGGGTGAAGCTCTACAAGTTTTGATGTTCTCTCTGGCCATTCAATAATTATAGGCAGCGATGATTTTTTTTTTTCATTTTTAATTTTTTGTTTCTGGGTCTTTTGCCACTTTTTCCACTTCTTTCTCGTCTTGTTTTTGTTCATTCAACCACTTTGTGCCACTTTTTTTTTCGACACACAAAAATAAAAAGTAAAACGAAAAAAAAAAAAAAATTGAACAAAAATTTCGCCTCATTTCCCATTCTTAAAATGCTCCTCCATGTGTTAAACATTTGATTTGATTTACAATTTCTTGCTCCTCCTTTTGAAACTTATTATACCCTTTCATAGAAGCATTTTCATTTGATTTATAAGTTTGTCAAAGCAATAATAATTATATATTGTAAGTAGGAGTAGTTGAAATTTAAAATACATTTCAAAAGTCTATCGATTTTATCGTATAAAAATGGTCTCAAAATAATTCTTGTAGGAAAAATTTTTTTTAATCAAATTTAATGCATTTATATATGTATATATTACATATATAGTACTTGTTCAGTGCAGATTAACTAAATTTTGGTACAAAGTAACTTCAGTTAAGGCAAACTAAAAATACTTATTATTATCATGTTAATTATTCTCACTTTCATATAAAGCACAGAATTTTGTTTGGCAAATGTAAAGGGTATACAAATGTCTATGCAATTTTAAGAATTTTTGGTTTTTGTTTAATTTTGAGTTGAAGCGTCTGCAAAATTCATGAGTCAGTTGAAAACATTTTGTTTCAAGCTTTTCAACACCGAAATTTATATATATTGCTTTACATACACATACATACATACGAAATTTCCATGAAATGAAAATTCATTGAATGTTGTTGGCCCCAGCTAAAAAAAAAAAAGAATTAAAATTTCCGCTCTCCCGCTTAGATACAACAAATTAATTGAAAACCAAAAAAAATTACCTGTTGGTCCCAAAAACACAAAAAAAAGTGTTGAAAATCAACACGAGCGAGTTTCTCTCAGGTAAACAAATTAGTTGTAGACCAGAGGAAACTTGCAGGGGACCGAAATTGAAATGAAACAAAAAAAAAAAAGTAAAAATAAATATACATATTCCTCAACAATACCAAACAGATGTACAACAATAACAATAACAAAAATACATAAGAAGCGTGGCACATATATATACATACATACATAATATTCGATGAGCTCAGTTCTCTTTTTATGTTTCGAGAGAAAGGGGAATGGAAAGAGGATGTGATGGAGATAGCCAGCGGAAACTCATACAAAGTTATGGTTTTCAGCATAAGATAAAAGGAACAATAAGTTTTCACCAAGTGCGTAAACTATGCAAATATGTCAAAGTTTCTGTTAACAAATGGAACATTTCTTTTCAACCAAAAATTGTATGCAACAAATTTGTCTAACTCTGCTCGCCTCCCCCTTTCCCTTTCCATTAGAATGGATAGTTTTGCGCCCCTACTGTCTCTTCAAAAAGTTTATTTTATGTATATGTTAAGTGCAAGAATATTTAAGTTTCGTATTAAGACTTCGCAAAGACAATTTTATTTTATGTTGGATACTTTACGGATAATTTAATTTAATTGTAAACATTGACATAACATTTCAAGTTCTATTTTCTATGTTGTTGAAAGTAGACAAATGTATACAATATATATATGTATATATATATTGTGATAGGGTCAGTAAACAGAGTCACTTAAGCAGGGACTATGGACAATTGAAATAAAGAAATCGAAATCGAAAAAGAAACAAATCTTAAAATAACATAGATAGAGATATTATTTAACAGAAAAATTTAATGATAAATGATGAAACAAGTAACAGTTCAATTACAATTTAACATAAAATGAAATGAAATTACTTAAAGATTTCTTAATTTATATAATTGAATCCAATTATGTTCTTATGATTATAGATTTCTGTATATCAGATATACTTGAAATAAGCAATTAAATGTTTTGCTTAAGAATAATGATGCTTTTCATCGATTAACCTCGTTAAGCAATAAATAATTGAGAAATATCCGGAATGATTTTACTATATACATACATATAAGCATAGACTTGGACTAAATCGATCAAATATAGACGCAACTTTTTATAAAAATTGCTTTGACATCAAATAAATATATAGGTATGTAAGTATATATTTAAATATGTGTCATATTCCCGTTTTTCTACACCAATAAGATTACATTTTATGCCCTTAATTAATTTGTTGATTTAAACTTTCAGTTTGCCCATTAAATATTTAGTCAAGCCCATGGCATACATAATCTGGAAGACCTTCCCACATGAACAGATGTATCCAAAATTTTTAACGCTTGCTTGCGGCACAAAATTTACATTTTCCTCAAATCTTAAATCATCGTCTTGAACTGCTAGTCGTGTCTCTATCTTAATTGATGCCCATGTCTAACAAACAACTATTAAAAATACGAAAAAAAAAAAAATGAGGAAAAAAAACAAACACATACCGAAAAGAAAATCTCATTTCATTTCTTGGGCAAGAAGCATCAATCTCAATGAGTTTTGGTAAGATTTACGCAAAGTCTTACATTTTTATCGCAATGTTCCAAAATTGAAAATAGTTTTTCCGTTTTAGAATTATTTACAAGTGTTTTTTTTTTTTTTGGCCAGCAAGATACATATGCAATGGAAACTGTAACTATGTGTGTGTGTGTGTGTTTGAGTTTTTCCTTTTTGTTTCTGGCCTGCTTACAAAATGTATTCCTTGGATATATATATATATTTTTTTTGTTTTTATGTTTTCTTGGTCAAAAGCAATTAAAAGTAAGCGAAGCAAACGAGAAATAAGCTCCATAGAATATTATCATAAAGAAAACTTCAAAGAGATTTACAATATTTGTATAGCCATACTCTCTAAATAAATAGTGAATGGAGCAACCATTTCAATCCCCCATTTCCCCTTACCCCTTACCAACATTTGCCCCTATTGCACGCAGTAGATTGTTGTATCAAATGCGCGAAACTAATTTGGCATTAGCATTTGGCGAGTAACAAAACGCAATTAGGGCGAAAAAAAGTCGAACAAGAAGGCTCTTGGCCGATCTGCTCTGATTTGCGCAAAAAAATTAAAAAAAAAGAAAAAAAATAAATGGAAAAAAGAAAACTCTAATTGAATTTATGGCATTTTCATTTGTAAAAGTCGCAGATTTTCACCCATAAATTGCTTAGACATATGAGCATGTACTTAGGTATCTCTCACTCACTCACTCACTCACATACGCTCCTCTCACTATCTCTTCTTCTTCTAACTCTAGCTCTCTCTCTCTCTCTCTCTCTCTCTCTGACAGAGTGTATGTGAGTTATGTGCTGGCATTGCTTTGGGCCTTAGCGTGGGTGAAACGGCTGCAGCTGCGCAACAGCCCAAAGATACAAAGATATTCCAAGACAGACAGGGGGAACAGTTAAATAGATAGATAGAGAGAGAGAGAGAGAGGAGGGGTTAAAGAAAGCCAAGGCAAAAAGAAATGTTTACGACGCTTGGCAGGCACATAAATTTACGCATGAAAAGCTTGCGCCGCGCATACCTCCTCAAATCGCACTTGGACTGACTATACGGTACGGTACATTTCTGATGTTGATAGGAGTGGGTGAAGTAGGTGGTAGGTGGTTGGTACTTGGTGCTTGGTGGTTGTGTAGAGTACCATTGACTATCCAACTCTTGAGGGCTGCATTGTAAAAGTCACTGCCTTGTGATTTGTCACAGTGATTTATGTTTCTCTGGGTGGTTAGTTAGCCAACTGAAATGTCTCTAGTGCATATGTGTAAAAAAAAAAAACACACACACACTCACCAAAAGAGAAAAATAAAAGGAAAATAATAGAAATGTCTTTAACACGATAAAGTCTCTGGAAATGGCATAGAAATGGAATGTTATTTCTTTTTTAGTCATAAGTGATTCCTTAAAAGAAAGTACAAAAAATATAATATTACGAATTATTTTTTACAAATGTATCTATTACCAAGAATAACAAAAAATAGCTTTAAGGTTATAAATAACAAAATAATAAACAACAATAATAAATGATCTATTACTAATCTAGTTTTGTTAAAATTTCCAATTTTTTCGACTTAAGCAAATAATGAATTAATGAATTTCTTTAGCCAAAGAATATTTCTATCATCTTTCGATTGACCTTGAATTTAAAATAAATTAAACAAAAAAATGAGTTTGTACCTTTTTTTTTTTGCTAATCTTTGCCAATTTTCTATTTAATGATACGATATCATCGATAATGATTAAACCGATATAATACATTGTGACTATAAAACGCCTTTTTCCTTTCTAAGTTGCCATCCTCTTTCGATACATTTCACTTTTATAACTATCAATATCGATTCTGAACGTAAATGAAACTCATTTTAAGATTGCCTTTTTTGGTTATTAAATGTGATTTCCTGATTGAAGAGAAATTAGCTGGGTTTTCTCTCTTTTACGGCGGCCGAAACATGATTCACATGCGTTCACTCTACAATGCAGTAAAATTCATTTTTTCTTTTTTTCACAACGATTTCACCAGCGACTGAATGGATGAATGATCAAACGTATTGGCTATAAATCTAATCAATGATTGGAAAAAATTCCAACCCTAACTGACAGTGGTAGTAGTAACCAAACACCATGAGGTGGCGGCTGGCAATGTTGTCAACATCGCCAAAACGTTGAAAATAATGTATTCTATGCGCAGACGATGGATGAGATGGGATGTCCATAGAGCCATGAGGCAAAATCCGAGTTGAGCCGGTCTTTCGTTTAGTTTTTCGTTTTGGTTTTTAGCTTGGCTTGTCTATCAGTTAAATTTAATGCAACGCTTCTACTTAGCGTAGCTGACAAAACAGTTTGGCACGCACTGATTGATAAACGAAGATGGTAACTGAGGAGAAAAAGGAGGAGCGCTATGTAACCAGTGAAAGAGAAGCAGCAGATTGAGCTAAACTGTGAAGGTGGAGATGGAAATCGGTAGAGGAAAAGTAGGAGGAGCAGAAGGATGAGGATGGTGGAGGAGGTGGAGTAGCCAGTCAGGCATAAATTTGCCAACGCCAGTTGTGCGGCATACCTAAAGAAGAGGATCTCCAGTTGCTGCTGTTCCCGTTGCCATTTGCCATTGCCGTTGCCATTGCTGTTGCTGTGGTTGTTGCTGTTGCTGGTAATTACCAAACGGACGCAGGCAGCGATGGCACGTTTTCAAGTTAGAGACGCGAAAAATATATTGCATGTTTACATGAAAACTGATATTTGCCGATAAACGCTCAATGAAAGTCGCTGCTGCTGCTGCTCCGGCTGATGTTGCTGCTCCTGCTGCTGTTGTCTGTGGCTTGTGGACGCGACCTGGACCGCAAGTCGTGGCCAACAATTTGTACAAACAATTATAGAAATTATCTTTTACTTGCTTGCGAATTAAATTGAAATTTAAATTGCATTCGATGGTCGCACAGCGATTGCACCAACCAACCGAATCTGCCTCCTTTTCTTCCCTCTCTCTCTCTCTTGGTCTCCTTTTGTCTCTGTATCTCTTTGGCCACTCATAATTTCAGTTTCTTTATGGCACGGCCTGGGAAAGTGCGACCCACAAAAGACCTATAACCAAATACCGATACAGATACAAAAACTGAAACATATGGGGTATATATATATATACATATATAATATAATACATATGTGAATATATTTATAGAACTCAAAAAGTCTGACATCACATGCCATGCCATGCGCTCTCGAGAAGTAACCTTTGTGAAATTAACAACAAAAACAATAATAATATAAAGAATAATGTTATTTGTTTATTTATTTTTTTTTCTGTGGATTTTTTTATTCTGCTTTGTTTTATGACAAAATCAAGTCAAGTTTAATGGGATGTTGCCAGAGGCATGCGGCATGCTGAACGCGTTAGAGCGTGTTGACAACAACAACAGCAATCAAAGCACTAACGAGGTGTGCTCAAAATTTAAGTCCAACACCTTTAAAAATAAAACATGCAAATTACTTTTTGCAAGATAAATTTAGAAACTTAGATTTTGTAAATTATTTCCAAACTTCAAAACCTTTTCTTAAGGAAACAATTCGTGTAATTGAAATGATTTTGTTTTGTAAAAAATACCGTTTATTTTTGAGATATTGAAGAACATGAAGAATGATTCAAAACTTCAGCATTTTATTTGATTTTTTTTTTTCTTAAGGTATACTGTACATTTTTTCTAGAATATATTGTATTATCAAATTTCGTTACTTTGAGATATTATTTCGATACGATTTGTATTAATTAACCGAATAGTTTAATTAGCTAAATTTTTGAAGGAATTGAGATGGCTAATTTTACTCTTTGTCCTACTTGTCGTATAAGTAATATCATCAAATAAATTTCTAAAATTTATAAAATACATACATATATCTTCCATTATGTTTTCTAATCAGACTAAAATAAATTAAAAAAAATTATGTACAAGGTAAATGTTTGATTTTCCATATTAACATAGTTTACAATCGGCCCTGTTTTGATTTGCATATTCAATTTGGACAATACATTAATTTTGTTTGCTCTCTATCAATTTATACACACAAATGCACACATATACAGAAGCATAACATATGTACACATGTAAAAAAAATAAAAAGAGCAACAAAATACAGACACACACACAAACACAAACACACAGAGAGAAATGTTAATGTGGTTTTTATTAGTTTTGCTATTTGTAGACGTAAAGTTTTAATGGGCCCAACGCAACCACAAAATAATGGTTAGGTTATGTTTGATTTGGATTAGGATTTGTAGGTGTGCGAGGAAATTGTTTCCCAAAAAAAAAAAAAAAACCTAAATATATGTGTACATACATTTGATTTATGTCATTTTAATGAGCGAATGACAATTTGTATTCAATTAGCGGTCTTTATAGAGCACACAAATTCAAATATGCAAACACATACCCATACAACCACACAAAATACACATACACATATACACATTGTATGTGGTCAACTAGTGAGGATCTCTGTATATCTTTTACATATCTGTCAAACAATGAGGCTATTCTAAAATTTGTTAAGCAATTGATTTTTTTAAATAGGATTCAACACAGAATCATACCAAAAATTGAGTTCAAATATATCTATATAAATATTTATGTATGTATGTATATATGTAATTGCTCTAGCTAATTTGCATATATTCATGATGCAAATGTTGACAGTTCAGGGTTAATGGTAAGACAGGCAGACGAACAGTGACAAATTATGTATGTGTACATAGATTTCTCAACTACCAGAGAGATAGATATAAAAATAATTATATATTTTTCTTTCTTTTGGTTTAATATATATTTATTTAAAATTAAATGAATTAGTATTGTATGGTACTCGCATCATTGGATTTTATGTCTGTTCACTTGTTAACATCTTTGGAAATTGTATCATTTGGCTGATACTTCATTTGTTCAATGAACGCCCACTATAACATTGATTGTGGTTCGAAAGTGCTGCCAATCCTCTATATAATCCCCCCAAAATAACATCACAACAAATTAGAAAACAGAAATTCGAAATTGTCTTCATCACTTGCTTTTATCTGACAATCATCTAACACAAATCCTGTAAATCAACTGCTCAAAAGAACGCCTCCACAAATTTCTGGCATAATGAAAGAGCGCTCAGCTTCATTTTACTTCACTCGAATCTATAGTACTCCACTCCACATTATTCCCCTTGGGTCTATAGAAATGCGCAATCGCAATGATTTCATACAAACGATAAGCAATCGACCCAAGTCAAGGTAATTTCATATCGAAATCGTGTTCTATACGCTGCCACAAGGTATTAATTTAAAAGCCAAAAACGTGTTTGCCAGCTAAGCGCCTTCAAAGTGGACGACTGACTTTAACTTTTGCCTTACTCTGTTATATAGCCAATGGGGTCTATAGAGCATATTATATCATCGATGTATATACAATATATTCATATATACATATATCTCCCTAACTTCCGCCATGTGGGGATTATTACAAAACAAATCTTCTTCTAAATGTTCAAATGCACATTACAGAAAAATATTTTAACGGTTCGGTGCGTGCGGCACTTGAAATATGATTCAATGAGGTGATGGAGGGGGGGGAATTGAGCGACAGGGTGGTGATTGGAGGTAAAGACGAACGACAACAACGGCGCCCGTCCATCTGCATAATGGTTAGGGTATGGTTATGGTTATGGTCGGGCTGTTTATAGTGATGTCATGCCATTTATGGTTCATATTTCAGTTAGACAGTGACGTGATTTACAACTTTAAAGTTACGGCTTACATAGTTGTTGCTGTTGTTGTTGTTGTTTTGGAAAAATTGTCTAACCAAACGATTATAGTATTTAGTATGCATATTGAAAACTCACTCACGTTACATTGAGTCACTGAACTGGACACTCCATGGGCGCCCCTAATAGTATGGTTATTAGTATTTATTGTAATTGATTGATTACTGTCATTATTTTTTAGATAGATAATAGAAGGCCCCTTAGCAATGATCGAAAGCACAGCTGCAATTTAAAGACCTCGAAAACTCATTCCATCTCTCTCTCTCTCTCTCCCCTCTCTGTTTCTCTCTTTTATGTTCAAATTAAAAATCAATTTAATCAAGCGACAAACGATCCACTATCTAATCCCCCTTCCAACACATAAAAATTCAACAAATTAACGCCCACGATATTTTTTGTTTGGCTACTTAAATACTTATCAAATCGAAGAAAAAAGCTTTCACTCAACTCAAGTGTAGTGTACTGAAGTAAACAGTGTAGTTCTTCTCAGTATCTCCGACATGTGGCACTTTACTTCATTTCCCCCCCAACTGCATTTGTATGTATGCATGTATATATATACATACATATAATAGCATATACATATATATCTTTATCGACACATGCTCATCCTCAGCAGGAAAAACTAACGGATGCCATTACCATAAACAGCCAATGCTGACCTTCATTGCAATCAGACGAGTACGAGTTGCTGGTATTGCATCGACAACTACCAAAATTAGAAGCTGCTGTGCAGCATTGCCATCAACAGAGTTGCCTAGTTGCCTTTAAGCAGGTTTCTTTTTTTTTTTTGTTTTTCTTTTCTGTTTTACCAAAGATCGCTTTGGTCGATGTCAAGCGACAAGTTTCATGAATGGAGAATGCGATGCAATTTTACCGAACGTGACTGTTAACAGGACAAAGATGAGGGCTGTTGTGGGGGCGGGAGAACCCTTTAAATGTCCAACTATATGGAAAGCAATTTATAGATTTTTTCCTATAAGTAGTCAGTTGATATAAAGTGAAAATAGATTAGAATTTTATATTAAAAATTCAAAAAGCGTAAAATAAAGTAATCGAAAATGAAGAGCTACTGGGCCTCTGGTAAATCCTGTCTTGTATATTTAATCTGAATTAAATTCAAGAAAATCAAAACAAGAATGATATAACTTACACATTACAAATAAAATATTACATTTTTATAGATTATTTCTACCACAGCAAAGTAAAAAAAAATTAAAGCGAAACTTATTTTTGCCATCAAATATCGATCAATTTGAATAATTTTATTAAAAACGATAACCTAAAACAAAAAAATTAAAGAAATATTTAAAATAAACACTTTCATTCTTAATCATATAAAAGAAACTTTATAATATTATTTACGTCTCCTGGCAACATTTTCTTTGCAATATCTTGGTCAGATCTAGGCAAATTTTGTATAATTTTAGAAAAAAAATAATTCACTAGAATATTCTATTATGCATATTCGCTAAGAACTTTTACACATTTCAATGATTTCTCGGTCTCAAATTCTCAAATTTCCAACAAAAAATATGTAAAATCTATTTTCATTTGCCAAATGCAAAACATTTTAAAATAATTATAGTTAAAAATATATAAAGAAGAAGCTGTGAAACAAGATACCGGAATAGCAAAAATCATTAGAGAAGATTTTTTAAAGTAGCTCAAAACGAAAGAATTATAAGAAATTTAAAAGGAAACTAAAATATTTGAGAACTTAGGCAAATTAACAAAAAAATAAACTCAATCAACTGAAATTATTTTTGTCGTTTTGACAAATTGTAAATTGTTTCTTAAAACTTTTACAGAGTCCTGAAAAAATCTATATAAAAGTTGTGGAACTTGAACCAAAAATTACAGCTCTTGGTGACAATTTTGATGAATCGTTGCGCATGCAAAGAGAACACGATGAGACTCTACGTAATCTACAGGTAGGTCAATATAAACTAGTTAAATGTGAATTATTTTTACAATACGATAATTTACATTTTTTATTGGTTTAGAATCTGCCTGGACCCATGGAGGAATTTGTACAAAAGGCCGACAAATTGCTGGCCAGCAAAAGGATCAGTTCGGAGCTTGTCAATGCCATGGCCGATACATTGAACATTATTTGGCAGGATATATTGAATCTATTGCAGGATCGCCAACATATACTCTTGCTGTGCACCCAATTCCATGATAAGATGACACAATGTTTTCGTCGCATGGATCAACTAGAGTTGGCCTGCAGTGAGACGTTGCTACCCATTGAAGTGGCTAGACTACAAGAGTTCCTCAATAGATTTAAACAATTGCGCATAGACATGTTGACTGGAGTTATGGCTGCTTTAAAGGATGGCAACGAGTTGCTGGCCCAATTGGAGGAATTGGAAAAATTGGAGACATTGGATACACGGCCAGAGCACATTAAGCGAGATGCCACGCGAGCAGTGCATCAGGTTCAACAATGGCTAGAGGCTCTACATGATCGTAGAAATTCATTGGAATTGGCCTGGCAGACGAGAAAGACACAGCTGGAACAGTGTCTGGCATTGGCATTGCTTGGTAGGGAATTGATTGACCTGGAGGCAGCTCTACAGAAGGCACGACTCGAACTGAATACAATGTACAGTCTGGGCGAATGCGAACATACGGCAAATGAGATGCTTAACAAATATAGAGAATGGAAACAACAGGCTCTGATATTAAGAGATCGTGCCCTAAAGATCACAAGGGCCAAGGAGAAGGTTCAGGCTTCGGGTAATTTTGCTGGCGATGAGGCATGTGCTCGGGCCTATGCCGTTCTCAGTGGATGTACCGAACACTTGGATCTAATTGATCAACGAGAACATTGGCTCCAACAATCTAGAGAATTCTTTGGCAAGGCAGAGCATACTTTAAGTGTGCTAGAGAAGTTGGAATTGGAATTGGCGAGTGTAAAATTGCCACCAAATTCTCCAGAAAGTTATGCCATGTACTCCAAAGTGGAAAGGGATGTAAGAAATTTCACCGAAGAGCCATTACGTCTGGGCTATGGTATATTGGATGAGGTGGGACGCACTCAACAGGAAACGCTGGGTGTAAAACGTGTGCTTGATGAGCTTGAGAATCGTAAGGCATACATTGAGGGTATCTGTGCCAATAGCAGTGAGGATCAACAAAGGGTACAGAAAGCTCTCAGCGAGTTTCTTGCCCAGCACAATGAACTTTTGGCATGGCTGAGAGCCTCTGGCCAATTGCAACTGCAGCAGAGTGTCGATATGGGCCGTAATGTGCAACAGGCTAAACAATTTTTATTGCAACATCATGAGCTTATGCAGGATCTTGAAGTAAGTGCTCAAGCGAATCCTTCTTTTCATAGAGTTTATTTTTCATTAATATTTTTGCAGATCAAAGGCGAGCTAATCAATCTACTACTCGAATCCATTAAAATTCATCTCGAATCATTGAGCCCTCAGCAGCGTTACGATGTTGATTCTAAAGCTGAATCTTTACACAAACATTGGATCGAACTGAAAGATCTGGTTTTGAAACGTGTTGATAATGTCTCACTATTGATCAATTTCTTTGATCAGGCCAATGAGCTCTCTAGTCAGTTGGATCATTTGCAGCGTCAACTTCATCAGACACCTGATGAGCACAAATTGCAGTTCCTACAAGCCACCTGGTCGCAATTTGCCTCAAGCTACAATGAACTTAAAATGCTGGGACAGCGATTCATTAACCTAAAAGTCTGTATACATATATATTGATTATTATTACTATTATATAGTTTTCTAGTTTGGAATTCTCTAATGTCAGGCTATAGTTTTAACATAGGGCATGTCTTTAAAGTTCTATATATATATATACATTCATTCACTAACCGACAATGTCAGCTGCTGACAGCTTGCACATTTGCACGCCGTTTTCCCGGCTCCAAGAATCATTTTGCTGCTATTGCTGCCACTGCTATTGCTGTGCCTGCTATTTTTAGAGAATAAAATTTTTGCAGAGTTTTAGCATGGGAGCGAGTGTCTGATTATGCCTTTGTTAGGGTATTTTCTAACCAAGTGTGCTCATAAAGGGTGAAAGAAATAGTATTTTGTAATATGCAGCTGCAGGTTTTACTCTTCTTTTATGGTGTGACACATTTGATTTAAGTGTTTGCCACAGTTTTCGAGAAATTTATTGCAAAAGTTTTTCTCATTAGAAAATTGTACTTTTTTCCATCAAAAAAATGTATTTTTTATTTTTTAAATTTTTTTGTAAATTTTTTAATTCTTTTTGTAAAGAGTATTTAATTTTCATTTATTGTATATCAATTTTACCTAAGCTAAAACTAAAGGCAACAACTTCTTTTTTGCCTGCCATCACCACATCTTTGGCTCATAAATTATAAACAATATGATTCGGTTAGCCATAAACATATATTAGAAACGACAACGTCATTTTTTTCCCCTCTTAACATCTGCAGAGATATATCTTGTATATATGTATGTATACATATGTATCTATTGGGGGGAAAAACAAGGAAGAAGCGTCTCAACAGTCGCATATACATACATATACAGAGAGATATATAAAGAGAAAAGAAAAGTTTTTTTTTTTTTCTTTATTTGAAATTAGAAAATTTGCTTGTCGGTCTGACGCTTGGACGCCTCGAGTCCAAGTTGTTGCGTTTGACTCGAGTTGTGTCCATAAATAAAAGAAAGCAATTTGCTTCTCTTCTATATGCTCTATAGTTAGATAGATTTGGGGTCTTGTCTTGTCTGGTCTGGTCTGCTACTGGTTTGGACTCTAGGCTGGGTGAGGCCAGAACGCAATAGACCCTGGCCGCAGGCAGATGCGTGCCACGCGCCACGCTTTTTTTCCCCCGTAATATTCTAAACTCGCACGACACTTGAGCAAAAGAAAATCACAAAACAAAAACAAAAAAAAACGACCAAAAAGGCAAAATCAGAAAACTAAAATAAAATAAGACTCATTTCGGTGTTTTTAGTTCCTTTACTTTACTTTACTCTATTTTATTATAATTTTTTTCTTTTTTTTCCTTTATTTTGAGTTGAACTGAGTTGAGTTTCTTTAATGCTATTTTTAACGACATCGTTGCGCAGATTTTGGATCCATATCTCGAAACGAAATCCTCAGCGCAGGCAGTGGAAGAGACGCTGAACGGTTTTAGTAAGCGGCAGGTCGACGTGACGAGCAGTTTGGAAAATTGGACAACAAGTATACGAGAGAAGCGGGAAGTGGAATATCTCCTCGAGAAAGTCATGAGTGATAACGAAGAGGTAAGTGGGTTACTGCTAATGGGTTGTTCTCCCATCACCCATCAATTTTCGTTTCGTTTCATTAATTAAATACAAAATAAAATCTAAATTTATGATCATTCTTTTTCACAGACCGTTGCCAAGAGCACCCAGGTGGATACACAATTGTATCCAATCTTTAGCTCATCCAGCGTCGAGTCCAAACAACTGTTGACAACGACACGTGAAAAACTTTCCCATGTTAGCCAGGATATTGAACGGGCCCAGGATGAGATTCAGCAACGTATTCAAACCACATTGAGCATTCAGACAAAGGATCATCAATCTTTAACTAAGATCGAGCAAGTTATTAACAATTTGCGAATGCTAAAGGCAAAACTTGATGGCATTAAGTATGATTATCGCACTCTTGTCGAGAGCATATTGCAATTCTTAGAGAACATTGTGCAATTGCGGCAAGAAATTGATGAATATTTTGCCAAGCAGCAGAAGCAGCAACAGGGATCGGGATCGGTATTGGGATCGGTGGTATCGGGATCATCATCGGGTGTTGAGCGCTCCATTGCCGAGCACGAGAGATTCCGCGATCAGTGTATGGATAAATTTAGATCGTTAATTACACAATCCGAACTGTTGATCGATCGTGTGCGTGTACTGGAGCCACCGGGTGCTCGCGAAATCGACACCGATCGCATATTGAAGTTGTTGGAGAATTTGCGAATTCACTTTGAATCGAATAGCAGTGCCAGAATGTCGACACTGGACCGTCTCGAGAAGATCGAACAATTCCGCAATGATCTAGATGATATTGATCGTAGTCTGGATAGTGTTAGCAAACAATTAAACGAAATTAATGGACAGAGTGTGGATAGTTTAGCTGCAGCCAAGACAACATCGTTGGCGTTTGAATATTTTGAACGTACCATTGAGGTGAGTGAACTTTCTGCATTAAGTGTTTACCTATTAAAAGCACTTTCCTAAGATATTTTAAGATCTTTGTCGATTACAGAGAGAATTATGTTTAGTTATACAGAAAAATGCAAACATTATAAAACATCAAAGGTGATCATGATCTAGTTTTCTAAAAAAAAAAAAAAGGAAAAAAATAACTAGTAGTAGTTATTTATGTTAAAAAAAAATCGTGGATTTAGTTGATAACGAATTCAATTACTTATACTTTAAATGCAAATTAAGTTGTATATAAAACGATCAATTCAAATTCAAATTGAGATCATCAATGATCATCATAAATGGGTTTAACCTCTAATTAATTTTCTAGTGTTCAATGCCCAAGCAATTGAAATCGACGCCCCATCAACGACGCTGGGGCCTTACAGCACACACTATCGAGGTAGCATTTCTATAGATACATATATGTACATATATGCTTATACATAGTATATATAGATAGATCCAATCTGATCTGTGACATCCCTCGCCTGCATGAGGCAAGAGTTTTAGTTTTTAGTTTAGTTTTTCTTGCATTGCTTTTCTTTTACCCGGTTTAATTTCTTTTTTGGGTGGTCACAACACTCAGCACAGTACGGCACTCGATCGGTTGTGTCGGTTGCCAGTGGCTCGTGGCAGCCACACAACATTCATCAAATTTTCCAAAATAAAAACATACAGACACAGACACACAGCAGTGCTGCGTTGAGATGACATTTCAAAAATATTTATACATATATCGAAACTCTCTTCTTGTCCAATGTCCGATGTCCAATGTCTCTTGTCCTCTGTCCTATGTCCGCTGCTTGTCAGCAAAGAAACAGGCAATGGGCTTTTAAGACAGACAGCGGCAGCTGTCGTTAGTTTGTAATTAAAAACGTTTTTGGGGTAATACATGAAATACATCTTCTTGTGAATATATATATATGTATGTATATATATATATATATATATATATATGTGTACATATGTATACATGATTTTGTGAATGCTTTTCTTTTCTATTTTTCTTATTTTCTCATCTTTTTAATGCACTTCTCTCTATTTGCTGTTATAAATTGCTTTTGACGTTCTATGCTGGTTTTTTTTTTTCATATAATTTCTCTAATTTTTTTCATGTTTTTTTTTTTTTGGGGTTTTTTTGGTTTTTTATGACCAACCGGGAAAAGTATCTTTTGCTGCTTGGCTGCACTTGTGCGCGTGTTTATTTGCCTAGACATTGCCTAATGGGTTAATTAGCTGGCCAGTAGTGGAGGCTGGCTAAGAGTTATTTTTGTTTAAGGGGCCTGGGGGCTTAGAGTGGGTTGAAGGGTTCTGATTTTAAAGATTTATTTCATAAATGCGTTGTTTTTATCATAGCTACTCGAGAAACGGATTGAAAAGTTCACCGAGTCGACAAGTCAACAGCTTTTGATCAGTAATCCAGAGAGCGAACTTTATGTTAAGGACGAGCTGCGCAAGCTCAACGATAAATGGCAAAGCTTCAAGGACCAAGTGAAGCAAAAACGAAAGAGTCTCAATCAGGCAACTGAATTCTTTGAAGTAGTCGAAAAGGTAAGTTTTCAATACACTTTAGAAATTTATTTAACTAAATTATTTAAATTCATCAATTAGATCGATGCGGAATATCGTGAAATCAGTTACTTTTACAGTAGCGTCTCGAATAAAGTTCCTTACTTGCGTGATTCTGTTGAAGCCTCTAATCTGGTCAATGACATTGAAAAATATGTCACCAGTCGTGAGGCCGCCTTAAGATCTAAATTGGACAGTGCTTCACAATGTGCTCACGATATGACCAAAGTGTCGGCACTCTACAACGATGTGATGAACATTTTCCAATCGTTCATCAAACTGAAAATGGACATTAATATTGTCCAGGAGCGTTTGAGCCAAGAGCAGCGTCAGCGCGAGCAAAAAGAACGTGAGGCTCATGACCAAGCTGAGCGAGAGAAGGCTCTACGTGAGGTCGAGGCTCGTGAGAGGTTGGCACGGGAAGAGCAAGGCCGTCTAGAGAATCAACGACAACAGGCCGCATTGGAACAGGCCCAGAGAGAATTAGCTGCCCGAGAGTTATCCTTGCGGGAGCAAGCGGTACGCGATGAGGAGGCCAGATTGAACGCAGTGCGTGAACAAGCAGCCCGTGAACAATTGGCAAGAGAGCAGGCTGCCAGGGAAGAAGAACAACGTATACAGACTCTGCGAGAGATTGCCAAGAGGGAGGAGGAGATCCGTTTGCAAAGCAAACGGGATGAGGAGATACGCATTAAACGGGAGGAGGAGTCCCGTTTAAAACGTGAGGAGGAGGCCCGTATACAACGTGAGGAGATCACACGCCTGCAAACACTACGCGATCAGGTCGATCAGCAGCGCATTGTCACTGAAAATATACGTAAGGATATCCAAGTGAATCAAATATTTACAGAACTTCGGTATGCCTCTCCACTATTTATACGCCCACTCAAGGACGCTGTGACTCGTGAGGGTGTACGCTTCGTTTTTGAATGTGAGGTAACTGGGACACCAGAGCCAACTGTGGAATGGTTCAAGGATGGCATCAGTATCGAAAATAATGCCGATTACAAGACCACATTTGATAAGGGAATTTGCCGTTTGGTCATTGAGGAAACTTTTGCCGCCGATTCGGCACGCTTCAGTTGCCGTGCTTCCAATTTAGTTGGCACCTGTGACACAAATGCCACATTGGCAGTAAGAGAGAATGCCACAGAATTGCAATTGGTGCCACCGCGAATTGTACGCTTTTTGGAGAGCGGCAAAGCCACTGAGGGCAGTTCCTTCCAATTCTCATGTATTGTTTCGGGTGTACCTTTGCCCACTGTACAGTGGTTCAAAAACGATAAATGCATCGATGACTCACCCGATTATGTCATCAGTTATAATAACGGTGAGGCAACTCTACGATTCGATGAAGTTTTTCTTGAAGATGATGCCGTTTATACCTGCAGTGCCTCAAATCCGGCAGGCATTGAACACTGCTCAGCTAGTTTGATAGTGGAACGTAAGTTTAATTTTAAACAATCAGAAAAATATATTTACTATACTTTTATTGTTTGTTTTGTTTTTCTTTTTAGCTTTGGAGCCCACTGAACTGCCCAGTTTTAAAGTACCCTTGTCCAATGCCATGGCTCGTGTGGGTCAAAAAATTAAATTGGAAGCTATTGTCAGTGGCATACCGAAACCGGATATCTATTGGCTACACAATGGCAAACCGTTTCAACCACGTGATTCTAAGGTAAAATTACAATAGTTTTATTATAATTATTGAAATCCGATAAAGTTTTGAAAATGGAGTCTAAAAACCAATACGAACCTATAGAGGGCAAGAAGTTGCAAAGTAGTATAAATATCTTTAAAATATACATTTTTCATTGACTGCCCACAACATACATACTTAATTCGCCCCTGTAAAAGAATCTAAAAAAGTATTTTAAACTCAAATCGCAGTTAAATTATCTGCAAAATTCCATCCATCATTATTGATTTTATTGGTTTTATGATGACAGGCAAATAAAGTAACCATGGATGAATGCATTACGAATGGAAAATAAGAAATCTGCAAATAATTTTCATTTCATCCATGACATGAATGAGTTCAAGGAATCGTAGAAATTGCCAGAAGTTAGTTTATGAAAAAATAAATCATATTTCTATATATATATAATATACATATAATATACTTTTATACGATTTGTATTTTTTTTCTTGCCATTTCTTTGGGAAAAATTTGTACTTTTTTTCTGATGATAATTTATACAAATTCCAAATAATGGCACCCAAGTACAATTCCCCATCTGTCTGTTTGGAGGAAAGGCTATTGCCCATTTCCACACATAGATATATAGTATACTATATAATGTATATATATACTATATATACGTCTGAATGTTTATACATATATATAAGATGATTTCGTTTTTTTGCTGGAAAAGCAGCGAACAAAAAATGATATTTTGTGGTTCGTGTTGGTTTTTTTTTTGT
The DNA here is from genome assembly GCA_037075365.1 of Drosophila emarginata. NCBI lineage: Eukaryota > Metazoa > Arthropoda > Insecta > Diptera > Drosophilidae > Drosophila > Drosophila emarginata. The sequence continues at coordinate 1,246,251 of JBAMCD010000283.1, forward strand.
ATTTTTTTTTTTTTGGTAATAGAATGGGTGGGCGTTGCATGTGTTGATTTTCTATATAGTTCCAAAAGTTGGATCTTTATATAATTAATATGTTTGAATATCTTGATTTGGTTTTTGGCCAGCTGACGTCAGCAATGCGTGTGCACGCATCCATTGCCCCACAATTTGCCCCACTGTTACCCCGCTAACGAACATTGTCTCACTGTTGCCATCATTAGATAGAAACAGCCATCAGAAAATTCAAGGCAAATATTTTAAAAATACGCCGACGCATTAAGATACATATGATGGCTGCTGCTGCTGCTGCTGCCGTTGCATCTGAGGATTATAAATTGCAGATTCAAGCAAATAGCAAATTGCCTGCCATATAATAGCTGCAATATTTTTATATTTTTTTTGTTTTTTTGGCAGCTTGATCCCGTTGCCGATCTGTGGCATGGCGAATCCAATTCACCACACCTAACCACCATAAGACTGTCTGTCTGTTTATCTGTCTGCCATGTCGGTTGTCCTCTTGTTGGGGGGCGCTGTGGCAGACAATTTGTTTATTGTGGGCGCCAACATTGTATTTGACTGTATGAGTGTATATATTAACTCATATGAATATGTATATCTATGAATACATATACATATGTACATACATATACACATGCGAATCGTATAAAAAATTTTTGAAAATTTTGCAAAAATGATTTCACTGTCGACACTTTTAATTGCCGCCTTGTTTGACAAAACGCCCGTCCAACAAAAAAAACATGATCTCATTATAAGAATTAAGTCGAAATGAAACGATTTCAACAATTTCAATTTAAACACTTTTGTTCAAATTTAAAAGTTTTCTATTCTCCAATTAATTCCATTGAACACCTGTATAGAGAGATAGAAGAGAATTGGGATGCTTCCTGCAATTTGGGGCAAAACAAAAGATGTTGAGACTTTTTCAAATAAACAAAAACGTTAGCCAAATATTAGTGGGGTATTTATCTGTCTATGTGTGTGTGTTGCCCCTTGCCCCGCCCAAGCTATTACTGACTCCTACACACCGGATGCGCCTTTTGAACGGGCGCATCCGCAAAAAAAAAAGGAAAAAAAATAATTGCTAGCAAACATAAATAAGTTCAAAAATTAGTGTAAAAATGAAAATTTAATTGCAAAACTTAAGCACGAGAGGTGTTTGACAGGAAATTGAAAAATTTCAATGCTAAAAACATGACAAAGAATTTTCATTAAAAATTTTTTTTTTTATTTTCTTTTACCCCTGTTCATTTTCAATTGAAAATTTTATATGCATTGTTTTAAAATGAAATCTATCTAAAATGATGTAGTTCATGATTCCCTCTCACGTCAGTGAAACAAAAACTAGAACAAAAATTGAAAAGCATCAACAACCAGATTCGGTCTTTACCCTGCTCCTCCTGCGCCTACTCATTGTGCTTTGTCTATCCACCACACATGGTGTGGTGAATATAAGCTGCTTTGCAATAATTTTGTTTTCTCTGATTTTATTCCCCCAAATCTTTTTTTGAATACTTTTCAGTATAAATACGGACGCGTAACGTTAATAATACCGCAAGCTTATCCAAACGACGCCGGATCGTACGTGTTGAGTGCCAAAAATCTAGCTGGCGAGGCCTATTGTCACTGTAACGTTATTGTTAAGGGTCGTTTGCCCAACGAAACCTCTGATTCTGAAATGGCCAGCGATATAGAGCCAATAAAGCCCGCAGTTCATATCCCATTAAAGGATGTATCCATATTTGAGGGTAAACCAGTCCGTTTGGATTGTGTGATTGTGGGACAACCGGAACCAGAAGTTATCTGGTATCATAATGAACGTCCTGTTAAAGAATCACAAGATGTTCAATTACTTTTCCAGGGTGATCGATGCTCTTTAATAATACAAGAAGTATATCAGGAGGATGCGGGTAACTATAAAGTGGTGGCCATTAATTCAGCTGGCGAAACATCAAGCAGCTGTGAACTGAAAGTGACTCCACTGAATCAGGCCGAACCGGCCACTCGAGCTCAAGTGGAGAGACAATCACTGCCAAAGGATACGCAACCGAAATTCGAAAGACTTCTTTCCGATGTCTTAGTTGATGAAGGTGAACAGGTGGTCCTGGAGGTTCAAGCTAGTGGCGATCAACCATTGACCGCACAATGGTATTTGACAAATAGGGAGGTACAGTTGGATAATCGTGTAACCAGTCAGGAAGATACCGAATTGGGCATCTTCAAGTTGATCCTAAACAATGTGAGTGCCCAGGATAAGGGAGTGTATACAGTAAAGGTGTCCAATCGGGCAGGTGATGCCAAATGTTTCTCTCATCTAATTGTCAAGTCTGTAAATGCGCCTGAGAATCGCCGTAGCAGTCAATCCTCAATAGAAATTGTCGAACGATATTTGTGTCCTGAATTTAAAGAGCTATTTAGCGATAAACAGGCTCATATTGATGATGTCGTCAAATTTGAATGTATAGTCAAGGGTAAGCCAACTCCGAAGGTGCATTGGTTCTTTAACGATCAGCCAGTTCATGGACACAATTTCCTTGTGTCCACCAGTGGTGATCGTCAAGTTTTGACAATACAGAAACTAACTCACGATGCTGTGGGCAAGATCAGCTGTGTTGCCGAAAATGAGACAGGCAAAGCCACCTGTGTGGCTTTCCTTAATATCATTGGAAGCGGATTACCGGCTAGCAGTGATGTTCAAACCGTATCCCAAGAGCACAATACGGAATCCTCCCGTGTTACCATTAAGAAGCAAACTTTCACTACCACTTCCACCTCACAAGTCAATTCGTATGAGGGCAATGTACCACAAACTGAAGTCCATCACTCATCGGCCCACATAGATCAATCTCTAAAGCAATTGGGACAACAGCGACCCGAAATTGTGGAAAGTCATCATTATCAGGAGCTGCACAAGAGCAAAGAGATGACCAGTCCAAGTGTGCAACAGAAATCATTTACTCTATTTCAATCGGCCAATGGAGGAGGCGGTTCATCGCCTGCTTTGGCAATACCCGACTCACCCACACGTCTTCGCAAGGAGATTGCACCACGGTTTACCACACCTCTGACTGGTAAAATTGTAGATCAGGGTGCTGATGTTAGCATGGAAGCCATCTATGATGGTTATCCATCTCCCGAAATTAAAGTGGAAAAGAATGGAGGACAACTATTCGATGATGGGCATACAAAGATATCTAATAAATTCAATCGAATTACCATTGAACTCAAACAGGTGGGCGTGGCGGATGCAGGACGTTATGCGGTGACAGCATCTAATGCAGTGGGTCAATCGACAAGTACCGCCGATTTGGTGGTGAAAAGTAAGTATTATCCTTACATATGTATAAGATGTATTTTTTTTTGTTTTTTAGAAATACTAAAGATAAGATTTCGCTTATTTAAAACAATTTTTTTTTTTGGAAAAATCTTTTTTTCTTTTTTTTTTTATTTATTTTTTTTATTAACTTTTTCTTTTTTTTTTTTTTGTTGGCATACTTTTTTTTGTTTAAATAAGTTTTTTAGTTTGCTTTTTTCTAGGAAATTTGATAATTTCGTTGAGTTCCGAATGAAGTAAAAAATGAACTGAAAGAATATTTAGAAATAATAGAACCAAGCGTAATATCATATGTTTGCATTTGCGGTCTTGGCCATCCTCCATTCATCCATCCATCCATGCGCCACATCAATCAACACACAACATTAAAGTGTCATTGTCGGGGGCGTCAATGGATCTTCAAACGTCAATGCCTTGAATGGTTGAATGCCACCCTTCCTGCACCTCAAACCCGAATATTGATGAGTTTTTAGTGGATTTTTGCCGTTCATGTTCATGATGTTGTTGTTTATATTTGAAAATCTACAAATATTTTATTTTTCATGCCCCCGGTTTAGCCAAGGAAAGAAAAACTTGGCCAATGCAAAGTTCGCTTCGCTCTTTACAAAAAGAATGAACACAAGAGAAAAAAAAAAACAAAATCAAAAAGAAAAAATATATGCCGAAATATGTTTTCTGTCTGCAATTATTATGTAAAATTCCGTTGAATAGTACACGATCGTTTATTTACTCGAAATTTCTGCCAGTGGCAGTGGCAGAGGCAAATGCAAAGATTTGTCGTTTTTTTTTACTGCCTGTCTACACGAATTATTCATTATGCTTGATCGCGATCATGATCATTTAGTAAATTATTCAAAGAGATATGTTCAAGACTGTTTTTGTCTAGCAATGACACATAAAAAGCTTATATTTATTTATGTTTATTGTTTGGTTTTTTGTTTTTCTGGTTCACTTTGAAAGTGGGTGCAACCGCAGAGTAGAACAGATGTGATCCAAATGGGTGGTCGAGCATCTCTTGAAGCAGCATCTAAATTCAATATCTTTCCATTACAGAGACCGTATTTCCACCAGTCTTTGGCCGACGTCTTCAGGCACAGGTTAGCAAGAAAGGAGAGAAACTAATTATGGAAGTGGAAGTGACTGGTTTGCCCGATCCTACGGTAATTTGGTTAAAGGATGACAAGCCCCTTAAAGAGGCTGGCATATCCGAGCATCGCCTTCTTGCCCAGGGTAATTCCTATAGGCTGATCATAGAGCGAGGTAATTTATGAACTTTATTTTCGCAATTCGATTTTTTCTATTTATTTATTTATTTATTTTTTTTTTTTGATTTAGCGCAAACAACGGACTCTGGCAAATATATGGTTAAGGCCACCAATGCTGGTGGTGAGGCCAAGAGTATAGCAGATTGTGCCATTTTGGAACCATCGCCGGAACGTATGCAGGAAGTCGTTAAGACTATTGTATATGAGACGACACCAACGGCGGTTGCAGCAAGTGAATTCAAAACTGAAGTAAGTGTGCATGTGCTCAATATCTAAACCACAAAACTCTAAGATCACCTACATAGCCTACTTTTTATTTCTAATTCTATATCAATTCTATCTCTATTTATCTATCAACTATGTTACATTACAAAAAAAGAAAAAAAAAAAAGAAAACAAAAAAATATTTGCATATTTAATAAACCAAAAATTTTTGTGAATTCTTCTCTCTCATGATTTCAACGTCGTTCGTTTCGCTTTGCTCATTACACATGGGTTTTTCCATACAACAAATATTCATCATTCAACTCAATATTCACACAATATGTACAAAACTATATGTATACGAATCAGAATCAGAATCAAAACCAGAACCAGAGCCAGAACCAGATCCAAGAACCGCAATCTTATCAGACAAATCAAAGCGATATTACCACAGCCAATGATTTGCATGGTCTAACCGAGTCGAAAGTAATAACTGAGCATCGTTGCACCACCGAGGCAACAATGCGTTTAGAGCACAAATCGACATACCACGATCTGCCCGAGTTAGTGGCACATCCCAAAGTACCATCCACTACCAATACCACGACCAACATAACAAATACCAACAATTGCAACAACAACACCAACACTGCCAGCATGGATCAAATCGATACACAAAACAAAAATTCGACCAGTTTTAAAACTGGAATTACCCAAACCCCACCGCCAGTGCCACCAAAGCCCTGTCCCCCAGTGGTGGCCACCACATATGGCCAGCAGCAGCAACCACAACAACAACAACCACCACTGCAAATGCAGACCCAGACCAGCACTAGATATGAGCAGAGCGAACAGAAATCTTCGTCCTCTTCCTTTGATTACTTCAAGAAAATTGATGAGGAGACTGTAACCCAACGACCCAAGCCTTTGGCATTTAAGCCACTTGAAACAGTGGTGCGTCAACCGCAATCTCAAAATCTGGCTGAAGAGTTAAGAAGTTTGAATCTCATACCAGGAGCACCACCAGAATTTTGCTATACACCAAAACCAGAGAAGCCGGAATCAAAAATTCCATTGATTAATGAGAAAATAAAAATTCTCGAAGAAGTAAAACCAATGGAGCCACCACCACAGGGTGGAGTATCAGTTTTTCCACCACCCTTGGGTCTACAGTCAGTCCAACATGAAACGACCCTAACCAAGGAGGTGAAAGTGGAATATGGTCAGCCCATAGTACGTCCGGCAGCAGTTTTAGCCACTCCTGCCCAACAGAATCCGCGTTCACCCTCACCAAAACCATCGGCTGAGGGTGTGGCCATGTCCAAACTATGGACCCCAATTGGTGTTACCGGTTACTCCAGCGATGTGGAACAGAAAACGGATCGCAGTATTGTTACCAAATTGCCAACTCCCACACCTACCAAAGAGCTAAATGCTCCATTTCTGGTACAACAGGTGGCCAAGAGTATACCATCTGCGCCAGCCACACATTTGATTAACATTGAATTGGAGCCTGGAACTCCGCCAGAAATTTGCTTTGCCCCCAAAACAGATGAAGTGCGTCGCCATTCGCTAGTGGAGAGTATGGAACAGACGCTGGAACAGAACCTCATTCAAGGACCAAGTAAAGTGTTGCCACATTCTGTGCCCACATTGACGCCACAGCCAAAACCTTTGGCAAGCAATGCCTACCGCCCACCACCACCCGTCTTGCCCACTCGTCTGGGTGGACACTATGAGAGTGATTATGAGAGCGATCGCTACAAGTATAGTGGAAGTGAATCCGATGCCGAGCCCGGTAATCGTAATCGCCAGCAGCAGCAACAGCAGTCCACCATGGAAACATCATTCAAATCGAGTGGCTATGCGGCTGATACTGAGGAACACTCAAGTTATCGAAAATCGGAGACAAGCTACTATGAAACAAAGTCATCTTCATCGACATCACAATCAAAATTACCACAAGCAGAGGCGCCAGCACCGATTTATATAACCCCCAAGGTTGTCCCGCAACAACAACAGCAACGTCAACAAGAACAACAACCACAAACAAACTACAGTCAGGAGGCGAAGGTTCGCATTCGATTTCTCTATCTAACACACACTCTTTTATTCTCTCTATGTTGTTGTGTTGTTTTGTGTGTGTGTGTGTGTTTGTGTGTAGCACTTGGAGCTGAAAAAGTTCCCGTAAACTGCAATTTGCCTCTATGTTGTTGTCGTTGTTATTGCCTAATTCTATTTAACATACTCCATATACATAATTCACCTATTGCCATTTAACCAGATGTATACCCAAAATTCATTCATACATACATACATACATAACCATATGTATCTCTAATATATTGCTGAAGAATCAGTTAATAATACTAATCAAATTTTAGTTAATGCATTTTAAAATTGAATAATCGGTATATAATTCCGATATACATAGTTCGCAAAAAGCTTTTCCCTTTTTTTTCCCCTTTTTTTTTGACTCAAATTCAAATTTGTTTCGTGATTAGTTAATACGTTTTTAATCCTGTTACTCACAATTTTCTAGCTTCATTTTTATTGCTATGACTGGACTGTCGTATTAACCAAATATTATTATCTAAATCAATGTTGATGCATTTGCCTGATCATAAGTTTTCATTTTATATGTATTTTATATGCGATAAATGTATTTATATTATTTTATGGATTCATTTCTTTTAATTGAATATATATGAATTTATTTCCATCTGCAGGATTTTAAATACACTTCCTCGAGCATGACAAGCAACATATCTCATAATATGCAAAGCAGCAGCAGTTCCAGCCATCATGAGACAAAATACTCATCGACTGGTGGACCAATTGTGACCCATCCGAGTCCAGTGCCAGCACAGCGAAAGACACCCGCTGCTGAGTTCAGCGATTACAGCAGTGAAATTGATGAACGCTTCCGTTCGGTTTCGCGGGCCAATGAATCGGATTCGGATATCAAGGGATATAGGGTCGTATTTCCACCCACTCCAACGCCACGTACCAATATTGCCAATGGGCATAAGTCACCTGTAGTTGTAGTGACGCCTTCGCCCATGGAGTTTGAGCCGACACCAGCGGAAGTGGGTAGCTTTGTAACTCGTCCCAAATTCGAACCAATTGGCAAGGAGATTCGTCATGAGATCAAGACGGAAAGCAGTTCCAAACAGTATAACAAATCCAGTCAGTTGTATCAACAGCAGCAGCAGCAGCAGCCACAGAGTCAGCAAGTCTTCAAGCCAAAACCCGTGGCGGCCAAATTCATAGCAGCCACTCAACAACAACAACAGCCACTGGCAACTAATCGTCCCACAATGTATTACAATGCGGTAGCTGGTGCACCAATGCATACGGCCAAGGTAGCAACCGAGACAAAGAATGTTATGCAAATGCATGAATCGACGGAAAGTTCGCAAAGGATCGTGAATATGCAGCAAACTAAGAGAGTGATTCACTTTGATAATCAACATCAACAACAGCAGCAGCTAGAACGGGAGCCACCACTTGAACCCTTTCCCTATAGTCCGGCAACCAGTCGTACACCTTCGCGTCAATCGCATTTGCCACCGCCAGCTACACCAACAAAATTCATACCCGGCGAATACCGTGAGAGTGACTATGAAAGCGAGGTGGAAGGTGCAAGAATTCAACCCCTTTGGTCACCTTACGGCGATGGTCTAACCAAGGGTTATCGACGTGTGGCACCACCCCAACCGGCGGGTCGTTCTTGCAGTTTACCACGAACCTATGAACGCGTTCTCTCGCCCATGGAATTTGATCGTGGTCCGGAGATGCCTAGCAAAATTCATGTGGATGTGAATACATTACGCAAGGAGCAACGTGGTGGAAGTACTGTGACCACACAACACCGTACACAATCCTTAAATAGGAATGCAACTATGAGACAACAGCAACAACAACAACAACAGCCAGCCTCACAAGATCAATTGGATCGAGCTGGAACACTGCCACGTTATGGTTATTCTCAATCTCTACAACAACAGGCCGAGGGTCAAGGCAAACGTATGGGTTCAACGTTCCTGCAAAAGTCCCATCAATTCATAGACGATGTTAGTCGAGATGTCCAGACACGGACGAATGGTTTGCGTCCAGGGTTTAAGCGAGCTCCCAGCGAGGGTAGCAATCAACCGCAGGCCTATCGCGATGAATCACGAGTATCCCAATATGGTAAGTCAATGCCGAAAATGTTCTTTTCTTTTTTACACTAACTTCTCGCCGTAGACATGGGAACTATCCCATTTTCCTTTTTTTTTTATTTATTTATTATTTGAAAAATTGGTATTGAAAGTTGGAGATTGAAATTGAAAGTTGAAATTGAAACGAAAATTCCTTTTATTTTGATTTATTTTTTGTGCCTTGTACAAAACTAACACGAAACTATATGATTTTATTTTGTACATGTTATCTCTAAGTTGAATATCCTTTCTAATTGTATAAAAAACAAAAACATCCCCGAAAACCAAATTCGTATATTAGGCACCAAATGCATCGATCCCAATACCGGTTTAATCTATTTTAAATACGACTTTGGCTATGAGTTCGGCATACTATTTCCCGGTGAGGGTCACAAATTTGTGCATAGCCAGTGGAACAGCAACGGTGGAAGTGCTCCCAACACCATTAATAAAAATGGCCGTCATTCACCCTATCCGCTTAAATTGCCAACTGGCAATGAGCTCATCATACCCGTACAACATGAACGTACGGTTACAAATAATGCGGCAACGGGACGTACAACACCCGGTTATAGTTCCGACAATGAGACACAACATCGCATCGTAAGGCGTCGCAACTTTACGCCCAATACACCGATGGCATCATATTATCAAAAACGATACAGTTTGCCAACAAATCACAGCCTCGATATACACCTAGATCGATTACATGCTCAGGCACCGCGTCTACCGCCAGAGCAAATGGTCCGAACAGGTATAACCGAAACGAATTTCGAAAGTGAACGCAAACTATGGTTAACCGCTATCACACAAGTTTGAGTTTGGTTTGTAGTGATGCGAAAATTTGAATGGTTAATTCATTGCAACTTTTTTTTAGAGTTTATAGTCTTTATTTTCTTTGAAGAGTATTTTAAAGTTGGTTAGATTAAAAGAGGTTAATTTGGAGATATTTTTATAGTAATAAGTAAGAAGAATAAAGGTTTTAGAATGCAATTTGTGACCAAGAAAGTTTAAATATTGTACGAAGCCATCTTTAAATTATATATATTCTTAATTACGAAAACAATATTTTGAATCTTAAATATTAAATGGGTATATAAACTAAGGGACTAAGAAGATTAAAATACCCCCCATCTTACTTGTTGTTTATTTTAGAATATTTTCATTTATAAGAGTAAAAGGATTTTCTTTTAAATTTTCGCATCATTCGCTGGCCCAAACTCTGAATTACAAATGCTATCGATGTTGTCAAATTAGTTTAGGACACGTTTTAATTTCAGTTTGTGATTAACACCCACAGTCATTGAACGATTTTTTTTTTGTCTGTCTAAATATATGTATATACATATGTACATACATATATGTACATTCAGCATACATACATATGTATATCTGAGAAGCAGACATGGTCAAAGTCTTAACCGCCATCTAAAGTTAAAGCATGTTAACCCCTCTGCTCGCCTATTATTTTTCTTGTTCATTTTTTTTGTTTTTGTTTTTGCATGCCAACAAATGTTTTTGTTGTTTATTTTTGTTGTTTTGTGTTCGCGTTTAAAGTGCAAAATAAAGTTTGTTATGTGCTTGTTTGTGTGCTTGCTGTGTGTTAATCCCACTAATGGATGGCCTTTGCAAAAATGAAAAAAAAAGAAAGAAGAAAAAAAAAACACAAAATATAAAAGAAAAAAAAGAAATTGGAATGAAATGAAAAGAAGCAGACGAAACTAAAAAGGAGAAATTCTAATGGTATTTTTTACACCATTCATGCAACCATCCACCTACCCGGCATCATCATTACCAACATCATTATGAACAAAACGCGCTATCATCATCCAGTGCCGGAACTGCCCAATACGGAGCCCGTCAATGCGCATCTGAATCGCGATGAGCAGGCACAAAGGCAGCCATTATTCATAACGGTAAGCCAAAGTCATTAACCTACTAGTCCAAGAAGTCAAATCCGCGACTAAATCACTATCTCTATCACTCCATCCTGTCTATGCCCTATGTCTACTATACTGCAGCCACTGAAAGACATTGCAGTGGGCGTGGGCGGAACAGCCCGTTTTGAGTGCATTGTCCAGGCGCATCCGCAGCCGCAGGTTAACTGGACTCACAACGGTGGGCATTTGGAGCACGGTAGCCGGCATTTTATTGAATACCGGAATGGTGTATGCCGTCTAACTTTGCCGCAGGCCTATCCGGGTAAGTCTAGTTATAGGTGTATGTATGTATGTGTGTGTGTGTGTGTGTGTGTGTGTGTGAGTGTGTGTGTGTATGTATGTGTTAACCCATTCATACAAACAAATCGGACTAGCTCATTAATTTTGATTCATTGCAGATGACAATGGAAGTTATGTTTGCACCGCCATGAATCCTCTTGGAGCGGCCAGTACTAGCGGAAATTTAAACGTTTCGAGCACAAATCGTGGATTTAGATATTAAGCGAGAGATCATGTTTTCACCTATTTTAATTGTCTATATTTATATAGATATTTATATATGAAGTACATATTTTTTTTTTTTGTTTTTTTTTTTTGTGCTCTAATTTATACATAATTATGATTTGTTCAATGCCAAAGTTCACCTTATTGTGTGTTATACACGTATGAATATACCAAAAATGCTTAAATGCTTCTATAAAACCCAAATTCATACATACAAAAGGAATATACATAGTATTACTTGTGTTTTTGTCGAAAAAAAAAAATATAACGGAAATTATAATAAATCTCTATGAAACCGAAATGTCTTTCTTCTGGTTTGGGAAAATTCGAAAAAGCTTGGGAAAAACATAAATATTGTGAACTTTTCCTAATGATCGAAAAAGCAATACGATCGAAAGCTTTTTCTCTCATCTATTCTCCGCCGCCAGATGGCGCCAACTGATCCGCAAAAGATTTTCAATATTTTTTTTTGTTTTTTCTGTTTTTAAATTCACTTGGGAGATCTGTGTGAAATCTGTTGCCATTTGTTGCGGATATACATACGTATTAGTTGAATAAATAATTATTTCCTATGAAATGTTTACTTTAAACTGTTTTCTGATCGCTTCGATATGCTAGTCATTAATTAAACTCACAAAAAAAAAACAAAAAAATTATAAGAAAAAGAAAACAAAAAAAAAAATCTTTTTGAAATACAAATTTTGAAGTGAGAGAATTTTATATGCGATATTGACGGATTCGACCTAATTAGTCATTACTATATAAATATTTTCCTTTCATGTGGGTCAACTACTTGGGATGCTTTGAAGAAAAAATATAATTTTTTTTTTTTAATTTCATATTTTTTAAAGCAAAAACCTAAACAAATGTTTGATTTGAACAATGTATCGTATATATATATATATATATATATATACATTATACATATAGAAGGCCATGTGTGGGCGGACTGTCGTTTTTACTGACCGACTAACTTGTGTATGCCTTTTGGTTCATAAATGATTTATTTGAATTTCAACAATGTTTATTTATCTATTTCTCTACACATTTTCGCTTAAAATCTTTGCCAAGAATACGAAAACCGAAACCGAAACGAAACGAAACAAAACGTAACGAAACGAAACACAAATGTTCATCTAAAAGAAATTCGGTCAAAAGCGACGGGCCCAGACATAAACACACACACATATGCGGAGAGTGGGGCCCCTTTTAAGTATGTGTAGGCCCACGAAATGTCCTTGACACTGACCAGACAATACCTGTACTATATATGTACATAATCCCCCCGACCATCCACCCAGCTACTGATTCACTGCCTGACTTACTGCCTTGGGTATGAGACTATTTCCAACTATAGCATGGCTAAGTGCCTGCCAATCTGCCAATTCTAATCGTTTAGTACATAGCCAAAGTGTTCGAAAAAGAAGAAGAAAAATAAAAACAAAAGAGAATATTTGGATGCCAACCAAGAGAAAAAAAAATAAAGAAATAAATAAATAAAACCAAAGTTACAGATAGAAAATGCAATGAATCATATTAGTTATTTTAATTGTAGCTGAATGCATAGTGCATCAATTTATAAATATAATTGCTTGCTAATTTCCATTTGGATATTTGATTGCTGCAGAATAAATAAATGAATATTTTTGTTGCTTTGGCTTACAGACGACACGCATATGGCTAAATGACTCAGAAAATTGTACGTTTCCTGCGAGCGACGACGTCGACAATAACAACAACAACAAAAACAATAAAAACAACAGCAATAAGAATAATTTTCTCTCAATTTTCCGTTTTGTCAAAGATGGGAAAGATGAAAATTTTCGCATGCTTCGTTTCGGTTAACGCTTCAGTTTCTGTTCTATTCTGCCATACAAATATGCGGCCTTGTGCAGCATTTTTTCTTATTTATTCATTGGCGCTTTTTTTTTTCTTTTCTGTTTTCTGTTCTTTTTTTTTTTTTGAGTTTTCCTTGAGTTTTGGCACATTTGCAAAATTTCACTCACTTTTTGATAATAATATATAAACATAGAACATTTGGGCAAATATTTTGCTAGTGCAAAATGTTTTTCCATTTAATTTGATTCGATTCATCGTACAGTTTATGAAAATTGATTTATATCCTGGGGCAGATGGAAAAACTAAATATTTTTCCTTTACCCCGGATTAACTTCAGCAGTATTAGTTTTTATTTTGTCAAATGGAATAAAAGATGAGTTTCGATTATATGAAACATATTTGATTGATGAATAAACTTTTTATTCATTCTATATTATCACTTTTCTTTTTTTTTTAATTTTGAGTGTTTTTTTTTATTTCATTTCGATTTTCATTTCGCCGCAGCTATACAAACATTCCTTCTCTGTTTTTCTAAATTAATTAGGCAATTTTCTAAAAATACAAAATGAACTCAGCGCAAGAGTCACAGCACACGAACATTTTTCTTTTGCTACTTTCAAATCTTTTTTTTTTTCTTTCTTTCATAAGTATAGATCTGTGTTAATTTTTTTGTTTGCCAGTTTTGCTTTATTATATACATATGTATATGTATATGTGGGTATGCGCCTCACCCACTACCACCCCCTACCTACCCCCTTCCCAATTCGAGAAGAATCAGTTTATGAGTGGGCAATATTTGATTGTGGTCTCTGGCCAATTTTGAATGGTCCAAGTACTCGAGAAAGGCGTGGTCGAATCTCTTGGTGACGAATCAATCAAGTCAATCGATATTTATAAATTATAGAAGGCATTCAAAAAGAAAAACATAGAATTATATAAATATTATAATGACTTTAGCATTGGATTTTCTCTAAATAGAAAATTATTGTTTATATTGAAACTTTAATGGCAACCCGAGAAAACTTTTAAGCATCAAATTTTTTGGATTTAAATAACATTTTCATCGGTATCAAGAAAAACTATAGTTTAGCTTCTATTTCCTATATAAAGAGGCTATATATAGTATATATTGTAATATGATTTAGCCGATTCCAATTAGGATTTTTATTATGTTCAATTTTTATTTATAACCTACATCTTCGCATAACATTCGGCACAGTCATTTCTTTGGGAACAAAATGCAGAGTATATATAATAAAAATTGTTTTGATTTTTAACTTTAACAGAAAATATATGATTTTGAGTATTGAAAATTAAAAAAAAAAAAAAAAATAACCAAAAGGAAATAAAGGAGAATGTAAATCTATAGAAATTAAATAATATTATTGGCACGTTTAGTTAAAGAATAAATTAGAAATACGATTGAAATAATTTAAAAGCAAAGTCGTAAGAAATTATAAATAAAACTTTTAGGTATCGGTAGGAATATAAATTTGACTATATTAGATGAAATATTTTGTTGACATCTTTTGAAGACAAAATCTCTTCATATAAAGCAATGTATTGCCACAAATTGGCAAAATTATAGCAAATTATTTTGTGGAATGTGCCAGAAATTGGTATAAACTATCCATTAAGAATTTGCGTTGTTTGCGGTTTATATAACTCAAGCCAAAATGATATTGCACTATTAATTATTATAAATAATTTTAAAATATCTTTTAGCGAAGCAGTTGCCACAAATAAATATTAATAATGAAGAAAACAAGTGAAACAAAAAGAAAAAAAAATCAAAACAAAAAAGAACAGAAAGAAAGAACTATATTTCCGTTTTAGTTTTTGTCAAAGTCATAGAAAAGATCGGTGTATATATGAATATATAGATATAAGTACATATACATATATATATATATATATATATACCCGATGAGAAGCATTAAAACCTTAAGCCAAAATATATATGCATACATACATAGATATATTAAATGTATGTACGTATGTGATTTTATATGTATATTCAAATGGATAAAAGCCAAACAGCATTTGAATTTGATATTATAAACTAGTTGAGAAGGGGAAAGGCATCGTAAAATTGTTTTCCTCACATTATTTCAAACACCCCCACGAAAAACCAAAATGTACGAAGTATGTAATAAAACAGACGGCAGGCAAGGGAAAGCAACGTAAAGCACTACGCAAATCTTCGACCTGCCGGAATTCGCTAGAAACTTTTAGCACTTTAACGTTTAGAAGAATGTTTTTGTGAAATGTTTCTGCAAAAAGCATAAAAATCATTTTAATGTGTATATATTTTAATTAGCCAACACGAACGAATGAAAGAAGGAATGAACAAATTTGTCTAAAGACAAAGGCGCCTTGAATTAAATTGCATAAGCCTTGTTGACAGACTGTCTTATGTTTTGTTATTTGCAATGAGTGTGGAGTGTATCATCAAGATGATGGGGCAAGCAAACTAACAGTGGCTGCCACGCGTTGACCCTGCCCAAGTCAGTCAGTGATGAAAACAAGCCAAGTATCTTAGCACAGCAATGGTAGTGGTAGTATTAGTAGAAGAAGAGAAGAGTGCCAAAAATGTTGGCAGTCGAAATTTATTTCTACGCACGCTGTAAATTAGCGAACAAACTGCTGGCATGCCGAGTCAGTCACATTTAGACAATAGAAAATTCTGCGAGTTTTCACATTTGCAGTTTATATTTTCATTAAGGAGAGCCAAAGCAATATATGGATGGTAGAGGCTGGGTGGGAAGGGGTAAAATGAGGTCAAGTTTTTAGCATAAACACGCATTCCGCTAATTGCTACGCCAAGGATTGCTTTTGCTAGCAATCTGAATTTAATTGTTTTGCAGCTAATTGAACAAGATATTAAAAACGCGCAGTGTGCATCAATAACACATAGTAGAAAAAAAAAAAACAAAAGAATAAAAAAGAAAACCAATTCTAAACCATTTCCGCATCTCTAATTTGCCATTTAACCATCTATCTCTATATCTATCGTCCATACCTCCGCTTTAGATCAGGGCACTCAAACGGATAGCCTGCTTATAACCGAAGAGGAGGACGAGGAGGTGGTGAAACAACGTCAGCAACCTGAACCAGAGACTATTGACGTTGGAGGAGCCCCTAAAACCCCATTGCGCAAATCGCATTCGTTCTCCTCATCTGCCACCACATCGCCGGCAAGCTCATCGCTTGGCTCGGCCACCTCGACCATGTCGCTACGCTCTTCAACACCTCTTCAACGTCTAAATCATATGAATTCGACTCGCACTCTACGCAGCGACACAATCAACACATTTCAGAAATGGGAAACCACAATAGAATCCATTAGCTATGTTAGCACCAAAACCGTTTCAATATCGGACTTGAATCAGGATCCACAACAGAAACAAACAGGTAAATTTTTCCCTATATAGATAGATAAATATATTACATTACATACATACATACATATATACATACATACATACATACATATTTAGATATAAGGCATGCCACATACCGACCATATGAAACCCATAAACATTGAAATGCATCGACAAATATTTCGTTTCGTTTAAACACAAACATTTTTCCACAAGCGATCTGGAAAATTGCTAGCTACAAAATGGGCAGTTCATTACAAATACATACTAGTATATATATGTACATATACATATATATATATACATATATATTTATCTTAACATATACATTTAAACATATTTGAAATATCTTTGAGGCACCGCATGTAAAATCACTAAATATAGATTACAACCACACGCACCGCACCACATTGCAACTTTCATTTACCAGAAAGGGAGGCTACTTTAAGATAAAGAAAGAGATAGAGAGAGAGAGACAGAGAAAGAGAAAGAGAACAGGGACTACAAACACACTGAAAATGAGAGAAAGAGAGGGTATAAGAGAGAAACAGGGAACTGTGGGGGTAAAGGAGACTGCGACTCGTGTGTCTAATTGTATAAACAATTGATATGAAAATGAAGAAAGGGTAGAATGCATTTTTTCATGCAACGAACATAAGTTCCTCTAACATCTTGTTAGATAAATTGGATCTACATTCGATTCCGTTTCAAGTATAGCCTTAATTTTGTTACATTTGTTACATACATATATTAACTTATTCCATAATTTCTTTGAGCAAATTCAATTAACAAATCATAATACATAATGGATAGAGTATTTTTAGCGACCACATTTGGACATTTTATACCTAAATTGCCGCATGGCATGCAGCAAGCTAGCTAAAGACAACTCATGGGGCGCATTTGCCGCAACATCGTCGACATTTCGTTTCGGTTTTATGGTTTTGCTGAATGGCTGCAGAGGAGCTTCCAACTGCAATAGTCGCGAAATTTGATGCCAAACAAGAGGCAAAGTTTTAGTCTCAATCTCTCACATCTCCATCTCCATATCCATCTCTATCTCCTTCATCATCATCTCCATCTATCCATTTTTCCATCTTAGTCTTTGCTTTGCTCAGCTCAGCTCATGCGACTCATTACATTAACAAAAAGAAAGAGAGAGTAGAGTGGAGTGGTGTGGTGTGGTGCGGTGTGGAAAGAGAAGGAGGGGTAAAATGTATATCTTTAAGTTGGGATTGGCTTTGCTTGGGGTCGCTTGCCTGTTCATTTAATGGTTAAGGGGTGGGAGGTGGGGGGGTTGCATTCATATCATCTCAAGCATTCCAGCATCTGTTCATATATAAAAGATGATGATGTTTTTCCATTTTTCGTTATTTTTTTTCCCACTTTTTTTTTTTTTGTTTTGTTGTGTTCGTTTCCCTTGGTTAATTTAAACCCAATTGTTCTTCTTCTTATCCGTTTTTGCAGTAAATTGAATGCAGAGCCAATGCAGAGAATGAGCTGTGGCCCCTCCCTCCCCCCCACTAAAAACTAATTGTACTAAATTTAAGCAAATTGCTGTATCTATTAGTACAACTACTATAACTACTACAACAACAACAATTACTACTACATATAACTAAATATACTTATATATATCTAAATATTTTACTAAACAAACAAAACAAAAACAACAACAATTAATACTTACTAATTAAAGTGGAAAATTTATGATACAAAAAAAAAAATACAAAAATCTTGCAGATTTCTTTCTTGATCTAAGCACATTCTACAGCCATGACATAATTGGGCGAATATTTTGTTAGATTTCGCAAAATCACCTCCAGATAAGATAGGAAGGTAGGATGAAAGAATGAGACAGAGAGAGAGAGAGAGAGAAAGAGAAGGTGAGAGATGTCGTCGGTGCCGCTGAGCGCTTAGCTGGACAGATAAGTGCTGTTAATCTTACAGACAGCTGCCAACTAAATGGCAAGAAAAAAAAAATAATAAATAAAAACAAACTACAAGATACATTTTGTAGCGCATCGCTTGGCAATATACTAGCTGCCTGCCTGCAATCTTCTGCCTTGCAGAACCGGCTAACTGTAATTCCAAGCTGAAAGCTAACTAAAACTATGCTGCGTGCTTATCTCTCATCCAAGCCACTTTATGAGTGTGTAGATACATTTGTATCTTGCCAAACGACAGTCGAAACTTAGCCATGGCTGCGCGTAAACTAGAATAATCAACAACTAAATAAATATCAAAAAAAAAAAACAGGAGCTGCATATATATTTTGCTGTTTTCCAATTTTTGTTTTTTTTGTTTTTCTTGTTTTTGTAATTATAACGATTGTGTACACTATAATTCATTTCGTGTATAATAAAACAACCCAAAATAAAAAATTAAAAAATAGACAATAAAAACAATAACATCTATCTGACCATTGCCAAACGGGTTGCCTTTTACAGACCAAAGTCGTTGAGGAGTTTTCATCCGTATATGGCCAAAAAACAAAGCTCACCTTACATTGCACCTAATTGCAATTGCAGCAATTGCAATTTGTTAGGCCTGTAAAAACACTTAACGTTTTCTGAATAAGTAGGCAATGAAAAAGAAATAGAAAGTTAAAAACAAAAAAACAACAACAAAATAATCACAAAAACCGAATACAAAAACAAAAAAAAAAAATATCTATAAAATGATGATTAACCCAACCAAATGAATAATCAAGTTATATGTATCACATAGAAGACGAGCCAAAATTTTTTATTTTATTTTATATTTTTATTCTAATACACTTATGTATGTATATACACATACATACATCTATTTGTAAATATGTGTTTGTATCTGTATCTAATATGTGGTTTTAATTTTAGACAAACTACATAAATTGTGTGGAAAATGTGCAAAGAAATGGGCAATGAAATTGAGTCAACAATTTTTTTTTTTTTTGATTCTAATTGATTCTGCTGATAGAAGTTTAAATTAAATTGTACTTATTGAACCTATATTAAATATATTATTGTATTCATTTGTTAAAAACTATGACGTGGAGCAGTATTTAGAATTTAAGTATTTCTTTTTGATTTTCCTTACTCTTGCCAAAATGGATAGAAGAAAATACTTTAATTGCAAGGTGGAAGCTGAAATCGTACAATTTCATTCATAATAGAGCCATTAAGAATCAGTATTAAAAAGTGTGTGAAAGTTAAAAAAAAGTTAGTTTGGACCTCTGTATTTTTGTTGTTTCTTTTTTTCTTTTTGTATATGTTTTGTGCATAGAACAAAGTTGAAAATACGTGTCAAAAATAAATCGACATATATTTTTAGCCAACTTATTCAAAATCCGAGCATTTTCCGAAACATTAACGAACCAATCCATACAATGAGAAACAGAGAGACAAAGAGTGAGAGAGTACGAGATATCGTTCCTAGCCAAGTTGTGAGCAGCGCAGCGTAAAATTGAATTAAACGAGATCGCCAGTTGGTTTATGCGGACTGCAATAGGCTCTACTCATGTTCATGATCATGGTAAATAGATAAGATAATGTCGATCAATGAAGAAAGCAACAAGTTTGTACCACTGAATCTGAATTTGGTTAAAACGAAATCTAGTTTTCCTTTATGATCGGAATAATGTCAAAACTTGATTATGATATTTGTGGCATAGGCCAGTGGTGCAAGATATTGGTGTATAGTGTATTGGGGCACGCTCAGTCAGCGGTTTTACCCACCAAGAGCAAGATAAACTGCTACTGTTGCGACTGCCGCTGGTGGAAAGTGCAAAAATATCTCATGGGAGAGAGAAAAAAGAGAGCATCGAGCCGATCGGTCCCACTGAACGAAACGTTTTTCGTGCGCCTTGTTTTCAGCTAGAGCTATTTGATCGCATTCTCAATGTTATTTTGTCATTCTTCGCTCGCACCTCTAAAACGATCGACGTCTTGGTTTCAGTCTCGGGGATTATGACTTGAAACAGTTTGAAAATAGATATTTTTTTTACACAAAAAAAATAAAAGGAAATACATATATCAATATATACATATTCCGATACATATATGTGTATGTGTGTGTATGTATAATCATATAGTTCGCATAGTGCTTTTTTTTCCAAAGAACCCAAAATCGCAAAACGTCGAAAGGATAACGCAATAACGTAAGAGGACCCACCACAAAGGATTCTATGTGCAATTTGTGTGAAAATTCAAATAACCGATAAAAAGAAAACCAATCGTTGAGCAAAAAGTTTTCATGGACAGAGTTTTCATTTTTGCCTATAATACTTTTTTTTTTACCAATTTTTTTTTTTATTTTTTTGAATTTTTTTTGTTTCGTAACCACTTTGAAAAATTCGAAAAGAATTTCTTCAGTGCGCTAAATATCTAAAAATAAAATACGAGCAGTGCTTCGGTTTGGCATTCGACACTGTTCGGTGGCCACTTCGTGGGGTCCGCACCCAATTCAACGAATGGACTGTGAAATCATGTGCATATAGATAGAAAGTTCTAATAGATATAGATATATATAATTTTATATATATATATATATATGTAGTATATATACGTTTTCGATAAATGCCCACATATATTAAATGTATTGAGAAACATTATCCCAATTGATCCTGTCGAGGATTACATGTTGGTACTCCACAAATGTAAACATACTAAATATACAACATATATAGATATAGTTATATACATATATATGTATGTGGAACATGTTGGGTATACATATATGTGAAAATGCATTATCCTAGTTGATCCTGACAAGGAATAAACACTCGTGCTACTTGGATAATGTATGGAAATGTGCAAATCAATCGTATATATACATTAATGTATATATATATATATTTAGTATTATATATATATATGTATATACATATATATATATGTATATACAAATACATAGTGAACTGTTGGGGAAAAAAAAGAGAGTTGCGCTTGGTGAAAATACCAGAGAGATATTTTTATAAATAGATATCTGAAAAATAAGAAGCTACCACCGACCCAACACAGTCTGTGGGGATGGGATAGAGACGTATCCGTAGCCATACCCCTTCTCCCCCTACCCATACCCGCTACCGTACCCGTATCCGTGTTCGTGTGTCAGCGCTGTCCGCTGCATATGTGTTTGTGTGTCGCAGTGAAATATTTTCATAGTCTAAAAATAGTTGGAAAATGCCTCACAGGCATCGAATATGAATATGAAGAAGGATGGATGGCTGATTATGATGCCGCCGATGAAGCAATATCATCTGATTTATATATCATGAGACATTTTTTCTTTTTATTTTTTTTTTTTTGTTAAAACAATATATAAATATATATGTATATACATACATATATATAGATAGACATATATCTATATATGTATATTTCAAAACTTAACGACTGTAAATGTTGAAAGTGTGCCAATAATTATAAAACTAAAAATCAGTGACTGGGAAATGACAAGTTAAAGAAAAACGAGAAAAGTGAAAGAATAAATTTCAAGTGATAAACGCCAGAAAATGCATCAAAATGTCATTTCTTTTTTTTTGTTTCTGTTTCATATATTTTTTTCATATTCAATTTCAGCCGTAAAGAAGCGATAAAGAAAGAAAGATATATATAAGTATATATATACATATATATATATATATACATATATACATACATAGAAAAAGTGAAGAAGCAAATCAAAATAAAAAAAAAGAAAAAAGCGATCGAGAGGTGTTTCAATTTTTTTTTTACGTGCAGTTTATTCTGCATTCGATTTGGTTGTCATTTTCAATGATATATAGTGATATATAACGAATCAAAATGCAACGACAAAATCCGAATCCGTACCAGCAACAGCAGCAGCAGCAGCAACAACAGCAGCAGGTGCAACAATATTCAACCCAGGAGTACTCGCACTCCAGCCAGGAGCAGCATCAGCAGCAAAGGATTAGCCGTACTGAACAACATGTTCAGAGGAGTCAAATCACCACTCAACAACGAGGTCAGTCGGTCAAATGCCTGTTGTTGTTGTTGTCGTTATCGTTGTCATCATTATTGTCGTTATACAAAAGAAATTACAGGAAAAAGTTGTAACTGGCCAGTGGGATTCACACCGTGGATTTAGAATCCTTCACTGTGTCAATATACTTTTTCACTGAATTTTCATGTATTGTAGACTCCAATCCATACGCTTAAAATGCTTGTATCATCTGCATCCATTTTTAATGACCTTGAACATACAGATACAGATACACACAGAGCAAGTTTATCCACTGTGTACTGTGTAATAAATAACAATAAATGAAATGTATTTGAAAAAACAGGAAATGCATGCCAATTTAGTTCTTAATGTTAGTCGTCTGTGAATAGTCTTGACTGCATTGGTTTATGACTAATACTCCATTAAATCCAAATAAAATCCAAGATATTTTTGAAAAGTTTAGTTTGCTGCCATAAAATATATCAGATTAGGAACACCTATTCTTGATTTGAATGCATTAATAACTTTTAATTTATTTTAAACCTATGTAACGTTTTAATTTTAAAAGATGTTTCACCTTTTCCAATAGATACTAAAAGCTAATAAATGCATTGAAAATGTTAAAATATTTTTAGTTCAATTTCCATGTACCTAACAGCATGCCACAGATTGTACAAATAAATTAGATTCGAAATAATACATAGATCGAATGTGATCCAACGCATTCCAAAAGTGGTAAACAGTTAGGTATCAAAAATCAGTTTATAATATTGATTCGTCTTATGTCCAGGTGAAATTCAATTACTTCAAAGTTGTTTTGCACACTATTTCATTTCATTTTCCAAAAATAAATAACGGTATATACAATTTATGTTGTGTTAATTTTATTATAAAATATAGAACAAATGTAATATAAATTCAGAAATATTGTCTTTATACACTTCCTGTTTATAACCACAAATAAAATTTTGTAGAACATAATATAAAATTATATTCCGAAAATAAATCGGCAAACAACTGTGCATATGCACACACACATATACATATATACATATATATATATATTATATATCCATGTGTCAACTTATGTTTCATCATTTAAATCTTAATTGGTGATCGCAGCCGACAATTTTTGGTCTAATTATAAAATTATGTATTCATCTGGCAAGATCTTCCAACTTATACAGAAGATACTGCACTGACATACATATACGTATAAGACAGATCATATAAGAGTTCTCCTACACAACAATTTGTTTACATTTGTATATATTGTTTATTTGCATGAGTGCGAGTGAATACATAAGATTGCATTCAGACCCGAAGTTGATTACCCGAAGTCCCTGAGCATGCGTGAGAGAAACAAAACGCGAGAAAGAGCGATCAGCTGATTTTGACATTTGTTTATATGTCGATCCTCAAACACCTGTTTTCGATTCAAAAACAAACCGTTAATGACACACTTGAGCAAAATTTAGAATCATTTTATAAACAAATATATAAATGAGTCTATGTTTATATATATATATATATATATATATTTATATTTATATATATAATAAATATATATATTTATATTTATATATATGTATACATATACATATATATATGTTTATATGTATTTATATGTATATATAATATACATATACATATACATATACATATACATATATACATGTATATACATACATAAATGGGTAAAAATAGGTTAGGTACTCGTGCCAACATTAACGAAATTATAAACAATGTTGAAAAAAATAAAAAGCATTTAGTTAAGTTTTAATGGCAATCTGACTTTTAATTACGTTAAGATAATCAATAGATTTTACGCATAGATATTTTCCTATTCGTAACCAAATTAAATCAAGTTTATGGATTTTCTTTTAATGTACTTACTTCCTAATTTTGCCTAAAAAAAAAAGGTCTAACAAAAACATAATTTTCACGCATTCATTTGGCCTTAAGTTGTTGCTTTTTTGTTTCGCCAACTCGTTACCACATTTCAATGCTGATTATATTTTTGCATAATTTTTACAGTGCAACAACATCATGGCGGTATTGGAGGCACCACCTATGTGCCGCCATCGTTGACACACGTTTATGCTCAAGGTGATATCTCACCTCCCGTTTTTGAGCAAATCTTTAAGAACGCTCGCTTTGCTCAAGGCGGCAACGCCCTCTTTGAGGGCAGACTGCGTGGCAACCCAAAACCATTTGTTACTTGGACCCGAAAAGGCGCACCACTTCTCGAGTCGCAAAAGTTCCGGATGAGTTATAACGAGGCCACGGGTGATGTGTCGCTGTTGATCAATCAGATCGGCCCAGGCGATGAGGGAGAGTATACGTGCACTGCCCGTAACCAGTATGGGGAGGCCATTTGCAGTGTATACATTCAACCGGAGGGAGCTCCAATGCCCGCTCTACAGCCTATCCAAAATCTGGAGAAGAACATCTACTCCAACGGCTATACTTACACGTCTATTGAGGAGGAATTCCGTGTGGATACTTTTGAGTATAGACTTTTACGTGAAGTCTCCTTTAGGGAGGCCATCACACGTCGATCCGGCTACGAGCAAGACTCCCAGCTATCGCAAGAATTAGATCGCTCGCTGGGTCCTGCTCATGCACCACAAATTTCGCAGAAACCACGCAGCTCCAAGCTGATCGAAGGCTCTGACGCCGTTTTCACCGCTCGCGTTGGCTCCAACCCCAAGCCGCGGCTTACCTGGTTCCATAATGGACAGCGCTTGGTGGCCTCGCAAAAGTATGAGATCTCCTACTCAAGTGGCGTAGCTACGTTACGTGTGAAGAATGCCACAGCCAAGGATGGCGGTCACTATACCCTATTGGCTGAGAATCTTCAGGGATGCGTTGTCTCCTCAGCTGTGTTGGCTGTGGAGCCGGCTGCCGAAACCGCGTACGAACCCAAGCCTGTGGATGTAATGGCCGAGCAACTAGAAACTGGCAAGGCTTTGCCACCGCAGTTTGTGAAGGCTTTTGGCGATCGAGAGATCACAGAAGGACGTATGACGCGCTTTGATTGCCGCGTAACTGGAAATCCTTATCCTGAGGTATTCTGGTTCATTAATGGCCGTCAAGTGCGCGACGATGTGTCCCACAAGATTTTGGTCAATGAGTCGGGCAGTCATTCGCTTATGATCACCAATGTGACCCGACTGGATGCAGGCGCCGTGCAATGCCTAGCCCGTAATAAAGCTGGCGAGGTGGCTATCGAGGCACAGCTGAATGTGCTGGAGAAAGAACAAGTTGTCGCACCACAATTCGTTCAACGCTTCAGCACCATGACTGTGCGAGAGGGCGAACCTATAAGCATGAGCGCTAATGCCATTGGTACACCAGTACCTCGTATCACCTGGCAAAAGGACGGAGTACAGATCTCATCGACTGGCGAACGCTTTGTGGGCATTGATGGTGGAGCAACCTGCCTGGAGATACCTCGTGTAAAGGCTAGCGATGCTGGTTGGTACCAGTGTACAGCACAAAATATTGCAGGTTCGACGGCGAACCGTGCAAGACTCTATGTAGAAGTTCCCAGAGAACAACCAAGTCACGAACAAAGGCGTCTAAATCTCCCAAGACCAACAAAAGTTATTGAGCCTGAGTAAGAATTGAAAACAAACAAACTTTACTTTAAGAATTATTTATAAGGTAAAAATTTCACTTTTTAGACCAATTCCTGGTCCTGAAATCATTTATCTGCGTCATGTTGAGCGTGCCAAGCCTCATCTCCGTCCTGGCGAAGAAGATCGCGTATATCCACCCCCACAGTTCATTATACCGCTGCAAAATGTGCAGCAGACTGAAGGTGGTAGGGTGCACATGGAGGCACGCATTGAACCTGTGGGTGATCCCACAATGGTTGTCGAATGGTTCCTAAATGGCCGTCCGCTGGCAGCCAGTAAGTTACCTCTCGCATTCTTTCATTCACTCTTTATACCCTTAAAATTTGTTTAGGTGCCCGCGCCACATCTGTCTTCAAGTTTGGTTTCATTGCTCTTGATCTGTTGAGCATTTTGGGCCATGATGCTGGAGAATACATGTGTCGTGTAAGTAATGCCAGTGGTGTAGCCGAATCTCGCGCCATCCTATCTGTGGTGCAGCGTCCATCGATTGAACAATCGTCGCAGAATCCGAACAGTTTGCAATACATCAACCAATTGGAGGATTACTCTCGCTATCAGCGCCAGGAAAGCTCGGAGGAGCTGCTGAATCAACCTCCACAGTTTATTCGACCACTACGCGATCTGGGTGAGTTGGAAGAGGGCAAGAATGTACACTTTGAAGCCCAAGTTACTCCGGTAAATGATCCCAGTATGCGTGTGGAGTGGTACAAAGATGGTTTACCAATTACGGCCAGTTCACGCATTACGGCCATTTTCAATTTCGGCTACGTCTCCCTTAATATTTTGCATCTTCGAGCTGAAGATGCTGGTACCTATACGGTACGTGCCGTGAACCGTATTGGCGAGGCCATCAGCCAGTCCTCAATTCGTGTTCACTCACGCTCTCAAGTCACCGCTGACCTAGGAATACCAGAACAGCAGCGTTATATTGAAAAGGTTGAAGAATTAGAGGACTATCGGAAATCCCAACAACGTCGTCATATACAAGAGGCCCCTGAAGCTATTGCCCCACCCCAATTCAAGACACCTATTCAAAACCAGTTAGATCTGCGTGAGCACGCGCATGCGCACTTTGAAGCTCGCCTTGAACCAGTTGGCGATGCTACCATGCGTGTGGAATGGCTAAAGGATGGCCAACCTCTAGAAGCCAGCTCACGCATCACTACTTATCATAACTTTGGTTATGTTGCATTGACTATCAAGCAACTAACCATCTATGATGCGGGAACTTACACTTGCCGCGCCTACAATGCTATGGGACAGGATACTACAGTGGCTCAATTAACCGTCATCTCGAAGAACGAGATCATTTCAGACTCTCAACACCCTGGTGGTCTGCAGAAGATTCAGCATTTGGAGGACTCTTCTCGCTATGGCCGCCGCGAGGAAGAGGAGACTTATGTCACGCAAGCTCCTCGATTCTTAGGACCCCTTAAGGGTACTACGAAAATATTGGAGGGTCAGCGCGCCCACTTCGAAGCTCGTGTAGAGCCGCAAAGCGATTTGGGCATGCAGATTGAATGGTATCATAATGGACGTGCAATTACTGCCGCTAATCGTATTCAGACTTATTATGATTTTGGATATGTAGCCCTGGATATTTCTCAGGTGCGCGCCGAAGATGCGGGTGTTTATACCGTGGTGGCTAGAAACAAGCTAGGTGAAGCTCAATTGCAAGCAACGATGGTAGTGGAAAGTAAGTGAATATATTCGTTGAATCATCTACAAAACATGATTATTAAATATTAACTTTTTTATTTAACAGCTCGTTCCAGCATCGACACATCTAGCATGCACCGCGGTCTTTATGAGAAGACCCAAAATTTGGAGAACAAACCCTTCGTGGAGCCTCAATATGATATCGAAGAGATCTCCAAATCGAAGCCAGTGTTTATTCAACCCTTGGTCGATCCCAAGCCCATACATGATGGCAAAAATATTCATTTGGAATGCCGGCTAGAACCTATGGGTGATCCGACAATGCGTGTGGAATGGTTCCACAATGGTCGCCCGGTTACTGTGGGCTCTCGCTTCCGGACTTACTATGACTTTGGTTTCGTCGCCCTGGATATCATTCAGGCAACAGCAGCCGACTCTGGAGAGTACACGGTGCGAGCTACCAATCATTTGGGCTCTGCCCATACATCTGCCTGTGTACGTGTTATTGATCGCACGGATGTTGTGACTGAAACTCAAAATGAGCAGTCCCTAGAGCAAATTCAACTGCTTGAAGATTCACGTCGTCGTCAGCACTTGGAAGAGGATATAACAATTGCACAAGCACCTCAATTTACACGCCCGCTGCACAACATCGAAACCATAGAAGGAACCAATGTTCATTTGGAATGCCGCTTGCAGCCTGTTGGTGATCCAAGCATGCGCATCGAGTGGTTTGTTAATGGCAAGCCGGTAAAGACCGGTCATCGTTTCCGTCCCGCCTACGAGTTTGATTATGTGGCATTGGATTTACTTGGCTGTTATGCCGTCGATTCTGGTGTGTATACCTGCCAAGCCAGAAATCAACTAGGCGAAGCAGTTACCTCTTGTTCGGTGCGCATTATTGCCAAGAATGATTTGATCCTGGAGACCCAGAATGAGTCAGGATTGCAAAAGATTCAATATCTTGAAGATTCCTCGCGTTATCGCCGTAATGAGTTTGTAGATGAGGTAGTAAACATTCGCCCCCGTTTCCTTACGCATCCAAAGAGCCTAACGAATACCCGTGAAGGTGGACATGCTCACTTTGAATGTAAGATAGAACCGGTAACAGATCCCAATCTGAAAGTAGAGTGGTTCAAAAATGGACGTCCTATTACTGTGGGTCACCGTTTCCGTCCCATTCATGACTTTGGTTATGTGGCTTTAGATATTGTCGATTTGATTGCCGAGGATTCGGGTGTATATACCTGTCGTGCTGTCAATTTGATTGGCTCAGATGAGACCCAAGTAGAGTTGCAGTGCCGAAGCAGCGAGCAAATTGTTACGGTTACCCAGAATGAAGCCGGCTTGGAGCAAATCCATTACTTGGAGGACCGCTCACGCTATAGCCGCCGTGAGGAGATCGACGAGAGCACGAAACAAGCTCCAGTCTTTACCACTTCGCTAAAGAATATTGAGATTAAGGAGAATCAACGCGCACACTTTGAGTGCCGTCTAATTCCAGTTTCGGATCCGTCAATGAGAGTAGAATGGTATCACAATAATTTGCCACTCAAGTCTGGCTCTCGTTTTACCGAAACCAATAACTTTGGCTTTGTAGCCCTGGACATCATGTCTACTCTGCCCGAAGATGCTGGCACCTACACTTGTCGAGCTTTTAATGCTGTGGGTGAGGCCATCACTTCCGCTGTGGCTGTTGTGCACACTAAAAAGTCAATCTACTTGGAATCTCAGCATGAAACCGCTTTGCCACGCCTGCAACATCTGGAAGATGGTTCCAAGCGTCAACGCATTAGCGTGCAGGATGAGTTTGTTTCTCAGGCTCCCGTTTTTACCATGCCTGTACGAGATGTGCGAGTGGCTGAAAACCAGGCGGTTCACTTTGAAGCTCGTCTAATTCCAGTGGGCGATCCCAATCTCAAGGTGGAATGGCTCCGCAATGGACAACCTATTGAAGCCTCGAATCGTACTACAACTATGCATGACTTCGGCTATGTGGCCCTTAACATGAAGTATGTCAATCCCGAGGATTCCGGTACCTACACCTGCCGGGCCGTTAACGAACTTGGTCAAGCCGTTACTTCCGCATCATTGATTGTGCAGTCTAAGACGGCCATTCAACTTGAGACTCAACATGAGGCTGCAATGCACAAAATTCATCAGCTGGAGGATCATAGCAAATACCAACGCCGTGAGGAGGAGGAGTACTCGGTGACAACTGCCCCAGTTTTTGTCACAAAACTTATTGGTCCAAGCAATCTGTATGAGGGCCAGAGTGCTCACTATGAGTGTCGCATTGAACCGTATCCGGATCCCAATCTCAAGGTTGAATGGTTCCACAATGGCAAACCATTGAGCACTGGTCATCGTTTCCGTACCACATACGATTTTGGCTTTGCAGCTCTAGACATTCTAACTGTCTATGCGGAGGATAGTGGAGAGTACACCTGTCGTGTTACCAACAATCTGGGTGAGGCAGTCAACTCCATTGCGCTCAATGTGACCTCACGTTCCTCGATCATACAT
This sequence comes from Drosophila emarginata, assembly GCA_037075365.1. NCBI lineage: Eukaryota > Metazoa > Arthropoda > Insecta > Diptera > Drosophilidae > Drosophila > Drosophila emarginata. The sequence continues at coordinate 1,276,715 of JBAMCD010000283.1, forward strand.
GACACCCAGCACGAGGAAGCCTTGTCCAAGATCCAACATCTTGAGGACGCTTCACGCTTCCAGCGCAAGGCCGAGGAAGATCAGTTCCATGCCGAGCGTCCTCAATTCGGACGTCCTTTGCGCAATGCCAAGGTTAATGAGGGAACTCCAGTTCATTTGGAGGCTACCCTTATACCAGTGAATGACCCTACCATGAAGGTTGAATGGTATTGCAATGGCAGACCCATTCAAACGGGTCATCGCTTTAAGACCACTTACGATTTCGGATTTGTGGCTTTGGATATTCTGTATGCCCATGCTGAGGATACTGGTACTTACATGTGCAAGGCCAAGAATGCCGTTGGAGAAGCTGTCACGACTTGTGCTGTAAACGTAACAGGTAAATCAGATAATATTTTTGGTAATTTTATAAGTCACAATGTGGATTGTGTTTCTTTTTCTTTTAGCAAATAAGACACTGGACTTGGATACTTTAGATGCTCAGCGTCTGGAAAAGATTCGTCAGCTTGAAAGCTATGCCCCACCCACTAAGGTGGAGGTAGAAGAGAAGGGCCAGAAGCCTATTTTCTTGACCCCATTGAGCAACCTGGAGCATCTGAAGGAGGGCGAGCATGCTCATTTAGAATGCCGTGTTGAGCCTATTAATGATCCTAACCTAAAAATTGAATGGTTCTGCAATGGAAAGCAATTGCCCACTGGACATCGATACAGGACCACCCACGACTTTGGTTATGTGGCTTTGGATATTCTGTATGTCTATGGTGAGGATACGGGCACCTACATCTGTAAGGCTACCAATCTTTTGGGTGAAGCAGTCAACACCTGCAATGTACGAGTGTTGAATCGTCGTAGCATGATCCTGGATACGCAGCATCCTGATGCTTTAGAAAAGATTCAAAAGCTGGAGTCAAAGGTTGTTAATGCACGTACCGAGGTCGGGGAATCGCCAATAAGTCCTCCTCACTTCACAGCAGAGCTGCGCGGTACAACAGAGATCTACGAAGGTCAAACTGCGCATTTCGAGGCCCAGGTGGCACCAGTGCATGATCCTAATTTGCGCATTGAGTTCTACCACAATGGAAAGCCATTACCATCGGCTGCCCGTTTCCACATCACTTTTGATTTTGGTTATGTCTCACTGGACATTACTCACGCCGTGGCTGAGGATGCTGGCGAGTATTCGGTACGCGCTGTTAACGCTTTGGGACAGGCCGTTTCCTCCACCAATTTGCGGGTGATTGCCAGAGGCACCATCATCTCAGATACTCAGCACCCTGAGGGTCTGGAGAAGATCCGTAAGCTGGAGTCTACGGCACCACACCAACGCCATGAAATTGAAATTCCTGGTACACGGCAGCGTCCAGTGTTCACTCAGCCTCTCCAGAATATCGATCGCATCAATGAGCATCAGACTGCTCATTTCGAAGCCCGTCTTATTCCTGTGGGTGATCCCAACCTAAAGGTCGAATGGTACCGCAATGAGAAGCTGATTGAGGACAGCTCCCGCATTACCAAGCAGCATGACTTTGGCTATGTCTCGCTGGATATTTCGCATATCCGTAAAGAGGATGAGGGCGTGTACATGTGTCGCGCTGTGAATCCTTTGGGTGAAGCTGTCACCACTGCTTCGATGCGTGTGGTTTCTGAAGCTAGCATTCAGATGGACACTCAACATCCGGACAGTATCAGCCGTATCCATCAGCTGGAGAAACCAGTGGCTCCACGTCCAACCGAACCAGAACGTCTATTTGAGAAACCCATCTTTACTCAATTGCTTACAGGACCATCGGAATTGTGGGAGGGAGCTCATGCTCACTTTGAAGCACGCGTTGTGCCTGTGGGTGATCCATCGCTCAAGTTCGAATGGTTCATTAATGGTGTGGAGCTGCAAATGGGCTCCCGCCTTCGTACCACTCATGACTTTGGATTTGTTACCCTGGATATTGCAGCAGTTGTACCAGAGGATGCAGGAGTCTACATGTGTCGCGCTTATAATGCAGCTGGTGAGGCTGTTTCGTCTACGGCCATGAAAGTCAAGACTAGATCAAACATTGATGGACAGCCACTGATTCCTGAATCCTGGGAAGCCATCCGTCTCAAGGAAGCAGCCATGAACCGTGTACCTGAAATGTTTGTGGATTCAACACCACAGCAGGCTCCAGTTTTTACCACTCACTTGCAGAGCTACGATAAATTGCACGAGGGTCAGCATGTATTGCTGGAAGCTCAGGTCGAGCCACGGGCAGATCCCAACTTACGTATTGAATGGTTCAAGAATGGAATTTCTCTAACTACAGGATCCCGTATTCGTAGTACCTTTGATTTTGGATTGGTTACTTTATCAATCAATGGTCTGCGTGAAGACGACTCTGCTATCTATACCTGCAAGGCTACTAACCAAGTGGGTGAGGCTGTGTCGACTTCCTCACTGAAAATCGAAGATCGTCACTGGCTGCAGGCAGAATCTTTGCATCCCGACTCTTTATCTCGCATTGGCGAGTTGGAGGCACCGAAGGAAGGTCGTCCAGAGGCACCAGAGCCCACATACGAGACGCCAGTCTTCATCACTCATCTCAATAACATTGAGTGCAAGGAGAGTGACAATGTGCGCTTTGAATGCAATGTTGAGCCTGCTCGTGATCCCACTATGCAAATCGAATGGTTCTACAACGGACAACCATTACAAGCTGCAGCCAAATTTAAGTCTATTTATGATTTCGGCTATTGCGCATTGGATCTGAGCAACACGTATGCTGAAAATAGCGGCGTTTATACCTGTAAGGCAACGAACAGCAAGGGCTCGGCTACAACTTCGGGCACACTTAAATGCACGAGCGGTAAGACCATGTTCTTGGATACTCAGCATCCGCAAGGTGAAAGCGGACTTGAAGCTGTCCAGGAGACCGAAGAAGCTTTGGCTAATCGCTATAATCAGAAGTCTACGAAACCCGAAACTCAATATCCACCACCAGTATGGACTAAGCCCCTGCAACCTGAATTCCATCTTTCGGAGGCTCAGCCCATTCACTTAGAAGCAAACGTGGAGCCAAAAGAAGATCCTAATCTATTTATCGAATGGTATTTCAATGGAAAAATATTGCAGCATGGCTCTCGTTTCAAGATGACCACCGAATTCGGCTTTGTCACAATGGATATGATTGAAGTCTATGCCAGGGATCAAGGTATTTACACCTGCAAAGCCTACAACAAAGCTGGAGAGGCATTTACCTCTACCACCATTTTCTGCTCGAGCAAGGACAACATTATTGAGGCGACTCAACATCCCAAGGGTGCTGAGGGTCTGGAACAGATTCAAGATTTGGAAGATTCTCTACGCAAGGACGGTAGCAAACCAGAGCAACCAGAACAGGGTATTCCACCTCGCTTTACCACTGAGTTTGTCAACATTGTAGACGTTGGTGAGGGCGAATTGGCACATTATGAAGCAAATCTTATTCCTGTTGGTGATCAAAGTATGGTTATTGAATGGTTCTTCAATGGAAAGGTTTTAGAAGCCAGTCATCGTGTGCGCACTATATACGCCTTTGGTACTGTAGCATTGGAAGTTTTGGGTACAAAGATTGAGGATACTGGTACCTACACTTGTCGTGCAACGAACAAATATGGAACAGCTGAAATTAGTTGCACCCTTGAGTGTGTTGATAAGCCACGTGGACAGAAACCACGTTTCACATCGCATCCCCAACCGCTGCAGGGCTTAAAAGACAGCCAGTCAGCCCACTTTGAGTGCACTTTGATTCCTGTCAATGACCCGGATCTGAAGGTCGAATGGTATCATAATGGCAAACTCTTGCGTCATTCAAACCGCATCAAGACTGTCTCCGATTTTGGTTATGTCGTTCTGGACATTGCTTATCTGCAAGATCACGATAGCGGTGAATATGTGTGCCGCGCATGGAACAAATACGGCGAAGATTTCACTAGAACTACCCTCAATTGTGGTGGTCGTGGTGGTGTCTTTTATGACAGCTTGCAGCCCGACTCATTGCCTAGGATTAGAGAATTGGAATGCCCTCAAGGACAACAGGCAGATACTAGTGGTCCACTGGTTGCCGAACCACCCAAATTTATCACACAGATTAGCGATGTTACCAAATTGGTCGAAGGCCAGAGCGCGCATTTCGAGGCTCGCCTCACTCCTGTCACCGATCCCGATTTGGTTGTGGAATGGTATTTCAATGGCAAGAAACTACCACATGGCCATCGTTTCCGCACCTTCCACGATTTTGGTATTGTTATCTTGGACATTTTGTACTGCTATGAGGAGAACTCTGGTGTTTATGAATGCCGCGCTGTGAATAAATATGGCGAAGATGTTACTCGCGCCACTTTGAAATGCGCCTCAAAGGCTAGCCTTATTCTTGACTCCCAGCTGCCACGTGGCATGGAGGGTGGTCTAGAAAAGATTGCCAATCTAGAGTATAGCATGGTACGCACTCGTGACGAAACCACCGAAGAGACCAAAGGCAAGGCACCTGTATTTACTGTTCCTTTGGAGAACATTGACAATTTGCGGGAAGGAGAGAATGCTCACTTTGAGGCTCGCATAACGCCAGCTGATGACCCCAGACTGAAGATCGAATGGTACTGGAATGGACGTCCGCTGAAGGCGGGATCACGATTCCGCACTTTCTGCGACTTTGGTTTTGTCATCTTGGAAATTTCCCCCGTTTATCCAGAAGATTCAGGAGAGTACTCATGCCGCGCCATCAATGAGTACGGCGAGGCAGTGACCACTGCTACCATGAAGATCCAAGGTAAACGTAGCATCATTATGGAATCACAGCTACCTAAGGGCATGGAAGGCACCATTGATCGTATTGCCGAGTTGGAAGGTTTGGGTTCTCGCAGCACTGAGTTTGTGCCCGACGACGATACAGGCAAGCCACCAGAGTTTATCACCACTCCATTTGACATGGTAATCACGGAGAACTCACTAGCTCACTTCGAGTGCCGTCTGCAACCCATTAACGATCCCTCTATGCGTGTGGACTGGTTCCACAATGGCAAAGCTTTGTGGGCTGGCTCCCGCATTAAGACCATTAACGATTTTGGTTTTGTTATTCTCGAGATTGCTGGTTGTTATCAACGGGACACAGGTCTGTATACCTGCAAGGCCACCAATAAGCATGGCGAAGCCACCGTTTCGTGCAAACTTCAAGTTAAGGGACGACAGGGAATAATCATGGAACCTCAGTTGCCCTCAAACTTCCGCACTGGCACCGAGAGTCTGCAGAAATTGGAAGAGAGCATGCACAAGCGTGAAGAGATTGTCATTGATGATGAGCAACCCAATCCACCGAAATTCATTGAAGAGATTAAGGACAATTTGGATGTACCCGAAGGTGGACCAGTTCACTTTGATTGCCGTGTGGAGCCTGTTGGTGATCCCAGCATGCGCATTGAATGGTTCTGGAATGGACGTCCTATGGCCACCGGTTCAAGAGTGCATCAGTTGAATGATTTTGGCTTCATCGCCATGGACATTGATTATATTTACGCTCGTGATTCAGGAGAATATACATGCCGAGCCACCAACAAATGGGGCACTGCCACAACAACTGCCAAGGTTAGCTGCAAGGGCAAGCACAATATTGTCTATGAATCGCAATTGCCAGAGGGTATGACTTCCGAGAAATTGAAGGAGTTGGAACGCGGACGTATTCCAGAGGCCCCCAAGGTGGTTGAACAGGAGTTTGGTCCACCAAAGTTCACTACTCAGATCTCATCGCTCACCGTCGAAGAGGCTGAAGCTGTCAGATTCGAATGCCAAGTGGAACCAAAGACAGATCCAAGTCTTCGTGTTGAATGGTATCGCAATGGCAAGCCCTTGCCATCTGGACACCGTTATAGAACCATATTTGACATGGGATTCGTTTCCCTTGATATTCTGTATGTGTATGGTGAGGATTCTGGTGAATATGTTTGTCGCGCCATTAATAACCACGGCGAAGATCGCACCAAGGCAACTGTATCATGCAAAAGTGAGTCTATTATTTTTAATTTTTGTGGACTTTCAGTTTATCTTATTTTTTTGTGTTGCCTTTTTTCTAAATTAGAGCTTCCCACGATTCTGCTGCAAAACCAAGTGCCTCGTGGCATGAAACGTTCGGAAACGCTTACTCAAATGGAAGCTACTATCAAGAAATACACCTCTGAGGTTCATTTAACTGAAGACGATCTCTTTGATCCTGACCGTAAACAACCACCTCGCTTTGTTACCCAAATTAAAGATCAGACTTCACTTACCGAAATGGCTGTGACCAAATTTGAATGCCAGCTGGCGCCAGTGGGTGATCCCAACATGAAGGTCGAATGGTTCTTCAATGGAAAACCTTTGCTCTACAGTATGTTTTTTCTATTTTGAGAATTTCGCAAATGGATAAATTGCTTATGAGTTAAATATTTCTTTCAGAGAATCGCTTCCAACCAATTTATGACTTTGGTTATGTGGCAATGAACTTTGGATGGGTTTATCCCGAGGATAGTGGCGAGTATGTTTGTCGTGCCACTAATTTGTATGGCATGGATGAAACTCGTGCTGTTATCAAGGTGTCAGGCAAGCCAGGCATTGTCTACGATTCTCAGTTGCCTGCTCACATGCAGAGTATTGATCGCATTCGTGAAATGGAAGCCTCTTGGCAAGTGTAAGTGACAATACATTAAAATTTCGTCAGTGAATTGTTTACATATGTAATTACTTTTAATTTTCACAGTGTACCTGAAGAGGCTGATCCCGATGCAAAGCCTCGTACTAAACCAGTCTTTGTTAGCAAACTGGAACCACAAATTGTGGAAGAAGGCGAACCGGCTCGTTTCTGTGTACGTGTCACTGGACATCCTCGTCCTAGAGTTATGTGGTTGATCAATGGCCATACTGTTGTTCATGTAAGTTAGCATATATTTCGGTGTCTGTTGTGCATTCAACTTATGGTTATATTTTGATTAGGGATCTCGCTATAAGCTGACCAACGATGGCATGTTCCATCTGGATATACCAAAGACCCGTCAATATGATACCGGCAAAGTGGAGGTAATTGCTCGTAACTCTGTGGGAGAATCCATTGCTACAACCGAACTGAAGGTAGTGGCACGTTCGGATGACTACCGCAACGTTTTGAAGAACTCACCACGCCGTAAGTTTTTTGAACTATACACGTTGATTAGCTGCCAAAATATTGAATTTTAACTAGCTAGCTATTTAGACTATAACAAGTTACAAATGCAGTAGACTTAGCTGACAAAACTAAACCACAACCACCAGCACCACACTAGAGATCACATAAAACAAAATGCATTGTATATATTACATACATACAAGTAGCACTAGCAGCCAATTTTTATGCACTTTGATCACAAAAATGCACAAATATCACATAATTATTACCAAAAGAGTAAACAGTTTGAGACAAGTACAACCACAGATCCCAAATACTCCTTTACTCCCTTTCCCTCTAAATCAAAACAAAAAAAAAAAAAACAAAAGAAGAAAAGTAAAAGTATAACAATCAACGAGCTTTCAACGAACGATGCAAACAGGAATCAAAGGAATGAACTGTCTAAGTATTGCTGGACCATGGGTAATATGGTGATGCAAGTTTTTCGTGTCTGTTCTATCTCTCTCTCTGTCTGTGGCCATTATAAATTTTCTCCTTGTTTATTTTTAAGCCGGAAAAGGAGTTGGTAAAACCTCTGTGAAAATCCATTTAAAATCTAATCTCAATATCATATTTTCTACTAATCTGAAATCATGTAACTAAAATGTTTGCCTTAAGGCATGCATGTTTTTTATTAGCATTTTTTTAGAAACAATTATTTTTGATGCATGCTATTTACTCATTAAAATAAAAAACAAATTTAAATGTGAGAACCAATATACCTTTACCTGTACTTCTCACTCCTCTATATGTATATCCATGAATAACCGAAAATAAATATCTTTTGAAACTTAGCATGGTATGATTACGAACTAGCTTCATATCAAAAGGAACGCCAAGAGAACGAATTGGAAAAGGTATTCGATGAGCGTAAACAATATTTGTCCGAACAGAGTGCACACACTTTGAAGGGTGTGGAGCATTTGAAGCCCAAGCAATACAAGCCGCAATCCCCTGAATGGCAACAGAGTGTAAAAGCCAAGAAGAGTGAGGAGTACTACAACAAAATTCAAGAGCTTGAAACCACGCAACTCCTTAAAGAGACCAATTTACGCAAAGATAATCATCAATATGCTATTCCTGGCGAGAAGGTCGTCAGCAGTTCAGCTGCCAAGGGAATGGCTCACTCCTACGAGGAGAATCTGTAAGTCATTTAAATGAAGACCTATTCGATTCTTTAATACAAATTTCTGTTCACCTTTTAGGCAAGAGCAAACAAGCACCGCTCAAATTAAACCTGCTCCACCTAAAGGCACTGCCGAACCTTCCGAATCGTTGGTACATGGTCGTGAAGTTCATATGAACAAGCAACAACAAGTGCAAAAGGAAATTCAAGGTGATTTGGAGATTACGCGCAAGATCACCGCCACTGAGACCACCGAAGTGGAGCACAAGGGCACCATTCAAGAACGTGTGGTCAAGGGACCCGTTAAACCGGCCAAGGCTCCCGTGTTCACCAAGAAAATTCAACCTTGCCGTGTATTTGAAAACGAGCAGGCGAAGTTTGAGGTGGAGTTCGATGGTGAACCCAATCCGACTGTGAAATGGTACCGTGAGAGCTTCCCTATTCAAAACTCCCCAGACTTGCAGATTCATACATTTAGCGGCAAGTCAATTTTGATTATCCGTCAAGTGTTTATTGAGGATTCAGCTGTGTTTTCATGTGTGGCTGAGAATCGTGGTGGATCTGCCAAATGCAGTGCTAACTTAGTGGTAGAAGAGCGCCGTCGTGCTGGTAAAGGAGGCATACAGCCACCTAGCTTTGTGAGCACCATCCAAAGCACTACCGTATCCACTGGACAATTGGCTCGCTTTGATGCCAAAGTCACAGGTACTCGTCCTATGGATGTCTACTGGTTAAAGAACGGCATGAAGATTCAACCTAGCATCAAATTCAAAATGCTGGAAGAGGATAGCGTTCACACGCTGCTAATTATTGAACCATTTGCAGAGGATTCTGGTCGTTATGAGTGTGTTGCCGTTAATGCTGCTGGTGAGGCACGCTGCGATGGTGATTGTATTGTTCAATCCCCAACTAAGCCAGAGAAACCAACCACGCCAGGCAGTGAGAAGCCACCTCATATTATAGAGCAGTTGAAGAGCCAATCCGTTGAGGAGGGTAGCAAAGTGATCTTCCGTTGTCGTGTTGATGGTAAACCCACTCCCACAGCTCGTTGGATGCGTGGCGAGAACTTTGTAAAGCCATCGCGTTACTTCCAAATGACACGTCAAGGCGAATACTATCAGCTCATCATTTCGGAGGCTTTCCCCGAGGATGAAGGCACTTACAAGTGTGTGGCCGAGAATAAGCTGGGTAGCATTCAAACTAGCGCCCAACTAAAAGTGCGTCCCATTGAGAATTTGGATGCACCACCAACCATTACAGCTCTAAAGGAAGTTTCGGTGACTGAGGGTATGCCAGCTCAATTTAAAACGACAGTTACGGGCAAGGTAAAGGCCACCAGTGTGCAATGGTTCCGTGAGGGTCAGCTTATACCAGAGACACCCGATTTCCAGGTAGGTTTCAAAAAGATTTCTAACTATAATTACCATTAACAATACCAAATGTATATATATTTCATCCTATATAAAGCAGATATAATTTTTCAATGGCTTTTTGAATAAGCAAATATAATTAATCTCGTGCCACCTAAATTTCAGATGATCTTTGATGGCAACAGCGCTGTGCTCTTGATTGGCACCACCTATGAGGAAGATTCGGGCATCTTTACTGTACGTGTGACTTCCTCTACGGGACAAGTCGAGTCATCAGCCAAACTGACTGTTAAAAGTAAGGATTAAAAGTAACAACTAAGCAAATGCAAAACCAAAACCAGAGTTCGAAACAAGTAAACCAAACGTAAGCGAACAACTCCAAAGAATGCTCAAAAACAACGACCAACAACACCAACAAAATATATATATATTTATCAATATATATATATATATATATGTTTATAGATAAAAAAAAAATAATAATTATAACAACAACAAAAAACTGACGCAACGAATCCTAAAGATACAGAGACGTATTACTACTATCAACTTACTAGTCTTAAAAGTTTGAGTGAAGAATTATTTTTCGACAGATCCAAAATTTAGCAAAAAAAAAAACAAAAGAAAGAAAAAATCCACAAAAAAAAACTTCTCAAAACGAACGAGTTCTTTTTACTAACCAATTGCAAAATGTCTACAAATAATTTAAATTTCAAAGATGTCTAACAAGTAACCAAGCAAAAAAAAAAAGAAACCAAACACAAAAACAACAAAATATACAAGATTTAAATCAATTTTAATTAAAAAATAATAAATATAATTACAAGTATTTTGCAACATAAATATTTATAGAACATTTTTCTTCTTTATTTTTCTGGCACGGCCAAAAAAGCAACTTAAATTTCTAGTCGAAAAATTCGAAAGCAAAAATCGATTCTCTAGTTTTGAGTGAAAAAAAAAAAACAAACTGAAATGAAATTAGAAAAGTTCTCAAAAACGGCAGATGTGTATAACCGATATATAGCCCCTTGAGTTGAGTTGAATTATAAATAAGGCAAAGGCATAGGCAGAGGCAACTTTTATCTATGTACTTTCAAAATATTATTTTGGTATAGAGGCGCACAGGCACTTTCTAAATACATAATACAAAAAATATATATATTAATTTTTTTTCCCCTGTATATACTTATGTATATGAGATGTATGTGAATAGTTCTGGGGCCGTGCGCAAAACGCACATTTGTCCCGCCTCCGCTCGAGCGTGAAAGTTTTTATTTTTCATGGTGGAATATTAGCATAAAATATTATGGATGACACATCTAGAACACAGCGGAGCATCGCATCGCACAATATCGCAGCTGAACAGTGCGCCGATACGTGCGCAAAAACTAGAACAAACAGGAGGGGGGTATCCCTACACATATATACATTTACATACACAACAGACGGGACTGACCGTAGAGTATCAGAAATGAAGAAAATGAAAACCAGAAGCGAAAATATCGAAAGGCTTTCAGCTGCTGCCAACCGACCGACAGCTATCTTTATATATCATATATACAATACCTATAGCTATATATGAATCTGTATGTACATACATATACGTATATATATATACATATATATATATATATATACATAAATATATGCACTATATCCACACACACCTACCTCCCCATTTGTTCTATTTTCAATTTGTTTTTTTGGAAAATGTTTGCTTTTGAGAAACTAATTTCCAATAGATTAGCTAAAAAATCCGTTGGTCTATAATTAGAGACCACTCGGATGGCAGTCTGGATATTTCGTTTTCAGCCACAATGAAAAACCATTTTATGTATTTTTTCAAGTAAATCTAAAAGAAATTTATTTAAATTTTCGAACAAAAAAAAAAAACACACAAAATTCAAACAAAACAAAAAAAAAGCATAGAAAGAAAGAAACCCAAATAATAAATTACCTACATGTTGCTTGATGTTGCTGTCTATGGGAATCAGAGATGAGCGATATAAACCAAGTTGGCATCGAACTAGAATATACTATAAAGTACATACAAATAGATATATAGATACATACATATATACTTATATATGCATAATGACCATTAGACATGAGCAAACATTAATTAATGATTCTGTTTATGGTGCAGAAATGATTTTAATTAAATTAATCAGTTACGGCTGTTCAGTCATCGGGTGTAACCTGAATGAAAACCCAACTGATTCATCTTTGATATCAGACATATTTTAGTGCTGCCGCTGTCGTTGCCTTTTGGGGTTTTGTCTTTTCGTTAAGCCTTCCAATCCTAAAAGTCCTCTTCAAATGACATTGCCTTCCAACCGAGAATAATAGAGAAATCTTGTTTTAGAGTTAGGTTTTTGTTTTTGTAGAGAAACTGAAACGATACTTGAAGATATCTTTGAAAACTTACTCAAACTTTTTCCAAAAAATAAACAATTACTGTAACCGTAAACGTAACTGTAACCGATAACAATACTGAACCGAACTACTATTATATGACGTGTGACGTTCGTTCGCTGCGATCCTGGATCCCAAATTGATTGTTTTCTGACCATCCTCGAAGTGTGTTAATTATTATTTTTGATTATTTTGATTTGAACATTAAAATGAATTTGTATTGTTTATTTAATAAAAATTTATTTATTTTGTAGTGATGTTGCATGAGATTTTATTATTCATTTTTTATTGCCGCTTTTCTTTAATACTAATTTCACACGACCTCTCTCTTTCTCGACCCTCATATATCCAATCACAAACAAAATTGTTTTGTCAAAAATTACTTTGTTGAAGTATATTGCCGCTTTTACAAACAACGAAAAAAAAAACCAATAAATTCAATAGCAATGAAAAACGCTTTACTAAAAAATTAATCATAAAAACTCATGCGACTTTTGTTTTAAGAAATTTATGTTTATGTTTACTTTCTTGATTGATTTCGATTTGTTTCCATATACAAAACATACACACTACATACACAAACACACACACTTTTGTTGTTTAATTGTATCTCTCATGTATTTAATACTCGCCGTCTATAAATAAATTAAAGCAAATGAATTGAAAAAGAACAAGAAATCGAAAAGAAAGCGAATTGCATATTTAATTGGAAACTATTGTTTTTGATAACCAACGCGCCGCTTCTTCATCCTTTGCTGCTGTTGCTGCTGCTGCTTCTTTGCTCCAATTTTTGAACACGAACTCCGATTCCTGTCATTCACAAATAATCCATTCGCACACGATAAATATTATAAAATCAACCACATAAGCACAGGTAACTAATTATTTGTATGATGCAGTATAAATGGCGAGAGCGGGTTTATAAAGGTGACCGACGACCGACCGATCTAAAGATTGTCTGTCTGTCTAACTGACTGACTAGCTAGAATAACTGACTGACTACCTTCTGATCTGTACCCGATTGTTGTCTACATTCGAATGAGATCTTTAGTTGAGTGCGCCGCGCTGCGCCAAAACTGCGCCGAGCTGCGCTGCCCAAAAATATCAGGAGCAGAGCAGGCAGACACACCCCGCCCATAAATATTCAGTACAACTCAAAGTTTTTCTGTGTGCCCCACCTGGTGACGTAGCCAGCGCTAATCATATATCTATTTTTGGACATAATGAATTTTTGTTTTTTTAGTTGCTCTCAATTGTACTTGATTGTGGTGTTCATGAAGATGCTCTTGATGATGAAAAGAAAAAGATCATTAGCATCATCATCATCACTATCATCATGGTGATTGTTGATGATTGTAAAATGAAGATGATGATGATTCTTCTTAGTCATGACAATATGTCAAATTTAGCTGCAGGTTAATGCAGTTTAAACCATTGCCATTAAGTAGATTCGTCACAGTCGATTAATGAATCAGAACCTGTAGTTCATCATGAACTATTTTTGTCATTGCCAATTATTGAAAATAAGTATAAAGATAAGGTGATATAGCCGCTGCTTTCCCCTCAACATTATATTACACTTTCATGGTTATTAGTAGTCGGAGCAAAGCAAGGGGCTGCGGAAGAGGGGAGACATAAAAATTGATAATTTGTGGGGGCACTCTTAGGGTTGTTCTAAATGCTCTGTCTATAAATGCCAAGCAGCATTATTTATTTATGTATGTATATGCTCTATATGTTTGCCTACTAAATTTAAATTTCAAGTTCATTGTTTGTATGTGCCAAAAGATTTATGATTTATTTTCAAGCAAATCATATAAAAGGCCTTGAGACTTGAAAAAGGTAAGTGGTTGCTATCCGACCAAGCCCCTCCCTCCCTCTTACCACATACGGCTGTAAACGAACTCTTGTTTTGGGAATCCCTTTCCTCCCATTTCTCTCGCACTCTTACTAAATTGAAAAATATTCCACCCCGTTTTAGAACGACGTATCTCGGCTTATCAATTGCGTACAATTGATTCTGCCGAAGATGAGTCCTCTTCATCTGGCCGGGAAGATAGTGCTCCCGAATCACATTATCCCCAACAGCCAGGTCAACAACAGCCAGGCCAACAGTTTGGCCAATTTTTGGGGGTCAATGGTCAAGTGCAGCATCAAGGACGTTCGCGTACAAAGAAGCCCAAAGTACGCAGCAAATCCCTACAACCTCCCACAAATGTTATACCTTGGCGTAGGTCTTGCCGTCCAAATCGTGGTCGTTCGCTGGACAAACAGCCTTTCCTTCCTGGCTTTAAACCTGAGCCCATTAAGTCTTGGACTGAGGAGACAATCAGTCTTAAGGCTACGCCTATTGAAAAGAAAAAGCCCACACCCAAGTTAGAAGCTGCACAGGTTGTGTTAAAATCTATTAAAACCGAACGTGATCAAGGCATCATGAGCTTGGGTGCCACATTGGAGCAGATTATTGCTGGAAAAACAGAAAAGGAAGCTGTTCCATGGATCACCATGCGCGAGAAACTTAAACAAGTAGAAAGTGTACAACAGCAACTAAATAAATTTGATTTGGATGAGGTATATTTGCGTCCTCTAGAAGGTCAAATTGAAACTGATCAGCAGTTGCCACAGCAGGCGCAAGTGGAACAAGTGCAACGTAATCAAGAAATTCAACGTCTAAAGAGCATGGAGAGCGTTGAAATCATGGAGATGACCGATCAGATAGATAAACTTATTACACAGCAGCAGAATAATAAGGATTTGATACCGTGGAAGGAAATGCGACAGCAATTAAAGAGTGTTCAGCGTGTAACGAAGCAAATGGATAAATTCAAAATCGAAGAAGTTGAATTGCGGCATCTGCAAGCTCAACAGGCCATCAGTGAGGATACTGTCACAATGACAATTGATGACAGCTCAAAGGGTTCCATTTCCAAGGTTATGCATCGTGATCAGCTGCAACATTATGAGGATCAAACAAATGTTCAGCAGTTCATTACCAGCGAAGATGTTAACATTATGCATGTCTCTGAACGTGAACAACTGGAAGCCCAAAGGTTAATCCAAGAGCAACAGGCATTCAACTGGCGTCAACAACAACAACGTCCTCAACTTCAGCCATTGACTTCGGTGGAAGACACAATTCAGACTCAAGAACGACAAAGATTAGTCCAACAACAAAGCTTAATTGAGGAAGCTCAGCGCCAGCAATTTGTCCAAATTGAAGATACGCAGATGATGAGTCTAGAACAGTATGAACATCAAAAGATGATAAATTTGCGTAATCAGCAAGAAGCGGTTAACTGGAGAGGACCACGCCAGCCACAAAAATTCATTCAAGTTGAAGATACTTCTGTACTTCATCTTCAAGAACGTACAGACACTCAAGAGCAACAGCTTCTCCAACAGCAGCCAGTTATGTGGGATCGTGGAAAGAAGAAGCCCGAGCTGTCTCAAACCTATCAGCCCCAACCGCAACCAACTCAACAGCAATATGTGGAGAAACCAAAGACTTACGAGGAAATGCATGATGAATTGACAGAACCAATTCCTCTTCAACAACCACAGCCAACACCTGTTATGTGGGAGCGTGGCAAAAAGAAGCCACTACAACCCACACAAAAAACTTATGAGGAAGTACATGATGAATTGGTTGAACCGATACCAGTCCAACAACCCGATCAGGAGCCCGTTCTCTGGGAACGTGGCAAAAAGAAGACAATCGCGCAGGAAGTTTCAGTCACACAGGAAATTGTTGAAGCCTCTCAAGTAATTGAGCAACAGGTTACTGAGGAAACCAAAAAGACAGCCGTCCGCCGGGTAATACCACCACGAGAGCCCGAACAGAAAGTTGAACAGGTTCAATTGAAACCAACGCCACGACAGCGTCCAAAGGAAGCCCAAAAGGCAGAGGAGTTCCAGTTGAAGCCTTTGAAGACAACAAGGCAAATTCAACAGACTGTAGAGGAGCCATCTCAAAAAGCTTATGAAGAAGCAATAGATGAATTAGCTGAGGAGATAGTGCCACAGGAGCAAGAACAACCCCAACCAGTATTGTGGGAACGTGGACAGAAAAAGAAACCTGAACAACCAAAGAAAGAAGTTCCGGACGAGCCAAAGACCCTTGAGGTAGCTGTTGATACCTTGGATGAAGAGAAAGTACAGTCCGTTGAACCCCAGCCCCAGCCGGTGATGTGGGAACGTGGTAAAAAGAAAACCCAGCAACCAACGGTTGAAGAAGTACCCAAGACCCTTGAAGTTGCAGTCGACACCTTAGAAGAGCTAACCGATAAACCTTCCAAACCTGAGCCACAACCAGCCTTGTGGGAGCGTGGCAAGAAAAAGAAGCCTCAACCTCAACAGATTGTTGAAGAAAAGGTTGAGGAAGTGCCAAAGAAGACGTTCGAAGAAGCAGTAGACGTCCTGCAAGATGATGCTAAGATTGAAGACAAGCCAGAGCCTGTCTTGTGGCAGCGCGGTAAGAAGAAGACCCAAAAGCTCGTTCCAACCGAAGAAGAACATCCCGACGAAGTTGATGCTCAAATAGAAAAAACAGTCGAAGATATCGTTGTAGAAAAGGAGGATATCGTCCAGGAAAAACGCAAGGTAAAGAAGGTAAAGAAACCAACAACTACCAAGCAAGTTTCTGAAGAAGTTTTGGAAGAACAACCAGAAGAAGAACAAATAATTGAGGACCAGGAAGAAGTTGTAGAGGAGAAGCGTAAGGTTAAGAAGGTCAAGAAACCTAAGCAACATAAGCAAATAACTGGAGAAGAAGAACATCCCGAAGAAGAAATTCCAGAAGAGGAAGTTATTGAGGAAGAAGAATTTATCGAAGAACAGGAAGAGGTTGTGGAAGAAAAGCGCAAGGTCAAGAAGGCTAAGAAACCCAAGCAAGCTAAAGAGGTGACTGAGGAAATTCCAGAGCAGCAGCCTGAAGAAGAACATGAGGAAATTGAAGAAGTTGAAGAAGAGGATGAAATTGTTGAAAAGCGTAAGGTTAAAAAGGTTAAGAAACCTAAATCCACTGTAGAAAAGACTGAGATCGAGGAAGATGAGCCCGAAGAAGAAGCTCCTCTGGAAGAGGAGCTAGTAGAAGAAGTGGATGAAAAGCGTAAAGTTAAAAAGACAAAAAAACCGAAGAAAAAGGTCGCTGAGCAAGGAATAGAGGAGCAACCAGAAGAGATTGAAGAGTCACAACCAGAAGAAATAGAAGAAGTTGAAGAATCCGTTACTGAAGAACCCAAAAAGAAAAAGCCTATTGTTCAAGCACAAGAGGTTGAGCAAGTAGAAAAGGTAACACTTAAGCCTGTGCCAAGAAAACAAAAACCACTACCCGAGCAAGAACAAGTAGAGGAAGTTACACTAAAACCTCTGAAGAAGACTGCGATAGTGTCGGAAACGTCACAGCCGGAAACAACTGAAGTCGAATATGTTCCAAAGGAGGAAGTCGTTGTTACCGAGGATGAAATCGTTGATGTCACTAAGAAGCGGGTAAAGAAGAAAAAGCCCAAACCAAAGACACCGACTGAAGAATCGATTGAAGAACCTGTTGAGGATATAGAAGAAATCGAAGAGGATGAACAACCTGAGGAAATTCAACCTGTGGATGAAGTTGAGGAAATTCCGACAGAGCAACCCGGCTCACAAAAGGTGACTCCCAAACCCAAGCCACAGAAACAAGAAATTATCGAAAAGGTTGAAGAAGTTG
This sequence comes from Drosophila emarginata, assembly GCA_037075365.1. Classification (NCBI taxonomy): domain Eukaryota; kingdom Metazoa; phylum Arthropoda; class Insecta; order Diptera; family Drosophilidae; genus Drosophila; species Drosophila emarginata. The sequence continues at coordinate 1,294,508 of JBAMCD010000283.1, forward strand.
CTTTAAAACCAACAACTAGACCAAAGAAACTATTACCTCAGGAGGCAACCATTGAAGAAGTTCGACTTAAGCCTACGAAGCGGACGGCTGCTAAGCCTGAAGAAGTCAAACTTGAAGAAGTCGATCTTCAGCATGTGGAAAAGGTTGAAGAAGAGATTGTACAGGAGGAGAAACGCAAAACCAAGAAGGTTAAGAAACCAAAGCAAGAAGATCTTTCTGAAATCCCTGACGCCGAGCCAACACAATTGGAGGAAGTCGAGCATATTGATATCGAAAAAGTACCCAAGCCCGAGGAGGAACAGCCCCAAGTACCATGGAAACGAGGTCAAAAGAAGAAGCCAGTCGAAGAAGTGTTGGAAGAGAAGCAGTGGCCTTCTGGAAAGCGCCGTCCGCTTCCCGAAGGGCAACCTGAGGAAGTGCAATTAAAGCCAATTCCAGGAAAGCCAGTCGAGGAGCCCCAGAAGCCAGAAAAGGCAATACCTGGACCTAAGCTTGTACCTGAGGATAAACCAGTTAGCGAAGAAGAAGAGCTTGAACTAGAACCTCTGAAAGTGCCTGACGACAAAGAACCAAAGGAGAAGGTCAAAAAGGAAAAGAAGAAGAAACCCAAGCTGAAGAAGGCAACACCCTCAGTTGATGAGGTATCTGAAGAAGTGGCGGAGCCATTTGCAGAGCCTATCGCAGAGGAAGATCAGGTGGAAGAGCTTCCAGTTGACGACGTTAAAGTAGTCGCAGTTTCGGAAGATGTATTGCCCGAAGAGGAAGTGGTGCCTTCTGATGAGACTATTGAAACGAAGCAGAAGGCTCATAAGAAACGCACGAAACGCCTAAAGGAGGCATCGGTTGAGGGACAGCCACAATTGCTAGAAGCTGCCATTGCTGAAATTGAAAAGGTCGATGAAATATCTCAAGAGATCTCACAAAAGACTATTACCTTATTGAAAAAGACTGAAGACACTAGACCTCAATTCATAACGACTGAGCAACTTATTGAACTAGATGTTGAAGATGTGCGCCGAGATCTTGAAATGAAGGTCACCTCCAATATTATTAAGAAAGAAAAGAGACGTGTGGTGCTTGATGATAGCCAACCATTGCCGGAATTGGAATTGATTACCCAGAAGCGTGTACAAGAAGGAATTGACAAGGTGGCCGATGAGGAGCTAATCGAAGATCAGCAATTAATCCAAAATCAGCAAGAAACCACAACCTCTGAGGTTATTGGTCAAGAACGCAAGTTGGTCAAGAAAAAGAAGAAGGAAATCAAACCACCACGTATCACAGAGAAACTACGACCACGTCAGTGTGTGCCAGAGGAACCAACCGTACTTGAATGCAAGGTGGAGGGCGTACCATTCCCAGAGATCAATTGGTACTTCAACGACATCCTGCTCTTTGCATCGGAGAAATATGAGATTACCGTCGTGGAGCAGGTGGCCCAATTGAAGATAGCAAAAGTTACGCCTAGCGATGTGGGAGTCTATACATGTGAGGCCAAGAACGAAGCTGGAGTAGCTACAAGTCGTACCAACATAATTTTAGGTAAGTTTAATTTAAGTTTTCTTTTCATAACCAACAAAATCGATAAGAATTTGTTTAAGAAATCCCCATAACAACCGAATTTTCCCTAAAGTTCTATGCGTTTTGTATATAATTTTACATCCCACCTCAAACACAAAACACAAATTACTTAAATACAACTTATTCACATTGAATACAGAAAAAGAACAAGGCGTCGCTCCGCAGTTTACAAAACCACTTAAAATAGAATTTTTAGAGGAAAAGCAGCCGGAGCGATTAAAGGTAACAGTAACATGCCAAGTGATGGGAAAACCAAGTCCTCAGGTAAAATGGTATCGAGGCATTGAAGAGGTTATACCCAGTGAAATGGTACAAATGTTCTATGATGAACAAACTGGTGACGTGGCCCTGGAGGTTATTAATCCAACGCCTAACGAGGCCATTACCTATTCTGTGCAGGCACAGAATCAATATGGACGTGCCATCGGTAATGCAAACATTATGAGTCGGTTAGACGAAACACCCAAAGAGATTTTGAAAGCCCCGACTGTAACTCCATTGACCGCTGAGGTTATACCAACCGGAGGAACTTTACTATTTGAAGTCAATTATGATGGCAACCCCAGACCAGAGATCAAGTGGATGCGTAATGGACGTGAAATTATTGAGAATGAGGAGACGATCGTTGAGACAACAGAGACAACAACTACCATTAAAGTAATTAACATGAATCGTAAACGTACAGGCAAATATGAAGTCTGGGCCAAAAACAAAGTGGGTGAAGCTAAAGCTTCAGGTTCAGTGGTGGTATCAGATCAGAAACCAGATAAACAAATCCGACCACCACGTTTTATACAACCGCTAGAGCCCAAGTATTTCGGTGAACATGAAGTGGCCATACTTGAGGCAGTTGTTGATTCTGAACCGCTGTCATCATTTCAATGGTTTGTACACAATGAGCCCATCAAAAGCTCAAATGAATGTCGCATTGTCAGTCAGGCTAATAAGTCGACTCTACTAATTGAGGACTTCCAAAAGAAGTTCGCAGGACCCTTCACTTGTCGGGCCGAAAATGTGGGCGGCTCAGTAACATCGACGGCTACTGTGAATCTGTTAGAGGCATTGCCACAAGAAGAAGCTGTTGAATTTGAATCGCCACGTTTTATCGAGGAACTTATTCAACCCGTCGAAGTGATGGATGGTGAAGCATTGCTGCTGAATTGCCAAGTGACAGGCAAACCCACGCCCAAAGTGGAGTGGTATCACAATGATGAAAAGATTACCGAAACTAAGGAAACAACTATATCGCAGGACTTGCAGGGCAATTGCCAACTGCAGATAACAGAAGTTTTTCCCGAAAATCAAGGCCTTTACAAATGTGTCGCTACAAATAAGATTGGCAAGAGCGTTACCAAGACAAACGTTAAAATTCAAGGTACTTTTTGGATGGTCTCAATCGATAGTTAACTTGTTAATCACTTGAAAAGTAGTGCTCACTCTACACACTACATGCATCCCAAAAAAGACTTAGTTAGGTCTTCCAATAACTACAACTATAAACGCTATCCACTCAAACTGTTGATACATTCTTTTTTTATTTTGCATACTTCTTGTACTAACTGAACAACAAGCATGTGATTCTTTTTTCTGATAGACTTACTCTATAAAGCCTTCCTATTTTCCCAATCTTCTCCTTGGGTGTTGATATACTCTATATATCCTATTGTAAATAATTTTCCTTCCTTCCGTTTTGGGTTTGTTACTATAGTCTGAGTTTTCTCGTCGTGTTATTGATTTACTTTCGAATATATGTGTATGTATTTCTTATAGCATTTGAATATATCCCCGATTCTGAAATCACTGGACTCACAGGATCTGAGGAGGATCTACTTGATAGAGTAAGCCCAATTGTAGTAAATGAGTTTCTCTTTAGCCTTTGATGCTAATGTTCCTACCCCTCATTAGACCATCTCAATCGACGAACAAGCACCGAAAATTGTTAAAAAACTACCAGAAAAAATCGAACCCAAAGAGGGTGAGCAAGCGAAATTGGAAGTTAAGGTTATTGGCAAACCGAAACCGAAAGTCAAATGGCTACGTGACGACGAGCAGATATTCGCCTCCGAGGAATATCAAATCGAAAATTTCGACGATGGCACCTCAGTGCTGGTTATTAATCATGTGTATCCCGATGATTTGGGTACAATTAGTTTTGAAGCATACAATCCACTGGGCGTGGCTGTGACTACGGCATTATTTGCAGTAGAAGGTACTATAATGGTTATTCAAGCAAAACATGCAATTTATATATTTAATGAAGCATTTGTTTTGGAATTGTTAGTGACATTCTCTTTCAGATTCATGCAGCTGTTTTATAAAAAAAAAAAATCCAAATTTGATCTTTTATTTCCTCCTCAATTCCACCAATCGCCTTACAACCCTTTTAATACCCAAATAATTAAAACAAATTTCTCAATCCTTTTGTTAACAATTCCAATCCTACCCAGAAATCAAACAAAAGAAAAGAAACTCCTTACACGCGAAATAGACACACGAAAGTAATGAATAAAAAACTTCACCAAAGGGTTACACACATACACGTATTAATTTAAGGACTAAATCAGGGAAAATTTCTAATCAGATAAAATAATAACTGTTTCACTTTTTTACTATATATTTAAATTCATCAAATGAACAGGCATCGTTGGATCCAAGGACTATCGCAAGCCAGAATGGGTGACTCACATGGAGGAGATGCAGGTGGCTCTAAAAGGTATGTATCGACTAATAGCAAACTAAAATCCTACACTTACCACTGTTATGTGTATATGTGTTTTAATTTCGTGTTCCAAACACACAAAATGTCTTCCGTACTACAAAACAACAACAAACAAAAACAATAAAAAAAAAAATAAACCAAAAAAAAATATTCACAAATTGTCTGTATTATCTTCTATTTGTCTGTCTCTATCTCTGTCTCTCTCTCTCTCTTTTTGTCTGTCTCTTTCACTCCTTGTCAACTATTTTTGTATTTGTCCATGTATTATACAATGTATCGTATAAAAATCAACAGTTATGTGAATCTGTGAAGTCGCCCTTTCCTGCCCGTCCCATACAGCTCTAAGGCTTGCTACCCCCTCGCCAAAAACAAAAAACAGAAAAACATCAAGTTAAAATACCCTTATCCCTAAAAGTATACGCCTATAGAATTAATAGTGTAAAAACAATGAAAAATGTATTCTCTTACAGTATCAGTATAATTAAATACTATTTCATCTGCAAGTAAATTGGTTGTGTTTGAAAAATTGATTTCAAAATTAAAGACTAACTAACTTCTTTTGTTCTAAAGAACGAAAGGAAACAAAAAAAAAAAACAAATCCAAAGAAATTGTATAACATTCCCAGAGCGCTGCTTGTCCTACACTTGAACATAATAAATTATATTATATTATATATACATACATATTTATCATGTCTTTGTTTAATGTCAAGTAAATTTTTGTTTTGCATGATTTAACATTAAAACTCATTCTCGTTTCGTGTTCACTACACAAAGAAACAAGCAAACATACATACATACATACATGCCTACAAACAAACAAACAGACAAACATATTTTCAAAGTAGACAAAATATTATATTATATTATTATACAAACACCGTTTAGTAAATGTAAGTACACGCATTCCAAAACTAAATTCAATTTAACATACCCACGCGCATACATACATACCAACACACGCATGTTTCCTCCACTGCCTATTTTCCATTCCATTTCTAGTGTCGTAGCGGTAGTGGAATATCTAATCCATAGATATATTATGCAATTTTTTTTTTATGCTTATAGCTGCTAAATGCTCACCATCGCTACTAAATGAAATGCGTGACTGTCGTGCTGCCTTAGGCGAAACAGCAAAATTCTCAATACAATTTGCCGGTAATCCGGTTCCAGGTATAGTATGAGATGGAAAGGTTTCCTTTTGAGTTTCAAACAGTTGGGGGCTGATGTAGAATGGTTTCTTTCAACCAAATCATCATCTTTTAGATATACAATGGTATTTCAACAATGTACAACTTAGAGCATCTGAAAAGTATCGCATGATAGTCGAGGAAAGTGAAGCAATACTAGAAATTATTAATATTACCAATGAGGATTGCGGTTACTACAATTGCAAATTGATTAATGAGATTGGCATGACAATGACACGAGCCAAATTTGATATATCATCCACATCAACGATCATTGAGGAGGTTGCCACAAAGGCAAAGACAACGATTAAGAAAAAAGCTGGAAAAAAATCGGTGGTGAAGAGATCGGGTGCCGGTGAGACACAAACAATACATAAGACAGAAATTAAAATAGTTCCAGCCACAACAACAACTATGAATGTTATCAAAGTGAAACAACCTGTATCAATACTTGTAGAGAAGAGTGAAGTATCTGAAGTAATGCAAGTGAAAGATCGTAAAATAGCTGATGCCGAAGTGCGTTCTAGCAAAATTATAGAAGAAATCGAAGAAGAGGAGGAGGAGGAGGAAGTGGAAGAAGAAGTCCAAGTGCAAGTGACAGAAGAAGTGCTAGAACATAAAGAAGAGATCTATACCGAAAAGAAATATACATCCAGTAAAACTATTGAGCTGACAAAGAGTGTTGAACTGATTCGCACAAAAATCTCACAGAAAACAATAAAAATTGAAGATATCCATGAAATATCGCAACATGAAGAAGTTCAATGGCTATTAGAGTCTATAGAGGCAGAGTCTTTTGGTAAAATTGGCGAGGCTGCCCTACGAGATTTGGCCACCATTGGTCTACTATTGCGCTATGGCTGTGACCATTATGAGATCACATATATGTACGAGCAAAACATATTCATTTCGCTCAAGAAACCAGAGTCTCAATCGGCCCTTGTACAGTTGGTGGAACGAGAGGGTCATGAAGAACTGATTACCCAGATACTGAGTGAATCCTCCAATGAGGATGAGACCATTCTGGCAGCTACAGTCGGTTTCAAAGCTTTCATACGAATGATACAGACATATGAGATCACTATAGAAATTGTTATCCGAAAGTTTGTTAGGGAGGACTTCATCTCGCAGGACTGGAAGATATGTGGAAAGGAGGTTTGAATTCAGTTTAATATATTACTTTTGTTTTTCTATATATAATTAGAGTAGATATATATATATATATATATATATATATATATATATATATATATATATATATCTATATATAATTAGACAGTTGAAATGCTTAAAGAAATGTTATTAAAAATTTTTGAACTTAAGTTTAATTGGGGTACAATTGCATTTTTTTTTGCATTTCAACTGAAATTTAAATGAGAATATTGGCAGATCAGTTGGTTGTATTGACACCCATTATATATTTCTATCTACTTTAAACCAATTAAATCTAGAGAATAGTAGAGACATCGCATATAATCGAAAGTCACGAGGCTATAACGCATGTTAAAATCGGTAAGTTCGATTCAAGGTGCTTTTCCTAGATACTGCCGACAAGCTTCTCTTATTATTATTTTGTATCTTTTGATTTTTCATACTAAACACATTATATTTTCTTTTTTTTTATTCTTTTCATTTCAATATGTCCAAAACTTTGCTTTTGTTTTTATTACGCCAAAAACTCCTTAACCCAAACATAGAGGAAACATTTGTCGAGGAACGCACGATAGTTGTCGATGAAGGTTTGAACATTAACACAGATGAATTGTAAAAACCACAAAAACAAAAAAAAAAATAGATCTACTTATATATAAAAAACAAAAAAAAAAACAAAGTGTACCACTATCCCACGAAACTACTCAACTACTACAGTCTTATTAATATAATTTTTAAGCAATAATAAATATTGTCTTTAAAAATATAACCATTAAATTTTTTGTTGAACCAAAACCAAGAAAAAATCATGTGTATATTCTAAAGAAGACGCCACAACTACCATTGCCACTACCACAAAGCACACAGAGTATTAAAAACCACCCAATTAACCGCTAATAACCAATAAAGACTAAAAGCTATCTTGCTGCAGTTATATACATATACAAAGCTTTAAACTATACAAATTCTTGCTTCTATAACATCTGAATCTAATTTGCTAAAGTAGATGAGCTTTATTATCCTATGCACGCAGACTGGAACTCCTTGTTAGATATTTGGTAAGTTGCGCTATTTCAATGTTTGTCTGTTTGTCCATGAACTGTATATACATATATATGTATATATATATATATATAAATATATACAATATATCAATATACCATACACCAACATACATATATACATTTGTTATATTCCTTCTACTTGTTTCTTCATTCATTTTGGCCGATATAGCTTAGCCCGATCACTATTACCATATACTAAAACATATTTTTATATATTTGACATAATTTTCATGTTCGCTTGGCTTACTGCTCTTCAGATCATTGTTAGTGTATTTGTTATTACTTTTTTTTTAATAGCAACCAAACACCAAAGAAAGGCCGACATTGTCATTGTTTAATTACATTACATTCACAGAAACAACAGCCACAAAAGTGGAAAAACAATTCATACAGCAACAACAAGAACAAGTGCAATTACATGTACAAGAACAAGTAATACAAGCTCAGCAAGAAATTGTGCATAGGAAAACAAAAACTAAAAAGCATAAAAAACAACAACATACAGAACAAAAAAATGTCGAAATAACAACAGCAACAACAATCACAGGATCACAACAAACAGCAGAAACACTTGAGCAAATTGAAGAGCTTCTGCCATACGAAACACTTCCCATCCAGAATGTACCCAAAGACACAGTCGAAACGATTGCAGTTGCAGTTACTGCAGAACTTTCTACACCGAAACCTAAGCCAGCACAAGCGGAAGATGATATTTTACCACAAAAATTGGTGGCCATTAGTGAGGAATGTCAAGCTCTTGATGAGATAAGCGTCCGCCCGATTGATGTAAAACCACAAGAAAGCCAGTTAAGCGAACAGATTGAAGTACATGAGCGTCAAGCTATTAGTGTTATGGAGTCTGAGACTAAAGAAACTTTCCAAGAATTAATACCCTCAAAAATACCAAAGTCTGTGAAAGCACAGCGTAAAGTGAAAGAGTCCCGACCACTCTTAGTGGAGGCGACCAGTGTAGAAGATACTGTCGATAAAATTCAGCCACTTAAGATAGTTCCTCAAGAAGCGCATAAAGATTTAATACTGCTACATGAGGTAACCGAAACGGAGCAGCCCGCTTTGGACAGTCTTGAGAATTTAACGCCTATTTCATTGATAAATGAAATTGCTAAATCCCAATTACTAGATCAGGAAGGACTTGAAATAACCGAAGCAATAAGTGCTGAAACAGTTGGTCAGCAAATTGTTCAAATGATCCCGAACAGTGAGCAGATTTCTCCAGAAATTACACCCAACATCAGCCTTAGAGTAAGTGAATGTCAACCGGAAGATTCGATAGACGAATTGAAATCCACTTTGGAAATAGATGAAAAGACATCATTAACAAGCGTACTTGAGTTTAAGGCCATCGATACTAGTGCATCAGAAGTTCTTGAAAGTTTGCAAAACATTCCAATAGAAGCAAAGCCCACGGAAAGCAAGGCAAATGCTAGTGTAAAGTCAGAAGAGATTCCTATTTTGGTTCAGCAAACAGAAATATTCGAGACGCTGTCAGGCGATGAATTACCAAAGCTGCGAACAAACGAACTCCAGGCTCTTGAACAATTGGTTTTTGCTGAGGGGTTGCTAAATACCACAGCGGATTCCCATAGTCCAACGGAGGAGAGTCTACCCATTTTTAAGAGTGATGCCAAAAAGGCAAATGTAAATGTAGAAACACAATCTCATATAGTAACATCTGAAATAATGTCAAATGAAGGCGCCATAATAGAATTGACTATCAAAGAGATGCCTAAAAATGTGGAGGCCGCACTTATTCAAACGCATCCATTGACAATTGGTGAAACACAGGAAACAAATCTGGTTGAAATGGCTGAACAACTTCCAAACTCAATTGAAGCGTCATCAAAGCCAGCAAAGAAAACTTTAACCAAAACATATGGAACGGCTGAATGTAATGAAGAAGCAATTTATGAGAGTGTAAGCAATGTACCAGACAGGGACCAGAAGACTATTCAAGGAAAAGTTAACATTGCTGATGGCGAATTTATTGCAGAAATTGAGGCACCTGTTGTTATAGATTCTGAACAGGACCTAGTAACGACTAAACCTGATATTGTAGATGTTAAAATAGATTTTATACAACAAAAAGCCCTTGAAATCAAGCAGGAAACATTTGCTGAAAAGGAAAAGCTTTTGCCCAGCGATGAATTTGGACCAGAACAAGTGGCTACAGAAAAAATAATATCAGTTGACCTTAAGGTGAGCACTGTTTTAGAAGTTCATCCAGATCACTCATCAGGCGATATTAGTGTTGATGATATAAAATCAGTCACAGCTTTACCCGTATTTGAGTCGAAACCAATTGTAGTAACTAGTGAGGTAGACTTTCTGGAAGGTGCTAACTACTTAGAGCCACAACCAGAACTCAAAACTGGTAATATTCAAATGGATGACATGGTACAATCTTTGGAAATAACAAATGTACAGTTAAATGAGGAAAGCATAGAACTGTGTGAAGAATCTCCAAGATACTTACAATGCATAGGTGAAGCTCAAACAGAAGCATTTAAGCATTTCGAAAGTACTGAAATTATGGTAATGGAAGCAATAAAGGAACAGGACGAAGATGTCAAACCCACAATGGTTATAGCAGATATTAATCTATCTCATCAACATGGAGCTGATGTTATAGAACAGGCCTCTTTAGAAACACTTCAGCCATATCAGCAGGAAATGCAGCCTCATCAGCAAAAACCAGAAAGTAATTTTGATTTACTGGAATCTATGCAGACAAGTGTTTGCTTGACACTTGAACAAGAAACAATTATGCCAACTGAGGAATCTAAGACGTTAAAAAGTGCTTCGGTTGGAACATCAAGTGCTCTACAAGTGACTAGCAATATTAGTGCACATTATATGGAATCATTGAAAGAGCTTGACGAAATGATACAACCGCAACAGCAAGCTTGTGTGACCCTGGATCAAATTATCTCAACAAATATTGAAGAAGTCATTCCATTGGATAATTTAAAAGATTATTCGCCACCCGCTTACAATGAGTCTTCAATTAATAAAGTGGAAATAATAGAGACAACTTCTGCAATAAAAACCAGAGCAACGATAGTTAGTGAAAACGCAGAAGATCTAATTGATAAAATATTACCCCAACAAGTTCAAATAACACCAAAGCTTAGTGAATTTACACAGAAAACACCGCTGTCAGAGCAAGCTGATATTCTAGACTCTGCATCAGAGCTAACTGGTACTATTCCGTCTCTTGTAACAGGCCAGCCAAGCGTAAATAAATTATATGAGATATGTGTCCGAGAGACAGAAGCTTTCGAAAAGGAGGATATACTGGAGGGTGTGAAACAGCCATCAGAACAATTAGTTCAAATTGCATTAGACTCTACCACTGGTATTGCATTGAATATGAATAATGAACTATTGGAGTCTGAAACAGATCTTAAATTACCGGTTTTTATTATAGATCAAGCTAAACCGGTTACCGCAGATCTACTAAAATTACCTTTAACTGAAAGAGTACAAGAGAATTTGGCATCAGACAATTTGGAGGACTTTAGTGTTTCTAATAAGTATGCATCTCCTACATTTGATCTATTAAATGAAACTAAGTCCAGTGAAGCAATGGTATTTGAGACTACATTTGAAACGCCTGATAGGATTCAGACTGAAGCCGTGAGCACTCAAACATCTTTGATTCCTCATGACCATACTCTAGTTACCGAATGCTTAATTATTGATAAGGCCGAAATAATAGAGGATAAACCAATAAATAAAACAACTGCAAAACAGGTGCAGGATAACTTCAGTCATACGGCAATTGCACAGGGACAGCGTTTATTAGAGTCAGAAATAAGCTTTAGCCCAGAAAGTACACCACAATACAATGCAAAACTACTTGAGGATATCCCACAATTATGTACAAAATCTATCGATGAAATTGCTGTTTATGAAACAATTGCTGATGAAAAATCTCTGGAGAATTTTAGTTCTCAGCAAGCAGAAGTTATGCATGAATTGTCTTATGGTCACTCTACTGATCTACAGCAAACAGTAGAAGCAGAGGATTCACTAGACTCAAAAGCGCAAATTTTCGCTGTGGCTCATAAAGGTGAAACTTCTTCCAAACTTGGCTTACCAGTTAATACAGAGAACCAACTAATTGAAGGAGTTAGCCAACTTGCTGCATTTGTGGCTGACGAAAAATTAGCTCACACCAATTTGGAGGGCAACCAAAATGAAGTAGGAGTAACAGAAATTCAATGCATCGAAACTTCAGAATATCTAATGAAATCGAATATAAATAAAGACAATGCAACAGAGGCTTTGAACACAATATACAAGATAATTCCCGAGACACGAAAAGAAAGTATTTTGCAGAAGGAATCAAATATTCCTACTCTTGAACCTACAAAAATCACTGCTAAGACTGTAGTAGATGAACTGCTTCAAGGCACCACAATATCACAGGTAATGCATTTGGAATCATCTGAATATTTAAAAGATAGCGAAGCTCTAGTGGGGGAGGCCCAGGCAAGACTTGCTATTGATACAAACTCCCGAAAAGTACAAATCCAATTTGATGAGTTAGTGATGCAAAAGGAAATGCCTTTATTGGATAATTTAGAGATTCCGGTTTATGGTAAACAATTTATTGAAGGCACGCAACGAGAAACAATGGTTTCTGAAGTCATAGCATTGGAAAATTTAGGTAGCATGAATATACCTGAAGAGACAGCCACATACCAAGCGGAGCAATTGCCTAGCGAACGCATTATTCAAAGCCATGTAATCGAAACTCAGGTGCCTTTGGATAAGGAAAAAGAAGCTTATATTATTCATGATAGTATAGCTCATGCCAAGATCAAGACGGACGATTTAAGTTTACATAAAACGATATCTCAAGTAAGTTCTTACGAAATAGCAAAGGATCTTAAAGATGCAGGGGATGCGCAAGAAGAATTTCCAAAAATAATAATGGATGCTGATATTAGCCGCGCCCAGTTAACTACAGAGCAAACTGCTTTTGTAAAGGAAGACAACCTGGCACCTTTAACAACAATCGCTCTTGACGCAGCTCGAGCATCTTGTATTGAACAAAAATCAGTTGTTACAGAAGAAGTTATTGGAATAATTTCCATTCAAGAAATATATGACTTTCAAATACCAACTCAAAATAAAGCTAATACAGTAAGTGAAGCTCTAAATGAGGCGGCTAGCATCAGTGAGCAATACACTTACGAGTATCCATTAGCTATTAAAAGTGAGGAAAATCGGCATATCAGCACTCAACCATCCTCGGTGGAAAATGAACATCAACCGGTTACAACAACAGTGACAAACGTATATGAAAACATTAAAGGCCATGGTGATTTTAAGCCTCTCAGTGCCTTGCCATTGTTAGATTCTACTGTCCTTCCTGATTTTAGGGTTTCAGTTGTAGAAGAGGTTTCTGTTCTGCCAACCTTAGACAGCCTTGTAATCGCCAAGCCAGAAGAGCAAAAAGTCACTACAGATTCAATTGCACATAAAAATGTTGTCCTTAGCGAGCAGCTTTCCTTTGAAAGTGTAAGTCTATTGAAGGACAATACAATACTTACAGAACTGGCAAGGGAAGCACCGGCTGACGTAAAAGTGGTTGCTCTAACAAGTGAACTGCATGAAAAGGGAATCATTCAAGAAGAGAGAAGCTCTAAAATTGACAAAGAACAAGCGACTTCTTCAATAGTTCCACGAAGAACTTGCCTTCAAGAACAGATAATTTCAACAGAACAAGTTAATTCATTAGAAGCTGAGAAATGCACACCAGCAGCAAAGGCAAACAAAAGCTATGAAACAAACATTACAGCCACAACAGAACACGTCGACATTTATAACACAACATCAGTCTCAATTGACAGGCATTCTCTCGAAGAAATCAAACCAACATTGGAAGAGGGTAACTTAGAAAGTGCCTTACAAAGGACACAATTTGTGTCCGAAAGCACACACGATATCTTGCCAACAGTTTCCGAAAATGCACAATTTAAGACAACAACCACACATGCTGAAAAGGTTTCCACTATTTCTGAGCCCCTGACATCAGTACACGTATTGAAAGATGACACTGTTAGTAAACAGACGATACAAATACAAGAATCCTTTGAGGAGGTACCACATTCTGTATTACAATTACAAAAACAGGAAACTGAGTATAAACACAGTTTAGTCAAAATGGTAAAACCACGAAGGGGTAAGTATTCCAATAGGTTTAGCTTAAGAAGTTAAAAAAAAGGCGTATTACTTCCACAACCTCCTGACCCCCAAAAGACAAAACACATATGACACACAACAAAACATAAACACAATTTTCATACAAAAAAATGTACTAAAAAGACACTTCTTTACACAGATACAAAGCAAACCACAGACACAAAACACACAACACAAAAGACACCAACACAAATAAAAGAAACACAAGAAACCAAAATAGAAGAAATTCCTGAAACCGTTCGAGTAATTGAAGAAATTTCGGATGATGGCAAACTAAAGAAGAAGAAAATCCGCACACGCGTCATTAAGAAGGTCAAGGGTGACAAACAAGAACTCACCAAGATCGAAACAGTCGAGGAAGATGACAAGCAACCTGAAACAACTGTCACAGTCGAAGAGCTTCCAGTGGAAGAAGAACGGCTCGAAGAAATTAAGGAACTTCCAGAGGAGGTTCGTGTCATAGAAACGATAACGGAAGACGGCAAGCCAAAGAAGAAGAAGATCCGCACACGCGTTATCAAGAAGGTCAAGGGCGACAAACAAGAAGTCACAAAGATCGAAACAGTCGAGGAAGACGACAAGCAACCCGAAACAACTGTCACAGTCGAAGAGGTTCCAGTGGAAGAAGAACATCCAGAAGAAATTAAGGAACTTCCAGAGGAGGTACATGTGGTTGAAACCATTAGTGCAGACGGCAAACCTAAGAAGAAAAAGATCCGCACACGCGTTATCAAGAAGGTCAAGGGCGACAAACAAGAAGTCACCAAGATCGAAACAGTGGAGGAAGATGACAAGCAACCCGAAACGACTGTCACAGTCGAAGAGGTTCCAGTGGAAGAAGAACATCCAGAAGAAATTAAGGAACTCCCAGAGAAGGTTCGTGTCATAGAAACGATAACGGAAGACGGCAAGCCAAAGAAGAAGAAGATCCGCACACGCGTTATCAAGAAGGTCAAGGGCGACAAACAAGAAGTCACAAAGATCGAAACAGTCGAGGAAGACGACAAGCAACCCGAAACAACTGTCACAGTCGAAGAGGTTCCAGTGGAAGAAGAACATCCAGAAGAAATTAAGGAACTTCCAGAGGAGGTACATGTGGTTGAAACCATTAGTGCAGACGGCAAACCTAAGAAGAAAAAGATCCGCACACGCGTTATCAAGAAGGTCAAGGGCGACAAACAAGAAGTCACAAAGATCGAAACAGTGGAGGAAGACGACAAGCAACCCGAAACAACTGTCACAGTCGAAGAGGTTCCAGTGGAAGAAGAACATCCAGAAGAAATTAAGGAACTTCCAGAGGAGGTACATGTGGTTGAAACCATTAGTGCAGACGGCAAACCTAAGAAGAAAAAGATCCGCACACGCGTTATCAAGAAGGTCAAGGGTGACAAACAAGAAGTCACCAAGATCGAAACAGTCGAGGAAGACGACAAGCAACCCCAAACCACTATCACAGTCGAAGAGATTCCAGTGGAAGAAGAACAGCCAGAAGAAATTAAGGAACTTCCAGAGGAGGTGCATGTGGTTGAAACCATTAGTGCAGACGGCAAACCTAAGAAGAAGAAGATCCGCACACGCGTTATCAAGAAGGTCAAGGGCGACAAACAAGAAGTCACCAAGATCGAAACAGTCGAGGAAGATGACAAGCAACCCGAAACTACTGTCACAGTTGAGGAGGTTCCAGTGGAAGAAGAACAGCCAGAAGAAATTAAGGAACTTCCAGAGGAGGTGCATGTGGTTGAAACCATTAGTGCAGACGGCAAACCTAAGAAGAAGAAGATCCGCACACGCGTTATCAAGAAGGTCAAGGGTGACAAACAAGAAGTCACCAAGATCGAAACAGTCGAGGAAGACGACAAGCAACCCGAAACAACTGTCACAGTCGAAGAGGTTCCAGTGGAAGAAGAACAGCCAGAAGAAATTAAGGAACTCCCAGAGGAAGTTCGTGTCATAGAAACGATAACTGAAGACGGCAAGCCAAAGAAGAAGAAGATCCGCACTCGCGTTATCAAGAAGGTCAAGGGCGACAAACAAGAAGTCACCAAGATCGAAACAGTCGAGGAAGACGACAAGCAACCCGAAACAACTGTTACAGTCGAAGAGGTTCCAGTGGAAGAAGAACATCCAGAAGAAATTAAGGAACTTCCAGAGGAGGTGCATGTGGTTGAAACCATTAGTGCAGACGGCAAACCTAAGAAGAAGAAGATCCGTACACGCGTTATCAAGAAGGTCAAGGGCGACAAACAAGAAGTTACCAAGATCGAAACAGTCGAGGAAGATGACAAGCAACCCGAAACCACTGTCACAGTCGAAGAGGTTCCAGTGGAAGAAGAACAGCCAGAAGAAATTAAGGAACTTCCAGAGGAGGTGCATGTGGTTGAAACCATTAGTGCAGACGGCAAACCTAAGAAGAAGAAGATCCGCACACGCGTTATCAAGAAGGTCAAGGGCGACAAACAAGAAGTCACAAAGATCGAAACAGTCGAGGAAGATGACAAGCAACCCGAAACAACTGTCACAGTCGAAGAGGTTCCAGTGGAAAAAGAAAATCCAGAAGAAATTAAGGAACTTCCAGAGGAGGTGCATGTGGTTGAAACCATTAGTGCAGACGGCAAACCTAAGAAGAAGAAGATCCGCACACGCGTTATCAAGAAAGTCAAGGGCGGCAAACAAGAAGTCACAAAGATCGAAACAGTCGAGGAAGATGACGAGCAACCCGAAACAACTGTCACAGTTGAAGAGGTTCCAGTGGAAGAAGAACAGCCAGAAGAAATTAAGGAACTTCCAGAGGAGGTGCATGTGGTTGAAACCATTAGTGCAGACGGCAAACCTAAGAAGAAGAAGATCCGCACACGCGTAATAAAGAAAGTCAAGGGCGACAAACAAGAAGTCACCAAGATCGAAACAGTCGAGGAAGATGACAAGCAACCCGAAACAACTGTCACAGTCGAAGAGGTTCCAGTGGAAGAAGAACAGCCAGAAGAAATTAAGGAACTTCCAGAGGAGGTGCATGTGGTTGAAACCATTAGTGCAGACGGCAAACCTAAGAAGAAAAAGATCCGCACACGCGTTATCAAGAAAGTCAAGGGCGACAAACAAGAAGTCACCAAGATCGAAACAGTCGAGGAAGATGACAAGCAACCCGAAACAACTGTCACAGTTGAAGAGGTTCCAGTGGAAGAAGAACAGCCAGAAGAAATTAAGGAACTTCCAGAGGAGGTGCATGTGGTTGAAACCATTAGTGCAGACGGCAAGCCTAAGAAGAAGAAGATCCGCACACGCGTAATAAAGAAGATCAAGGGCGACAAACAAGAAGTCACTAAGATCGAAACAGTCGAGGAAGATGACAAGCAACCCGAAACCACTGTCACAGTCGAAGAGATTCCAGTGGAAGAACAGCCAGAAGAAATTAAGGAACTTCCAGAGGAGGTGCATGTGGTTGAAACCATTAGTGCAGACGGCAAACCTAAGAAGAAAAAGATCCGCACACGCGTTATCAAGAAAGTCAAGGGCGACAAACAAGAAGTCACAAAGATCGAAACAGTCGAGGAAGATGACAAGCAACCCGAAACTACTGTCACAGTTGAAGAGGTTCCAGTGGAAGAAGAACAGCCAGAAGAAATTAAGGAACTTCCAGAGGAGGTGCATGTGGTTGAAACCATTAGTGCAGACGGCAAACCTAAGAAGAAGAAGATCCGCACACGCGTTATCAAGAAGGTCAAGGGCGACAAACAAGAAGTCACCAAGATCGAAACAGTCGAGGAAGACGACAAGCAACCCGAAACAACTGTTACAGTCGAAGAGGTTCCAGTGGAAGAAGAACAGCTAGAAGAAATTAAGGAACTTCCAGAGGAGGTGCATGTGGTTGAAACCATTAGTGCAGACGGCAAACCTAAGAAGAAGAAGATCCGCACACGCGTTATCAAGAAGGTCAAGGGTGACAAACAAGAAGTCACCAAGATCGAAACAGTCGAGGAAGATGACAAGCAACCCGAAACCACTGTCACAGTCGAAGAGGTTCCAGTGGAAGAAGAACAGCCCGAAGAAATCCAGGAACTTCCTGAAGAGGTTCGTGTCATAGAAACGATAACTGAAGACGGCAAGCCAAAGAAGAAGAAGATCCGCACACGCGTTATCAAGAAGGTCAAGGGCGACAAACAAGAAGTCACCAAGATCGAAACAGTCGAGGAAGATGACAAGCAACCCGAAACCACTGTCACAGTCGAAGAGGTTCCAGTGGAAGAAGAACATCCAGAAGAAATTAGGGAACTTCCAGAGGTGGTGCATGTGGTTGAAACCATAAGTAAAGATGGCAAACCTAAAAAGAAGAAGATCCGCACACGCGTTATCAAGAAGGTCAAGGGAGACAAACAAGAAGTCACCAAGATCGAAACAGTCGAGGAAGATGACAAGCAACCCGAAACAACTGTCACAGTTGAAGAGGTTCCAGTGGAAGAAGAACAGCCAGAAGAAATTAAGGAACTTCCAGAGGAGGTGCATGTGGTTGAAACCATTAGTGCAGACGGCAAACCTAAGAAAAAGAAGATCCGCACACGCGTTATCAAGAAAATCAAGGGCGACAAACAAGAAGTCACTAAAATTGAAACCGTCGAAGAAGATGACATGCAACCCGAAACGACTGTCACAGTTGATGAGGTGCCTGTGGAAGAAATACAGTCCGAGGAAATCCAAGAACTTCCCGAGGAGGTTCGTGTCATAGAAACGATGACTGAAGACGGCAAGCCAAAGAAGAAGAAGATCCGCACACGCGTTATCAAGAAAGTCAAGGGCGACAAACAAGAAGTCACCAAGATCGAAACCGTCGAAGAAGATGACAAGCAACCCGAAACGACTGTTACAGTTGATGAGGTGCCTGTGGAAGAAATACAGCCTGAGGAAATCCAGGAACTTCCAGAAGAAGTCCACGTTATTGAGACAATATCTGAAGACGGAAAACCAAAGAAGAAGAAGATCCGCACACGCGTTATCAAGAAGGTCAAGGGCGACAAACAAGAAGTCACCAAGATTGAAACCGTCGAAGAAGATGACAAGCAACCCGAAATAACTGTCACAGTTGAAGAGCTGCCTGTGGAAGAAATACAACCCGAGGAAATCCAAGAACTTCCCGAAGAGATTCGTGTCATAGAAACGATAACTGAAGACGGCAAGCCAAAGAAGAAGAAGATCCGCACACGGGTTATCAAGAAGGTCAAGGGCGACAAACAAGAAGTCACCAAGATCGAAACCGTCGAAGAAGATGACAAGCTACCTGAAACAACTGTCACAGTTGATGAGGTGCCTGTGGAAGAAATACAGCCTGAGGAAATCCAGGAACTTCCAGAAGAAGTCCACGTTATTGAGACAATATCTGAAGACGGAAAACCAAAGAAGAAGAAGATCCGCACACGTGTTATCAAGAAAGTCAAGGGCGACAAACAAGAAGTCACCAAGATCGAAACCGTCGAAGAAGATGACAAGCAACTCGAAACAACTGTCACAGTTGAAGAGGCGCCTATTCAAGAAATACAGCCCGAGGAAATCCAGGAGCTTCCTGAAGAGGTTCGTGTCATAGAAACGATAACTGAAGACGGCAAGCCAAAGAAGAAGAAGATC
Organism: Drosophila emarginata; assembly: GCA_037075365.1. NCBI lineage: Eukaryota > Metazoa > Arthropoda > Insecta > Diptera > Drosophilidae > Drosophila > Drosophila emarginata. The sequence goes on from JBAMCD010000283.1 coordinate 1,314,061, forward strand.
CGCACACGCGTTATCAAGAAGGTTAAGGGAGACAAACAAGAAGTCACCAAGATCGAAACTGTGGAAGAAGATCACAAGCACCCTGAAACAACTGTGACAATTGAAGAGATGCCTGTGGAAGAAATACAACCAGAGGAAATCCAGGAACTTCCGGAAGAGATTCGTGTCATAGAAACGATAACTGAAGACGGAAAGCCAAAGAAGAAGAAGATCCGCACACGCGTTATCAAGAAGGTCAAGGGCGACAAACAAGAAGTCACCAAGATCGAAACCGTCGAAGAAGATGACAAGCTACCTGAAACAAATGTAACAGTTGAAGAAGTTCCAGTGGATGAGCAACTCGAGGAAATCCAGGAACTTCCAGAAGAAGTCTACGTTATTGAGACAATATCTGAAGACGGAAAACCAAAGAAGAAGAAGATCCGCACACGTGTTATCAAGAAGGTCAAGGGCGACAAACAAGAAGTCACCAAGATCGAAACCGTCGAGGAAGATGACAAGCAACCCGAAACAACTGTCACAGTTGAAGAGGTGCCTGTGGAAGAAATAAAGCCCGAGGAAATCCAGGAACTTCCAGAGGAGGTTCGTGTTATTGAAACGATAACTGAAGACGGCAAGCCAAAGAAGAAGAAGATCCGCACACGTGTTATCAAGAAGGTCAAGGGCGACAAACAAGAAGTCACCAAGATCGAAACCGTCGAAGAAGATGACAAGCTACCTGAAACAAATGTCACAGTTGAAGAAGTTCCAGTGGAAGAGCAACCCGAGGAAATCCAGGAACTTCCAGAAGAAGTCCACGTTATTGAGACAATATCTGAAGACGGAAAACCAAAGAAAAAGAAGATCCGCACACGCGTTATCAAGAAGGTCAAGGGCGACAAACAAGAAGTCACCAAGATCGAAACCGTCGAGGAAGATGACAAGCAACCTGAAACAACTGTCACAGTTGAAGAGGTGCCTGTAGAAGAAACACAGCCCGAGGAAATCCAGGAACTTCCAGAGGAGGTTCGTGTCATCGAAACGATAACTGAAGACGGCAAGCCAAAGAAGAAGAAGATCCGCACACGCGTTATCAGAAAGGTCAAGGGCGACAAACAAGAAGTCACCAAGATCGAAACCGTCGAGGAAGATGACAAGCAACCCGAAACAACTGTCACAGTAGAAGAGGTGCCTGTGGAAGAAATACAGCCGGAGGAAATCCAGGAACTTCCAGAGGAGGTTCGTGTCATAGAAACGATAAATGAAGACGGAAAGCCAAAGAAGAAGAAGATCCGCACACGTGTTATCAAGAAGGTCAAGGGCGACAAACAAGAAGTCACCAAGATCGAAACCGTCGAGGAAGATGACAAGCAACCCGAAACAACTGTCACAGTAGAAGAGGTGCCTGTGGAAGAAATACAGCCCGAGGAAATCCAGGAACATCCAGAGGAGGTTCATGTCATAGAAACGATAAATGAAGACGGCAAGCCAAAGAAGAAGAAGATCCGCACACGCGTTATCAAGAAGGTCAAGGGCGACAAACAAGAAGTCACCAAGATCGAAACCGTCGAAGAAGATGACAAGCAACCGGAAACAACTGTCACAGTAGAAGAGGTGCCTGTGGAAGAAATACAGCCCGAGGAAATCCAGGAACTTCCCGAGGAGGTTCGTGTCATCGAAACGATATCTGAAGACGGCAAGCCAAAGAAGAAGAAGATCCGCACACGTGTTATCAAGAAGGTCAAGGGCGACAAACAAGAAGTCACCAAGATCGAAACAGTCGAGGAAGATGACAAGCGACCGGAAACAACTGTCACAGTAGAAGAGGTGCCTGTGGAAGAAATACAACCCGAGGAAATCCAGGAACTTCCCGAGGAGGTTCGTGTCATAGAAACGATAACCGAAGACGGCAAGCCAAAGAAGAAGAAGATCCGCACACGTGTTATCAAGAAGGTCAAGGGCGACAAACAAGAAGTCACCAAGATCGAAACAGTCGAGGAAGATGACAAGCAACCCGAAACAACTGTCACAGTTGAAGAGGTGCCTGTGAAAGAAACACAGCCCGAGGAAATCCAGGAACTTCCAGAGGAGGTTCGTGTCATAGAAACGATTACTGAAAACGGCAAACCTAAGAAGAAAAAGATTCGCACACGCGTTATCAAGAAGGTCAAGGGCGACAAACAAGAAGTCACCAAGATCGAAACCGTCGAGGAAGATGACAAGCAACCTGAAACAACTGTCACAGTTGAAGAGATTCCTGTAGAAGAAATACAGCCCGAGGAAATCCAGGAACTTCCAGAGGAGGTTCGTGTCATAGAAACGATAACTGAAGACGGAAAGCCAAAGAAGAAGAAGATCCGCACACGTGTTATCAAGAAGGTCAAGGGCGACAAACAAGAAGTCACCAAGATCGAAACAGTCGAAGAAGATGACAAGCAACCCGAAACAACTGTCACAGTTGAAGAGGTGCCTGTGGAAGAAATACAACCCGAAGAAATCCAGGAACTTCCAGAGGAGGTTCGTGTCATAGAAACGATAACTGAAGACGGCAAGCCAAAGAAGAAGAAGATCCGCACACGTGTTATCAAGAAGGTCAAGGGCGACAAACAAGAAGTCACCAAGATCGAAACCGTCGAAGAAGATGACAAGCTACCTGAAACAACTGTAACAGTTGAAGAAGTTCCAGCGGAAGAGCAAGTCGAGGAAATCCAGGAACTTCCAGAAGAAGTCCACGTTATTGAGACAATATCTGAAGACGGAAAACCAAAGAAGAAGAAGATCCGCACACGCGTTATCAAGAAGGTTAAGGGCGACAAACAAGAAGTCACCAAGATCGAAACTGTGGAAGAAGATGACAAGCACCCTGAAACAACTGTGACAATTGAAGAGATGCCTGTGGAAGAAATACAACCAGAGGAAATCCAGGAACTTCCCGAAGAGATTCGTGTCATAGAAACGATAACTGAAGACGGCAAGCCAAAGAAGAAGAAGATCCGCACACGTGTTATCAAGAAGGTCAAGGGCGACAAACAAGAAGTCACCAAGATCGAAACCGTCGAAGAAGATGACAAGCAACCCGAAACAACTGTCACAGTTGAAGAGGTGCCTGTGGAAGAAATACAACCCGAAGAAATCCAGGAACTTCCAGAGGAGGTTCGTGTCATAGAAACGATAACTGAAGACGGCAAGCCAAAGAAGAAGAAGATCCGCACACGTGTTATCAAGAAGGTCAAGGGCGACAAACAAGAAGTCACCAAGATCGAAACCGTCGAAGAAGATGACAAGCTACCTGAAACAACTGTAACAGTTGAAGAAGTTCCAGCGGAAGAGCAAGTCGAGGAAATCCAGGAACTTCCAGAAGAAGTCCACGTTATTGAGACAATATCTGAAGACGGAAAACCAAAGAAGAAGAAGATCCGCACACGCGTTATCAAGAAGGTTAAGGGAGACAAACAAGAAGTCACCAAGATCGAAACTGTGGAAGAAGATGACAAGCAACCCGAAACAACTGTCACAGTTGAAGAGGTGCCTGTGGAAGAAATACAACCCGAAGAAATCCAGGAACTTCCAGAGGAGGTTCGTGTCATAGAAACGATAACTGAAGACGGCAAGCCAAAGAAGAAGAAGATCCGCACACGTGTTATCAAGAAGGTCAAGGGCGACAAACAAGAAGTCACCAAGATCGAAACCGTCGAAGAAGATGACAAGCTACCTGAAACAACTGTAACAGTTGAAGAAGTTCCAGCGGAAGAGCAAGTCGAGGAAATCCAGGAACTTCCAGAAGAAGTCCACGTTATTGAGACAATATCTGAAGACGGCAAGCCAAAGAAGAAGAAGATCCGCACACGTGTTATCAAGAAGGTCAAGGGCGACAAACAAGAAGTCACCAAGATCGAAACAGTCGAGGAAGATGACAAGCAACCCGAAACAACTGTCACAGTTGAAGAGGTGCCTGTAGAAGAAACACAGCCCGAGGAAATCCAGGAACTTCCAGAGGAGGTTCGTGTCATAGAAACGATAACTGAAGACGGCAAGCCAAAGAAGAAGAAGATCCGCACACGCGTTATCAAGAAGGTCAAGGGCGACAAACAAGAAGTCACCAAGATCGAAACCGTCGAAGAAGATGACAAGCTACCTGAAACAACTGTAACAGTTGAAGAAGTTCCAGCGGAAGAGCAAGTCGAGGAAATCCAGGAACTTCCAGAGGAGGTTCGTGTCATAGAAACGATAACTGAAGACGGCAAGCCAAAGAAGAAGAAGATCCGCACACGTGTTATCAAGAAGGTCAAGGGCGACAAACAAGAAGTCACCAAGATCGAAACAGTCGAGGAAGATGACAAGCAACCCGAAACATCTGTCACAGTTGAAGAGGTGCCTGTAGAAGAAACACAGCCCGCGGAAATCCAGGAACTTCCAGAGGAGGTTCGTGTCATAGAAACGATAACTGAAGACGGCAAGCCAAAGAAGAAGAAGATACGCACACGCGTTATCAAGAAGGTCAAGGGCGACAAACAAGAAGTCACCAAGATCGAAACAGTCGAGGAAGATGACAAGCAACCCGAAACAACTGTCACAGTTGAAGAGGTGCCTGTGGAAGAAATACAACCCGAAGAAATCCAGGAACTTCCAGAGGAGGTTCGTGTCATAGAAACGATAACTGAAGACGGCAAGCCAAAGAAGAAGAAGATCCGCACACGTGTTATCAAGAAGGTCAAGGGCGACAAACAAGAAGTCACCAAGATCGAAACAGTCGAGGAAGATGACAAGCAACCCGAAACAACTGTCACAGTTGAAGAGGTGCCTGTAGAAGAAACACAGCCCGAGGAAATCCAGGAACTTCCCGAGGAGGTGCATGTTATTGAATCGATAACTGAAGACGGCAAGCCAAAGAAGAGGAAGATCCGCACACGTGTTATCAAGAAGGTCAAGGGCGACAAACAAGAAGTCACCAAGATCGAAACCGTTGAAGAAGATGACAAGCAACCTGAAACAACTGTCACAGTTGAAGAGGTGCCTGTAGAAGAATTACAGCCCGAGGAAATCCAGGAACTTCCAGAGGAGGTTCGTGTCATAGAAACGATAACTGAAGACGGCAAGCCAAAGAAGAAGAAGATCCGCACACGTGTTATCAAGAAGGTCAAGGGCGACAAACAAGAAGTCACCAAGATCGAAACCGTCGAAGAAGATGACAAGCAACCCGAAACAACTGTCACAGTTGAAGAGGTGCCTGTAGAAGAAACACAGCCCGAGGAAATCCAGGAACTTCCCGAGGAGGTTCGAGTCATCGAAACGATAACTGAAGACGGCAAGCCAAAGAAGAAGAAGATCCGCACACGTGTTATCAAGAAGGTCAAGGGCGACAAACAAGAAGTCACCAAGATCGAAACAGTCGAAGAAGATGACAAGCAACCCGAAACAACTGTCACAGTTGAAGAGTTGCCTGTAGAAGAAACACAGCCCGAGGAAATCCAGGAACTTCCCGAGGAGGTTCGTGTTATTGAATCGATAACTGAAGACGGCAAGCCAAAGAAGAAGAAGATCCGCACACGCGTTATCAAGAAGGTTAAGGGCGACAAACAAGAAGTCACCAAGATCGAAACAGTCGAGGAAGATGACAAGCAACCCGAAACAACTGTCACAGTTGAAGAGGTGCCTGTAGAAGAAACACAGCCCGAGGAAATCCAGGAACTTCCCGAGGAGGTTCGTGTCATCGAAACGATAACTGAAGACGGCAAGCCAAAGAAGAAGAAGATCCGCACACGTGTTATCAAGAAGGTCAAGGGCGACAAACAAGAAGTCACCAAGATCGAAACAGTCGAAGAAGATGACAAGCAACCTGAAACAACTGTCACAGTTGAAGAGGTGCCTGTAGAAGAAACACAGCCCGAGGAAATCCAGGAACTTCCCGAGGAGGTTCTTGTTATTGAATCGATAACTGAAGACGGCAAGCCAAAGAAGAAGAAGATACGCACACGCGTTATCAAGAAGGTGAAGGGCGACAAACAAGAAGTCACCAAGATAGAAATCGTCGAAGAAGATGACAAGCAACCTGAAACAACTGTAACGGTTGAAGAAGTTCCACTGGAAGAGCAACCCGAGGAAATCCAGGAACTTCCAGAAGAAGTCCACGATATTGAGACAATATCTGAAGACGGAAAACCAAAGAAAAAGAAGATCCGCACACGTGTTATCAAGAAGGTCAAGGGCGACAAACAAGAAGTCACCAAGATCGAAACCGTCGAAGAAGATGACAAGCTACCTGAAACAACTGTAATGGTTGAAGAAGTTCCACTGGAAGAGCAACCCGAGGAAATCCAGGAACTTCCAGAAGAAGTCCACGTTATTGAGACAATATCTGAAGACGGAAAACCAAAGAAAAAGAAGATCCGCACACGTGTTATCAAGAAGGTCAAGGGCGACAAACAAGAAGTCACCAAGATCGAAACCGTCGAGGAAGATGACAAGCTACCCGAAACAACTGTAATGGTTGAAGAAGTTCCACTGGAAGAGCAACCCGAGGAAATCCAGGAACTTCCAGAAGAAGTCCACGTTATTGAGACAATATCTGACGACGGAAAACCAAAGAAAAAGAAGATCCGCACACGTGTTATCAAGAAGGTCAAGGGCGACAAACAAGAAGTCACCAAGATCGAAACAGTCGAGGAAGATGACAAGCAACCCGAAACAACTGTCACAGTTGAAGAGGTGCCTGTAGAAGAAACACAGCCCGAGGAAATCCAGGAACTTCCCGAGGAGGTTCGTGTCATCGAAACGATAACTGAAGACGGCAAGCCAAAGAAGAAGAAGATCCGCACACGTGTTATCAAGAAGGTCAAGGGCGACAAACAAGAAGTCACCAAGATCGAAACAGTCGAAGAAGATGACAAGCAACCCGAAACAACTGTCACAGTTGAAGAGGTGCCTGTAGAAGAAACAGAGCCCGAGGAAATCCAGGAACTTCCAGAGGAGGTTCGTGTCATAGAAACGATAACTGAAGACGGCAAGCCAAAGAAGAAGAAGATCCGCACACGTGTTATCAAGAAGGTCAAGGGCGACAAACAAGAAGTCACCAAGATCGAAACAGTCGAGGAAGATGACAAGCAACCCGAAACAACTGTCACAGTTGAAGAGGTGCCTGTGGAAGAAATACAGCCCGAGGAAATCCAGGAACTTCCCGAGGAGGTTCGTGTTATTGAAACGATAACTGAAGACGGTCAACCAAAGAAAAAGAAGATCCGCACACGCGTTATCAAGAAGGTCAAGGGCGACAAACAAGAAGTCACCAAGATCGAAACCGTCGAGGAAGATGACAAGCAACCCGAAACAACTGTCACAGTTGAAGAGGTGCCTGTGGAAGAAATACAGCCCGAGGAAATCCAGGAACTTCCCGAGGAGGTTCATGTCATAGAAACGATAACTGAAGACGGCAAGCCAAAGAAGAGGAAGATCCGCACACGTGTTATAAAGAAGGTCAAGGGCGACAAACAAGAAGTCACCAAGATCGAAACAGTCGAAGAAGATGACAAGCAACCTGAAACAACTGTAACAGTTGAAGAGGTGCCTGTGGAAGAAATACAGTCCGAGGAAATCCAGGAACTTCCCGAAGAGGTTCTTGTTATTGAAACAATAACTGAAGACGGTCAACCAAAGAAAAAGAAGATCCGCACACGCGTTATCAAGAAGGTCAAGGGCGACAAACAAGAAGTCACCAAGATAGAAACCGTCGAAGAAGATGACAAGCTACCTGAAACAACTGTAACAGTTGAAGAAGTTCCAGTGGAAGAGCAAGTCGAGGAAATCCAGGAACTTCCAGAAGAAGTCCACGTTATTGAGACAATATCTGAAGACGGAAAACCAAAGAAGAGGAAGATCCGCACACGCGTTATCAAGAAGGTCAAGGGCGACAAACAAGAAGTCACCAAGATCGAAACCGTCGAAGAAGATGACAAGCAACCCGAAACAACTGTCACAGTTGAAGAAGTTCCAGTGGAAGAGCAAGTCGAGGAAATCCAGGAACTTCCAGAAGAAGTCCACGTTATTGAGACAATATCTGAAGACGGAAAACCAAAGAAGAAGAAGATCCGCACACGCGTTATCAAGAAGGTTAAGGGCGACAAACAAGAAGTCACCAAGATCGAAACCGTCGAAGAAGATGACAAGCAACCCGAAACAACTGTCACAGTTGAAGAGGTGCCTGTAGAAGAAATACAGCCCGAGGAAATCCAGGAACTTCCAGAGGAGGTTCGTGTCATAGAAACGATAACTGAAGACGGCAAGCCAAAGAAAAAGAAGATCCGCACACGCGTTATCAAGAAGGTCAAGGGTGACAAACAAGAAGTCACCAAGATCGAAACCGTCGAAGAAGATGACAAGCAACCCGAAACAACTGTCACAGTTGAAGAGGTGCCTGTGGAAGAAATACAGCCCGAGGAAATCCAGGAACTTCCCGAGGAGGTTCGTGTTATTGAAACGATAACTGAAGACGGTCAACCAAAGAAAAAGAAGATCCGCACACGCGTTATCAAGAAGGTCAAGGGCGACAAACAAGAAGTCACCAAGATCGAAACCGTCGAAGAAGATGACAAGCAACCCGAAATTACTGTAACAGTTGAAGAGGTGCCTGTGGAGGAAATACAGCCCGAGGAAATCCAGGAACTTCCCGAGGAGGTTCGTGTTATTGAAACGATAACTGAAGACGGTCAACCAAAGAAAAAGAAGATCCGCACACGCGTTATCAAGAAGGTCAAGGGCGACAAACAAGAAGTCACCAAGATCGAAACCGTCGAAGAAGATGACAAGCAACCCGAAACAACTGTCACAGTTGAAGAGGTGCCTGTGGAAGAAATACAGCCCGAGGATATCCAGGAACTTCCCGAGGAGGTTCGTGTTATTGAAACGATAACTGAAGACGGTCAACCAAAGAAGAAGAAGATCCGCACACGCGTTATCAAGAAGGTCAAGGGCGACAAACAAGAAGTCACCAAGATCGAAACCATCGAGGAAGATGGCAAGCAACCGGAAACAACAGTGATAGTCGAACAAGTTCCATTAGAAGATAGAGTAAGCGAAGAAATTCAGGAACTCCCTGAGGAAACTATTGACGAAAATGGTGTTCCGAAGAAAAAGAAAACACGTACTCGCGTGATTAAGAAGATACAGGGTGATAAAGAAGAAGTAACAAAAATCGAAACGGTTGTGGAAGATAATAAGCACCCTGAATTTACTGTAACTATTGAGGAGACAGATCAAAAATCTCCATTTGGAGGTAAAGTCAAATTAAAGAAAAAAGTTATTGTGCCAAAACCTGAAGATGAAGTTACGATCGTTGAGTTACCGGAGCGAAAGTCTGTTATTTTGTCTGAAAAGGACGATGGTACTCCCACAAAAACAGTTATAAAAACCAAAATTATCAAGAAAGTTCAAGGACCAAATATGGAAGTTACAAAAGTTCAAACCGTCGAAGAATATGAAAAGGAACCAAAAACAAAGGTTACAATAGAAAATTTCGAAGCTCCTTTCCCCGAGCTTCCAGAGGAAAAGATATCAGAGATAGTGGTATTGCCGGATGAGGTATTCGAAACTTCGATTATTGATGACGAAGGACAACCAAAAATTGTAAAAACAAAAAAACGAATTATCAAAAAGCCAAAAGACGAAAATAGAGAAGAGGTCACCCAAATTGATATAACTGAACAAGATGACGCTGAGCCAATTTACGCTGTAACTATCAAGGAACAGCCGTATACGGAACCTGTATCCACTGATAATAAATCAGTTGAATTGCCCGAACAAGTGACAGAACTGGAGGTTATAGCACCTGATGGAACGAAAAATAAGAAGATAATTAAAACGCGAGCGTTTAAAAAGAATCTTGATGATAAACTGGACGAAGTTACAACTGTTCAAATTATTGAAGAGGATGATAAGGAACCTCTAACTACTGTTCAAGTAGATGTTGTACCGATTGATGAAATCTCAACAATGCCGATGCCAATCGAGGAACTGCCTGAAGCAATTGTCTTTACTGAAGAAATCGACAACAATAAAAAACCAAGAAAAAAGACTACGAAAACTCGAACATTTAAAAAACAAGGACCTGATGACGAGGAATATTTCCAAATTCAAACGATTGAGGAAGAAGGCAAAGAGCCATATGCGTTAATACGTGTTGTAAGCGATGAAAATATTGCTGATATAATTGATATTAGTAAGCTTGATGATGAAAAGGTTTCCAAACACAAACAAAAGCCACACAAAAAGAGCGGTAAGAACACAATTAACCACACTAAGCCAAACACTACATTTCACAAAAAAAAAAAACATTTATTGAAGTATACGCAAATGAAAAGACCAAAAATTAGTCACTTTTATTATATTTGTTAGTAACATATAAAAAAACTTATATTTTATAGATTAGTTTCTTTGAATTCTTTTTCTATGCAATTGTGATCTAAGTGTGACCGTTAATAACATATTTTCCTATTAATTTCGCATTAATCATAAATCACAACCAACAAACACACATAGTGGAGAAACCAAAGCCTGAACACACTGAAACGGAACACCAAGTATACATAACGACATTCAAATCTGTACAAAACGAAGATGGAGAAACAACAATACAAACTGAAAACAAGAGAGTCTCTCAGGAGGAAGGCATCGTTGTTGAGGAAGTACTCAGTGATACTGAACCGATACAGGAAGACACTACACAATCAAATGTTGAAATTGTTGAAGTCAGCGAGCCAACAGGTGATTGTACACAAAATTTCTTTTTAAACATACATATATACCTATATATTCTCAAAACTCGTTCACATGTCGCGAAAAAAGTTTTATTTGTGGTCGTACAAACATACACCACTATTTAATGCCAACCAAATACCATTATCCATTTGGTTAAACTTTGCGAATCGGTAAATCTGAAAGGAATCAATCACCAGTAGTGGCAATTCCATAATACACACGTGCAATACATAGTCAAGAATTACACAAAATACAACAAATTACATTCTTGTCAAAAAACACGTATTCACAAACCAAATATCAAAAAAATTACTAACTAATTTTATCTAATGCACTTTTGTACGTAGAACCCAAAATTCTTTCTATAAGTAAGCAAGTGTAATACGTACATAAATACAAACATACATAATATATATACTCTACTTTTTAAACACTATATACATCATAAATAGAAATCACAATTCAATGTTAACAGAATGCAAACAGAAATTCAAATACTTTACTTGCACTTTACAAAGTGCATTTGTTAAGTGTTTTAAAGCATTATATAAAATGCAAATATATTTATAACAAATTAGTTTAGTGCTAACACATAAACACATAATTCTTTCTCAAAACAGACCAATACAACAAAGAGTACACTATCACTGAACCAGATGATGTAAGTGCAGAAAACATACAAACACCCGAAACAAGTAAAAAGCCTAAACAGAAAAAGATACAAAAGACTCCGTTCGAACAGATTAACGAGACAGTGGTAGAAGATGAGGTAACCGAGACACCGACGGACGAGGACACGACTGTTAAGAAACGTAAACCGAAAAAGGTCGAAGAGGTTAAGGTGGTGGAGAGTACTGTAGTGGATAAAAAAGAAAAAGCTAAGAAAAAGAAAGTTGTGAAATCAAAACGAGATGAACTAGATGACTACATACAATTTCTTATACATCAAGAGATTCCAAAAACCGTACTTCCAGAATATAAACGTAGCGAAATGGAGCAGCCGCAAAGGGCTCGTCGTGATTCGTCTTTCAAACAACCGCTAAAGTTGACCCCAATGAAAATTGAGAAAATAGAAATAAAACGTCCCAAAATGGTTGAAATAAGCTCTGTAGCTGAATTTCCACAAATGCTTAAGCTAAAAACTCCAAAACAACGACCCCAAGAAGAAAAGAAGAAAAAGAACGAGGCTTCGTTCAAAAATAAGAAGCTAAAGAGCTGGATCAGATTTATACCTTATGCGCCATACTGCTTTCCATACGATGTCTCTGAGTTGGAGACCATCCGCGACAACGGCATACTTTCACGTAATATAGAAGAGGCTGAAAAAGTTTTGAAATTCCGTCCAAAGAAGTTCAAGCCAACGAAATCAGAAGAGACTGCACTAGAAGAACCGGACCTTGAGACTTTTGACGAAGAAAAGAGCCAGCCGTCGGATGAAGAGGGATCCAAACCAAAGTATCAGCGAGGCAAAAAAGACAAAAAGGAAACACCAGCTGAGGGAAGGAAACTCAAAATTGGCAAGGGTAAAATACCAAAGAATGTCGAGATCATTGAAGATGTTCAATTGAAACCAGTAAAACTGGATACTACAGAAGAGGAAGTTACGGAAAAACCAACAACGATAGTTGAGGAGAAGGGTACAAAGAAGAAGAAAACTAAAAAGCCCGAGAAGGCTGATGACGCAGTTCAATTTGAGCCGTTTGAAAGCAAAGATGTGGATACTACATCTGAACATCGTGAAGGTTCAGATGAATCTATGAGTGAGGAAACTTCACAACAAGATAAGCCTAAATACAAAAGAAAGAAGAAGCCAACACCTACTTTAGAGAGCAAAGAATATCAAATAATTCCAGGAAAACCAAAGAAGTCAGAAGAAACCCCAAGTGATGATATAAAATTGCGTAAGCGACAAGGTGACAAACCTGATGATACCAAGGAAGAGATAAAACTTAAGCCATTTTACAAATACGAGGTTGTTGAACTTTCCCCAGAAGTGCTACCAGAGGATATAGTAAAGACATTAGAGAAACCAATTAAAGAACCCAAAAAAACAAGACAACTTAAAATCAAAACTGAATTGGAAGAAAATGTTGTTGACATCGTTGAAGTTTCGCCAGAAAGTAATGACAATAAACTATACGAAGTAACTGTTACTAGCTCCGAAATTGTGCAAGACAATAAAAAGGAAAAGAAAATACTGAAAAAGAAAGTAAAGCGAATGAATAAGGAAGAACTTGACGACTTTGTGGCCGAACTCAAAGAGAAACCCGAACAAAATTTCTATGAAATTGGTCTGGAAGATTTCTATGAAGTGACACTTACAGAACTTCCTTCAGAAATTGAACCCGAAGGCATTAAAGAAGACAAAAAACCAGAAAAGGTCAAGAAACGTAAGATTTTACATAAAAAGGGAGATGCTGAAGAAATTGTGGAAATTATTGAATCTGTTCCTCTGTCTGGTGAAGAGCCTTTGTACGAGGTGGTAGTAACTACGATCGAGAGTCCCGATAAACAGGATACGTCGGAAATAACGGACACAAAACCAACAAAGAAAACTAAAAAATTGAAAAAGGACGAGCTAGATGCGTACATACAGCAGTTGATAAATGCGGAAATTCCTGTAACAGAATTAGAGAAATATGAGAAAGTTGATGTCGACGGAAAACCAAAGAAACCGAAGAAGCTTAAGCCTAAATCTGAAAAAGCAGTTGTCGAAGAGGGCGATATTCTTCAAGTAGGAATAACGGAACATGAACCAAAACCAAAACTTAAGAAGCCTAAAGCTAAAGTGACTGTAAAAGAGGAAGAAATCATCGAAACGGAAATTGTTCCGGAATATGATGAATTTGAAATTAAGCGTACTGATACCGAACTTATCACTGACAGACCAAAAGAAAATAATGAAAAGGATGTAATACCTGAAGTGGATGATGTAATTGCTGAAATAAATGAAATACTTCCCATAATGATAACAGAAGAAACAACTGTAACAACATCTGAGCTTCCAGAAGAAGTTGAATTAAAGGAAGAGAAGATCACTAAAAAACGCAAGGTTAAAGCTAGGAAGGGTTCCAAGCAATATGAAATTCAGATTCTTGAAACTATCAGTTCAGATATGGAAGATGATGAAGCAAAGGTTATAGTTATAACAACAGAGGCAACGGAAGATACAACTGAAGTGCCAAAAGAAGAAAAACCCAAAACACCAAAGAAGACCGTTAGAAAGGTTCAGAAAGACAAATTAAAAGAATATATTGTCAGTGTTATTGATGAAGCACCAACGGAATTAATTGCAAAAATATCTGAAGATGTTACACCAAAGCTAGAGAAGGAATCTTCTATTGACGAAGACTATGCAGCTTTTACGACTACAGTTATTGACGAAACTACAGATCAAGATACAGTGGCCAAGGAGAGGACATCTGAGGATACACCTACTATACAAAAAAATAAAAAGAAGCCAGTCAAATCAAAGAAAATAAATATAACCGAAAGTGAACCAATAGTCCCTGAAGAGAATATTGTAAAAGAAGAACAGCCTATCAAGACAAGCGATGGTGAAGAAGTTCAAATGTTTGAGGACTATTCCATTGCAATTCAAGACAGTACGCCGAAACCCAAGAAAAAATCTACTAAAAAGCCAAAGGAGCAACCTACGATATTGCCCATCTCTGAGTATACGATTCGCATTGAAGAGCTGGCACCAGAAACTGTAACTGAGAATATTGTCAATGAAGAAGGAGAACAAGTGGAGCGAGTTACAACTAAGAAAAAAATTAAAAAGAAGGAAGGCTCTAAAGAATATCTTATTGAAGTTACTGAAACCTATGAAGATAACAAGCCCGAAGCGGAAATTGTAATTCATACAACTGATATTACACCAATTGAGTCCTCGCAGCCTCAAGAAGAACATAAAGTCAAAATTGTCAAAAAGAAAAAACCTAAAGCAGAAAGCTTTGATAATTATATTCAGGAGTTGATAGAAGAGAATATTCCTAAGCCAGAACTAGAAGAGTATGAAGCTACTGTAATAGATTCTACTAAAGAAACTCCAAAACCAAAGAAAATAAAGAAGCATCACAAAAAAACCACTGAAGTTGTTGATGGTGTTCCGATAACGATACACGAGTTCAGCATACAAGAGTTCGAACCTGTGGCCAAAGAAGAGTTCAAACCTGTAAAAGATATTGAAGAGGAAACTTATATTGAAGATATTACCGAAGCTCCCAGAGATGATGAAGTAAAGATTACTGAAGAGAAGACTAAGCCCAAGACAAAGAAAATTAGGAAACCTAAGGTGTCAGAAGAGGAACAAGAACAGCCCATAATAGAAGATATTGCAGAAACCGTGGAAGTCACACAGGTAACGGAGGATGGTGGCATAAAAAAAGAAGTGCAGGTTAAAAAACGAAAGGTTTCTCGTAAGCAAGGCCCAAAAGAACAGATTTTTGAAATCACTGAAACTACTACCAGTGATGAACCCTTAGCTGAGGTGACAATCGTTGAAATTACTGAACCTGATCAGCCTTTGGAAGAACGTACTGAGCCAAAAGAAAAGAAACCCTTGAAAAAGGCAATGAAACTGAAACCCGAGGATGTCCAAACATATGTGATTAACATTCTAGAGGAGTTTGTTGAACCACAAAAGTTCAAAGAACTCGAAAGGGAAGACTCAGATGTGTCTCAAGACGAAGAATTTGTGAGTGCCAAAGAAGAGTTCCCTGAAGAGATAGAGCAGACCCCTAAGGTGAAATCAAAGGCTATCAAACACAAAAAATCAATTGAAAAACCAATTGATCACACGGTCCGTATTGAAGAACTAGCACCAGAAACTGTAATTGAGGATATCATAAATGAAGAAGGTGAGAAAGTTAAGCAGGTCAAGACAACAAAGAAACTTAAGAAAAAAGAAGGTCCCAAGGAGTATCTCATTGAAATAACCGAAACGTATCAAGAAAACAAGCCAGAGGCTATCATTGAGTTAACAACAACCGAGATTCCAACGGAGGTAACTCCAATAATAGAGGAGGAGCACCCAGCTAAGGTAGTGCAAAAAATTAAAAAGAAAAAACCTGTCAAGGATGATCTTGATAAGTACATTCAGGAATTAATTGAACAAGAAATAACAAAAACAGAACTTGAACAATACGAGCCTACGGAAATAGACGCAAGACCTAAACAGCCAAAGAGAAAGATCAAAACTCATCACAAAAAGACTGTAGAAGTAGTAGATGGTCTCCCTGTTACTATACACGAGTTTGATATCCAAGAAGTTGAACCAGAACCAGCCGATGTAGATCAACCCATCGAAAAGACAGAAGAAGTTGAGGAAGCACCATCTCAGCCCAAAGAATCGTCAAAATATTTGGTTAATATTTCAGAGGAACTTGTTGAGCCTATTCAAATCCCTGAAGAAACCCCTGAGGAGAAGCCGAAGTCTGCTAAAAAAGAAAAATCTCCCAAGAAAAAGAAAGTGGTAGATGTTCCAGTGCCTTTGGAGGAAATCGAACAAACTATCGAAGTTATGGAACAGCCTACTGAAGAAGGTGTTGTTAAGGAAGTAACTGTTAAAAAACGTAAGGTTGTACGCAGAAAGGGTTCGAAACAAAATGTTTTCGAAATAACAGAAACCTCAAGCGACGACCAGCCTTTTGCCGAAGTAACAGTTATTGAGTTTAACGAAGATCAAACTGAGACAAATGCTGAAGAAAAGCCTAAGCCAGAAAAGAAAATTATAAAGAAGTCAAAGCAACTTAAACAGGAAGATATTGAGGAATATGTGATCAATGTTATTGATGAGTTTGTCGAACAAATGCCAGTCGAGTTAGTTGAAAGTGAAGAGGAACAAATTCCTGAAAAGACACCAAAGAAGCACAAGAAATCTCAGAAGAATTATAAAATCTCTGAACATGAGCAAATTGGGGAACTCAAGACTGACACGGAAGATGATGTGCCCGTGGAGTCGTTTGAGACACCCCATGGGGAAGAGACAAAAACAACTGACTACACAATTCAAGTTAAAGAAGACACATCTGAGGAGGACAAGAAACCTACAAAACCGAAGAAAGCAGTAAAACCGAAAGCTATTCAACAACCCGATCTAGTGGATAGTGAAGATTATCTAGTAAAAGAGTTATCTGAAGATGTGCCAAAGTTGGAAGAAGTTCAAGAATTCGAAAAAATTATCGTCGAATCCGAAGAAGATAAACCAAGCGAGGAGCCAATATTCCGGATTGAAGAAATTGAAACGCAGGCCGAAGAAAAGGAAGTAATTGACGATAAGGGGGATACTGTAAAACAGATAGTGACTAAACGAAAAATCAAAAAACAGGTCGGCCCTAAGGAAGAAATAATTGAGATACTTGAAACTAAAACAGGAGATACACCTGAATATGAAGTAACAATCATCACTCAAGATGCTGAACCCGTTACTGAGGAAGCTTCTACAGAAATAAAACCGACGAAAGTAAAGAAGACCAAGAAGGTACCAAAAGATGATCTTCATGACTATATACAGAAACTAATTGAGCAGGACATACCAAAAACTGAGTTGGAAAAATATGAAAAAATTGATATAGAAGAACCGATAAAAATGAAAAAGAAGCCGGTCAAGAAAGTTAAGGTCAGGGACGAGCAGCCCACGGAAGTCACCGAGAAAACACCAGAAGACAAGCCAGAAGAAGACGAACAACCGCTATTGGAAGATTCTGAACATGTACTGCCGTTAGCAATCACAGTTAAGGAATTTATACCTGAAATACCTAAAGAAACACCGTTTGAAATAATTGTAATTGAGGAAACAGTTGAAACGCAACAGGTACCCGACGAGGAAGGCAAAGTTAAGGAAAAGGTTGTCAAGACAAAGAAAATAAAGCAAAAGAAGGGACCTCAGGAAATTGTCCATGATATAACAGAAGTTATTGACCAGGATACAAACGAGTCTGAAATAACAGTGGTGACCACAACTCCGCAAGATACGGCGGACCAGGAAGAGATTGTAGTAAAACAAAAACGAACAAAGAAAATAAAGAAGGGTGACGCCGAAAATTTCATTAAGAAAGTTCTCGAGCAAGAGGCGCCAATGCCAAATCAATCTGATGATGTTTTCGATATTATCGAAGAATTTCCGACAGAACCAAAAACCGAAAAACCGACGAAGAAATTAAAGAAGGAGAAACAACAACCATCTGATGAAGAAAAGCCTACAAATGAAGAAATAATCATCGTTGAGAGCAAACCTGATGAGACACCAATTATTGAGGATGTTATTGCTGTAAAGGAAGAATCTCCAGCTCCTGATGAACCAGATCATGAGGTTAAACAGATCGAAAAGATAAAGAAGCCAGAGAAGAAAAAGAAGCACACAGAGAAGGTCAAAGTGGTGGAAGAGCAGCCCCAAGAAGAGACTCCTGAAAAACCACTAGAAGTTGAACAAGTGGAAACTGATATTCAACAACCGGAAGATGAAGAGTTTACCATTAATCTTAAAGAAGACAAGTTTGAAGAGAAACCAAAGAAAAAGAAGACGCCTCAAGAAATTCTCCAAAAATCAAAGCAACCAGAAGATGAGAAGTACGAGATTTCTGTAACGGAGAGTGTCGTCGAGCCTGAAGAAGTTAAGCCCTTCACAGTTGAGGTTATTGAGAGTGTAGTTAAGGTTGAGGAAACAACAGACGATAAGGGTGAAGTTCATAAACAAGTAACAACCAAACGAAAAATCAAACGACCGGAGGGCGAGGGTGAAATCGAAATTATAGAAGTCATCAAGGATGATCAACCTGAAGCAGAAATTACCATTGTTGAATATGAACCAGAGACAATTCAACAGGACGAAAAACCCAAAGAGCCTAAGAAGAAAACAAAGAAAGTCAAAAAAGACGATATTCATGATTATATCCAAAAACTAATAGATATGGAAACGCCTAAGACTGAACTGGAAAAATACGAAAAAATTGACTTTGAACCAACCGTTAAAGAGAAACCAGATACTAAGCCTATTGATGTCATAGAAGAAGGTCCAACTGAAAAACCAAAGAAAGATAAAAAAGTTAAAACAAAAGAGACAGTACCAAAGGAATTATCTATGCCCGAGCCTTTGGCAGAAGTAAAAATATATGAAGAAGAGGCACCAGAGCAGCCACAAGTTCCAATTGAAGTGGTTGAAGTGCAACCAGAAGAAGTTCAAATTCAAGAAGTCATCACAGAGGAAGGTACACCAATACAAGAAAAGACTACCAAGCGAGTTTTAAAGAAAAAGAGCCCTAAAGAGGATACAATTTTCAAGATAACAACAATTGAAAGCGAAGACAATGATTCAGTTATGGTTATTGTTGATGAAGAACCTGAACCAGTACCAATAACAACAACTGAGGAACAGACAAAGCCCTCTGAAGAGAAACCCGCTAAAATCAAACCAAAGAAGACAGTAAAGAAAGTTAAGAAGGACGATCTAGAAGATTATGTTAAGAAATTAATAGAAGAGGAAATTCCCAAGACCGAACTTGAAAAGTATGAGAAAGTTGAAATCCCTGATAAGCTGGAAGAGAAAATCGATGAGATTCCCGAACAGGTTATATCCACAAAAACAACTGAGCCAACATTAACAACAGTACCCATAGACTCAATTAAACCTAAGAAACCAAAAACTCAGAAACCAAAGACAGTCGACCTAGAGAGCGAACAGAAACCAGACGAACCTACAGAGACAATCGAAGATGTTACAGACACTACTGACGTGATCACACCAAAACCAAATCAAATTGCACAACCCGAGGACACAGCACAAATTACACCAAGCGCACAAGATGAGAAACCCACTCAAGATGACACAACAACAGATACAATTCAGAAAACAGTTAAACATAAGAAAACAAAACCAGACACAGTTAAAAGCGTTGAATCAAGTAAGTTATTAGATGAGAGTTTTGTGGTGCTCAAAATTCCCACCGCACATGCAGCTCCTGTTACTCTGCTCCATTTGTCTGTGTCTTATGCCTTTGTTCTTTATACCCACCTGTTGAAAACAACGTTGATTTCCATTTACTGCGCCTTTTCCTTCCTCTTTCTCTCTCTCTCTTTCTCTTTTTTCTATCTCTCATACAATTTAAATCTTTGTTTTACTCTCTCGCTGATGAATTGATGCTCACTTGTTTGAGCATATATGCGGCCCTAATCTTTTCTCCCCTGCTAAAACTTATAAAGCTCCCGATTTCCCAAAAAAAAAAAAAAAAATCAAATCAATGACAACACTTTTACCTAATTAAGTATTAAACTCAATTGCATGTTATTTAATCGTTATTGCACATTTTAAATTGATGACATTTTGAACCTAACATTCCTTATCATCTATTGTACAAATTTAAAAAATATAATATTCAACCATATATATACCACATTCCTTTCTCAAATTGGATAAGCCATCAAATGTTGCTGTAAATATTTAGCCATATAATGTCTTTTGTCTAGTTCAACGATTTGCTTGCTTTGCAAAAGCAATGCACGGACCCACAGGCTTCTATTGAATAAAGAATATTTTTAATCTTAAGAATTTTGCATTTTTACAACAGGTGAAATACCAGAGGTTCATAAAGACTACCAAATAAGCGTAATAGATGAGGAACCTGTTAAGGAAGAGCAGCCCGATAAGATACTAGAAGTTCGTGTTATAGATGAAGTCGCCGAAGTTGAAGAATCACAGCCCATTGTTGAAGAAATCGAAGAGGAAGAAGAACAGCCAATGCCTGAAGATACCATCGATGAAGTCACGAAATCAAAGACCAAGAAGAAGAAGGTTGTCAAAAAGAAGACTGATGATCATGATGAAATTATCAGAAAGCTATTGGAACAAGAAATCGAAAAAACGGAATTGGAAAAATACGAGAAACTTGATTTCGATTTACCCAAAAAGCTGAAACCAGAATTTGCCACCCTTGAACCAATGAAAATTGAGCGTAAGGAGCAAAAACCAACAAAGGTCACAATTGTTGAAGCAGCCGATGTTCCCAAGACCGTGAAGCTTAAGCCTGGCAAACGAAAGGAAAAGCCAGCTGAAGATCAAACTGTGCAGTTGCCTAAATTCCGACTAAAAACTCGCATGATTACGGTTGAGTATCCCCCAGCCCCATTAATACCAAAGCTGACTGAAATCGGTGCTACTAAAGAAAATGGTGAACTGTCTCGCAATATAGAAGAGGCCGAAGAGCTGCTTAAGTTCAAGCCACGTAAGGTTAAGAAAACAAAGAAAATAAAGGACGACTTGGAAAAGGTGGAGCTTGAAAAATACGAAAAATATGTTAGCAGCGAAGAAGAACCCGAAGAGAAAGCACCATATCAGAAGCCAGAAAAGACTCCCAAGCCGGAGGAAGAGCAAGAAGAAGTGAAGCTCAAACTTGGTAAGGGCAAGAAGAAACCTCAGGAGGAAGAGCAGCCCGAAAACGTAACACTTAAGAAGATTCCTCAGAAGCCCAAGGAAGTCGAAGAAGAAGTTGAGCTTACCCAAAAGCCAAAAGAGGTTGTCGTAGTTGAGGAGCAACCAAAACAGCCGAAAGAAGGAGAATTCCAGTTGGAACCATTTGAACCAACTGATTTCGAGCATCCCGAATATGTTCCGGAAGAACTTGAACCCATTGAACATCCAGAAACACCGGAAAAACCAAAGAAGCCAACTAAAACCAAATACAAGCCGAAAGATAAACCGAAACCAGAGCCGGAGACAATAATAACAGAAATTGTTCCTGGCGTACCAAAAGAAGAGGAAAATGTGCCTGAACAGGAAATAAAGTTCCGTAAACCAGAGAGCGAAGCTCCAGAAGAAACTGACTCACAAATCAAGCTCAAACCTGTTAAGAAAGTTCAAGAAGAAACTCCTGTCGAAGAAGCAGTTGTGAAACCTACAACTGAAGAGCCCAAAGAAGAAAAAGCTGATGTAATCATAGCTGACGAGGAAACAAAGAAGCCAAAGAAACCAAAGGCCAAGAAGGTACAGCCAAAGGACGAAGAATCACTCGACGAAAAGCCGGAAGAATTCCAGGTTTCTGTTCAAGAAGAGGAAGCCGTTGAGGATGTGCCTGTCGAGCCTGAACAATCCAAAGATGTCAAGGTGAAACAAAAGAAACCGAAAGAAGCACCTGTTTCAGAAATTCAGGTCGTTGAGGAAGTGCCACAACCCGAGGAAGTGCCAGAAGATATACCTGTGGAATACAAAATTACAACTACAGTTTTGGAACCCGAAGAGGCCCCGAAAGAACATCAAGTCAGGGTTATTGATTTTGATGAGAGACAGGAAACGACAGAAGAAGTTATTGAAGAAAGGGTGGTAACTCGTAAGAAGAAACCCAAGCCACAACAGCCCGAAGAGTTCGAAGTGACTCTACAGGAACCAAAGGAAGAACAATCACAACCCGAGGAGGTAACCGCCGAAGTTTCCGTGCCAGTGCAACATCCTGAAAAAGAATCCGAACAATTTGAAGTTGAACTGAAGCTGACAGAGCCTCAGCCACAAGAACCAATTGAGCAAGAATTTACAGTAAAGGAAAAGACCAAGAAAAAGCCTGTCAAAGAAGTCGAGGAACTTAAACACGAAATTGTGGAGGAAAACAAGCCGCAAACAGTTGAAGAAACAGTTGTTGAAGAGATTAAACAAGAAGAAAAGAAAAAGACAAAGAAACCAAAATCATATGAAATCCGTTTAACCGAAACAGAAGCAATTGAAGAAAAACCAACTGAAGTTGTTGAAGACGTTTCTGAGGAACAAGTTAAACAGCCAACACCGAAACTTGTTGAAAAATTCAACTCTTATGAGATAACCCTTAAGGAATCACAGGCAGAGAAGGTAACTGAAATCGAAGAAAAGCCCGAAGAAGAGGTACCACAAGAATTCATAGTAAAGCCGAAGCCAAAGGCTCCTGAACCATTTGAAGCAAAGGTTGTGTTGTCTGAACCAAAGGACACAGAAGAAACACATGTGGAAACTGAAATTAAACAAAAGAAAACCAAAAAGTCAAAAAAACCAGAGGAGGAAGTTGCTAGTTTGGACATTAAGGTTGTAGAAACCGAAGTTCCATATCCTGAAGAAATTGTAGTCGAAGCTCCTCAGCCAGAATTTGTTGAACAAGAGAAAGCTCCAGAGGAAGAAAAACCAAAAGACTTCACAATTCGTATTACCGAATCAGAGACCAAACCGACAGAGGAGCCAAGTGAGGCTCAATTTACAGTTAAGAAACGCAAACCTTCGGTTACCTTTGCCGAAGAGCTTGAAACAGAATTTGTACTTAAGGAGACCAAGCCCGTTGAAGAAGTTACAGAACATGCTGAAATTAAAACAAAGAAACCCAAAAAGAAGGTGAAAGAAGTCGCGGCAGATGAACTGAAAATCAAGATTACTGAGGAAACTCCAGAAGAAGTTCCACTTGTTCAAGAAATTGAAGAAATTGAAACTCTAATTAAGGAGGAGGAAGCTCCTACTGTTGAAGAGAAGACTTATACGATTGGTGTAAGGGAGACTGAGCCAGAAATACCAGTAGAAGTCACTCCCGTAGAAGAACCACTCGTGACTGAGCCAATAGTCGAAGAGCCAGAACAACCGGTGACGTATGATGAGCATAAGGTTAAAGTTATAGAGGAAACGCCACGTGAAGTGGTTGAGGAAGTCATTGAAGAAGAAATTAAGGTTCATCGGAAGAAGAAGCCAAAACCAGAAGTTACAGAAGAGCCAGAGGCTCAAGTGACTGTGTCTGTACCCAAGACAGTGGATGAAGTTGAAGCAGCTGCAAGTATTTCAATTGTGGACGAACAGCCGACAGAAGACGAAGCAGCCGAACTAAAGATTACTATTGTTGAGGAAGAGGCCCCAGGCAAGGAACTTGTTCAGGAAATCGAAGTAATTGAAACGGTTGAAGAAACAAAAATGCCAGAAGAGAAACCTGAGGACTTCCAGTTTGCTATCAAGGAGCCCCAGCAGCCAACTGTTGAAGAGTTGCCAGAAGAACAAGTTACCATTCAGAAAAAAAAGAAACCGGTTCCACAACCAGAAGTAGTAGAAGAACCAGAGGCGGAGTTTTCGGTTAAACCTAAACAACCGGTGGAAGAAGTTACTGAAGAGGCCAAAATTAAAAAGAAACCAAAGAAACCCGTTAAGGAAGAGGAAGCAGCTGCAGAGCTGAACGTTGTGCTAATCGAAGAAGTTCCGGTTGAGTCCGAAGTACAGGAAATCGTTGAGGAAGTTGAAGAAAAGTCAGAAGAAAAGCCAACTGAATATCAATTCGGTATTAAGGAAACTCAACCAGAAGAAGAAGCTCCACAAGAAGAGTTCACTTTGCCCAAGAAAAAACCGGTAGACGTAGTCGAAGAACCAGAAGCTGAAGTAACACTTAAGCCGAAACCAAAGATAGAGGAAGTAGAAGAAGAAGCTAAAATAGTTAAGAAAAAACCAAAGAAACCAGTTGAAGAAGCAGCTGGTGATGAAGTTACTGTGAAAGTTGAACAAGAAATTACTCCCGAACCCATTGTTGAAGAGGAGGTGGTTGAAGAAGTCCAATTCAAGAAACCGCAAAAATCACAGCCAGAAGACACAGTCGATGAAGCAGTTATAAAATTAAAGAAACCGGTTCCAGAAGAAGATGAAATTGTCGCGGCTGAAGTCACTTTGAAACCCAAAGCGCCCAAGGAGGTGCATGATGAAGAGTTCTCAGTAGACGTCAAGTTGCCTAAAGAAAAGAAGGTAACTGAGGAGACTTCTGACGAAACCGTTCAACTTAAGAAAAAGAAAAAGCCACAGAAACCAGTCGAAGAAGCTGCAGATGAGCTTCAACTACAACAAACCGTTGTCGAAGAAAGACCAGTGGAAATTGAAGAAGAGGAAATTGTTGAAGAGGCCGTTGTGATCCGTAGGAAGCCAAAGAAACCTATTCAGCCAACCGTTGAGGATCTGGAAGAAACTGAGTTTAGTCTTTCCTTCAAAAAGCCTCATACCATTACCGAGGGCGTGGAGGAGGCAGCGACAGTTCTAAAGAAACGTCCGGTAAAGCCAACCACCTTGGACGAAGCTGCGGCAGAACTTTCGATCAAACGCCAAGAGGAAGAATATGAGGAAGGCGAAGATGTGGAAGAGTTTGTTGTAAGCCAGCGCCGTAAGCCCAAGCCCCTCCAAGTCACCGAAGAAGAAGATCAGGAATACACTCTGAAAAAGTTGAAACGTCGCAAGAAGGTCGACATACCCGAATACTCTGATGTTGAGAATGTCACATTCCGTGCAAAGAGCACAAAGACAAAGGAAGATGTTGATCAGGAATTTAATATTGCGCTGGACTCATATGCTGAAGAAGAAGTTTCTATGTCTGGCAAGGTAAAGATCAAGAAGCCAATTAAGAAGACTTATTCTGAGGCAACAGACGAGGCAAAGATTAAAATTTTGCAAGACTATGACGATGGCGAGGGACCAATCATTGAGGAAATACGCGATGATGAGGACACGATCGATGAAGTCGAGGAACCAGAAGAATACTTCGTTGACGAACTACCACCAGATGAAGTTGACTTTAAACTAAAACCAAAGAAGCAGCCTAAGCCAAGTTATTCGGTTCAAGATGAGGAAGAGGAACAGTTCCTGATTGGCATACGCCATCCTAAACGCGATTCTGTAACCTACGACGAGGACTCTCTAACGTTTAAGAAAAAGCGTAAAGTTGTTCAACAGCTTTTTAACGAAGGTAAGTTAATTTACAACGTGCATAGAGTTAAAAAAACCGATATTTAGAAATATAAAATCGCTTTATTTTCACATAATGCTAATTTGAAAACAGAAGAAAAAAAAAACAGGTTAGCTTTTGTATATGACAGCGTAGCAAGGTAAAATTACCCAACATAAATGTCAAGTGGCTAACGCATAACCAATTCAATGTGACCCAACACTAATTATTGCACAAAAATAGTATTTTATTGTTTAAAACTAGTTAATAATAATTGATCATTTTCATCCAGATGGAGCCTCACTTAATATTACCAGAGAAATGGATATAGCAGGTTAGTTTCACCTATACACAAGAGGTTTTTTTTTGTAAATTAAATTAATCTATATAATTTGCTTCGTCCTTTCTAGAATCTGACAATGTCAATGTAATGTATTCCATATGCAATTATATTGCTGATAACGATGAGGCCATTAATCTGGTGGAAGGTGAAAAGGTCACTGTAATTGGTCGCCATAGCTCTGAATGGTGGTATGTAAAGAAGAGCATAACCGAGGAGGAGGGATGGGTGCCAGCTCAATATCTGATGGAACCTGAAGAGTATGCCCAATATGTTCAAAACAAATTGCACGAAAAGATTGACAAGCTGCCTGTCTTTGAACGTAAGTTATTGCTTTATGCTCATGCATTCTTATCAGAGTAAATGTGTTGTAACACACTTCTGTTCAAGTGTCGCCGTTTTTGTCAATAACACGCAAATATTTATGTTATGTTGTGATTGTTTAATTGTCAAGGTCCTGGTCCGGAAGATAAGCCGACTGCTCCACGTTTCATTGAGAAACTTCAGCCGATGCATACCCAGGATGGATACACAGTGCAATTCGAATGCAAGGTTGAGGGTAATCCACGTCCACAGATCGCATGGTTCCGCGAAACAGCTATTATCAAACCGTCGCAGGACTTCCAAATGTTTTACGATGATGATAATGTGGCAACTTTGATTATACGTGAAGTCTTCCCTGAAGATGCTGGCAAGTTTACATGTGTGGCTAAGAATGCTGCTGGGTTTACTTCCAGCACTACCGAATTGATTGTGGACAGCCCTCTGTCAGATCATGGCTCTGATGCCACAGCATTGTCCCGCCGCAGTATGTCACGTGAATCATCGTTGGCTGATATACTCGAAGGTATTCCGCCGACATTCTCGAAGAAACCCAAGGCTCAGTATGTCGATGAAAATACCAATGTCATATTAGAGTGTCGCCTTGTTGCCGTCCCTGAGCCGGATATTGTATGGACATTCAATGGAGAGGACATTGATGAGGAGGAAATTAAAAACATTCGTATTGTCACTGAATCAGATATGCACATGTACTGCAGTGTGGTGCACATTACCAAGGTGAAGAAATCACAAGAAGGTACATACGAGGTGATAGCAACCAATCGTGAGGGTGAAGCACGACTACCTATCACATTGAAAGTGAGAACTAGTGACAAGGAGGCTCCACAAATACTTGAGCCCTTGCGCAATATGGTCATTCGTGAGGGTGAGAGTGTTGTGCTCTCAACCCAAATTGTTGGTAATCCACCGCCAAAGGTAACCTGGTATAAGGATGGCAAACCAATTAAGAATGCCAAATCAGACAAGGACTTGCACACCCTAACATTAATCACCCCCAAGAAGTCAGAAAAGGGCGAATATATAGTTAAGGCCGTTAATCCCTTGGGTAGTGTGGAAACCACCGCCAATCTGACTATAGAAGGTAGGTTAATCGTTCCATGTTCACATATGAATGTTTTCTTTATATCTTTACTGACATTTCACTTTATTAACATTCTTATTTAGAACCCACAAGTGGCAATGCGGAACCCCCATTGTTCGTTGAGCGGTTTGAGGAGCAGAATGTACCCCAAAAAGGAGAGATTCATTTGCCGGCTAAAGTTTCTGGTAATCCAGTACCCGAGGTGCAATGGCTTTTCAACAACAATCCTCTGTATCCCAGTGAACGAATTCAGCAAATTTACGATGGCGAAAACATTGAGCTTATCATCAAGGATGCTAATCCGGAAACCGATTCTGGGGACTACAAGTGCATTGCTAGTAATCCTATTGGCAAAACATCTCACGGTGCTCGTGTTATAGTCGAGGTTGATGAGGTAACCTTCACTAAAAAACTTAAGAAGACGATCACAATAGAGGAGGTCCAATCTCTTACGTTGGAATGCGAAACTTCACATGTGGTTACCACCAAATGGTTCTTTAATGGAAAAGAACTTAGTGGCATGGATCATCGAGTTGTCGTTGAAGATGGCAAGAGTCACAAATTGGTAATTCGTAATACAAATCTACGGGATTCGGGCACCTATGTGTGCAAGGTTAAAAAACAAGAAACGCAGTCCACTGTGGAGGTATTGCAGCGTAAGCCCGACTTCATTAAGGTTCTGGAAGACTACGAAGTAACTGAAAAGGATACTGCAATTCTGGACGTAGAGCTGACAACAGAAGCTGCTGAGGTTACCTGGTACAAAGATGGTGAAAAGATCACACCAGAGAATAAGAATTGTGAATTCATCAAGGATGGCAAGTCCCGTCGGTTGGTCATACGTGACACCACTATACACGATGAAGGTGAATACACATGTAAACTAGAGGGTCAAGAATGCAGCTGTGAGTTGGTGGTTATAGAATTGCCGCCAGAGATTATCAAACCACTGAAGGATGTATCAGTGACCAAGGGGGAAAACGCTACCTTCGATATTGAGCTAAGTAAGGGCGACGCACTCGTCAAGTGGTTCAAGAATGGTAAAGAGATTGAATTCAATGAACGCATACAATTAGCGATCGATGGCAAGAAACAATCTTTGCGTATTACCAAGGCCAAACCACAAGATGTTGGCGATTATTCCATTCAAGTGGGAGAACAAACTTCAAAGGCCAAGCTGACAGTGGAAGAGCCGCTTGTTAATTTCATAGTGCCATTGCCAGATGTAACACTGGCCACTAAGACCCAAGATGCTGAGTTTACTGTTGAACTGTCTCAGCCTGATGTGGAGGTGACCTGGTACAAGAAGGGTAAGCCCATTAAGCCAAATACGAAGCATGAAGTGTTTGTTGAGGGAACGGTAAGACGTCTAGTCATTCACGATGCAAGCGATGAGGATGCCGGTGAGATCAGCTGTGTTGCTGAAAATGTCACAAGCAGTACAAAACTTTGCGTTGAAGAGCTTAAACTGCCACCCGTCATTACCTCTGACAAGGAGCAGACTATCAAGGTTAAGGAGAACGATGACGCAACCTTTACTGTCAAATTCACTGGAGTACCGACCCCGGAGGCCGAGTGGGTAACTCGCAAGGTTGTCATACCCAAGTCAAAGCGCACAATCCCAACAATTGATGAGCAATCTGCCGCGTTGACCATTAAAAAGGTGGTTGACGATGATGAGGGAGAGTATACCGTTAAGCTTGTCAACCCAGTTGGTGAGGCAGAGGCTAGCCTACATCTAATTATTATGCGTAAGTGACCGGTTGTGAATTAATTGAGGCAGAAAAATCAAACCCTTTTTAAATTATTTTTTTTTTCTTTTTTTTTAAAGGTAAACCCACGGCACCGGGCACACCCCAACCCTTGGAAGTTATGCACGATTCGATTACTCTATATTGGAAGGCGCCCGAAGATGATGGCAAATCAGAAATTATTGAATACATTCTAGAGTATCATGATGTGAAGGAAGAGAAGTAAGTAGTAACTTTTAATTTTTAATTTATTTATTAAAACACTCATCCTGTTTATAATCGTCACAGATGGACTGAGATACGTAAGATCAAGGATACAACATATACAATTAGCAAGCTGAAAATTGATACGGAATATGTGTTCCGTTCAATTGCTGTTAATGAAGTTGGTCCCTCACCACCATCCCCGATTTCCCCGCCCATCCGTTTGGTACCTAAAGTGGAAACTGAAGCGCCAAGCGTACGAGAACCGCTACAGGATGTGACCAGCGAACTAGAAAGAGAGGTGACATTATCCTGTGTCTTTGGTGGCATTCCAGAACCCAAGGTCACGTGGAAGAAGAACGGCCAAGTGATTGAGTCATCGACCAGCTTGCGCTATGAAAACCGCGTAGCCAAGTATACCATTGAAAAGACAACCATTGAGACTGAAGCCACCTACACGTGCGTGGCAACTAACGAGAAGGGCTCCGTGGAGACTTCATGTAGACTGAAACTTCAACAGAAGCCCAGTATTGAGGTGGAGGATAAATATCTGTCGCAAAAACTGCGCACAGGTGGCACTCTCACCATTCCAGCAACGGTACGCGGCTATCCATCACCTACTGTGACATGGCAAAAGGAGACAGTCGAACAGAAGACTACCAAAGAGATCACCATTGAGACTACTGAAACCAGTTCCATCTATACAGTTAAGAAAGTAACACGTGAGCACTCTGGCCGCTACAAGGTGACAGCTACAAATGAATCAGGCGCTACATATGTGGAATGTACAGTTCAAGTGATAGATAAGCCAAGTAGACCACAATCCCTCGAAATCAAGGATGTTAAGAAGGACTCTATCACCTTGGAATGGACACCGCCCATCGATGATGGTGGCATGGATATTAGCAAATATACGCTAGAGAAGTGTGATATACATAACAACGTATGGATGAAGGTCTCTGACTTTGACAAGGACATTAACTCCTATGCCGTTCAAAAACTCTCAATGAATGCACAATACATGTTCCGAGTAGTGGCTGCTAATCCTATTGGCGAATCGGAACCCACAGAGAGTCAGACTGTAACCATAACCAAGAAGTTCGGTAAGTTATGATCTATATTTATACTGATATTCATTCATTATGCTAATTTTTGTTGATACCATTAGAAAAACCATCACCACCACAACCTCCCACCAATGTATCGGGCATGAATGATACATCCTTTACATTGGCTTGGGAACCCTCAGAAACCGATGGTGGTTCAAAGATTATTGAATACATTGTGGAAATTCGGGAAGAGAGTGAAACAGTCTATCGCTCTGTGGGCACAACAATTGGAACTGTTACGAATATACATGTGGAGAATGTGATCCGAAACAAGAGCTATCTATTTAGAATTTATGCAAGAAATGAGGTTGGTACCAGTGAGGCGTTCGAGACAACAGAGAAAATAACAGTCGGTCGCAAGATAAGTAAGTCATTCGCCATTATTTTTTCCTTTAAATGATTATTGCTTATTGCTTTTGCAAAATGCTTTTTTCTAATGCCACTAATGCTTTTAAATACGCTCCAGCCAATGAAACTATTATAATGGGTAGGTGATAGTAGCGTGACCAATCGAAATTAGTTCCCTAACTGATTACCATTTCTTTTATAACGTAGCGCCGCCTTCACCGCCACAAAATCTAAGAGCTCCGGATGTAACGAGCAGAAGTGTGACTCTTGATTGGGAGGTACCAGCACGTAATGGTGGCTCCGAAATCACTGGTAAACTATACTTAAAAGTACTGTATGTTAATAGTAAATGGTTGACTACTTTTTTTATACAGGTTACTGCGTAGAGAAACGTTCCTCAACATCGACAACCTGGACAAAGGTCATTACGCTGGATGCACATCAGCTGCACTATACCATTGACAATTTGAAGGAGAAATGCGAGTACTGGTTCCGTGTGTCTGCGGAAAATGAGGCTGGATTAGGTGCACCAGCCGTCACCGATAGCATATCGCTCAAGACACATGCAAGTAAGTACTTGCATGAATAATTTTCGAAACTATGGTATATAATTGTTTTATGGTTGAATTTTTAGCCGTACCCTCACCACCAACTGCTCCATTGGAGGCCCGTGTTATTGCTGCCAATGCCCATGTATTTGAATGGGGTATACCCGAGTCAGATGGAGGTGCGCCACTGCTCGGCTATCACATTGCCATACGTGACATGAAGAAATCCATGTGGATTGAGGTGGGTCGTGTGCCAGCTGGAGTGCAGAAATTCCAAATAAGAGATCTGCAGGAGAATCATGAATATATGATTCGCATATTTGCTAAAAATGAGATTGGTCTAAGTGAACCTTTGGAATCGGAAGAGCCCTATAAGGTCATGACGGCAGGTAATTATCGTAAATAAATTTTTTTTTTTTTAAATCTATTTACTATACTAATGTACGTGTGAATATTCTTTTTGCAGGTCATGCCAGCCTGCCCGAAGAGCCCCGCACTGAGATGAGTTCGTGCAATACATCATCTTGGTTAAGAGATCATAATATGGATGCAGATATACATTCATATGCCCGCGGTCGACTCTTACAACGCGATGAGTACTTCTTCCGTCTATGGGCTCAAATACCTAAGAGCAAGAAAAAGAAGAACTCGAAATAGTCAGACAAATTTGACAACGATACAAAATAAAATAACAGAATAATAAATTTATTATTTAGCATTAGGTTAAGCATATTTCAATTGTATTTTTTAAAAACTTTTGTTTTTTTTTTCTTTTTTTTTTTTGGATTTTTAGCTTTTTTCTATTATCGTACTGTAAAGATTATGTAAGAATCATTATAATCCCCATAGATTATGTATAGCGATGCACACGAAACTCGATCAATAAGTGCGAGCGAAGAATAAACTTAATGCTCGAGTGCATGTGCGTGGCTATCATATGAATACTATATATATATATACAAAAATGAACTTACATGATCTACTTAATACTATAGCCTTTTTATTTGCATGAGAAACGTGTGTTTTTTTTTTATTATGTTTATTGAAATTTATTTTTGTAAGCTGTGATAAATCAACTATCAAAATCGAAAAGCATCAAATCGAAAGGAAATCGATTCATAGCGCATCGGGCAATATTGGTCAACGAATCGGAACATTCAACTGGTGCAAATTCGATATAGATAGTTATATCGGATTGAATGTTGCGACTCGCTGACTGATATTGCCTTTGCCATGAAATTTCCGCTAATATTACAAACATTTATATATCTATATAAATAGAAATATTATGATGTCTTTAAAGTTACAAACCAAAAAGCAAAATCAAATCCAAAGAAAATAAAAATAATAAAAAATGAAGAAAAAAAAAATGAATTTTTAACGAGAGAGCTTAAAGTGGTTTTTGGCAAAAGTTTGTGCGCTTGGCAAAAATCAACTAATTAATTCATTAGAAGTCGCCCCAGACTGTATATAACTTTGGAGACCCATCTGCCCTTCTCCCGGAAAAAGTTTTTATACTACCCCAAAAACTTAAAGTCCGCAAACAAAAGGCAACTGGGAGCTAGAGCTACTAGATGGCAAGCCTGAAAGCCGGGAAGCTAGAAACCAAGCTACCAAGCAAGCACATGCGTGTCCAGGGCATGGCCAGAACAGGGCGCGCCAACTTATCTGGTGACAGGGCGAAATGCTGCATAAACTTTTCCTAGAGAATTGTGTGCGAATTTAATTAAAGTTTTTGCGGTTGCCACTAATCAAAAGATATTATCTAAAATGTAGTAAGTTCTTCCCCACTCACTTACACACATACTCTTTGTTTCTCCATCTTTCTCTCTGTCTTTATATCTATCTATCTCTATCTTAATATCGCACACTCTTTAGCAATGGGTCAGGGGGACCCATAAAGCTAAAGCTAAAGCATATTTCCGGCACTTTAAATTGCACAAACAAATAAACAAACAAAACAAAGGCCAACACACACATGCGCACACAAACTCACACATACACATACACATACACAGTTATTGATACACCAAAAGGATCACAATACGGTGTGTAGTCCTAAGAAGTCCTGGCATACATAAGCGGAAATTTCATTTACGTGTTTGCTTTTCTTCTCATTCGATTTTCTTCTTGTTTAGTTTTCTTTTTCTTACAATACTCTTCGAAAAAAATTGTTATCCACTTAGTCAATAAGTTTGCAACCCAAATCAATTGTAAAATATGCCTATTATTCCAAGATATGCATACATACTTGATTAACACACTGAGAGTTTCCGTTTCCGGATCAAGCTAACTATATCTTAAAGTTCCCATAGAAGCAACTACTTTGAGAATTAGTTTTAGCATTTTTTTTTCTGATTCTGATCGTTTACAATCTCGATTAGCAGAAAGGGTGTACAAACTTTAGCTTGCTATAAACTAACTAATTTCACTGGTTTTCCTTTTTTCTCTACATTTCTTGTCATTGTGAGTATGAATTGAAAGCTGCTAAGCTTCTTGAGAGGCTTTAAAAAGTTTTCATTTTGCTTGCCATCTCGCTTGTGTGCCCATTAGTTATGGTTTATTAAGATCCATGGAAAGAGACAGACAAACACACACAGATAAGAGACAGATATACTGAGAGTGAGATAGAACGACTAAGTGGGCGTGTGGGTGTGGGTGTGTGTGTGTGTAAGACAAACAACTTTGTCTAATACAATTGTAAAGTTATAATAGAATTCCAATTCGAAAAATTCTCTTGTTGTCGGCACATACACATAAGTATAAAAACAAATTACATATAAAACTTTATGGTGGGCACGTAGAAAATGAAAGGCCTGTCAGGGCTCGTCAAACGTGATAAACATAGCATAGACCCAAAGAAAAATAGAGCCATCAGCCCAAAACGAAAGACAGTAGAAACTTTTGTCTAATTACTTACCAAAATGCCATAATCATAAGAAGTAGAAGCCGCAAATAAGGTAATCTGAAACCAAAACAAAAAAAAAATACGATAAATTTAATTATTAACTTGTAAACGAAATAAAGACAAAAATAAAAAAGAAATCAAATTACAAATATAAATGGGATTTACATAAAGATCGAATGTGCCGTATACCCTTAGGGATATTATAAAAGAATTTTATCTTTTCAAGTTTCTACTTACTAATTCGATATACTATGACATTTAGTTGTATCATTAAATAAATTTATTCAGATATTAGACATTTTTTATATTTCAAAATGAATATTGTTGCTGACATTGCTTCCTAATATTATTCCAACTTGATGAAATAGCTAATATTCCTCATCAGACGCAAACTTCTCAAAACGAAAAAAAAAAAAGAAAAACAAAATGAGAGAAAACATTCTCATCTGTTTTATATGCGGCTATTTGTTGTATAGTTTACTATATGTATAGACTTAGGTACTCGTAATTGGCCCAACAAAAGAAATGTCATAAAATGTTAATTGCATTTCATGTTTATTACGTTGATAGAAGGAAAAGCAAAAGCCCCCCAATGGGTCACTAGGCCCAGACATTAGCTGCTATAAGCGAAGCATCATTAACCCCCTTTTCAGTGTGCAACAAGGTCCCCAAATAGTCCCCAATATGACCAGCCAAGTTGCTGCAGATGGTAGGTATAATTGCCCCAATAGCAGAAACAGAAGAAAAAGACGGCAAAAGCTCAATGGCAGCTAGGCCGGCCCATGGCCATTAATTACAAAATGCAGCGCCATAAAGCCAGCCAGAACACAAAAAATAAGAAAAAAAATAACGAAAAAAAACACAAGTAAAAGAGAGAGGAGAAAACAAAAGTGACACAAATTTCAGTGTATCTGCAGCAACCACGATTTCCCGATGATAGTTAAAGGATATTACATGGTGGCGTTTTTTTTTTGTTTTTTTTTTTGGTCAAGGGTAGCGTTTTAACTGGAGGCATTTAAAGAGAGAATATGCCACAAAAGTTAAAAGAAAAACAACAAACAGTCCATTGACTGGGAAATGCTCTGAAAATAAATTATGATTAAATAAATATAAAGAATGAAACAACTTTAAAGAGGATTAAAAAAATTTTAAATAAAGAATTTATAGAATTGAATAAGCAAAATGATTTCTGTTCAATGATAGAGTATAAAATTAAATAAATAGCTGAATTATGAAACAAAAAACTAATAAATGAATGAGTGTAATAAATAATAATTGTTTACAGCTGCTGTCTAAAAACAAAAAGGTGAATAAAATATTATTCGAATTAAACCATATATGTATCTCCTTGTATTTATATAGATGTAGCAGATAAAGTTATTCTGGTAACTTTAGTTGACTGCTTTCCATAATTCTATTTAAAATTCCTTCTATTATATTCCTTTTCTAGTTATGTAAACTACATTTTACCTCATTTCCGTGTTTTTCTTAAACTTCTTCATTGACCTTTCTCACAAATTTCTCACAAACATTCACACGAAATCGATATACCCATTTCTTATGCCATC
The DNA here is from genome assembly GCA_037075365.1 of Drosophila emarginata. NCBI lineage: Eukaryota > Metazoa > Arthropoda > Insecta > Diptera > Drosophilidae > Drosophila > Drosophila emarginata. The sequence goes on from JBAMCD010000283.1 coordinate 1,349,669, forward strand.
CAGAGTCAGAACATATTGTAAATATAAAATATTTATTGCCAGATTGCACACGCACTCCCTTCTGATGTTCCCACACCCAGAATTTCTCCTACTCCTGATATTGCCCGCTTCCTTCTTCCTTCTCCTCCTCCTTTTCCTGTTTAACCCTTCTGATATGTATACACTGTCCATTCAGCCGCATCCTTCCCTTTGAATGCACCGAACATCCGACTACAAGAGCTGGAAATATTTCTGTATTATTTTTTTTTTTATTTTTTACCCTACAAACTTCATGTTGCTGGTAACATTTTGTTGTAATTCATAAAAGTTAACAATGAGACAGAGACAGATGTACACAGAGTAATCATGAGCTAGAGAGAGAGAAAGAGACCAAGAGAAAGAGAAAAAAGCAATTTAATATTTAATAGAGACATTTCTGTACAAATTAACAGCAAATTTTCATCACTCTTCTGTCCTTGGTCTATAACCATTTGCCATTTAAAAATCAAGTGTGCTGAAAATTAAATTTCACAAACTGTTTTTTAGAGGGCAGAAGGAGGGCACTTCAATGCAATGTAAAGACTTTTAGTGGCTTCCGCTATGGTAGTACCAACCAGGACTAGAAACTAATGAAAGTGCTCTCATTCTGTCTCTCTTACTGCGTCTTTCTCTCTCTCTCTCTCTCTTTATCCTCTCTATGGACATCTCTAGTTAGAGTATGAAACATACACACACACACACACACCACCTCGCTTGACTTTTCAGGCAAAGCAATTAAAGTCAATTGGCATTTTACCAAAATGCCCTTTACGTGGCGTATACGTAATATTATTTAAGTTGGTTTACAAGTTTCTATTGCTGTCAACAGCATTAACTTTCGTTGACATTTTCCACCACAAATGACATAATAATTTATGATTTCATTCGAGAAATGATTTCATTTGAAACTTTATAGTTGCCAACAACATCGAAACATATACATATATACATAGACACGGTCCTTTATATGTATATACATATAGTAAATTTATCTATTCTCTTTATGTTTTATGACTCTTCAGTTGTTCTTTATGCAAGAGAGTGAAAGTGTTTTTGATATAGAAATATTTGATTTTGGCACTCCTCAAAATAGAATGTTGGTGAAAGTTTTTACAGCTCTAGCTAGATGCTGGTTGCTGGATACTGTAGCCTAGGTGCTATCAAATGATGCCTGTTTTATAGTCTCATTGACTTTATAATGTGGCCTCATAAAAGTTGGCTAAAACCAAAAACCATTTGCATTTATCGAGAGTGAGAGTGAGAAAGAAGGAACAACTTCAAGCGTTCAGGCGTTTGGGTTTGAGTAACTCAAAAGTTGCTTGATTAGCTCATTATAGAGTGTTTGACATTTACGAGCATATTTTTTGCTCTTCTTCTTTCTTTCACATTTCCATTGCTCCATCGACATTCACCCTCCCCCGTCTATTGTACAAGTGTGCACAGATAATGTTATATATATATATATATGTGGGCAAAAAGAGGAAGTCATAAAATGTTTGCCACACTTTTGAATATGGCAAATGAATGCGAAAGATTTACAAGTCTCGAAAGGAAATAGTTAAAGTACAAATCAATATAAATATGAAGTCGTTAAAAATGTTTAACTTTAAACCAAATTCAATAGAATATATAAAATATGAAGTCGTTAAAAATGTTTAACTTTCAATAAAATTCAATAGAATATAAAAAAGTTGAATTTACAGAATATCTTTATACCATCAAAATAAGCAGTCTGATAGAGATTTTCCAATTTTCAATTATTTCATTTGATTAACTTAACTCACTTCACAGTGTGGTGCATTGAAGAAATATTTATAAAGTTTATAAACTTAGATTTGATTTTGATCCGATAAAAACCGATGATAAATTCATATTTGGTACTAAATGCATATTTTTAATTAATTAATATTAAAATCATCTTACGAATTAAATTTATATTAACTAAGTGGGAACTATTTCGTTCATATATTTCACAAGGATTTCAAGTGCAACATGTAAATCTACTCCACTACGAATATATAAAATATTATTTTAAAAGCAAACAAATTTCATTTTCCTACTTGATGATATATTTAAACAAATATCATTATGCTCTAGTTTTTGAGTAAACATTTTGCTAGTCATCCAATGCCAACCAAAGTTGATTCTGACTTGATTATGATGATAATGATGATGATGATGTTGACTTAATTCTGTGTAAGTTTCCATTGGCCTTTGCATAAATGCATTTTTATGCGCTTCGCTGCACACGGGGGACGCTAAACAGATTTGCACCTTTTCGCATATAAAGTCAAATTTACAAGTTGAAAACGCAAAAATTGCAACGGGAAAATATGCAAATGACACAACGGCAAGCAAAATTGGGGAAAAAGCAACGACCCTCAGTTAAATTGGGATCACATGGGAAAGGGTGATAGTGTGAGAGAGTGAAATGGAATGGGGACAAAAAAAGAAAAGATAAAACGTACGTAAAGGTTAGTGAAAAAGAAATGTACCCCAAGAAGAGGGCAAACCAAAAATTGCTTTAAATTTTTTGAGCTTGGCCTGAAAATGAAGTTGTATGTTCTGTTTTGTGTTCTGTTGTTGTTGCATGTTGGTTGCTTCTGCTAATGTAGAAACGTGTTGGGCATTGACAAAGATAAGTAAGCTGTAAACTAAGCTGCCAGGCAGCGGCAAAGGATGCAATGGTAAGTAGTAGCAGCACCAGGAGTAGTAGCCGTAGCAGCTGCTCGTTGCCAACACTTTTCTCTTTGCTTGTGTTTGTGGTGTGTGTGTGTGTGTGTCTATGTATATACATATACGTGCTTATCGTGAAAGCTGCTTAAAATGCACTCCTTGGCATACGTTGCGTATGCGTGTTGTCGTTTTGTTCTTTGAATGCTTCAAATGCTTTGCAGCACATTAAATTGCCAATATGGCTTTATTGTTCAACTTCTCACTGCACAGACACACATACACACACACGCACACACACACAAACGAGGACATTCACACGCACATGCACTATATTGTACTCCTTAGCCAGCTGGAGGCCAAATCAGCGATTTATGCTGTCACAGCGAGGTATGTAAGAAGTGTCAAGCGGGTGGTGGTGGTACGTTTGGAAAAGGGCAAGAAAAGTGCCGCCAATGGGGCCATAACAACTACATACACACACACACACATATACTTACTTACAAATACATTGAGCAGAGAGTCTGGAGTCGACTCTAGGCTGCCATTGGCAACATATAAAACATGGCACTCGATGATGCCTATGGGCAAGTTCGCACCATAGAAGAACATACGAACCAACAATTCAACGAACCAACGACCAGCCCAACCAACGTTTGTCCTCGCTTTTTGGCCTGGCCTGAACTAAACATCACTTCACAACTGCCAAGCCAGCACATCCGGTTTCCGTTAGTTGTGCCGCCTGCCATGCCCTGTCTGTCATGTTGATGTTACTTCAGGTAATATCATTTAGCGTAGAGAGAAGCAACCTTGCCCGTGCCCTGGCACAAATATGTTGGAAAAATATTATCTTGTTACAATGTTAGAAAATATATACTTATATATAAATGTATGTATAGGTATACATTTATATATGTATGTATATATCTATTTTTCTTTTTTGTGCTCGCCTTTGCCTAGTTTGCCTTTAGCTTATGAGCGGAAGTACGTGTCGCTCGCCTCAGTAAAGCGAGTAGAAAGTAAAAACACAAAAAATAATAATAAAAAAGAAAACAAGGAGGAAAAAAAAGGAAAAAAATGATGGAAGAAAAAACGGAAAACTACGCACACTTGCCATGACAGCTCAGGGGAAAAATATATATCTATGGCATATATGTAAGTATGTGAGTACATATATATATATAAATATCTATTGGGGTACCTCAATATAAAAAAAATTTCTTCTATTACAATTCCAATTAAATAAATACTTCCTCTCCTGTCTAATTAAACGAAATTAAAATTGTTTAATAAAAAGTTTTTTTTTTAATACGAAACGCATTTATTTAGTTTTCATGAAATAGATTTAAAAAATTAATTTTCATACAAAGTTTGTTTGCTAGAGCCACAAAGTTTTTGGAATTTGTGGTATTTTATAGATTTTTGGGTTTCTCGGAAAATTGAGCAGTATTTTAATGCTTGCTTTCTATTTTTTTTTTTTTTTGGGTATTAAAATCACTTGAGTCACCCTAATATACATATATGGAAGGAGATGTTTAAATTTGATTTCAAGTGCTAGCATTTTGATGGCGAAATAAGTGAATGCGTGCTGCGGCGGTTTACGTGTGCTTGTTATGACCCAACTATGAGCCCAGAGTGGAATGTTTTTAAAGGAAAACATTCAAGTGAAACATAAAAAAAAGAAAACAAAGCAACATTTTACCCAAATAACATTTATTAAAGGTAACGTGCTGGACAAGGACATTTTGAAACTAATCTCATTGCAATTTAATAAACAGTTTACTGCAGGTTAAATAGTTTGTTAATAATTGAGATTCAATTAATGAATTCTTTTTAGATATATTGTACATATTATTATATTTTTCAATTGTTTTAATCAGCTTACATTTCATATTAAATACAATTAGTGTTCAGTGTTAAATGAAATTCTATGAAATTGTTTGATTCTTAAACATTAATGGCAATTATTTGTAGCATACTTGCCCGCAGCTTCGATTAACAACTGGCAACATTTAATTTATTTTTTTATCTTGGCTCTGCCCTTGTTTTTCATTCATTGCTTGCCTTCTTTCATTCGAGTTATTGTAATTTACAATTGTCCGCCCCACACCCTTGCCCTTGCCGCCATCATCGTACATTTCATATTGCTACACTTCAAATGAGAAGGAGTCGCAGTTGTAGAAGTGGCAAGAAGGAACAGTAGCAGCAGCAGCAGCAACAACAGAAGCCACTTGACGGTGAGCGAGGAGTCCGTGCAGTTGCTTTTGATTTCTCATGCGTGCGACGTTTACTCAGCCGCGTTCTGTTGCCGTTGCCCGCGAGCGTAGCCGAAATAACACACCACACACACACACGCACAGTCCCCTCCCCTTTTCATTTTCCCTCTGTCACTCTCTCTCTCTCTCACACTCATTTGCTTTACGCATGAATTTGCTGGCGAACAGCAACTGAGAAAATGAGAACGCGGCGACGCTTCACGCTTCACTCTACTTGGCACTCACTTAATTATTGCACAAGAAACTGAAACGAGGGCACCAAGACGACCAAGGCGCCCCCGCTTAAGGGGGCACATATACAGATATAACATAACATAAGAAACACAGACATACATACATACATACATACATAAATATATGTGTAACTGCAACTGCAACTGCAAAGTATATTAAGTAAGCAAATGCAACTTGCAACTCTCTCTCTCTCTCTCTCACTCTTCACCTAGCTGGGGCAACAAACTTTTCAGTGTGGCAATGTGCTTGACATGCATGCTTAACCGTAATGTTAAAGCCAAATTACCCATTCGCTAGGTATTCGTTTTCCTTCCCCTCCCGCCATCTCGTGCCACGCATCACTACATTCACTCACTTGCTCACTCTCTTACATTTTTCCTTCGTTGCTTTTTTTTTTTTTTTTCTTCTCCTTTCCTTTTTCTTGATTAGAGGGCTTTTTCCCCGGATCCGCCCAACCCACGCCTCTTGGAGGTGTGAGACTGAAAACGACGTTGAAGTGTCGATGATGGAAAATTCCATGCATGCAGCTCCATAACTGAGAAGTATATTAACGTGTTAATTTGTTACTAGGAAAACGTTCAAGTTTTCTCATCCAATTGATTTAACTAACCAATTAGTATTTATTGTACATCGGTTAGATAATGACTATATCGATAAAAATAAAAATATGACAACAGCTTTGATACTTAGGTTCAACTGAGGTTTTAATAATTTTTTAGGAAAAACTTTAAGACTCATTAGATTTTAAGTCTAAATTTCTGATATATTTAAAATTATAAAAATTTTCTTAAATCTTAATTGAAATATAGTAACAGCGATATATTTATGATTTTCCATATAAGAAATCACTTAACTGCTATTGATATATGTGTGTATGTATGTATAATCTTAACAAGTTCCACTTGTGAGCAATAAAACAAATGTTTCACATAAAACTTTAATTTCGTTTGCATTGCTAGAGGCAAGCACTAAAGGAAGTAATTTTCCAACAAAACTAAACAGGATATTCGAGTATAGGACGGACTGTAACCAAATGGGGGAAATTGAAAATTTGCCACACTCACACACGGAACCAAACTGGCAAACTGACCAACCAACAATTTGCAGTCAACTGTACAGGTATATAATTGTATATATGTATGTATATTATAGCATACAATTCACAACCATTGAACATTTCAATTGCTGTTTAAATAATTTCCACGCTAATTATGTTTAATGCCACAGCGCGGATGCCGATGCTGATTCAGATACCGATACAGATATAGATATAGATAGAAATATATTTACGGTTACTGGTCGCAAGCTGTTACCTGTCCATTGAGTGGTATACAATTGTACCTACCTGGCATATCCGGTGACAAAGTTTTGCACTTCCGCCCGGATTGTTTTTGTATTTGCCTCCTGGCAAATGGCAGCGCAATTAAGTCCGGTTTTGCAATTTATATAAGCCACGTAACCGACTTTGCCAACACATTCACACTGCTCCCCATTTTCATTTCCTACTTTTACTCCACTTTTGTGTTGCTGTCTCTGTCCGATATTGCTGTTATCGGTCCGTTACACACTTTATAATGTCCTGGTCTTGGTCATTTTTCATTTAATTTACCGCACATTTTATCAGTGTGCTCTATGGACACGTTTTTTAATGGGACTAGGCTGGTAAGCCTTTTGGTTTACTTATTTCGTTATCATTATCCTGTTATCCTGTCGTGTCCTGTTCTTCCACCACACCCCCTCTTTCCGCTCTAGCAACCTAACTGCTAGCTGGCTGGATGGCTGGCTTCTGTGTGTCGGCTAGCTGGAGGCATCACATAATTAAATTATCTCGCAATTGCCTGCTAAGTGCGCTGGCATTCGTTTATGTAGAAATTTTAGCCGGAATATTGTAGGCATTAAAGGACTCTGGTCCTTGCTTTATTTATTTATTGAGCATCCCTTTTTTTGCTCTCTTTCTCTCTCTCTCTCTCTCTCTGCCGTTTTGTTTTTTGGTTGTTGGCCTCCGCTAGCCACTTCCTGGCTTTTGTCCTTTTTCTGTTTTTTGCCCTGGCCTAATTATTATCTCTGCTTTGGAAATTCTCTTCTTTATTTATTTTTTATTTATTTTTTTTTTTATAAACGCAAACTTTCCTGAGCCTCCCGCAACCGAGAGCAAAAAAAAAAGGCAGTCAATAAGTTTTTGAAGGACCTTAATTATTTTGCTGTTGTCCTGGCACACAAAAGTTTCTGCTGTTGTTGACCCATTTGGCAAAGGCTCAAACTCTTGAGAAACTTTAACAACATTCTGATAAAAAAAAAAAAATAAAAGCATATACACACATTATTGTAGATATATAATGGTTAGGTACATATTATAAAAAATGGAACACCGAAACAAGCAAACAAAAAATGTTGCTTTGCCTGATGCTTAGTGCAAAGAAACACACACACACACACAGAAAACGAATGAAAATCATTTTGTCACTGCATCCTACAAAATGTTCCAAGGACATCATCAAAGGCTTTGCATACCAAATGCTCTTTTGTTTTCTTCTATTCGGACTTGGGGGACTTGTCGCAAGTACAAGTCGTCGTAGGGTTCTAGTGTCCGTTGTGCCCGAAAAGCTGCTCACAGCATATCCTGTTTGCTTAAAAGCTTCCGTTTCAAGTCCGTCTCAGAGTCAGAACCAGACCCAAACGTCTGAGACCAAGTCCGATTCCTAATGCGAATACGGGAAGATGGGGAGGGGTATGAGAGATTCTTGCACCAAATGTGCAATTATGACAACCATGATGTAGGCCCTGATTGACGTTGAATGTTCATAAATCAATAAAATTCAACTTGAGCATGCAAAAATGTCAGCTCTGTTCAAAAACAACAGCAGCAACCAAAATAACCAAAAAAGAAAAACCAATTCTAAATCCTTGCCCTGGAATTTATTTGCAAAAATAATGCCCATCATTGTTAATCAAAGCGACAGTGAGAAAAGCAGTGCATCACTAGCAACTAAGGACTAGGCAATGTGGGAAAAGGAAACGGAAGGATAAGGGATACAGAGAGAGAGAGAGACACAAAGAGAGAGAGAGAGAGAGCTGAGAAGAACATAGCCCTGATGCTGACACTACTGGTCAGCCATTGTTGTGTTGTCCAGTGGCCAGGCATTTGCTAGTCAGGAATTCAGCTTGACTTCCCTCTCGCTCCAACCTCTGTATCTGTTTGTGCGAGTGTGTGTGTGTGTGTGTGCTAGTACAAATTTTGTTATATCAAGCGTCTAACTGGACAAAAAACGCAAACAATCCCGGAACTTTAAATAGAAACTCAATCAATTTGCTAACAAAAATTGTTTCACGATCAAGAACAACACAAAAAAAAAATCAATGAGCCACAAATTGAATGAAAATTGCCTTTGTGATCCCTGCCGTCCTCCAAAGTGTATAGAAGTCTATTTATGAGAATAAATCTCTGCTTCCATAATTAAATAATTCTTTTTTCTCTATCTATATAGTCTCTTATATAAGCTATATTTTGAAGGTCAATAAAATGCAAATAGATCATCAACTAAACGTATTGCTGACAATTAATTATTCAAGTTTTAATGCGGCGATTCATTCAACTGAATCACACAAATCATTTTTTTTTTTATTGGCCATTCCTTTCTTTTGCACAACAATTGGCAGAAATCCTAAATGTGAAAAATGATTTAAGAATTGCTAACCCATAAACCAAACCTAAAGAACAGTTTTTTTGGCAAGATTATTTGATTTAATGATAAGAAGATCAAATAAAATTAAACATTTCGATATAAAACACTAGTTTTGCCTCGTTTGATGCATTGCTTAATAATATTTTTAATAATTAATTATTTTTTTTCAATGAATTTGTGAGTTTTTTTATTTTAAGAATTGTGAAGAAATTCTATTCTTTCTTTAATTACATGTTAACCTATTGAACTAGCACATATTGTGCATCTGTGTGACATGTATTGAAGTATATATACATACATATACACACACATACACACAAAGCAAAACAATAGATGTGTACAAACAACAACAAAACTAACAACAATGAAGCACAAAATTGCGGCTGTCATCAGTGGGGAAATTTGCATTTTGCACAAATTGCAATACGTAAGCCCCACATTCCCCCCCCCCACCACACTTCTTTCTAGCCATCCGAAACTACTGTATATGCCAATATGCATACATACATACATACTAACATAGTCCTAGTAATACTAGTCCTAGTCTCTACTCACTCCAGCTTACCACAATGTTTCAGCTTCATTTCTTTTAGTAAGTAAGTTTTGCATACCAACATTTTTGGTTTGAAAAATGGCCTGTTCCGCCTTCTCGTCCTCAACGCTCCTCTATTGACTCCTTCTGGTATTTGCTGGCACATGTAGCAAAATGATTTTAGGGTATTGTGTATTTGTTGGGGGGTCATGTTATGTGGGCGGATTTTATGAAGCTAACATGGAATTATTTCGAGCTCATTACAGAATGCAGCCAGAAAATTACATTTCCCACCATTCGTACTGAATCGCATGCATATCAATTAAGTTCAGTCAAAATTGCATGATGATGGCACACTATCTTGCTAATGGTTGTAACACACGGGGCGTGGCTCATTAATGTGAAAAACCAATCCAACCCAATCCATCCCACTTATACACCTACACACAATTCCAATCCTATTATTGGTCGTTGTCAGATACTTCTGCAGTTTCATCATCTTATGTATGTACATTTCGGATTGATGAAAGTTTAATATAGTTTATCGTAATATTTACCACTCGAATGAGTTGTAGTTAAATGTAAAAAAGAAAAATTTTATAGGCAGTAGATATTAGAAATTATGAAAATTTATAGTAGTTTTCTATTCAGTTGTGCAATGAACTAAAAGTTGACTATTGGCAGCTGACAGTTGTGGGAGTCGATGGGGCGTGGCTGTGCCGGTAATAAATTCTATTGATTATGCCAAAGAGTCCAAAACTGGATTTTAATTCAATCATTCACAGATGAGCGATGGCCATGACGTTCATTAGTCGCGTGTTAATCATACGCCACGTTGCACATCTATGAGCTAATTAAGGCTCCCAGCATGGCATTAGATTTAGATGTGTTGGTTATGGGTATGATGATGATGGTAAATATCCTTCTCTCTTTCTCATTCTCTCTCACTCTCCTTCCATTCTGTGAGTGCTCAAGTGATTTTATAGATTTTTCCAATATGACATTTTTCACATTCAAAAACATGGCGGTGGAAAGTATGGAAAGGGGTTAAATATATAATGAATGGGTTAAGTCCCTTTTTCGTTTGATTTATTGCGGTTTTCCTTTCTTTTATTTTTTTTTTTCTTTTTTCGTTGTTAAACGTGCTTTGACTAACAAATAAACTTGAAGCCAAACCATAATAACAAACAGTTTTCCTCTTATACATTTAGAATAAAATATATAATATATGTATATATGTACATGTTTTGCATATTATTAATTTAATCCAAGACAAATAAGCAAAATGTCTGCTCGATCATAGAAAATTCACTTGTTGAGTTTGAAAATTCATGAAATGTATAATTGAAATCGGTTAGTCTCAGGCCCAAATCAGCACCGACATTAAATATTAGAAATATATTTAAAACAATTAAAAGAAGCAAATACTGAAATGTTTTTGCTTTGATAATGAAACGTAAATTGTTCCTAAGTACTTGACACAAATTTATCGTTGAGCAGCGCAAATCATATGGTTGATTTCCCGTCGTCAACTGTGAATAGGAAAATTTGAATAAATTTTGTTTTATTTTATTACTATTAAATTATTACCATTAGGTCCACTATATCAAATTTCTGTTGATAGCGTCGAAGATAACAATTGGAGTTCGTATAAATTAGTATTTGTTGAAAGAACTTTTCAGGATGCTGCCATAGACTTTGATAGAACTTATCCCTTTCCAATTTAAAATCTCTGACAACCAGCAATAATGTGAGCATCAAGACCAATAAATTGCACATATATCTGAATTGATATGGTTCAATACAGAATATAACATTTGTGCCCATTACGATGGAATTTTTTAAAAAGAACGCATTGAAAAAACTATCACATATGAGCGCACAAATTATTAAAACGTTTATACAAAAAAATGTGGCAATATGCCGTTGAATTTTTCTTAATTTTGGTTGTAGTATTAATAATTCTTTAAGCAATTTCATGCGTCGCCTGTAGCTAAGTGGAGTTGTAAATACTTGATTCATGGCCACATAGATGCACTGGAGCCAAATGTAACCATTGACCTGCAATAACAATTGCAAATACCAGCACAAGAGGCAGCTTATCATAAAAATTAATTGATAGCAATCATAAAGACTGATCTGCCAATATAAAATGCTAATAATTTCCAAGATTATTAACCAGGCCCAGCAAAAGGGACGACGCACCGAAGTGCATAATAATTCACCCATAGCCTTTTGCAACTCACAATGGGCTTGGGTCATCTCATTCAATATGGCCAATAAGAAACGTCGATTGATAATGTAAAATATACATGGCACTGCATAGACAACAAAATTGCGTTTATCAATCACCCACTGACTGTCTGAGGATAGTATGATAAGGCAAAACACTATATTGACACCGTACATGAAATAGACTAAAATTTGCTGGGCAAAAGCAAATCTTTTTGTGTTATCATTATAATAAATGTTGTACAGGCAGCACAATTGACAGATCATTTTCTGTACATTGAAATAGCTGATGATGTGGCAGAGACATAGCAGCTTTCCCATCGACATAATGGCGTCAAGTGTCCAACTGTATGAAAGCAACGAGAACTACTGTCTGTGAATTTAAGCCAAGTGCTGCAATTGGAATAGTTAATATAAAGGAAGCATTTACCAAATGCCGAATATCAAATGCTCTCTCAAATAAATCACTCAATTAAATCTTAAATTAATTGGAATTTAAGGAAAAAGGAAAAATATATATTGATCAATGATTTGCATATATTTATATCTACACATATATTTTTTCTATGTAGTTGCCTACTTATGTCTGTTGCATAGTTTATCACTTTTTTAATATACCCTTTTATCTTATTGTTAGAAACCTCTAACAACACTAGCAATTTGGTAGTACTTAACGCTAATGTGATGACTGGGAGAGGGACTAAGTAAACGCTTTTAGCACAACGGGAAAAAAAACGAACAAAAACTAAAACAAAAAAGGAAAAACCAAAAAAAAAAAAAGGAAAGCATATTGAAGTGAGGGTAATTGATGGCCAGCACACACATTGAGATCGAAATGAAGGCGAACCACTTCAATTAGCGTCATTTTGGAACACAAACGGGCGCACACACCTCAACATGGACATCAACAGAAGCAGCTCCGCTCCGGCAATAGCTTCGACAACCGGCAACTGGCACCAGCTCTGGCATCGCCACCATCGACAGCGACATCAACCGCAAACCTAAAACCTAATACCCAACGTAACGTAACCCCAAATCGATAAGTTGCACACGCTTAAATATTTAAAATTTCTGGCAGGAGCCAATCGTCCTTGTGGACTATGGGGCAACCGCTGTCAGACCCACTTCAGATTTGCGTCGCCCACGCAGCAAACTAATTTATTTGCTAACTGGGAATTGCCGCCCATCAACCCCAACATCTCTAACATCCATCGCTATTTCCTTTACCACACTCCAAGCTTCAGCTTCAGCTGAAGTTCTAGCTCAGTCATTTGCCTGGGCAAATGGTGGCGATTAATTTGTTCAAGTCTCAATCGCTGCTTACTCTTTCCCCCCACCATTGGCGAGATTTGCATGTCCTGGCACGTGAGCATATCGGCATGTTCATCGCAGCATAACCCAAAAATGTCAAACTCAAGCGGCTCACTTGCCATTTTTTGCCACCTTCTCTACTGTTTCTCTGGTATTTTTGCTGTTTTTGCTCTTGATCCTGCTTCTCTCGCTCTTCTCGTTCACCGTTTACTTTGTCATTTCAATTTTGAATTCATGTCGCAACGTTCAGCGCTTTTATGTGGCATTTTAAAATCCTGTACAAGTCCCAACACAAGGACACGCAACGTTGGAATTCAATAAGGAAGGAAGCTCAAGCTAGCCAGGACTCCGTCTCCAGCTTACCCGAGCCATGTTTGTCAAACAATCATTAGAGACGACATCAGGCACTGGGCAGGAGAGCAGGAACACCAGCAACCAGCAACACCAAAAGCGAAAGCTAGGAAAATAACCTCGTCAAAAAAAGGCACGAGGAAAAACATCACAATCATCGTTAGCAGGCGGCAAAGTTGAGTCAGAGCTCAAGCTCTTGACACCTAAGCTGAGATGGTATTGGGAAGGGTAGGTGCTCTGGTAAAATGGGTGGTAAACGAAATGTACGAAAGATATACGTTCCAAATGTCCTTCTTCTACAGCTTTATTATGTGTGACTTTTGGAGCGAACGGAAATGGCAAAACAAAATTTGATGGGGGCAACTTTAGCAAACAGAGTACCAACAAAAAAAAAAAAAAAAAAAGAAAATATCAACAACAAACAACACCAACATCAGAAAATAAATAATTATCTGCAAATTCTTGGAATGCCCCAAAAACAGAGTTTGACCTTAAAGTATTTTTCAATGGTTTCAGCTTTTATGTTGAAAAGATTTTATTGAAAAGCTTAAATTGCATTTTCTATTTTACGAGTCACAGTGAACTACCAAAAGTAATTATACCATAAATTTTTTAAACTCACTGTGAAACAATAATTTTATGTGTCCGAGAAAGTAAATTATATATATTTTCTTAAGTTAATAAAATTACAATCATACCATAAACATTCTCTGTAATATGTGACTCTTCAATTTCGATTTACTCCCTTGATACACATGTCCGTCGATTGAATAAAATGAATAGTATAAAAATACAGATATAGAATCCACATGGGACCCATACAATATATCTTGCAATTACGATTACTCTCCTTTAATTGCTTAGCTAACATAAAACCTTTCATCAAACGATTGCCAAATAGGGAATATCTCTTTAGTTCCTCCTCACGGAAAACCGCTGTTTTGCCTCCCCAATGATAAGCATTGGCTTACCAATGGGCATCATGTGGAAAATTTTGATTGATAACACAAGTAAGTTTATATTCCGAGTCAATCTGCCGGAACATTTGCCGTTTATTAATTTTTTGGTGTACTTGCAGCAGAAACTTTCTTTATTTTTGTTTTGCTTTTTTTATGCCACAGCTGTCCATATTTAAGTTTTTTTTTCTTTGGGTGGGGAGGGGGGTGTGTACAACTGCAGCAATTTTCATTAGCTTAAAAACTTTGCCTTACCCAAAGTCAATTTTTAATAGGTTTGTTGTTTTTTGGGTTGGCTGCAAATGCACACAATTTGGCGGCACAGCGTGCCGTAGTGTCGGTTGTATGTTTGAGTGGCAAGAGGGGCACAGTTGGGGTGGCATCAAAAACATGCATAAATCATCAAAAGCAGCGCGCTGACAACTAATGAAAACATGCAAAAATTTATAGCTACAGAAATCGACGACCTAAAACAAAAAATAATGTAAAAAAAAAAAATAGAAAAAACGCCCGGGAAAAAAAACGAAAATTTGTTTGGCTATGGCAATCAAAGAGAAAGAAATAAAACCAAAAATAATACATATTCCAGCTAGTTGGCCGAAGGCGAGCCATTTAAATTGAAAAAATGGCAACCGAGAAATAAATTCATTTGCTTTATGCACAGCACGCAGCCGAAAAAAAAAATTTTAAAAAAAAAAAGGGAAAAAAAAACAACATAGGGCCGCACTAGCCTCCGTGCCGTGCCGAAGTCCTTGTACCCTTGTAAACAGTAAACCAATTTTAATGCAATAGAGCTGCTTAACATCGGAACATAAGTTTATACCGGACCTATACATATATACATATAGTCAATTGAATTTGACAAGATTTTTTTGTCTTTTAATAAATAAAATAAAAACATGTTATTAAACTGTAATTTGCCCTTTAACCTTCTTTAAACTTAACTCTTTAAAGCATAATCCTGGATCTTTGTAGATAATCGCAAAGACATGTAAGATTTAAGTTAGCTAGATAGATCATTACAATGAATATATACTTTTGCAAGGGTATATAACCATCAACAAAAAATAAGGGAGCAAAAAGATAAAAATGAAAGGAAAACCAAAAAAGAAGGAAGCAAGCAAGAGAAATGCGGCAAAAATTTTTGTGTGGCAGTTTATTTTTGGCGACACTATCGCCGGAACAGCTCTCAGGACCCGTCTCTCTGCCTTCTTCATTTATTTTTTTTTATGCAGGTACAGGTCCTGGAATGTGACACGATGCGGCCATGTATAAAATTTTTCACAATTGCAATTTGTAATAAAAACATGCAGTTTTTTGTCATTGTTATATATGCGGCTTTTATCGCACACACACCCATACACTACAGTAAAAGGATATGAAGTGCGGGGTGGTGCCCAGGCGTTGTGGTGTGATGTGGTCGGTCCTCTTCCCTGATACTTACATGCGTGTAAAACCATTTGGTATGTGACAAAAAGAGATAGATATAAAAATGGAACAGGAGAATGAGGAGCAGAAAGGTGTTGGGAGGAAGAAAACCTGCTGCCAAGATGTGAACTATTGTGAGGTGTAACGTATGTGTGTGTGTGCATACATATGTGTATGAATGAATGTAAACACAAATACCTACACACATACAGTACATATTTATGTATGTATGTATGTGTGTGAATAGGGAGTTTCGGCTCTTTATGGCTTTATGCCATTTTAAGTGCTCCCCCCATTCCAAAGCCATATCTATATCCATATCAGAGTGTAAACTATTAAAGTGTTTCAACAACAAACTCCACAAATAAACAGACCATAAGATATTGTTTGTAGTTGATTTTTGAACAAAATCGAAAAAAAAACAACAATTTATGTACATTTAATTGGAGCATACACATGGAGATACCCTTTCCGGGAAAAAACAATAATGAAAATACATAAATTTTAAAACTGATTATTGATAAATCGCATGATAAATGCTAGAACTAATATACCCATTTAACGTTAACCTATTCAAAAATTTATAAAGTAAAAGAAATTTATTTGTTTTTGGGTTTAGAGTTGTTTGTCCTTTCAATAAAACAACATTGTAATTTTTGCTTTAAATGCAATAGAAATATGGGTTCAATTTTTTGTTATTTTGGTATTGTTTGTTTAAGAATATACAACCACACTAATTGAATTTCAACACATGTGTGTGTCTGTGTGTGTATGTATGTATGTGTGGAGAAACTGCTATAGCTATGAATCGAATTTTTGCAATCATTCATTGAATAGCCGCCTTAGTTAATGAGCCTATTTGTGTGAGTGCTTTTAGTAAAACGCGACAAATGGCAAAACAAACACACGCATCGGCAGGAGGATTTTGTCTATGCCATTTAAAGTGCATGTGGCATATAACCAGCAAACTTGGCATCTTTTTGGGGTACTACAATTTGGGCTATGTGGAGTTGGAGCAACGATTCATTGGCGATGAGCAATTGTATGTGCACGTTATGGCCATACTAAATTTGTGCGCCAGTCTGACATATTTATGGCTTAGTCATGGCTGGATATATGATCGGTTAATATTCCTTCTCTATGTGCCACTCTATGTATACTTTCTGTTATTGAGAAGGCATCTGGTCGATCTATTGAACGAATGTGTTCGCATACACAAGGCCATGGAAAGGATTCTGGGAAATTGGCTGTGTGTGAGAATACCCAAAGAGAGTCTATACAGTCTAATGTTAATAATCCAAACAATTCTTCTCTTGGGTTGGCAAATGAAAATGTATTATGCATATCAAATGTGCTTTATAGCTGGTGTGGCCATCATTTATCATCTGGAGATGCTTTTCTTTGGTAGTTATCTAATTTGGTTAGGTTGTCTCTATCGGTCATCGGATGTGTTTGTGAAACAACACTTAAATATCTATAAAATTGGCATCATGAGAGGAATTCTGCGTCAACAGACACAAATCTGGAGAGTTCACAATATTGTAATAAGATACTTTTCATTACATGCGTTAAGTTTTGTTGGTATGGTTGGTGGACGAATCATGAACCTGGTGCCAGATTTGATTGCCAATGAGAAATTGAATATCGATCGATTAAAATTAATTTACTTAATAACGCAGAGTCTTCACTTAACATTAATATTGATTATTGCACACAATGCCCAGAGGCAATATGAGAAATTTTTAACAAGTTTCCTATCACTGAAAGATAATAAGAAATATTTTCAACTCAAATCTTGGCGTCTATTACGAAATCAAACGTTGCCCATGCCCTTTGGTTTGCCTCTCATACGGATACCCAATCAGTGGCGATGTGACAGGGATGTGATAAGCATGTTGGTAAGTTTATTAAAAAAAAAAAATATATATATATATACAAGAATAATAATTTAAAAATGAAATTCGATTTTTTTTTTCAGTTTTCCAGCAATGTTCCGGCCCAATATTTGACGAATACTTCTGTTTTATTGGTTAGATTAAAATATAGCCAGCAATTTAAGCTTGATTTTAATTTAAATATGGTATTAACTAGCTTTGTTCGTTTTTTACGTTTACTAATGGGTTTGCTCTTATTAAGGCTAATACAGTATAAGCATATCAATTACAATTTCTATATTGAAATGCAAAGCACTCAGGATAATTTCGATGTAAATGTGACTCATACAATTAGTCAGGTTTATCGTTGGTATAATTATGATGAATATCAATGAATTAAAGACTAAATAAATTAAATATTTGACTATAGACAATCGAATTATATTGAACAGATAAATGCTAAAAAGCAACTAGTGATATGACAGTATATTTTAATACCCTTCTAAAGGCATTGGAATATGAGTACCAAGTATGATGGATAACGCTCAAAATTCCTTTCATCTATTGAAAAAGTATTCCTTTTGAATAACAAGAAAGTTATATCTTACAAATTTGGTATTAATATGATTTAATTAAACTTAACTACGATAACATTTTCAAAACATTTTCACAACAGCAAGAGTATGTGAAATTCGTTGAATTTAAGACCACCACTTCGTTAATTGATGTCTGCATATTAGTGCAGACATAATCCACATATTTAACATAAATTTAATGTACAAATGAATAAAGCCAATTAACGCTTGAATTGTTCTCAGAGCTTTTCAGTTTAGTTGATTTCAGCTTCGGCTTTAACATGTCACGGTTAAGCGTACTGTGTAAAATACTCAAAATATTTTGCTTTGTATTGAAATATTGTGGATTTCTGCAATTTCGATTTTGTCGGGCCAAACAGCAATGGTTATATAAGAAAGGCAACTTTAAACGATTTCTTCCCACCATATTTGTTTTCCTCCTGATTGCCTATTGTAAATGGTTATACCTACAAAATAGAATGCAAGTCGAGATATTAGAAAGATTGGGAGCAGAACCAAAACCTGAATACGAAGAATTTCATAGAAAATTTGATGTATATAAGATAATCTATGTTGTGGTTCCCCTATGGTCACTTTGGAAACGCAACGAACTTTGGCATTTGCTCAATCAATCGCAAATGGCATATAAGCATTTAAGAAATCTATGGGGTAAAAAACTTCGGTTGGCTTTCTCTTGGCCATTATTGGTTAACGGTTTACTATTGTTAATCTTTATCATTATGTTTTGCTTTAAAACCATTTTTCTCGACTTTCCGAAAATGGAGAGTGAATTACCCCATTATAAAAGCTATAAGTTATGTGAATACATATTGGAAATATCAAAAATTATATTTCTTGTGATATTGGCCGTACGTTTATATTATCATCTTTTACATGCTGGCCTTTGTGAGTCATTGAACCAATTAAATTTGAATGATAATCCGCATTTGATTCAAGGTCTATTGCAAGTATTACCATATCTGAGAAGAATGAACTATCTGGCTGCGTATTACTTTAAAGTATCCTGTCTATGTTTTCATATACTGATCTGTAACAGATCCATAGTTTTTATTCGCCTATTGAAAAACGATGAAAATGAATTTCTAGAGAATCAAAAGAGTGTTGAGGATTTGGAACAGGAAGCAGAATGGGCCGGTCAGGATTGGCGAGATGTTAAATTGGATAACCCATTGACAGAAGCTGCTATAATTTTGGCTTGGCATTTGGGTATATGGATACTTTTACTATCGGCTGCAAATTTTCAGCAAACAGCTTATGAAAATTTCATTGAGCATTTGTGGACATTGGAATTTTCACATAGTGTGGAGGAAATGAAAGGAACATCAGAGGCGAGCATTGAATTTTGGAGAGCCAAAAAAGATATTGTGAATTTAATAGTAACTATAAAATCAGAAATTACATTTTATGCGTATCTATATTAATTCATATACATTTTCCAGATAAATTCGGGAATTTCCATGGAGGACTATCGTTCAAATTCAATTTTTTTTAACTTGTGGAAATCGAAAAAGGCAATCTCTCATATTAATTTAGATTTTATCACGGGTAGCTGTAAACTATTTCTAAATGTATTAACTTTCTCAACTGTGGTCTATATGGGCCAACAAATGGAATTGGCCAGCCTTCAGGCTTACTATAAGCACAAATAGAAACTATAATTAAGTCATCTTGAATTATTCAAGGCAAATTAAATAATAATTAAATTAGCATATAAATAATTCAAATGACAGGCACAAGAAGAAGCTTTGTGTTTCGGTTCTTTAACCTTTCCCGGAGTCGACGTGCCATCTCAATTACTTAATGAATAACAAGAGGGCAACCTTTTTTCTCCAAACAGACGACTGGGGTGGCCCTTTTAATGACCCATCTGTCTCCTGCTCTGTAGCTCACCTTTGCCTAAATATCCCACAAAAAAACCACACAGGGTCAAAAAAAAACAAATTAAAAAAAAAACAAAGGCCAGCTCAAAACTTTGGCCATTATAAACATAAAATGTGTCCTATAAATGGGGAAGGTAGCAATTGGGGGTTGAATCCCCACTTTTCCATGGTTTGTTGTTTTATTTTTTTGTTTTTGCTGTTATGATGGTTTTAAAGTGTCTTCGTTTTGTTTCTGTTTCGTTTTTTGCTTGCCAAAAGGTGTAATTTATGCAGAAAACTGATTGAAAAAAGGAATAAAAAAAAAATAAGAAAAAAAAGAAACGGAAAGAAAAACTCTCAAACATATTGTTACAGTGAAAGAAAATCAAATTAAATTCAATAAATTAACATAAATCTCAGACAGCTCGCATTGCCACAAATGGAAGTCAAAGTCTCTTCGATCGATTTCAATAAACTTCTTGCCACGAGGCCGGGAACATTGACGACGGCAACGACGAGAGGCAACAGAACTGGCAACATATGGATAGATGGATGGGTGGATGAATGGTTGGTTGAACGGATGGCTCTGTGTGCAGTCGGGGAAATTGAATCAATGGCTTGCTATACGGCAAGGAAAGACGACAGGAAAAACCAGAGAAATGAAATAAGGGAAACGCGTAGAATTGATACACTTGTAGGGCCATTAAGTAAGATACATAGTTAAGTGAAAATACTTTCTCCATTGTGGCAAATGACTGTTGCAATATAACACTAAAATTAAGCTCACAAATATCACTAAAAGTTAAGGGTCGCTAAATGGAGGAATATAAATTCTAGATTATCACTAAGTTTAATATGGTATACAAAGATCTCTCCTCATTTTTCATGTTTTCGACTTGAATTTGGTCTCAACTTTATCTTTATTCTTTATTTAATTTTATACTTTTCAAGGGTACCATCTAGCGGATGTCAGGTTATCAGAAGCTATATGGCATTTCCCGTTTTTACTTAAAAATTCATTTAGTTAAAGCATTTGGGATCACTTTAATTTCTCTTCTTATTTTCAATTTGTTATCGGACACTAAAGAACTTAAAAAGTTGCACCTCGAAAATGCTTTAAATGTCATTCTGATATTTTCCGTTTCGTTTTTGGTTTTTCTTTTTTCGAAAAAGAGAATTTCTCGCCGCCATTTTGTCGGCCATTTTGTCGAGCTGTGTAGGCGCCACACTGGCCCTGGCTATATGTTTGTGTGTATATGTGTCTGTGTGTTTATGCCTTGTGCATGATTTCTTCTTCATAAGTTTCTTGAGGCTGGCAGTTTTGAAAGGCTGCCAAATGGACAATGCCAGAGAAAGGCACACGGCGGCATACCAAAAAGAATCGCCAAGGGAGCAGAAACAGGTCAAATGTTTGCTAGCTACTGCATTTTGATATCCATCGGTTATGACGGGAATGGGAATGGGAATGGCAATGGAATTGAGTATGGGGATCGAAAGGGGATGGTTAAATAAAGATATCGTTTTACACATATGCTGCTCCAGCTATCGATGTTAAAATTATTGATTATGTTTATGTTCATCTGGTGGCGGGTGACAGCTGTCAATTTGCTACTTGGTATGCATAATTAATGCACAATGTATATACACAAACACACACACACAAAAGTCAGACTTATCACTCAACGTAACCACAACCGCCGTAAAGTCATAAAGGCAAGCGGAGAGGGATCAGCAGCAACTGACGAAATGTGGCTAATGAAATTTTAATTAGTGCAAGACAAGCGATAAAATTCCAACCGAAAATTAACATAAATGTGATAAAGGCGGCAGGGAAAGCTCGAGAGAAAAATCAATGATATGTGACTGGAGAAGACAAACCAAACGAAACCAAACTGAGACAAAATCAAGCCGGGGCCAAGCCAGGCCAGGCCAGAGGCGGCCAGACCAAACCAAACCAAACCAAACCAGACCAGACCAGGCCAAGCCACACAGCAATTACATGCATCAAAGATTCATATCCCTTAAATGCCGCACGGCGGGCTTGGCTGACTGCCGGTTTCCTTCCTTTTATAATGCCATCATAATGACTTTATCTTTCAAGCAGGCAATAAATCTTAGCCCAGCCCAAAGGAGCGCGCTGATAAAATCACACAAGAGAAAGGCAAGAGGTTGCCATGGACGCAAAATGAAATATTACTCATACGAGTGCCCTAGATGGCTCCCATCTCTCTAATCATTTCCTTTGCTTTTGCTCCTGCTGCTGTTCGTCATAAAAGTTAATTAATACGCCTTGGTTAGCTGCTAAATACAGCGCAAAATATGCCATAGACTTTGTTTGTTCGCTTGCTTCTATTACTGACGTCATTTATCTTGGTCGTGGTCATCCATTTGGCATACGTGGCGTATGCGTAATACGCACTGACAGCTAGTTGACCGCCATATATCCTTTTAAAGTCCCTTCAAAACCCCTTCTACCATATTACTACTAAATCCACAAACCTCCAACCTTATACCACCACCACCTCCCCACCTACCCACACAAAAAAACACTCTTCTCACGACGGCAAAGGCAACAGATATCAGGCATCAGATATCAGCGTATGAGAAACCATTGGAAATTGCACAAAACAAATTTGCATGTAAATTCCAATGGGCACATTGTCGACTATGAAGAGCAGATGGGAATTGCGCTAAGTATATTGTGCAGTGGAGAGTCATTGATACCTGGTGAATGGGGAATTCGAAACTATTTTAGAGAATCTTTCTTATTTCTCTTTTTGAGTTTTATATTCCACGAGGTATATAAATTTATTTCTATTCCTTATTTTCTGCTTATCTTAATTGTTTCGTTATCTTATCCTTACCTTGCATCTTTTGATTTTTCTTGATTCCTGCATTTCGTTTCGACTGACCCTCATTTTCTGAATCCTCTTTTCTATTTATATTGTTCCTTGCTTTCTCTTTCCCATTCCGATTTCTATTTCCTCTTCTATGCTTCCATTTTCTCATTAGTTTTAATTTTTTTTTCTGTTTTTTCTGCCATCCGATTTTTCCATATTTTTTACTCAAACTATTTTCATTCAGCCCGTTTCCTTTCTTGTTGTTCTTCCTCTCGATTGACTAATATACCCTATAAATACCCTATGAAACCATCAGATCTACAAAATATGCAAACAAAGTGAAGTATGTAAATGTTTGGTCTAGTCTGGGCCCAGGTTTTACCTGCCATTTGCCATTGTTCAGGCCGTTCTTTTTCATTTTTGTTTCGTTTTTTTTTACATTTTTGGGTTCCTCTATTTCGCAGTATCGAATTTACATTTGAATCTCTTTTTCGCTTCTATTCTCCCTGTCTCGTTCCCAAAATCTAGCCAAACTCAGCTTTTATATCTGAGCCGGGCAAGCAAAATATGTTTGTGTTTTAAACAAATCCAAATGAAATCTGTGCATAACAATGAAGTTTTACCAAACTTTTCAGCCCAAAAGAATGAATAGCAGCAGCAAAAACCTATATACATAGATATATACACACGCACATATATATAAATATATATAAATATATATAAAATAATAATACAAACATTTCTTTGGCAAAAGAAAACTTCGTTTTTTCCCTGTTACTTTTTTTTTTGTTTGTGATAAATTTATACAGATATTGAAATCTATTTGTAATATTTTTTGCCACAAAAAAGAAAAAGGAAACAAAGATCCCAAGTTTATCTACAACAAAGTGTAAATACTCTTTCTTTATGGTGTGAGGTCTTACTGACCTGTCCGATCCTTTATATTGTCCAATAGTCCAATTTGAATGAAATCTGAATGAAATGAAACTGTCTTTTAGGCAACTTGCTGCAAGACATACAAAAAATTTGCAAACCTTTGCAAATTCGCAAACAAAGTAAATGTTCCCCCTTTTTTGTAAAGGTATTGGAAAAGGCATTCCTGATGAAATTCCAAGTGCTCTGTATACACTTTTGATTGAATTTGCTGTTTGCCATTTTTGTTTTTTTCTTTTTGTTTTTGTTTTTGTTCATTGTGTTGTTTGTTTTTTTGTTTTTGATTTTCCATTTTGTCTTGCTTTACTGTAAGAGGGAATCCTTGCCAAGAGGCAAATTACAGTTAAGTGAAGGGAGATTTTATCTAAGATTTACTTGAATTACAGACAAAATTGAGCTCAAATTTATGGCTAAATGTATAGAGCTGAAAGGTACCGGGGGTTTTTTGATCGAAGTATGCGTAATTAACGTGAAGGAAAGCCAGAAAATTGTATGGCCATTTGTTGCAATCAGATAAAAACACACAAAAGCCAATTAGTTCTGCCTGGGCACACACACACACACTGACACTCATACTGATACAATCACACTCATACTGACTCACTTCACTTGTTGAGGCAAAAACGATAATTATAAATTGCAAATAGCAAATAAGTGCATAAATAAAGATAAAGGCAAAACTCATAAATAAGGCACAAATTATGCACAACACGGGAAAAAACAACGGCCACAACAGAAAAAAAAACAATAAATGTTGGCATAAAAATAGTACATAGACTTTTTAATGATACAAAAGATGAAACTCAATATATGGGGAAAAGAGAGATAGAGAGTGGATTGTTGCAGCAGTAAAGAGGGACAGCTGTCAATTGAATTTATTATATAATTAAGTGCAATTTGTGTGTCGCTAATTGCAACTGTTTTTCGGTCTTCATTTGCAGCTAATTGTTTAATGCATAGCAAAAAATGAAATAAAATAATCGAAAAAAAGAATAAACGAGAATCCAAAAACGTGCCCATAAACGTAGACTACGAATTGTGTTTGTGCCTGTGTGTTTACGTGTGTTATGCATAAAATACTTTGAAAGAGTTGATTTAATGTGCATTTAAGTTAAAATTATATTAAAGTTAATTGTTCAACGAAACGCGCATTTATATCTCTGTATATATATGTACATATATATATGTATATAAATTGCATTGTATTTTTGCAGTTGCTTCTGTTAATGAAGTTGATAACTTTTCGACATTAATGGCAACATTTTGTTATTCTATTTAATAATTTTGACACAATTCGCTGCAGCATTTTTTGTGGTTCTAAAAGCAACATTATTTATTATAAACTATTCAATTTATTTAAATGGATTCAGTTGCCCATGCACAGCATGATACACCAAAACAGAAAAATATATATGTATATAAGTAAAGTCAAATATGTTTCCAAATTTAAGCTTTTAGCTGGTGGAGTATTATTCGTAATTTAGATTGGTTTGGGTATCAAACTATACATATAGATTTATATTGGTATCGGGAAAATTGAAATCTTTTCGCTCTTTCATATTTTGTGTTTGCAATTTTAAATAGAATTCATTTTGTGAAACTGAATTTACTTTAAACATTCAACTAACTATGTATATATATGGCATTTTTGTTAAATAAATCAGATTGATTGTTTGATACAGAATAAAGGTAAATATAGTCCTTCCTTTTTCCCCCTGCTTTAGCTTTTCATTGTCATTTATGTAGTTAAATGTTCTTCCTAAATATATTTTGTTAAATCAATTTATGTAACCACAACAAAAGCAAACAAAATTTGTATTAAATCAATAATGATAATTTGTGAATATTTAAACAAACATTCATTACACATAATTCTCATTTAAGTTTCATTAATGTCACACTTTTTATTCCATAATCTTTTCATTTATTTACAATGAAACAAACAAAAACAAGAACAACAAAAAAAAGAAAAACTTAAAATATAAAATTGTAGTGCCGTTGAACAGATTTTTAATTAATCACTGACAATTTACATTTGCTTACTGGCAAAGTTTAACCACAATAAATGTGTACGTGTGTATGTGTGTGTGTGTGTATTGAAGGCTGATTAATTAAACAATAATAAAAGCACAACAGATAGGCAAACTGATTTTTATTTTATATTAATTATTAGTGAAATGTTTGCCAGCATTAAAAAACAAACAAAAAGAAGGAAAAAAATACAACAATCAAGCAGTTTTTCCCCTTTCGACCACTTAACTATGCTATTTGCATGCTCATTAAATGCAGACATGTTCAAACATAATATCAAACTTTAGTTTTATATATTTACTCTTCCCCAAGGGGTTACACATCCATTGACCGGAAGAAAGGACAAATTACATACGATATGGAATGAAGTAATGTTTCTGTCCCACTTTATAGCAATTGTGAAGTTTTCACTGATTAATTGATTGATATATTGACTAGAGTATTTTAACACAACTTTTAAGAAAAATCTTTTTTCTTATTACTTATATTTCTTTCTAGTTTTACTTTTGAAATATATCCCGGATTGAATTAATTATATAGAAAGGGTATTGCAATGTTAACTTAATCAAAGTAAACGTTTCTTTTTGTTGATGTTTTTTGTTAATTGTTCATGCATATTTAATTATGTTTTACTTTTATATTTAAACAATGATTTAATTTCATTGTAGTAGTGAGTTGTATATTTTTTTTTATAGTTTTGCAACATTTTGGTGACATTTATTAAGCTGTCTCCAATATAAGCAAGCAGCTTGTTATAAAATGCACAGGAAAAAAATGGCAGGGACCGAAAAGAAAAAGGAAAGAAAAGAAAGTGCTGCACACTTCCTGAATTATGAGCAGTCCACGATGAAGCTGCAACTGAGGTTGAGGATGCAGAAACGGAGACAGAGGCAAAGGAAGCCAAGTCAAGTCAAGCAACTTGCAGCGCTGATTCCAAATGCAGTCAGAGGGAGTTGCACACGGAAGTTCTTCCTCTCGCTCTTGCTCTGACAGGCTTTTCCCGTTTTCTTATTCTCTTTTCATTTTTTTTTTTTTGTGGCGAAAAAATGCAACAACAAAATGTTTATTTCATGTTTTTTTACAAGTCCAGGCACGTCGTTTGCCTTGTGGATGCTTGACTGCCGCTGCTGCTGCTGCTGCTTGCTTCTTGTGGCGTGCTTCAAAAAAATGTTTCACTCATTTCACACAGACACACTCAAGTGCGCTTAATCTTATTTATTTATAGTGGCGGATAGTAAAGGAGGAGGCGGAGGCTGGGGCTGCCATTGGAACTGCCCGGTTTGTCTACCTGTCTTGTACTTATGCAGTTGTTGCTTACATAAGTACTTACCAGCTTTTCACAATTGCAAGCTCTATTTACACATGAAATCCAACGCGTATCGATGGCAAAAGGCCACTTTTAAACCTTAAAGCTGACCAAGTGATTTGGTAGAAAAGTTTTCAAAGTGGGATATCTAATTGAGAGGATACTCGACTATTAAATGCACTTACTGCCAAGAACAACTGCTACTCCTACTATAACAACTCCTTCTACTACTGCTGCTTGTTCGTGTGCGATGGTTATCATTCTAAAGAAGTGCAATAAATCCCATTATCCAGTTGAATGCCTTAAGGAGTTCTTTTTTTTCCATAAGTGTAAGCTATAAAATTCACTTCAAATATTATTTATGATGATTCGACGACGCAAAGAGTTCCTTATTCAAATCGGTTTAATTTATCATATATTTAAATATCTCGTTAAGTTTCTTAGTCTTAAAATAATTAAAGAAAATATCTACATTAAGATAATATTAAAAATGCTTATATCGATTCAATATATTAATTAATTTTCTTCTTCAGTTTAAATACATAATTTTACAGATATAAAATTTCAGACGAGTATTTGGCAAAAATTTATCTTGTTTTATTAATTTTTGTATTTTTTCTTCAGTCGGTTTATCCCCGTTTGATAGTGTATGCATTTGTGCAAACCCCAAAAATAAATTGGCGTTACAGTTGAGTAAACTTTTTCCCTAGCATTTACCATGTGCACTTTAAAACATTTGCATACGAATCGGGATCAGCTACAGAATTGGCTATACCATAGAAAGATAGTTAGATGGAGGGTAAAACTTTGGAGGGGCAAATATTGGTATGTCTATGTCTGTGTGTGTGTCGACAGTTTTAAAACTTGCAGGCAATCAAAGTGTTAACAGCAAGGCTATAAAACTTTTGCCAAAAGAAACTTTCTTTTGACTGCATGTGAGATGTGTCTAAGTGTATGTGTGTGTGTCTGGTGTGGTTGTAGGGTCATATTCTCTTTTATTTTCTATATTCTATACATATATACATCAGGTTGGGTTTTTAATGAGTCTAACATAACATTCACACGTTTAATGGTACCTGGTACCTGCTGCTGCATTATCATCATTATTAAGTTAATGACTGCCACCTGTTGAGCCACAAATGTGTAACAAAAAAGGATGAAAATTGGCATAAAAAAAAAAAAACAAAAATTGTAAAGAATGCGTAAACTTTTCTCATTACTAAAATGCAATTAAAGTATAACCATTAAAACAAGTATAAATAAAAAATAAAATAAATAAGTTTTCATCATTTGAAATTTCACAACAATTCCTCAGAAACGAAAGACCTATCTAACTCATCAACAGTCAGTATGCGAAAATTACCTCCATGTTTCAAAAATATATATTGCAAAAGTACGAAAAAAAAAAATTTTAAATGTGGCCAATTGTGTATATATTTTTTTTTAATTTTTCAAGAGAAGGAGGAGGTTTGGAAAAGTATCCCTAAATAAATCGAATCCAAAAATAAATTGAAAAATATTTGTCCTATACATATTTGTTATGCTTCGATTACAAACTCAAATCAATTTTTGTCAAGTGGCTGGATGGCAGAGGGGTGTATGGGTTTGGGCAATATGTTTTGTGGTAAATTGAAGTCCTAACATTAATTTTCCTATACAAAGTCAAACATTCGTTGACTTTGTTAAGCTGCTTTCCACGTGTTTAAGTTTTGTCTTTCGTTTGTGTTTACATGTGTTTGCCTAACGACAACGCCCACACACGCAAACACAACCTCTGCGCACACACACCCACACAAAAACACACGCACATATAAACACAAACAGTCTTTTGCTTTACACACAGTAAAGTGACCCCCCGAAAAAGTACATTTGTTTGGTTAACCCAAACTCTTCTTCTTTTTCGACTTGAGTTTGCCTTTACCGAAACTGCTCTTCTAGACAACTGTAACCCAACGCAGATTTATTTGGCCAGGTTCAGGCTTTAGGCTAAATCATGTCTAGACAACAAAGCACACATTTAATGCTTTCCATAGGCACTCTCAATAAAAAGAAAATCAAAGTTATGTGTGGCCAAAAGAAAATGTAATCTGTTCTTTTTTCTATTTTTAGTAAAAGTTCACATAATAACCAACAATTAGCGGTGGCCAATTGAAACTTTCAGTTTTTTTCGCTGCTCATTTCGCAGCAGTTCATTTTAATTCAATTTTACTGATAGGCCCTAAAGGCTTATGCAATTAGTTAGTTTTAAATATGAGGCATGCAAAAAAAAAAATAAGCGGATATTTAAAGTTGACTGGAACAACG
This sequence comes from Drosophila emarginata, assembly GCA_037075365.1. Lineage (NCBI taxonomy): Eukaryota > Metazoa > Arthropoda > Insecta > Diptera > Drosophilidae > Drosophila > Drosophila emarginata. Next base: position 1,379,106 of record JBAMCD010000283.1, read on the forward strand.
ATAATGAAATTGTTTTTATGGCTGTTGTTAAGAGAGAGAAAAGCCACAACAATAAAAAAAAAAGACCAGCACACACACACCGAAAAAAAAGAGAGGAAAAAAAGTATGCATGTAACAGTTTATGGGCGGCAAAATTTGGGTTAACTGGCAGATGGCCAAAATATGGGTTAACTGTTATGGGCGCACACATACTCACACACACACACACACAAATTTCTAGAAGAGAAGCCAAAGGCATCATCTAAGTGGATTTTAGTGTTTAAAATATTCTTAAAACTGACTCAATTCGTTTCAGTATAAAAAATTCTATAAAAGCCACTGCTTAAATGCCCTTTAAAATGACTTCAAGATAGAAATAAAATCGCATGATTGCTTTGACTATAAATAATTGAAAACATCGACCAATCTATTTTATCACAAAAAGATTAAATATACAGTGAATGAGTCGATTGCGAGATTTCTTGAACTATAAGATATTATTTAATGAAATAAAAACCATAGAAAGGGATATATAAAAAAGGGTGATTGATTGGGTAAGCAACACAATGAAACACTCTTCTGCACTTAGAGTATAAAATAAATATTATAAAATTGCCATAGACAATATACATATATATACATATTTCATATTCTAAGCAAAGGAAAAACAAAAAAAAAATTCTAGAAAATATGCTAAATTATGATATGTAAAACGCATTTCACTAGCATCAGCACAGATTATTTTTTCTCTTCAATAAATCTTAGTTTTAGCATCTAACACAAAAATAAAGCCATGTTCAACCATACACATACACGCACACATAAATACACAAAAATAAATTGGCCCACAAAAATATATATAATAAATAAATTCTTCTTAGATCCTCAATATTTATTTAAATATTTACCATCTGCAAATGAATAAAAAACAAAAAGATTATCATCATGGTAAAATGTTGAATGTTAGTTTTAATTTTTAAGAAAAGAAAAAAAGAAATGCGCCGACATTCAAATGCTCTGTACCAAATAGAAATTCTTGAATTTATTATTTTCTTTCTCATTGGTTAGAAATATGAATCAAACAACCATATATATATAAAAAGATACATATAAGTATTAAAGAGTGGAATAGCTAAACACATTGTTAGCCATTGCAGGTGCTGATTATAAGGAGAAACATACTAAAAATTACGCATACGCAGCATTGGTCAGCCGTTAACTAACTGATTCGCTGCTGACTTTTGTTGACAAGAAAAGTGTAAAGTTTGCATCTTCATTAAGAACGTGCAGAAAAGTCATAAAATGGCAAGAAAAGACAGAGAGGCACGAGTAAATTTATTAATGAAAGACGGTTCGCAATTAAGCTCGTTACGACTTTTAACTGCCGCTCATTAAAATGAAGCAAAACTCGCGTTCTTATAATTAGCACTGGCATCGCATAAATAAACTTAACAGAAGCTCGGGAAAATGAAATTAAATGCAATACAACTGAAGCATTAAAGACGGACAATTGGATGGTCATGGAGGGGGTGGGGATGGATGAAGATGAAACTGGCTAAAGGCAAATTGCATTAAAGTCCAAGGCCAAGTAAAATAACTACAATTGACATGATATTAAAAAAGTTTATCCTTTTCTTGTTGTTGCTGTTGTTGTGGTTATTGCTACTGTCTTTTAGCTAACAACAACAAGCGACATTGGCCAAGTAGATTTGCTGCAGATGTATGAGTTCCTTGTTTTTTTTTTTTTTTTTTTTTGTCGCTGGACCACAAGGTCAATTGCTGACTTGGCAAACAAAATAGGGAAATGTGTAGGCAAATGTTTCAGGGACGGCAAAAATTTTTGGTTGCCCTCATCATAGGCATATATGTATGTGTGTGTGTGTGTGAGTACATTTATTAAACAAGTTTTTGATGGCCAAACCGACAGTCGACAAAAGAGCAACATGGGCGTAAGCCAAAGGGGATACGAAGCAGACAGACATATCTAAGATTTTAAATGGGAATATTATATATTTGTATTTATATTATATTTAATTAATTCTCTTTTTATGATTTTGTTCATAATATAGTTGTTCATAATATTTTATAAAACAAATTTCATTTATTTAGGCCAAATATATTTAAATCCTGACTAAAACAGCCAGCATTTACTAAATTACTTTTCATGGCCTGGAAAAGCTTAACCGAAATGGTATTTTATTGGGATATAAACTCAATTTCATATTGTAGCGGCTAAAATCATGGCCCGACCCCAAAACTAGGCTATGGTAATACATTAAAGCTATGCCCATATTTTGCGGTGAAATAAATTTCAAGAACACATTCACAGATGTTTCGCAAACATACTTACATATATGACCCATAGGCTGGACAGACCGATGGACAGACACACCCACCCACTGTGTTCTGTATGTGTGTGTTAAGTGGCCTAGAATAAAAGCATGCTAAACTTTGTGCGGAAATGACACGAGTTCCGATTCCCGACAGTGTGTGTGTGTGTGTGTGTATGTGTATGTGTGTTTGTGTGTAAGTGAGGAAGCGGGGCGAGCGCGCTTAACTGACCAAAAACGACGACGGCTACTAAAAGGACGGACCTGCGCCTCTAACAACAGCAACAACAACAGCAATAATAACTAAAAGCAACAACAACATTTACAACATCCAAAAAGGGCAATAATAATGGGCTATTGCAATAACAACAATAACAAGCACAAGGACTAAAACATGACCATGGCTAGTCATAGCCATAGTTATATGGCCAACACTTCCTTTGTGTTTTGGTCAATAGTGTTGTCCTTAGCTCTGACTCAACCATTTATTGAAGAATTATGCATACTTTTGCATAATAAAGATTTTAAATTGGCTTTTAAGTTAAAATTTTAAGTGAAATATTGTGCAAATAAATTTAATTTCAATAGCTTCAGGCCATTTGACATAACAAAACAATTCAAGACCAAAAACAATAAACAGAAACACACACAGACACATACACGCACATGCAGTTTTAGAGAAAGAGACAGAAACATAGAAAGATAGAGATAGATAGAGAGATAAAGGGGTAGACAGAGGAACACAGTGAATGTAGACAGAAGAAAGTCTTTCTCAATGCTGCAGTTGACGTTTCATTTGCTTCATTTAAATATATAATGCATCCTTTGTTTTCACTTTATATAGGTATAAATATAAGTATATAAGTATATACACTCATGATGAAAATAATAGATACACCCCCTAAAATTCGACTTCATCAACTTTAGCTCATCACAACAGAAAAACTATTACCCTAAATACAAAAATTTAAATGCACGTTTTTTTATTGAACATTTATTTATGAAAATAACTTTATTTGAAAAAGAAAAATAATGTGATTCAAAAGTTATAAAAGAAAAATGAAATCGTGTCATTTTCATTGCTTGCTGAAAATAATAGGTACACTCCACAGCTTCTAAGTGAAAAAAATTTTTAAAAATGCGAGATTGGTCTTATTTTTGGCAAATAGTATGTATTCTTCATAAAGATGGTAAATGCAGTGAAAAACTATAAATATCCCATGTAGATGGGTCGAAATATTCATTGTTTAACCGAGGAACGCAGACTTGCTAAAATCCTTAGAAGCAGAGGCAAATCTTTGCGAGATATTGCAAAATTATTGAAGAGATCTCTTCATTTTGTACAAAACACATTTCAAGTGCAAAATAAAGACGAAAACCACTTCAAAACTAGTCCGAAACATCATAAGAATTCCAAAATCTGACCCTTTCAAATCTTTGAGAGTCACTGCATCCGAAGTAGATAACGTTATCAATGCTTCCTCAATTAGAAGACCACTATTAATGGCTAAACTACCAGGGTGTATACCAAGATGGGTTCCTTTGATGCGCCCAAAAAATTTGAATATGAGACAAAATTATACTAAAAATCACGTCACATAGGCAGGACCTGAAGTGGCATAAATATCTTATTTATCGGCGAAACCACAATTTGCTTATTTGGAAACGATTATTCAAGACATATAAGACGCCTTAAAGGCAAAAAATTTGAACCTCGCAACACAAAAAAAAGCAGTAAAGCATGGAGGTGGAAATATTATAGTGTGGAGTTGTTTCTCCTGGTATGGAATAGGTCAGATTTTCCAAATATCTAGCATTATGAAAGCAGCTGACTACAGGGGATATTCTAGAAACACTATGCTACCATTTGCATGCCAGTAGGATGGGTCTATCAGCAGGATAATGACCCAAAACGTAAGTCAAAAATATTCCAAAATTGGTTTCCGGTCAATAAAATGAAAACTCTCGCTTGGCCCAGTCAGTATCTGATCTGAATCCCATCGAGAACTTGTGAAGTGAACTAAAGAAGCTGGTGGCAAAGAAAAAATGTACCAACAAGCGTTAATTTTCAAAGAGGCTTGGAAGAACCTTTCGATAGACACCTGCCAAGCTTTGATCAGTCGTATGCCCAACCAAATGGAGAAAGTTATTAAAAATAAAGGTGGATACACTGGATATTAGTCAAATAATAAAACAAAACTAGATTTGAAGTGGATTTAAAATCAAAAAATTGAAATACAACTTAGAAAGTTGAAGTGTACCTATTATTTTCAGCAAGCAAAAAGTGTCGTAATTTCGTTTTTCTTTTGTAACTTTTGAATCACCTTATTTTTCTTTTTCAAATAAAGTTATTTTTATAGATAAATGTTCAATAAAGAAATGTGCATTTAAATTTTGGTATTTAGGGTAATAGAAAAAAAGTTGTGATAAGCTAAAGCGAACTTAAGTGAGTGTATCTATTATTTTCATCATGAGTGTATGTATATACATATACATATATATATATATATATATATATAAAGGCTTGTGTGTGCTTGTGTCCGTTGTCCAAGAGATGCCAACATCAGGTTGAAAATACTTTTCTTTGAAAGTAAAAACAAAGTTAAATCAAAGCCAAAGAGAAACAAACTAAAATAAAACATATGATAATGGAGGAACCAAGAGAAACACTGCAAAGTAAGCAGAAATGAAGATGTAGAAGTAAATGTAAAACAGAAAAAAATAATATTCTACAATACAAATTAAAAACCATTAAGAAAATGACAAAGCAAATGATCGAAATGAAATTCAAAGAGTCAATGTACCTAAGAAATAAATTTCTGTTTCGCCGTTTTTCTTATTTAAGGAGTAAAATAAGACAACTTCAAACCTTGGCTAAAAATATAAACTAGATGAATTCGCTTAATTGCAAACAATTAGAAACAGGTTTCTATATCATATTTTGGCAATATAAACTTAATTTGAAGACGAAAGCTTTCAAAAACATTTTTTGAATAAGAACTGCACCTTATGGACGACAGTAATTATGCCTTAGATACATTTCAACTGTTGATTATTAATTGTAAGAGATTTAAATTATAAAACAAACAATTTAAAACTTGAGAGAGGAATTTGATGATATGAAAACCCACCATCCCCCCCGTCACCCCTTTTCAAAATGTGTATGTGACACAAATGTCATACACAAAATCGCGGATTTTCACTTTTCATCACTTTCATCTCTGTCATGCAATATTCTTTTACAACAAAACTCATTATTCATATATTTTTGACAAACCGAATGACAACTGTCGCTTTACCAAAAACAAAAAAAAACAAAAAAAAAAAAAAAACAGCAGAAAACAAAGAAAAACCGAGTTATTTTATATGTACAAGACACAAAAGAACAATTTGAAAATTTCGTTGCAATTAAATGCACATCAAAAAAAAAAAAAAACGTCAAGGGCGCGGGAAGCAAAACCAAAAAAAAAATAACCAACGAAATTTGTGAAAAGTGTCAAAGTGAGTGCGTGTACAACATGGCGTATGACAGATATAGCAGGAGTAATAACAACGACCGGAATGACAAGGACACACGCACAGACAACGTGACAAATGCGGCAACAACTTCAACTTCAACTCCTACTTCAAACTCACTCAAAAAGCGCAAAATGAAAAGCATAGTCTACTGTTTTATACCCAACCAAAACAAATTCCGCAACCTCTGTCGTGTCACGCATTCACTCACTCATTCATTCCCTCTCTCACTCTCTCCCTTTGTGTGTACTTGTGCGTGTGCGTGTGCGTGTGTGTGTGTATATGTATGTGTGTAATTAAAAAACTTTTTGTAATTTTCAGCAGTGACATGGATTAAACAAAACAGCAGCAGACAAACATTTTACACCTGAGCTGAGTTTTATGCAAATTGTAATTGTACAAAATTATGACCTGGCTTTAAATTATGTTTGCCCAACGTTCTGACAATAATCAAGTGAATATACATATATACATATACATCTGTGTATATATACATACATATGTATATTTATCAACGGGTCTAAAGACACACACACACACACATAGAGAAAACAAAAGCTTTAATTACACAAATGACAAAGCAAAGAGAAAACGGACTAAAATCTAGTTAAAACTTTATAAACCATAGAAACTAATTTTAGCTAATCAGATAACTATACCACTAGGATTTTAAAATTTAGTTCAGCAATGAATTCATAACTAGTACAAAAGGAGAACACTTGGAGAACACTCCGATTCTTCTACTGTGGATTATTTTCCGAAGTTTAAACCAGTTGGGAATTACAAATGCCAATAAAAAGTGCAGCACACTTTCGAAAAACCTGTTAACATATCAATCAATTCTATTTAATGTTAATTCATTAAAAATATATTGACCAAACTAAATTTTATTAATTCAGTTTTTGGCTTCTTCCAAGACTTTACTCATTAATCTGTCGTACTGTCCCAAATATATATATATACATATTTGAAAGTTCAGAGCACTGTAAAGTCTAGACAGATTGTACAACCGCAGTTTTGAGATTGTGTAGTCTCAACTAGTTAATCATGAACGTTTTCTAGAGGTCATTTAAAATAATGCTTTCAGCCTTTTTATTGGCAAGGTAAAAGAGATTTTTATCGAGTTAAGTTTATGCCTTTTGCATAATTTTCATGGTCCATTTGAAGTATTCATTGAGCAGAAGCATCCTTTTTGATGTTTAATAATGATTTATGAACTTTGCCATTCTCAATATTTGTTGACCTTTTTATCTTGAATATTATGCTGACATTCGGCTTATAATTTTCTTGCAAATTTTAGCTTAACTTTATCAGAAGAATTCATCTAGGTGAAATGACAACCCCTGGCTTTTGCCTCTCTTATAATCTGTTCCTGGCCCTCACACATTATCTTTTAAACTGACTTGGACAGTTGCCGGCAGGCAGCAGCCGGGTCATTCAAGCGTGCTGGCACAGGGCAACGTCTTAATCCTTTCGCTGACACGGTTTGTTTCACACCCACAAGCGCACACTTGCACACTCACACACACATAGAAAGAGAGGTAGAGTGAGAGTCGTAGTGCACAGACAATGCCTCAGCGGCGCTTTAATTAAATTCTTTTGTCGCAAAAAAAAAAACAAAAGAGGAAAAACAGAAAAGTAAGTGAGAGAGAGAGAGAGTAGCGGACGGACACATGCAAAAATCCAACGTTCAACGCGCGAGGAAAATTAATAAAAGCCAAGTCAAGCAGTACAAGCCAATCACATATGTCTGTACATACACACACATACACATACATACATACAAGGATGATGCGCAACTGAATGGATTTGTTTTGCCATATAGCAAAATTTAATAAACGATACCGTAAACGAAGAGGAAGAGCGACACAAACGGATAGACAGAGAGGAGAAAGCATTGTTAGATGAATTTCTAGGATCTACCATTGATTGCATTTATTCAATTCCTTTCTCAATTCAGCAAATGACTAGCCTCTGCTCGTCTGCTGTTCAATTTGGCGTAGCCTAATTCAAGGCGCAAATACAAATACACACACTCGCACACACACAGAGGGAGACAGGGAGAGAAAACACACAGATGCAGGGACAACTATTGACATTGAAAGCCGCAGCATTTGATGATGTGGTGACAATATTTGATTGCTTAATATTGAATTAATTTACCATATTTTGTGGCCGCATGTGCGTGTTGAGGTTGAGTCTCTTGCCAAATGCACACACACACACACAGACACAAAGAGATATATATATGTCTATATACATGTGTGCAGCCATTTAAAATGCAATTACAATATGGCTGACTGTGCAAAGGTAAAAGTTTTTGCCTCCATCTCGTATCTCTATGGTATGGCAAATTTTATGCCAAGGCCAAACAAACTTATAGGTAATACTACCAAGCGAGTTGAGTTGAGTTTATAGAACGCATTGACCTGTCGCACATTAAAAGGCCATTGAAGACGTACAAAATGGAATAACAATCACAACACCAACAACAAAGGCAACACCAACAACAACAATCAATTGCTGCTTAGTAGAAGTCAAAATACTCTTTTTAAATAAAAGCTTACCTAATAACCAAATTTATAGTTTTTATCGGTCAGTTAAAAATAATTTGTACCACTCATGTATATATTATCTGTGACTGATCTTACGTTTAATGCATTTCATTTTAAATGTATTCAGAAATTCTTAAGTAAAATAGAGTTGAAAATATATTTTAAGTTCACAGCGAAATAATACAATCTTTTCCTTATTTGTATTTTAGCGGAACAAATAGTTGTGAAATTTCCCTAGTAGATCATTCTCTGGATAAACAGATTAGACACAAAGAAATGTATAGATAAATCTATTTTATTTGTGTAAACTTTTAATATGATTTATATGGAACCTCTTTCACCTTTTTGCAGTGTATTTTATAAAAGGCATCCTGCAATGTTCACTCATATAAAACTTTGTCCAAGAGACAGAAAAGTTGTTTTGCCTAAAAATATGCAATAGAAAATGTTTGCCAACTTTTCAACCAAACAAGTGAAGCGTTCACAAATTGTTGAACGGACAACGTCTCATTGTCGTCGTTGCCGTGCATTAGACACACCGACACACACGCACACAAAAATTTAAGTCTGTAAAATAGCATTACAAAAAAAATTAGTGAGAGTGAGAGAGAGAGAGAGAAAGAGAGAGAGTGTGTGTGGAAGAAGTAGCAGTGGATTCCATCTGCAATCTCTTCAATATCCTTCCTCCTTTCTCTTGCCCAACTTCCATCTCCACAATAATAACTTTTGACTCCATGTACAATATTTCGCTTCTTTGGGTCCGAAAGCAAATTGTTTGACTGTGCGTCCAAACTGAAGCGTTTGGCAAATATATTTTAGGACAGGGCCCGAACGTGTGCCACATTTTCATTCTTCTTTTCCTATTTTTTTTTTTTGTTCTTTTTTGTTGTATATATATATATATTTTTTTTTTACTTCACGTTGTTGCTGTCCTAGAAAATAGCAACATAACTGCAAATGAAATTTCGTAGATTCCGCTGCAAAGTAAATGAAGAAAAATGTGCAAAGCAAATTGCCCAAAAAAAAAAAGGAATAAAAAAAACAGACGAGCACACATACCACCGAAAAAAAAAACATCCAAACTAAGGAAAGGGGAAAAAATAGAGAAAACACTTTACTGGTAAGCAGAAAATATTTTCATTGTTGCTGACACCTCAGCGAAGGACTCAGAGAGAGAGAGAAAAGACGGGATAGAAAGAGCAAGAGAAAAAGAAAAAGCGAAGGATTCAAAGACTGAGATACTCAGACTGAGTTGAAGACAAAGACGTAGCAAGTTTTTAATTAAGAAATCTTGTGGAAATTGCTCAAATATCTCAACAACAGTTGCAACTGTTTCCTAATTGAGATGGAAAAGTAAAAAAAAAGGGCAAGGCCCATAGTTGGGCATGGGAGCTCATTCAAACTTTTATTTATGGCAATAAAATGCAATTACACATAATTCTCTCATTTCATACAAACACAGTCTCACACATACACACAAATACACAGCTGTTAGCCAAGACCAGGAAGAATAACAAAAAAAAAAAACAAAAAACACTGTTGGCCTTTATATGAATTTAAGTATAAGAAGAAACCTGTTTCGCAAAGTGGTTGGAATGGGAGAAGGACGATAGAGGAACTCCCTCTACTCACGCCACTTATTTATGTCAAGTTTATTAGTTTTTATGACCACAAATAGGAGGCCACAAGTGGATAGAAAAAGATATATATACCTATATCTATATATATATATATACACAATATATACATATGTGTGTATATATAGTTGTACATATTGAACCAAGGCATATTTTTATTCAATTACATTTTGGGCCCAGAACTTATCGAGAGTTGTTTAGGTTAATCAGCATAAAAATGAGAATCTCGATAAATAAGTGCGAGGGTTGTTTAAGAAGTTTTTTAATTACCGAACTACCTTTGAAATATTTAAATCGATCCATGTACATTGGACTATAAAATATAATAGAGTTTTTTAGTCATTTAGCTTAATGGTCCATTTAAATATTTTAATATAAAACTTTGATATTAAAGGTACTATTCGTGATTAAACCTAAAATTTTTTTTGTTTCTTTATATTCTAAAATTTTCACCTTTTATTCAATTGATGATAACATGTAAACTTCCCTCGCTAGTATAAATGCCAAGTTTTGTCTCAGCATTCGTTTGGTTTCTTTGACTCCATAAAATGTCGCTGCGGGAATTGACACTCTCATACACACACACACAAGCACACTCTCTCACTCATACACATTTGCATACGTGTGTGAAAAAGTTTCACTCCTGATTCTATATATATATACATATACACATTTGAGTGTGTTTGTATAATAGTTTCCTGTGGCGCTGCTTACTCACAAGTCGTAAAGCTTCATTTAACTAGTATTTATGTTGGTTATTAAATGGATTTGTGTCCGCAAAAAGCAACGATTTCAATTGGATTTGTAGTAAAAATGCTAGTGGTAAGGAAAACGGGAAAAAGAAAGGGGAGCGGAGCGGAACGGAACAGGGAGAGAAAAAAAAAATTGGCTACATAAATGTTTATACCAAAAGGCTACCCGTATGATTATGGGCCTATTCGTTTCAGCTACCGTTGCCAGCTGCCAGTTGTCGAATGGCCAACACCTTTTTGCGCTTTTGCTTAAATGTTATGGCGGCTTTTAGTTAAATTGCAGTCGGGTAAAACTTTCTCTCTCTTACTACCAAACAAAATGACTTTATATGGACGCGCAACACTTGACTGAGTTCTTCAAAGCCAAGACCAACTTCCGGAGACGATTTTTAAAAGCATGCGTAATCTTTTGGAAATGGGACATCATGCCCGGAACTTTAACCTTATTCAATTTGCTGTAATGTTCATAAAACCATTAAAATTGTAGAGGGATCAAGGAGGAGGAGAACGGTGGAACAGTAGGGTGCTGTTGCTGAATGAAGGGATGTGGCGGAATTAAACTCTGTGAAGGTTGGCATGGGAAGAAAGGGGGGCCCGAGTTATTTAGGGTTTTTGGAGTGGGAATGTGAGACACCCGCATTGTGTTGTTGTTGCTGCTGCTGTTGTGGTTTGTTGCCTGCGGTGTTTCATAATTGAATTATTGTGGCTTGAAAAGAGAGATTGGAAATGACTTTTCGGTATAAAATGTGTGTCAAGTAAAGGCATTTCCTGTGAATCATTCCCCTCACATTTTTCCTAATTTTTCTTCGCTTTCTTTTTTTTTCTATTCAACCTGAAACCACAACAGTTTCATATTGTTGTAGATTTTGTTAATAGAAAGCATAAGGTAACGACCTAGTTTCCAGTTTTTCTTCACAGAATATTGCAATAGATTGGTTCAACTGAGTAATAAATTATAATACCAAAAAGGACAGTGTATAAATGAATGCATGTCAAGCGTATAGAAATATCAATTGCATTTAAATCTTTTTATTTTTCTCCATACTTTTTTCTCTTTGTTTGCCATTTTTCATGAAATTTAAATAAATGGAATAAATAAATATTTCCCCATGTTAATTTCGCTTTGTAGTATTTTTATACCCTGTACCCATAGGGTAAAAGGGTATACTAAAGTCGCTAAAGTGTATGTAATAGGTAGGAGGAGAATTTTCCGACCCTATAAAGTATATATATTCTTGATCAGCGTCAATAGCCGAGTCGATTGAGACTTGTCCGTCTGTCTGTCCGTCTGTCCGTCCGTCTGTATGAACACCGAGATCTCGGAGACTATAAGAGCTAGAGCAACCAAATTTGGTGTCAACATCCGTCTATTGTGTATGCAGGTCAAGTTTGTTTCGAATTTTTGCCACGCCCACTTCCTGGTACAGGGTATACACAATGTCGGCAGGGACGACTTGCTTGCTTCATTTTTTCTGTATTTTTTTCTTTTTTGGTTTACTGTTACTGTTGTTGTTTCTTCCTTTTGCATACACAGCAAACATTTTAATTGCTGCAGCAAAAAAAAAAAATGGGACAGCTTGTCCACTTCTGAAGTAACCCAAAAACAAAGGAAAAAAAATCAGGGCAAACAAAAAAAGGAGGAATGCCAATTCGGCCATCAATCTCAATACAATTGCGATTAATTTGGCAACCATAAAATGCGGCACCTTTTTGCCCGTTTTTGTTATTCTTATTGTTGTTGTTGCTTGATTGATGCCAACGTTCATGCAACACGAATTGATGAAGGGATATATATTAATAACTTAAGCCGTCTGCCATTTTACCTTCTTGTTTTTGTTTTTTCTTTTTCCGTTCCGGAAGTCTGCAATGAGCCGTAATAATTAACCATTCTTTACCTTAAACATTGTACTGCTCTTCACCCTCTTTTTTTGTCTCAGTGCTTCCACTTTGGGCTCCTCCCCTCTGTTGGTACGATGCTGTTGCTCATTTATATTTATACATTGTATTGGCACTTTTGACCTTATGTTTCCCGATTCTCGTTACTCTCTCTCTCTCTCTTTCTGTCTCTTTCTCTCTCTGTCTCCCAGTCTGTATGTCGTTTTTCTTCATTTCTTCACGCTTGGCTGGCAAATACAAAGTTTTCTTTTGTTTGTGTGGCTAATTAAAGTGCCCCAAAGGGTCTCTGTTTCTGTTGGTCTCTTTTGTTTCTCTGGTTAAGCATCTTAGAGGAAATTTTCTCAACTGATTAGTTGCCGCTTGCTGCTTGCTGCTTTATGCTTGCATTGAACAAAAGAACAAAACTGACTACTGACTTTTCCTTCCCCTTTATCTCAACTCAAATCATCTCATTTCATTCACACTTCCTCTCTGCCTCCCTCGCTCTCGTTTTTTCTTCCTCTTTGCTTTCAGCTCTCTCTTTCTTTCTTTGCCACTCTCTTTGCATTGTGCGTATTTTCTTAATTCCCCCGACTCTAATTGAAAGGGTGGCGGCGGTGGCAGAGAATTAAACATTTAATTAAGCGTAACCCCTAAGTTAAGCTGCAGTCAAAAGTTGTTGTGGAATTTTAAAATCTATTCAATCGCCTGCGGACATACTTTGTAATGAGTTCATTTCATGAGTTCGTTTTGTTTTCCCAACTGAAACAGAAACACAAAACTACAACTAAAACTTTAACAAATGAGCCAACCCGAACGACGTGCCAAAAAGTGTTGCCTACTTTTATGGGTGGCTATATATGTATATGTATTCACACACACACAAAAAGACACATACATGTACACACTTTAAATGCATAACATGGCGTACAGCCTAACCCATAGAACACTGCCAGGTGGAAGCGAAACACAACGCAGTCAAAATAAACAAAACAGGTGCACATTTTTCAGTCTGAACTGAAACTTGATGAGGTTTCGTTTCCATGCATATGACGTGGGGTGAGAAAGAGGGGTTAGCAGGGTACTGGCTGATGGTTTTTGGTTATTGCTATTGCCAGCCTACCATGGATGGACCAGCAACACCTTGGCTCTGGAGTGTCTATGAAAAAAAAAATACCCAAAAGCAACAGCAGGAGCAGCAATAGCAACAACAACAACAACAGCTACCACATTCAGCTAACGAAACGCAGTAATTCAAAATGTACACACACATACCTCTTGGCACATATGTATATGCATAGGTGTTTGTTCTACATCACTCCGTATGTGTGTGCTCTATATGTGTTGCACAGTGGCGTTACCGTCTGGGGCAATAAATGACTTTAAATGTCCTTAAATAAAGCACACAATATTCCATTCTTTACATTTTGAGAAGAATTTCTCATCGTTTCAATATCAACTTGAGATTGATAAGTTACTTGAGACAATAACTTTTAAGAGAATAACTTCGGATTTCATCTCTGAAGGATTTTTAACTTGCTTCTGTTTTAATATCAAATCAATTCAAATTAATTCTATGAAGTTAATATCGTATATATAATAAAAATGTAAATATATAAAAACAAAAAAAAAAATAAATGAATATAAAATGTTAAGAACATGTAAATTCATAAATAATGTAACATTTAAAAATGTATATACATATTTAAAAATGTTAACAGCGAAATAACCAAATAATCCCACAATTTAAGCCGAAGGCCTTAGCAGCCTGTGCTTTTTGTATTAGTTATTCATAATTCAAATTACATGTAACTTCATTGAGAATAATAATAATATAAAAATTGTTTATTTAGAAATTTTGTTCACTTCCTTCAATATTTTTCATAATAAATCATATAGTAGGCATTTTTACTTTCTACTTTTATTTTTCAAAATTTCTAATCGAAACAGGCCTTTTAAATAATTTCATGCTATATCATTTTGTTGGTTTAGCTAAATCACACGTTCAGAAAATTTTCATCGAAATTCTACATTGAAAACAATTCGACATTTTATTTATTTCTAATTTATTTTTGTTTAGAAAAAAAAAAAAGTAAAAATTATTAAATATATATCGCGTTTTTTTCATCATTTTTTATTAGCCATGTCCGATTCATTTTCGAATTCAGTGCCACCAATCCGTATACCAGAGTCAGACTCGGAAGAGGATGATAATACGTGGAATGTACAGCTGCGTCAACGTTATGGATCGCTGTTTAACTCTTGGTTGCCATTGCAGCAACCTCAACCCCAACCACCAGCTCCGACACGTTATCGGAGTCCCTATGAGTGTGGTCCATTAACCGATCATGAGAAACATCAAATGATCTTGTTAAACGAGTGGAAAAGGCGATCATTTGACCAACAAGTTGCCGCAGCTGAAAATGCCGAGGAAAATGATGATGATAATCATCAGGACGCCGATGAAATTGATTTGCCACAAAATTCAAATGCATAGATACTTGCAATAATGTTGGTAAGCGTTGTCAATTAAATTAAGCAAGATGATAATTTCTTTTTTTTTACATTTTCGATTGCATTACAGAAAGGTCTTTGCCATTTATATGTATAATCAAATTTCGTGTAACTTTATTTGATTTGATAATAACTGTATCCGAAATGGAGAAATGTATCCGAGTGAGAGCAGGGGAAAAATTTATATCTACTTTAAAAACTGTTGAAAAGATCTTTAAGATAAGTATCTTATATATATATATATATACTCAAATAAAAAAACGAGTATAAAAAAAGGAAATTTAAATTGAGTTATAAATTATTTCTAAAAACACAATGTTTGGCATAAAGTTCAGGTTGTTTCTCGTTTAAAATATTTGTATATCGTCTGGCTAAAACCCATGCTCTGCTATATTTATTTTGCGATTTGATTCTTAAGGTATATTTTCAAAACTATATATAAATTCCACTTATGTGCCAATTGCCTTATCATATTCATAAAGTTTTGAGTTAGTTACAGGAGTAAATTGTTCTTTCCTCCACCTCATAACAGGTCGATGATGTATTTAAATTTGCAGGCTGTGGGATAACGGAAAGAGGCTTAAAAAGCAAATGTTTGAAACAAAGTTATCTGGTTGTATATCCTTTTGTTCTTGGTTCAATTTTATAAGCTGGTATAACAATTAGAATATCTATATTGGAAATTGATTGAAAGAATGGGGTAAAGTTAAAGTATAAATTTGAGTAGCAAAAACTTAAAATGTTTAATCCTTTAGATACGAAAAGCCTTGCATACATATGTATATGCAATCCCTTTTTTGTATTATGTGTGTGTATGTGTGCAAGTGTGTTGTATGTTTGCTTGTGCTGCTTTGTTAGTACATTTTTCATAATTTACATGTTGTTTGTTTGTTTGTCTGTTGACTTTTTTTTATGTACAACCAGAGACTTGACTAAAAGCTGCAGTCGTCTACGCCCTTCCCGCCTCCCTCCAACACTCAACATCCCGCCCTTTACTCTACACACGTGTACACAATTTTGTATGTGTCAGTGTGTGTGTGTATGTGCCTATATGTCTGTGTGCCTATTTTAAAACTGGTTCAATGTTCAGGCAGAAACTCCTCCACATGGCATTTTTTTTTATGTGAGATTTTTGTTGGGTATTTTCGTTCGTTATTTAAATTTCCTTGGCGCCCCATAAAAAATAAGCCTATTTATTTAATTGAAACGCCAAACAAAGATGCTGCCGCGGTATTCAACGGAAAGAGAGAGAAAGATGGAGAGAGTGAGAAAGAGCAAGGCATATGGAGGCAAGGCGGAGGAGCGGATGCCGAATGCTTCTTTTTTCACACGGTGGGTGATAATTTGCGCCACAGGCGAAACATCCGCCATTCATGTTTGCCTCTTTTTTTTCTTCCTGTCAATATTTGCCAGCAACAGCGGCAAATTCATTGTAAAAT
Organism: Drosophila emarginata; assembly: GCA_037075365.1. Lineage (NCBI taxonomy): Eukaryota > Metazoa > Arthropoda > Insecta > Diptera > Drosophilidae > Drosophila > Drosophila emarginata. The sequence goes on from JBAMCD010000283.1 coordinate 1,395,703, forward strand.
GCAAACAATTAAGCATTTTGTGCAAATAATTACAAACAATTTTTATAGCTCTTGATATTTGCTTTAGTGTTTTTTTTTTTTTTTTTTGTTGCAGTTTCATTAGTGCGTATAATTGGGCAGAGGCGATGCGGTGAGATGAAGAGAAAAACTGTGTGTGTGTGTGTGTGTGTGTGTTTATCCACAAGGCAAATTGCTCGACTGTCAAATACTTGCCAGAATTGAGCATACATTGTGTACTTTCTTGTATTCTTCCGTTGCTCAGAAGGTGGTTAAAATATTTAGTTTAATTTGATGAAATAATATATACAAAAGTTGCCTGTAGCTTGTGTCATCAATTTCATTTTATGCACGGTTTGTTATGTGTTGATGTATATTTATTTATACATTTTTTTCTCTATCCATGGACTACTACATAAATAACTTTTGATTGTCCAAATTAGTGCTAAAATTTGTCGTCTGTTGGCCACTCATTTAAATCTTTCTGGCAATTTCACAAAAAATTCATAAGATGTGGTCAAAAGTTGTTCAATTATACACTAAACATCGTATATATATAGATAAGCACATATATGTAGGAAAACTTTGAAAATGTCGTACACAAAAGTCCACTTATTTGAAAGTTATCACAAGATTGGGCAATAAATTGTATACATTTAAATTAATATGTCAATAATCTCTAAGAAACTCTAACTTTATCTCTAATTCAAAAAAAATTAGCTTTAAGGATTTTAATTAAGTTTATCATTATGTTTCTTTTATGAAAATCCGTGCTTTAGTCTGGCATATCCCATTCACCCTGTAATCGTTGGGAGAACAAAATGTGCTGCATAGCGACAGGCGCAACCATTCAGAATTAACTTTTCTGTGTTCGGGCCATAACTTTGCGGTTGTGACTTGGATGAAAACTTTGTTACAATGCTCCCTCCACTCTTGCTGCCGCTGTTGCCGCTTTTGCTGCTGATGTTGCTGCTGTTGCTGGTGCAATTCTAAGCAGCTTAGAAAGAAAAGTTTAGTTCAAGGATGCGAGTCCGAGAATGAGACAAGCAGGCAGGCAGGCAGACAGGGAGGCAAAAGGAGGTGCAAAGCGATGATGGCAGTGATGGTAGTTGGTGGCAAACAAACTGCTAATTTAATGCCCTTGAACGCAGAGTCGTAACTTTTGGACTTGCCTGCAAATTATTTGCGTGTTCGACCATGACAATGTCGGCCCGGGCACCCGCATTATTCTACGAAACCAAATTATAAATTACAAATACGATTTTCCCTCAATGGCTGCGTAAATTTGAAAATTGTTTTCCCATTGTCTATTATATGCTGTTTTTTTTTTTTTTTTTTTTTATTGCCTTGCCTAACAACGTGCGAAATCTCACACATTGTTCATGTCTCTCTCTCTCTCTATCGTTCTCTTTCTCTATATATGTGTGTGTGTGCGAGTCTTTCATGTTTCACAGTCATAAAAACCCAAAACTGAATGCTTTGGAGATTTGTAGCACGTCTAAAAATATACAAATAAAAATTCAACAAAAGTACACAAAAAAAAAAAAGAATATAACAAGAAAAAATATAAAAAGTAAAAGTAAACCAGAGAACTGAAATATATTTATATATATGTATAAACACTTTAATACCCTCACAAATACTATTCCCAAGCGTTATATTCCTCAAATTTCAATGATCCTTTCGCAAATGAAATAGCAAACTAAAATTGAAGACGGATTATTCTTCCGATAAGGGCGTTCTATATATTTTAATTACAGTAATTTAAATCGCTTTTCTATCTTCGACAAATATTTTCTAAAGTAATTATAGACTTTCTATTAAATATGCTTCGATATTTGAAATTGAATTTCATACAATTGTTTGCCTTCATCTCTTTAATGAATATATCCTCTTGTTAGGGTATAAAAAAGTATTCCTGCCAGCTGTTAGAACAGAGCAATTAAAACGTGAAAAAGCAAAACCAGAAAAAAAAAGTTATTAAAGTGACATTTTTACACAACTGTATGAATACCTTCTCATGTACATATATATGTATATGTGTATGTTCTGTGTGTATTTATGTGTAGGTAAAAAGGACCAGTAAAAAACAACAAGAAACAATGTCAAAGCAAAAACGCAAATCCAATTTTAAGCTGCGTCAAAGCCGCAGGCAAAAAACACAAACAATAACAACACTAAAAACAATGACTACTTAAGCCTGCAACAGGGGAAGGAGGCAGAGAGGGTGGTGTAGGAGATATACACAAAGACAGAAAGAGAGAGAAAGTCTCTGTTTTATGGGGAATGAGAGCAAGAGAGGGACATGCCCATGAAATGTTTGATATGCATGACAAAAAAACATGACAAAAACAACAAAATTTGAAATTGTGGCTTAAAATTAAACGTTTAAAATGCCAACAGAACGGATACAAAACTCTTTCAAACTATTTAACGAATTTTGAATACTCTTTATTCTAATACTACAAGGTGATGCGTTTCTTAAACAAATTTTCATGGCCTTTTGTGTGCAAAACAAAGCACAAAGCAGAAAACAACTTTAAAAAATAAAAATGATAAATGATAAAAAAAGCAAATAAACTTAAAAAAAATAAAATGACAAAACATGAAAAAAGAACATAAATTCTGTGAAATAGTTTAAAATCTAAAAATGGCTAAAAATAAATCAATTATTTTCTATGTGTCGCATAGAAAATAGTATTTCTTAGATTAGGTTATACCACTATAAAAAATATTAAAACAAATGTGAGATAATAAAGAAGAAAACACCAAGGAATTTAAATCTTGGAGATTTACTTTTAGCTTTATAAAACTAAACTTATATACTGGTAACAATCAAATACAAAAACTTTACATAGTGAAATAAGTGAAAAAATACAAAAAAATGTCAACTAGTCAAAAATTCTGGTCTCATCAGGTATTTGGCATCTTTGAACACATAGTTATCATACCCGAAATGCTCGTTGGTTGTTTAGCTGTTGTTAGCCGCAAGGAAACTGCCAAACAACGTGGTCATATAATAGGCAAAAAGCCCAGGTAATTACCTGACCCATGGACCAAGACCGCAGACAAACTATAGATATAGATAAAGAGAGACAGAGAGAGAAGACATAACAAAAAAAAAAAAAAAACAAGAAAAGTCGACGACTTATCCTGTGGCGTATTTGTCAACACGGCAAACAACAAATACAATGAAGGCCACAAACTACGCGCACATTTTCAGCAGTTAGTTACTGGAATTGCTGTTGGTTGTTGTTGTTGCCGCTGCTGTTGATTCTGCGGTTATGCAAAAAGTCAACCGTTGCGAATGGAGAGGAGCCAAGGAGGTAGCAAAGGAATGAAGAGTGTGGTGAGGTAAGGTGAAACATGCTGCGACATTGCCGTTTGGGGAACGCTTTTGACGCTTTCCGCTAATTTTCCGGTTTGCCTGTCACACCTGTCTGCCAGGCAAAGGAAAAAAAGAAGGAGTCTTTTTTTTCTTTATTTCCTTCTTTTTTATCGTCGCCGCTGCCGCCGCAACAACAGAGCCGCCCTTTGCCACGCCTTTTTGTTGCTTTCTGAGCTGCCTTGCTACCTTTGTCCTTAATCCCAGCGCTTTCATTGCGCATAAATTACGCGCCTAACAGACACGCCCCTACACCTACACACACACACACACACACACACACACACACAAACACACTCATTTCTCACCTTCTTCTCGTCGAACTTCGCCCTCATTCACATCTCCTCGCGCTCAGCTTACGTTTTTAGACAAATTAAAAAACTCTTATCGGGCAAAAGTTTTTTTTACTGCGGCTTTCTCTCTTGATATGGTATGGTATATATGTATATATATATAAATATATATATAGGACTTTAAAATGCTTTTTGAGCGCACAATTTGTTTTTCTCTCGCCACAATAAAAAAAAAAAAAAGGAAAAAAAAAATGCAAAAAAGACGCACAGAGAGAAAGAAAGAAGAAAGGTTAAACGCTTCGTATGCGTAATATTATGTGGAAATTATTGCTCATACGCTCAGGTGTCCCAATCTTTTTGCTTTCGCTTTCTCTTTCTGTCTCTTTGTCAGAGGAAAGCAATTTGAGATTGCGGCTTTTGAGCAGGCCAAAAGTCATTTGGAATTTCACTTTAAAGTGGAGAATGCAAGCACCGGTAACCAGTTAAAAGTTACTTTAAATATTTACAGCTGTTTAAGTTCTTAAGTTTAACTTAAAAACCCGGCAGGAATATATTCAATTATTGAATATTCATTCTTCTTATATCTCCTTTTTTCTGCATAATCAAAATATTTAACAATTCTTAAATGAAATGAATTGCCTAATGCCATTTATCTAACCAATCCAAATATGCAACAATTACTTCTGTCAGTGACTTTATTTTCATGAGGTTTATTTTATTCAAACACAAATTAGCCAACAGAAACATAAAATTCATAACTTCGTAAATTCATAAAACCCATACTATATAAAAGATGTCCACGCAAAGATTATCCTGGCTTAGTTTTGGTTTTTGGTCAAAAATTTCTAAACATTTACAATTTGAAGGCATTTTGTCACTCTATTAAGCATTCAAAGAGACAAATGATTCAAACGAATGTAAGTTCCTATGGGAAAATGTTTTACCTCATTCAATTTGAAATTTACTTAATAATTGTCCCAGAGTTGGTACCAAAAATTTCAAATTTCATTTCTAGCAACACACCATAACGGTTGGAGGGGTTGCGGTTGGCTGGTGTACATTTGGCTGAGGATTTTTCACCTGCTGTGTCTCCTGTCTATTTTACTAAGCTGGACTGCGGTCAGACTTCATTCCAAGCGTGCTCAATCCCTCCATTCCACCTAGCTGCTGTTCCAGCAAACTAGCAGCTGGCTTTTGTGGTAACCCATTTTGCAGGTGCCGCTGATGCTGTTGCTGCTGCTGTCCATGTTGCAGTTGAACTGTGGCAAACAGTTGATTGAATTTGCGTAAATGCATTTGCATTTTATTACATAAATCAGACTTGATTTGTGTTAGTAAGTTGAAGGGAGACTAAAGAGCAGGCAAGCATATAAAATAATGAGAAAATTTAAGTGTTTAACATTAATCATTATATTGCAAATTGTTTGTAATTAACCCGAGACACACTGGAGTCAATTATGTTAAATGAACCTAAACAAAAGGACCAAGATGAAAACGAAGCCTTTTGGCTGGTGACCAAGGTAACAATCAGGCCAGGTGGTCATGCCTGTTGCTCAAACAAAGTGAAACTCGATGAGTGTTTGAGGTGGTAAATGCCAAAGACTGGATTTTTGCTGTTCCTTCTGCTAGTCGTTATACTGGTGCTGCTATTGCTGCTGCTGTTGCTGTTGCTGCTCCTGTCTTTGGTCACCCGAGACATTTAAGAGACGTGCTGGCGCCAGGAAGGATGTCTTAACTCCTGCTCCATACCCCTGGCTCCTGACTGTGTGGCTCAAGCCATTCAGTTGTGGCCATGGTGAAGTGCTTCAGCAAGTCAGCAGCGTGTAAACATTTGCTGCTGCCATTGCTGTTGTTGCTGCTGTCAAGTTCTGTTTCGTGTACATTCAAGTGTAAAATATTGAATTATGATGGCAGCTGTTTCTCAATAAACCCAACACACACACACACACTCCCACACAGATATATATATACATGCATACAAAAAAAAAAAAAAAAGGGAAAGGGAAAGGGAAAAAGGGCAAGCATTAAATCTTTGCCGCTGACAGCAACTTGAACTCATTGTTGTCATGCATGAGTGTTGAAAAAGAAAGTGGGAAGCGAATATTCCCATAAAAGTGGTAAAATCAGGTCAAATCTCTTACTCTCTCTCTCTCTCTGTCTCTCTCTTTCTGTTTCTGTCTCTGTTAGCATCTGTTTGTATATTTATATATGTATGTAAACGGGATCCAGATCCATGACAGCTAATGCAATTTGCAATGTTTCGTCAATTGGAGGCAGCAACAGCAGCACCAACTGCAGCAACTGCCGAATTGAATTATAAGCTGACAACGCGACGTATGTGTAATCCATGCCAAAACTACAAATTGAGCTCCAGCAGCAGTAGCACCTAAATGTGAGACGCGCAAAGTGAATGCGGAAAGCGGAAAGCGAGTAAAACGTGACAGCCTCCCATCCATAGTTGGCGGTTGTAAGTTGCTATCCAGTAGTTGTCGATAGTTGGTAGTTGGATGTTGAATGTTGGTTGTTGTTGGTAGTCAGTTCAGTTCAGTAGGATCTACATTTTGGGCTTTGAGTTTGTGTTTGCCCAAATTGTGGAAACTAGGTTGAGTGGGCGGCAAAGTGATTGCGATTGTCATCAGTCAACGCTCTAAAAGCAATTGTCTACATTGTTTGGCTTGTTTGGCCAAGATGCATACAAACACACACACACACATAACAGCGACACATACAAACAAACAAATACAACCACACATACAGTGAGACGGCGAATGCGGCCATTGTCTTGACTAGTAAGTCCACGCCTTTGTTTGCATGTTTATTGGGTCAGAGTTTATTTTTCTTTTTATATTTGGTTTTCTCTTCTTTTTTTTTCCTTATGGTTTTTGTTTTTTTGTGGTTCACTTCATGCTTTAAATGGGTTACTCAATATGTTTTTCTAAAGATGAAGAAACTGCCATGGGAAATTTTCCTGTTGTTTGTTTTCTGAAGTTTAATATAAATACAAATTTATGGTATTAAATAACAAGATTTGACGGTATCAAATATTATTATTCTTTATCCTTTACTATATAATAAAGACAGTGGAGGTAAGACTTTTTTCTATCAAATTGTTTCATTTATTTTTTGTCATTTTTATTTTTGCTTAAGAATCATTTAAAATGAATGGATGTTTTAGTCATTGCCACACTTTGCATGCCCTTCCATTTTACAAATTTGTTCACTATATTCAATCGTTTTAGCCATAGAAGAACCCTTGTTACAAGTCAGTCAATTTGCATAACAATCATTTAAAGATTCATTTACCTTTTTTCCTAAGTGCTGCTTTTTTAATCAATTCCAAAGACGAAAACAATTTCTGATTGATTTTGTTTCCTTTCTGCAAAATATTACTCTTTTATTTTTTTTACCTTTGACTATATTCTGAATCTCAATCTATCTTTTTAAAATTTATGGCAACTGATTAATAAATAAAAATAATATGACACTTTTTATATTATTAGTGGTTTAATTGATTTTTTTAGTAAACAAATTATAATTTCATTGTTTAATTTAAGAATTTATTTAACCACCCTCCATGGTTTTCATATTGATATTGTTGGCATGTCTATGTCATTTAAAGCTCAGCCTAATTTAACGATTTGACTGCCACAATACAGCAGCAGCACTTAAGCCTAATTAAAATGTTGCCCTCTAATTAATTAAACAATTAGGCACCAACGGCAACGGACAAAATAAAACAGAAAAATATCATCCAGCCTGACTGCTGCGTGTGTCATTATCAAACAAATTTCATTCATTTCCCCTACTACTTAATTTTTCTTTTTGTTTTTTTTTCGACACTTTTTGGCCTCTTTTTTTTTAGCTCGATTTATGTTCCGGTCAACTGAAGATACTGAAGCCAACTGAGAACTAACTGTCTTTTTTTGGCCAAGGTTCTTCATCACTTGACTCAAACACATGCCAATGGAGCAAAGAGGACAAACAACTGCCAACTAAGCGCATTAGAACAAATTTATAGGCACGAACACCAAAAATAAAAAAGAAACCAAACCAAAAAAAAAAAACAACGCTGAAAAAAAAAAACAGAAAAAAAAAAGAAATCGACGGAAAAATTTTATCACAAAATTGACTTGCAAACATGCAGGCTACAAAGCCACGCCCACACAGTAGGTGGGCAGTGACAGAAGCAATTCGGTTCGTTTTTTATATATTTTCCTCTTGCTAAACGAACACACTTGGCTATAGTATAGGAAATACCACGCCTCCTACTATATATATAGATAAATGATTAAAATTACTTCAAATTTTTATTTTCCTTATAATATACTACAGTTAAATATTATTTTTGAAAATTAAATTTTGAATGCTAAATTCAAATTTAGAGCATTTGTCTGACTTAAATTGTGCTACAGTTATACCATCTAAAAGAGTATCAAAAGTTTGGTGTGGCAAATGTGTGTTGGATGCGCGTCCTTTTGGTTTATATTCACTTTCATTGCCAAAAAAACAACGTTCGGACTATTTTGATGCATAATTTAGGGCGTAACCGAAATGAGGGAAAGTGGCTGGGAGAAAGTGACGATGAGAGAGTGAAATTTAAATGTAAATTTTTATTTATTTTTTGTTTGTAAAGTTAAAGTCGAAATCTCAATGTCAAATATTTTTTTTTATTTTTTATTGAGTTTTTTTCTTCATTTTTTGCTGAGTTTATTTGACAGCTGCTGATGATGCTGCTCCAACTTCTACTACTATCGGCTGTGGGCGTGTCAAAAATAGCTGACCCTCATTAGATTGTTCAGCAAACACAAATGTTGAATGTTGTATAAAGCTAATCATATAAGACATCAACAAGGAAACAAAAAAAAGAAAAAAGGGCAACAAGATGTCCTATTGGACTATTGACTAGTTAACCAGTGACCAGAACAGAACAAGCCGTTTGACCATTTTCATGTCATCCATTGGCTTTATGTGAGATTTATATATAAAAAACATACCAAAAACACATACACACAGACATAGGCACTGAAAGTTATACAGTCGTGGAAATTGAAATAAGGGGAAAGTCAACGTTCGTCAAGTTTCCCCTATATCAGTAGGGGTAAATAATATTTCGTGTCGGGTATGGTGAAGTTGAGTTACAATTTGTTGCAAACGAATCTTAATTTATGCAAGTTATTACAAATTCACACGAAAAAGCAACATTAGGAGGCATATAGTACTATGGTCAGGGGATCCGGGAAGGAAGCGAAGGGGGTACATTGATGTTCTTGCTCATAAAGGAAACGTTGCCTTAATTTTTATACTCTAGGCATTTTAATCAAATTTTTGTAACACATAGAAGAAATTATTAGTTACCTATATACAATATGGATATATATATATATATATATATATATATTAAGCCATTCATGATCAGTAGCGTATAGAAGCGATCTTCAAATTAGTTTATATAATAAACTAATTGTATAGAGGGCATAGAGAGTGCGGTTAAGAAGCACTTAGTCGGTTTTTGCCGGTTTTTTCCATTCCGTTTTTAACATTTTAATGCTGTGGTTTACTTTATGATGCGCAACGGAAGGAAAAAATAAAATTAAAATGAGAAAGAAAAACAAAACATAAAATGATTAACACAGGGCGCCACTGAGAGAGCTACCGAAGAACACAATACAATGATGCAGTTAATGAAAGAATTAACCAGGGCTGGATTAAATTAAAGATAATTGCTTAATAGTTTATGAGTGTTGCAAGTTGGCTTGAAGATCGGTCAAAGGATTCTTTGAATATATGTTGCTCGAGGTGTTTTGGTTGCATATTGTACATATTAATCTAAATTCAGCTACATAGTCGTAAGATGGATTAGACTTTATTTTTAAATAATTTCATATTTCACAACATTTATGTTTTATAAATCATTTATTAGATAGTATGTATGAAATATGTACATACATGCAAATCTTAGTTATTAACCGTTGTCAACATTATTCCCCTTTTTCCCTTTATTTAGTTGTAATTCCCAACTAGTTAAAGCGTTAAAGGAATGTCATTCCTATCATTAATTTCATATTTATATTTCATCATAAGCAGTTGACACAAAATGTTGATCAAGATATAATGAAAATTTCGATTAAAATTTAATTTGGATTTTACATAGCAAAACTTGTAAAGTTTTCTAATAAAGTTCTTTTGTTGATCATTATAAACATAAAGAAGATATAATCTTTTGATTTAATTGACTTTTCCACTTAACTTCAATTCAGTTTATTAAAACTTGAGTATTTATATTTGCCTTGAAATTGTAATTCAAGTCGCTGTCTTTGAGTTTCATAACAAATTAGAGCTTCTGCCGCCGCCTCTATGGTCGATTTCGTGCGAGTGGCAAAACCCATTAAACTTTGATGTGTGCTTAACATTTAAAGCGCCAATCAAAGGCAGCGAGTGCAAACAATTAAAAGCTGCTTCTTCATTGGCTTTTAATTGCACCAGGACACGCCATGGCTTAAGAATGGCGGGAGAGGGATGATGGGTAGATTGAGGGGTCCCCCTTTTTACCCCATGGTTGGAAAGGACGCGTGCCGCATGCGGCATGCAACATGCAATTGAAACGGGAGTTTCATTTTAAGCGTGGGATACTCGACACTCATTCACTTCTTTTCCTCTACCTTTCTTTGTCCCCTTTAACTGCAAACTGCATTTGACTCAATCAAGCAGTCAATCAATCAAACAAATTGCACAACTTGCTTAACTATGCATATTGAATGCTGTCGCAAAATGTCTGTCCGTCTGTCCTTTCGTCTGTTCGTAAGTTTGTCCGTTGCTTCTACCATTTCTGAACTGTTCTGAGGTTTATATAAAGCAGAGTGCATAATTTATGATATTGACTGACTGGGTATTGATATTTTTGCATACAAGAAGATATATAGTCTGCATACATATATGGTGAAGAAGAAAAAAATAATATAAGAGAAAGAAAAGGAACAAACGAACAAACAGGAAGAGCCCGCAATTTCATTTCTTCTTGGCATGTTCTAAGTTGCTTTGCTTTGCTTTTGGTTCGTGGTGAGGTTGGAGTTCAGGTTCTGGGTAAACCTTGTCCTGGTGAGGGAAGAAAACCAATTAAATTTTAACACAGACATTGATGAAACTAACCGCAGGCCGACAGCCTTTTGTCTACTGATGCGAACAGAATAGACAGAGACAGAGTGAATAAGTGAGTGAGAAAGAGAGAGAAAAAATGTAGATTGGGGCCCAAAAGGAAGTAAACTAAATGCCAAGAGGGTTATGGAAATTTTTGCAAAAAAAAAAGAAAAGAAAAACCAAGAAGAATTTTCTAACGCCTCTTAATGCTAGAATTGAGATGCGGTTAAAAAGAAAAAGAAAAGAAAAATATTTATCACATGGCATAATAGCTTAACATGGAGGCTTTTCATGATTTCATTGAATGCTTGCGAGCAATCGAAAGAAAGCAGATACCAATTCAAAAGGAAAACAACCTAAATGTGCAGCATAGTTCCAAAGTTGGTTTAAACGATATTACCTACAGCTGAATACCTTTGCTCTCAGTGAAAAAAAATATGTCATGAATTTTCCTTCCATATTCAAGAGCAGAAGAGAGAGTGAGAGAAAGAGAGAAATGGAGAGAGAGAGAGAGAGAGAGAGTTCACTTGTTTAGTATGTAGTTATTACATTTCATAACTATTGTAACAAAATTGTATAAACAACAAATGGAAATCTTTTGTCCTACCATTTAATCATTTGTCTCTTTCTTTTAGATTTCGAGAAAAGACGACGACATTCATTTGTTTTTCCACTTCACACAAATCGGCAAATAAAAAAAAACTGCCGCCTGGCGATATGTCATTAGTAAACTTTCATCATATGTTATCATCAAATTCAACTTGACAAGTTTTTCTTTGGTTTTCACCAAATAGAAAACAACCAAAAACGAACAAGAAGAACCAAAAGACGAAATTTGCACAATTAGCTTTTATGCGGCAGTATTGTGACGATTAAATGAGCTGCAAACTGTGTCAAGTGTATGTATATATACATATATATATATATATATATATATATATATATATATACATATATATATATGTCTATATATATATACATTCATATACGTGTATATATGATGGGCAGGCAGTTGAATGGAAGATGGCTCAATAACAAATTGATGTATTAATCAATCAGAGGACACACACACAGCAGCAGACAAAAGGGAAAGGCGGAACCCGGGCGCTACAACAGACAGCAACAATTTTTCAAAATAGGCAACCGCGACTAACGAGTCTGCACGCAAGTGAAGGCTCGGGCATTGTTAGATACAGGGTGGGACCTGGAATGGCCAGGGGTAACAACAGATATGGGTGGCGGGGGTCTATACGAAGGGTGCCATGTATGCCATGTGTAATGTATAACGCCTACGATGAGTCTCTTTTATGATGTAGCATAAAAACAGGCGCTCAAGATGAAAAGCTATCATCAGCATTGGCCCGCTAACAAGAAGACAGTAACAGAAAACGGCAACACACAAAAAAAAAAAAAAAAAAACATTCCTTAAATTAAACTCCTACACCGAATTTAAGATGCTCTGTATCACTTAAAGAGGTGTTTAGCGCTTCAAGTGACATCATTTCAATAACCATTTGATTCTTTTCTATATATTCAAAGTCTAATAATACATATTTAATATATATCTAGGCCATTAAAATGACAATTTCCGAATTTATTTAACCTGGAGTTAGTAATCAATATATAACTAGATTATAAGTTTATTCTCTTTCGTATTACTGAGACTACAACAACTTGTAATTCTCAACTGGTTTAAACATCAATGGAAAACAAAGAGAAAGGCCGAAAAGTTTTCCAAGTCACCCTTTGTAGCTAACTCTACTTCAAAAATTCCTTTGCAATAGTCTCTGAACTCGACCTCATCATATGCACAAATGAATGAATCTTAAACCGTTAAACTAAACGTAATAAACGTGTAAAATAGATCAGCAAAATGAATTATGTTTATATATTAACCCAGTAAACCCAATTTTCAAAAGATTTAGATATTAGATAGGGTATAACAAATACAAATGACCATGGTGGTCAGATTGCCTTAGCTTCTCTGCGTATGTTTTGACGCTCGCATTAAATTTTATGACATTTTGAGGCGCACTAAAGTTTAACAAGTTCCTTTCGTCGCATTAAAAAGCCTCAACAGCAAACGCTCGTTTTTTTTTTCTTCTCCCCGTGAATCGAAATTAAAGTCATTCAAGTTGGAATTGTTTATATGTACGCACCACATACAGATGCACACATAAATATATGTATGTGTATGTGTATGTGTATTGTATATGGCCAGCGGCATAGGCTGAAGCTCTATCGCGTTTCCTGTCTCCTCTATCCTCTCTCCCTAACCCTGTGGCGGCCTATACGTGTTAATAACGCAACGTGCAGGACGTGCAAAGCATTTTGAATTTGTCGCGTCTCACTTCAGGGCTATAAGCAGCAAGCAGCAATAACAACACCAGTCTGAGCGACAATACATAGAAGAGGATGAGTCTGCGGCCAGCAAATAGCATTTAAGGTATTTTTATGTGAGATTTTATTAAAAAAAAAATTAGCATATTTTATGGCATTTTGGATATGCCATAGATAGCCTCCTCAACACATTTAGCCTTTTAGCCAAAATTCTTAGCAAATAGGCAATGGATTTTAGTGATGGATCAACTGGCAGCTTGCGAACGCCAAATGAGATTCTTAATGTGCAGATTCCAAATGTGTGTGAAATATGTGCAAATTCTGTGAATCTGTAAGATTGATTACCCACCTACAGTAAAAAAAAAAAAAAAAACAAAGAAAAGAAAAGGAAAGCTCAGATAATCTTATTCCCATTGATTCAAAAACCCATAAAGAAAATAAGGGTTCTTTCACAATGTGGTAAACGGAATAGCAATAAAAATAAATGCACATTAAACTAAAGGTCCAGGTTATCATCGAACAATGTTTCGTCACTGATCAAAGATCATCTCTGAGAGATATACAAATTATACATACTTACGTATATAGAAAACCGATCACTAAATAAACTTCGAAGACAAGAAATTTATTTAATGCAATTCTTAACCAAATTTCAAGCAGAAATTTAAAAGAGGAGAAATATTTGGTAAATTCTTTCAGTCTTTCTGACAAAAAATAAACTTATTTGAGTTTCTCTTATTGCACAGTGATTTTGCATGTAGTCCTGCTGGATATTTGGATCACTTGAAAATATTAAGGGGTAAGAGAGATGAATGTGATTTAGTGGGGGATTTTATGTGCTGTAGCTGTAAATCTTTGTTAACCCTGAGTAAAGCTTTTAGTTAAAATCTAAAAATCCAGTTGTATTCGTAACTAACCAATTGTGTTTGGCTCCTCTGCTCTCTCTATCCCTTGCTTTTTGTACGATTTCTGTTTCACTTGGCTTGTCCCATCTATCAGCATATCGAGAGGGGTGCATTTAATATTTAATTTCACGTAGCTGTGAGCTGCTTTTATTACCTTTGCACCGTTGACACGGTTAAATCCCCCGCCATAGTCACTGACAATGGACCAGCAATAAGAGGTAACACAGAGGAGTCGACGTCGACGCCAACGTCAACGCCAACGACGACAACGATGACGGCTACAACTGGCATTGGGATATGGTCCTCCGCCAATGTTGCAGTAGCAATTGTGGCTACATTTACACAGGACCCAGAGCAGGGTCAGAGAATACAACGTAAAAGAACAGAACGGAATGGTATAAACTGTGTAACGCAGGGCTTGACAATCTGAAAGGGGAATGAAGAGGGAAGCAGAAAGCAGGAGGTGCACGTATAGGTGAATATGGAGGTAAAGGAGGTGATAGCAGCAGCGGTGGATTGCTCTCCGTTTGCAATTTCACATTTTTATTGTCAAGTGGTTTCAAAATGCATTACGAAAACTTTTTCACTTTTGCTTCTCTGCATGTTTGTCCACTTTGTGAGAGAAAGAGAGAGTATGTAAGGTATGGGGATTTGGTACGGCTTTAAGAGAGTAAATCGAAAACTTTAAGTTCATCAATCAAGGAGCAGAGACTGTGTCAAGGGAGGCGGGCAGTGAGACGTGTATGTTGTCGATTGGGTTGCTCTTGTCTTGGGTTCGTCTTAGAGTTCGGTGACCAGAGTCCAAGGCTGCTCAATCACTGACAACTTTTGCTGATTTTATGCTTAAAATTCTATTCCATCATTTATGTTAAATTTGATTAGAGAAAGAGCTCCCCAAAAATAATGTAAGTAACCCAACAAAAACCACCGGTCTCATCAATATTTGTGCGGATTGTATATACAATACTATATATACAATATATTATACTTCCTGGAATAGGCCATCACCATCTATCTATCCCTCTCTTCCTTCCTTCAGTCACTAGGCCTCATCACTCTAACCGGCCTATAGTGCAAGCGAGAGAGAGAGAGAGAGAGAGGGAAGGGAAAGTGTGTAATAAATTCGCTTATGGCTAACGCTGGCAGATTAAATGGCAGCTGATTTATTTCAAGAAAACGAACGCTTTTCGCTAAGCTCAAACAATTTTGTCAAATTGACCAAACTTAAGCTTATTTATTATGTTTGCGGCTTACACATTACACATTAAGACCTGGGTCCCCCGTCGCCAAATTGGCCCCCTCTCCTTTCAGCTCCTCCCCACCCTTGCCAGCAACAAAAAATACACAACAAAATTTGAATTTATGGCTCCTTTTCGTCGCTTTGCCTTCGTTTCCGTTTTCAAGATCTTGCTGAACATGATAATATACCATATCTGACTCTGTCTGTCTGTCTGTCGGACTTAATGACTGAATCTGGCCAACTAACTCTGACCAAAGCAGAGTCGCATTTAAAGTTATCGCCATGAAAAATTATCAGACATGGTTGGCCATAATCAAAAAGCATAACTTTGGCTACTTACTGGAAAACTATTTATCCACTGACAAATGATGCTGCTTCAAAAGTTTTTCTTGCGTGCCGCAAAAGGCAAAACAGTTTGTGCAACTTTCCAAATGATGGGCAGCAGCGTCAAAACCAAAAAAAAAAAAAAAGAAACAAACTCAGGAGCGGTTCAGTTAAGGCAAAGTAGCCCCTCTAAGTAGTCCCCAGCAAAACAAAAATAAGATAGTCATAAAAAACAGGAACTTTTAACGAATTCAATTTATTTATATAATATATAAATTAAAATTATAAATTTTCTCATATACATATACACTTTTATACTGTTCTATATTCAATATAAGGAAAACCATTTCCTCGAGCTCTCCATATTTATAGTAAAGTAAAGTTTTTGAACCTAAATATTTATTTATACTATGGCATTATGCCGCAATTGCAAATTATTTCTTAGTTTTTTCTTCAGTGTTTAAAAATAAACGACAGTAATCAGATCTAACCAGATAAACATAAAACACTCCTTCTCAGATATGTAAAGATAAGCACTTTTATATAATTATTTCCACATTTTTTAATGACAAGTTTAATAGGGAAATTCATATTAAATTTCGAAACAATGCAGCTTTACCTAATAATATAATATGGAATTTTTAAATGAAGCTAAAATTTGTTCATTTGCAATGCACAACTGCGTTTTATATTTGAGTTTCGGTTATTATAGTTAACTAATATTTATTTCTTTACATTAGTTTCGGCAACCATTTTGACCATCAGTTGCCGAGGTGCCCCTGAATCCGCTTCTGTGCTGAGACCCATTCATGGCATGCTCTGTGGAGTCCTCTCTGCACTATGATAACTATCTTGCAACCAGCAGGACTTTTTTCACTATTTTTCTTTTTCCCTGGGTTTGGTTTGCATTTTTCTTTTTTTGCCCTGCTATTCCTCCATTTGTTTTTTTTTTGTTTTTCTTGTTTTTTCTTTTTCTTTCTTTTTTTTGTGCTTCCTCTTCAACTGAGTTTCAACTTTCGCTGCAATTACGCGTGGTGCAAGACAAAATCACTCAAACAAAATGGCGCGCGTGCGTTTCATTGAAATCATCATCATGGACATGGTCAGAGTGAAAGAGTGACAGAGCGAGAGAGTGCTAGAGTGCCAGTGTGGGCGTTAAGTGCAAGTGAGATGGAGAGACTGAATGAGAGAGAGGGAGTGGGAGAATGAACGAAAGGCAGTCAGCCTGACAGGATGAAAGTAAAGAAAAATATGTACGAGTATTTTCCGCAAACTGATTTAATTTTTTATGGCCGCTGCTTGTGAATTTTATATTTGTGTTCAGCTTGTAAAGTAAACTTTTGCTTTTTCTCTTTCCCATCCCCTCTCTTGCCGTTTCTCTTTATCTGTGGGAGGCCCCCCCCCCCCCCCCTTTTGTTTTTTGCTCTTTTTTTTGTGTTTTTGTGTGTTGATTTTGTTGTTTTTATGACCGCAGCTGCAGTCGAGCTGAACTGGAGAAATGTCTGTATATTTGTCTGTGAACTGCAAATATTTTTATTGCCTGTCCGTACACATACATACACACACACACACACACAGAATGAGCATGAAAGAGATATAAAGAGGCACACTTACATACGTACTATTAATTTTTTTTTTCTTACAGTGTACATCTGGCGACAATTGAAACATTTTTTATGCTCTTTTATGGTTTGTTTGTGCAACATCGCAAAGCAAATCAAAAGGCAACAGCAGCAGCAGGCAGGAAGCAGGAAGCGGCCGATGGCAAGAAGCATTCAACACTTAAGTGAAAATAAACAAAGCAGCAAGTTGCAAAAACAAAGCGAAAAGAAAATGTCGATTGGTCAACTTCCGGTTTTCTTTTTTCTTGTTTTTTTTTTCTTTTGTTTTTTTCTTTGACCATTTTGAATATCTTAAAACCGCACAAATGTCACAACAGAGAAAATGAAATCTGTCTGGCTTATTTCCACAATCGATTCTGCGGTTAAGTGAAAGCAAATACTTGCCAATGAGGCAAAAAGAAAACTAGAGGAAAACAAAGAGGAGAAGAAGCATTTGGGGCAACAATTTAAATAGGCGGTTCCCTTTTTGATCCTTTTTTTGTGCTCGTGCAAGTATTTAGAAACTTTTCGTTTCGCCCAGTCGAGTGTAAGAATATGCAGCTTAACAGCTGACATCTGCCGCCACGCCACGCCTACAATGTCCTTTTGCTACTAGCGCTATGATGCTATACATAGATGGTGATGCTGATGCTGATGCCTGCCTGCCTGTGGTTGTCAATGCACCAGAGCTGTAAAAAGTTTCACAAAATGCATTTTGACTTGAGAAGTTTTTTTGGCCTGCAGCAGCATGTGGCACAAGTCAGGCAACAGTCAGAAGCAGGCACCAGGCAGTAGCAACCAGTCAGCGAGTCGAGCGGAAAAGTTAATTCACCTGTGAGACTTGACAAACTTTTCATCTTCTCCGTCTGCTTTTGCCAGTTGCCCCCACACATTCGTTCAGTCACTCATTCGTTCAACCACTCACTTACTCACAACACCCACACAACACATTTTGATGTTTCGCAAGCAAAATCAGCAAAGCGTTTAAAAACTGCAATAAAAGACATTTATATACTTGTTACAATGTCCGTCCTTCACCTCACAGAGATCTAGCAATGTCAGCAGCACAAGAACACTGGTATCAGGCCCAAGAGGAATCATAAAAAACTATCAGGAAAAGTGAAAAAAGCAGCAACAGCAACAATAACAACAAGAACAATTGCAACCAAAAATAATGAAAATGTTGTAAACAACATTGCAATTGTTAAGGGCTTTTGCAGAAGTAAAATGTGTTAAACTTTCTGCTTAAAAAAAAAAAAAAAATTTGGCAAAACTTGGCAAAATGAATATATTTAACTGGAAAGAAAATCCACAGACTTGGAAACTTATATATTCTGATTCCCAATCTGCACTCAAAACTTATCATTTGGAACACACTCTTAAAAGTAGCAAAAAAATTTTGTTGATTTTCTTTTTTAAATTTTTACCTAGTTTGCATATGAACGAATATTCTGTTTATTCTCTGTCAGGAAACATTTTTTTGGCTAAATCTCATCATTACGGCATTAGACTTTAAACCTCAAAATGTCTTACTCAAAACTAAAGATTCTGTCAAAGGCTATTAAGAAATAATTACGAGCCATGGAAAAACATTTAAGTGAATTTTTATAACGTTTTCCAATATTGTTACTTAAAACAAATAATGACCAATTTGATTTAATTAGATCCTGAAAGTTATCTTTATACAAATTAATAAATAAATTTACATAGTTATATTTGAATATTTTAAAGGAATAAAAATATATATATGTTTTTTGTTATACTTTTTAACTTTTCTTTTCTTATATATGTACCTTTTGATACCCAAGATAAAACAAGAAATATGTATTTATCATTGAATCTTTAAGGGAATGTGCATTAAAAGTTACTTAAAGTAAAAGTAAAACTTTAAAGTTACTTAAAAGTTGTTAACTTATTCAAACTATGTTTATGCTGCTGCTGATGTAAAGGTTTATACTGCATTTAACAATGTTTTCTCTCTCGTTCTTACACTGATTCCTAAATCACAACATTTACAATATTGAGAGAAAAAAAATGGAAAACTTGAAAAAGATTACTAGATGAATAACTTTGAGCTTCTTGTATGGGGTAAAAGGTACATAATTGTTAATGCGGTAAATGAACTTGGAAAACTTAGAAAACCTCAAAATTCCATTGCTTTTATGGTTTACTTTTTTATATATAAATTTTTTTCTCACACTCTCGCTGTTTGTTTCTCTCTTTCTCTCTCTCTTGTACTTTCATTCACTTAATCTTGATGCCTTCTCTGTGTTTTTGGCTTCTTTCCTTTGGCTAATTTGCAGTTTTTGCGGTTTTCGGCTCTCAGCTGGTGGCACGTAATCGAAACCTGCCTCATGGCCTGGTCTGGTTTGGTCTGTTCTGCCTGCGAGTCGCATCAATCAATCACTGGACTAACTTAGCAGTTGCCAGAGGGAGAGAGAGTAAAAGAGATAGAGAGAGAGAGGAGCTAGGAAGAGGATCTCAAACATGCCCCATAAGTATGCTAAACAGAAGTTGTAGGCGGAGGGGCGCACAAGAAAACTCGACTCGACCCGACCTGATCCGACCTTAACCGACCCTTGGCCGTGTTTGGCATGATAAATAGATGCGACTTTAAATGCTACTTACTAACATTTAAATTTGTTCCTTTTACTGGTTTTCATCATTTTTTTTTTGCCATCTATAAATAAATGCATACACATGTATATAGAATGACGATAGTCGAATATAGGACACGTGTGCGTCTATGTAATTTATATTTGATTGTGGCATTTCCTTCTCAGCCTGACTATGTCTGACTGACTGACTGAGTGACTGACTGAGTGACTGACTAACTGACTGACTCGCTCCCTGCGTTCAGCGTGTCAATAGTCATAAACAAATTCAAAGGACATGCGTGTGTGAGCAGCAGCAGCAACGCCACCAGCAAGGACTTGTCCTGCCATGTCTGCTATTTTTACGCGTGTTGACATTCAATTTGCCAATTTGGCAAAAAGTTTTGCCAGCTTCTTGCCTTTGCCTTTGCTATTGCCCTCCTTCTTTCTCTGCTACGCTTGCTTGAGCCTTTTTGGACTTTGGCAAACGAATTTTATGAATTAGATTCTGATTTGTCGAATTTCCATTGAATGTTGTGTTAATTTCCTATGCCAGTGTGGGAGTATTGGGTGAATTTTATTCGTACTTTCCGTATTCCTCCAACCAGCTTCGTGTTTATGTCTCTTTGATTAGTTAAATCAATTTTATGATTATGATTATGTGCATTTTTAGCGATAACAAGCCATGACATTCATTCATTCATTCATTCACACACCTTTCGAAACGGCAGGCGAAAAATACTTTTGATAAAAACTTTTTATATTCAACTCAACATGGAAATAGAAAAAACACTGAGCGAGTAGCATGGCAACTTTTCACATGAATTTCAAATATGTGTATAACGCACAAAAACACACAATATAAGGCCCACACATTTTTACACACACACACACACACACCCACACACAAACGAAATGGAAAAAGAAACCTGGAAGCTGGCATAGCAAATATTCCAACCAAACAGCCAAATAAAAGCAATGGGTGGCAAACGAGTAGAGAGTAATAGGGGCAGTCAGCCTAGAGAAATAAAAAAAAAGGGTTAAAGTGTTAAGAAATTGTTATCATATGTAGTCGATAGGAAGAATATCCTACTTAGACAGCAACTGAAGAAAAAAAAGAAAACCTCGTAAAGCTGATAAAAAATATGTTTGAAAACAGCAATTACTCATAAAAATTAAAGAATAAATTTTACAAAAAATTCTAATAAACTTTTAATATATATGCACATATATATATATACATATATAAAACTTATATTAAATGGAATCTGTAACGAAAAATACTGACTGATTGTCAAATTACATATAATTAAACTTATTAATATAGACAGACCAAATATTTATATTAATCTTCCCTGATCAAAATAGAATACGTATACATATTGGCAATGGAAACATCTAACCCAATGAATATACCTTCCAAGAACGGATTATATGGTGAAAAAAGTTGATTGACTAAAAGCAAATTTATTAAGACACTTTAAGAATCTCGCATAAAATTCGAATTGCGTAAAGGAAAAAGCATACTTGGTAAAAGCATAATTTAAGGAGCACTGCTTCACATTTTTGTGAAGAAGATACGCCAAAAAAGAAGTTAGAAAGAATAAAAAGTTTAAGCTTTTTCAAACCGAAATTGGACTCCTTATATTTTGTCTTGAGTTTTTTAAAGGAATTTAGATAAATTTATTAAAATAAGTGCTCATTCTTTGAGGAAAAAAAACATTAACAAATCCAATGTAATTGAAAGACTTTCTGAATACTAATTCTCCATTTTATGTTAATCTTTACAATATATTTAATAATTTTTACAGTGTAGAAGCAAAGGTTCCACAAATTAATGGCATGTAAAAGATAAAGTTGAGGTTCAATGACAAGTTTTGTGGTTGGTGGTATCTAAAATTTAATTTTATTGAGTCATAAAATAGCCATTTAATACCTTAATGTTCATTAAAAATTCAGTATTTTCTACATTTGCTGCACTACTCTACAGTCCAAGTGGTTAATAATAATATTCATAAATCTTCAAGCCTGTTACATGCAATTACACGGAAAGCCAAAAGGAAAGTACTTACATTTACATTTTCCGATTACATTTTCTGCTTTTTTTTTTTCTTTTTGTAGATTTTTAGCAGCATTTTTGCGTTTGGTTGTGGTTATGGTTTGTTTTTTTTTTTGGCACCCAGCCCAAAAGATCACGTGGAGATTGCCCTCGACAGGTAGGCGCCGCGGTGCCAAACAACAACAATGGAGCTACTAGAACATTTTGTGTTATGCATAGTCAATGCATGTCAAACGCAAACCGAAACCAAACACTTTACCTGACCACAAAGGCCTCAGAATGAGAACTGAATATGTCTACCCAACTACACACCAAAATCCAACCGACCGTCCGCCCCGTAAACATGAAGTGCGTGCCAAAAAGAAAAAAGAAATCTGCATAAGGGTTCAGAGACACGCCCAAAAAGCCCATGCAGCCTCAATTGCAATAAACGTGCAGCAGGAGCAGGAGGTAGAGCTGGTGAAGTAGAATGAGAATACAACTAAAAAGTTTTTTAGCCTCATCTGGTTCTCCCTAGCTCGAGCCTTAGACTTTTGGATCTGTGGTCACAAGGTCACAAAATTTTTTGTGATTACCCCCGACCCCCTTCTTAAAAAAGCGACCGTAAAAGTGATGCAGTTTAACAAATTTTTAGGCCATTTGTTGTTGCTGTTGGATAACTACTACTACAGATCCTCGAGAGAGTTGCTCATATAATGGTCCAAAGTCTGAGTGCTTTTAGAGATACCAGAAAGTAACCAAAAAATTACTGCTCTTGTGGTCAAAAACTGTTTTTGTAAGGGCCCTAATATTAGGTGTGGGTTTGAGTGTAAATGTGGGTGTGTGTGCGTTGGAGTGTAAATGCCCAAATATTTTTTTGTGTGTGTGTGTGTGTATATGTGTGTTCTGGTTATAGTTTTTCTGTGGTTCACATTCAAACATCGAAGCCACAAACATTTATTGCCAGCAAATGCCAGCTTTCATGTTAACCAAAATGGCGCACGCGGCGCATTTAAAAAATCATTTTTTACAGCCCAATGAAACTTTACTTCACCATTGAGACTGGGGGAATGACGGAATGGGGAGGAGGGGTTTAAAGGGATTTTGGCATAGGGCTCGGCATGAATAGAATATTATTACTCTAAGTGCTACACGTAACACGTATCAAATTGAATCGGAACGAATCGAAATGATATCGCATACAATTGGGTCTATATTGGTTCTATACGCATTTGTCGATTGAAAAATAATACAATAATTTTGCACCTTTATTAAATTAAATTATTATTTTAAGAGGCTGATATTATATTAAATTTCGTTGAAAAAACATAACAGGAGAATATTTTATATGAAATTTTAATTTTTTTATTTTTCGCAAATTAAAATGATAAAGAATAATTATATTTATGACTTTGTAAACTCTTTTAAACTTGATGGCATTGTTATCCAGAACCATTAAAACGATTTAATTATTTTTCTGTTAATGAGTTGACACATTACTAAATTTGTTGGGAAAAAATTGATCACACTGCCTGCTAGATAGAGCCTCAGTCCTTTGGTTCAATTATAGACCCTTGATACAGACCCCAAATTACAAATTTTTGTTACTAGGTAAAGGGTATATTTAAGTCGTTGTCGACATATATATATTTTATTTTGCTAGTGTAGTTTGCTTACATTGAAATTTTAATTTTTTATTTGCTCTCGAAATAGTTTCGCTTAGCCGTTTGCCATTTTTTCATTTGTGTCGTTTGCTGACTGCAGTTCATTTTCCCCGCCGAAAAAACGTGTCAAAAACATAGCAAAATACAGCGTAGTATCAAAAAAACCGAAAAAAATAATAGAAACAAAAAAGGAAAATCAATAGCTTGTCCGATCT
The DNA here is from genome assembly GCA_037075365.1 of Drosophila emarginata. Lineage (NCBI taxonomy): Eukaryota > Metazoa > Arthropoda > Insecta > Diptera > Drosophilidae > Drosophila > Drosophila emarginata. The sequence goes on from JBAMCD010000283.1 coordinate 1,419,433, forward strand.
GAAAAACCAAAAAAAATACAAAGCAAAACAAAAATAGGTAAACGCGAACAATGTTTCACAATGATGAATGAAAAACCGATGCCGTAGGCGCAGCTACGAGAAGGGAACGAAACCCCGAAAAAATGAGAAGGGAAAAGCCAAACCGAAGTTTGTGTATCCTTGCGAATTCTAGTTGCTGATTACGATTAATTTTAGACCACTTAAATTTTTGACTTTGCACCTGAGACATACGTGGAATGAAAGTTTATTAGATGTTTGCATGGTAACTGTATGATATAGTTAACCGATTTTCATGAAAATGATCAAGATCATTAAGAAATATATATATGTAACGAGAACAAAGTTTAAAGGTAATAACCCAATGTTTAAATTTGCAGTTTAACATTTTTTGGAGGAGATTGTATTAATCCAGATAGACTAACATGGGTGTTTGAACTTGGATTATTGTTGGAATGAACAATAACATATTTATACAGTCGGAGATGATTTCTTGCAAAATTATTAAACCCTTTTAGCAAGGGTATACAAAAAACAAAACGAAGCGGCGCAAACTTTTGGTGGAAATAAACAAGAACGAGATAGAAAATTTAAAAGTAGGTGGCTAGTGGCTGCTCTGCTCTGTTCTGCTCTTCTGACTGGCTCCTAGTGGCTTCTGTTTGAAATTATGACTAAAGTTTTGCATGCAAATATTTTGCGAATTTCCACCTATATACACAGTATAAGGGAAATGGGGAAAGGAGAGGTAGGCTGGCAGGCGACAGAGAGGTAGGAATGGTAGACACGCAGGAAGGCAGGTGAAACGTTTGCCACTGCCAACAAAAGTTTGAACAGTGTATATATTTCAAGCGCTGGGTTTTATTTATTCAGCAAGTTACATTCTCTCTTTCTCCCTCTCTAACTCTATTTTTCTCCCTCTCTCTCTCTCTCTCTCTCTTTCTCACTCTCTCTGTATGTGTGTGTCTCGGTCGCAGCTGGGTCACTTTGAGTTTGTTTGTATGCCCATGATACGGTTATTGAATTGAGCTGGGCGTTCCATGTGGGCGTTGCAAGTTGTTTGAAGCTTTTGATTTTATTAGAAATTGTCAGTGGGAGTAGACAAAACGACAAACGACATGGCCTCAAATGTTGTCAACTTCCCACCTAACCCAGCTACCCATCCCCTCTCATCTCTATATATTCTACATCCTGCTCCTCCTCATTGGCAAAACGATAGCAGCTGTTATACTTTAACTATACTTAGTTTATATACTTATTTTATAATAGGACAAAAGAAAATTGCATAAAAAGGAAACCAGAACAACACAACTTGGCTAAGAGCAAAGAGCGGGTGCAGGGTAGAGCAGAGGGGAATCAGAGAGAGAGAAAGACAAGCCAATGATCCAGTTACGGGGACAGGTAGGAATAAAAAGAAGTTAAACTAACTTTGAAGCTAATGAAAGTAACTGTGTAGCAAAAAAAGAAAATTATGTATATTCTATACATATATAGCAAAGTAGAATGAAATATGAAACAAAAACTTGTCGATTGAAAATATATTTACATTCTTACATTAAATTTCGTCACGTAGTTAGCGGCGCCGCATTCAACGAAAAAACAATCGAGATATTGAGAAATAAATTAGTTCAAATATATTAAAAAGAAAAGTTTCCATAACTAAAAAGTTATATACCCTTGGCAATTCTGCATTTTTCCATTTGCAACGGTCAAAGGAAAGTCACAGGTATTAATCAACATTTTGTTTTAACATTCTTTGATAAAATCATGACAAATCGCAATTGATGTCAATTAAGATTATATTCATTTATAAAGCATATCGAACTCGAACAATTTGAACCATAAACTTATATAATTAAGTTTAAGGAAAATTACACATTCCAGAGCTCAAAAACTTAAGACCATAAAATATGTATATATGTATGCATATATACATATATACATATGTACATACATATATCGATGAGTATATGCAAGAGCAGTTATGTCTCCTTTACTCTTGTACTTTGGCAATCTACTTGTATTATTATTAAGGAGAAGATAAACCCATGTCAGGTGCGAAATGCTTGCAACTGCATTTCGCTTGCACAATTTACATTTTCAGGCCATTGCACATATGCCAATGACAGCAAGAGCAGAGGGAGAGAGCCACAGAGAGAGATAGAAAGAGACATAAAGCTAATGGCTAACCACTCTGGCTCCTTCGATTGGAACCTCTGGGTCATTTGCATAGTTGGATCAACAACAGAACTTAAAGTTATCGATTGTTTGCCAAAAGTTTCTGCTTTCTACTACTACAACCAGGACTAGGACTGTTACTCCTTATGCTTTTGGTCTTCCCCTTGGTCCGGCTATAGCTGCTAGGCTCATGTCATACAATATTCACCTGAATGAATTACCTTTAATTGATGCAACATACATATATGTATATACATATATACATACATATATATATATATCCAAAACAGATCTCCTCTGCTTACTACAAATACTATCGAGACAATACAACATAAATTGGCATTAAATATTGAAGGCTATTACCTAACTGGTCATGTTAACTGGGCCATACATTGAGTCTAAGACTTTTCCCCATTGTATATTTGAGTATGTGTGTTCCTGTTCTTATTGCACACATTCTCTTTCTCTGTTTCTCTCTCTCTCTCTCTCTCTTTTTGCCTATGTCTATCTGTTTCTCTATTTCTCTGTTTGTCGAACAATTCATTAGCCATACAAAATATTTCAATAACAAATTGGCAAATGCAATTTACATTGGTTTTATACAAGGTGTAGACAAGGATCCCTTAGCTATTAGTTGCTTATAAAAAATGAAAATTGTAAAATACCCCAATAGCACTTGTTATCCCTTCTCCTCTCCTCTTCTCTCCTTTTGCCCCAGCATTTACTCTGTGTAGATGCAATCATAATTAAGTTATACACATATTTAGTTAGGCCAAAAACCATTGCCCAATGACAATATTGAAACAATTAAATTGAACTTTTACCCGTCTACAAATATATGCACTCTGATGACTCTTGACATAGAAGGTCTCCTTGATTCAACAATCCATTTCGCTTTTTCTTTTTTCCTTTTTTTTTGTGCATGAATTCATATAAAAAGAACAAAAAGTAAGCTGAGACAGCGAAACTTTTCCCATTCATCCAACAACAACAACAATTCAACTTAACCACACAAAAATCATTCGATTGAGTGTGGAAAGTTCTCTTCAATTGCTCGAATACACTTTGAATGATCAGATATGCAGTCTTTTTGATAAGGCAGCATATACATATAAGAGAGTTTAAACTGTTACAATACTAATAAAAAAATATATAATAATTATATGTAAAATAAATATAGTTTTGGAAACTTTTTAAAAGTTTTCTTACCTTAAAATTTGTCATCTCTTTTTGACCTTTGGGTTTATGCTTCACACAGATTCAGTTTTAAAAGAAAAAAAACCTAAAAAATACCTTCAGCTTTGGTTATACCCTTCCAATCTGTTTCTCAACTATAAAGTTTTATGGATAAAAATAACAACAAAAAAGTTTTTACTTAATAAGACTTTTATGTTAAAACTTCAGCTTCTTCTTCAGCAGGCAAATTGCGTGGTAACAAATAGCCTCACACATACATACATACATAAAGCCTTTCGGACATGGGAGCACCCTCAATACAGACAAACGGACGCATAGATTATACCGCCATAAAGGTGGACATAAAAACTAGTCGACATGACTATATTATACCGATCGAATGTATAAACATATACATACTTTATTTGTCGCTATTAGCTTAAATAGGTTTTAAACTTTTACCCAATCTTACTTTTTGCAACACTGTAAAACACGCACACACACACACACGCAAATGTTTGATGTACCGATGCAGCCGCGGCTGCCACCGACGCATTTACCGCACTTTTTTTTTACGGCATTTTAACAAAGCAATTAACTCTATAGCGATAATCACTAAACCGATTTTATGTTTTAAACACCAAATGATAACTAATTTAATTATTTAATTACAGTAGTTTAATTTAAAGCAGAATATAAATGAAAATATTTTAAAGCAAATTCTAACGTATGAACTTTTCAAGCGAAAATTTTAACTAAAGCAGATAACGCAAGGAGAGCGAAACGGTAACAGTTGGAGAGAGCGGAAAATTGAGAGCGAGAGAGATCAGTGCTTAGCAGTGACGGTGTGTGGGGCGAGGATAATAACAGAATCGCCCACAGCAGGGGTATTTGTCACTGCTGGTTATTGCACCTCCTCGCTACGCCTATGGCTTTTGGTATTTGCAAATTTAAATGCAAAGCAAATGCAAAACAAATTTGCCGTAACCTTGTCTCTATTACGTGTACGTAAGATTCTAACATTTACTTTAACGACGTTAGAAAATGCCGCAAGCAGTTGCGTATATTTTACTAAGTACGTGAGTAAACCTGCCCGAGGGACATTTCATTAGCTGCGCTTTACAATTTCTATTGACTAATATTAATTGTTTTGATGTAACTAAATCTTGAGTCTCTGCACTTAACGTCTTCTCGGTTAATTGTGTATAAAGTGTTATAAACAAATGTGAACGAAATGACAAGATGCCAAAGAAACCTTCAATATTTACATTTGTTTGGTGAAGCCCTAGCGATAGATTTGACCGCTGGCAGCTGGTGGTATCGGAATCGGATGAACAGAGGAAAGAGCGGTTTAAAGTGTCTTCGCCATGACAGAGTGAGTGATGGATTCATACAAAAAAAATAATTGACATTTGTGATTTGCAATATCATTGAATGGAATCGATTTCAATAACTGTTAACCATTATGGATAAGAAATGTTTTTTACTTAAAATGATACAGTTTAGTGCATTCACTTGTCGTTGACATGAAAAGAATAGACATTTCTTTTGTATATTTTCTCTATGCTTTGCTTTCAATTTTCTCGTACTCTTTTGTTTTTGTCCGTTTGCCCTTCCGCCAGATGCGGACTTGAAGTCGGACATGGCCTGTCCATTGCTCTAGCTTCCACTTATCAGCATGGCAATTGTTTTCTTGTAAAAGTCAATTTTTTGAAGTGCACCAACGGAAATCGGAAACGGCAAAAGAAAATGCAGTTGACCCTATTTCCATGGTTAGTGTTACGACCACGCCCACTTAGCAACTGGTGGATGTTGGATATTGGACCGCTGCTTGATGTTAGATGCAGCTTCAATGCGAATGCTAAGCAGCAATTGATAAATGAGCTGCATTTAAGCATGGTCAGCATCTGGAAATGGGGAAAACATCAGCCACACTTCCACCAACCAAGACAGTCACAGACCATGTCTGCCAGGCCAAACCAAACTATATAGATCGAGAAAATGGAAGGGCTTGAGGGGGGTTAGGGAGGTCAGAGCGTTAAATAAAATTCAAAGTCAATCCATTCAGGCGGAAGTAAATTATGTTTTCTTTTGCGGAGCCATGCAGGGTGCAAAGTGCATGAAACTGAAACGAATTGCAATCGAAAACGGAAACGGGGTCAATCGATATTGTCCATTTGGTGGCCACCGCCAATAGTTGTTGGTAATGGCTGCCAAAGGTTAAATGCGCAATAGAATTTTTACTCTCAAACACACACACACACATACACGCAAATACACACATTTGTTTTTCCTCCTCCCTGTTTGTGTGTGTGTGTATAAGTTTTTGACTTTTGCCACAAGTAATTTTCACAGCTGAGCAAACAGAAAACTACATAGTTTTACTTTCGTTTTGAATATGGAATTGTTTGCTCATATATGTATATAATTTTATAAGATTTCCTCATTTTACTTGAAACAATATGAATGCAGAACATTAAAGTAATTAAATTAATTAAGATTTATCATTGGAATGTTTTCTGCTGGTTCAGAATCAGATCTTAAGATAGTTTTTTTGGTTCTATAATTAAAAGAAATTTATTTAAATTATAATACTGAATGGAGTATGATGCTTTTACATCTATTGTAAATAGATTCCCAATGGTCAAGATTTTTTTTTTCTTCTAATTTCATTTTTACTTTATAAATAAAGCCACTTTAAGCTGTCTCACCATAATTGTATAGACCATTTGATAAGCAACAATAACTTACAACAATCACGTACAAGACTTTGCAATTAAGATGAAATTACAAAATTAACCCGCGAGCTGTCAGAGATACGACAAGATGCGGCGCATTACCCGTGCTCCCCTTGACAGGAAGGCAAAAATCAACGGAAATCGCAATTTAAGTAATTTTCATAGCGGAAGTTGCTACAAATGAAACCCTAAGGTTAATGCCACTCAACACAGTAACAATACGCGAAAGAGAGGGGAGTACAACAAGAAGCTTTAACATTAAACTCAGATTATAATCGAAGCACAAAATGGTGTGGTAGACAGCGCCAGAAAGAAATAGAGAGAGAGAGAGCAGGAGAATGATGGTTAGAGGGAAATTCAGGCGTAGACAGAAAGTGAAGGCGCAGGCAAAATCGGAAGGAAGTTTCAAATGGCAGTCGACGCCTTGTGCATACTTTATGTCTATAGCATATACATACATATGTATATATGTACATATATATGTACATATATGCTTATATGTGTATGTATGAGTTAACTGTTTCGCTACCCCTCTATCATTCTCTTTCATTCACTTCCTCTTTCTGCTCATGCATGCGTGTCTTTGGTAATTTCGATTTAGATGCAAAGTGCCAACGAATTGTGTTAGCAAAAAATGTCAAATGATAATAATCCTTTTTGTTTACGCCTCTCTCTCTCTCTCTCTCGATTAGATATGTATGCCACACCCACCACACATACATACACTCATACATACATACATTTATGTCAAAATGACTGGAAATCTACGATACACAACAACAACAAGAATGTATATAAATAATGCATATGATGCTTAAAAAACGTAGGCAACAAAAAATTATATGTCTAACATCAACTCAAAAGATAAGGAAAAGCCAAAATAGAAATGGCAGTGTCAGAATAAAATCTGGCAATAAGATTTACCAAATATATGTTTATGCCTTCTGTATCGTAAACTTGATGAAGGTATTTCATAGATAATTTTTAACATATTTCCTCAAGTAATCATAGCACAGAAATTGCAGAAATTGTTAAATAAAATTGACTTTTGTCAAACTGCAGTTATAAAATTGTAAATTAAATCCAATTAAATGTTTTCTTTTGTTATTTTTTTCTAATAAAAGCAGCTGGCTAACTCTTTCTTTAATCTACAATCCTATTGAAGAAATATATGCTAGTTTGCCTTAAGTTTTTCACAATTATCCTATCCATTTTTGAGGCGCATTCTTTATTCTTTCAGACTGAAACGAAAACAGATTTTTGATCTCCCCGATATCCTTCTCTTACAGCCAATATGTGGAACAGAATTTCTTGTTATTTTATTTAGCCGAAAGCCGACAAATCATTTGTTTTAGTCGCTTTACAAAATTGATTAGATTTCAAGTGAATTTTCAGATTATTTGTGTAATGATTTAGTTAGAACCGAACAACCTCTTTGAAGGTTTTTGATGGAAAATGTATTTTGAAGACTTCCGATATAAATCCCTTTCATGGAATTTCATTTCATTTTTTTTTTTTTTATTTTCATTTATGTGTGGAGCAAGGAAAAAAACGAGAATGTGTGTTTGCTTCCTCTTTAATCCTTTTTCATTCAACTGGATCCATTCACCCTTTTACGTTTTGCTTTTTGTACTTAATTTTTCTTTTGTTGCAATTGTTGTTTTTGTTGATTCTACTGTTAATATACATATGTACTTTGACCTTTACATAAATCCATGAAACAACAAAAAAAAACCAATTTAAGTTCTTCTTGCATTTTCTTTAGCGGATTTTTCAATCCGTCCTACTTTTATATGCATATTACAGCCATTTCTCTTCTGGAGCATTGTTGCATGTTGTTCTCTGGGTTTCTCCTTTTGCTCTATCTCTTCCTCTCTCACTCTCTGCTTTTTCTCTGTGTTTCTGTGTGTGTGTGTGTGTGTGTGTGTGTGTAGCCTGTGTCGCTTTACTTTACTCATTCTCATTCCTCTTACATTCCGCATGCAAAACTGTGTCAAATTTAACGCCTTCGGTAATGAATTTGTAACAACTTTTTATTGTTGTGCTTTTGCAACATGGAGACATTGCAGCCACGCCCCCGCTCACCTCCCACTTGGCCACATCCTTGCCAATGTGTTTTTTTTTCTTTCTTTCTTTTTGTTATGGAACAACAATAAAAGGGAATAAAAACAACACACACACACACACAGAAGAAACAAAAGCACAAAACTGTGTTAACAAGGCTAGGGAAAAAAAGAGAAGGAGAGAGATAGTTAAAGGGAGAGAGAAGTAGGCTAACAATAACCAAAAGAAGCCATAGTAGAAGAAGAAAGACGACATGGCAAAAGGGTAAAGAAACATTCACTGCCATGCCTCTGCCTGCTGGCAAACAATGCGTTTTGCATTTTAGCAACAATTTGACACAAATTAAAATGTGTAAAAACAAAAACAAACACACACACACAAACACAATAAAAAGGGAAAACGGAAAATATCTGCCACTTGCCAAATGGGATTCGTTGAGTATACGCACAGAGCACAGTGTACTATTCCATGTCCATGTCCTGGCACATGTCTGGCATATTTTAGCTACACCCCTACGACCTACACACCCACACACACCCCCGACACTCCGTCACTTCCACGCCCCCTCTTTGTCGCTCTATTACTCTCTCTCTCTCTCTCTCTCTCTCTCTGTGCATAGATTTTTCTTGCCTTTCCGTTTTATGTTGCTGTTGTTGTTGTTTGTTTTTTATTCCTTTTATAGTATATTTTTTTCTACAATTTCTTTCTTTTCTCTACTCTGCTCTGCTCTCCTTTACTCTGTTCTTCTGTTCACCTGAATGAGTCTCTCGCGGCTGTATCTTCATTTGCCTGTGGAGCCCTTCCAATGAAGTGGAAATATGTCAACAAGCAACGGAAGTTGGCTTCAGCAATAAAAAACACTCAGAGCTAAGTTTTTCCTCCTTTTTTTTTTTATTTTATTTTACTTTCCCCCCGGCACCCCGTTTGGCTTTGCCTACACATTACACATACGCCCCGTTGGCACTGCCAGTTAATGCTGTTAGTTAGGTGAAGAAATGAATAAAGAAATGAAGTCGGAGGCGAGATAAAACTAGTTGACATACTTTCTACCATAAGGGAAGAGTGGAAATGGCATAAAAGTGTTTTCTCAAAGTTTTTGGGTATATGCAATAATGTGAAAAGGTTAAGCATATGGCAGCAACTTGTTGAAATCCCGATAATTATCACTTGGTTGGACAATTCTTACAACATTTTTCAAACCAAAAATAAAGGAAAACCTGAATCATTGGCAAGACAAAATTAAAGTGACTTAAAAGTTCATAGGTCAGAATAATTGAGTACTTCTGTCTCTCTCTGTCTGAGTTATACCTTAAATTATGTCTATCTTTTAAATATGAAACCGTTTGCTTTAGCTCTTTGCATTTAGTCTAGAAAAAGTGTGCAATAATAATAAAAATAATAAAAGAGGATATCGCTTACAGATTTCTCCAAAAAATATAATGAAGCTCTAAAACAACAATAGAAGAAGAGAAAAATTGAAATACAGTAAGAGAGAATGAGAAAAGTGTACAAGTGATTGAAAAATATTTCTCAATTGAAGGTTCTCCGATTGCCTTAGCTCGTTAGGACAAAAAAAGCGATTGAATTCTCATAGATTTTCTATGGCTATGTACTTATATTCCTTAAACTTCAAGAGGACAAGCAAATTGGCATTTTATACATACACTGAAAAAAAATGATAGGCAATAAGAGTTAATCATTAGCTGTTTAATATAAATCAATAAATTTGGTATTAGGAAACTGACATCGAATAATTCTTTTTCTATTGATTACTTCCTATGAATTAAGATTTAAAATTTAGATTAATTAGTATTTTTTAAATCACATTAAAAAAAATTTCTTAAAAATTTAAGAAAATCATTAAATATTCAGAAAAATACATTATCATAATATTTAATTCAAAACAATAAAAATAAAAGAGCATTTAAAGAGCATTAGGCAATTCACACGAATATCTTAATATGTTGCCCTATTATATACATAGATACATACAAATGTACATACATATTGCATATGTATGTATGTATATGTATATAAAGATTTGTAGGTAACGTAAGTTTATATAGTTATTTGCCATATTTAGTTTTGTGATTCATGATAATGAGAAGAGCGTCAGGATTTGTCGCACTGATTTAGCCAACAGCTAAAAATTGCAATGCAAGGCCTGTTTCCTGTTATCCTTATAGCATGTCCTGACGCTGGCTCCTTCCTCACTGTTGTCGTTTTGTTGTCGCACTTCCGTTGCGCCCTGTTTAACTTTTTGTGTGCAGTGACATGAGCGCACATAAATTCGACCCTCTCTAACCAACAACTAGCATGAGATTTGTTATATAGTTCCACCATTTACCCTCGAAACCCCTATCCTATCCCTATCCTATCTGACTGGCCCTCGCCCCTTTTCAATGTATTTCATTCGTTTGGTATCTTTACCCCATGCTCTCTTAACATTGCTGACCTTCCCGGTTGGGTTATATTTGTGTGTTGGCATTTTGGTATTTGCCATTTATCTTTGGCTTTATGCCAGCAACAACAAACTATAACAACAACAATGAATAGAATAGAAGAAACGAAAAGGAAATGCTTATTTGTTGCGAGAAATTGAAGTTGGTTATATAGTATATCCTAGATCCCTCATAGATATGTATGAGTATTTGAGCTGCAATAAAATGCGAGAGTTTATTCTATCCCGGTCATATCTCAAATGCCTGAAATTCATTCTCATTTACACTTCATTAGCTTTAGTCCATTGCTAATTCTGTAATATAAATCGAATTAAAATTACATAAAACAATTGCCTATTATTCAATTAGCAATATACAGTATTAAATGTTGCATAATGTTTGCTTACAGCTTTTTCATTATTTTTCATTGTTTTTTTTTTATTTTTTTTTATTTGGCACTGATGCTCTTAAAATAATTACAGGTCACAAAATAAATACGAGAACATTACCATATACAAAAGGAGTAGTAAACATTAACAGGAATTTAATACAAAACATATTATATATTTTTTATATGTATTTATAAATGTCAAATAATTGGCTAGTTGAACATCAGTTGCATCTTTATCATGTTTAGTTAGAAATACATTTTAAATCAGTAAATCAAATTTGCCAAATTTGTCATTGGAAATGTTTTACGCCTAATTTAAGCGATGGTCGATTCGGCCATAGCCATTATTTTTGTTGTTTTTGTTTTTCTTTTTTTTTTTTATCGTCAAACCAGGCGTGAAACAAATTCAATATCTTTTTTGGCAATCCTGCGATGGCATAAATCATTCTAAGCACTTTAACGCCATGAAAACATAATGAATTATGTATTGCAAAAGTGTTTCATTTGAAATTTCATAGCGTTCTACAATTAAGGATTGTAGTGGTACACCTTTTCTAGTTGAAATTAGCTAGAACTAGTTGAGAATCACAACTACATAAATGAAGAAAAAAATATTTGGAACCTATTAAAGATTGAATAACAGATATTGTTTTACTTAGAGCATTCTTTTATAGAAAATAAATTTGTCATAAACCTTACCTTGAAGATATCGTAAAGACTCAAACTATCGCTATATATAAATATTTTTTCTTTTAATTATTAATCACTTGAGTTTAACTATCTACTTCCGTTACAAATATTTGTACAATTTTAACCCATTTGCACATTTCTTTTACTGAATTTCTAATCATTTGAGATAATTGTCAAAATGCTGTCAATATGTATATAGATACATACGTACTTACAAAGCTGATATGGATATATGTATCCATATATATATATATATATATATTGCTGTATTAATGTATGTGTTAATAATATTATCTCAAGCAAGTTGAAATACTTGAAATGTTCCAATGACAAGCAATGACAGTTATCGTTCTCGTCTCTGTCCTCGACATCATCATCATCATCATCATGCTTGCGCTTATCGTCATCCACAGTTGGTTCTTGGAAGGCAACCACGGATACGATGAGCAACTGTCATGTCATGGAGCGCGCGTACACTTGGCATGTCAACGGTCTGGTCTGGCTTCTTCTCCATCTTCAGCTCCTGCAATCATCCTCTCGATCCAAGCCCTAAAACCCATAATTTATGCCGCATGTTTGCCATAACTCAATGGCTGCGACGACGACGACGACTATGACGATGACTACGACCTGCCCTTCAACTCAATCCCATACTCTATCCCCCTTCCCACCACCTCCTGTCTGTCCCTGTGTGTGTAAGTGCGGTTGATGAAGCTCAATCGATAAATACAATTCGCTTTCCATTGTACCCTGACGACGACTTGGTTCTTTTGCTATTGCTGCTAATACTACATTTCATGGCTGCGTTTTTGGTTGCCATCGTCATCGACGACGCCGACGCCGATTGAGCGAACAATTGTTAGATGTTGCCCAAGATGAATTGCCTGCAATTGTGCACATAGCTTGCCATTTGTTTGGCAGTCGCCGCAACAACAACAACAATAACAACAACAAAAGCAACAACCAACAGATTTTCACCATCAACTTTTGGGCCAAGAGTCCGATAAGAGACTAAAACATTTGACAATGTTATCGAAAGGCTGTAAATCGCACATGGCATTCAGGAGGGATTCGAGCATGCAATTTCTCCAATTTTTAAGGCCGTTAATAATTATGGTTATGTTGCTAATGGCAATCGATTTGCATGGGTTTTTTTGCACACACCCGCACACGCACACACACCCATACCCATTCACACAATCTATATACATGTATTTTGCAGAAACCAACCAACCACAACCACTAATTAGCGGAAAAACACGCACATACACTCACACTCCCACACATATACATTTATATGCTTTTCACATATGGTGTAATGAATGTATTTCAATATCTTTTGACCATGCATGTTTAAACCAAGGCAACTAATTAAAATGCACCAAATTTTGAATTCAAAAGGTTTTACTCATATATACATACATCATCATCCATCAAATTATATGGAATTATAGCAAATCTCACAATGTGGCAAATTTCCATTTTACAATTCTCTCATCAAATTTTTAACAAAAAAGCAAAGAAAATGAATAACTCTTTTTCACTATATTTGCTTTACAATTTGAAATATTTCTATCAAGAAAATGTGCTTTTCCATTTGATGTGATGTGTGGTAATGTGTAATAAGCCATCTATATTCAAAGATACTATTTAATAATGATTAACATTTCAATTCAATAGTTTGAATTAAAGAAAAGTTCCAAATTTGATTTAATTTTAATCCATTTAATCAATTTGTAATTGAATATTTTAGAAGTAGAACAACAAAAGCATAAGAATATCGTTTATTTATTAACCATTTATTTTAAGGAATAGTAGAATATAAATATTTTAAATACAAATTATTATACAATTTTATGAAAAATCATACTGTATAGAATCCCAGTTTTGTTGTAATCCAAAAATTGCATCTCCTAATTTAAGTACGTTAGTTTTTGCTTCCATTTCAATTTGCTATTCATTAGTTTCCTGATAAATCGCATGGAAATGTTGAACTATAACTAATATGATATGGCATATATGACTATTTTGTAGTTGGATTTCCGTGAAGGGGGGTGGAAGTAAATCAACTTTTTGTGTTATGTGTTTTACCTCCAATTCGTTTGGCATATGTGGCCACATGGCGTATGATTATTGCGTATACGCAACGGGGTCACTTTAACATAATGAATTATGCATGAAAGGCATTCATAATAATTTTTGCGGTGAGTTCTTTAATAAAAATCTGCGTTTTTTTCCCCTACCCTTCGCCTCCTCAACACTTCCCCGTTTTCCATTTCCTTTCCCTATTCTGTTTTGTGTGTGTGTTTTTTTTTTTTTTTGCTGTTGTGTCTGATGCTCATAAATGTTTAAGGCACCTGCAATAGCAGCTGAGCTACCCATATGACCCTTTACGTTTGTCTCAATATATGTGCTTAAGTGTAGACCACAATTGGCCCAAAAAAAAGGGAAGAAAAAGGCAGAAAAGAAAAAAAATTCACCTTTTGTAGCTTAGAGTCATATTAGCAGCAATCAATGAGCCTTTTCCTTTGCTATTCCTTTTCACCTGGCCCATTATAGTTTCATGTATTCAAAGCATAAATCACATGCGGTTAAGAATCATTGTGGTATATATATATATATATAAACATATTTACATACATACGTATATACATATGTACATATGTAGTTGCCGACTTTATGTATTCATGGCAAATGTTCGCGCCAGGATGCTGATGGCGTTTTGCGTTTTCCAAAATGTACGAAATTGTTGGCCCAAAAATAAATACAGTAACCTCAAAACAATGCGACGCTTGTCGCTGATGCTGATGCTGATGCTCACTCACCCACTCATCCTACTTCTGGTCTTACTCCTGTTCCTACTCCACCACTTCATCCTGCTTCACATCATCTTGTTGTTTTAGCTACGTGTGTGTTTAGCCTAGCGTAAAATAAATCATTTTGTTGCGGCAAAATGGAACAAGAGCGTGTTGGGGAGTGTGAGAAAATGTTGCGATAGCTACTACAAATTGCCACAACCAGGCAACAATGTTCCCTACTCCGCCACTTCCTTCCCCAACAAACCATCCTTGCCAACGAAAAAAAAAATAAAAAAAAAAAAAATTAGTTAAATGAATAAAAATGAGTCATTTGTAAAGAGGCGTGTGCGGCAAATTAAGCAGTTGGCATGCTAAAACTGCGTAAATATGTAAACATGGATGGCAGCATGGATGCAAGCATGGTAAATGGATGAATGGATAGATGGTTGAATGGTTTGTTGGATGGATGGTTTTATGGAAGGTGTGCTAGATAAGCCAGCTTAGACTTTAGCTTAAATATGTATCAAATTTGTTGGAATGTGTATTCAAATTTATAAAAAAAAAAGTAATCTTTATTAATGAAACAAATTATGTCAAAAGTGGTTAAGTTAATAAATCAGTCAAACTCAATTTAAGAACACGAACTGGTTGAGAATTATAAATGTATATGTAAACTAGGAAAATTCTATATTCACAATTGCAGTTGAAACTTGTATAACTAATTGAGAAGCACACATTATATATAGTTGCATCGTATTCCTTTAAGGGAAAAACACTTAATTTTACTAAAATTTAATTGAAACTGGAAAAAACCACAAACATTTGCTGCATCCAATGGTTTCATCAAATCTGAAACCTTCATCGTGACCACATAGAATCAATTATTTAACAATAAGCTCTTCATAATCACCATTTCACTGACTTTTTAATCCCGCCAACAAAACGTTAAAGCATTTACAAGTTAACTGCAAAATTTGAAAATATATAAAAAATATTTATATAGGTAAGAGAATTATCTTTTCTTTTTTTTTTATTTCCTTGCAATATTCATACAATATATTATTCAAAAGGGCAAAGATGAAACGTTGTTTAAATTTGAACAATAAACGCCAACATAATCATGGCTCAAAACTGTTTGCACCAGCAACAAGGGGAAGAAAAAAATTCAACCATTAACATGGTGTGTCGACCTAAAAGATACCCTGTAACAATTTCAAATAAATAAATACATAAATAAATTATATACATATTTTGCTTGAGTTTGATCACTCTTGTGCCAATTTTTTCAATTATATTCCTGGATAGAGTTAAATTTTGAGCAGAAAGCTATATCTTAAATATATATGTAAGTGTTTTTCTTCGATATTATAAGAATACCTAATTCTTTGCCCGGAACTAGATTAGATAATAGAGAGAAGATAAAGAATATACACAACTTAAATCGAATGTTCGAATAATATATAAAATAGAATTCCAGTAAGATTCATTAATTTGTTTAGAATTCATATATCAATATAAAAATAAAGATTTTAAGTACTTCTATCTAATTTTAAGATTAAATATTTTCGAAAACTATCTTTGTATATGCATAAATATATATACATATATTATATTAAGTTTTAACTATATTATCCTACTTCTATATAATACCAAATTCAATAATTTCTTAGAGAGTTTTGCTCCATTTAAGATTAACTGGATTTATGATCTTTGCCAAATATCTAATTCTAGTTAATATACTCTACATTCATATAGTATATAGTAGTGTATATTTATATCTAGTAATAAACGAGATTTTTTATTGCCAGCAGCTTGATCAAACAGCACTGAAAATTGAATAGTAAGCATTATATAAAGCCCGAAGCTTCCCTTTTCATTTTTTTTTTTCTTTTTTTTTGTGTGCATTTTGTTCGACCCTCGTCTATGTATGTATTTATATAGTTAGATAACGGTAAAATGAAATTAATGCAGGCAATTTTCTAATTAACTTTTAGTAAATGTTTTAAGTATATATTTATGTATGTATGTACATACATATATACGTATATATTTGCTTCATGTTGTATGAAGCAATATCAAATCCAAATGGCCGTATGTTTACCTAGAGCATTGTGCGTAATTCAATTCAATTTTCGCCCCGCCCGGAATCAACTGCCCGGAAGCACTAAAACTTGCGCTACCCTGCACAAATATAATTAAACTGCTCGAATACCAAAACGCAAAGGCAAAACATAAAAAAAAATAAATAAAATACAAAAAAAAACAAAAAGAGACAAAAAAACGAAAACAGAAACAGAAAAACTAAGGGAACAAGGCAACAAAAACAAAATGAAATAAAATAAAATACAAAAGGCAAACAAGAAGTAAACTTGTCATTTAATTTGCCTTCCTCTGCTCAAAGTGAAAGATTTCTATACAAATTGATAAGGAACAAGAAGCAATTGGAGAATAGAGTGCTTCAAATAGAAAGGAAAAGTAGAGAAGAGAAGAGAAGAGGAGAGAAGGTAGCTAGATAATGGCTCTGAAGGTTATTTGGACTAGTCAAGCCAATTCATCGACAACGAGGGACTTCTTCTTTGACTTTATATTTGCCTCTTTAAGCTTCCGTTGGGGTAATTGAAGACCTTCACTTTACCATAGTGTTAAATTTCACACGCTCTCATCTCACCCATTTACTGCTCCATTGAATATACACTATATATATGTACATATATCTAGTTATACCATTGACTGGACTTGTATCCAGACAGACTCTTGCGGCATTTGTGCATTTCCCATTTTGTTGGTATTTAAAAAAAAATAGAAAAAAAAACCCGGGCACAGAAAAAGAAAAAAAAAAAAAGGAAGCAAATGTTGTGTTATTTCCGTCAAAAGAGTAATTAAACGTACAAAGCAAATGGCATTTCAACACATTTGTGGGATGGTCAAAGTAACAGACAACTGCGAGGGGTGTCACATAAGAATTCAAATAGAAGAATTATATTAAAATAATATTGAAATTCTAAATGTTATAATAAAGTAAATATGTTTTTACTTTTATTACCTCAAAATCCTTAAAGAAAGTTTATTTGTTGTAATAATTTAAACATTTAAAGCACTTGGTGCTTCTTTAAAGTTTCTTTAATTACCGTTTCCTTTTCCCATAACCGTAAAAAAATGAATTTTCATTTTGATTGATGATAAAAAAAAATTTTTTCTTGCAGCAACAATGTGTTTTATAGATTCTCTCATTAAAGAGTTTAAGGACCAACCTCGGAGTGTCATATAGCCATTTTGTGCATTTGGCTTCTTAGGGTCTTTGCGTCCGCTTTCTCTCCTTTTCTTCCCCTCTTTTTGTGGGAAACCTGTACAAGACAGGTAGAGGGCCAATGGCAACAACAAGAACAAAGATGGCTACGTTTGTCAGTATAACCTGTGAGCTAAAACATTGTAAATAAAATGCAGAAGGAGAATTTGGTAGAGAGTTGAGTGAAAGGTGAGTGCGTATGTGTGTGCGTATGTGTGTGTGTGTGTGTGTGTATGGGGTAGCGTGGTTAAATAGAAGGGCTAAAGTAATGGCAAGAGTTCTTCTCAGAATGTCTGTCCACATGTCCCTTATGCTGTCTGTCTGGCTTACTGACCTGCGGCGCTTTTGTGTTAATTGCGGTTGCATTTAATTACAGTTCGTTGCACGTCAGTGTGTAGGGGGCGTGCCTCTCTAACAGCATCAATCCCATTTCCCCCACCTTTCCTGTTGACCAGTTGCATATTTGAGTTAGGCGTATATAGCATTACATTTAGCCATTAGAATCCAAGTTGAGTAAGTTTCTTAACTTTTCTTTTAATTAAAATTAAAATTAATTTTTCAACTTGCTTGTTACCTACTACAAAATGGACATGATTATTTGGTATTACTATATCTATTTACATGGCAATAATTAGCCCAACTAATGCACATAATTTACATAGACCAAAACATATTATTTATACGTTGTCCTTCTCTTATTTGTATATATTTGTATAATACTAAAGTTTATTTACCAAAATTTCAATCAGTTTGTGGTTTTGGCCTGTAGACCTTTATAATATCTGTGATGCTCACATAGGTTCCAATCACACCACCAAATATGCCAAAGGCTAATAATAACAAATTGATAATTAACTTATAACGAAATGTTCCATAGCCCTTGTCATATTGTACACAGATTTGGAGTAAAGCTGGAAATATGAGACCCAAAAATGATAAACAAAATGAGCCGACCAGCGATAGAAAAACTGATAGATCAGGTATGGCTATAGCACAGGCAACTGTACGGCAAAAAAAAAAGAAACCAAAAATTAAGTAAATTAATTCAGAACTATCCACGATAATTAATTATACTTACATGTAAGTAAAACAATCATAGCTCTGAATATCAATTCATATAGCGAATGCTTTGAAGTATCTTTAAATTTTTTACTCAAATATTTAATCCATATAATTTGAGCAGTGACATAGCCCTGCAATGCATATGATATCCAAGTTGTGACGGCAAAGAAAATTTTAACCACTTGAGCGGCTCTTAAATTGATACAAAAATTAAATTATTTAAAAATAATTAAACAAGTATGGGGAACTCACATTTCTGATTGGGGTATATTTAGGGTTATGCTACCCAATGAATCTGAGCCATATTTCCAATAGCCAAAGAATCCTAAAAGTACATACAAGGCCAAAACAATTGACATGCCCACATTCATGATGCCAAAGCCACGTACATAGGCTTTTGGATCAGCCATATTCTCCTCAATGGCCAGAATCTGAAAAGCAAAAAATCCAATAAATTCTTAAATAAAAAAAATAAATAAATAAATGTATATTTATCTATATGCCAACTTACCACGCCCACAGCTTCTAGGGCAAATAAAACAGTGCCAAAAAATGTGGGTAACTTTGTAAAAGCTACAAATGCATCTCTTTCACTTAACGGTGGCAAATCCTTAAATATATAATACAATATAATGCCAAAGCCTGCAAAATGGAATTAAGTAAAAAACAGATAGATGGGATGAGAAAACATACATACATAGGTATATATATATACCTACCCACAAACAATAGCAAATTTGCTGCACTTGAGAACGGGGCCAACAATTTCAAGTTCCTTATGCTATAGATCAACATAAGGGGAATAATTAAGAAACACATATGCAATCGTACATCCAAAACTATTAGATATTCATCTACCAATTGCTTAATGCTCTCCGCAATGAATACAACATAAACGCAACAAATGCCAAAATGATAAAAGGCCAAAAAACCATCAACAAAGGGTCTGTAAGAAGAGATATATAAAGATTCAAGAATCGTTGGAATTATCGATCTATGTGTGGTCATAACTTACGTGGCTATGGGAGCCAAAAACTGCAGATACGGAGGACCTTGTTTTAGGCCAAAATTCATAGATTGTGAGAAGCTTACATAGGGGACACGCTGACGCTTACAAATTATATACATACTGTCAATCTGAAACAATATGAATAAATATATTTAAATTTTTAAAAACTCTATTATTTGAAAGCTTTTTCCAATAAATTAAATATGTATTTATTTTTGATTAGCTAAAACGAAATATTCCTTTGTATATGTATAATATATGTATATAACAATTTCTAACAATTTAAATTCACGTTCCTTTTATAATATGAAAGGAAAATATCGGATTTTGAGTATAAATGGGAAATTCCATTCTGCACATCCTTTTGCAGTATCTTGATAATATAATATCCAATATTTATGCCCAAAGTATCTAAAACTTAGTACGAGAAAGGAGAAAGGTCTGGGCATCTTAAAAAATAAATATTTGAAAGAACTTACCAAAATATGCAGGCAATATAGTGCCAGTAGGCCAATAATCAGGGTCAGAATTGTTCCATTCACATAACCAGCATGGGCATAGGCACTGGGCATGGCTAATACACCTGTACCCACCGATGCCTTTAGGAAATGAGCAAAGGTCTGCCAATTACTATACGAAATAGATATAGATAAATATTAGGACACATTTGATTGAATAAATCTTAGTTCTTACTTACGTGGTGGGATTCTTAACATTGCGATGCAAATGAGGATCATAATCATCATTATCATTCGAATTCGAGTTCGAGTTGTTGCTAGTTGGCTTCGTTGTTATGGGATATATAATCGATATTTTTTTTATAGTGCCCCTTAAAATAAATTTTATTATATATATACGTGATTTATGATGAATATAAATTGATAAATGTTGATCGAAAATTGAAAAAATACAATTGTAAAATGTGTTCACTCTCTCTCTCTCACTCTTTTTGGCTGTTTGTTGAATAATTACTACAATTAAATTGTAAAACGCAACTGCTTAAAATATACATATGTATGTATATGTACATATTAATATGTATGTACATATGTATACATATATCTTGGAATTTTTTTTGTTATATTTTTAAGAAACAAACAGTAAATATATTGTCATTTCGACAGGAGTTAGCTAAGAGTTTTACAATCATTTAAAAATAATCTTTCAGCATTTTTTTTTTACTCACTGCATATTGTTAGGCGAGAAGAAGCCAAAGCGTATATTTGATAAAGCTACTTGAGTACATAAATCTTATAGCACACACGATAAAAACACTTGAAAAAAACAAAAAAATACCGACGCTCGTACTTGGATGTGGGATTCCTTATTATTATTTTTTAAGATAGACAGATAGATAGATAGATAGATAAATGATAGATTGTCAGAGTAACTTGAACTTGATTCTCAGGAACGTACCAAATCGTAGCAGCTCTGTGTGGCTACTAAATATCATATTCAAGTCGAAGTAGCTCAACAGCTCTAAAAAAAAACGCACACACATTTCTTAATCTTTCAAGATAAATGCAAACCATAATATGTCGTATAATGGGTTATTTCACATTACGGCTTTATGACAAAAAAAACCAAAAATTAATAAATCTCGATGAACTGTTTTCTTTTAACATCATCTATACTAAATATCAAATCAAACAATTAATATAAATAACAAAACAAAAAACACCCTAAACCAGAATTGAAATCCAGTTTTTTGGTATCTTTATTTTTCGGTAATCCAAAAAAATAATGAAAAAGAAGAAAAATAAACAATCACATCAGTACTTACACCATTAACCTTACCTTAAGTTCAAGTTTTGAAACTTTTATGTGAAAGTTTAGTGCATAATGCAACCGAAGTAACCAAAATAAAAAGCTTTGAAAGCGAACTGAAAACTGGTGTGAATTTTAGCTACAGTGATCCCACATTTCCAATTTGGAGAGAGTGAGAGAAGCCCCCAAAAAGCTTTCCATATGTGAGAGGGGGCAATCAGATGGTTTCCATGCCGGAGATATTCAGTTGAACAACGTACGAGCGTGAAAAGAGTTGTGACACAGACCCCAAAAACAAAAAAAAATATCAGAAAAACAACAAAATAAAACGTTTAACAAAATCGAACAAAAACACAAAATAAACGTTTATTATTTTTTTATTTTGTCTCTGTGTGTGCGTGTATCTGTGTGTATTTTTGTGTGCGTGTCTGTGTTTAAATTTCATTAGAAATTTATGCAAAATTAAACACTAAACAAAATATAACTTACACGGCAATTATAATCCCCTTTCTACGCTACTTCCCTCTTAAATCCAAAAAATAAAAAACCCCATCACGACTAACCGGTTTAAATAATCGCAAACAAAATCAGATATATATATCGTATATATACATATACATACATATAATACAAAAATTAACCGAATGATTTCTATTCGTACAATTCTATGCACTTATGTTTGGATTTTGTTTAGGAAAAATCAATAAACTAAACAAAAATACAGAAGTGCAAGCAGTATATAAATAGTATATATATAAATATATATATTATTTGGTATATATATATATATTGCATATGAACCAGACACCATAACAGTAAAACCAACAAACAAAGCGTTCAGCTATGGTCTACTCCATAAAGGTAAAAACCTCTATTGTAAATTATTCCATGAAATTTTTGGTGAGATCTCAAACTTCATCTTCATCTCTTATTTAGCTGTGTTTCTTATTTTTGCCTTTCTCAAGCTATAAACTTGTTTTGCATACTCTCACAAAGAGTATTAACAATTGTTGTAATTACTTGTTACATTTTCAAGTAGGCACCATCTAAGTTTTTGTACTCTACATTATAATAAGAGTCATTAGCTAACTATATATCCGTCAAGGAAATTGGTATATCTTGCTAGAAATGTTTATCAAATAATTTCTCGATCGAAAAACAAGTTTAAATAGGTTAAATACTAAAGTTGTTAAAATTATTTAAACTATGTTATCAGTATCTTAAGTGCAAGCTATAATTCCGACTGTGTTGGAGATTGTACTGCTATATCATAGTATAGACAATTATTTCTAAGATTTTAAACTACGTTGACAGATGGAATAGTTAAGGAACTTATTCCTTATATACCCAGTAAGTGAACGAATTAAAATTTATATAAGGCTTACAGAGTATTTAGAATTCGTTTATTTTATGAATTGTTTAGTTTTACTTTTACTTGGGTTTTATTTTTGTTTCATGGTTTTTATCTTCTTCTAAATGTAATAAAGTTAAGCCGAAATAAAAAATTAAAATAAAAAGCTTTTGCTTCAGACATACTAATGGCTAAAATACACACAAACACACGCACACACAAATATACCACTCACACAAACACACACAGAAGCAAAGAGGCCAAAGCAACCGAAACAACAACATCAATAGCAATCATAATCTGAGTTAATTATACTATATAGAGTCTGACCCAAAGATTATCTGCAGCTATTGAATTGTCTGACATTTTTTGTTATTGGTGTTTTTTTTTTATTTTTGTTTTGGCCCATTCGACATCGTCCATAATGACATTTATAAACAGAGTTCTTTTTTAGCTATCAGCTAAAATGGTTTATCATTTATGTATTCCTTATTTACTATCTATATGTACATATATACCTGTACTATGTATGATGGTAACTTTATGACATTGGGCAACATTTATTAAGTTTACATTTAATTTAACTGTTTGTATATATAAGTACATACATATATTTTTGATATTACCGTGAAGGGTACTTCAAGTGCCTTCACCACCCCCCTAGACCACCACTAAATCACCCACTCCCTTATTTCATTTCTAATCTAATGTACGTTTGTTGCCCAACCAAAACTTACTACCGTTTTGGAGTACACTCATTGAAATATTGTTGTACTCGTCATTAATTTTCCGACAAAAGAAATTTTATACAAAGACCACCCAGTGTACTGAAAAAAATACCTCAAAATAAAAAAAATCAAAAAAATAAAAGGAATACAACTTTTAAAGAACGATTCAGAGAAGAGGGAACCCTTATTGCAATGAAGAAATCTTAGAAATATATTCGACATTTGTGCAAAAATACGATTCCATTCTCAGAGATATTTGTTTCGCTTTTAAGTATTTAAGCTACTCTTAAGATTTGTACTTGAAATACTTGTTAAAAATTAACTTGCATTATAGCTTGTCTAGGAAATGAATAGTTAGATAACGAAAGGTATAAACTCTGTTAGATATGTATGTAGATATAAAAATATATATGTATATGGATCGATTTTTTGAATAGATAGAGAGAATTAGAATGAAAAAGTGGCATATTTCAATAATAAATATGTATATTAAAAGATATATTCATAAACATATCAATTCATTGATTCTTAATGTTTTAGCTGGATCCATTAATACATATTGAGTAGGATAGATTTATGAGAAGATTAATAGATGGATATGTTAATAGATGGACATATATGTAGATAAAAGGATAAAAGAAAGATTGATAGATTTGAGGGTAAATAAAATATATATATATTGTACTGATATTTTGCCTTACTCAAAATAGAATGATTCATTAAATAAATCAGCATTATAATTTAGTGCGCGTACGTGTTATATAACTAAATGACTCTTATGAAGATTAAACCCTAAGAATGAGAAAAATCTGAAACACTTTGTATACACATTTATGATCAGATGGAATATTTATATAAATATTAACCCGTATCAGGAACAGAATTAATTCTTATATATTTCTGTAAATAAATAAGCACAAAAATTGATATCAATATTTTGGGATACCATTCTGAACATCAAAAATAGGAATCTAGCCAGTATACTGGAAAATTATTCAATTGGATATTTGTACTTCCGAACTTTAGTTAGGATCAAGTGTGGATAAACTATTGTGGGTAAAGACAATTCATAATTAATTAGAATCACTGTATTTAATTGGAAATTTTTATTTTCCTTCTCATTAATCACATTTAAAGATGCTCTCCATTCCTAGGTGACAAAGGTATGATAATCTCATCTATATATTATATATATGTATGTATATTCTAGATGAGTAGTATTCCAATCAACTTTGTATTTTTGTTTTTTGACACCCAGCTAACACGATCCTATAATTGAGTGGGCAGCAATTTTACTTTACTGTATGCATTAATTTGGATTAAAATCAAATCGCATTTGCACGCAAACTTAACTCTCGTCCCCTTCTGCCCAATCGATCTCTATGATATTACTAATACAACATTTTACTTATGCAAGACACAAGTTATTAATTCCATTATTGAAAAAATTCCATACATATATGTATGTACATATGTATATCCGCAGTAGTTAATGTTAACTATTTATTTGTGAAATTGCAAGTGCAATTTGTTGAGGAAAATAGACATTAATTGGCATTTAATGGGCGTAGCACAACTGGACACGAGAAGTCGCCATCGATAGACACGAAGAATACAATTTATTGTCGTGTAACCGATAAGGTTTTCTTACCTCCTGCACTCTCACCTTCAACCCCTCTCTCCCACTCTCTCTCTCTTTCTCTCTTTCCCTCTGTCTTTTTGACTTCCTCCCTTCCTTCGCCGGCTGCTGTCTATCTCTAGCCATACGTCTATCGTCTGATAGCGATAAGTTTTTGGTATATTTGTTGTATTATTGTTAGCTTTCGGCTAGTTGCGTTTTTAAGCCTAAAGTTAGTCTAAAACAAAACATGTTGGTGGTAAGAACTCAATTGCATTTGTTTAACAATATTTCCATAAAAGCCGAAAATGTGATTCACATGTCACTAGCTTTACGTGCCCTATCGAGGAGTGTTATCAGAAAAGCTACTACGAAAAAATAAAATAAGGAAAAAGAAACCCGAAAAGAAACCATATGTATATAAAAAAGAAATACTAAAATTAACATCTTCAATTGGTTTACTTTTTGTTTTTGCTGTGTTTTGCAAAGATAATTTTCCCCATAAACAATTTTTGCGATTAGAATTGTTGAAAACAATAATACATATGTGAAAACAAAAGAGCGCGTGGCAGAGAGCCGCCAATGAGGAATTATTTCCAACTGAAATGTATCGTGCAATTTTGTATACACTATTTTGAAAGCAATTCGAAGTTCCTTTGTCCTCAAAAAAAAAATCTTTCTTTTTAATATATTAGAAATTTTGAAAAAAAAAAAAAATCAAATTATATTGTAAATTCGATTCGGAAAAATCTATCTACATTTCTTTTAAGAGAAAGAATTGGTTCTTCTGTTGCCACCTTTCTTCATGAAGAGAAAGTTTTTTCCTTATCCATCAGTTGAAATGGAATCTTAGAAAGGAATTCAATACTAAATTGTAGTGTATATATAATTAAAGAGAAAATATCTTAGTATTATGAAGTTTGAATTTTTTCGAAGTTTTAAGGATTTCAAATTATTTTTGAACTGCAACTGCAGTTTTATTGCAGAGAACCTTTCTTAGTTTTACATAAAGTATCTAGTAAGGAAGAATATAGTAAATATATGTATATTATATGTTAAAATGCAAAATATATAAGAATACTATAAAATAAGATAAGTTTTTGCGCAATATTCAGAATATACCCATAAAACCAAAATATGTAAAAATAATATAAAATAAGACGATCTTTTATTATACATTTTATATACATATTTACTGAATCTAGATATTTGAATATAATATGTAGTTGGGTCCCCTACTAAATAACCCCATATCAAATATATTTTTAGAAATCACTTTATAAAACAGAAAGGTTTAGAACATATGTGTATATGTATGTATGTATATAAAACGTGTAGTCACAGAACTATTAAAATTGTTACGCTATCTGTCAATCAATTTAAATTAGTTACACTAAATAGAATGTAATTTTTAATCGGTATGATTAACTTGGCTTGTCAGTAAACTTTATGGCAAAAACTTTCTTATGTTAAACAGATAAACTTGTCAAGACCAGTTCATATTAGTTTATATTTTATGTGTGTGCTTTTGTGTGTTCTCTTTGATGGTTGAATACTTATACCCAGATATTTAGGGCATACAATTAATTTAAAATGCTAATTTGTTTGTTTTTTAACCTAACAAATCTCTATGTTAAGTCATGATCACGCCATAGCAGAATGTTTCTCTTTGCCAATCGATGGCTTCTCTTTCTCTATCTCCTTCTATTGTGAATATTTCTCTTTCTCTTTTTCCCCTCTCTTTCTCTCTCTCTCTCTTATCTGTTGATTTATTAGTTTAACTAAATACATACATATATACTCTTATCTTTTGCAGAACAGCGAAACTGGTGAATTCGAATATATCTATTATACGGATTCAGCTCGTGTAAAGAAACCGAAATATGATGAGGAGACAGGTGAGCCCGTCCATGATCAGATGAAGGTGCGCTATCGTAAACATGGTAATTTCCATGTGCCACGACATTATCTAAGAGGCACACTCTGCGATGAGGTGGACAATGTGTTGGCAAATAAATATCAGCGAGATCTCGATATAACCGTTAAGCATGTGGTCGAAAAACGTAATGGAAGAAATATTCAAATGGCTGCAAAGCCAAGAAAAATAACGCCTGGATATGAGCGTGAAGACTACATTAAAATGGATGGTGTCCACAGTGTAAGCGATACAAAAAATTATTTTTGATTTTTAGTACCAATGCAATGTTTATTTTTTACAGAACATCGTTTTGGGATATGAGCGTCAGCATCCGTATTTATTGTTCCTTATACCGACGCTCTTTATTTACAATTTCTTTATTGGAGCCACTCTTGCCCTCTTGGAGATTGCCCTACATATGATGTCGCATCACAAGAACACGCTAACTATGCAAAAGGATCTATATTTTCGTAGCCCCTTGCATGTCCTATCCTCGCAATTTTGCGCCACTTGCCGCTGTGAATCGGATAGCCAACATAATCGCATTTTTAATATCCTCAATAAACAGATGCGTAAAGAGTTGCGTTCAGGTGCTCTCAAGAATATGGCCAAGGCTATTGGCTAATATATTTACATATACATTACCTATATACATGCATACGAGTACATACGATATATCCATAAAGATTTAAACAAAAAAAAAAATCACTTTTATTTCATAATTATATAATAAAAGAAAAACAATAATTTTTTTTTTCACGATTCAACAAAACGCAAAAATAAATGCACAATTATATCACTCGGAGTACCTGAACCATAGTTTTAGTTTACTGTCAAGCTGAGCTTAAATCTATTATCAGATGGGAATCTGTGCCATTGGCTTGACATTTGGTGAGACGGTGAATTTAGCTCCAGTACAGGCAATGATATCATCCACTGTATAACCTTCAGCTACTTCCAGGAGTGTAAGGCCTACACCCTTTTCCACCTGGAATACGGCCTTCTCGGAAATGATTAGATCGATGACCTCTTTGCCCGTCAATGGTAGGGAGCAGGATTCTAGTATTTTTGGTGAACCATCGCGCGCATTGTGTTCCATGGTAATGATAACTTTAGTGCCAGGTGCTGCTACCAAATCCATGGCTCCGCCCATGCCTTTAACAAGTTTCCCCTGTAGTTATATAAACCGATAAATACAAAATAAAATTAATTAATCCATTATTGCTTACGGGGATCATCCAGTTAGCCAAATCACCGGTGGCTGACACCTCCATGGCACCCAAAATGGTTATATCAACATGACCGCCACGAATCATGGCAAAACTATCATCGGAACCAAAGTAGGCAGCTCCAGGTATTACGGTAACACTCTCCTTGCCAGCATTAATTAAATCCGGATCGACTTGATCTTTCGTTGGGAATGGGCCCAGGCCCAAAATTCCATTCTCCGACTGCAACATCACATTCATACCATCGGGAATATAATTGGATGAGAGAACAGGTATGCCAATGCCCAAATTGGCATACATGCCATCTCGAAATTCCAGGGCAACGCGACGAGCAATACGTTCACGTAATGCTTGGCCAGGATTTGCTGATGCAGCAGCCTTATTTGGGTCCTTGGGCTCGGTTATTCTTAAACGTTCCACACGTTTGTTATAGTCGCTGCCCTTGAAAATGCGCTTCACATAGATTCCGGGCACATGGATTTCATCTGGCGAGAGACTACCCACCGGCACCAATTCCTCAACTTCGGCCACAGTTATCTTAGCTGCCCGACACATGGGAGCATTAAAGTTACGGGCAGCCTTATTAAATACCAGATTACCCAAAGCATCCGCTTTCTGGGCTTTAACAAAGGCAAAGTCAGCGAAAATGGATTCCTCCATTACATAGTTACGTCCATTGAAGGCCTGAACTGGTTTTTTAGCACTTTCGATAGCCACCTTGCCATCTTTTGTGTACTTGATGGGTGCGCCACCTTCCTGTACCAAGGTAGCATAGCCAGTGGGTGTAAAGAATGCCGGAATACCAGCACCACCGGCACGAATCTTTTCGGCCAATGTGCCCTGTGGTGTCAATTCTACGGCCAGCTCACCAGCCAAATATTGACGAACTAGCTCTGTATTCTCACCCACATACGATCCAATGACCTTGGCCAATTGCTTTTGCTTGATCAGAACACCCAAACCGCAGTCATCCACACCTGAAAAAAAGGGATATAGAGAGAAATTGAATTAAATAAGTAATGGAAGATGATATGCTATCGTAACCCACCTCCATTATTTGATACTCCTGTAATATTTTTTACACCCTTCTGCTTGAGAGCTGCTATCATCTTCTCGGGTATGCCACAGATGCCAAAGCCACCAAACAGAATCTGGGCACCATCTGGCACATCGGCCACTGCATCATTGGCCGACTCATAAATCTTACCCTTACGTTGTTTACCCGACGATGTAGAATAGCAAGCAATAAGCTGTAAATAGATAATCAGGTTACCATTTTGATACCAGTTCTAGTGACCAATTAGCATAGTTGTTTTGTTCCCCATGGCGTGTTTGTGGACTCGCCAAAAAGACCAAAGGCCGACCATTCTATACCCTTAATTCTGTGTCATTTGTCTGATTGGTATATTAACTTAATTTGGTTATTATATTTTTTCTGAATAGTTTTAAATGTGATAGTTGTTTAAGGAATATATAGCATTTGCTTGGCATAAAATTTTGAATAGGATAAATAGTTTTTATCTTATAACAACGGATAAATAATACGTTTGAAAAACATATTTAAATTCCAATGTTTAAACATATTTTGCCTAGAACCCAAAGTTGGATTGATCCTTTTTATGATTTAATATGTTATCATATATACTTTTCGAAGCCAATTTGAAAAGAAACACATTTTAGTTTTCGTTTCTTTAGATGTTTGTACAATATACCAAAAACTTTGACTTCGCCTGTTGCTTTAATATTAATTTTATAAAATTTTCTAAAATATAATCTAAACCTTTTCGGATCTAGGACATATTAAACATATTTCCAGTATGCTCCAAATTTTGAAAAAGTAAATATGACCGATTTTGCAACGTACATGGAGAAAAACAAAACTTATGCAATAATTTGGCTATTTTTAGATGAAGGGGCGGCGAGGTGTGGGAATCTTTCTATCTATGTATGTATGTAGGTATGTAAATAGTGGGCTGTTCGTGTGGGTCCGTCAAATAATTGATAAGCAATTGGGCCCCTAAAAATCTAAGCGAAAATAACTGCAATAACAAAAGCCACTTCTTTCAACAAGTTGTTTTTTAGTGTAACAATCTCGGGATTTGACTGTACTGGAATTAACTATTCTGGCTTTATGATGGACCCATTCTTAGAGTAAACAGATAGATAAACAACTTAGAAATTAAATTTTATCTTAATTTATCTTGTACTGACCTTGAATGTGTTAAAATTGCTGCTGGATAATATGTGGTGGTTGTTGACTAAAAATCTGCTCAACATTTTCCTTAAATTATAATAAACGCAAGTTTAAAAATAATCAAATTATTAACAAAAGTACTAAATAAAACACTAAATCGCCCGTCACATGCGATTTGGTTGGAGAAACTAAACTGGAATCAGCTGCTGCTGGAGCAACAGGTAAGTTAAAACTTATCGATAACAGTTCACAGTGGCTTACAAGAAGCTAGGGGCGAGCGTTAGTGCCAAGAAAAAGCACGATATCTCTACCAATGTTAATAGCGAATACTGTTAAAATATATATAACAGTCGTTAAATATACTAGCACAAAGGAAAAAATTGTTAGTGATTTCAATATATAACATAATAGTTTTAAACTAGATAGGTTTTCTGCAACAAAACAATGCAATGAGTGTCTGAGGTAATTTTCGAATCTACGATTTCAAGTCACGAGTCCATCACTAATCGATACCCTGCTCATTGCATTTCGATGCCTTGCAACAGCTGATTGCTATAATAACAAAAAGTTTGCAATTTGTTTATTCCGAAATACACACACACACAGCCACACATAAATACGGAATGACAACAATAATTGAGGAGCTAAAAGTACTTCACAACAATAAAGAAGAAACAAGAAAATCAAAAAAAAACCAACAACCACACAACGTAGTCAACTGAAACAATATTGTGCAAAAAAGCTAAAAAAAAAGAATAAGCACCAGCAAAATGGCGTTCTAACACTATTTCTAAAAGGTAAAACTGATACTTTGAAGAGAGGAATTCTTCAGCTATTGCTATTGCATATAATAGATATATAGAAATATATACATATATGTACATATATTACATATTATTCATTATTTATTAGCAAGCAAATTAAAAATGGCAAAGCAAAGAATTTTCTGTCTTCTACGCAGTTGAAATAAATTTGGTGAACTTTTGACTGATAAGATGGATGACTAGGTGAATGGACAGATTGATGGTTATACACATAGATGGACATGATCTGTATTAGCGAGAGCGGTGCAGAGATCAGGATTTTGTAGATATTCCTCTTGGGGTACTCCTTCAACTCTAACACTTAACGGTAGTAGATGGCCCTTATCATCAAACTCTTTCTGCAATGGCCGTTACAGACACGCATCATTGCCATCTGTGGCTGGTCTTTGATGTGTTTACTTTAAATCCCAGTCCAAGTGCGACCCCACCCCCCGCCCAACTATCATTACCGGCTTGGTAACCGAATGCAATGCCATTTGAGCTAATTATAGTAAATATATAGCAAATCTTAATAGTTTTCCTCATCCAACAACAGCAGCAGGAACAATAACAATATAAAGTTTCCATTCCAAATTATCAGCTGCACCGGCCTCTGGGCAAATAATCACTCATTATCAATCCATTACTCCTACTCCTCTTACAATATATGTACATATGTATAATTATATATAAATATATATATATATATACATGTAAGTACATATGTATGTATGCTATCTGTATATATGTGTATATTTAAAAGATTTAATTTATAAGTAATTACAGCTGGTGGGACTTTACATCCAATCTTTAGTTTCATTTCAGCTCTCATTGCGCCCATTACGTTTGTCTCGATGCTTGGATGCGAGTCCAAGTCATCGAAGCCAAGTGGTAGGCGCGTTTATCATTATCTGTGATTTACCATGGCAGAGGAGGAGAATAAGGAACAAGAACAACAACACCAGCAGCATCAAAAGTATAATGAACAACAATTACTTGTGGATACTTTAAGTCGACTTTGGAGTCACTATCTTCAGGCCTCGGAGCATAATGATGAGGCGAGTGTCAAGGTTTGTATTGATCTTCCCTTTACTTATAATTCATTATAATTAGTTTCTATATATAAATTCATTCAGGAACACTGGCTCTGGCTCTTGCTATATAATTTTCAATTCCTGGCTGAGGAATCATTACCGGACATCTGGTCAAATAGGTAAACAAAATACATAAACTTCTTTTCCTCTGTCTATCACTCTCGCACCATCTTCGAATTAGATAGAGATAACAAGAGACTAACTTTCATGTTGCCATCTTTCTCTATTTGATTAACATCATCTTTCAGTCACTTTAATCTCATGCCTGAGGAGCTCTGTTCCTATTTATTGGAGCAAGTCTATCAAATCATCAGTGCAGCCAAGCGATCTCAGACCAACAGTCCGGACCAGCAGGATGAATCGGATCAACAAGATAAATGCATCAAACAGCTAAGGAAACAACATAATCTAGCACAGGTTTATTACTGAACATTTTCTATATATCCATATACATATATATATTTATTAAAATATATTTTTTTAGCTTATACTGAGCACTCCCAGTGATTGCAATAAAATTCTGGCCTTGCGCACTTTTTTAACCAGCAACTTGGGTCATCATCTGTTGGCATTCCTGCTAAGAGTGGACATCAAGGTGAGATAAACAAGATTTTCATTCAATGCATGTGACAACAATGAGTCGGCAAAGATCATAGGTGAATTTACAAAGAGCCCTTGCTGATATCAACAGATTCTTATATGTATATATATATATTGCCTAGAATTTCAGTTTCTACGCTCTATATACATATATAGATGAAATGAAATGTGTAAAAAATTACACTCACCAATACTTATTAGAAACGGCAGAATGTTCTATAAAGTACAGTAATATATAATACTTTTTTATAATTTCGTTAATAGATATATTTTAAAAGGTTTTATTAATTGGGATATGCCTAATCAGATACGAAAAAGAAGAAATTCCGATCGAAACTTCTAAACAGTTTAAATTTGAAAAACTGAAACCTATATGTAAATTTGTCTTCTTAACAAACAATATTTTGCTTGATTGAATGAGATCAGATCATTTAAATAATACAATATATAGTCCTTTCTAATAAATATCATTGAATATAGTTGAAACAACTTTTATTCTTATTACAGCACATTGCATCACAGAAAAGTCTTTGCCAGCTGTGCATCAATTTGTTTCCCAAT
Source organism: Drosophila emarginata (assembly GCA_037075365.1). NCBI lineage: Eukaryota > Metazoa > Arthropoda > Insecta > Diptera > Drosophilidae > Drosophila > Drosophila emarginata. The sequence goes on from JBAMCD010000283.1 coordinate 1,453,123, forward strand.
AGCAAATGGAGCCCTTCAAACGAATTACTGCAACCGTTGACCACTGTTTCGCAGTTCATTGCCAGCTTTCATATTACTTCACAGAATAAAGCGAAACAACGTCGACACCAGCAGCCAACACAATCAAGTCAATTATTACATAACATATCAAAAATAAGTCATACTCTATCCAATTTTGATGAGTTCAAATCTTCCACTAAGTCCAGCGATGAGTTGGCCCTGCTTCTCATACAATTACTTACCCGCTGCATAGATGCCGAACACGAATCTCAACTTAGTGTGACTGTGCATAATTTTGCTCTTGGTCATCTCTGTTCGAGTGTGGAGAGTGATCAGGAACAGCAATTGGTTGATGAATCGACCAATAATAACGATGAGATCATTAAATTTGAATTACTACAATTGATTGGACATTGTATTAATAATTTCTATGCCCACGATCAACCGAATGTCGATGATTTTAATAGCAACTTTGGCCAACTTTTATATGCTATGGCGGCAAATCGACGCAGTCCAATATTATCACATGGGGTGCTCTATCTAATGTTTGGAACATTACACAATCTTGTGGAGAATGAGATACGAGAATTGAATCAAATCGATGCAAAGAATTTCGATACCTGTTTTGAGGTCTTGGAGGAGGCAGCCAAATCGACCAATGCCTCGACATTGATTTTTCTTCAAATCTATAAAATGCTTTTGCGGCTAACAGACAATCTATCGCGACAGGAACAACAGTTGCAGTGCCTTATGGAAAGTAGCACTTCAAGTGCCTTACCCAAGCAACAAATGCGGCATAAGAGACAACGCAACAGTCAATTACATTGTTCTGGCAGTTCCCTGAGTTGTTACTTTCAGAGCAAAGTCTATCAATTGTTACCATCACTGGGTCCGGAGCTCCAAGAGCATAGTGTTAGATGTTTACTACGCACCGGAAGTTGCTGTTGTCACTACAATACAAAGAACTATAACACATGCCTCCAGATGGCCATCAATTTGAGTAAAACCTATCAAAAATATGCATATAAATTTCTGCACTATAACTTTCTAAATACGATATTTGTAAAACGATCACCGTTAGAATGTATACGATGTGAGGAGAAAGTGAAGTCGGTAGCCTTTCATTTGGACCTGCTCTCAATTTACAAGGAGAACTATAAGAAACTATTAAACTCCACGTCGATGTTGCTTTTTTTGAAGCATTTAAAGCATATTGCATATCTGTTATCCTACGATTTAGCCAGCGGCATATTAGCCGAGGTAGTTCTACCAATATTTCGTCAATACAAAGAGATGATTGAGTGCAAGGTGGAAAAGAATCGGCAAACTAAGGTGCCACTTTTACAATTACCCAGTAAACTGGAGAATTATCGTGCTCTACACGAGTGCCTGAGCATATTTGTGATGTATTTAAGTGATATACGTTTGGTCAAGGCCTTCTACAATGAAGAGAATATACATTATATGCAAGATCTTTTGGCCATACCGGAACTGCAGCGTGGTGTGTGCGATCTCATTAAGGTGGGCATTGATAATATTGCCTTTCTGGGCGAGAATGGTCAGGAGCAAATCGCGTTGAGTCGCCGTTTGATACAATTACAGCTTAATAATAGTGATCGGGCCACACAACTGTTTCAGGTTCTACTACATAAATGCTCGAAAAGTAGCCAAAATAAATTCTGGCTAGATGATCTAACAAATCATTCTGTTCAACTTGATGGACATAAACCCTCAGATATACTCTATATAACTGCATTGCAATGGACACTTAACTATGATCTGCTCAAGACAAGTCAATTATTTTATAATGAATTTGCCAAGATCTATTCAATACCCGTGGAAATGTCTGATCATGAAGATGAAGGGGATATAGAACATGAGCAACTGCAGCAACAACAACAATTGGAACAAGGGGAGAAATTAAAACAAGGCGATAAGACAATTATTGATATACTCAAACTAAATTACAATGCTCTCAGTTGTTTCCTTATGCTACCCAAAACCGCAATCGGTATGGGGTCAACCGCAACTGGAATAACTCCCACCAGCAACATCAATCATCAGCTACCAATGGAAACAGAAACAGTGACTATTCCGAAAGCTAGTACCGGTGACATAGCCATACCTATTTCTGGCTCAAGTTCATTGGAAGCTTTAGTCTCGGATGTTCGGCTACCATTCAGTGCTTTGTCAGTTTCAACCACAACAGCAGCCAGCTCAGACTATAACGATTCTTCGCTGGACTATGCCACAGTCATCGATAACTACACTGTGGATGTGACTGCTCCATCGTTCCTACAACATCTACAGCATCAGGCCAATGATTTGGATGAGAGCATTATACTATTTGACATAAAAGGAAGCCATCCAACAAGCAATACCAGCGATCAGTCATCGACTATTGACGAAGTGGCAGACAATGGTCTGATCAATAGGCTATTCAGTATAGTTGGTTCACTCTTTGGCGGTTCAACCAGTGCCAGTGGCAGTGGGAGTGCTGCAACTACTCCAACCACATCTCAGCCAGCTGTAAATATTGATGCGGATTTATTTTGTCTATACGAACCCAATGGGGAGTGCAAGAAATTGTTACTAAAACTGTTTGAGTCGACCATGGCCATATGCATCAAGGGATTTCAAAACGAAGAAGGTGAGTAAGGCAAGGCAATAAGGCGGAAGAAAATAGTGGGGATTGGTTGGGATACTTGTGCGGTATTGTTGTGTGTTAACGATTGTGCGGTTGAGTGCGTAGTAGATACCCTCCAAACAATATCATAAGCCTTATACATATGTACATACATATAATTTGATAGTTAAAATAGATTAGAATTCATGAATCATTATTGTTGATATAATTTAGGAATAACAAAAATAGAAATTTCATATTTTATTAAAATAAGCTAAGATTTATTTTAAAGTAATGAATTCGGTATATTATGTATACAATATAATTCTCCAATTTGAAAATGTTCCCAAGAGAAGTACTAATTCCGATTGCTTTGATTAACTAAAATTAAGAAAAAACAAATCACATTTTAAACATAAGACTGGGACAGGATACCTTAAGGGGAAACAATCTCTTAATAGAGAACCGACAGTAATTGATAAAGTATTTATATAAATTATTTAATATTTATGAATTAGTTTCTATAGGCAATCTATCGAAATGTTTTTTGATTTTTTGTTTTGTTTAAAAAGATTTTTTTCCGTTTCTATTAATTATCATATTGAACTTTGAGTAGCGCATTTGATGGTTCTTCATAGTTGATGCATTATCTGTTCCTAAACATGGATGTATGGATGTGCAACATTCCGGTGGCTAATGGGTTTCCAATGCAATCGACAAACGAACTAACAAACTGAGACTGAGCGACTAAGTGTGAGGGAAACCTTAGTAATGAACGCCTGGTCCCCATGAGGCGAGAGTAGGCAAGAACAAAGCACACACATTCACCTCAAATCATGGCAACAACTAAGGTGGACTAGATTATATGAAGTAGTACTGAGATACAAACTCAGAGTAGAGAGAAGAGTGTGGGTGGTGGGAGTGGGCAAAGGGAACACTGAGAGTGTCGTATGGTGTGGTGTGCTGTGTGGCTGTTAATAACGGGTCGTGTTGTGGTCGCTGTCTTAGGAGAGTTAATTATAAGTCAGTCAGTTGGACGAACGCGCTGTCATAATACCGACGACGCATCAAGATTGAATTTCTGCCTTTTATTTTATTTATTTTTATTTTTTTTTTGTTGTTTTGTGCACACGTTACGACATCTTGGGAGGTGATAGTTAATAGACATATTCCACAGAAGACACTCAATGTTTGCGGAAGATAAGCGCTCACCGCTCCGGACACCTTATCAGTCAGAGTCTGCTGTTAATCCCTTTGACATACCAACTCTCTTTACAGTGGAAAAGATGCAAAAGCATCTGAGGAAATTGAAAGCCATTATAATTGGGCATGCATCAAGCAATTGGACAGAGCATGGTGAGCAGCACGCGAGGGATAATGCCGTCATCCAGACACTGCAAACTCTTCTCAAAATTGCCGAACTATCGAGCACGCACAATGAGCCCGCCGGTGTGGTGGTGAGTAGCCCCTCGGCTGAATCAACAAATCAACCACGACCACGTGCTCGATCCTTTAATAGTGGTAGCGTGGAGCTGCCGAGACAGCTGCAGCCGGTTAAGCTGCCAGCTAAAAATTCGATTGCCACTCCACCAACACCGCGACGACGTCCGGCATCAAGTGAGATTAATGTGGGGGATGCTGATTACTTTTCCACTCGTGCCTCATTGAGCTGTGCCGCCGATAGTGAACTGGAGCTGAGTGAGAATGAGCAGGAGTACTATTTAACCGCTGATGAGGGTTACGAAGCGGATGGTGAGATTGCCGATCTAACTGAATCTGAATGTGAACTCAATGGCGGAACAGGTGGTCCAGGTGGTGGTGGAGTGCCAGCTAACGAATCGTGGACACCGTTTCAGCCCTCTTCCCGCTATCGTACACACATTATGCACCAGGGTCTAAGTCAGTTGGTGGTCCAAATGCTAGTGGAGTTGTCCTTGCTGTGTATTAAGCAACCAAATGGATGGACAGAGAGTTTAACCCAATTGGCCAATCGTTTGTTTGTCATCAGAGACTATCTGGGTGGACCATTGTGCTTACTACGTGGATTTGCTCCCATTCTAAGCTGCAGTGATCCTAGATTAAGGGGTGAGTAGCTAAATAAAAGGATTATCTACAAGAAACATTCCTAATTTTGGTCCTCTTTCGATAGAATTACAGCAATCCATTTTGGAATTAATAACACATTTAAATACACCAGATGTTCTGCATTGTTACTACTCCATTTTGGCTACCAAGCAGCCACCAGTCGATCTGCTAATGCGTCACATGCATCACATCTCAGCGGTTTCTTTAAGAAAATCTCAACCGTGCATGGAACTTGAGTTTCCCATTACCATTGATGGCAAGGTGGTAATCACATCCAAAGGACGTGATTATCCCGAGCATATTGAACATGTCCGTTTGCAGCATCAGCAAAGTCAGGCCACCACATTGTTCACAAGGGCAGCCTGCATAATGCCTGTGACACAGACACGGCTATGGCAACCAGACGGATTGACCCTGTCCCTGTGGCTGGAGATTAGAGGTGGTCAGCAAATGCATCGCAGCTGCATGCAATTGAACGATGATGAAACACGTTACTCTGGCGAGGATTTGACAGTGAGTTGATATAATTTGTTTCATTTCTTTTCCCATTAAACTGCAACCTAATCTTCTCCAGAAGTCCCATTTGGTCTCACTGGGCACTAATCAGGCCATGCTTAGCATTTATATAAGCAACAATATGCAATTGGTCTTTGAAATGGTTAAACCCAACGAGCCATTGCCACCCATCCGAGTAGAGGAGAATATGGAGTCAGTAGTTGATCAAAATTTTCTTCCTTTACCTGTATCCGGAACTGGAAATGTGTCTGCTCCTGCCTCTTCGCAGACGCAGAGTGGCAGCCTGCGTCAGGCTTTGAAACAAACTAAAATGGCTTTGCTTAACAGTTTTGGACAGATGCATTTGCTCAATGGCCATCATGTGGGGGCCCAGGATTCGTTTAGCGGTTACTTTGTTAGCTCAGCTACACCATTGCAGCGTCCCCGTTTGCCTCGCCATAAGTGGATGAATCTCGTATTCGGTATACAACAGCAGGCAGATGCTTTGGAGATCTCCATCTATGTGGATGGTTTGGAACAACATTCCTTGCGTATGCCATTCCAGAATTTTCGACATTCGACGCGCTCTCACGATTTCCAAATGATTGCCGTTGGCGAAGGTTTGCCCAGCAATAGTTCTTCCTCATCCCGATCCACTTTGGATGGGTGTCTGGCTCCACGATATGCCATGGCGAATCTGATACTGTTCAAACGTCGTTTGGTGGATCCTTCTCTAATGATCAATCTGACAGCTATGGGACCAGATTTTACCGAATTCACTCAATGTCAGGTGGCTAATTGGAAACCCAATTATGGTTATGTCAATCTGGGTAAACTTACATCCTCAAATTTTGGCAATCATGCAGAGTGCATGAAACAGCTGAGACAGTCGAGGGTATTGGTATACACGGCCCAGCAGCCGGAGCTGGTAATGAGCTATGATGCTAGCCAGGAATTGGATATGGCTTGCTATGGCCAGCCACATGGACATATACTATATGGCGAGCTCTTCCAAAATCAACCCCAATCTTTGCAAACGGCTACTTCATTATGTGGCGGTCTGTCCACCCTGCTCTATCTCTTTGCCAGGGTTAGTATGATGCAGTGCATCTGCAACTGAAATAATATTTTTTGATTGCTTTCTTTCATTTAGATTGTGGAACTAAGTGGTAATGCTGCAACACAAGCTCTAGCATTGGATTTGCTAATGCAGGTAGCCCATTCAGATGCACAACTGTACACAGAATTCCAGCGTCAAGATTATCTGGCTCTAATTGGCTATGTGATTAAATCGGAGAAATGTTCCAAAGATGTCCAATTGTTACGTAGCATTGTGAATACTGCCTGCTCTCAGGCGCTTATCAGTCGTAAGGGAGATGTCCTTCAGGTGAATGATAATACAACAGTCACTCTGATCTATCCTCGTCTCCTCTTGGCCGTTCTCCAACGTTATTCCGACTGGCATCGTTCTGGTGCCACACACTCTGATGTCCTCGATATGCTGTTCCGTTGCATTCTTGCATTGACCCGAGATAAGCATCCACAGCGGGATTTCAATATGGAACAATTACAGAAATCGGGTTTACTCGGAGCATTGCTTAATCTATGCAAAGTCTATGTGATAGAGTCACCCAGTCCTGTGCATATTTCTCCATATGCTGCCGAATGTTTTGTACAAATCTTGTCCGTATTTGCCGGATCACCGCCATCCTCATCATTGCTGGATGAGATCATGAAATTGCTGCTTTTGCTCCACAAACCCAGTGAATGCTATGTGACCCACGATCGTGGTCATTTCTATTTTCTTCTCACACCCCAGCAGCCAACAAAAGAGCGTTCCCTGGTGGCCACAAATCTAAGTCGAGTGACGACATCTTTTCGACGGCAAATCCAACCGGCACCTCCACCAGAACTGGATGCCGAGCGAGCGGAAAGAATAAAACGTCTGCGTCGTATGCATGGCCAGGGATCTGGTTACAGGCGTGCTGTTAACGAACTGGAGGAGCATCTAGAACAAACCACAGACTGTACTAATCTCAATAAGCCGGCGCTTCGTCTTATTAGCCCTGTGGAGGCATCACGCTGGCGATTAAAATTCAAACGACATTATCCAACCATGTCACAAAGCCCCAAGCGAAGTCCTTTAAGGAATACCGATTCCTCGAGTCTCAATCGGATCACCTCAACGGCGGTTTCTAAATGGCAAACAAAATTCAGGCGACTGTATATAAAATCAGGCAACGAAAGTCCAAAATTAGGTCCTTCAAAGTCTTTTCGCCGGCGGATGCAAACCCATTTGCATGCACGAAAATTGTGGCAACCTTCTGGTCATAGTACGCCAAGTTCTGGACAAACGTCTTCATTACCGAATCGTAAAACCGACTTTTATGATCAGTTAGGGATCATACGATTGCAGCAACGTCTCCTTATTTTGCTTAAGGATTTTCTCTGTTTGCTTCCCGACTCGGCGGTAGATGAAGTTCTCCGTCATTATGTCAAGTTAGAATTTCTATTGGTCCTGGCCAATCAACGAAGCTGTGCAGTGCGTCAGGCCATCATTCAGTTACTGGCGGTGCTTACAAAGCGTTTGAATAGTGGTGATCTGGCTGCCGCAACAAAACAATTATATCCATTGCATTTGGCCAATCAAATGTGCATCCATGAATGTGACATAAGCATGTTTGAGGCTTGCCTCACCTGGGTAAGTGGGGTGCATGCCAGCCTAGATGATGTCCTAAGTTCTGAGGTGACTCTCAAAATACGTCAACGTTTCGGTCTGCCATCCTTGGTGGCCATTGCTATGGCCACTGAACCACCAAAGATATTCAAGGCCTTGTTGCGACTTTATCTACAGGTAAGTGGGAATCCACTTTAATCTAATTCGAATATATCAACTTAATTTCACATTTCTTTTTAGAATCCCGATGATCAGCCTGACCTAATTGAGGCTGGACTTCTACAATGCTCTGTCAAGGCTCTATATAATGTATACTCTTTTCGTGTGGGTCAACTTAATACCGATGAGTCAATTGTAGAGCTGCTGGGTGCAATTGGTGAGCGTGCTCTTCGCTCAGTGGGTCACATCAATGTGAGTAATGCATTAACTTAATAAATATATGTATTTATTTCGTATATAATTCTAAATTATCCTGCAGTTGGTTTGGGATATTCTTAACTTGTTGGCCTTCTACCAGGATAAACAGTCCCTTCCGATTGTGCGTATTTTCCGTTATGTTCAAGCTCTCCTTCAGCTTCAATGGCTAAATATGTTCTTTGAGGCGGGTTCTTTCCGAACCATTGTACCATTACCCGATTGCACACTTAGTCCAACTGAGATCAAGACTCGTCTGGAGCTGCTGATCGATCGATGTACACAATTCTTTACCGTTGGCTCTGGGCAATCTTCTGGCTATGTGGCCAGTCCTGCCGAATTGTCACTCTTTCATATGCTCGTCTCTTATGGCATGATCACGAGTAATCAGCGTTGTAATAACTTTATTGCCTGGGGACTCCAGCCATCCCGTCCATTTGATTTACGCTCATATATTGTGGACTCATTGTGGAAGTCCCAACAGGATGAGTTCCAGCGCGGCATCATCTGTGATGGCAAGATGATTAAAGCTCTATTGTGGCTCAGTTTGCAGGAGAATGAACGTATTGAGAATCTCGAGCAATTGTGTACAATTTTGGGTATTCGAGAAAATGATACTTCATGGAATCTTTTAAACGAACTGGAACGTCTCGATCAGAATCGTAACAATGCGGCGGCAAAACAAAAGACACTGCTAGAGAAGACGGTATTCAAATTTGAGCCACTGGTGCAGCATTGCATTGAGACATCTATGGTGACCACAAGACGAGTGGCTGAGTTACAGAATGCTGAACGGAAACTCCTTATGTGCCACATGAAGGATTATGATGATACTTATACTTACACCAAATGGCTGGAGATTGTAAGACGAATGACACATGAGGGAGCACCATGGTATTGTGGTGATCGTGCTGAGTGGTAAGCTAAGCAAAGATTTCCATAATTCTTATAATTTCTCAATTAAAATTTTATGATTCACTTTTAGCTCATGGGAACTGGATGATACGGAGGGTCCATCTCGTGTTCATACACGATTGCGTCGCTGTCATCTGGATATTGATCGACGTTTCTTTATGAACGATTATCGACCGGGTCAGGGACAACGTGAGGGACAGGAGCCATATGTCCGTCCGTTGGATTATCTGATAGCCAGCTATGATCAGCAACTAAACATATCTCTCAATTCGCAAATTTTATATAATTTTGCTGCCAAATTCCTGCCCGTAGATGGAGAGATCGATGGCGAGATCATTATCACCGATCTCAAGCTCTATTTCTTGGCTACATATCGGTGTCGATACTTTAATGTGAACTGTGATATTGCTAATATAACCGAAATTTGGCTTAAACGGTATCAGCATCAAGAGACAGCCTTTGAGATACTCCTGGACACCAATAAGTCGCTATTCTTCTCGCTACAAAATGCTGATGACTGGAAGATAATGCGCGATGTATTCTGTGATAAAATTGTCAGCACACCGGATCAGGCCAAAATACTTGGCATCACTCAACAATGGCGAGAAGGCCTCCTCACCAATTGGGAATATCTAATGACACTAAATCAAATAGCTGGACGTACGTACAATGATCTCATGCAGTATCCGGTATTCCCCTGGGTACTGGCCAATTATAATTCAGAATGTTTGGATTTACGCGAGAGTCAGAATTTTCGGCGACTAGGTAAACCCATTGCTGTTCAACTGGAGGAGAATGAGAAGCACTATGTTACCAACTATGCGGTGCGTTCCAAGAGAAGATGTCTTAAGTTCTTTTAAAGTTCATTAATTAGCCCATTGATATTTTGTTCTTATAGTACATTGATAATACCAATACCACCATGGGCTCATTGATATTGAAACCCTATCACTATAGCTCCCATTATTCCAATTCGGGGACTGTACTTCACTTTTTGGTGAGGGTTCCACCATTTACCAGCTACTTTTTGCGCTATCAAGGTGGGTTAATCGGATTAAATTTGTTAAACTAACGATTAATTAATATTTTGTCATTTGCTCGTTTTAGATAATGATTTTGATATCCCGGATCGAACATTTCATGCTCTGAATACCACTTGGTTATTGGCCAGTCGTGATAGTCCCACCGATGTAAAGGAACTGATTCCCGAATTCTTTTGCCTGCCAGAAATGTTTGAGAATTTTGAACGTTTCAATTTTGGTTGTCGACAAAGTGGCGAACGAGTTGAGGATGTTTCTCTTCCGCCATGGTGTCTTCGGGATTCTCGTCTCTTTGTTTTAATCCATCGACAGGCCCTGGAATCGGAGCTGGTGCGGAATCATTTGCATAATTGGATCGATTTGATTTATGGCTTTAAACAGAGCGGCGAAAGTGCTGTAGAGGCCATCAATGTATTCCATCCAGCAGTATGTATAGGTAGAATCAAGTCAGTACCAGTTGTTCACATCCTTGGACCCTCTCCTCCTTTTTTTTTAAGACATATGCTGTTTTTCTGGACTCGGAAATCAGTGATCCCATTGAACGAGAAGCTGTAAAGACTATGGTAAAGACATATGGTCAGATGCCACGGCAGCTATTTAAGTCAGCACATCCAGCCACAAAAGCCTTGGACTACTCTCTGGTCGATAAATCTATTGTGTCCACCGTTAAGGGTCTCCGATGGGGGGTCTATGTGGGATCGCCCCAATTAAAGACACCGACATTGGGGAATATACACAAAATACCCGGCACTGAGCATTTGGTTAGCTTTAGCAACACCAATGTGGTCTATGCCCTGCCCAGACGAGCCAGCGTCATGCAAGGAGCCGAACCGGATACGTACAATGTCATCTCTTGGGGTTACGATGATCACATTGTGAGAATTCAACCGCTTAACAAACCCCAGGCTAAACCTAAGAATCTGTTGCATAATAGTAGCTTCGATGACATTTCGACATGTGGATGCGATGTCAATTCCAATCAGCTGTGGTTTGGCCACAAATCTGGCAGGATTAGTGTGTACAAGTGTGCTGGTGGAATGGATTCCCAGCAGCGGACAAATACCAAGAGTCGTCAAAGTTATGTGAGAGGATTACGTTTGTCCTACAATTCAGCATTCAGGAAAATAGCCAGCAAAAGCATGGCTGTCGGAGGAGGAGGTGGTGGATTAGAGGCGGTCGATGAAGCGAGTAGCATTCATGCCACACACTCATCATCTTCGGTAAGCTCGGCAGGAAATTCATCCACTTTGGACGCCTTACAACGTGATGGCGCTGATCTAACTTGGCTGGGTCCTACATTTCTTGTGCGGCACACCGACGAGATCACCTGCATAGCCCTGTCTGTGGAGTTTAAAATTGCAGTGAGTGCTGGCCGGGATGGTATAGCAGTCATCTGGGATCTGAATGAGTAAGTGGCCAATAAGCTGGCGATTGGTAAAGGCTTATTTTCAATTTATATTTCTATTTTTAGCTGGAGCTATGTTAGGACCATTGCCCGTCCAGCGGAGATACATCAGTCGCCCATTACCCATGTGACCATCAGTCCCACTTTGGGTGACATTGTAACGGTGCATACATTGCCTCAGCAATCCAATGTAGATACAGTAGCTCCTCCAGCAACTGCTGCCTCCAACAAAGGAACAAACGCTCTGTCCAATGCCACTGCGGATGAATGCTTCGAGGTAACCGAAGAAAATTTGGATGACTTTGTTAATGTCAATATTAATCCAAATGGCAAGTCGATTCTTCGTTTGCACTCCGTCAATGCCCGCTATGTGCAGCATTTGGTGCACGAGGATCGCATTTTAGCTGTATGCTACTCCTATATTAAAGAGGGTGTAGGTGTCAATGTCATCGCCACAGCTGTCGAGGGTGGCTGTGTCCGATTCTGGTCAAGTTGGAATCTGAGTTTTGTTAGTGAACTAGTCACTGGTATTTCACCCATAAGAAGGTAAGTCCATTAAAAGATACAATCTCATTCCGGTGGTATAATCTATAACCCCTTTGAATTCCATTTTCATTTTTAGCCTCAGCTTTTCCACACATCAGCATTTGGTGGTACTAACACGAGAGTCCTATATACAGGTCTGGGAATCCGAAGGACTCTATGGCAATGCTCCGAAATTTCCACAAATTGTCTACAAATAATATATCCATATCTCTACCCTTCTCTGCTTCCCTCTTTCTCTCTCTGTCTATCTCCTTCTCTTACTCCCTATCTCTCGCTCTTTCTCTCTTTCTATAAAACTTTCCCGATCCCAAGCATATCATTGACAGACACATAAAATACTAAGAATGAACAGAAAAACAAAGCTAATGAATCAAAGATCAATAAGATATTTCTTTAGTTTTTTTTTTTTTTTGAGGTTTGGCCACAATGTAGAACAGATGTGATAGAATTATTTATGTATTTAGAAATATATTCCTTTTTGGGATCATAAATCTGGCGTAAGGCCCTGTTACAGTTCCGTATGAAAGCCAATCGGAATGGTATTGGAAATGTTCTACATTTGTTTAATGATTTTTTCAATATACATATATATTTGTTCTTTAATTAATTTCTTATCTTCTTCACATCAGAATTCAGGTATATGTATATATCATAAATTTGGTTTCAAACAGAAGCATTTACATTCTGTTTGATGCCCCTTAAGGTATGCTATCTGTTTTTGGACTACTCGAATAAGTTAGTCTTGCCTTGACTATATCTACTGGTTTTTAATATTCACCATATCTATATCGAAGAATAACTTTTGTGACCCTCTATTGAAATCGATTGAAGGAAGAAGAGTAGAAAAAAAAAACCATCCCTATATTATATTATATTATATACATATTATAAACTAGTTTCTAGGCCTAAAGACTCATAGAGCTTTAAAATACAAATTTTTGTATCAAAACTTGAGTATTTTTTTGTCCCTTTTTTGTTTTGTTTTTTTTTTTTTTGCTGCGCTGCCTTCAATTGTTGATATTAATCCAAAATAAAAAAAATTAAATAACTTTTGCAAAAAAAATTTTGAACTATTATAAACAATTTACTTTGATAAGTTTTAAGTAAAAGGCATACAAAAATACAATTCCCAATTCCGGTTTGGGAATGATTAATCAGACTATAGCTTAATACGATTTGGTCAGGTTGATAGACCTTCTGTCAGCACTTCCAAGGAGGCGGTTTACTGCCGCCATTACCAGAAGAAGGTCGCTTACTGATTGTCCTATTTGTTGATGATTGCTTATTAACTGATAGGGCTAGAATTTCATCCAATTTGTCAAAATCACTTGGAGATTTGCTTAGTAGCAGCTCAATATAAGCCTGCAGCTTGTCCATGGGTGAGGGTGGATCTCTCTTACCGATCACATCGAGATTATTTTTTTCAGTGTTGTTGCTACGCTGCGATTTGCTTGTCTTTGGCGTATCCGGATAGACGCGGGCATTGTTCAGTTCTGGAGATTCGCTTTCTGTATCGCTAGCCGGTATCAAAGATGTCTGATTTGGTGAGGTGAGTATGGCCAAGGCCTGCTGCCATTGTGCCTCCATAACACCATGTAGCTTCTCGGCAATGTCGGCTCTGGAAATGAAAAGCTTTAGAATTATAATTCTTTGCAATAGAAATGAAGGCTTATCGTTTTTGTACCTCTTGGTCTTGTAGCAGCTCAGCTTGAGTTCCAGTTCATCAATCTTTTTAGATGCATTAGCCAATTGCAGACGATAGAGTTCCACTTCCTCGCTATGTTTCTCCTGGATAAGATTCAGTTCTTGATTGTTTTTCTCGTTGATCATTTCCAATTGTTTGACTGCCCGTTCAGCGATAAGACGTTCCCGTTCTCTGGCCTCTTGTTTTAGATGTTGCTCGGATTTGTCAAGCTGATCTTGGAACTCTTGCAGCTTTTTGCTAACCACATTCTCCATTTGTTGTTGGTAATACAATTTTAGGGATTTCTGTTGAACGTCCAGTTTCTTCTTGAGATTGGTCTAGCAAAAATGAAAAGATTTATAACCAAAAAAAGAAAAAACAAATTTTAAAACCATTGAAGTATACCTCAACCTCTGTTAGATTAGCCAGTGCTTCTTGTAAGGATTTACGCTGCGCTTCCAAAGTATCAGCTCGACTCTTCTGCTTCTGATGGTATTCCTGAAGCATTTCCTTCTGATGCCTTAGAGTGCTATTATCCTTCTCCAACTCCTCAATTTTAGTCTTGTGCTAATAAATTGATTTAATTTAATTAATTTCAAAGCCTCTTCAGATCCTTCTACTTACCTTCTCTTGCTGATAGTCGATTTTGGCGTACTTATCCCTTAACTTGTTCAGCTCTGCATGGGAAAGTTCCTCAGCCCGCTTGCTGCTCTGGAGCTGGAGTTCCATATTCTCAAGTTTCTCAACCCAATCATTGCTCTCTCGTTTATTTCTCTCCAAGTCTGCCTCTAATTTCTCATTTTTTTCTTGAAATTTAGAAGCTAACCCCACTGCCTGAGCCAGCTCATGCTGCAGTGCATCCATTTTGCCTAGACTATCATTGCGTTCCATTTCAACGCGATGTAAGTTATCTCGCAATTGTTGGACTTCGTAGTTGAGATTCTTTGTGGCCTGATCTGCACTACTAAGAGCTGCATCCTTGGACCGATCCACTTCGATGGCCACAGAGATACGTTGCTGATATTCCAGCAATTGTGATTGTAGGCCATGAACAGTTTTCTCCAGATGCTGTCGACGCAGTTGCTCTTCTTTCAAAAGAGGAGGATTCGGTGAATCGTGATGAGCCAGTACTGTGGCTCCTACGTTGCTTCTTCCCCAAAGCTCACTTAAACTGATTAGTTTATTTTCAGCAACACTCTGATGAGAAGTAGTTGAAGAGGATCCCAACCGTATGCTGGGAAGGGAAGTGGCTGCCTGCTCCTGATGTTGATGGTGCGTTAGGCGTCCGTCCCGAAGGTGATCATCACTGTGATGATGCTGCCATCGAGTTGTTGGCAATTGTTCCTCTAGATAGTGATCAATTTCCTGTAGTATATTATCCTCTTTATGGCGACTTCTGGGCTCCACCGATACACTCTTGGGTGTTGAGTGTACCATTCCATGTAGTTCCCGGGGGTGTTTGTTACCTGCAGCTGTTTTAACCGTATTCGTCGATATTGTTGATATATCCGAAGGTGCATCAAAATGAAGCCTTTCATGATTTTCATCATCCTCTAGTGCCATATTCTGAAGTCGCGCATTTATTTGATTCAATTCGGTTTTTTTGCTGGGATGCAGAAACTGATAGGCAGCAGTGGTAGGCGCTGGATGCGTTGGCGGCGGCATAGCCAATGCATCTGCAGCTTGTGCCACGCTCATCTTGACCTCCTCTAAAAGACGCTCTGCTGTCTTTGTGTAGTAATTTGGCGGTATCAGCAATAACAAATCCGTGTCATCCGTATCAGTGTCGCTCATTCCTCCAGCATTATTTACAATCAAGAGCCTAATCCTTATCCCATCAAGATGCAGCAGTTGCAATTGCTTTCCCTTGCTTTATTGTTGTTATGGAGACGCGTAAACAAAAGACAAAACCAATTTACTAGTTCCGGAACTCTAAGAACGAGTTCCAAATAAATATAACACAACGATTAGAGTAAATGCTAATGCTAAAGATCTAATAATTCAGTCACTATTCCATTGCCATTACCGATTTAACTAATAAGGTAAGTGAGTTGCTAATTTAGGAGTCTGGCTAGTTTTCTAAGTTCAATTTTTTAGTATTCATGTATGTACACTTCAACATAAAATAAAATTAAAATAGACTTGTTCATATAATCATATAAATATATTTGGGTGTATTTAAGTATGCAAACATGTACAAGTAAGTACTTTGAAAGCTGCATAGTTTATTATTGCAGGATGCACCAAATAAAACGATTTGGCTGATAAAATAATTTGAAATAAATAATGGTTCAACACTACTTAGGTCTTCTGAATATTAAAATCCGAACTAGTTGTAAGGGCGTGCATGAGAAAGGCAAACCTTATCGAAAGCAAATATCGATAGCCCGATAAACCGGTAAAGACGTAAAAGAGTTCGTTTCAACTGTTTGTCCTGCTTGATTTTTTATTGTTAAGGTTTGTTTTTTATGTATTCCGTGATCTACTTATGTGAGATATTTGAATTGCACTCAATCCATTTGAGGTGCTTCAACTCATCGAAGCTCCCGCTCAATTACCGCTTCCCCACGATTACTTTGTGAATTTTAAGCGGCAATGGCTGCTGCAGCTGTCAGTTTAAGCGTTGCCGGGAAAAAAGCGGTTCAATTGGACCCAGATACAATTTACCGCATCGGACGGAAACCAGGATTGGAATTCTCCATAGCCGATGAGGTAAGAGAACGTCAAGTTCGTTAACTCGTTATAATCTATTTTTCATATTTTTAGTCCATGGAGCTAGCTCATGCCACTATTAGCCTTATCCGCTCTAGCGTTGTACGCTTGGCTGCAGTGGTCGGTAAAATCTGGGTTAATGACCAGGAGCAATCGTTTGTCGACCTAGAAGTACAGGATGCTTCCGACGGTCATGTCAAACTACGCTTTGGAAACGTGGAAGCCAAACTGGAAATCTTGGAGGACAATAAAGTTGGGGAGGGACAGGAAAAGATCGTAGACACCACTGCGGACAGCTTTGTTGTACCTGAGACAGAGTCACCATCGGTCAATACCACATCCGATAGCTGCTTTATTCCCGAAACGCAAGCAATGGGTAATTTTGCTAGGCCTTCCACCGGATCCAAACGTTCTATCGGTGACGATTTTATGATTCCCGAAACCCAAGATGCTTTGGCACTCAATCAATTTGACATAGTGAATGAGCCTGACAAGCAGGTGGTTGATGATGAGGATTGTTCGGAAATGGGTACGCAGATTCGGATAAGCACCCAAGACTTTAACGACTTTGATGCGGATGCCATCGATGACTTTGACTCATCCCTAATTCTGGGAGATTTCCCAGGCCATATTCCTCCAGTTGAATCTGTTAAACCTGGTACTAAAATAGAGAATCCCAAAATAGATGACGTTTCTGACCTGGAGATGAGTAGATTGAATTGGTCTGCCATAAACAGCACTAAAATGGATCAAATACCTTCACACGATGATGATAATACAAGGAGTACACCGGATTTATTTGACTTAGCTGTGGCTGGCGGGGATCGTGGTGACACCTGTACTCCAGATCTTTTTGATTTACCCCAAGCCCCAGAGAAGTCCACTACACCCACTCAACAGCTTGGCGGGACTAAGCAGTTGGTTGTGGCCACTATTGAAAGAAATCAAGATTTTATTGAAACTCAAGCATTTCCCTTGAAAATGGATTCAAAAAGTACTCCTAACTTGCCCAACACCAGTGAAAATGAGCATGTTAATCAAGATTACATTGAAACTCAAGCGTTTCCCTTGAAAATGGATTCTAAAGTTACTCCAAACTTGCCCAACACCAGCGAAAATAAGCATGTTAATCAAGATTACATTGAAACTCAAGCATTTCCCTTGAAAATGGATTCAAAAAGTACTCCTAACTTGCCCAACACCAGTGAAAATGAGCATGTTAATCAAGATTACATTGAAACTCAAGCGTTTCCCTTGAAAATGGATTCTAAAGTTACTCCAAACTTGCCCAACACCAGCGAAAATAAGCATGTTAATCAAGATTACATTGAAACTCAAGCATTTCCCCTGAAAAATGATGCAAAAAATACTCCAAACTTAACAAAAACAAATGAAAGGGAGCAAGTTAATCCGGATAATGAAAGTCCGAAGTCTACGAAGTATTTAGAGAAACCTAGTGAGAGTAAGAAAAATGAGGATGATTCCATTGGTGCTTCAACAATTGATAAAACCAATTCGATGTGTCAAGACTTTATAGCTACTCAGCCTTTTCCTGGATTTCAAAAGAGAAATTCAATTATTAGCAACAAAGAGAATCTGAATATGAACATTTCCCAAGTGATATCGCCAACGCCGGTCAAAGTAATCCAGGACTTTATCAAAATACAGAAATTTGTACAACCAACTCCTAAAGGTAAACGGATATATTGAATTATTATTTAAACAATAATTGTGTGAGTAATGTTAACTTATTCTTATAGTACCCATTTCGCTTGATATACAAGATGAAATTGGCCAAGTCCTCAATGAAATGATCGCTGGAGATGCCTTGCCGTCATCATTAGATGAAGCTGATGAGGAGCAGATCAAGTTCTATAAGCCATATGTCATTATAGATAAAAACCATAATCAAAAGGTATTTTCAAATGCGTTTAGTGGCAATAATGAAATCTATATCTGCTCTGCTACAGGTTTGCCGAATTGAAGGTGTCTTTGCTAAGCAGAAAACCAAAGGCAGGTGGAATCAGGAATTGACTACAAAACGTATTGTCAGATCAGTGTCACCTCCTGCTACCCGTAAGAACTTATTACATTAAGTTTTTTTCTTTTCCATATTTTCTTATTTGTGTATAAATACCATTAGCAAGCAGAAAAAAACGTTGTCTAACAGAATCACCAAAAGAACAGATGCCAGCAACGTCGTTACAACAATCAATTAAGACTTTAAAACGATCAGCCAAGTCAAAAGCCGAGTCCACTGCACGTAAGCACACTGTAAGATGACTACAATAAGGTTCTCATCTGATCATTTCCCCTTCTACTGATAGCTACCAAAAAGAGAAATTTAGAGAAACCTCAGGATATAGATGTCCAGGATTTGTCCAAACGAGATCTTCGTTCACGTGGTGGTCCAAGCAAGAGTCAGTCAAAAGTTAAACCAAAAGTGAAAGAGGAGAAACCTGCTGAAGAAAACAATTCTACAGTGCGAAAAACTAAAGTTATGCTAAAGAATCTGAAAGATATTGACATCAAAAGTATTGATAAATCTGCATCACAAAAAGAAACTAATATTGATAAAGTAGAAGAGAAAGTGGAAGTAAAATCGGTGTCACCTCCACCACCACCTAAACGTAAGTCATTTTTACAGAAAATGTGAAATATTTTTCATCCTTATATTAACCTTAGGGGCAAGTCGTCGTCTTTCCAAAGAATCAACAGAGAAGGTCAATGTAAATCCATCAACATCGTTGGAACACGCGACAGGCTCTTTGAAACGGGCAGCTACAACAAAAGAAGGCATTCCGGAACGTATGTTGTGGGATCTCAATAAAATTTCATATTTTATATTTTATATATTATATTTTTTATTTTATTTATTTATTTATATTTTATTATTTATATTATATATTATATTTTTCAATTAACTAATAGCTGTCAAAAAACGAAATCCCGAGAAGCTTGACAAAGTCACAGAGGCAGATTTGGACGAACGAAAACTTCGTTCACGTGGTAGGCAACGCAAAGATCAGTCTACTACCACTATTCAAGAAGAAGCTAAGGTTGAGCTCAAGGTAAATACCACCGCCAATGAGAAATCTGCTCAAGAAGAGGATTCTAAAAATCAGCCTATTATTAAGCGCAAGCGAAAGGTGAATACCATCGCCAATGAGGAATCTTCTCAAGAGAAATATTCCAAAGGCCATTCTAATGTTCAGCCAAAAGTAAATAACACCGTCAAAGAGGAATCTGCTCAGGAAGAGAATTCTAAACGGCAGCCTAATGTTAAAGGAAAAGTAAACACCAGCGCCAATGCAGGATCCTCTCAAGAGAAATATTCCAAAGGCCACTCTAATGTTAAGCCAAAAGTAAATAACAGCGTCAAAGAGGAATCTGCTCAGGAAGAGGATTCTAAACGGCAGACTAATGTTAAGGGAAAAGTAAATACCAGCACCAATGCAGGATCCTCTCAAGAGAAACATTCCAAAGGCCACTCTAATGTTAAGCCAAAAGTAAATACCACCGCCAATGAGGAGTCTTCTCAAGAAGAGGAATCTAACAATCAGCCTATTGTTAAGCGCAAGCGAAAGGTGAATGCCATCGCCAATGAGGAATCCTCTCAAGAGAAATATTCCAAAGGCCATTCTAATGTTCAGCCAAAAGTAAATAACAGCGTCAAAGAGGAATCTGCTCAGGAAGAGGATTCTAAACGGCAGACTAATGTTAAGGGAAAAGTAAATACCAGCGCCAATGCAGGATCCTCTCAAGAGAAACATTCCAAAGGCCACTCTAATGTTAAGCCAAAAGTAAATACCACCGCCAATGAGGAGTCTTCTCAAGAAGAGGAATCTAACAATCAGCCTATTGTTAAGCGCAAGCGAAAGGTGAATGCCATCGCCAATGAGGAATCCTCTCAAGAGAAATATTCCAAAGGCCATTCTAATGTTAAGCCAAAAGTAAATACCACCGCCAATGGGGAGTCTTCTCAAGAAAAGGATTTCAAAGGGCGAAAAGTTCGAGTTGTTATTAAAGTCAATGATGTCAACAATGAACAGAAGAACTCTCCATTCCAAGTAAAGAGTGAAAGAAAAAATAATGATAAATTAGAAAAAGTGGATATAAAGGAAAAAAAAGAGGAGCTTGCCACTACCAGTGGAAGAGGAATCAAGGCACCTAAAGATGCGGCGAAAAGTAAATCGGAAGCTGCCAGTAAGTTGAAAAACCGCTTAAATGGATTTTGTTTCCTAATAATTGTTTGCTTTACAGAGACGACGACCCTAACGACAAAACGATCCGGTGCAACAGTAGATCCACTCCAATGTGAGTAGTAAATTGTTAATTAAAGTTATCTTCTCCAGAATATATAACTTATATATTAATATTCAGCCATTAATCAGTATGTGAAAAGTAAAAAACTTTTGGGGAAAATCAAAATCACTTTATCCATGTGTAATTTGCCGGCATTGGAAGGTGTGCTCAAGGCCTTAAAGAGTAAGTGAATATTCAATCATTGATAATTGTCAATATAAATGTTTTCTGATTAACCGAATTTTGATTATTTTCCAGATGCAATTGAGGTAACAGCTGATCCAGAGCAATGCCATTTGCTCATTATGGATAAGGGTGAGCGTACCTATAAGTTTCTTATTGCCATAGCCGCGAATAAACCCATTTTATCAACTGAATGGCTGCACTCATTAAAGGAGTCACGATCCATTGCTGTTCATCCTAATCATATATTTAATGATCCAAAATTTGAGAAACTCTTTAAATTCAATCCACAATCGGTAATGGAAAAGCCAACAATACTCAAAAATATTGACTTCATGCTTAGTGATGGAATTCAGCCAAATGAAACAGAAATGAATAGTAAGTTTTATAATGGAGTGAATACAGATTGGTAATATAATTTAAACGTTTGTTCCTTTAGCTATTATAGCTAGTGCCGGCGGTAAGGTACATAGCAGGCCGCCGCCAGTCACCCGAGATGAGGTACTCTATGTGGTTACCACCATTAAGCAGGCAAAGCGACACCGGCAGCTCCTTCGCAACTATGATAACGTCAAGTACATCAAAACGGAAGGCGTCATGCAAACTTTGCTGCAGCACAATTTGGAACTGTTAGACGAGTTTCAACTAAAATTCTAAGATTCTTTTTCACAATTTTTTTTGTATTCTTTTTTGTTTATATTATATATTAATGCAAATTTGTGTTAAAACTTTAATTTTTTGTATTCTTTTTTGTTTATATTATATATTAATGCAAATTTGTGTTAAAACTTTAATTGTTATTTCTTATTCCAACTTTTTTCGTTTGGATGCTGCGGGCTTGTCAAATTGCTGACGCATACCGCCAGCTCGTTCATTGTGGAACTTCATGTTGTTGGAGGATTCTGCGTACCAGGGTGAATCAAATTTGGTAGTATCCTGATCGACTAGATGGGTATATTTGGTGCGACCGCAACGTCCAAAGTTTTTCACCTGCATCACTTTGGGTAGAATGGTCTTGTCAAAGTGATCTTCCAGCGTAGCTTGGGCAAAGTCTCGCTTAAGAACATCATTCTCTTCATCCAGATAGAAGGCACCACGGTGATAGTACTTTTGTAGGAATTTATATTTGCCTTTGGTGGCCTTATTGGTGACCATTTTGGGATTCTGGCGCAACTCTAGACGACGCTCCTCCTCGGTTAGATTGCGCATTCGATCGATTTCTAATTTCTCTCGCTCAGTACTGGAAAAGCAAAAGATTACAATTGTAAAAAAAAGGAAAATTAACAATATGATGACACTTGACACTTACTTATCGCGCTCCTCTCGATCACGTTTCATTCGTTTCAGTTCGCGTAATTTCCACGCCTCGTATTCAACCTCATCGTTCTCATCGTCTGTGCATACATCTTCAATGGAAGCCTCATTCGTCTCGGGCTTGGTCTTTTCCAAATCCTTCTTTACACTCTCCTCAACCATTCTGAGAGTAGCTCTTCTTCTTTCTTTGGCCGCTCGCTTGGCCTCTGCCTCGAGTTGTTTCTGTTTCTGGGCTTCGCGCTCTTTCTCCTGAATTGTGGCACGATCCCGTTTCCTAACAAATAAAGGTTTTAAGCGTGGCTCATTGTCCTCTTCACTCTCGCTTTCTTCCTCATATTCGGAACTTTCTGTTTCTGAGGATTCCGATTGCTTTTCATCTTCTTTTTGTAGAACTTCTTCTTCCTTTTGTTGCTGCAGCATTTTTGCTCTCAGCTTGGTGCGCCGCCTCTCCAACTCGCTGTCACTGACATCCGCATCAGTATCGGATTCGGAGGCTAGAGTTATCTTGTTGGTTCCCCTCTCAATTTGCTTTTCTTTTTGGCTTTCGTCTTCATCCTCTTCTTCTTCCTCACTGTCGGTCTGGACCATCTCTGGTTCGTGGATGTGACGATGACGCTCTCTGCGCTCCCTCTCCAAATCTTCGATGTCCACAGGCCGAGTTCGCAAACGTCTCAATCGCGGATCATCAATCTCGGCTTCATCCATTTCCTCATCTGCCTTCTCGTCGCCACTGCCGCGTCGATTGGCCAGTTCCACTTTATAGTGTTCAGCCTTGTGTCGCTCGATGCGCTTGCGGTTATCAATGAAGTCATCTTCGTCGCTCTCATCCGAGGTGGAATCTCCGCGAGCGTACTCCGGTCGTTTGCCAGATATGTAACGCTGCACCTTAACCTTCTGCATGGAAATCTCTCCTAAATATTGCAATTAGTATAAAAATAACAATTAGGAAAAATATTAATTTATTCCACGCTTACCCTTATCATTGCGAACGGGCACGGCACCAGCGGTGCTTTGAATCCCCGTTGGTGCTGCGGGGACACTCATCTCGGCTTAATTTTTTAGTTTACTTACAAAGAACCGAAATAAATAAAGAAAGATTGTTGTGTTTTTTTTCTATGTTTTGCTCTTCTTCTTTTGGTATTGGCTAGTGTGGCCGAGAGACATTGGAGAATATCGTTATCGATAAACAATACTGTCGCTTAAGTATCGTTGTGAGAGCGCCCAAATTTAATTTTCAATTTAAATAGTTCCCGATCAATTTCAAAAACGAACATTAAAAATGAATATCCAAATCTATTATATCTATGAAAATAAACCCAATGTCAATTAACAAGTCAAAGCTTGTAGGATTATTAAGTTATTAATACAGTTAGTTGAACTATACCCTTTTGATCTGTGAATTATTCTACTGGCATTTGTTGAGAGATGATATAGAGAAGATATTCGCAATTCAAGTGATGACTTGGCCCACACACGACCATTGCAAAGATGCCGCTTAACTAATTAAAGCAATTTATTAATCGCCAGACACAATAAATGACATTTATTTACAACCACACATTTGCATTAGTTGCATTAATTGACAAATTGTCACCTAGTCTATAAAACTGCTATAAAAAATTATGCAATAATTGAATAACAATTGTTATTATTGATATTGATATTGGTACATACATATGTGGTTATTGCCAATGCTACTCTTTCGGCAATATGGAACACGTGCTTCCATTGGAGTTCTGTGGAACTGTCAAAGTCCAAACCATCGGCTGTCCATCATCAGCGTGGTGGGAGAAGAGGCTCGACCAGTTTAGTGTGATGCCGTTTTGCTTGCAGTTTTTTACAGATTTTTGTATCTAAACTGCTTTGAACTGCTTTAAGTTAGTTCAAAGTATCTATGTAATGAACTGGGGTGGGGGGCGTGGCAGAACGGGAGACACTTCGTTACATGGCTATAAGCATTGGATTAGTTTATTAATTAATTCAACACGCTTAAAGTGTTTTTCTTTTTTATATTGATTTCATTTGCATTTTATCAATATATGTACACCTCTTAAGAGATGGAAAATATTTTTGGTTTTTTGTTTTTTTGGAGTTTATTTATGTTTTTTTGGGGGATTCCCTCAAAGTGGATTTTTTTTTTCTTGCAGACACATGTTGAATACACGTGGATTTCTCTTAACATTTATTTTTATTATCATCTTATCGTTTTCTTAATTTCAATGTAAATTTATGATTATTGTAGATCACACTCACATTGTTCAATTCAATTCGAAAAAAAATTCTAATACATTTCAATTTCAATTTAAACACTTGCTGGTTAAGAATTGTAAACAAATAATTTTCTATTAACCGAATGAACAAATATACATATATGTATGTATATATACGTTTGGCATCAAAATCATACCAGATCGAACTTGTTATCGTTATCCAAGTAAGACTAAACAAGAAGAAGACACAAGATATATATGCATAACCAGCGCCAATTGAGGCGGCAAAACTACAACAAAAAAAAATCAAACAAGATATCTCCCATTAGCATGTTTAAGGGACCGACTTCAAAATACCCTATATCAAGTGGAAGATATACATACTATTACTTGCCCTAAATTCACAAGAACTATATTACCAATAGATCTTACATTCATTACTTAAATGAATTGCTTGTCTATTACATATATAATAGAGATACATCCTGGGTAGACTTCAAATCCAATAATTTGTTAATATAATTTAAGGAAATTTTTAATAAGAATTCTCGATATGAGTACTTATGTATGTATAACCCTTACCCTTTCTACTCGGTGATTCATCTCAAGTCAACAAAATTCCATTTTAGTTAATAAAAATGTCCCAACAAGTAGTATTCTCTTAGTTAGTATTCTCCTTTAAATTTGATATGTACATATATACATAGATGATAATCAATTATTTCCTTATACCCATTACATGCCATTTGAGGACTCTAATGTACTCTTTAATCCTATGTGAATAAAGAGTATAAAAATGAGATAAAATCGTTATTAATTGGCGCACTTTTTTCCTTTCCTTTGTCGAGTTTGAGTTACTTAAAAATTAATAAAGGGTTTCTACTGCCATACACCATCCACCAACCCGTCGCACTATACCAATCTCACCCCGTCAAATAATTTATCACGCAACTTAAAAAGTAACAAACTTTTTTGTTATTGTTCTTACTGTTGCCTAATAATTAAAATGCATGTTTTTTGTTGTTGTTTTTCTTTTTTGTTTTGTTTACAACACATTTCAATTTTCGATTTGTGGGTGTGCGTGAAATATGACAAAAGATAATAATATACATATGTACAAAAAAAAAAATAAAAAAGAAAACGAGAAGAAATCATTCGGGATCAATTGATGATTAAAGTGTTGAGTATTCCCCCACAGTTTTCTGTATTGTGTTTACCGCCTTAAAGAAGTTGTCTCCGGTATTTTCCGCAAAATCCTTCATAATGATTCACTCTGAGCTCTAGGTTACACGTATTCCTACTCTATGTGAGTGTTTGTGAGTGACATAGAGTCTATTCCAGAGATATTTATCTGACTATGCTAAATAACTATTTTTGTAAGACCAAAGAAAAACAAAAAACAAATGGATGTGAAATCCACAAAAAAAATTCCATAAAATTTTCCATTTAATATTTAATTTAACAGTTCGAATTTTTAAATGCATTTAAAATAATATTAAAAGTAGTCTTTGCATTTCTGTCAAGATCTAGATATTTGTTTAAACAATTCAGAACTTGATAATTAGATCACTCACCATGTACATATATGGAACATAAGAATCGTTGGAAAATCGTTGTTTATATGCATTTTGATTGCCATTCAAACATTCAAAAAAAAAAAAGTATGTCACATTCCAATTTGATCATTTACAATATGTTATATTTCCAGAACCTGTTCCAATACTTTAAAAGTGTGATTTGAAGTATAATTTGTTGATTGTCAACTTGTTGTAATATCTGTGCATTTCGGTAATGTTTGCCCCATATGTTAATTATGATCCTAAGAAGTTCTTTAAAACTACAATAAAATTTCAGGCATCATCTGAAGAGTTTTTTAAGCTTTAAAAGTTCTATTGTAAAAGTAAATAAGAATCTTAATGGTATGGAAAAATACATTATCATTGTTTTATGTATACGATATATTGCAATTTATTTTATTTTAACAGTATTTTCAAAAAATAAAAACATTTTTTTATATGTTAAGTCTTTTAATTTTATAAGAAAAAGATATATAAATTTCGTACAAAATACAAAACAAAAAATAAACTAACTTCTAATATGATATTAATAATTTGCATAGCCTGTGCGATATTTATCATCACTATCTATCGTTCTGTTAATAGTATTCCTTAAATAGTTTGCTAAATATATTTCAAACAAGGAAGTTCGAATTAGAAGAGCAATATATATATATATATGTATATATAGATATACTTAAATATAGAGAATCCTCCCACACAAGTCTCATACGAAGGCATCCAATCAATTGAGGTTCTTCTTCTTGCGCTGACGAATTGATTCTCGAAACGAAGATCGTTTCTATATTAGCCTCTCACACATGCTCTTTGTACACCCTTGTTAATCGGGTACATTATTTTTGTTTAAACTTTTGTGTACACATATGTATGTATGAAATGTCTCTGATTCGTATTTGAACCAAATTTGTTTAGAAAATTTGTAATGTGGAAACTAAGTTCTGCTTCAAATGATATTGCAATCTATTTATTAGAGATAAATATATTAGATATGATAAAAAAAGTTATGTTAAGAAGCTTATTTTACTGTAACAGTTAAATGTTGATAGATAACCAGTTATTAGTTCAATAACCAGTTTTAATTTCAAAAGATTACATCGAATATAAACTTTGTTTGATAAAGTATATATAACTTTCATATGACTGATTGACTTAATTATATGTATCATAAAGCTGTCAATTGATTGAAAGAGTGTAGAAATTTCATTAAAATTTTTAAAACTCAGCTTGTTAATGTTTGTTTTGGTTTTTTGCTCTTTCGCCAAAAGAAACTGTGAGAGCTTTGAATCTCTGGGAGCCGAAGCTGTTTGCTCTGCTCTACCGGAAAACTCTGTGATTTCATGATACTCGCTTCGTGGATCGGCGGCGTCGGTCTATATAAAAAAGCGTAACGGCCGCTTGCAAAAGTCATTCATTTGAAAATTGTCAATAGGTTCGAACTGCAATTCAGAAGACACGCGATCCGCATCCGTATCTACCTTTTCACAATCCCATCAAAATTCAAATCACAAAATTCGGTTAATTGTGCTCAAAACTAAAAAAAAAAAAAAAAACAAGACTAACAAGGAAAAAAAAGGAATATTGTGAAAAAATATTTTTAGTGTACATTCTCGATTTGTGATAGAGATAATCACGTTAATGAAATATAAAACCAATCAAGGACTAATACTACAAATACAATTTAGAACATTTTTACAAATAGCTGTGTGCTAATCAAACGAAATTTAATTGAAATCGACAACAAACAACGAATACTAAAGGATATTATCTATTCGAAATCTACATATATCATATTCAAGGTAAAAAACTGGAATGCTTTGTAATGTTGTTATTTTGTTATTAATTTCCTCGTAACTAGGTTTTGTTTATGTTTTTGTAAGTGAAAGTTATTTTAAATATCAATTTCCGTTACAAATGCAAATTACATTAGTTTTATAATTTCTAATTAAACTTTCTAATAGAATTCATATTTACATCCGATATTGTGTTCTGTTCATTGTAAATAATATTCATCAAACGAAGTGTCAAACAAATTGAAAAGATTATTGCTTTTCTAAGTTAATAATATAAATAAAAATTGTTTATCTGTGAGTAATTTATGTGAAAACTGTTACACCAAAAGCAAGTAAAAAGGAAATGTATTTAATAATAAATAACAAACCTAATTAAGACTTGCTTAAAATTGTAAAATGACAGTTACAACAAAAAGGAATATTTCAGTTAGTTTAAGACACCCTTTGGCACTTTTCACATTGAAACCTGGTTATGCAATTTTCAGAATTTTTATAACTGCATCCCCATATCCATATATATGTATGTATGTATATTGGTGGAACTAACTTTCAACTATTTGTATAATGTTGCCTTAATATACCAATAAAAAGCTTTGTTAATTACATTAGTTTTAGTACCAAATCGAATTTATCATATGGATACTACCTGAAACACATTACTGATCAAGTTCAGGATTCTCAATTTAAAGGTTTTCTTTTATAGAGAGAAGGAAAGGAATTCCCCCTTTGCTGCTGGAGATATCCCTCAAATCTAAATAATTGTCAATAAATAGATCATACAATATCTTGTAGATATACTACCAAATTTATTGAGTCTTATATAGAAGAATATTGGCCAAAATATCTTTTGTGACACATTAGTGTCTTCTATAAGCAGCCCTTACTTACCCAGCATACCCTTAAAAAGATATAGGGTATAAAATTTATGAATCTTACGATATCATGAGATAAAGAACGATATAGTATATCTGTTACATGCACAACGAGATTCCAAAGTTAAGAAACAAAAGCATGTCAAATGGAATTGTGTATGTAAATTTTCTTTTATTATTTTTAATAATAATAATAATAATGGAAAAGAAGAGATAAAGTGGCAAAAAACAGAAAAAAAACCCCAACGAAACGGAAAAAAGGCCGCACATCAATTGGCGATACGAAGACACATTGCAGTAGAGGAAGGGACTGCTCCATGGCCAATTAAGTGAGGCGCGTGCCCAGACACATCGGTTCGTTCATTCCACTGAGGGAGAAAAAGACAGACTTGGTGTTTTTTTTTGTTGTCTTTTTTTTTTATTATTAATTTTTAATTATTCGTTTTCTTCTCTGGGTGCTTTCTCCTGCTGTGCCCTTTGAGCCATGCTTGACCGGCTACTTGCAGTGTGATAAAGAGAAGGGCGAAGAAGGGAGATCTTTGGTTTACTGCCACTTTTCACTGTGAGATGCATATTTACTCGAGCTACTCTCTTCTGGCTGTGATCGATATCTGGCCAAAACTGGCGCAATCTGGTAAAAGTCACTGGGCTCTGGATATAAACCAGTTAAATTTGCTTAAATCTCAATCAAACGATCACTCTGTCTCCCTCACACAGTCCCAATCTCTCTTTCTCCTTTGTGGTGTGAGTGTGTGTGTGGCAGGAACCGGGAGGCGATGTTCCATGGATAGTTTTGCATGTTGCATATTCATTAATTTGAATTTGTAGGCCCAGTTCTAGGTGCAGTTCATTTAAATGGGTGTTGACTGTGTGTGGGGCAATTAATTGTCATCGATTGTCAGGGCATATGGAGAACCTATAAAATTTTACTATATGATAATCATATTTTCGAAAAGTTTTATCTTAACAATCTGTTGGGGATGACTGCGGGTATAAATATGGGAAATAGTTATGGATTTTAAATTGAATTAAACTTGTTCATAAAATATGCAATTTTTGTAACTTACTCATTTACTTGGTTAAATGGTAAAATATATATTTTCTTACAGTACTTTTTTCATATATAATTGCTGTATCAAATATCAATTCAAATATATACATAAAGTAAACCAATAATAATACTGAAATTATTTTTATATATTTATATGTGAAAAAAGTACAAGAGTGGAAAGAGTCAAATTTCACAATATTTTATAACCTTTTATTTTAACAATACTTCGTTAAGGGCGAAATCTTCGATTTAATGAGATCTTTTTCAAAGATAATAAGAGTTATTAAAATCAGATTTTTTATATCTTTTAAAAGGTTTTAAAAAGTATCTTTAGAATAGTACAGAACTATTTGCAAAATAGTTCTCTAAAAAATCAAAAACACTATTAAAGACCGTTTATAACATTATATGTATTTAGATATATATTATATTATTTTATTTATATATTTTGGGAAGGTCTTAAGAAATCATCGATTTTTTCTATACTATTCCAATAGACTCTTTTATTTGGTGAACGTGTCTTTTGGAGCATACGATCTCAATATATTGATATCTATATATGTATGTATATATATATATATATATTGCCATGGCATTGAACAAGTGTCACCAAAATTTATCAATGTGTAGTAATAATAATAATAATGAAAGCAATTACACTTAAATGAAATTGTTTGTTTAAGGAAATGTATAATATATTTGTACTTGAACATGAAGCTCGGCTCATTGGCCATTGGCCCGGCTACAGATCACTTACAGATCTTAATTAATTAATGGCACACCCAAGCCAAGAGAAGGCAAAGCCAAAAAGACTTTCATCTAATTGCCGCCCTGGTGCAATTTTTTTTATTTTAATGAAACCTTGATCTTGCCATGATCTAACTGTATTTATTGCTCTATCTATTTGCAGTTTAACGTGAGATGTAACTGAAGCTTGGAAGCTGCACCACAAACACAAATCATTTCTTAAAATACCTTTAACCAAATACATATATACATACATATATAAGTATATAAACATTCACTTGCTGTTGGATTCCTTAGACGATGTTTGCCACTCAGGATACCATTTTGAAATTGCTTACCCTATGCGCTTTGGCGCATTCTATAAGTGCCTATGCCCTGGAAGAGGAGAGACCAAGATCAGATGCCAAATCTGGATCAGTTGCCATATCGCCCAGTCAAAAGTATTTAATTGTACGTGGAGAACATAATTCGCCAGCCGTATCTGATGCATCCAATGAACATCTTGTATTCAATAATGCAGCCACATTGCTCCTTGACGCATACAATTCTCAGCAGATTATAGCTGGCCAGGATATGTGGGAGGAGTGTAGTGAACCAAAACACAAAGCCACATTCTCTGGTTTCGACTATTTCATTTTGTTAACCATGTTGGTCATCTCATTGGGCATTGGCATTTTTTATGGCTTCTTCCAGAAGGGTGGCAGCTCATCAAATGAGTTTCTACTCGGTTCCGAAATGAATATCTTTCCCGTGACCCTAAGTTTGACAACAAGTTTCATAACGGCAATTGAGCTATTGGGCAATCCATCTGAAATGTATTTCCAGGGCACACAATTTGTATTGATTGTTATACCCATGGTTATGGTTATACCCGTCGCTGTAAAAATCTTTTATCCCATCTATTTTAAAATGGAATTGACGAGTTGTTATGAATATTTGGGCATACGTTTTGGCAAAGAGATAAGAATATTGGGTGCTGTACTCTATGTAATACAGGTGGGTTAATTAACTAATTAACTAGAGAGTATTGATTAATATGTTATCCCATTATCCAGATGTGCTTCTATACTGCAGTGGCTGTTCTAGCACCAGCCATTGCCTTATCCAAGGCCACCGGTTTGAATACCAAAATAGCCGTTGTCCTTATCTATGTGGTTTGTGTCTTCTATTCCTCACAAGGTGGCATGAAGGCTGTAGTCATTGCTGATTCCTTTCAGGTTAGTTAACTTAAATTATATTCTAATAATTTACTTTTTTGAAATTTAAAAATTAATCTTTTTTTTTTATAGGCTGCTGTCCTGGCGGTATCCTTGGTTGTGATTGTTGGCCTAGGATGTTTCTATAGTGGTAATCCTATTGAGGTCTTTGAAACCGCTGCTGAACATAATCGTTTAGAGTTTTTCAAGTGAGTTTTCATTCTGTATTCTCTATGAAAATGAAAGTTTCATCCTTATATCTAAATACAATATTTAATTATTATCTAATCTATTGCAGCATGGATCCCAATCCTACTACACGGCATACAGTATGGTCTGTGGTTATTGGTGGCTTCTTCTATTGGACATCATTGTTTTGCACAAATCAGGCATCGGTACAAAAGTGCATGTCCCTGAAGAGTTTAAAGCTGGCAAAGATTGCCTTAGGTTTTGCCATATTGGGATTAATTGTTGTATTTTTGCTTAATTTTTATACCGGCTTAATGGTCTTTACCCATTATGCTGGCTGTGACCCTATAACTGTGGGTCGCATTACGGCTACGGATCAACTATTGCCGTACTATGTCATCAATACCTATGAACATATTTATACTATAGCAGGTTTATTTGTCGCCGGAATTTTTGCAGCCAGTTTGGGGTAGGTTTACTCTACAAAAGATTATATTTTTTTAATTATATTAAACAATAATTTGGTTTTTCATTTTTATAGGACAGTGGCTTCGGCTTTGAACTCTTTGTCAGCTGTCACCTGCGAGGATTTGCTAGTCAATGGAATGAATATTAAAATTTCACCAGAGAAGGGTGCCCTATATGCCAAATGGATGTCTCTGGGATATGGGATTGCATCATTTGGTTTGGTTTTCATAGTGGAACATTTGGGTGGAGTTTTGCAAGCCACTTTGACTTTAAATGGACTGATTGGTGGCGTTACCTTGGGACTCTTTGTCTTGGGTATTGCCTGTAAACAGGCAAATACTAAAGGAGCCTTCTATGGCGGTCTGCTCTCACTGGCTTTGGTCATCTTTGTGGGTGTTGTGGCTCAAGTAGCCAATGTGGAGCAACCACCATTGCCCACCTCCATTGAGCAATGTAATTGCCATGTAAATGTCACAAATATAATTGATAATCTGCTTACTGAGCAATTGACACCGATTAAAGAGGAAAAGGGAGGATTTACGTAAGTTCAAATCGATAATTAAATTTTTAAATATTAATATATAAATTTCTCTATTTATAGCTCGTGGGCAATTTTCCGTTTAAGTTATATGTGGTACAGTATGATCGGTTGCCTTTTGACCGTATTTTTGGGTTGGCTGATTTCTTTAATCATTGACTTCATTCAACGTCGCAATGTCCTTAAAATAACCTCCGCCAAGGGCATTGATAATCCCGCAATTTCTGATGAAATCTTTAAAAGTGAAGCACCTGTACAATTTACCAGTGTGCCACCAAAAGAGGCCACCAGTACCGAGGGTCATGTGAATCATGCCATACGCATCGATGATGAGTGAAAATAATATCCATTCTGCGATATATATCGTATTCCTCTTGTGTAACTGTAACCTCTATGTACAAAGTCAACTATTTTTTTTTTGCCTATTTTTTTTTTTAATTTTTTCTGTATGTACTAGTGTTTAGTTGAAGGAGTGATTTATAGTTTGTAAGTTTGGATGACAGTATTTTCTGTATACACGGTTTACTAATTTAAAACATGAATGTGAATTTATATACATATTGTATTAATTATAATTTATACTTTTTTTTTCCTAAGAAACTGAAAGGAAAATATAAAATAAATCTTTAAATTAAGTAACTAAAACACAAGTTAATTGCAGTTTAAATTGCATGAAATATGAATATTATAGAATTCTTTTCTGATTAAAATCATATATGAACCATTAGCTTTGAAATAACTTAACTTGTTGTTTAACTCAAATAAATGCTAATTCTTTAAATTTAGTAAAAGTCTTAGAATTCTAAATGCTAGTAAATATTTAAAAACCAAAGATGCGGAAAATTTTTTTTGAATCGAATAAGAATAAGAATTTTTAATAGAACCTGGAAATAAATAGCACAGTTATCAAATCTATATAAAACTTTGGATTCTACCCAGAACTTGCACTAAACAAAAGTTAAAGCACTTGAATTCAGTCAGAAACTTTGATAGTCTCTTAATTGTGCTTAGTATAGAACATTGTAGACTCAAAGTTTTAGCCGAGCTTAAAGCTTCTCAAAAATCATATGTAGATATCAATGTAAAATAATTTTACGATCTTCCCGCATTTCCCATTTAATTTAAGTTTCTTTGTCGTTGTTGTTGTTTTTCTGTTTTTTTTTTTTTTTTAAGTTTCAAAGACGTTTATTTTGTAATGAAGTTTAAATTTCAAAAAAATTGTATGCATACATTTAAATACAATTATGTTTGATTAAGATTTTTTTTTAACTTACAATTTAAAAAAAAAAAACACATTTATGCTCGTATATTTACAAATCATTATAATCGATTTTTGAAATCACGTCACACTGATCTCTTCATCACTATCCGAATTGGAGTCATCATAGTCATCGTAGTAGAGTTTCATGAATTCTGCATTTTGTAGTGGAGGAGCTTGTTGTTGTTGTTGATGTTGCTGTTGTTGCTGCTGTTGTTGTTGCTGTTGTTGTTGCTGGTGATGATGATGGAGTTGGGCAGCAGCAGCTGCTGCAGCCAACTCAACTTCCCGCATAGCTGTAAAATGAGGGGAATGATGCAACTGCTGCTGCAGTTGCTCAAAACGACGCTGCTTTGCCTCCTGAATGCTACTCTCCAGTTTAAATTTTAAATCAGCTGCCACCAACTGTTTTTGCATCTCAGCATTGATCTTGGCCTGAAATTCGGCAGCTGTAGTTGCAGTGGTCACCACTCCTGGCGGCGATGAGGCTGCCGAGGATGTTGTTGTAATTGTTGGTGTTGGCGTCGGTGTAGCCGATTGATCATTCATCTTAATGGTGGTAAGCAGCGGCGGAGGTGAGCTTAGTTGAAGGCCAAAACCAGTTGAGGAATGACTACCCATGAGACTTGGTGAGCTTCTGCTGCTGGCAGATTGCGGTGATTTGGGTGTGACAGCTGCTGCCGGTGGCTCATCCTTGGCTCCTTGACTGTTTATGGCAATTGCGGACATGGGTGGCGGTGTGGCACTGCCATTGGGCGAAAGCAGTGAGGGCGATAGTGGCGTCAATGGACGATCGCATTTGGCATCGGATAAATCCGGATTGGGGTTATTCTTATTGGGCAGCGTCTGGTCACGTGAACCCCCACTGGCGAGTAGCTCACGTTCCTTAGAGTTGCGCCATTTCATGCGGCGATTTTGAAACCATATTTTTACCTGAAAATGGATGTGGATTAGGATAAAGAGTTGCTTAATGAAATGGGTATAATTGAAAATGTCTAAACTACAGCATGGATGAATAGATGGTTAGATGGAAGGCTGTCCAATGCAGGAGGCAAGAAAAGTTCTACCCAACTTTTCATGGCCACAGGGGATCTCTTTCCCTTATCTTCACCCTGTCCCTTCCTCCTGCCTCTCTTGGTTCATTCTCTAGATAAATTCATGGGCCAGTATGAATTTTGGTCACGCAAAAACAACTTTTTGGCTAAAGT
Source organism: Drosophila emarginata (assembly GCA_037075365.1). Taxonomy (NCBI): domain Eukaryota; kingdom Metazoa; phylum Arthropoda; class Insecta; order Diptera; family Drosophilidae; genus Drosophila; species Drosophila emarginata. The sequence goes on from JBAMCD010000283.1 coordinate 1,488,628, forward strand.
TTCTGTGGTGGAGTGGTATGGCAATGGAAATGGAATTAAGTATGAGAATATATAGGGTATAGAAGAGGATGATGGTGGGAGGGGGGTGACCATGCCAATGGGCATTGGCAAATGTCGTGTGTGTGGGCGTGGTCAGGGCCAGAAAGTTTGAACTGCAATGCCAACAGCAGACGACCAGGCATATCCATAATAAATGCAAATTAGAGACATTTTCCCTAAACGACTGCTAAATTGATTAGAGTCAGTCACAGTGGTACAAAGACTATCAAATATGCATTTACCATAAGAAAAAGAAAATTGTTAACTTAATAGAAAATATGATATCAGAAAGTCAAAATACTTTTATTATTTAGTTATTAAGTTATTATTTAGGTTTAAGTTTATTGAAATTATTGTAATTGTTTAATTATAGTTTTGTAAGCAATATTTTGACATACATTGACCCACTGTGCTGAGTCAAAAAGTTGGTCCAGCAAAAATGTTTTGCAAGTTTCCTTCTGCCTTTCTGCCTGTCTCGCTTCTTCTCTGTCGCTCACTTTCTCTTGCCTAACTGCAACTGACAGGACAAGCAAGGACCATAGATACTCGAAGCCGATGGCAATCCTGTTATATGGGTGGCGACAAGTAACCAAAAACCCACACAATTTTCCACCAAACCCATCACCCCCCCACCCATCTCTCCTATGAACAACAACCTCAATGTGATTCGCAACTGTTTTTGAGTTATTATGCAGTGGGTGTTTATCCTGAATGCTGTGGTGCCTCTGACACAGCAGGACATTCGCACTTTGCAACAAAATTTGCAACAAATTTATGAGAGATTCTCTACCTCTCCCACTCTCACTCTCTCTCACTCTCTCTCTCTCTCTCACTTGTACTCACTGTCAATCTCCAAGTTTGATAATTAGATTTGTGGGCGATTTTTAAGAAAATTGAAGTAGAAAAATTACCAAAGGACCAAGAACCACCCACGCCCATATCCTTACTTTCTTTTATGTACTCTCTACACCAACCCCACCCCCTCTCTAATCTGTAGCAATATAAATAAATAAACAACAAAATTGCTGACATGTTAAACAAGCGATTAACCGCAGAGATTTCTATACATTTATATATATTTGTATATATGTATGTATGTATATGTGTATATAAATATATCCCCCTCTGGTCCACTTACTCTCTCTTCTCCTTTCTTGTGTCGGATGAGGGGCCACGTGCCAACTTTTTGGGTTTTGCTGTTTTACTTACTTCCGGTCATTGAATTTTTTCTAACGTCTAAACCACCCAACTTTGCCCCCTTTTTTGAGTTAAGCAATTGAAATAATAAGCTCAGGCGGCGATAAGATTAATGATTATGGGTCCAACCCTCATAGTACTGGGCAAAAGGAAAGAGTGGGAGGAGCTACACACACATAGAGAGAGAGAGAGAGAGAGAGACCAGACCAGACCTTCCTCGTAGTCGTCCTCGTCGTCGTCTGTTTCTGATGGAAATTAATTATAAAGCGTGCAATTTAGTATGCGAGAAGGCAACTGAACTGGGAAATGGAATCCGTTTTCTTTTTTCGTTCTTATTATTATTATTATATTTCTTTTTTTGTTTTCTTTTACTACACGAATTTTCTATTTCCCTAGCAGCAGCAACAACAACAACATCCAAGTTTAATGAGCTTGAAATTATGATATTTGCTAAAAAGGTTAACATTTCTTTTCAATTACAAGTGTGACTCCATAGAGAAAGGGGGAAAGAAAGAGAGAGACAGAGAGAGAGAGAGAGAACAAAATGTAATTCTTAGTAAGATTGTTTAGAACCTATTATATTAACAATATTTTAAACCGTTAGATGATGTAACTATTGCCATTAGGTCAACTATCATACAATACTTAATGTACTTGTATGTGCATTAAAAATTACACAATGCAAATGAAGTATGGCCAAAACAACTACCAACTATTAGCTGGGACTTAATGGACCGTTAAACATGGATGGAAAAAGCGCTTAGTTCGCTTTTGTTTATTTTTCAACATGTTTAACAAATATTACTTTCTGTTTAACATACATTTATTTTGTGTTAGTTTTTGTTTTTAAGCATTTAATAATTCAATTTATGCAAAAACGAAATTAAAAAAAAAACCTAATTGCAATTACTAGAGCTAATTATGGAAATGAAAATATTTCAGTTTATGGTAATGTATGTTTACACTCAAACAGAAAAGGGTGGGCAAAGATATATGTATATAAACGGATATATGAGTTGGATAAAACCCATTAAAATCAATAAATTGCATTTTAAATATATAATTTATGCAGACCTTAATGTTTCCAACTTCTTTTCTAAAATAGATTTTTTCTTCGGATTTATTTGGATTTATTCACATTTGTGTCAAATGCTTCAAACACATCAAAAGTTTATTTATACTAACAACAAATTCAAGAGTTTTTATATTTGAACGGGTCAGAAACTTTATTTATCTTACTGAATATTAATTATATATCATATACATTTATATAATAAATATAATTCTATTCCCTCCATTTTTAAAAAGACAATTTAAGCTGAAGTCTAATCTAATAATAATACATATATATATAAGAATACATTTTTCCTATGTATGTATGTCATATATATCTCTTCTCATTTTCTAATCCAATAAGGGAATGGATGACTTGGTTTCTAAATTATTATTAATCTGATTAAGAGACTTCCCAAAATGTTTATTAAATAGTTTCATTAAGAATTTGGTTCTTTGCGAACCATTATCTTTTCATCAAGTTAAAGGTAATTAAAAAAAAAAAACAATAATAATTCTGATGTTACCAAGAGGAAAAAATTTCAAAAAAGCTTAAAGCTTTCAATAGAATAATTTTGTAGTTAACATCTTCAAATTTGAGTTGCATTATTTTCAAAACGAGTTCTTCTTTGCATCTGCTGGACAATTAAGTTATTTACCGGGCCAATAGTTTTTCTCCATCTATGGATAATCAGAGTCACTTTGTTAAAGACTCTAACACATTATAGCATCCCCCAATGGAATTGTAAAGAAAGTAGTGGATAGGGGAAGGGAGGGGGTGAAAAAGAATAAAGGAGGAAAACGATAAGTAACATATTTTTCTGACACGCTGCCAGCATAACGCGCATGGAATTTGTTTGAAGTTTTTATAAACCACCCAGAAGAGTCGACAGTCTCTAGAAGTCAGGGATTGGCACTCAGTCAGTTGGCTACAAATTGCTTTGCCAGCTCCCTTTTTTCTTTGCTTTTTGCTTTTCTTCTTTTTTTTTTCTTTTTTTTTTTTTTTTGCCGAAAATTGACTTTGGGCAATGAGCACAAGCTGTTGTTTGTATGTGGGCGAAGGGTAGCAGGGTGCTGGATGCAGGGAAATGGAAGACTGGGAAAGAGGAGGAATCAGATTTGGGTTCAGATTTGGATTCGGAAGTCTGAGTGTGGCAACATATGTTAACTAATGAGCCTGACTGTAGAAGTTGGAGGAACAAGGCCCATATTGCTGTCAACCCATTTTGTGCTTTCGAATGTCATTCGATATTCTTCGTAATAGCGTATTAAATAGTCTGCTACTATTTGCCAAAGTCATTCCAACAGCAGTTGGCAGTGCGTTTTGGGTTACCAACTGGCCATGGTCCATTTATTCTTGATTGTGGTTATTGTTTTAGTGAAGGCAAAATACAAAGTCCGAATTCCGAGTGTTTGCAAAATACTTAAGGGGGGAAGTGCCAAGTGTGCTCTGTGTTTGTGTGTTGTGTGTGTAGGGGTAGTGGAAGGGGATGGGTAGCTAAACCATAGCATTTATTTAGCAATTTGTCAAAAATTTATTTTGTAACCAAAGCTGCAAATGATGGTTTTTAAATGTTTCTCAATCGTTTTGTGTGCGGTGAGGCAAGAACTGAAAATAAATTGAAATGAATTCTAACTTATGACAATTTCTATTTCATTTCTCCTTTTTGAGTGTTGTTAAAGTGTTTTTTGATTTGAAAGCAAATTGTTGAACTTTGTTACGAAGAAATGAGAAAAATATTTATAAGTTTTAACCATTAACGACTTATCCTTCAAGAACGATAACTATTTTATAATAGAAAGTGTAATTAATCAATGTGTCTAAAATTTTTTCATTTGGTAAAGTATCGAATAACTTAATGGACATTTTATTTATTTATTATTATAAAGAGTGTTGCCTGCAATCGTTTCTTTATCTTTGGGTACTTTTATTGTGACTCCCTTAATATTAGTAATAAATAATTGTGATTTAATTGTAAATTCCATATAAAAAGTATTCCGGAAACCTTCCTAACTTGAACTTATATCTCATAGGTAGAAACTATAATTCCTATTCAATTGACGAGGCTTAAACTTCTAAATCATTTGCAGATCTCTTGTAGAATGGGAAAAATAACAGGACTCATAAAAAACAACAAAATACACAAGAAAAAAAAAGGCCAACTGACGAGTGTGTTAAATATCATATGGGACTCGAACTCCCTTAACTTCAGATACACAGAGATTATTTATCATGGAATTTGATTTAAAGCAATTCGGACCATTCATTTGTTTGCATAAAAATCCAAATGACAAACAAATAAAAAACACACACAAAAAAAAAAAGAGGAAAACAAAAAAAAAACAGCAGAGACTGCCACAAAAGTCTGCAGTAAGCTCTTCCAGTGCCCCTTCCACACTCCTAACCAACAACCAATACAAAAGACAAGTCAGACGAAAATGAAAATAAAAATATTTATAACGTGAAAATGCCAAAAGTACCGTGCGGAAAAGGAGGGCGAGGAAGAGATAGAGAGATTCCACAGTCGATTGCCAAAAGCCATGGCTGGCATCGTTCCGTTGATGCTGTTGCTCCCCCATTTTTTGTTGTTATTCTTCTTGCTTTTTTTTCCCTGGGTTTTTTTTTCGACAAATCAAAAACAGACGAATTTGTTTTGGACATGACACTTAAAAAGTTTGCTGCCGGGGAAATATCTCGAATACACGTAAATCCCAGCCAGACACGTGTGGGTGTGTGCGTTGGTGTGTTGGTGTGTGCCACACACAGGGGGTTGCTCTTTAGGGCCTAACAGCCAGCAACAACTCGTCCTGTTTCGCGATTCCTTGAACTTTGCTTTTATGTATTGATTTAAAAATGCAAATCAGTTTATAGAAATACCCAAAACCAGAAAAATATTTAGCCTCAAGATGTTTTCATTTCCGCTGTGTGAGTTCGCGGCAAATGCCTGGGAACGGGGATCTATCTCGGACCGCCAATTGGGTGGTTTGGCATTTGAAGTGTCATTAATGGCAATTAAATTTATAGCGGCAGGATTATGAGGCTGGTAACTGTCAGTTGCAGCTCAAAATGGTATTATAGACGACTGTGGGATAGACTAAGGCAAGTAAGGGTGGAGGGAAATGGCAAGGGTATTGGTTTATATAATATGAATGAGTATTAGATGTAATTAATTGCTGCTTGGCTACTTTCCTAAATGAATAAAAGATCAATATAATTTAAACGAATAAATTGTATTTAGTTTTAACAGATCTTAAATAAATTAGTTAGTTATTGCTCTGCATTGATCAACTATTATAATTATGGATATCAGTAACAGCCGTTAATGGGACCTTAATGTAACCGAAATATAATACGAAGCCGTTAAAAACTTTTGTAATTTTAGGGTCTCAATCGATTGGACTGTCTAATTACTATCGTAAGCCGATGAATCTAGGACCACCGATTAAATGTTATCTAACAGCCCATATGTGAATGTTAACTAATGGAGATGGGAGATGTAATTATCAGTTAGCAGTAAACTTATTTTGTTGCAAGCGGCGTTTTAATTCATAATTTTGTGCGTATTTAAATCGAGTGCTTTTAGAAGTAAATTATTAGTGTAAAGTTATTGGAATTGTAATTCAATGATATTCCCACTAGTTTTCAATGCTGACAAAATTCAATTTTCTAAAGAAACAAATACAAATTAAAAAACCTGCATACATATATAGAAAGGAGACGTGAGCGCAGTCTCAGCTGCAGCTGTGTGTGTGAGTAAACCAGAAAAGCGATCGGCTTTTTTTTAGCGATTTTTTTTTATGTGTGTGTGTTAAAAGAAAAAGCTGATGAAATGGAAAGAAAAACAAAAATTAAGAAATATATTTATGTTTATATACATAATAGTACGCTAAGACAGAGAATTACGTAATTAAGAGTTCAATGTCTGTGTAATTAAATACGAAAAAAACTAATGACTACAGCGGCGTCGGCGCAGTCTTAGCTGCAGCTGAGTGTAAGAGAATCCATTCTGCCTAGCTTTTTTTCTGTTTTTTTTTATGTGTGTGTTAAAAGGAAAAGCTGATGAAATGAAAAGATAGAAAAGGTAAGAAATATATCTATGTTTATATACATAATAGTATACTAAGAAAGAGAATTACGTAATTAAGAGTTCAATATCTGTGTAGTTAAATATGAACAAAACTAATGACTACAGCGGCGTCGGCGCAGTCTTAGCTGCAGCTTAGTGTGAGAGAAAAGCGATCGGAGAGAATCCGTTCTGTCTAGCTTTTTTTGTTTTTTATTTTTATGTGTGTGTGTTAAAAGAAAAAGCTAAATCAAATGAAATGGAAAGATGAGAAATAGATAAATGTACATACACAGATACATACATATGTATGCATGCATCTACATACATATGTATGTGTTTAAGTGTCCGTAATAGTTTACCGTAAAAAAGGCTGCTTCTTTGCGTATTACGAATGAAAATTTTCATAATTAAAAAACAGAATTACGTTATGAAGAATCGCTAGTTAAATCCTATTTGTCAAGTCTTCTTTTATATCGTTTAAATAGAGTTATTTAGTTTAACAAAAACTATTGCTCACACTCTACTCGAGACACAATTTGGCCTGCAGTTTCAGCAACAAAACAAAAGAAAAGAATCCACAAAATGCTAGCGGTCATAAATCGCTATAGCTGCAATAAACGCGTTCGCGGTTTGAGACTTCAATTTCTCGAGTGCGTTTGTAAAAATCGCAATAAACGTTGCAATGAACAACACTTGAAATGATGAATCACCTGAGCCGTTCCAACGACCATCAATGCAACGTTTTGTCAACCGCAAGGCACGCGTCCCGGCAAAAGCAATAGCAATAGCAGCAACTGTGCCTCCCCTTCCAGTCGCATCAACCTTAGCGCTTGTGGCTATTGCAGGCTTGCGGCATTTAGGGGCCAGTGCATTGTGGATATTTATGGCGAAACAAAATGGTGGACAGTGGGGGGGCATGCAGCAAATGAACAACAAATGGCCGCAAAAAGTGCAATACAACCATGGACGAAGCTCTTAAATCATATTGCATACATCTAGGCGCAATGCAATCTACTCAAACCCACACAAAAACACTCTCACACACACTCAACCTGTGTCACTCGAGTGTGAATATCCGCACTCGTTCATCACCCATGCCATGCCCGAAACACGTACACATATGACCACCACTCCAAAATTTCAATTCCAACTCTCACTCTTTCTCCCACTCTCAACAAGGACTACCAGTCCAATCTTTCCCAGCAGTCGTTAATGGAGCTTTTAGCTTCGTGTCGCCATTGCCGCCGGCTGGTCAACACTTTGTCCTTTGTCCTCGTCCAGAGACCACTGGACCACCCGCTGTGATTTGACTGCGAATTTTTCTGACATTTTTGCACATTTTTTAAAGGTTTTTCTTCTCTCTCCTTCTCGGTCTCTTTTACTTCATTTTGTTCATTGTTTTTTTTTTTGTGTTTGTGCCTCGACTTGGGGCCTTTGTTTTTTTTTGTATTTTTTTTTTTGTATTTTTTCTTTCTCGACATTTTTTTATTTTCCCATTTGACAAAGTCCATTTGATAAATGCTTCTGATTTTTCCTTTCTTTGTATATAGCCTTTTAAATGACTAGAGATTTATCGTTGAATAATAATCGTAAAATAATAGTAAAATCATAAACTAAACTAAAGTTCTTAGAACGCAGAGTTTGAAAAATCTTCATAGTTTGTTTAAATTGACATCGGTTCAGTAAAAGAGTTATCATGATTCTTCATTATAGTTTTCATTAATTAGTTGATATTGCAGATTAAATTTCACTTAGTTAACGACCAGTGAAGATATGACCGTTTTAAATTGTTAAACCGATTAGAAAAATCTATATTCAATATCTATACATGTGTATTTTAATAAGAACTATATTTTAAGTTAATATACTCGACAGTTTTAGTTTACGGAAATTTTAAAAGTTAAACTAATTCGATGCGATAATAATAGATATGGTTGATGGCATAATTTCTTTAAGATTATTTTTTAAGATTATTTAGACAGTGGTCAGCCTTTTTCTGTATATCCCCAAAAAAGCCCAAAACAATCGAATTAAAAAAAAATATAAAAAAAATATTAATTTGGGTGACATTGCCAACAATAATAAAAATCTACCAAAGAATTTTCGCCATAAACCCTAAAATACATTTGTATGTGAGGTTTTATTTTGTATCAACACATTGATTTGCCCTTAAAAAGATCTTAATTAAAATTATTAAAGACCAAGTTTATTATTTAATTTTTGAATATAGCCACTTCCGTTTAACAAGGAATATATAAAATATGTGGAAAAATGTTCGAGATGAGATGCTGATGCTTTTGAAGTTGCCCAGTTTTTAAAGTTTAGGATTCAATTTTCACAATTTTGTTTTTTAAACTGAGTGAATTTGTTAAATGTGAATAAAACAGATGCTAAAATCCCATGCATTATAAGATCATTAAGGTGAAAATGATCGATCGCCATACATGATGGCAATATGTGTAAGACTAAAAAAGAAGATGAAAAAAAAAGGGGCGTGACATATGCAATGAGTTGATGAATTCATGTCTCCTCTCTCCTAGTCCAGCTGACAAATGCAACTGGACACGCTTATTGCGTAATTATGAAATTTTTATGAATTGCCAAACTGAAAAAGGGAAACAAAAAGATGTTGCACTAATTTGCCATGACATTGTCAGCATCATCATCATCAGCATCAGCAGCCGTCGGATATGAGATGAATGAATCCGAATCTGAATCAAAATTCAAGGCAATGTAATGAAATGGATTGGTGGTGACAATTCCGGCCAGTGATTGAGTTGTGATCGATTACATTTTGACAAGGACGAATTTGCCACGCAAATTTGACTTTTTTTTCTCTCACTCTCCCTCTCTATCTGTGAAATTGTGTCTGCTGCTCCTTCTTCTTCTTCTTTTGTTGTTTCTTTTTGTATTTTACAAAAATTAATTTAATTATTCCATGACCCTGGAAGCCGAACAGGAATCGCCAGTAAACGAGAAAGCCAACAATCAATAAAAAAAAAACTCTCTCCTTTAGTCCTTTCCCAATTTGTCTCCGGCGTATTGAAATGAATTTCTTATAGCTCGTTATAATTTCATTATATTTCCACCTCAGACGGAAAAGCAGCAGCAACTTTAATATATACATACACATATATAAATATACATATGTATATATATATAAGTATAGTACATATATGCATATATATACATACATATATACTTTGAAGACAAGCGACTGCGCATTTTGAAGAAAACGTTCCATCTCCCCAGAACCAACAGCATTGCCTTCCCCTACCCCTTACTCTCCATCTCCATTATCATCACCCTCTCTTGCTTCTGTTTCAGCTTTGAGTCTGGTGCCGGCTCTGGCTCTGGCTCCAGCTCCGGGTCTGGCTCTGTTTCGTGTTCGGGTATGGCTTCCATTTTGGTGTGCGCGCAGCCATTGCTGAGAGCTTTTTGGACAGTTTGCCGCCAGTTAAGGGCGGAGTTTTATATTCCCATTGTTTGACTTTACTTTTATTTTATTTGATTTCATTTTTATGTTTTATGGATTCGCCGTCGCCTTTTGTGTTGCCCTTTATTAAAGCTGATTTGAAAAGTTTCCGCTTTCAGACATTTTGTTTATAAGCGGTTAATATTGATTTTTTTTTCTTTTCATTATTTTTTGGATAATGACATCGTTTTAGAGGTTCATTATATTGATTATGTGTTTGCGTTTGTTGTTTTTTTTTTTGTTGCCATATTATGTTTTATGGCCAACAAAATTGGCATAGTTTATGCAACTAAAGAAAAACTTTTCAACAACTATGCTGCATGAAAATTATGAGTTGAGTTTTTAAACTGGGCTAAAATGCTAATTAGGGCCAATTTCAACTAACAAAAATAACATTTACTGTATAATCTGAAGGTCCTAAATTATTTTAAAGCATAAGTTTGCCTTAAAAGTTTTTTTGGTGAAAATTTTGAGTCTTCTTGACAACTGAATGCAAGTCAAAGTGTTCTAAGATACAAAATGCAGAATTATAATTTTACTATCTTTAAAAAGGATCTTTCAAAAGGATTCCCCTTATTTTGTACTATCTATAAATAAGTTAAATAAGATGAAGTTGTAAGATTAAAATAGTTTAAGTAGTATTAGAAATTGAAACAAAATTAATTTTAAATATAGAATTATTTTTAGGATATTTAGATTCACACCTTTTTTTTTAGATTTTTTCTTAATTCAATAAAGAATAAATTATGATCTTTGTTTATTATACTGATCTAAGGAATATTAAATATTTTATTTCAACATTAACCTTAAAAACAGTATCTATTCAAATATCCCTACAATGATTTTAAAACTTTTTTTATTGCCTCCTATATTAAATAGACAACCTTACTTTTCTGCTAAAGCTCAAAAAGAATAATTTTCTAATCTGACATGAAAAATTCCGAGAAGAAATCAATTCAATCAAATCTAATGAAAAATTTGCAACATGTTTCTAGCCATCTCAAAATGGGTAAAACTTCTAATATTCTTGAAATTTGTATTGTTAAATAATGTCCGACAGATAAAAATGTAAAAAGAAAATACCCAATCATAAATTTTAGTGGATCCAACCCTAAGAAAATAACTTTTTTTGAGATATACTTTTTGATTCCAAATTTGATTCAATTGAAATAATCAAAAATAAAGAAGGGAAACTATAAAATGGAAAGAGAGTTTGAGGGTATTACAATATTCGACTAAACTCACCTGAGAATCCTTTAAGCCCAATCTCTCGGCCAGTTTTTTACGATCTGGCTTACTGATGTATTTCTGTTGCTGGAAACGTTTTTCCAATCCCTTACGCTGTGAGTCTAAGTTGGTAAGGGAAGCAATAAAACAATTAAAATCATGGGATTGGATTGAATATTGGATTGGTCACTCATACTACTCTCACCTGAAAAGACGGCACGTCGCATCATGCCCCGACGAGGCTTGCCACGCGTTGAATGCGCCCAGGGGAAGCCCTGACCTGGTGGCAGGGGAAACACTTGGGCACCCACTACAGAGAGAAAGAGAGAGAACGAGAGGAGAAAGAGAATGCATTTTAGAGCCAAAGGAACACACACTTGTTAATGTGCATCCCAGCGGGGTGTCACATGTGGGTTTTGGGGTTTGGGTAAACACAGTAATTACAAGGCATTAGAATGGACATGGATCTTTCTCTTACCACTCATATAGGGATTGCGGCAGTGCGCCAGCAACGAATGCAAATGCGGATGATTGAGAGTGTGCGGTAGGAAGGGTGTCGGTCGACTGGGCATCGGTTTGGCAATAACCGGATGAACTGGCGGCGGTGGAGGTGGTGGCGGTGGTGTTGGATTGGCTCCTCCTCCAGTAACAACAGCCACCAATTGTTGTTGCTGTTGTTGTTGCTTTTCTTGTGTTAATCTTCGATTGTTGTTGTCCTCAATGTTGCTGTTGTTGGTGGTGTCTCCATTGCCAATTTCATGCGGTCGCCCATCCTGGCCAGAGTTGGCATTACTGTTACCATTGTTGTTGTTGCTGATGTTGTTGTGATTGTTGTCGCTATCACTAATTGTGCTGCCAGGTGACGACGACGAGGATGCGGCCGTCGTAACTGTGGTTTGCGGTTGACAACTATTGCCATGCGGTTGCTGTTGCTGCTGATGCTGATGCTGGTGATGCGACTGTTGCTGGTGCGTTAGAAATGCGGGATGCGGAAAGTGTGCATGTGGATGATGATGATGATGTGGATGATGAGGATGATGCGGATGGGCATGAGGATGGGCATGTGGATGTCCTAGAGCCGGATGTGTTGCCACTGTTAGCTGTTGATGGTGCTGTTGCTGCTGTTGCTGATGTCCCGTCTGCTGCTGCTGTTGTGCATGATGATGATGATGCTGCTGCTGATGCTGATGGTGTTGATGATATTGATGTGTGTGCTGTTGCATAAAGTTTTGTTGTAGATAAGGCCAAATATGCTGCGGTTGCATAAATTCTGCAAGAAAATATACAATTTACAGAATTACAAAGGTATTAAATTATATACAAACATATATGTATATATAATTATCTGTTATAATCTAGTTTGATGACTTTTAGTTATACTTTCATTTTGATATTTAAATCTAAGAAACGTCGGACAAACTAAATATTCTTTAAACAATTAAAAGATTGATTTTTTAAAAAGTTTTCTAATCTGTAAGAAATTAATATATAGAATAAACTATATAATCTTCAATCCGTTTGTAATTCCAGCTTAAAACCAGATTTTTCTTTTAAAAGGCACTATTATGGAAATTTCAATTTGGTGTTGTCTTTACCATCTATCACACACACCATCCGAAATCCCCTTTTTACCCCTCTCACTCTCTCTCTCTCCTACTGCCTTCCGTCATATACACACAGAAAACTCTGCTTTGAAGTGTCAGTGTGAATTTGGCATAATTAAACGGCCCCCAGCTCCAATTTAAGCAAACATTGAAAACTTTGTATACATCCAACAACACACACACACCTACACACCCAACACACCCAACACACACTCGCACCTTGACAGGCCAGACGCCGCCAACGACGCCGCCATCATCGCCTTCATATGAAAAGCAAACAAAAGTTTTCCGCCTTTGATACTAAGTAAGTGGGGAAATTGAGGTGGCAGGTTGAGATTGGTATTTGGTTTTGGATTTTTGGGGGGGAGGGTTTTATGGGTGGATTGGTTGGTTATAGCCTGCATTTCATTTTCTAATTAAACACCCCCAAAAAAAGCCGGCAGCAGACGCCATTTCGCCTTGACTTGAACTACCCAAATTTGCCCCCAATGCTTTGCCTCCCTCTCCTCCCTCTTTCTCTCTCTCTCTCCATTCCTCAAGTCTGTTTTATCCTTGAAGAGTTGCTGCAGGATATGATTTTAATTCGATTAGAGAAATGAAACAATTAACGTATTAACGCCTCTTTAGTTTTGCATTTTGTGTGTTTAATTTGATGCCTCGAATTCTTGTGGGGAGCAAAAGTTTTTGTCGACAGGCTCCAATATTCCATAGATGTGTGTATATTTGGGTGTGTGTGTATATATAGCACACACACATGTGTCCCTAATGAGCGCACAAATTAAGTTATAATTGTTCAGACATTTGTTTGTTTTTGTGTATTCAGCGGTTTTGTGACTTTTGCATCTGTGACCCAAAAGGAAAATGTCGAAAAGTTTTTGGTTTATGGGCGCATATCATCAACAATAACAACAAAAAGTTAATTTGCGGCAGCCAACAAAAAGAAAATTGCCTTTTTGCATATACGTATGTATGTACATATATGTGTATTTGAGTTTAGTGGATTTTGATTATTGTAGCCGATTAGTATCCAATTAGTTGGCAAGAAAATGAATTCACAAACCAGCCTGCGACTGGTCCTTATCCTAAATATGACCAATTAGTCCTGTTGTTATTTGATTACCATGAAATTGAACTTGGAAAATTTTTAATTGTATTATAAGAATTTACAAGAGGATAAATTAATTTAATCCCATAATCCATTCTGGTTTTATAGATTTAATACATAGATATAGACATCTTATTAAAAATTCTTAACTGCTTTAAAAAGTTTTTACCAATTAAAATTAACTTTTTGAAAACTACGTGATTAATCAATTAATTAATCCAATAAAATTTTATGTGGAGATCTCTCTGGCAATCCCAAGATATTGTAAAAAAATTTAGTGGCATGTTCATTGTTTAATCATATTAGTAATAATCAATATCTAAATTCCTTTGAAAAATATATACATAAGTACTATCGGATATACATTTATTTGCCACGCTTTTGCCATTAAATCGCTCAAATATATAAATATATATTTTAACCCAAAAAAAAGAAAAAACTCATAAAAAATGCCATAAAATCCAATAGAATTCTAACGAATAATATAAAATATAATGGGAGACAAAAAAAGAAAACAAAAAATGAAACGGAAAGTTATTTTGCAACCAGCCCACTCATTAATAAAAAACACACTAACAATAATCGTTTGACAATTAAAATCCCACAATCCCACAAATATCAGTAGAACACAAAGCCTATATTCGCCCATTTCCATTCACATGCTAAAAAAATAGAAAAAAAAGGAGAGCTGAGAGACGGGAAACGAAAATGCAGTTACATTGACTGATAGACAATTTGTTACGCCTACTTTTTTGTTGTTGTTATTGTTATTGTGCCGCCAACCCCTCATGTAAGGGCAGCACGCGTAGTTTAGGAAGAGGATCTCATTCCATCTCGCTTACTCTCTTTCTCTATCTGTGTGGCAACTCTTTTGATCAACCGGAACTGGTTTATGTGGCTGGCAAAGGATTTGTTTTGAATCTCTCTCTCTCTCTCTCCATCTCTCCTGGGCTAAGACTCAATAATTTAAACATGATTAGGTCTGGTTGTGTTTTTACAGCCTGCCAGTTGAGGTCCTGAAAAACAGCTCGAGGGCTTATATAGGGACCAGATAATAATGAAATTGCGGCGTAAAAAACTAAGGCAACTACAGGGAGAGTGGCACATTATGTTACTCTTGTATTGCGATCATCAATGATGCGACGACCCTTTTTCCTTTTTTTTTTGTATTTTTTGATTTTGATTCTCGAAAAGAAACTTTTACTGAATTTCAATTGGACAGTTAAATTGTTATTCTTTTGGCTTTTCATATTGCAATTGTTTTGTTCCTGGTTTTTGTTTATGTTTGGCATTAGGCACGGTAAATTGATTGCCGAGCCGAGTTTATTGCATTTTGCAAAGAAAACTAGAACACAGAAACTACAATAAGTAGTAGAAGAGGGGCAAATTTACAGTTTCAGAAAACAATTAATTCCTAATTAGGCATATTTTAATTGAAGTAGATTAAGTTTGAAAAAGTTTCGAAAACATTTGCTGCATATAGTAAACCGGGCAACAGGATTTTTGGGATTACTATAAAAATTATAAAAAGCTCTAGTAAAAACAAAATCAGATTACTTTGTATTCTTCATTCGTAAAAAATAATTTAAACTAAAGAGCTTTCGGTAGAAATTTCATACAAATGTTTCACTGTTGATATTTCATAGACCCTCTGAATACATTGAAATATATATTATATTGCACTCTAAGATTGATCTCAGATGACTTCTGAACATTAAAGAAGCAAATGACATTCCAAATCAATTTAATATAATATTGTTCCACTCGAAATGACTGAATAAAATTAAAGTTCATTTTAAACAAACTTTACTTGGAAGTTTGCCCTATCAAAGTATATGAAAGTAAATTAAATATATCGGATAATCGAGTGGCATAAGGACAATCAATAGAGTTGCAGTATAATAATATAATCTTTCCTTTTGACTTATACAATTTTTGTGATTTATCCTTAACAGAATAGAACCTTACCGATCAATCGATAGAATAGTTATAAATTAATATGACTCTTTTCTACATACCATAATATTGAATACTACAAATTAAACCCAAATCACATGGAATCAGTTAGTATTTATTGCTATATAAAGAGTACATACCATTTCTCAATATTGTTTATATTATGGTTTAATATATTTTCATTTGACATTGTTACGAAAGTCATTAACAAATCCTTGTACAAATACACAGTACTCTGGATATATGTTTTATAGTTTCTAATAATATTGTAATATTTTCAATTTAATTGCAGCCAATACTTATTAGTAGAGTTCTTCCTTTCCGAAAATATTGAGAAACACTTTACCACAAAAACAAAATTTTTCAAAAAAAAAGAACCAACATAGTTTTCAAACCACTTTCTTATAATGAAATATATGTATATACAAACATGTATTTGATCAGTTCCTAAGCTTCATTTTTAAAGCGGTTGATCATCTGATCGGTTAACTTGGATCTTACCATTTCTAACACGCACTCCCTCCCTGGTATCACCAAGTATAGCCGAAACACTAAACTTTAGTATTGGTTTGCTATTGTTATCCTTCAGTATAGTTGTTGTCCCACCAACGGCATTAACAACGTTGACCTCTTTGGGCTCCACTTTGGGTAGTTTAATTGCCGTTTCATCGGCAGCATCAACAAGTTCATCATCCAAATCTTCATCATCCATGTGTGGCTCTTCCTCGACACTGCCAATATCAGCAACAATTTCATCGGCTGAGGAGTCATCATCGTCATCCATTTCCTCAATACTGTCAACACTTTCAGAACGATTCTCACGACACTTATCACATTTGTAGCCACGTTTTGAACAATTGCAGTGTTCCGAACGCTCCTCGGCCGCGTTATTTACCTCGGTTGCATCCGTTTCAGCAGCACGTCGCGATAAAAGCATTTCACTAATACTTGATTTGAGCTGACTTTCCGTATAGGTCTGCTGGGCATGGAGTAAACTGTCCACGAGGAAAGCCGTTGACATTACGCCAAAAAAATTATGTCCCTCTATCCTAATGCTTAATATAGTCTATTCTGATCGTATGTTTGTCGATTGTATTTTCTAAGGAAGATGCTCACTGTCCGGCTAGGCGCGTCGCGTTCGCGTCGAGTGCTGGAATCGAACTGAATCAGAATTCGGTTGCAGCTACAATTATTCTGGTCCTGGCGCGCACAGGAGCTGCGTTTTGCACATTGTGTTTATCTTAGGGGTTGCTTGGCGGTGGTTGGTCTAATTCTCCTGCCCAGTCGTGTTGTCGTCCTCGCTGCTCGTTTAACTATGTGGCACGTGATGCCGCACTCAGAGTCCTTATGTACTCTCAATCTCAATCTGTATGTGTGTCTGTGTGTGTGTGTGTGCCCCGTGGAGCCTTTGCATGGCCTGTTATTGTTGTACGCTTTTTATTTGATTTTATTTGTGTGAAAACAATAAAAATTTAATTTTCTTGTTTTGTTGCTGCTGCCTTGAACTGCGGAGAGGAGCTTCGAGTTGAGTTTCGTGTTGTTCCCTGGACTCTTATTAGATTTGTTGCTGCTGTTGTTGCTGTTGCATGAAGTATCCTTGCGCTGCGGTAGCAATTCGACATGCTACAGTGGGACAGGAATATAATAAAATTCAAATTTACTAAACTAAATTTTTCTTTAAATTAAATTTTTTTTAACGAAACTTCTTTGATGTTAGTTTTGTTAAGTGAAGTTTTGTTTGTTAGTTTTGTTAAGAAAAGTAATTCTAAAATACTTTAAATACCTTCAATTGCTATTTGTAATAAGCTAAAACACTGTTTGAAAACCATTTAAAATTTTTTGAAAGATATAAATAAAGTAGAGTTCCCGTAATTTAATGATAATTAGTCTATTTTATTCACAGAGATGATTCATAGAGCCGATCTTTTATTAACAGCCTGTGCTTGTTATATATCAATGGAATTTTCAACAGTCGATAATTCCTAGAATAAGATGAGATTAGATTAGAAACTAAAGTTTCTTTCTAGAATCCGAAAGAATAATATTAATGGTTAAAACATTTTAAGTTTTTATTTTTTGTGATTCAAATATACAATTAAAATATTTATAATAAAAAGATATTAAAAATCTTTAACGGTATTTATATAAGAGATATATATTTAATTAATTAGAGAATGGGAAATTAGATCTTTTTAAAAAAATGCTATGAGAACTTGGATGTGTGTTTAAAAAGTTTTTATTTACTTTTTTATATGGAATATCATTTTTGAAATAGTTCAGAGTCAAAACAAATTATGAGAAGAAGTACATATAGAGTGCATTTTTGATATATAAGTCAGTTCTAATGTTTCATAATAAACAAATCGTAATTTCCATAGGTAGATATAAAAACTATAAGAGTATGAAGAGAGAATAGACATGTTAAATTTCGAACCATTAAAGATAGATTAGGTAAGTTTTAATTTTGAGGATTTTCCAGCTATCGTTTTTGAAAAAGTTGTTTACGAATTCACATTGTAATGTTCAAATGTGAGTAGCCTCCTGTTGGAGCGCCAAAATTGTTATGTACATGCTTGTACGAATCGGTGGCGGACTAAGGTGGTGTTTAAGTCGCTCTCGGAGTCAGGAATGCCTAGCGGGGCGGGACCCTCTGGAACCGTAGCTCTTTCGGTGTGGGGTGGGTTTTTGCTGGAAACCTGTCTCTACATTAACAAAAATTAAATTTAAGGATCCCTTCTGAAACTACCAGAAAATATGACTAAAAAAAATAAAAATAAAAAAAATGGTCAAAGGAACATAATAGTAGTATAGTCAAAACAAAGCAACAAAATTGTTGAAAGCTTGGGGGGAGTTTTTAATATTAATTACAGCGAATCATGCGGAATCCAAGATGACAACGGATCCGCCCGCTCTTTACCCTACCCTACCTATGATTTTCATTGCGGATATTTAATCTGAAAATCCCTTAAACGTTTAGATCATCTGATTTTTGTATTGCCACATCACCAACAAAATTATATTAATTTCTCATGTTGATTTTCAAATAAACAAAATTCATTTAATTTCTGCAGTAAATTTCAGGCTTAAATCAACTGACATTATTTAACAAAAAAAAAGTGGCAGTTTGCTTGAACTTAAAATTAATGTTATATTAAGAATAATAGCTCATGGCATTAGGAAGATAAAAAGAATATAATTACGGAATTAATAGATATACATTTATACATTTTTAGTTTTAAACATTTTTTTTTTGTTTTTTTGTTTGAATTATTTCTTGTGTAACTGTGTATGATCTTTATTTTCTCTTCATGTGTAAATATGTAAGTTATTCTAGAAGTGATAAATGAAGTTCAATGACCTACATACAGTAGATCAGCTGTTCATAATTGAGTGAGGAAAGAACTGAATATTTAAGAGCGAGCTTAAGAGCTTAAACTGTATCGAACTAGAAAAGAATGCAAATAATAGAAGTAAACGGAGATAATCATTTGGATCAGATTACGAATGGTTTAGGTATGTAAGTAAATCTAAATCGAAACCGTTTTACTAAATCCATATGATTATCATAACAACATGGGGAGGTATTAAAGTTTGGTAAACGTTATAACTCACGTGCTTGTATTCATATAATGTTGTTTTTATCCAGCGGTGAAAGGCCTTCCAACGATGTCTTGGTAATTTAATTTGATTACTCCATTATTAATTATTTTTGATTCATTATTATTATTTTTTTTTTTGTTTTTCACTTATATAATTGGCATAGTTTTTCTTTTAGTTCGATGCTTTAGTTTTCACTCAGGGGTTAATTGTTAGAAATATAGGTAATCAGATAAATTTATGAAACAAAAATTAGGAATTTAATAGAGAATCAAAAGTTTACTAGCGACCCGTTGCGCTTACATTTACTTTAAACAGTTACATATACATACATATGCTTTTGCAAACATATGAATGCACTTATAAGCGTACAGAGGCGTATTTAAATCATTTTATAAAAAGGGGAAAAAAAAATTATAATAATTATTATTGATATTGAACTGGTATTAGTAAAATAAGCATTATTTTATAATTGGTGATCACACGAAGAGATTAATTAAATCATCACAGATACTCACTCTCTCGAGCCTAACAAAAAAAAAATTCTATACACGTGCTTTCTAGGTTAAGACAAGAAAAATTTATATTTTTTTTTTTTTTCGATTCTTAATAGTTTTCACTCATGTTTTTTTTTCTTGCCAAATATTCTTTAAGTTTCTTTATAACTATATGCCTGTATGTAGCTTTGCATTGTATATAAAAAAAACACGTGGGCACAAAGAAAATTAACACTGAATACTACACTGCCAAATCTTCAAGGTTGGGTAGGTTGGCCGATTCCTTGTAGATTTCAATCCGCAGCGTACAGAAGTTTATATAATTTTCATCAGCAGACATCAAATTATGTAATTTGCGTCTTTCTCTTGGCTTTTCTATCCCACTATGAAAGTGTGTAGGAAACTCCTATCACAACTGCTGTGATTTCTGCTGACAAGAAAACAGTTTTATAAGAATTCCTAAGGTTTGCATATAGTGATATGCGACATACCTGTGAAAGCAGTTTTATGTTTATCCGACTTGTAAATATATATGAGCGGCTACACCACTTTCTTAGGGCCAGACAATCGAAGAGAAATCAATAAAAATCCTGATATTGAATTTACTTCCCAGTAAATCACTTGCGTTAAGTTTTGCTTTTGTATTTATTTGCGCTCTATGAATATTGGAAAAACTGAATTTTCCAATGAGGAAAATTTTGGCACGTGGTTTTTTTTCTTTTCTTCTTAGCCTGTACTTAGCCGTTTGTAACTTCTGTGAGTGGTTTTAGAATTAAGAAAAGGCCGTCTGCAGTTGATACACTGTCTTTTATAACCACTACCAAATTAAAGCTCTCTCTTTTAACTCCTGAAGTGAGCTGCGATCACTGCCAAAAAAAAATCTATTGCAATCGAAGTAACGCCCTCTATGACAACAAATACATCGCCTTAAATCGCATGCGAGAATTTTTCTTATTCGCGCCCAATTAGCGATTTAAAAAAAAAAAACAAAATTAAGCAGTTCGACCATTACACCATCCGATAATATAACAACATTAGGCGGCATATTAGCGGAAATTATTGTCGAATATCTTTAGCATGGAAGGTACCAATTTTTTTTCCGTTATAGTCTTCTAATTGATAAAAGCTATTTCCTAATTTCTTTCTCACTCTACATTTTACAAATTGTTTACCCAATTTGGCATTAAAATTCTGACTAAATTTACTTTGTGCAAAATTCCTTCTGAACACCTCATCTCCTTCTTTAAATGATACAGGCTTTGACCTAAGATTATACTGAGAAACATTTCTCTCATAGGCTTGTTTTATGTGTTTTTGAATATCTTTACGCATCAGTGCTAAATTATCTTCTCTATGCAAGGGAATTAAGGGCTCCTCTAAAAGTGCTAAATTTTTCAATAATCTATAATCTGTACCGTGTGTAATCATATCTAGCCCGAATAGTGCTCGATATGGAGAACAGCCTAGTGACTGATGTAATCCAGAACGCAACGCACAAGAAATACTTGAAATATTTTTATCCCACTCGGTCTGATCTTTTTCTAGATAAGAACGAACTGCAGCCAACAGAGATCGATTTACGCGTTCTGCTGCATTACATTGTGGAGAATATAGTGCGGTGTATACATGAGTTATACCTAATTTAGTAAGAAAAGCATTAAAATCATTAGCTTTAAACTGCACTCCGTTGTCACTAACAATTGTCTCCGGCACTCCAAAACTATGAAATATGTTTTTCAACAAAAACTCGATAATTGTCGCTGTAGTAAATTTTTTTAATGGAAGCAACCAGTGAAACTTACTAAAATGATCTAGTACTATCAACAAACCGATATGGCCATTCTTACTTCTAGGATATGGGCCTAGTAGATCTATATACAGACGTTGAAATGGTCGACAAGTCCAGGTGCATTGTCCCATAGGTGGCCGAAGCGTGACATTTGGGGCTTTTGTTTCTTTACATGTGTCGCAGCCTCTTATATAATTGCGTATATCATTAGCTAAACCTGGCCAAAATAGATTTCTTCGTATGCGTGAGATCGTTTTATGCATACCTCCATGAGCAGAAGTGACACTATCATGGGCCTGTTTCATTACCTCTATTCTCATACTTTCCGGTATCCAAAGTTTCCAACTATTATTTTCCTGCGCTATCTCGCCAGAATTATGCTCAGTTTGCTTGTAAATGAATTTATCTATTATCTTAATATCTGGAAAGCGATTTGAATCCCTTAAAAATTTCTGTTTCAAGTTTACATAGCTAGCCTCAAGAAATGCATCGGAATCTAAATCAATTATCGGTTCCATTTCTAATTCAGAAATTTCCTCCTCCTCGCATAAATGGGATAAAGCATCTGGGACAATGTGATCTCGCCCTTTGCGATGGGACATTGAAAATTTAAACTGTTGTAACCGAAAGACCCAACGTGCAAGTCTTCCAGAAATATTCTGTTGACGCATCAACCAAATTAAGCTAGAATGGTCAGTAACTATTTCAAATTCTTGTAGCTCTAAATAACAGCGGAACTTTTCCATTGCCAGAATAACGGCCAAACATTCTCGTTCTGTAACACTATAATTGCGTTGTGCGCGACTTAACTTTTTTGACATGTAAGCAATGGGCATTTCCTCATTATTCTCCGATAACTGCACTAATACAGCACCTACACCGAAATCACTAGCATCACAATGTAAATAAAACTTTTTCTGAAAATCCGGGTTTTGTAAAACTGGTGCAGACGTTAATACAGTTTTTAACACATTCATAGCTTTTTCTGCCTCAGGTGTCCAGAAAAATTTTCTTTTTGAAGACAATAATTCCGTTATCGGGTACGTAAGCTCAGAGAAATTTTGAATAAATCTTCGATACCACCCGCATACACCAAGGAAACCCCGAACTTGTTTCAGATTCTTAGGCTTAGGCCAATTTAAAATACATGAAATTTTTGTAGGGTCTGTGCAGATTCCTCCACTGCCAATGATATATCCAAGATAATTTACGCTAGTAACGCAGAAATGACTTTTCGCAATGTTTAAAGTGATATTTGCTTTCTGAAATTGTTCAGATAACCGAATCAAAATGGAGAGGTGTGATGAAAAATCTTCGGAGACAATGACAAGGTCATCCAAGTAACCAAAAACACAATAACGTAGATCAGGTGGAATGACCTGGTCCATTAGTCTGCACATAGTCGAAGCAGCATTACAGAGACCAAACGGCATCACTGTAAATTGGTACAAGGGTCTACCTGGTACAGTAAAAGCAGTTAAGGGCTTAGATTCTGCTGTTAATGCTACTTGCCAGTATGCATCCTTGAGATCTAACTTAGAAATAATGTTAGCTTTCGGTAGCCTCGAAAAGATTCCGTCAATATTGGGCAATGGATATGCGTCCTTTTTTGTTACCTCGTTCAATTTACGCGCATCTAGGCAGAGTCTCACTTTATTAGGTTTGAGCACTAAGCGCATAGGAGAACTCCAAGGACTTGATGAAGTTTCTATGACTCCTAATGACAACATACGATCGATTTCAGCAAAAACAAGTTTTTCCACTGCTGGACTAACGGGGTAAAATCTTTGTTTTACAGGCTTTGCTGATCCAATATCTATATGATGACTCAACAACTTTGTATGACCTAAGCTATTTTCACAATTTGGAAACATGTTCTTTACTAATTCCAGTTGTTGCTTCTGAGCAAGGGTCAAAGGATATAAGTTTTCACCTACTGTGATCGGGTTCTTTTCTTCGGTTAATTCGTATGAGCTAATTATATTTGGCGCAAGGGCGAAAATTTTCCAAAAATCAATTCCTAGAATTAGACTTTGTTTGATGGATGGAATAATGTATAACTTTATTTGACCTATTTTATTTTTGTATTTTAATTGTACCGATAACAGACCAATGACTTTGTGAGCCTGGCCATCTGCCGTTTTCACTTGTGAATTTATATGTCTAAATCCATTAAAATTTTTCCAATCTTGTAAAGCTAATTTAGATCCTATACAGCTAACTGTAGCTCCAGTATCTAATAAACCTGATTCTGTATAGTTTAAGAATGAAACTTCAGCATAACTACGGATATCATTTTGCTCACTAAATATAGCTGAAATTAACTTTTTATGATTTTGTTTTCGGCCTTGAAAATATTTTCTAATTCTAATAATATTTTTCTTTATTAATCTTATACTAGAGACTTCATTGAACAATTTTTTTCTTATTGCTTGATAATTCCTAAGTCTTACATGATAAGGTTCAAAAATCGGGCTAATATTTTGATCTGCATTTTTACTTGTATTTTCAGTATCAATCTGGGGAGAAGCTAAATTTTTTATGATTGTTGGCTGTGATTTGGGAGCATCCGGCCGTTTTTGAATACACCCTTCACTCGGTTTTCCGATAGTCGACGTTGACACTTGGGGCATTGGGGCTTGTATATATTAGGTGTGCCGCAACCGTAACAAAAGATTTTTCTTTCCTCCATACAATCATCCCACAAATGATCTTGAGAAGAACAGTTCCAACATATTTTTACCACCTTTTCGACCACAGCTAATTCATTGTCCTGAAGCTCATTTTCCTCTTTGGCATAGTCAGGATCAATATCTTCTAATAAACATACCTGTCGACGATAAGTTTGAGGCTTACTCTTTGGTATATCTTCTGTACGTAATCCTATTTCTATATCAAGGTTTTCCTGCATCTGTACTAATCTTCGTAAATGACTTATAGAAGCAACAGGCTGATATACTAGTCTTTGACGAAGTTCAGGTCGCAAATTATGTTTTAGTATTTCCAAAAGTTCTTCTTCCTGAATTCTTACTGATGTTTTATCTAATAAAGCTGTTATAGCATCATAGAAAGAAGCAAAAGATTCATTTTGTTTCTGCTTGCGAGCTCTAATTTGTTCCTTACTAACAAAATCCGAATGGTAAACTTGATAATGCTGTCTAAGTGCGAGACAAAACTCTGGCCAATCAATGTTGCTATTATTTATTTGCTTAATCTGCTTGTGGTACCGCCAGTACCAATCACGAGCTTTACCTACAAACAGGACGTGCATGTTCTTACACAGCGCTACAAAATCTGCATCAAGAGTTTCCTCTGTGAGGGACTTGACTCGGTAAATAAATTCGTTTACTCCTAATCCTTCAGTGGATCCATCAAAATATAGATTCCATTTTTGCATAATGTCTGCAATACGTCTGGGAGACACGTTAGAAAAATTATGTGAAATGTTATGCTGATTAGAGGACAATTGTACAGGTACTTCTGTGAATTGCACTGGTGTATTCCTATTATGTGGTATCAAGTTTGTGATAGCTTGTTCTATCATATTTTGAATAGCAGTATAATTGAAGGTGCTGGTATTATTTCTTGGTGCACGAGCAGGACGACCTCTTCTTTGTCGATTAACAGGTCTTGCTGAGGCAGCTGCTCCATTAGTGCTGTTGCTGTGATCTAATGTCTGCAATTGTGCACTACTGTCTAATGGTACTGTTTGCTCGCCAGCTGGAGCTGGTGCTAAGCTCATGGTTTTGGCAAGATTTCTTGTGACAGGTCTTCTGGCTGCTTGACTTGTAGATGGTCCCTGATCAAGTATAGGCTGCGGAGTTGCGAACCCGTTCACAATTACTAATTTCAAATTTACATCGTCTAGACTTTGAGCACAGCTTGGGCATTCCCTAAGCGACGCTACATGTTTGTCCAAACAATCCTTATGAAATACATGACCGCATGGTGTCATTAAACATGGCTGTACATTTGTCATTAACTGAGAACAAATGATACAGTAACATATATTGGGTGTAGCTAATGTGGAAGTATCTTGTGGACTATGTTCTAAAGGCATTATGTAATACTTCGTTATGGAAAATTTCTTTAAAGTGATGTTTTGTGGCAATAACAAAAAAAACAGATAATCTAAAAATTCTGATTCACCGTATTAATATTAATTTCAAGTGGAAAGAAAACTGGGCTATTGCATTTATTAAATAGTGCAGGGAGTAACTATGTTGCACTATGGAAAGACTTAATTCTTTCTCTTCAATTTATGATAATAGTCTAATTCTTGAAAGTTCATCCAACTCTCAGGATATGGTATCCGATCTAAGCCAAATACGCATATAGTCAACTGAGTGTTGAGCAACGTCTAAACCAAACTAAAAATGATAACTTAAGGAAAGAGTAACTCTAAAAAAAAAACGAGCTATTATTGTTAGAGAATGTTTTAGGTAACGGACGTTAAAGTGCTACCAACTTTCTATCTTCTTCTACGAATCGAATGAAAATTTCACGACTTGGAATTCGACTTCGCCAAATTAACCAGATTCAAATGAAAATTCTCCACTCGCTCTAGAACTTACTATAACTTTACGGCAATTGAATAACTTATACTCAAAGATTTCAACGTAAACTTAGCAAAGACTTTAACTTTAAGATTGTTTCTCTGAACAATATGGGTATGTGACCGCTAACTACTCTTTTTAAAGAGACTTTCAAAACAAAACTATGTAATGAGAAGTGTTAGTTGCCCCATTGTTGGGCGCCAAATTATTTGTAATGTTCAAATGTGAGTAGCCCCACGTTGGTGCGCCAAAATTGTTATGTACATGCTTGTACGAATCGGTGGCGGACTAAGGTGGTGTTTAAGTCGCTCTCGGAGTCAGGAATGCCTAGCGGGGCGGGACCCTCTGGAACCGTAGCTCTTTCGGTGTGGGGTGGGTTTTTGCTGGAAACCTGTCTCTACATTAACAAAAATTAAATTTAAGGATCCCTTCTGAAACTACCAGAAAATATGACTAAAAAAAATAAAAATAAAAAAAATGGTCAAAGGAACATAATAGTAGTATAGTCAAAACAAAGCAACAAAATTGTTGAAAGCTTGGGGGGAGTTTTTAATATTAATTACAGCGAATCATGCGGAATCCAAGATGACAACGGATCCGCCCGCTCTTTACCCTACCCTACCTATGATTTTCATTGCGGATATTTAATCTGAAAATCCCTTAAACGTTTAGATCATCTGATTTTTGTATTGCCACATCACCAACAAAATTATATTAATTTCTCATGTTGATTTTCAAATAAACAAAATTCATTTAATTTCTGCAGTAAATTTCAGGCTTAAATCAACTGACATTATTTAACAAAAAAAAAGTGGCAGTTTGCTTGAACTTAAAATTAATGTTATATTAAGAATAATAGCTCATGGCATTAGGAAGATAAAAAGAATATAATTACGGAATTAATAGATATACATTTATACATTTTTAGTTTTAAACATTTTTTTTTGTTTTTTTGTTTGAATTATTTCTTGTGTAACTGTGTATGATCTTTATTTTCTCTTCATGTGTAAATATGTAAGTTATTCTAGAAGTGATAAATGAAGTTCAATGACCTACATACAGTAGATCAGCTGTTCATAATTGAGTGAGGAAAGAACTGAATATTTAAGAGCGAGCTTAAGAGCTTAAACTGTATCGAACTAGAAAGGAATGCAAATAATAGAAGTAAACGGAGATAATCATTTGGATCAGATTACGAATGGTTTAGGTATGTAAGTAAATCTAAATCGAAACCGTTTTACTAAATCCATATGATTATCATAACAACATGGGGAGGTATTAAAGTTTGGTAAACGTTATAACTCACGTGCTTGTATTCATATAATGTTGTTTTTATCCAGCGGTGAAAGGCCTTCCAACGATGTCTTGGTAATTTAATTTGATTACTCCATTATTAATTATTTTTGATTCATTATTATTATTATTTTTTTTTGTTTTTCACTTATATAATTGGCATAGTTTTTCTTTTAGTTCGATGCTTTAGTTTTCACTCAGGGGTTAATTGTTAGAAATATAGGTAATCAGATAAATTTATGAAACAAAAATTAGGAATTTAATAGAGAATCAAAAGTTTACTAGCGACCCGTTGCGCTTACATTTACTTTAAACAGTTACATATACATACATATGCTTTTGCAAACATATGAATGCACTTATAAGCGTACAGAGGCGTATTTAAATCATTTTATAAAAAGGGGAAAAAAAATTATAATAATTATTATTGATATTGAACTGGTATTAGTAAAATAAGCATTATTTTATAATTGGTGATCACACGAAGAGATTAATTAAATCATCACAGATACTCACTCTCTCGAGCCTAACAAAAAAAAATTCTATACACGTGCTTTCTAGGTTAAGACAAGAAAAATTTATATTTTTTTTTTTTCGATTCTTAATAGTTTTCACTCATGTTTTTTTTTCTTGCCAAATATTCTTTAAGTTTCTTTATAACTATATGCCTGTATGTAGCTTTGCATTGTATATAAAAAAAACACGTGGGCACAAAGAAAATTAACACTGAATACTACACTGCCAAATCTTCAAGGTTGGGTAGGTTGGCCGATTCCTTGTAGATTTCAATCCGCAGCGTACAGAAGTTTATATAATTTTCATCAGCAGACATCAAATTATGTAATTTGCGTCTTTCTCTTGGCTTTTCTATCCCACTATGAAAGTGTGTAGGAAACTCCTATCACAACTGCTGTGATTTCTGCTGACAAGAAAACAGTTTTATAAGAATTCCTAAGGTTTGCATATAGTGATATGCGACATACCTGTGAAAGCAGTTTTATGTTTATCCGACTTGTAAATATATATGAGCGGCTACACCACTTTCTTAGGGCCAGACAATCGAAGAGAAATCAATAAAAATCCTGATATTGAATTTACTTCCCAGTAAATCACTTGCGTTAAGTTTTGCTTTTGTATTTATTTGCGCTCTATGAATATTGGAAAAACTGAATTTTCCAATGAGGAAAATTTTGGCACGTGGTTTTTTTTCTTTTCTTCTTAGCCTGTACTTAGCCGTTTGTAACTTCTGTGAGTGGTTTTAGAATTAAGAAAAGGCCGTCTGCAGTTGATACACTGTCTTTTATAACCACTACCAAATTAAAGCTCTCTCTTTTAACTCCTGAAGTGAGCTGCGATCACTGCCAAAAAAAAATCTATTGCAATCGAAGTAACGCCCTCTATGACAACAAATACATCGCCTTAAATCGCATGCGAGAATTTTTCTTATTCGCGCCCAATTAGCGATTTAAAAAAAAAAAAAACAAAATTAAGCAGTTCGACCATTACAACATTTCACACCAAATAACAGTGGTAATTTTCATTTGGTTTCCAGTTGCATTTAGTGCTCATTTTAGAAAAAGAAATTCTAGTTATCAACTAAGAAATGTCCACCACGCACCACCTACCAAACTACCGACTCCCCCCTCACCCATTAAACAAGTGTCCACGCAATTTGTTGCAGGATGCCAACAACAAATAACAAGGGAGACAGCAAAAAAAAATAAAATAAATAAGAAAAGGAAAAAGGAAAGCGCCAAGAGTCAGTAGATTAACTTTTATTATGACCGCAAATTAGTTGTCCTCGTCGTTTGGGTTGATGACGACAATCGACAATGATGACTTATTTACTTAAGACCGAAAAGTAAATGGAGGAATCGTCCTTCCATCCATATCCTGGTTATGTAAGCTTAGAAACTTGGCATATTGTTCATATATATGAAGGCATGTCCTTTCGACTTGCTCTATTGTATACACAAGGCCTATGACTCTAACATTGAGTAAGAGCGAGAGCATATTGAGAAAAAGAGATAGAGACACTCTAAGCGAGTGAGAGTGAAAGGGAGAATGAATGAATGAGAGAGAGAGAGAGCGCGAATGAGTGAGAAATAAATATAGAGAGAGCAGGCGAGAGTGAGTGAGAGCGAGAGAGCAAGCAAAAGAGCAAGGAAGAGAGCGATGGAGCGAGCTGGCAAGCCAGTGAGAAGCAACCCTTGTTGTGGCTTTTTGGCTTGGAAAAGTGCAAGTGGTTGCCCAACTGGCAATGGGGGCGTGGTCTCACTCGAATTGGAAACCCATCAGAGCGAACAAAAAGGATGAGGATGAAACAAGGAAGAGTGATGCTGAAATGCCACAACAGCAACAACAACAACAACAATGCCAAGAAGAATAAGGCCAACACAAAGCTGCGATTTGGATGCTGCTGCTGCTGCTGATTCAGCTCATTGTTTTTTGTTGGTGGTGGCGCTGCCATTTGTGGCTTTTTGCTTTGCTTTCATACGAAAGCACGCCTCAAAGGATTACTCAACAAGCTCATCCTCCAAGCTTCTGGCTCCTCGACGACGTCGTCGCCATCGTTGTCGTCGTCTTCTTCGGCGAGTACATAAAACATGCTCATATAAGCGTATAAATATGTGATAATAATGATTAAAAGTTCTCATCATGCTATGCCATCATCATTTATGCAAAGGATTTCTCCCTGCGGATGTCCTTGTGTCTGCGCCTCTGTGTATCTCTCTTTCTCTATGGGTTTGTATGAGTGTGCGTATCACTGTGTGTGTGTGTGTGTGTGTGTTAGCTCTTACATTTTTATTTGGCACCGACATTGGCCTGACTATGTGGGTGGTTTGGCATGACTTCACTTTTGGCTAGAGCTTAAGCAGATTATTTTCAATTTCCTTTTTTCTATTTCTTGTTTTTTTTTTTTTTTGGTTCGTTGCCAGAAATCATCTCTGCAAATCTCTAAGCGAATCTCTCTATCTATCTGTATGTGTGTGTGTATATGTGGAATTTTCACTCTTTGTACTTTGGCCATAATATGAGGACAATTATTTGATAAGTGGGTTGAATGTGCAGCTCTGGCTGCCATTGTCATGATGCTTTTTGACAAATGAAAGGGGTCACAACTGGCTTTTGTCATACTACTAGAAGTGGGTGCCATCACTGCCAAATGATGGGGTTATGGCTGGTGTTAAGGACAAAGTTTTAATTGTTTTTTGTTTTGCCTTTGTATATAAGTTATTTTGTTTTTGTGTGTTTGTTGAATTGGAAATATGTAAATGATCTTTAGCATTTCTATAAACATATATACATACACAGCTAAATTTAGCTAAATTGTTTGCTTTTCCCAGGGCTCTGTTTTGCTTTATAGGGTTTTGTAATGAAAATGCTAAATACTTCTTATTGTATTTCAATTAGTCCAATAAAAACAGGTAACATTTCGAACTTTAGAAGGTTGTTAAATCTTAGTTGTAAATAATCTTACATAAATAAGTATGAGTATTTGAATATAAATAGTTTCGATATTTTTATGGGTAATGATCACTATTTATGTATGTAGAAATGCGTTGAATGAATATATTTATTTTGATATTTTTACATAAAAAGTAATAATTATTTTATAGATTGCATTCTTTGCTAAAGTATATAAACATAAGGCATGTTTTTTTATCTTATTGACTGTCATAAAAAGAATATGAATTTATATTCAAAACAAATTTCATGGCATTTTAGAATTTACTTGAATTCACAGCCAGGTAAATTGTAAAAAAAAAATAGAAATTGTACACAACCAACTTGCAAATGCAAATTGAATAAATTTGATTACGCACTATAAAATAATAGAAAATAACTTCTGAAGATGAAATCGATTTGTTTTATGTATATATATTTCTGTGTATTGATAGTACAACTTTTATTTTTCATGTTGATTATACAGCTTGTTTTTTGATTCAATTTGGTATATTATTTTTTTAAGCTTTGAAAAAAGTTTAAATATAATAAAACATATTAAACAGCACTTAATAACCAAAGGATCTTTCAAAGTGAAAAGATTTTATTAAATTGGAAACTTTAGTCCAGAAAAACTACAATTTGCGGCTTTGACAGGACAAACATTCTTTTGGTCTGAAAATCAAAGAATCAAATATCTTCTTCTTTTTTTTTTTTGAGAAACGTTTAGATCCAAAATATTTTATACATTTCTATATTTAGATAGTTTAGTTATTTTTCATGAACCCTTGCTGCCAGCAGGTGAGTGTCATATTGGCTCTCAATGAATTCCTGCCAACTTCTTGTCAATTCACTGATTTTTGTGTTGGCCACATGCCACACACACCAATACCAACTCCAACTTCATGTGGTGCTGGTGGATTTTGGGTGGTTGGTTGGGGGAGTTCCAAGCAAATAAACAACTTCATAGCATCGTTCGAAATGGAATCGAATGCCATTGACAGCCGCATCATTATATGGATATCATTATCGTGTATCGGCTGCGACAATGCGAAAAAAAGAAGGTAAAATGTCACAAGATGCTGCGCGGTGAAGAGGCCAACTGATGTGGGGTAAAGTACACCCACCCACACACACGTCATATATATATATTTATATATAGATGGAAGTTGGGGGCGTGGTTGGGCAATATAATAAAGCGCAAACATTTATACACGACACTCGATGGAGAGCGATTTGAGATGATATAGAAAAAAAAAAGCAACTACAACAACAACAACGAGGCATTCCATGGCACCAAGCACCAAGTTAACTGTCGATATCAGCTGCTGCTGTTGCCACTCCCACCACCAACCCATCGCCCACGAAATGAATGTGAATTCTGTTTGCTATCGATTTTCAGGACAACGTTTATTATTTTTATTATATACGAATGGGAACTGTCCTGGTCCTGTTACTGCTCCTGATCTCACCAATGGAGGTGGTGCGGTGTTGGGGGGAGATTTCATGGCAAATTATGGGCTTTTCATAACGTTAACAGTCGCATAAATACGCTCTTTGTGTCAACCGAGTAGAAAAAATGCGATAAAAGATTATAAAGTGTATATATGTGGAATGGGTGTGTGTGTGTGTGTGCTTGGCTTTGAGTTTTTGGCTTTTGCTGCCAGAACAAACCAAGCCGACCCAACCAAACCAAAACCAAGCCAAACCATGCCAGGGCAAGACAGGAAAGGCTCAGCAAGCTGAGGGTGGAGAGTTCGCTCTCGTTTTGGCGGCGGGCAACGCGACATCTGTTTCCGACATCTTTTAATAAAATTTTCATCTTTATTACAAAACGATTGTTTTATGCGATGACTATGACGACAACGTCGCTGCTAACGTTCCTTCTTCACACACACACACACATACACACAGTTCGACGTCAACTAAGACGATATGTCCAAGTCGGAAATCCTTCGCGACTCCACGACGGAAGTAATTAGAATGAAGCGATTTTAAGTTGCCTTCTTGCCATAAAAGTTTAGCTGAAAGTTTTCCGCTCCTCTATACCCTGTAGTTAGTAGGTTGAAAAGTCATAATCAAGTCACAGAAAATTCCTATAACCGAGTAACTATATTTTTTATCTTACCTACCAACAAAGAATATCTCAAATCGTAGAGAAGAGAGAATAGAGCAAACAAAAGGAATAAAATAAATGTCAAAATTCTGTATAATTCGAGGGTCGTATTAAAATTCAAGTCCCCACATTGTATAGGGTATAACGCCTTCGGTTATTTAGATTAATCAAAACATTTACTCTCTCTTTTTTTTTCTTCCTTGCCTTTGTTTTTTTCTTCTTCCCTTTTTATTTTGTTTCCTTGCAAAGTTTTCCATTTTGTTTTTTGCGAGTTCATGAAAAGTTTATGAAAATCATTTTTATTTCATTTTATTCACACAACTTTATATAAGTACATATATACTTGCATATATATATGTTGAATATTGTTTTTATTATTTCTGCTGGGCTGTGCGTTTTAAAATGGAATGCATGTGTTAAATGTGTAAAATATGTCAAATGGGATAATAAACAAGAGACTTGTGTTGAAATAATTGCCGACTTTATTGGTTAATTTATGAAATTTGCACATATTTAATGGGTTTTGCTCTGTGGTTTGCGGTTGCGGTTCATTGTTTATTTCTTTCTCTCTGTTTTTTTTTCTCTCATTTATTTTTTTGTTTGTTTTAATTTGTTGACATGTGGTTGAAAGTAGTGTTAAGTTGAGTTGTTAAGTGGAAAAATGAATAAATTAAAAATGAGTCCGTAATCTGAATGGCAATCATAATTCAGGCAACTATTGCAATTACCTAATAAAAATTAAAACGGATACATAAAGGATTTACACTTGAGATGTCATGAAAACAATGAAAATTCTACTCATTGTTTAAAAAGAAAATAATATATAAGAATGAACTCTTCCCAAACTCTTCCGTAGCAAAAATTAAAGACTATTGAGAGTTTCAAAAGTATATGTATAAAAAACGATTTCTATATGTCTTAAAACAGTTTTTTAAGCACTCCGCGAGAAAATTAAAAATATAGTATTAGAACGGCATAAAAAGAATTGAGAGTACTGAAGATGATTTTAAAATGATATTTTAAGGGTATGATATAAAAATTCTTGTTATTTTCCTTTGGAAATTATATATGCCAAGAAATGAAATGTTTTATATATGTATGTAAATTTTCCCTTAACTTAGAATTGTGTTATGAAATTTCATATAAATTATGAAATACTGAAAATGAAATGTTGAATTAACTTCTTTTTGAAATATAATGAAAATTATAATATTTTAAAAAAGAACTTAAATAAAAGGACATTCATAATAAGGATGGTTGTAGCTTAGTTTTGCATAATATAGCAAAAAGGATATGTATTATGCATTTTTTATACCCTGTACCCATAGGGTAAAAGGGTATATTAAAGTCGCTAAAATGTATGTAACAGGCAGAAGGAAAATTTTCCGACCCTATAAAGTATATATATTCTTGATCAGTATCAATAGCGAAGTCGATTGAGACATGTCCGTCTGTCCGTCTGTCCGTCCGTCCGTCCGTCCGTCCGTATGAACACCGAGATCTCAGAGACTATAAGAGCTAGAGCAACCAAATTTGGTGTCAACATCCGTCTATTGTATAAGCGGGTCAAGTTTGTTTTAAATTTTTGCCACGCCCACTTCCGCCCCCGTAATTTAGAGCTTTAATTAAGATATCGCATTCTTATTTGGCACACTTAATAATATAGCCAATATGCACCAGCTGACCAAATTTTGTCAAAATCGGACAATAATTATCGGAGATATACGTATGTATTTCCGTTTTGTACTGAAACGCCCCATGCAAAATGGCCTGTTAAGAGTGAGCGAGATAGCATGCGTTCGCTGTTGCTGCATGGCAAGCAGTGCAAGCTAAGAGAATTTTTTTTGTAAATTGATGGCGATTTTGATCGTTTTTGACTTTATGGAGTAGTTTTACTTGGTACAGGGTATACTCAATGTCGGCAGGGACGACTTGCTTGCTTCATTTAGCCCAGATACAATTTTCACTTGGCTTTAATCAACTGCTGCCCGGTCTGGTTTAGCACCACCACCAAAAACGTTTGTATTTTTGCCACATTTATTTTTTTTTGTTTGCCATTTTTTGTATATATACCTCCCGTTGCTGCTGATTTTTCACATTTGAATATGTATGTATGTATGTATATGCATGGATATACATATATATGTATATATCTGTTTGTATACATGGATGTACATTTAAAAGTACGCATGAGGGCGCCGAATAAGCCAACTGGAAATTTTGCCAGCCTCTACACAACTCTCTCTGACCATTGGGGTTTTTTTTTTTGTATTTTTCTTTTGTTTTTTTTTTTTGTGTGTTCTTTACAACAAGTAAATAGGCAAATAAATAAACAAAAAAGCTTTAATGAAAAT
Organism: Drosophila emarginata; assembly: GCA_037075365.1. Taxonomy (NCBI): domain Eukaryota; kingdom Metazoa; phylum Arthropoda; class Insecta; order Diptera; family Drosophilidae; genus Drosophila; species Drosophila emarginata. The sequence goes on from JBAMCD010000283.1 coordinate 1,524,000, forward strand.
ACAGACACAGAAACTTTTTACATAATACTTTCACAGTTGCACTGCAAAAATTGTTGTAATGGCAATTAATATTCTTTTTATTGCATACAAATTGTATAATTAGTCAAAACTAAATGACAGGACCTACTGAGATAATTATGAGAAAGGGGTTGAAGAAGGTCCCAAAGAGTCGAGAGTTGCCAGATGAATGTGTTGTTGTGATTAATAAAATTACACGAAATTGTTTCAGAAGCAGGAGCCAGGAAGCAAGGGGCAAATACAATGAAATTTGACAGCTCGAAACAATAACAACAACGACGACAACGACGAACCGAGGACGTACGAGGATGAGGACAAGGACGAGGCAGAAGCAGAGGCTTAGGGTTGCCCTGTGTGTGTGTGTGTGTGTGTTACCTTTTAAATAAAACAGCGCAAAAAAAAGGCTCATCACTTGACGCTGCGGCGGCAAGAGGGAAAGAGATAGAAGGCAGGAAACAGGATCAAAAACCGTCTGCTGATGATGATGATGATGACGATTGTGGCTGTAGCAGCCTTCAAGGCGTAAAACTGGCACAACACAAGATGTTGCCTCCTCAATAATAGAGAGAGAGGGAGAAAGACAACGGAACCCAAGAAACGGCAACGGGAACGTGTGAACAATTCGGGTAAAGCAAAGCAAAAGGAAGACATTGCCACACTACTTGACTTGACTTGAGGCGGAGGCAATGGCAATGGTAAGGACTCGACTTTAATTAATTTTTATGTTAGGTTGTCCTTTCTGTTTCGCTGAGTTATGTGACTCCTTGTGGGCATACCATCAGCATTATGAAGTGATCTCTAGCCAGGCGTAAGTAAGTTGAGAATTTATGTAGCATTTTATTTATCAGGAGGCAACAAGAGCTAACACAACAGTTGAAGAGTAATTAGTCAAAAATTATTGTAATTTATTGGCTGGCAAAAAAAAATAATTGAAGAGAGTTACTGGTAAATCTTGGCTGTAATACAAAAGATTTCTCATATCAATTATGGTGTTCGAGATGTCACATTTGAAACCCTTTCATATTAACTACAATTATCGAAGCGATGGAGAGTAAATACATGGATTATGAATAAATCTCAAAATTATTAGTTAGCTAAGATGTCTCATATGTTTTCTCACTTTTAAGTTTCCCATTCAATGAATAAGAATCGATAGCATCGATAACTTTTCAATTTTAAAGTCTTGGTTGAAGGTCGGTATATAAAACTGAAAAGATAAGATTCCTTAGTTCGATTTAAATATAAAAATTGTTGATTTATTAGTAAGTTGAAGAATTGCAAGATTATTTTACAAATTTTTAAATTAGTTTTTCCGAAAAACTCTTTTTCTTAAATGCAACATAAAAACGTTTTCATAGATTTAGGGTTGTAGGCTTAGATTCAGATTATGCATCTATATTAAAAGTGTTAAGATCAAAATAATTGAACAATCAGCAATCTGTTAAGATTTTCTTTTGGCTGTCAATATGTCAAGCTAACAATTCAATATAGCAATATTTACTAATTAATTAAAGTCATGCAGAAAAATATTTTATCATTGAATCTACTATTGTGCTCTAATTGATCACTCTTTATCTGTAATTGGAATCGCTTAGTTAGTTTACCAATATAACAAGTTATTCAACTTTATTCGACTTTTTGCCAGCTGACGCCCATCGCCCACCCTCTCCCTCGACCTCAACTGGAAAAAAAAACCAAAAAAAATAAAGTAGCATCAATGTAACGCCTAGTTAGGCAACAGATTGTGCTGAAGTGTATGCAAAAGGTTACTCATTTACCACCACCACCGACAACGATAACAGAATCGACCTAGACCATATAAGGGTGTCCCACTCTTCTCTCCTCCTCCTCCTTTTTCTTGCCCACCAATTTCGTTACGCTGGCTGCTGAGCTAAATTAGCGACTGAACGAAAGGGTGGCTGCTACCTCCAGAATCCGGATACCAACTATCTATGTATATATTTATATGTGTATGTGTCTGTCTATGCAATTGTGTCACATGTGGCCAAAGGATCAGATCACTATAGATAGATATTTATAGAGCATGGTTGAGACAAATAAATGCGATTATCTTAACCCAAATGGAAATAAAAATGAAAATAAAATTCGTTTTGGTCACGTGCTTATGAATTTACAAAAAGGAAAAGCAAAATATGATTATTTATGACATGAAAATTGTTTAATGAATGCAAAAATAATTAAAAATAAAATAAAAAAACAAAATTAATACAAGCAAACTAAAATGTTAGAAAAAAAATCTATGTGGAAATGAAAAAAATCAAATAAACCGAAACCTAACCAGTTTAATTAACTTGTCTGCCAGAACTTTGAGTGAAAGGCGAAGGCCAAAGGCTTGCAATTTTTAATTAATCCTGGTAAGCAAAATGATTTTCCTTTGCCATACCCTAAGCGTCAAAGCGTGGTTACCTCAAGTTGATTGGGCATTTCCAATTTATCATTAATATTTTCAGGTTTTGATTAAATTTTATTATTGTAGATAGAACAAATAAAATTATTTGGCTTTTTAATTTAATTTCTTACCATAAAGTTAGACCAAGGTGAAACCGAAGTTACATGAAAATCGTATAATTTTATATGGGACGAAGGGTGTTAAAACTTCGACACTTTCAAAAATAGGCTGGACTTTCTCGTTTATGTTTCGTTTCAGTTATTATTTTTTGTTCCACCTGTAAACCCATTGGCTGCATTTCTGATGGACATTCGGCATCTGTTTGTGACTAGGGGTAAATATCGTGATATCGTGGTATAGCTGGAAAATTCTCCTGCTGCCAAATGCCAGGATTCGAAACGCATTTAGTATTTTCTGCCTTTTTTTTGCAGCCAGCCATCACAATGTTTGATTGCACAATTTAATTTGAAATTCTGTTTGTGGTTGGCCTAGACAAATAGATAGATAAACAATTTAGAATGTAGATATCGTTCATTATTTGCATTTATGCAAAATATTTTGTATTTGTTTTTTTTTTTGTTTATTTAACATAATTTTGATTGACAGTTTTCAGTTGGCCAGGCAAAAAAAAAAAGGGTTGAAGTTCATCTAATTAGCAAAATAATTAAATTTGTATCAAATATGGATGGGTTAACATTTAAAATATTTTTCATATTTGTTTGGGCATTGGATTGTGTTTGAGTTCATAATTGATATATGTGTACATATGTATATATATATGTATATATATGTATATAATAAAAACATACATACATACATATATACAGCTTGAGAACTATTTGACCTAACAAACATTTCTTTACTCTTCACGCACAACTCAACATAAATATCTGTATATCTATATTTGTATATATATTTGTATAGTTTAGTATATATACGCATGCCTACAGGTCAGTTGCACAGTTCAATTAAAGCTTATTAAATGTGCCATCATTCTGGAGCGGATCTAAAGGTCTTTAGCGCCCAATTCTTAATTGGCGTCAAATATATTGCGGTCAATGACTTTTTTTCCCTCATAATTATTATGAAATATATGTATAATGTTACTCCTAACTTTATACTCGGATCAATTTCATTATCATTAAAAACATATGTACTGTAAGTTTAAAGCGTAGTATTATCTATAGTTCAAATAAATTGTAATCGAAAGATAGAAGAAAGCTTAAAAATTTTCATTAAGTACATGAAAGAAGAGCTTGCTTTATTTTTTAGCTAAAGTTCGAACAGTTAATTTTTCAAACTTTTACACAATACGAAAAACTGTTACTAGTTCAACTATTATATAGTTCATATGGAAATTGATTATTTCAAACATTTTCATTTCTGTATCGGCTGCACTCCGCTCCTGCTTTAGCCACTTAAAGCGAATTCTTGCAGAAAAGAAATCTGAAATTGAGTAAACTGAAAAAGGTCTCTTCGAAAGAAATACTGCTACAGTTCATAGCGAAGCTTCATGCGTACAGACGACAAAACGGGGAAAACTGATTTTTCTTTATAATCCAACCCAAAAAAAAAATAAATAGATCCACTGAAAAACAAAAAAAAAAACAATGCATGAAAATCAAATAAAATTTTGTCAACTGTTTCAAAAACAAATACATAATTAATTAGTTGCCATGAGTGAGTCACTCACGTTATTAAACAGAAATAAGTGACTGGCCAACGATAAATGTGTGTGTGTAAGTGGAAAATGATCGATGCATATGAGAGGCAATTGATTGTTGTGTGTGAGATTGTGTATGATTGACTGATTGACGATTAAAATATAAAAAAAACATTAAAATTTGCAATAAATGATACGAGTATAAACAGTTTTATGACCCACATGTAGAAGCAAGACAGAACAACCCTCTTAATTCCAGAGAATATGCCAAACCAAAAAGGGGAAACAGGCTAACATGAACATGTGACGACGACCTTCGCAACGGTTTTAATGCTATGCATAATATTTATGCTAGTCAATAACTTATAACAGCGATTTAAATGGTTAAATCGTTTTCTTACTAAACAATTATATATGTACATATATATATATGTACATACACAAATATATACATACATATGTACATACTTGTGTATACTAAATAGATATCTAAGCATTATAGATGTCTAAATGATAACCGGATATCATTGAAACCGAAAGCCTTTAGTTAACGCCACGCCCTGAACGAGTCTGAAAGGGGGTTTTCCTAACCTTGTTTTGATTGCCACTTGAATATTGTATTCTTGTCGGAAATACCTGAACGAATGAGGGTCATTCAATAAGTTTAGCAAAATACTTTGATTTTTGCCATATATAGAAAATACTTACACAATTTCTTAAAAGGTAAATCTATTGCCTGAACTTGGGAGCCAATGAAAAATATCGTTGCCTAAAATTCGGCAGATAAGTAATTATGTTGCGTTATGTTATTTAACAGCGCTCTGTTAAAAGTTAACAAAGAGAAAATTTCTTTACCAAAAATTTTTTTCAAAGATCATATATATATACGATAGATATATGTATGTAGATAGAATATTCCCAGAAGATGAAATTCTTGATTCTATTAATTTTTTTTTCTGGAAAATTTGTTCAAACTAAATTAATTTCAATTAATTTTTCAATTATGCAAAAAAAAAAAACGAAACGAAACGGAAAAACAAACGCTTAAACCAAATGAAGATTCATTTTAATTTACAGCTCATGTTTGTCGGTTGTCGGTCTTTCTGTCTGTATGGCTGCATCTGCGGGTAATTATTTCCATTTCAACGCCTTTATTATGTGCCGAAAACTTTTTGTTTTTAGCTTTTGTGTAATGAAAAGATTTTGCATGGCATTAGGTAGCGATTGCGCAGAACACCTCTAGGGCAAGCCGTAAATGCTGTCCTTCATGCAATAATTGAAAAAAAAAAAAAAAAAAAAAAAAAAAATATACCAAAAAAAGTTAGGAAACTCCTCAAATGGCTGGCAACCACTGGGCTGACTTACATACTTCTAAGCCAGTCGTCTGTGAATTATATTAACATCGAGTGGCTAACGGAGTGGGGGGGGAGAGATTTCTGTAAGACCAGCTTGTTGATGATTAATTGAAATATAAAACTAAATCCATTTCATGGCATATATTTTGGCAATAATAATTTTCGTTTTTTTTATATATATTTTTGTTAAACTTATTACCTAGGTCGCATATATCAAGACTCAAGGGCTGTCTGATTTCCGATTTGTTTGGCAATGAAATAACGTTTGATCTTTTCGATCTTTTACTATAAAGATGGAACGCTGGTTCGGGGGAATATATATGTACACAGAAACCCAGACTCTTGATACCTGTTTCTCGTTCAGGTGAATCAACTCTCTCAATGTGAAGGATGATCTGTGGTTGTTGTTACTGCTATTTTGATTTTGATTGCTCGTTCTGGTCACACCCTTTTTTGTTTTTACCTTCTTTTTATTTTTTTTTTTTTAGTTTTTCCCTTGATATAATATAAATCTCACGTTGCCGGTTCATAATGTCATGCCAATAATTTTGATATACGTACTTGATTAGTGTTACAATAAGTAAATAAAAGTATTAGATATTAGGTATTAAGTATTAGGTATACGTTAAGATCTCGCTATTTGCCCAAGATTGCCAATTGAGAGTGGGCTGTGGAAAAAAAAACCCATCCAAGTGTTTGCCAAAGTTATTAAAAACCATCTAGAAAGGGCTGTCTGATGAGGTATTTATATAAAATTAGTTTTGACATACATCAAACTTATATTTGTTTAATAATTAACAAAATAAGTTGTTAAATATCCCAGATAAGTCAATTTTAAGATATTTATTGTTTAGTTAGTTGTTTTAAAACTTAGCAATTTGCTGTTTTGTTTCTGATACCCTATAAAGAAGAGTGTATATATAAAATTGTTGGGTATTCCTATAACTAGCTTGTGATTTTAAATCTAAGTTAGAAATACCCTGAAATAAAAAAGGGTATTTAAACTTCGTCTAATCTATCGTTAATTGTATTTAACATGTTTACTTCCTGTAAAAGGCAAATGACCCTTATTGTTTTAAGAGCTAAAATCTGTTTGCCCATAAGTTAACAATTCATTGGAATCCACTAAATAAAAATCCTACAATACATATATATATACATACATGTATATATTTATACATAGGTATTACACTTTACACTTGTATGTCAAAAGAAAAATAATTTTAGGAGCCGAGACCAAGTGTCGTCGAACATGATGATCATAGTAGTTAAGATGTCTATCAGAAATGGCCGTTAAATTGAACGTGCCGCTAACTAATCACCCATTTTAAACTCTAACAAACTTGAACTTGTCGCGGTTTTATATGATGCGATTTGGAAGTCACCTCCCTTTATGCCCTACCCAAATGACTTAACACTGCCCTTCCCTGCACCACCATCCACCGCCGATACCACAATCAACTCGTGCCACAGTCGAAAAATGGAGCATTTGGGCAGGCACTTAGAGTGTCTGTCTGTCTGTCTATCTGTTCGTCTCACTGTTTTGGTATTTAATGTGCATGGTGGCCTTTTCCGCAAAATGCTGGACAATCATAATTATAAACAGAGAAAAAAAAATTATACATTTAATTTCTTTACCTTATTGTTGTTGCTGTAGTTGTTTTAACGAGTTTGTTCAACAACATGTGGACAAATGTAAATTAAAAATTTGTTTTTTTTTTTTTTTGTTACTGGCCGTTCTTGTCAACGCGTCGTCGAAACTGCAACCTTCGTGAATTATTAGATTAAGGTCTTTTGCATAAGTGCAGCGACATCCTTGGCTACTACTTGGGCAATCTCTGTAAACTGTATAATACATATAATATATATAAATATGTAGTATATATTACTATACCTATATAACCGACTACTGTTGGTATTGCAGTGCCATATTGCAATTATTTCCGACTTGAGACGACATTTGCTCAACACTTGATTATGTACTTGAAGTGGCTTTAGGTTTTCTGTTCACATTAACTGCGAAGTTTTGGCTATGCAAACAACATTATTCTACACTTGATTGACATCTAAGGATTATCCATTCCCCTTTATGTGGAGTGTTTGAATTGAGTGACTAGGTCTATGAATAATTTGTGGCATTGTTCCTTTTTGCGGTTAAACATCAAAAAAACAGTCATATTTACTATACCTACTAAGAAGACTACTTCCGCTTTGTCCAGTTACTCGGTCATGCTAGAATATTTGCTAAGATCTTGGACAAGCAACTCATGCTACATACATAAATGCAAATCATCATTGTAATCACTTTGCATTTAAATAGTAGTAATTAACTAGCATATTTACAACATTTTACATACAACAATTGCAGCTACTGCATAGTTAGTTTCTACACTAACATTAACAAAGAAAAGACCATAAAAACAATGTCTGTAAACAAACTACAGTGGCTATGCATGGAGGGATCTATATCTATTAATAACTTCAAGTATATGCCAAATGGTTCAACTTTCGGAAACTGGAAAAATAAGAAAAAATTTTAATGTAGATATCAGTGATTTTAACTACGTACATATTAACTAAGATCTTAACTATGTATTGAGATATTCTTCTATAGCATTTATTATGTAAATATTTCAAACTCAAATTATACATTAAGTAGATAAGTGGAATAATTTTTATATTATTACTCGCACCTGTCATAGACGACAAAAATTACAGGTAAAAGAATCGTCATTTTGAAATGAACATTTTAAACCTTTCTTCACGCCCATGAAGTTTTTTAGTCCTATTTTTAATTCATCTAACAATTAATCAAGAGTGCAATAAAAATAAATTTATGATCATACGTAAGACATAGAATTTGGCTAGACTTGTACGAATACCAACAATTTGCATTAGCTACAAGTATATTTATATATTTTAAGTATATTTATAGAATAGATACATACATATTTATTGGATAGATATATATTTATTTATATTTCTTTATTCCTGTTACACGTTTGAGTTGATCAAACGACGTCAAACTAAATTATTGATAAACAACTTTAGACTATTATTATTCAAGTGCAGTGCGTAGTTCTAATTATTGATTTGATCAAGCAATTGGATCTCGTATAGTTTACTCTTATTTTTATATATGTACTAACTTAACTAGATTCAACTGAGCGAATCGGCTAACTTCTCTGGTTACTGATGGCCAATAAAAACAATTGCGTTGTATGGAAAATTTTGTTTCCACTTTGTTTAATTAGATCTTTTTTGTTCGTTATTTTTTTTTAATTTGAATTTTTTATTGTTTTTGGGGGTTTTTCCACCTAAACTCCTCCAAATTAAGGGAGTTTAGGAAATAATTTGCCCTTCAGCAGTTTATTATTTTATGCGTTTCACTAATTCATATGGGTTAATGATTTAGTTTTAATAACGTCACTCAATAGCCTTGATTATAATAATTTCCACTTGAATTACCTAAAAAAAAAGTTTTCATAACTGAAAAATAATATTTCATGGTTTTACATCTTACGCTTGTCGTTTCAATATCCTTCGAAAAACCTAAAATTAAAATGGATATATGCAAAGTACAGGAAGTAATGGATTATGCTTAAATTTGAGAAGAACCACCAACTAGTATATATATTATATATAATACACGTCATAAAGCTGAAATCCCAAAAAAATGACTCAGCGTTAAATTGAAATTGACAACAAAAGGGCCGAAAAAAAATCCCCTAGTAAAATAAAAAGCAATAAGAGAAAAACTCAAAAAGACCAGCAAAAAAAGTTAAAAGAACAGACCAAGATCTCCCAAGAATTAATTGGGAGATCGACTTTAAAATACTCTCTATGAAGTTAAGTTTGTTTCTTCGAGGTAGCCTTAAAGTTAGTTATCGAACTTAATTAGGTAAAGACAGAGAAAAATGATTTATGACATATATTTATAATGTATATTTTTAATTCTTCTACGATTTTTCCACATATACATAGATCTATTAACGATTCTTATTTTTATTCAAATTTGGCATGTTCATTTCGTAAATACTTTATACGATAGCTTTTATTTTATTAAGTACAGGCTAAACGAACTCTCCATAAAAGGAGGAGTGCTATTGAAAGGGAAGTATTTTAGGAACTTTTTTTTTAGTATTTCAAAAATGTTTCGCACTTTGCACATATGTTATTAGGTAAGCAAATGTTATTTTTTTTTTTTTTTTGCTAAAATCCATGTTTTTCTGACCCTTAAAATCTGTTTGGACTTAAGGCCTAATGCTAAATGACATAAACTTGCCACATATCTTGATTTTTAACGTTAATAGTGTCTAATACATAAATCAAAATAATTTATTCCATTATAAAGTGGCAAATGGCCTGCTCTTATTTTTATATATGTATATACATATAAATATTTTCAGGGTGTTCAAATGGATAAGAATTAAAGTAGATGCCTCTAAAACATTGCTTACAGAATATTAAAACTGAAGTTGTAAATGCAATAAACGTTGACGTTGGCGTTGACGCTGGCAGCATTAAGTTGGTGGACTTATGCTGCGCCTGCGCCACCGTGTAAAGTTGCCAAATTCTCTTGCTGAGGAGGATTGCAGCAAACAAAGCCGAAGTCAAAGCCTAGCAAATCAACATATTACACTTACAGTCACACACACACACACACACACACACACACACACACACACACACACACACACACACACACACACACACACACACACACACACACACACACAGGCAGGCAAGCAGGCAAAACAGACAAAAAGGCAACTACATTGACACAGTGCCAAAAGCTCGGCTCAGCTCGTACTTAGTCGGTGTCTCCGATCGCTGCTGGTACTCGCTGCAGCCGTTGCTGTTACTGCTGCTGCTGCTGCGTCTACTACTACTGCTGTTAGTGGCGCCGACGTCAAGCTAAAGTCTTGGGGGGTTTCGTTTTCGAACAAAAACGTCTTGCCCAGACGACGGTCCATTCATGCGAGTTTTTCATTTCGACGCGTCAACTTAAAAACGACACATGTTCCGCTCTGAGCGACGCGATCGCCTATTTTGAATCGGTTTTTTGGGTTTTTTTTTTTTTGGTTTTTTGCCCATAATTTTTGTATTCAAATGAAAATGACAAGAAATCCATAAATTTGGTTCGAGTGCTCTAGTGTGCCAGGATTTCAAATACAATTTCAATATTTCAATTGGCTCAAAATTACAAAAAAGTGAATATGCAGTTGCTTTAAGGCAAAACGGAAATTCTATACAAAAAAAAAACACATAAAAAAAATATATATAAAATTTAATTCAAACAATTCCCCTGCTCCCCATTTGCATTTTACATTGGATTAGCTGCAGAATCTGAAGAATTCGGTTAAAATGTAAGTTATTGTTAAATGTCAAAATGGGTGTATAAGTAATTTATTATCGGGGGCGTATAACATTGTATGTATGTATGTGTGTGCAAGTGTGTGAAATAAATTAATAAGTCTAAAGTGTATATTAATGAAAATTTAATTTTAAATTGAGTTAGGAAATATGTTCATATTACTACTGTTCATAAATTAATTGTGCAGGAAATTATAAAATAATTCTTGTTCCCATTTATCAAAAAATCAATTTTAATTAACATAATAAATTAATAAACTATAAAGTGTTCGAATCGGTTAAACATTATAACTTAAAATAGATCTGAAACGGATTTCATATATATCTAAAAAGCATCTTCAATTTTAAACAATAAATAATCGACATCAACAAGTTTTCAGTTTAAAAGTTGAGTCCTCAACAAACTTGTTATAGTTAAATATAGTACATAGAAATAACTATACTTTCTTTATAATAATTTAAAATAGAAGTAATAATATGAACGATCGTTCCAAATGTAAATTATAATTATAACAAAGGCTGCATAGATCTCGGATAATTACTGATGGTTAACAAGAATGAAACGAAATAACTGTTTCAAGTTCTAGTTAACCATATTCAGTTTCAAAACAACCGTTATACCGATTAGTCTGAAACTGCTCATTTTACAATAGAAAATAACATTTAATCAAGCAATGAAAAGTTTATTCAATAATCACTGTAATTAGAATGTTAACATGATACATATAAGTATATCCGCTTTCTAAACACTTTTAATTCCTAATGAAAAGAATAGATATCGACTTACTTTTAATTCCTAATGAAAAGAATAGACATCGACTTATATTCATTATAGGATCGAAATAAATCCAATTTACCAGAGTTAGACAATGACAACAATCAATAGTAAAATTTTCAATCTGCTTAATTGTAATCGTTGAGTTCTAGTCGATATAATCATTTTAACACTACATCAAATAAACCTCTTAAGTTATTTTAACTAAATTTGGTATTGTCAAGTTTAGAATATTAAAAAAGAAACATTTACAAATGAAGTCAGAATTTTGTATATCAATTATTAAATAAAATATTCACAAACAATATATAATCAATTCCAGATATTTGTCAATCAATTATTAAATTAAAAATTCATAAAAAAGTTATTTAATTAATTGCCTGAATTGATAAATACATATATACATAGTTTACAAAATATTACTATTCGACTTATCAACCCATTTATATGTCAAAACAAAAAAAAAAATTTATATATGTAATTGCTGTTATACAGACGCACCCCCGCTCTATGAAAACAGAAATCATAGTTCAATGTGCATTTAATTAGATTATGAATTTCAACAAAGCTGTCAAAAACAAAACTCAATTAATCGACAGTTTTTGCGTTTTCTGTCGTAAATGAGAAATCAATTAAGCTGATTAAAATGATTGCGAATCGAATAATTATACATACAAATATACATAAAATGAAATCGACTTATCAGGCAAGAGTGAACATAGGTTTGGGTCATTATGTTTGTTGGCCCACTTAAATAAGGTGTTGGAAATTAAATTGCATCTTAATTTTTAACTTATCCGACTAATGTATTTACTGTATATTTATATACATCTAGGTATATATGTATATATATTTGTACAGCTTTTATTTTAATTTTAGTTATTGTTGTTGTTTTCGCAGACTGCAATTAAACATTTTGCCAGTTATGCAAAATGACAGCCAACGTTGTTATGTGTGGCCATTTCTCAGTTTGTCTCTTGGCCATATGCATATCAACTTACATATATACATTCATATATGTATGTATAGTATGTATTATAGTTTTGATCTGTCTTTTGGGATTTCGTAAATATGCAACCGCAAACACGTACCCAAAATAATAATCATGATGATGATGATGATGATGTTGATGACTCTGATAAAGCTGAGTTTTCCCCCCCGCTTAGGTCACCTCTTGATTAAATTTAACCTACTTTGCATTTTTCGCCCCCCTCAAAGGTCAGGTCAATGTTAAGGTGAAAGATAGATCGTAGTGAGTGCGAGTTAGAGTGTGAGTTGTGTTGTAGTTGAAATTTGAGTGTTGGTCTGAGTGTTATGGCTGCTTGACTTTTATAGTGTTTAGTATATATAAATTTTTCAGTTTATAGTTCCTTATGCATACTTTAGCACTAAATGTAGATCTTTGGAGTTTATCTGTTAAAATTTTTTTTTAACAAATTCATGATGGTGAGAACAGACTAGCTATGCAAATACCCATGTTCTTAGGGTATAATTGACTTAACACAACTAAATAAAAAACATTTGTTTTTAGTTCAAATTCGCTTATCATGCTGATCAAGCATAATACATATGTACATATGTATAAATGTAATGCTTACATCTAAGGCATTTACAGGTAAATGATATGCCCCTTTAGCAAGGTGGTATACCCTTCATTATGGTACAAGTCAATGTCAAAACTATACGAACAAGAAGTTTCGATTTTAAAACCAACAACAACAATAACTACAAATAAAGAGGGTGTGTACTCTCTACGCATGTGTGTATGTGTGTTGAAATAACCTGAGAAAAGTTGAAGGTTGACAGATGAGACAATTGATATGAATATGAGAATTGTGGGGCATGAATTTCTATGGAAAGTTTTCATCGGACAACGAAACAAAACTTACGCCATCTTTTGCCCTAAGTTAACATAATTTACCCCCTACCACCGCATCCCCATCTTGCGAAAAAAAAAGAAGAAAAAAAGAAATACCAATCAGTTTCACTTTCAACTTGGCACAGACAAGCAATTTATGCAAGAGAAATCCACAGGTTGTCTAACATCCATACATGTTTTAAGCCACTTAAGCTTAAAGGTCTAACTTAACTATCTATCCCACCATCTATCCGCCCACCAAAAGCAATATAGTTACCAGAAGTTATCTTAATTAACCGCAAAATGCAAAAACTATTTAAGTGCAATGGACGTCAAACAAAGAGGTAACAAAGTGATCGCTTTGTTGTTGTCTTTTCTTTTTAACCGTTAAATTGAAATATTGACATAAGTTTTTTTTTTACCCTCCCCCCTCCCCTCATTTTTTCCGTTTTTTTTTTTTTGGCCAGTGATTCACAACGTGGCCTAAGGCTGCTTAACTGCTAATAACCCGAACATACACAATGTTAGATACATACATATATTCATACGTATCTCATAGATACATCACAGAGTTTTTGTTGCTATTTTTTTTATTTTTTTTTTTTTCTTTACATAATAAGTTTGGCATGCTTTTTAATAAGAAATTGATTTGCTTTATTGATAAGCGCGAATATTATGTTCACCTTTAATGTGCGAGAAATCCATCAATTGCCGCCATATGCCGCAGGGTTGACAGACACCAGACAATAGATAGATTTGTGACTTAGGTCAGGATTGAAGTTGCCTGCCATATTTTTGGCGTATTTTATTATTTTTTTTTTTTTTGATTGCCTGCCTGACAATGTTAGCCACGCTTCGTTGAATCGACCGACTAAGCGACCTTGCCGTTTTCATTTCTCTGACATGTTTCGAGAGCCTCCTCAAGTCATAAACAAAATAAAGCATTTAAATCCATATACATATATATACATATATTTATATACATACAATACTACTTAACTGGAGTGCATGGGTAAGGCGAAATAAAATAAAACGTTCCAAAAATAAATCTGATGGAAGGATTTATGTCTCGATTTATTTTATAGTCAAAATTCTCTAGCGTAATTAGAGCATTTAGCGAGACTCGCGAAAAATGGCTCATAAGCTAAATAATGCACAAAATGAAAAAAAAAACAAAAAAGGAAAAAAAAATATGAAATATGGTTAATACACATATAAATTACAACATTCGAAGCAAAAAAAAAATTATTATTATTGTTGCTGTTGTTGTTTTGTTTCGCTGTTGTGTCGGCTGACTATTGGAAAAATGTTTGCCAATAATTTTGATGATTCGCTTCAGCGATTGGCCACGGCACTAAGTGAGACTCAGAGACGGCGACGATAACGTCCAATGAGACATAAAAGGGAGACGGGGTAAGGTGGGAGAAATAGAGTGAGATGGATATACATACATGAACTCAGTTGCACTAACTAAGCGCGTGTCAAATGCTAAAGTAAAATAAAAAACCATAAAATCTCATAATAATAATGAGAAGAAGCATTTCGAAGAAGATTTTGATTATCGTTAAGATCAATAAAAACAAATTTTTTAAAGTTAAAATTGAATCTTAAATAAAGAAAAATATTGATTTTTGTTTATTACAAAAAGAGGAAAAGTTGTTTAGAGTTGTTAGAGCCGCTAAAATGTTGAAAAATATAATATTGGTCAAGTATCCACCTACTAATTTTTTTTAGAAAAAAAAAATAAAATTTAATTTTAAACTTGCTTAAAACTTTAACGGCCTACCGCAATTTTTTTTTTTTATTATGATATTAAAGTTATGTACATTTTTGGTAGAATTCCGCTCTATTAGATGTACTTCATATGTTTCGCTTCAAATCATGATCTAATCCTGAATGACCTCACACCGTCCCCACCACCCCAAAAACAAATGCGCCCAAAGAGAATAATGGCAAATGTTTTCCAAATGACAAAAAAAAAACATACATTTGCCATTTTCAATGACATGACTTTTCTCTAACTAACTAAAAAAAAAGAGGGTGGATGTTGGTGAGGGGGGAAATTGCTTTCTATACCCTTTACCCTGCCCTTAACTTGTTTTCAAGTTCGTTGCCTAAGTCTTTCGTTTGCTTTCTGCGCAAATTGCATAATTTTTTTTTTTCAATTTCTAAATGAAATAAAAGGAAAAAAAGTAAAGAAAAAACAACAATAAATAATTATAACATGCATAGATATTATGAAGTTGAATGTTAAATTACTTAATGCCATTTAAATTGTTTACATTGTTTTTGTTGCTCTGTGGTTGTTGTTGTTATTATGTATATGTATGTACTATTTATAGAATGATTTGTTGCGCTCTATGCGTTTCAGCCTTTGCCTTAATTGAGCTTAACAAAACGATTTACATTGCTCAGGTAACCCTTAACTCCCCACCCCTTTTTGGATTTTTACCCATTTCTTTCGTTGTTTGTTGAAGAAAGAAAGTGTATGTTTGTGATAGGCCGCCAAGCGTGAATATAGCAGAAAATCATATATACATGCATATATACACATATCTTTATATGTATAGCAAATATTTCAATTTCAAGTCCATGTTTATCCGTTATATTGAGAAGGCAGAGACCTCTAATGAATACCTAGGTAATGTGTAAAGCTACAATTAGAGTTAAATGGGGGAACTCATTTACTACTGTCCGCTTGACCAGCGGAAACTTCCGGAACACTTAGTTAGGGCTGTTGTCTCAATGTCAACAGTACAAAAGATGAACGAACTTTCCGAAATACTATTTCCCTTTAAGCCCAATCTATAAGAGAGAGAGAAAAGGGAAAAAAGTATAAAATCCATATGCAGGCAGTTGTAATAATTGCATACAATTTGCCAATCAACGCGTTCCCAACAATGCCAATTATGAAATGCCCATGCCCATGCCCATAGCCAAGCCCGTTTTTCATACCACTCTTCTTTTTGGCATTGGCTTATGAAGCCATTCAAGTTCCAACTGCTCTGTAATCAGGCAAAAAGGAAGCGCCTCTGCTGACGAGGCAAAAAATTGATATTTTATATACCCAAAAATTTAATATTTATGTATAAGTATAATAATAATAACTATATACATACATACGCACAATATATAAATTTTAAAACGATGACCGACCAAAAAAAAAAGGAGCCATGCTCAAAAAAATTAAGTAAAAATTTATTAAAAATGTATAAAACAAGACGACGTGCGAGCCAGCAGACCGAATGCCGTTGACTTCAAACTGGATTTGGGGATAACAGCTGGAGTCTGGCTCAATGCATTATAAATGGCAAGAGAAAGAAAAGTGGCGCGTGACCTTCGCACTACTGAAAAAAATTTACAACAACCAACATCAACTCCTCGAGTGAAGCTGTGTGAAATTGCAAGCAAGCAGCCAAAACAAACAACAAGTGCACATTCAACCAAACAGAAACAACAAACAACAATGCAACAAGAGCTCAACTTGAACGACTTTAGCGGCTACTGTTTGTCTGCTCGATTCGTTAAGAGGAATTATAATATAATGGCAATAATAGCCATAAGACAGATAAATCTGCATTGGAGTCGCGGAAGAAATCAGTCACATTTACATATTTTGCAAAAAGTAAAGATCAACTAACAATATACCATTAAAGTTAAAGGAAAGCAATCCAAGTAAATACAAGGGCTATCTATCAATGGTAAAAATTTAAATTTCTTAATATTATCTATATTTAAAACGAAAACGTTTGAATCTTGTTTGGAGTAAGCAATCCACTGTAGTTAAGCGATCATACCTTCCTTTTATCAGACCTTTTGTAGCCTTTTTCCTTTTAGACAAATAAATATGCATGTAAACAAATAAATATTATTTATATACAGAGTTGAGTTGTTCATGCTACGATGACGATATAATATGTATATTATATGATTCATATGATAAACAGGTATAACTAATTCATATATCGAAAAACTGTTGAGTTGCCATCTCAGATAATTGAAAGACCAGTTTATGGCCTGGAGTAGGGAAATTCCCCAATGGAGATCCTATAAATATTTGATTGTAACCAGCATCTTGTGGCAAGGCAGCTCTTGACTCATGCATTGAAAATCACACAATGCAATTGCAGTAGACGACAACAACATCAATAACAGGTGCAACAATGCAGACATAAGGAGATTTCGGCAAATGCCAATGAACGCTGCTGCCTCCCGCCAAAGCATAGTAGCTTAGTGGTATCGCTTAGCTTAGTGGCTCAATGGCTCATTGGCCTGGTGGCCAAGCAACCTACTTCTGAGCACGATTGCTGACTGCAATCGAAAGTGTTACCGAAGACCACAATGACGATGACGATGCCGACGACGAA
The DNA here is from genome assembly GCA_037075365.1 of Drosophila emarginata. Lineage (NCBI taxonomy): Eukaryota > Metazoa > Arthropoda > Insecta > Diptera > Drosophilidae > Drosophila > Drosophila emarginata. The sequence continues at coordinate 1,541,822 of JBAMCD010000283.1, forward strand.
TGAAGCTGCCCGGCCCGGCCCGACATGGATTCCAGCTTGTGGTCAGCTGTTGGCTGTTTAGAAAGCCCAGGCATCAGGCGGGAACGGCAGCTGGAGTTATAGCTGGAGCGTGAGATTGCAACACCCAAAATCGGGTTGCCATATGTGTGCTCTGGACTTTGACTGGTTTATAATACTTATACAGTATTTAGGTCAATCATTTTTTTTTTCCTTCTGTATTTGGCATTTTGAAATTTTCTGTGTGTGCAATTTCTTTCTCTTTACGCAAATGCTATTTGGTGCTATGTTTTAATGATTTCTAGCTTGAAATTTTGCACTAACTGAGATTGTGTCTCCATTTGCCATTTTTTTTCTCTCTCTCTCTCTTTTTTCTGTGTTTTTATTACATAATATGCCAAAGAAGCAAGCAAAACAAGCGAGAAGGCAAGGCAACTGTCAGTAGTAATAGCGACGACGTCGACCAGGTGACCAATAAGCAGAAAATATATAAGAAAAAAAAAACGTGTTTTACTTTTTTCGCTTTTTGGTTTTAAGTTTAGTCTTTCAGTTAGTTGGCTTAAATGCCTGAAGACTTCTTAATGGATTGGCTGTGGATGATGTCGCTGATGAGGCGTAAACTGGAGGAAAAGTGTGAGGTTGAAGTGAGGTTAATTGGAGCGAAAGTGGAAATAAAAATGCAACAAATTATGTCAAAGGCGAGTATTGTTGATAATACCGTATAAGAAAGCCTTTATGTGAAATGTTTATTGCAACATTGTTAAGTATATATTTTGATATGAAATTAAATGCAGATTCTTTTATTTTCGTAGTAATCGAAAAGTAAAATTCAATGACAGAATTTAACATATGCATTTGTTATAGAGTATTTCCAAGTCGCATCTCCAATCTTAATGTGGCGAATATTTTAAATATGGAAATGCCATATTTCAAGATTTATTTCACATTTTTATTTAATTCCCACCTGTGCCGCATCCTTTCCCTTTACTTTTGGGGTATCCTTGAATTCCTTTTTTTTTTTGTGTTTAAGAGTTTTTGTCTGTTGTTTTCCTCATTGTGCAAATGTTGGCAAATTAAATGCGGCCTTAATTATTTTATGCTCATTAAGCGTGGCTAAGAGCTGGAAAAAAAAATAAACGAAAAATGGCAAAATATTTGCTCTGCTTTGCTTAACTCTAAAGGTAGCGCATCATCATCGCTAACTGAACTTGGCCCAAAGCAGTTGACAATGTTGCCGGTCAATTAAAATAAAAAGCGCAAAAACTAAATGTCATTAATTGTGTTTAAATTATTATTATTTTTTGTTTTTTTTTTTTTATTATTTTTTTGCACAACTGTTGAACATAAGATGGTTTTGGTTTTTTTCATACCTTCTTCCTTTCATTTTAATTTTCATTTTGGTTTCGTTTGCGTTTTTCATAATTTAAAAATCGCTCAATTGTTAAGTAAAAATATTAACAATCAGATGCCACCTAACCTATACCCTTGAGTCAGATTATTATTATAACAGATATATAGATAATCGGTATATGAGCTATACTATAGAAAACGATTCTTTCGCTTTCCAATAATTTCTTAATCAGTTTCGTGACAATTAAGTTTCCTAAATAGTTCGTATAGCTCGAAAATACCTTTAAATGCATATACCCTTTTACAAGGGTATATACAAAAAAAAGGTAAAATGTTAAATATTTTAGTTATGTCAGCGCTCGACTCAATTAAAACAAATTTGCCCTCCAGTTGAGATGAGTTTTTTCTGGCGCTCTGTATGCTTTGTCTGGCCGTTGCCCTGCCGCAACAGCAACAACAAAATCTCAACCGACTGAGATGAATGAAAGTCCAAGCATTATTTATGTGGCAAGTTTGTTGCTTAAGTCATTTGTTTTTTCATTTTTCTTTGATGTTGGCTTATTTTATTAGTCAGAGATCTTCACTTTGCATTTACAATAAGTTAACAATTAGAAATTAAGTCGGACTAGTACCGTTCGACACAAACAAATTTGCATATATGGCATAAGCATTTTATAGATTTTTTATATATATGTATATATATTTTATTATTCTTCTTAACTAATGTATGCGCGAGTGATAAATTTATTTAGTCAATTGCATTAATCAACTACAGCGCACTCACACATACATAGATCTGGGTATTAAATACATTAATTCATTTATGGCACGATGTCGAATATTTTCATATACCGGACATTCAACCGGGCATGTCTTTCTCATTTTCCCCCAACAACCCCTCTATCTTTCCCTCTCACTCTATCTCTCTTTTTTTGTAGTCAAATCTATGCCAAGGTTTAAGCCAATTTTAGAACCTTTCACCCCAGGAACGTGGTGTTAGGATAATAAAATTTTAATTACCTGTCATTAATATACATTTATTCCTATATTTATATATATATTTTATATATATATACATATATGTGTGTATAAATATATACATATATGTATATGTGTATAGGTAACTTATGGAAACCCCATCAGATCTAATGCATTTTATTTGTTCATTTTCTAGATTTGAATTATGGGCTTAGAAAAGCATTATTTGAGATATGGACGCACTGCTAGAGATCATATACTTGACTGGGCCAGCTGTGGGCGTGGTCGTCGACATCACCAGCAGCAACTACAGCAGCAACAACAGCAGCAGCAGCAACAACAACAGCAACAACAACAGCCACAGCAATCACAGGGATCAACTGCCACAGGGCGACGTTCACGCCCTCATGTAACACACAGAGGAACACCGTTGTCCATGTTAATATCACATGGCGTTAAGATTAGCAATAGTAAGTATATACTCTATATACATACAGCAGCAAATAGTCGGTTTCAACTAACAAGCTCAAAAATGTTATAAAACAATAACAGCCACTTAAAATTTTCTTACTCAATAAGATTTCCATTCATATTGTTTCAATTGATTAAAGTAGATAATTTATGGTTTCGGTTAGTTATCAGTCTAGATACATATCGTTTAACCGGTTTCATTTGAAACAAAACAAAATTGTTTAATTAACCATATGAAAATTCTTTTTGTGCCAGAAATTATTAAAATTACATTTATTTTTCTCTTGTTTTTTGTAAGCAAATTAATGAAAATAAATTTTTATTAAATGCTCAATTAGCTAACTAAAAGTCAATATCAACAGCTAAATTGGTTTCAGCTACTTTTTTTTTACAAAAAACTTTTTTTTTCATTTTACTTGTTGAAACAAAAAGAAACAAAAAATATCCAAAAACGAGTTGCCTGGCGGGTAGAAAATACATCAACAAATAGATAAAAATCGGCAGCAACTGCAACAGTGGCAAGCGAAAATACCGCAAAAATTAAATTAAAAAAAAAAAAATAAATAAATAAAACCAGCCACAACAACAACAAAAATGATTAACAAAACTGGTCATCCAAGAACTGCAATGAAAAAAAAAAAAACATTTGAAAAACAAGTCTTTGGCCAAAAATAAAAAAAAAAAAAAGTAAACAGAAATAAATACACACAGAAATTTAAAGGCAAGCAACTGCATTTTACAGACGCAGACTTGAAAACTAAAAGTAAAAACAACTGAATAAACTACTTAAATAAACCAACTAAGCTTAGATGTAAATCAAGGAAACACATAGACGCGCACACACACACACTCACACACACACACATACACACACAAAGATGGGAGAGACTTTTGCCTAGTTAGTAGCGTTCTACACAATGGCCGACATTGCGTATACGCCAAGTGAGACCGAATCAGTCAAGTGTGCAAATAGTCGCCTTACCAGGGCCAAGAACACTAGCGACTAGCTCTGCCTTTGCCTCAATCTCTATCTCAGTCTCCATTTCAACCTCTCTGTGTGTGGCTCTCTGAACTTGGCTTAGACATCAATCTGGCTATATTTTCGGTTGTATGTGGTTTCAATTTCGATATTCAATGATTGCCTTCATTCTGCCGTGCCTGTGCCTGTACCAGTGCCAGTGCTATGCTGTGCTGTGCTGGGCTGGTTCTTTCGTCTTGCCTCTCGTTTTTTATGTTATAAAGAATTATTTTTTAAGCGTTTTGCACTTGACTGCCAGTTAACCAACTTGTCGACTGACTTAATGGTCATGCTGCCTTGTTATTGGCTTTGGGCCTCACTCACTCAGATGCCAATGTGAATGTGGATGTTCATGATGCTGATGGACTTCTATCGGATGCTGTATGTATGCCTATGTTACAAGTGTTAGATTAAGGCGTGTGGCGGGGGGGGTTAATTATTGGCCGGACTTGTCTTTAGATATTTTTTTTTGTTTTCTATTTTGTTTTTGGCTTACGTGACGTTGACTTGTTGGTTTGCTTAAGTGTCATCCGATAAGAATTGTCATGATTATTTTAACTATGTTTGTACTTTATGTTTATGCGATTTAATGCAAGCTTGTTTCTTGATTTTAATTGGCTTGAATTATGAGTATGATCATCATACGGAAGGCACTCGATAATGGCTGATTGAGCTTGATTGCTTACTATATTGCGCATTGAAAAGTAAATTGAGAAAAATAGTTGAAAGCATCCAACTGGCAAATAACATTTCAGAAAAGATCTTATAATTGGTTCGTAATATAAGAATTTTAGTTGTCTATTTTTTTATGGATCAAAATTGATTATCTGTTTCATAACTATGCAGCTTATTTATGTACTAGTTTGGTTATTAAAAATTCATGTTTCCGCCTTAAAACTATAAAAATGAAATCCACAAATTATCTCAATTATAGTAAACACGAAGCTAAATGAGTCAAAATTGAGTGGTTAGCACTTATCATACTTTTTCTGAATACATTTTTAAATCAAAATAATTCAACTAAAAAATTAATTTACTAAAATAAATTTATTTACTTTTAATATCTTAAAATGAATGGTGACTTCTTATAAGAAACTTACAACTAATAATTAAAATAATTAACGTGACATGATATATTCATATTTCGATATCAGTATATATCACTATTGACATCCAACTTTTGTACATATTGTGAAAAAAAAGTGGATCATGATCGACACGATGATTAACCTTTTGCTTTGTCACAAATATTTGGCAGAGCATTTTAGAGTTCAACATAAACTGTGTATAGAAAAAGTCTTTAATACCAAATAGATATCTGGTTATATAAACTTAAATCTCGCACATGCACACACAAACAGATACATGCACAAATACACAGACACACAGAGAAGTGGCTGTTGCTATTGCTAAAGATTCAAAGTGTACATAGTTGGTGGAACTTCTTCTTGAATTGCAACTACCGCGCCTGTTTCTATTTGAGTTGCACACGAAAACAGCAACATACATGCACACACACTACCCCACTTGGTTGGCATCTCCTGTTATAAGCCCCTCCCCTCTCCATCCACCATCTCCTCTCAAGGCAAAGAATCGAACAAGGCAAGGCTGTTGCTGCCTGGTCTATCTGTCTGTCCGACTATTTCCCTGCATGTGTTAATTTCTGCCTCATTCTCTTGATCTTTTAGCCATGTTCGTACATATGTCCACTCCACTCACTTGACTGTCGACTATCGCCTATCGCTTGGACTCTTGAATACACTCAGAGACACTCATTCACTTGGCTACTCACTCATTCAGTTGGTTGCAGCTTCAATTTTCGGTTTTTTTTTTCTTATTTTTTTTTGGTTTGCTTTTTCACTTCTTTGCCTCTGTCTCTTGGTGTCTTGTATATTGATTTGGCAACATTTTCATATTTACTTTATATAAATGTATATGTGAGTGTCTATATATATATATGTATGTATATATATTCGTATATGTGTGTGTGTGAGTAAGTTAGTACGTTTATTTGGTAGTTAATAGTTGGAGCTGTAGTTGTAGTTACTGCATTGGTCAAGCATTGGCTAAGTATTCGCTTAGATTTTTCAATTGCGAATTTTACTTTGGGTTTATTTGTGTTGTTGTTATTGTTGCTGCCTTTTATTATGTTGGTTTTTTCTTTTCTTTTTTTATTTTTATGGGTTATTTGTTTGTTAGCATGTTAGAAAACAACAACAAAGGCAACAAGAAAACATTGCAATAGAATTGCCAAAGCACTGAGTCATTTAGTTAGCAGATGTAATTTGAAGTCACTTAAACGGGTTAAACATAAATTTCACTTGACCAGAATTTAAAACTGAAATTCGTCAATTAGTGTCTCAATATAAAGATACAATACAAAATAACTATAAAAATCAAATACCATTTTCACATGATTAATAGTAAAAGTAATTGTAGTCGAACTAAAATATAATACAACTTTATCAACAATTCATTTAAATATATTAACAAATATAAGCTGCTATTTCCTGAGTGTCTAGACAAAAGAGAATAAGAGAAATCCGTATTCTTTTCTTAAAAAAAAAAAACTTTAATTGAATTCTTATTAAGTTTTCTAATTGATTATTTCCATTACCATTACAGATCCTCTTTGCTTATCGCATGACCCTCGCTTCTAAAAGTTTCCTATAATCTTTATTGCCTTTCATTTTGTTTCCTACAGAAAAATTTCTCATATAATTGAAAATTGTTTTATTGTTATTAACCAGTTTAAAACAATTCTCATTGTTATTACTCTTGATGGGTTTCTCCACATCGCATGTGCCAGGATTTCCGTTACAAGTATTCCATTCATTTTATCTTCACGTGTTGAACTTGTAAAACTTTCCAGTCCTAACCTTCGCCAGCCGAAACGCAAAAATAAAAGAAAAAAAAAATCATCTGTGGTCCTTATCCAGACCCAAAATCAGTTGTAAATGCTTTAATTAAGGGCCGAATTGCGATAACTTAAATGCAAAATTGCCAAGAAGGCACGTCCAAGTAGCCAAAAAAAAAAAAAAAAAGAAGAGAAGAAACGAGTTTATTTAATTTTTTTTCTTAAATGGACATGCCTTTTGCTGTACAAAACTAATTGGGAGAATCCCCAGATCAATCTCAGTCAGTGGGCAAGGGCCTAAAAAAAGGGTTTTCACAGATTACTAGATCAAAAGAGATGTATTTACATGCACGTGAGTGTGTGTGTGTGTGGGGGGGGGAGGGGGGTGCAGGTTAAATTGTAAGGCACACAAGGAAGTGATTCCTATCAAAAAGAATTGCAATAATTTGCTTAAAAAAACAAAAGTGCTTACACAATGCAACAATGAATGGATATGGTGATGATGATGGAGAGGAAGGTGTAGTGCTTTCAGCAGATGGCAAGTTTTTATGCTGGCCAATTGACAGGCGTACCATGATCATTGTAGTTGTTGTTGTTGTTTTGAGGGGCACGTTCTGAAATGAAATCTCCAACTTAATTGTTTAGCTGCAATGTTTCAGTCTCAGTGAAGTCGAGACAAAACGGCGTTGCAACTGTTTCTGTCTGACTATTGTTGAAACCATTGTTGGGGGGCCTCCAAACAATTCCGCATGGTCCGCATTGAAATCGAGAGGTTTTTGTTGTTGTTATTAGTTAGCGGCAAATCCAAAAGAACAGCTGCACATTATTGCATCCAACGTTAATTTTATATGTGAGCATTCATTTTTCTAACAACTGATTGTGAAATCTTGGTTTTTTTATCATGCTGCTATTTGGTTTGATATTTTTATTCACTTCTCTAGAACTAAATGGGATTGTAAACTTTTATTTAACAGATATGACACATATGACTTTTGTTTATGCAGCAACAATTTTTCGACTATTCTAGAGAAGTCATCTTGTTTTTAATCGTGATAGTGCTTTTTTAGATGAGTTTTCACCAACAATTTGTGCCTAGTCTTTATTTCAGCATTTAGGAACTAGAAGCTAAGGCATATAAATATCGCATGTTCAGCTATAATTTTCAACGAAACGATTATATGACACCAGCAATGAAATATTGGATACATTGGCGTCTATCAGCAAAAGAAAAACAAATGGGGGGTAGTTTTCAGATCTATAGATTGTTCAATTTTAATAGAAAATACAAATATTGTATTAGAGAAAAGCATTCCAAACCTATACACATATAGCTTAATATAATAATAATCGTATAAGATATTTAAATTATTAAAAATGCTTAAAAACTTCAAGAGTTTAAATACAATATCACCATATATGTATATATTGTTTAAAGTTTAGATCGATGAAAAGCAGCAACGGGGTCACCTGTTTAGGAACGCCTCTGCCATTGTTGTAACTTAAAACTCTGCCGCATGTTCGAACAGAGAATACGAAAACGACAAAACGAAAACCAAGAAAAACAATGTAAAAGAAACAATTTCAAAACAAAAGTCTAGATAACGACTTCTAGATACCCACTAAGAAATTAAAGAATCTTTAAAAAATCTAAAAAAATTATTAACAATTTCTTTGCCACTTTATGCCGTTTGATTTTGTTTGTTAGTAAAACTCTGCTAGTATGATTAAAATAATATTTTTTGTAGCTTGTTCTATATACCCTATGATTGGGTATAGGGTATTTATATTACAACAACAATTGCTTACACCTACTTGCTACATGCAATAAGACAACAAGAGATCAGCATAATTGTCAACAGAAAACTGTCGACCGCTGCTGACGTATCAATTGTGTGCCAAATGTTTAGTGACCATGTCCGTCAGTAAAGTCAGATTGCAGTAACATGTAAATATATCTATATAGATACATAAGTATATACACAATTATTGATAACTAATAACGCAATGCAAAAACCCGGCAATGAATCAAAACCTTTCTTTAATTTATGTTGGATGAAACAAATATATTAAAATTAAAAAATAAAAAAACCAAGAAAAAAAACTCTTCCCTTGACCTTGAGAGATCCCCCAATGCTGCCTTACTACGTCAACGTTATGTGTTTCATTTTATGACATTTTTTTTCCTCTTTTTTTGCGTAACTTTCTCTGAACAACCAAGTTTTTTCAGACTCTTCAGGGTCAGTGGAACACCAAAAAAAAAATGTAAAAAAAAATCAACAAACACACACTACAAAAAAAGCCGCTTGAACTTTAACTTGTCCGGGAACACACATACAAAAAAAAAGCAGAAAACAAAAAAATAATAAAAGTAAAAATAAAAAAAAAACAGAAGAAAAAAAATTAAAATAATAAAACTTACATATTTTGACAGCAATTATCGCGCCCATTTCAATATGAGTTTAATGAATTTCGAAAAGCTGATTTATGTCTCCAGGTCTTCAATTTTCGTCTCCCCAAATTGTTATCGCAGCGCTGACGAAGCTGTTTCGCTTCGCTATACCCTAACAAAAAGTTGTATATATAGATTAATTCACAAGTTAGCAGTGCAAAAAATTAAAGCATTTGTAATTAGAAAATTTTTATATGTTTATGTAGAATTATCTTGTGTAGTATGAGAACATGATCTGCCTGTACAGCTAAATTATATATATTATTATATATACATATATTAATCGAATAACTATATGTATAACCCAGTTATTATTTATTATTATCATAATAATTCAAGGGGTTTCAACTATCATTTTATTATATTCTCTTTGACAAATTTAATTTGTGTGTTGTTTAAATTAATTTAACTAAATTTAATATTGAACTCTGTAATATAAGGGTATAGCGCCTTTGGTACATTAAATTGTAGGCGAATCTCAATATTGTCTTATTTTGTTTTGGTTCTTTTTGTATTTCGTTGATTTTCAACTGACCCGAAAAATGCATTTCATATTTATAAATAAAATATTATAATTTATATGTTGTTTAATGCTGGACCTTGCACTTTTTATTTTTGATTCGGCGAAATACGTTTTGATCGGTTGATCGGTTCGTTTCGGTTTGAGCCAATCAGTAAGTTGAATGTTTTGGGGCACCGCTCAAAACTTGTTGGCCATCATCATCATCACCATCGCCCACTGCTGACATGTTGCTAACCACGCCCACAACAGCAGTAGCAACAAAAACAACAGTAACTGCAACAAAATGCAAACAACAAGGTGATACTAACTAAGTGCATAGGCCGATAAAACCAAAAAATAAAAAATAAAAAACCGAAATTGCATGTTAAAAATTATAAAAAAAAAATAATTAATTTAACGTTACACACAAAAAAAAAATAAAAATTAAATTTTAATTTGTGGTAGCCGAAAAACGTAAGGAACGTTAAAAAAAAACAAACACACACACACAACAAAAAAAAAACCAACGTTAAAAAAAAAAGATTAAGTCGGCCAAGATCACAACTAAAATTGTTGACCGTTGCAATTGAGAGACGTGTGACATCCGTGAAGTATCGTAAAATCAATATAAAGAAGCCCGAAGAGTGCAATTTAATGCCCTTTTTTTAGCGAAAATAAAATGACACACGCTGAAGGAGAAACATAATTCAAAGAAACAAAAATTAAAAAACAAACATAATCTTTTATTTTGTCGTATGCAACTTTGAACTTTGAGATTATATGAGAGCATTAACCCAAAAGTTTTTCGTACTTACATGGTATAAGAAGGGGGTGAGGAGGTGAGAAATGAGGTGCGAAGAGTTCTGCGGAAACGGAAGTGTTGTATTGGGGACTTTTTTCTTTAGAAGAATTTTCGCACTTAGCAAAGAATTATTTTTAGTTTCATTAAACATATACATACATATGTATATACATCTTATTAATGTTTATTTTTCTTATTTACTTGCAGATAGACTAGCTGTGATAATAATTGGTATAGTTACCTTAATCTTAGGCATAGTTTTATCATCCATACCCTGGCTGGATTATTTTATACTAAAGGTAAGTCTCACACCGTTAAAACTAACTAAACCATTGACTCAAGTTTCAATTTTTGATTTCATTACAGAATTTAAGGCTGTGGAATGATACACTAAGCTATCATTATTGGCAGAGACCTGGTGTCATACGACTGACTAAGGTCTATATCTATAATGTAACGAATCCAGATGGTTTCCTAAGCGGAGAGAAGCCCAAATTGCAAGAAGTTGGACCTTTTGTCTACAGGTAATCATCATCTTCTCATATATAAAAAATATGGATATGTAATTCCAAGCAAAGTAAATCTTGGTAATAGAAAATTTTAAATCGTTACGCCTTTTGGCTTTATATGTAGTCACAGAAACACACACACACAAGTACAGAACGGAATATACATACATACATATGTATATATGTATCTATCATATATATATATACATATATATACATATATATTTATATATTGTACTTACTTTACTTAATTTTCATGGTGGCTTTAGCAAAGTGCTCTTTGGTCATGGTTTGTTGAGAATTGTGGAAGTTTAAAATAAATTTTAATAACTGTAATTACTGAATAATAAGCAGATAAATGCAATGAATATTGCTGAAATTGTAATTAATAAGTAAAAAGGAAAAAAACAAAAACAGAACAAACCGACAATATATAAAAAGCGAAATCATTAGATATTTAATCAAATATAAAAAAACTTCTAGAAATCCAAAGAACATTTTAAAAGACTGCAATTTCAGCAGAAGCTTTCAGTTATTATTTAAATTTTCAATGAACTTTTTATATAGCATATAATCTACATATGTATATGCTCTATAGTATAGTATAGTAGTATATCAACCTTTAACAATAGCCATATAATTAAACTTAACGATACTTTAGCTAGTTCAACAACAATTTGAAGCTTGTTTTACTCGTGGAAATTTTCAATTGATAAAACTCTGATTAGCCAGTTTACATTTATCTAAGTTAAAAATTGCACAAATTGGATCAAAAATTAGTTTTCCAAATATAATTTTCAATAATAAAAAGAAGTAAATCGAAATATGATTCTTAAAAATTGGCAAACATTTCGCTGAGTTAGTGTTTTGAATCAGACTCAACACTTTTTACTGTTCATGGATATATGTATGTACATATATACTTTATTGAAGAGATATTTCCAGTCAGTTTTTCTTTAAAACTTTTTCTAAACTTCTTGAAAATCTTGGAATCTTTCATTAATATCCAGAACTTTTTCGTTGAAATAGTTTCAAAATTGGAAACTTTCTAATGTATTTAAATTAATTATTCTTTAAAATAGAGAATTTATTTTATAGATAGATAAATTGTTAAATTTTTCTAATTAATTAAATTTAAATGTACATATCTGTTTACTAATATAAAACAAGAACACACATTATGTTCCCTAAAGATCCTCCAAAAGCATAAATTTAAGTGCATAAATTTAAGTTTTTCTTACACCTAATCGACTTCAAATCGATTTCTTTATTAGATAATTGTCTTATACTTATATTCAGATATGCATACGTTTTGTTTATCGATAAAGGAAATACAAATTGCCACAATTTTTTATAATTTTCAAATTTTAACACTTCATCAAATGGCCATGTGCCATGAAGCGAACGAACTATGCAATTTACTTGACCAATTAAACCACAAGCTCGCCAACAGTTTCTACAATATATAAATATTAACTTAACTTTTGTTTGTTAATTTTTTTTTTCCTCGATTTAATTGAGATTACAACATCTCACATAGTGCAAATATTACATTACCGCCTTATAGCCAACCAGTTCTACGCTGAATGACTGAAGGATAACCTGGCCAAGTCCGAAATCCGCGTACAAGTGATCGATCAATCATGCAACAGATTATGATTAATTTAAATGCCGTCGCATTGTTGACAACAACATCTCACTTCAAGGGAAATGATGAGTTTTAAAACAAAATGCCAGGAGATCGACTGCTAGATGCTCTATATTAAGACACCAATCCAATTCATGAATTTCATTTCATTTAGTTTATACGCTTTCTAACAAAAGTAGTTTGTTTCAAAAATGCGTAATGTTTTTTTTTAAATTGCTTATTTATTTATTATATATATGTCTAGTCATATATTTATTAATAATATATTGTTTTTATTATAATCTGTTATAAACATTTTGCGACTAACCTAATGTGGTTTGTCTCCTTTTTTTCATATTTATTCAACTTATTTTGTTAATGGTTAACAAAACAACAAATTTATACATTTTATAGGATAGCAAGTGATTCAGCATATTAAATATTTTTTGTGTTGATGAATTTTCTTCTTGAAGTTTAGCTCGATTTAAATTAAACTTCTGTTTATGTTGGGTATGCTAAGGTATGGATAAAAAAACAGGGTATAAAAAGTTAAGAAAAAAAGTTGCTGAGTTATAATGTTAAATAGTAGCAACGGAAAGAAATATATTATTACTCCTACTCGTAAAAATTCAAAGACTAAATAGTTAGTAAAAGACACAGTAAGCAAAAACATCAAAAAAAAAAAAAAACTGTAGTAAAAACTAAAAAACTGAAAATGCTTGTCATCTGTAATTTTTCTTCACGTTTTTTGTTTTCTTTTATTTATGTTTGTTTGCCTTTGTGTTTTTGTTTCTGTTTTTGTTATTGTTGTTGTTTTTGTTGAGTTTTCTCTGTAAATCGCAAGAGACAAACGACAAATGAACTTGACATTCAATTGCGTTGGCCGTTGGAATATTTAACGACTGCCCCTGACTTTGGACCAGAGACCAGAGACCGAGACTCTATATATACATTAGGCACCATGATGAACGGACTTCGAGCACGTGCTGATTAAAGTTGAAAAGATAACTTCACTTTTAATATAAATGAATACAATACTTTATATAATAAATTGGTTTAATTTTATAATATATTTACAGAGAAGATATGGAGAAGGTGAATGTTAAATTCCATGAAAATAATTATACAGTGTCATATCAGCATAAGAAGATATTACAATTTGTTCCTGAACTGAGTATTGATAAGAATACGCCCATAGTCACGCCCAATATACCCTTGCTGGTAATTATTATAAAATAGGTTTATGAAATGTAATATTTGAAACTTATTTCCTTTTATCAATCACAATATGTAGACCCTCACTAGCCTGAGTCCCAAGCTGGGTTATCTTCTATCTAAGACAATTTCGGTGGTATTAACAGCTGCCAAATTTAAACCGTTTATCAATGTGACCGCCGATCAGCTGGTATTTGGTTATGACGATGCTTTAGTCAGCCTCGCCCATCGTTTCTATCCGAAACATATGCGCCCCATGGAACGCATGGGCCTTCTATTGGGGCGCAATGGCACATTAACTGAAATCAACAGCATCAAGACAGGATATCAGGGTATGGATCAATTTGGTTACATCGATTCATTAAATGGCATGGATCATTTACCCCACTGGAATGAGGAGCCATGCACAAGTATTGCCGGATCGGAGGGATCATTCTTTCCACCGCGTGACATAACAAAATCCAATATGATATATGTCTACGATAAGGATCTGTGTCGCATTATTCCATTGAAATATGTTGAAGGCGTTAAAAAGGATGGCATTGCAGCAGATCTATTTCGATTGCCAAATAATTCATATGGCGATTCTGAGCATAATCCAGAGAACAGATGCTTCGATTCCAGTGACTATGATGCCGTAAGGGGTCTACAGAATATCAGTCCATGTCAGTATGGTGCTCCGGTATATATATCAAATCCACATTTCTATGATGCCCATCCAGAACTGTTGGAATCAGTGGAAGGGCTCCAGCCAGACCAAAAAAAGCATGAAACGTACTTCAAAATACAACCGGTATGATGAAGCATTATAATTCAATTTATGAGATTAGATTGATAATTTAATTCATCTACAGAAACTTGGGGTACCACTGGAGGGCAAAGTGCGTATCCAACTCAATCTTAAAGTGACACGTGCCAAGGACGTCTATCCAGTGCGTGACTTTCGTGATTTTGTATTTCCGGTCATGTGGCTGGAAGAGGTAAATTTAATCAAGCCAAACCCCTGGATTCTAATTACTCAATTACATCTCCCATTTATCATTTTTCAGGGCATTTCGGAGCTAACACCCGCCATCAAGCGCTGGATCTATCTGGCCACAGTTATAGCTCCTTATGCCGCTCCCATTGGATCATATCTAATGATATTTGGTGGAGCTTCTGCCGTTATATTCAGCTTTATACGGGCCTATCAAAATTTTGTATTTGCCCGTGATCCTACGCTCGAGATACTCGAAATGGGTCGTCGATCGCTCCGTCGTGGCAGCAGTTTCATTGCCCATCAGCAGCATAAATTATTGCTCCATCATCGAGATAGTTACTCGCTGTTGCGACATGGACCCATGGCCACCTGCATGGGGGAGGCGGACAGTGAGGATGTTCAGCCCATTATCGATGATGGCAATTCAGTCAACCCGGAGATATCATAGATGTATCATTAGAACTTATACCAAGTGGGGATGAGTGCGTGTGTGTGTGTGCGTGAGTATTGGAGTAAATGTGTATGTATGTATGTATGAATGTGTATGTTTATTTGTGGATCATTTAGTCTTATGTTTAGTCTCGTTCTGGCCAAATTTGTGGCATATTTCATTATTCTTGCCACATGGGTTTTTTTTTGTATGTTTTTTATTTACGGTTCATCTCATTTTGCATTATATTTCCATATTCATTTTGATTCCATTTTTTGCAACCAACACCAAATCGGTTCTTTATGTATTGTATTTTATTATATCTTGTATCTTGTAGATAAATTTATAAACAAACCAACAAACAAACAAAAACAAAATAACTGTTGATGAAAGCTACAAATAATTGCCTAGTCATTTTTACAATGTGAAAAATGCGAGCTCGATTCTAGTTGCTAGTTTAGTTAGACATAGAAATTATGTTTTAAAAACAAAAAAAAAAAAAACAGAAACTGAATAAAACATTTTTATATGTTAAATAATGTTTAGGCTGAGGAAATGAATGAAATTGTTTTTTTTTTACGATTTTCTATGAAGACACAATAAATGATAAAATGTTCTTTTTTTAATTTTATCTTAGAGGAAAGTTTTGCTAAAAGTTTACTTATTACTATCTTATGTATTATCTTATTACCTTCCGATTTCTTTAACATAATTTTCAATACATACATACCAACACATTTAACATTTCATACAAAATTAATAACATTCAGATTATGCCTGAAACTATGCCACAAAATTTCCACCACTGCCCAAATGCCGCCAGTCCGCTTTAAAAAACGTTAATAACTGGGAAATATCTACGATGAACAGTAAAACGGTCTGAGCTAATTCAGTAAAATTTTGGACAATTTTAAAAAATCATCATGCAATTTTTAAAGATGTAACCATCGTTGACATTGAGAAAAATCGAAACGAAATTTTAGTTTCCCATTTTCGAATTTTTCAAGGACATTTGGAAATATGTACATATACTGCCAAATAAATGAATAGAAAATTTGTTGACACCGGCAAAAGAATTGACCCAAGTTAGTACTTAGAAACTTTTGTTCTTTGACCAAAAATTCTGGTTCTCAAGATTCTGTTTTATCTACCAAGTCTATAAATCTAGTTTAATTGTCTGCATATTCTAGTTGTGTGTACTTAATCTTGACATTTTCTAAAGCAATTCTTTGGCTGGCTCCACAACTGTGACATAAATCAAGCTAAACTAAACAAAGGGTCATAAGAAAACGAAGAAAACACGTATAAAAAAAGAAAGAAATTTTCTTCCACTTTTCAAGTTATTTGATTGACGTACTCGTACTTTTGACATTCCAAACAGAGAAGGATTTTGAAATTTTTTCTTCCTTTTTTGTACATTTTTTTGTTTTTTTTTTTTCTTGGTCTCTACTCTGGTACACACATGGGCCATAAATTATAAGCAATTTCTCAAAGGGAATGTTGTTACGCTGCACTGGCTCGCTGTGGATATAAAAAACAGACAGAAGAAATATTGTGTTTCAAAAGTCGAGTTCCTGCTAAACGGAATGAAGAAGAATGCCTTGGCAGGCCAAAAACCATAGTGTGCACATATACATACATATAACAAAAGTATTTTCATTTCATTTGGCAAAAAAATGTTTATACAAAACCAATTTTACAATTTTCGATTCAATTTCTGTTGCTGACATTTCACTTAAACGAAAACCTTAAAGGCGCAATTCATTTTGCCCCCATCATTCCACGCCGCTCCCACTTCCCATTCGCTACCGCAGCAAATCGCAAATCTTATGCTGCTTGACTTGAGGGCAGAGCAAAGTTGTGGCAACATTGTAACATAAGAGAACGCAAAAGGGGCACGGCCTTGGGGCCAGGCGTGGCACTATGCTTCATGTAATTATACAAGTATAAAATGCTGCTCGACGAAGTAGGGCATGAGTTTATTCAATTGATTAACTAATATTAACTTCGCCAACAAATATTGTACCTCATGCCGCACACTTACAAATCTGTTATAAATGTATGCCAAAACTTATCAAATTCCACAAATTTGAGAGAAAAATATAACAACACCAACAAAAATGAAAAAAGGAAAGCAAGGAAACCTCAAGGACAGCAAAAGCTGAAATTTCGTTTATGTCTTGCCATAAAATCGAATAAAAACAATTGGCACATCAAAATCCACCAAAAATTGCCAAGAGAGATCTTTATTGAGGGCTGTGAAAGAAGAAAAATCATAACGGGAGAACAACAAACTTCAGTGCCGACTTTCTAATACCCTGTACTAAGCTGTATTATTACTTTTAAATCATTTTGGCCATTAAATTGAGTTTTGCCATTTTAATTGACAATTCTATATAAATTATCACTTCATGTTCTTTCTCCATTAATCGTTTTAACGAAAAATATGGATCATAATATACCCTGTAGCCTTCTAAAATACAGGGTTCAAAAACTGTTGCCATATGTTACAAGCGGGAAAAGAAATGGCGATAAAGCTGAAGTAAATAAACCAGAACAAAAAAAAACAAAGGGAAAGAATGCAAAAAAAAAAATAGAAATGGAAAAAAAGGAATCTCCCAATTCCTGTCTAGGGGTTGGTTTTGTTTTTCCTTGCTGGATTTTTCGGCGTCAGCTGGTTGGCCACTTAGGCCCGCTGATGGAATTGCTTATGAATTATACAAGAATATTAAAACGTGCCCAAAAGTCTCCGAAGATTGCCCAAGTAGCAGTAACAGCAGCGTCCTTCCTATTCTGCACACACACACACATCTCTATATACTCATATATGTATATTACGTATATGTATATATATATTTCAATTGAATTGCTGCCTCCTTGCCCGTGCGTCCTGTAAATACTTTATTGGAAAAGTATGTGCCAAATGGTTATTGGCGAAAAACGATAAGATTGAGGGTAGTAGACGTCAAGACAATAAGCGGGAGGGAAGTCACAAACAAATTGGGCGCTAAGTTGGCCGTTATTGGTTTTTTATATGTGTCTGAGAATTAAGGAGAAGCAGAATTTTTTGATTTCTTTAACTGACCTTTATGCTAATGATGATGATGATATTTTGCGGTTGATTTGTTTGGGTAATATAAATAGAATCGAGAGTTGGGGCACGACCAGACCATGGGCAGTTGCTTATCTTTAAAGGAATATATTTAATGGAAAAAATAATTTGTCTTCCAATTGCCTTATTTTAACAATAAAAGTAAAATATATACAAAAATAGTAAAATTTTAGCTATCGATGGGTTTCAAAAAGCAGATTGTCAAAAACTATTTTGTTTCGTCGTGCGGAAGAATTTGAGAAAATTAGGATCAACTTTTTCAAGAGAACGCCTATTTTGAGATCCTCCAGGAACAGGACTATCGATTTGGATTGAAGTACTTCTATGATTTTATGAAAAATATCCTTGAAAATTCTGCAAGTGGGTTAGCCATCACAATTGCATAAAAAGCAGAAAAAACTTGTTACTCAGTCATTTTAAGAGCTTTCAAGATGTCCTTTGGGCAAAATATAATCTTTGTTGATTAACTGCGGCTAGCATTTAAAGATCCTAAGAAGTCCTTTAAAGGGTTGAGAAAACAGGACTTTTCGCTGCACAAAAGTTGCTCTTATCTCGAGAGTCCTTTAAAGGATCAGGACGAAAGTAATGCCAAATTAAACTTAGTCACAAGAACTATCACCTGACCAGAGGACATTCCGATAGTCCTGCGCAGAGTTCAGATTTTGACTATTATGAATTTTTTTACCGTTTTTCTACCGTTTTTGACCACTTTTGAGGTACAGTTAAGAATTTGTAAGTTTTGCAACATTTTTGAGGCTGGAATTTTTGTAGCACACTCTTGGGGTTCATATTAAGCGGTCAAAAAATTTAGTTGCATATTTTTAGGTATATTAGCCCGATTTTTGTAGCATTCTTTTGGACGAATTAAAATTTTTGCATTGTTGTATACTTTTAGGGATGATCAAAAATTTTTGTTCCCTACTTTTAGGCGTTTGATTCCGCTATTTGTAGCATACTTTTGAGCGAATAAAAATTTTATTGTATATTTTAATGCGTTAAAGCCCGGATTTCGTAGCCTACTTTTAACCGGTCAATAATTTTTGTTGCATACTTTGGAGGCGTTATAATTTTTGTAACATAGTTTTGGGGTGTAGCCGTTGTTTTTCTGCAGTTAAGACTGTATTAATGTAGCATACCTTTATGAGGTAAGACGAAATTTCCAAGAAATCACAAAAATTTTAAGGACTATCAGGCTGTCCTTCGGTGACAAGATAGTCCTTGTTGATTAATGTCAAATGATGATTGAAAGATTCTGGAAGTCCTTTAAATGGCGGAGAAATAAGGACTTTTCCCTGTACAGAAAATTTATTTTATCTTGAAAATCCTTTATAGGATCAGGACGACAGTAATATCAAATAAAACAAACAAACGAAGACTATCATCTGACCAAAGGATATTCCAATAATATTGCGAAGAATTCGTGTTTTCTAAAGTAATTTTTTATATTATGCATATATGTATAAATCCTGGATTCTTAGCTATAAAACTGAAAAAGGATCAACTTATCGAAGCTATAAGTGGGGATGCCCCCAGGAGCGAAACTATCAATTGATTTCGAGTATGTCAAAATATCAAAGTTTTTCAATAAGATCTCCTGCATGTTCTTAACAGCATTAAACACTATTTTTGAACTAAAATAAATAGACTCACTTGGTATTTTTTTTTCTTTTGTTTTAGATGAGTCATCTTTAGGTATAAAATCTAATTTCAGTCGAGTTCAAACATTTTCAATGTGGCGCCACCAAAAATTATTTAATTTTACATGTATATGTAGTTAACGATATCTACATGGGTTGCCATATCGCGCAGATTGCTGCAGCTGACACGTTCCGTAAATGAAAATTACATCTAAGACCAAGTGAAACTCGAAAGTTGTTTGCCGACCGGTTATATTTCAATCTATTAGTAGTTTGTTGTTTTTGGGTGCCACCACTTGTCTTCGTTTCCCATTACTGAGAAAGCTAAAAGATGTCAATCAATCTGCGAACGGTTTACGCTTTTGCCAGGGAAATGTATCCCAAACTTTCCACGGAACATATTCAATATGGAACAGCTGGGTTTCGCGGCAAGTAAGTTTGCTTAAGACGAATTGGAAAGATCTGTCCAAATAGCCACATACGTACATATAGATGCATTAGTCAGATACATATACGTTAACTATGTATACTATGGGTGTGTGTATATCTAGGGACATGTGTACATATGATGTACTTGCATTTGTATGACTTGTGGGCAAAAGATAAGCAGGATGAGTGCACTAAGTGTGTATTTTTAGATATGGTAGATTACCTTTTATCAATGGACTTGCCCTTTTTTTTCGTTAAAATATCTATGTATATATAGATACATATCTATACATACATACATATGTATAAATGTATGTATGTATCTACGACAGATCACTTGTATCTACACACATACATATAAACATACTTACCATACGCATATATGTATGTGCATATTTCCGGATAATGATGAACACAAGGAAACTATATATTTTATTAAAGATTCAAGATTATATATGTATAATAAATAAGATTATATATATGTACATACATACATAGATAAATAGGAAATTGTGTGTGTTGTTTTTTTATACAATTACTTAATTATAATTAGTTAAATTTAAAATTTATTTTATTTCGGTAGGGCTGAATTTCTGGATAGCGTCATGTTTCGCATGGGTGTCCTGGCCACATTACGTTCCCGTTTTCGTGCTGGTGCTGCCATCGGTGTCATGATCACTGCCTCTCACAATCCAGAGCCCGATAACGGGGTGAAACTAATCGACCCAAAGGGTGAAATGCTGGAAGCCAGCTGGGAGTCAATTGCCACAGATTTGGTTAATGTTAGCGATCAGGAGTTAGAGCAACATGTAGCTAAAATAATCAAGGACAATAATATAGATATAACATCGAGTTCATTTGTCTATGTTGGCATGGATAATCGATATCACAGTCCGCGACTGCTCAAAGCCGTTGCTGATGGTGTCATAGCCCTCAAGGGCAATGTGAAAGAATATGGCATAGTGACAACGCCCATGCTTCATTATTTTGTTGTGGCCGCTAATACAAAGGAGGCATACGGCAAACCAACGGAGGAGGGCTATTACGATAAACTGATCACAGCCTTTAAGACGCTGCGCAATGAACAATTGGAGAATGGAAACTATAAAAATAATCTAATATTCGATGGTGCTAATGGTGTGGGTGCTAGAAAAATGTTGCAATTCATTAAGCGTATGCAAAATTCCCTACAAGTTACGGTCATCAATCAGGGCATTGGCCAGGGCAAAATAAATGAGGATTGTGGTGCAGATTATGTGAAAGTCCAGCAACGACCACCGAAATCAATGCCCGTTGTAGAACCCTACACCCGCTGCTGCAGTGTCGATGGTGATGCCGATCGTGTCGTTTACTTCTTTAGCAACGACAATGGGGAATTTCAATTGCTTGACGGTGATCGCATAGCCACTTTGATTGCCGGTTACCTAATGGATATGGTTAAGAAATGTCAACTCGATTTACGACTTGGCCTCGTGCAAACAGCATATGCTAATGGCGCTTCAACCGATTACATTATCAACGAATTAAAGGTACCAGTTTCCTGTGTACCCACCGGCGTCAAACATTTGCATCACAAGGCTCTAGAATATGATATTGGTGTCTATTTTGAGGCCAATGGACATGGAACTGTTGTATTTAGTGAACATGCTAAACTCACTGTCGCTGAGGCGGCTAAGACAGATAAACCGGACGCCAAGATCTTGCTGAAAATCATTGATCTGATTAACGAAACTGTCGGCGATGCCATATCCGACATGTTACTAGTGGAAACTATACTTAATCATAAAGGCTGGGATGTTAAAGACTGGATATCTACGTATACGGACTTACCAAATCAACAATTGAAAATTAAAGTTCAAGACCGTAATGTCATAGCAACTGCAGATGCTGAGAGAACTTGCGTCAAGCCCGAGGGTCTGCAGACTGAGATTAATAAGGCGGTGGCTAATTATAAACGCGGACGTGCATTTGTTCGACCCTCTGGCACCGAGGATGTGGTTCGTGTCTATGCTGAGGCTAATACAAAAGAGGTAATTAATATTTTACAGAATGTTCATAGAGTGTTGGTAAAAACTTACCTCAATTTTTATTTTTCAGGATACGATCAGTTTAGCTCATGAGATTGGAATATTGGTTCAACGTCTGGCTGGGGGAGTTGGGCCCGAGTTAGTGCATCCAAATAATGCCCACCTATAATCACAGAAATCAATAAGTTGGCTCAGATCACAAAGTTGCATTTAAATAACGCCTAAGTCGAAATTCATAAAGCTTTTTTGGCTATACTCTCTTTATATGACTTTGACACTGGCACACACTACCTTATAAATGTTATCTATACTTTAATAAGAAGCAATCTTTCAACTTTCTATCGATTTTAACTATACTTTTATATATCTACTTAACCACTCTATTTATCTAATATTTTTTAGAAATTGCAATCTATTTTCAAACTTCCTTTTCTAGTCGACAAATTTCCTAATTCTTTCGTTATACGTATTTAAATTTTTTTTAATGTACAACTTTTTTTTTTGTCCACTTGGTGTTCATTTAAAATTTAAACAAGACGACAAATGTTAGACGTTTGGATGCAGGATGTGCTTTTTGTTCACTTGTGCTTTCTTAGGATTTAAATATGCGAAAGCAAAAAGAAAGGGAAATGATGAAATTATTGTTACAAAAATAAAAATTATAAACTATAACAATGCATATTCAAAATTTGAATGATGACTTTTTGTTATTCAAAATAGATAGTAATTATGGAATGTCAGTTCCAGCTAATTAATTTAATATGATTATGATATATCAGTAAATAGATATATTTGAAAAGTTCGCCTACATTTAAATTGACAGTGTGGCAGTGGATTTATTTGAAGCAATATAGTGCTGGTATTTTTGGTATTTCTTTTTACATTCGACCAACTGGTTCTCCTGAATTACATTCGACCAGTTTTGCTGGACAGTGCTGCCAAATCAATTCAAATGCTATAAAAGGCAACAAAAAAAAAACCCCTGTTCAACTATTGGCAACGCTAGGCTGACGGGTTTGCCTTGCTGTCACTACTTTTGTTTAATTTTACAAATTTTCTGATGCAATATCGAGATAAAAATTAAATAAAATTGTCAGCAAGTCAAAGTGCATTAACTGAATTCAAATTAACCATGGACGCAGAAGACGTAAGTTGCAAATAAATTGGGAAACATCCGAACTTGCACCAAACCTCCTGGCTTCAAATTTGTAAAGATTGAGGTTATGCTTATCCACATATGTTCATTTGTTTCCTAGGGTTTTGATCCCACTTTACTCAAAAAGAAGAAGAAGAAGAAGACCACCTTCGATTTGGATGCAGCTCTAGGACTAGATGGTGATGCTGCTAAGAAGGACGATGCCAAAGAAGAGTCCTTAACCGATGCCGGAGCCGCCGACTTGGATGACAATTTAGAATTAGACTTGGAAAGTTTTGGCAAAAAGAAGAAGAAAAAGAAGAAGCCTTTCAATCTGGACGAATTAGAAGGAGCACTGCCACCAGATGGGGCTGACGATGGTATTAATGTTGCTGGCACATTAACCATCGATGAGCCCGAAGAAGAAGAAATCAACTTGGACATGGACTTCTCCATGGCGAAAAAGAAGAAGAAAAGCAAGAAGAAGGACCTTGACGAGCTGTTTGCCGACAAGATGGACGATGACAAGAACGATGACAAAGAGAATGGTAAGATTTCACAATAAATAAAAAAAAGAGAAGACTATTTGGTAAAACTAATTTGTATATATTTACAGTGGAAGACAATAGCTCAACCTGGGCTGGTTCAGATCGTGACTACACATATGATGAGCTACTGAAACGTGTATTTGAGATAATACTGGACAAAAATCCTGATATGGCTGCTGGTCGTAAACCCAAATTTGTCATGCGTCCACCACAGGTTCTACGTGTAGGTACCAAGAAAACGTCATTTGCCAATTTCATGGATATAGCCAAGACATTGCATCGTCTGCCTAAACATTTACTTGACTTTTTATTGGCCGAGCTGGGTACCAGTGGTTCAATGGACGGCAATCAACAGTTAATCATTAAGGGTCGTTTCCAACCCAAACAAATTGAGAATGTGTTGCGTCGCTACATTAAGGAATATGTCACCTGTCACACATGTCGTTCCCCGGAAACGATATTGCAAAAGGACACCCGCCTTTTCTTCCTGCAGTGCGAATCCTGCGGTTCCAGATGCTCAGTGGCTAGCATCAAGTCTGGTTTCCAAGCTGTCACCGGCAAACGTGCCGCCATACGAGCAAAAACAACTTAAGCTAAACAATCGACTTGATTAAACACTTTTTTTCGATTTTTTATTCAATATAAAAAATAACCATTAAAACTAAAACTATCTTTTGTTGTACCAATCAATTATGTGATCAGTAAATGCTATCTCCATCTTTCGCGTTTCTTCATTATCCAAACAAAATGAAAACGCATCAAATCCCACTTTGCCTCTAAAAATATTTGGTCGACCGTCCATCATAATATTCATTCCAGGCGTTATGACAGAACCATCAATATACGTCTTTGCTTTTAGCAAAAGATTAGTCATAATTTCCGACAGTTTTTTGTCCTCCTCGGTTCCTGAAACGCCAGCCAGCACGGTGGCCTCACTGTAAAGTGATGCAATTTTTTTTTGCTTGGCAATATTAGAAAAAATGCTCACTTCCATGGAGGCAGTCCCATCGTCTATAATGTATTTGTAATATGCTTTATTATGCACACATCGGGCGGTCACAAAGGCATAGACAATGCAAGTCTGATAATACCAATCACCACTGAAAAAAACATTTGGTTGGTCCGGACTCCGCGTGGAGCGGCTTATGTCGGCCAAAGTTAATGGAATTCCCGTATGAATCGTTTTTCCACCTTTGGGATCATATTTTTTGGTATTACATTTAGTAGACTGTGCTGGTTTTCGTATAAAAAAGTTATCCAGGAAGTCTTCCAAATCGACCACATAATCCGGCTCCTCCTCGACCATCGTGTGTCCTTTGATTTGGTTAAATACATTCAAGAAACCGCCTATTCTAGGCGTCGATTTAGCTTGTCCTTTAAACTAGTTCGTTTTGGAATGAACTAGTGTGCTTATAATTTTTAAATCATTGAGTATTTGGTTTGTCGGATATACGAATGCCATTCTAGTAAACAATTGCTCGTACGGATATACATATATCTATTAAATAACGCCTGGAATGAATATTATGAATCACCGAACTATTAATTTCGCCGTCCCATCTAGCAAGTTCCGTTCCGTCTGTTTGACATTTATTGCCCAACCCTGGTAGGCATTTTCTCAGTTTGTGAAATACAATTGTATGCATGTGTGTGTATGTGTGCTTGTACGTATGTATGTAGCAAGTTAAAAACGAAAACGGAATTTCAGTTGTTCAACTCGAGTAACGTAACAAAAGAAAAAACAAAGAAGAAGTAACTGCAATGTCTGGTGGCCCTTCAATAACGCTGAAAAGTCAGCCTATCGATGGCAGCAATAGTGGAAATGCGGCTGCTGGACAACAGCAGCAGCAACAATCCGCAGCAAATGGTAATGGAGCAGGAGCAGCAGGAGGTGGAGGTGGCAGTGGAAGCGGAGTTGCCCAAACACAGGGCAATGGCAATGTAACTGGTACAGCTAGTAGCAGTGCTCCTCAGGAGGGTACCCGCCAAAATAGCTTGCAACGCATTCAACAGCGAAAGCAAAAGGTATTCAACCTACCAATTCGTCAAAAGTTGGCCAAGCTGGCCATGTACTCGGCCTGTCAATCAGATTGCTGCCGTTGCACTGGCTGGAAGACGCCACAGGAGAACAGACATCGTGATGTCGAGTCCTCCTATTGCCCCGAATTTAGTGAGGAATGTCGCAATGCCAGCTGCCGACACCCATTGCGATCGCACATAGCCCATTTGGATGGGATTTCCAGTTCGAGCATGGATGAGCTATTGGGGGCTATTATCGATATGGAGAACCTATTTATGTCCATGCAGCGTGTGGAAGATGAAGATACCAAAAAGGTATATTTGTATCTGTTTCGATTGCTGCGTCAATGCGTATTGACCCGGCAACAAGCTGTCATCCGGGGTCCATTGGGTGATCCACCATTTGAATCGCCATGCATTACCAAGGCGGTTCTATCCCTAGTCTTTTACAAGTACAAACACTTGAATCCAACTGAACTCCACACCATGACTGAGGTGGCAAAAACTTTTCTAAATTTTCTGAATCATTATAATTTTGAATCACCATCGGCCAGACGTGGTGATTTGAATCACGAGGATGCCTCCAACTATAAGATCAATTATACCCGTTGGCTCGTGTTTTGCCATGTCCCAGCCTTTTGCAATTCTTTGCGCCAATTCGAAACATCGTTAGTCTTTGGACGAACCCTATTGAGGACTGTATTTCAATATATGTCGCAGCAGTTGAAAAAGAAGTGCATTTCCGAACGTGATCGTTTTCCGGAGGATAAGCGTTCCATTATTACACTAATGCCAAAATTCTTGGAGACTTTAAGGGCCGAACTCCTAAAGGATGATTCACCCATTTGGGATGCCAACTATAGACCACCAAATTCATTTGTCATCCAACAAAGAAAGAGACACCAGCAGCAAGAGATGACCTCAACAAATCCACCCGGCAGTGGACCAGCTCATGCCAGTGGAGTAGCTCATGGAGTAAGCAGCGGTAGCAAGCGGTCAACTGTGGCCGGTGAACCATTGCATAAGAGAACCAAAAAAGAGACAATTGAGCGAATCATTAGGTTGGTATTCCTTCTAGTCCTGATTATATCATCTACTTACATATTTTGTTTACTTTCTAATTTTAGCGAAAATATGGAAGATCTGCCCACTGATGTGGTTATGCGTGCCATGAAATCGGTATCCGAATCAAAAACGACCAATAAAGCAGAAATCTTATTTCCTGTAAATGTCTCGCGCGATGAGAATGTCAAGGCCGAGGAGCTTAAGCGTGCTATTGAGTTCCATGTGGTTGGCAATTCGCTGTCCAAACCGGTCGAAAAGCAGACCATTCTCTGGCTTTTGGGATTGCAGTTGGTCTTTGCATATCAATTGCCGGAGATGCCTCGTGAATACATCAGTCAATTGGTTTTTGATACTAAACACAAAACTTTGGCTCTAATCAAAGAGAAACAGCCAATTGGTGGCATTTGTTTTAGGCCATTCCCATCACAGAGCTTTACCGAAATTGTCTTTTGTGCCGTCACCATGGCCGAGCAAGTGAAAGGCTATGGCACGCATTTAATGAATCATCTAAAGGATTACAGCATCCAGCGTGGCATTAGGCATTTGCTGACATTTGCCGATTGCGATGCCATTGGATATTTTAAGAAGCAAGGTTTCTCCAAGGACATCAAACTGGCCCGTCCTGTCTATGCCGGATTCATCAAGGAGTATGATAGTGCCACTTTAATGCACTGCGAATTGCATCCCAGCATAGCTAATACACAATTTATAGCGGGTTTGTTTCAATTAAGATTTCAATCACGTTTAACCAAAAGGTTACTAACATAATTTGCATTCTCATTCCAGTCATACGTATGCAAAATGAAATCCTCAAGGAGCTGATTGCCCAACGGCATAATGAGGTGCAGAAAGTACGAACCGGTTTGACCTGTTTCAAGGAGGGTTTACCATCCATACCCGTTGAATCAATACCCGGTTTAAGGGAAATCGGCTGGAAGCCACAAATGCGTCCAGCTCGCTCATCGCGTCCCCTCGAAGAATCAACCGATCCAGAGAAATTGGCAACATCATTTGCATCTGTGCTACAATCTGTGCGTCAACATACCACTGCCTGGCCATTTTTACGTCCGGTGACTGCCGCCGAAGTTCCCGATTATTATGATCACATCAAATATCCAATGGATTTAAAAACAATGGGTGAACGCTTGAAGAAGGGATATTATCAGACTCGTCGTCTATTCATGGCCGATATGGCACGCATATTCTCCAATTGTCGTTTCTATAATTCACCAGAAACAGAATATTTTCGATGCGCCAATTCGCTGGAGCGTTACTTTCAGACCAAAATGCGGGAATTGGGTTTATGGGATAAATGATGCAATGACGATGATTCGATGACTGATGATGAAGACGATCAACATATTTGATCGTTATTTTCGGATAAACCCCGAATTCCCTAATTTATTTATTTCCATCTTTCTTTTTTTTTTTTTGTTTTGGTTTAATCCTTGGATTGCATATATACATATGCCTACTAAATGAAATGTATATAATTAAGTTCCATACTCTCGATGTATATATCAACATTCACCACATTAACTTTCACAAACATTTATACATACATACATCGATTTCACATACACATAACACACACACACACACACACACACAAGCGGTAATCAAGAAACGAATCATTATTATATTTTTATTTTTTTGCTGCCTTTAAAGATTATGGGATTTAAGCACACATAACATATATAGCATATAAAATATCAATCGAATGGGTTGAATGTAAATCGATTTGAAAATTGCCAACTTTTTTTTCCAAATTCTTCTCAATTAGATAGTAGAAAATATATATATAAATACATATATAAATATTGAGTATTTAGTCTGAAAACTCTTTTGCCCATTCGGACATTCATATTAGCTATCATTCAATAAAATGGTGTATCATAAATGTGCACCGATAAGTTTTTTATAATATACATATACATACATATAACTATGGACTGATCGGTCAAATGGGAATTCCCCTTGAATAATTTAGTAGAGTATGAATATGAGAGAGACAGCGATCATTTTGATTTCCATCTTTTTCCTATTGACTCGAATTTAGTGACTGTGGCTGAATATTCATATTATATCGCAGATAATAATTCATAGAATAATCTCTGATTTTTCTGATAATTGAAAAACTTTAAAGATGGAAACCAAAAGAATTTAACCGAAGAATCGCGTGAATTGAAAACACTCAGACATAATATATATAAAATTGCTTTCTAAATATGAAATCATACAAAGTAAATATATCTGAATATGATATTCTTGTCAAATAACTAAACTTATTAATTGTAATGTTCGAAGCAGTCCCACAGGGCTCTGATATATATGTATATATATATCAATTTACAAATCTTTCAAATCGAACTTGTAGAAATATATTACCGATGCACAGCTTTCTTTAGAATCTTTAGCTGTTAGTTAAGTCAGTTTTACGATTGCACTCGACTCCTTCGGTCTTATATTGATCTATTAAATGGGAATAAAATGAAGTAATCTTTTATTTTTTAAACTCGGAGTAAAGCTTCAAATTAATTTACATACATACCTAGATATATCGAATAGTTGTAGCTGTAATTCTAATATTTCGACAGTAGTTGTTATTAAAAGGTCCTGTTAATAAAAACTTATAAATAGTAACTGAAAAAAAACGCCTAAATATTACTTCTTATTTTTGAAGCCAAAAAAAATTCTTACACAACACATTTTCATCTTACATTTTTATTGTTTCTTTCATTTTTGTTTTTCTTTTGTTGTTGTTTAACTTCCTACACTTATTTGCATGCTTGTTGTTCTTTTGTTTTTTTTATTAATTATATTTAGGATTTCACTTTTCATTTAATTTACTTGGTTTGTTTTGGTTTTTAATAAACATTTTCTTGTTTTGTGATTTACCATAAAGTTAATAAAGTTATAGTTGGTTTTTCGTATAAGTTTTGGATGGATTTTGGGTGGGGGGGTGGAAGGGATAGCGTTGTATTCAAATTGTTTTACCACAAAAGGAGAAACAACATAAGGAAAAATGGATAGGAAGAGGTTGAAGGTGAAGGATAGTAGTATAATGAAGATGTGTTAACTATAGTGTGAAATTTTAGTTCTTACTCTTTTTAAGTTTTTTTTTTTTTTTTTTGTTTTATTCTTTACAATTTTGATGCCTGCCCTTGAAAAATGTGAAATAGGTTTTAGGATTCGGATTATAAATCTGTACATACATCAATGGTGAGGAACTGGGATAATAGTATGTATGGCTGGTCTTGGGGACAAGGGATTGGTAAGATATACAATATTTGCAATACAATTCTTTTTTAAATACAATATAATTTACGTTACATATAATACAGAAAACCAACACTAAATTTGCTTCTCGCCTATACAAATTGGAGAAGTTTTCTGTTCAGTATACATATATATATATATATATAGCTATATATATATATATGGTTTGTGCTGCAACAAAGATTAAATCCAAATTTTTATTTTAATCAAGGCAAACAAACATCAACAAAGGTCGATCGAAGGACCAATAATTATCCTGGCAATATTTGAGATCATTTCAATTTTAGAATAAGATTTTTCCAAATCGAAACTAATTTCATCTTAAAATCTTGACGATCTTACACCCAGTCCCGATCGCTTTCTGTCTTTTAGAATGTGATTTTTCTTTGATTTTTACAATCTTAAGTATAACTTGAACTCATTAAGGTTGGAATTTCAATACGTTTTAAGTAAAATCTTCTATTTTCATCTAAATTTATATATTTGCATTCAAAATCGGTAATTGGGTGAAACTACGAATCGTTTTGGAAAAATACTTCTCATAAGATCTTAAATATAACCAAAAGACATGTTTTTGAGTCCTTCGGATTTTTAAACTTTTTAAAAGCTATAGCCAAAATTTTGATACTTGCATTGATCGACCTTTCTCATGTGTGTGTGTGTGTATGTCTGTAGTCAAATGAAGTTATTTTTAATTTTTAGATATGCAATTTCATTGAAACCTCGAAATTACATATCGGAATATCGTAAGTAGAACTATAAACTTTCTATATCTCAAAAAGTAATAATAATAAAACAAAGACGATAATAGTTGTTGCCTATTGATTGAGTTTAGGAACAAACAAAAAGATACAAATTAAGTTAGATATTAAGTTAAATATTATAAGCATGGGAAAAATGTTATTTTATACACACCAAAATGGAAAAAAAAACGTCTTTTCGATATATATACATATACATACACATATATATATATATATATAATTTTATGCCTGGACATATAAAAATCATAATATATGTATATATATATATATATATTTCCCTGTCTGTCTGGCTCGTTTTTTTTATATACTCTATAAATTAATGGAATTTCTCAACTAATGACAAAATTTCATTTTTCAATTGCTCTTTTGTTGTTTACATCATAATTTTTGACTTTCTCATGCGAATAATTCTAATTTGTTGCAGTTGTTCAAAACGTTTTTACAATTATATTCTTATTGATTTATATCTTGTTGTTTGTTGCTAGATTTTATTTCCATTTTGTAATTGGTTGTTTGTTTTTTTTTGTTTTTTCTTTGCTTTCGCTTTTCCAAGTTTAAAATTTGTCTTAAAAAATTATGATTTAAATGCTAGTAAAACGCTTTGTAAATTTTTTTTTTCTCTAGCTTTTTCGTTTTCTTGTCGACGCCCACAGAAACAAAAGTGCATTAAGTGTGAAGAATATTACAATTATTGTTTTTCTTTTCTTTTTCTCAATTTAAAACAAACAAAAAAAAAAGTACGTTAATAATAATAATAATGAACATGCGAATTTAGGATTTAGTTTTATTTTAAAGAGGTTGTGTGGTGGTGGGGAGAGGGGGGAATTCCATGGATATCATTTTAATTCATTTGATTTATTTAACATAATCCTCTCGAGTGTTGCGTTTTGGGCTGGGGAGGGTAGTGGCAGGGTTTTGAGGGGGGGTTATATCATAATTGTTTTCCTTTTCCGTTTTATCTCTTTGCTTTATATATGTATAACTCTCTTTCCCTCTCTCTCTCTCTTTCTCGTTCTCTCTCTCTCTCTTCATAAAGACTTATAGTTAATATTTTCTCTTCACAATTTTATTACTAAATATATATATTTATATGTATGCATGTAGAGGTGTAGTTGTTTGTTGTGTATGTAATGTGTGTGTTTGTGGGTGTGTGTGTGTGTGTGTGCATATTCTTCTCAATTTAACGCGTGTTCATCATATCCGTTCGATCATTCGATTCGTTCTCTCTGCTCTGTTCTGGCCATTTGCATTTTTTGTTTTATTATTTTTTTTTACACATAAAAACCTAACAATTGAGGGGGCTGGGCGGGGCGGGTTATATATGGCCGCGCGCTGATCAATCAATCACACAAAGCAGCACGGTTTTTCTGGCCCGCGCACAGGACGTCATGAGCGTGTTACAACACTAAGTAAAAATTATACAATATATGCCATTATTTTCAATTTCTATTTGGGTTTTTCTTTTGTTTTTTCATCGTTTCCTTTTTTTTTTCTTTTTTTTTTTTGTTTCTTTTCTTCATTTTGTTTGTTGTTTTGTTTTGTTAGATCCGTAACTCGAGGTTCCTGATAGATAAGTATCGGTCGGTCGGTTGATTGGTTGGTTAGTTTATTGTGGGCGTGTGTGGTTGGTGATGCCTTTTAGCTTTGCCTTCTTCCTGTCGTTGATGAGTAGGAGGAAATTGATAGCCGCTTTTTATGGTTGCTGTTATTGCTTTTGTTGTTGTTCTTGTTATTGGTGATTCTCCATCTGGTTTTCTTCTGATTATTTAAAGTGGCGATCCACTGCTTCTGTTGCCTGCGACATTATTGAGCTAAATCAGGGAAACACATATTATATACACTATTATTCCAGCTGATCTTTATACTTTACACATAGTACTACTCTAAACTATGTCATAATGAAACACTGAATCAGTGGAAAACTAAGCATTTTGGAACTCTTTCCGAAAACTAATTAATTGTAAAATCTAATCAATACAAATGATCGATTGCTCAAGGTATTTCCTGGCAATAAATCATATAAAATAAGTCGGATATAAAGGTGCCCCCTACTATAGCTTTACAATTAGTGTTTCTATTTCGTAATGTTTAATAAATTTTCAGAGAGATATTTGGTTACCCAGATCGGACAATAATTAAGTTGTAATAATATATATAAATCTTGTATCTTAAGATGTCTTCTAAAAAATATCATTCACACTTACAAACTGCCACCGCTTGGGGAGTCTGCTGCTGCTGCTCAGCCAATATGGTTGTGGCCGATTTTGTCGTTGTGTTGTTAGTGGTGGTGGTTGTGGTGGTCGTGGCAGCTGTTGTTGCTGCTGCTACTTCCGTATTGTTGGCTGCCGCTTTGAGTGCTGCTGCAGCATTTCCATTGCCATTGGTTATATTATTCTGGCGTCCATTGTTATTGTTGTGCTGACGGTTGTTGCTGCGATTGCGATAGTTGCCACCGCCAATGCGATAATTGTTGCGATTGTAGCCTGAAGCACCACCGGCATAGCCACCATTGTTACCGCCGGCTCCTCCGCCGCCACCCATGGCATTACCGTTGTTGTTGTAATAATGATTACGTCCACGATAACTATAGGCAAAACTATTGAATTGAAGATTTTATCCATAAATATAAAAAATACTACTGCTGCTCTTCGTCCTCCCCTCCCCGAACAACCACACCACATGAGAATGGTTGGGTGGATGGATGGATTGCTCACCTGCCACGACGTGTCCAGCACACACCAAATGTTTCAGTATTCAATTTGCGCTCCTGACGCCAATCATTCTTCTTATTATTGCTGCGATCCTGAGCTGCCTCGCATGAGATGTTATCGAAAAATGATTTGGTCTTGTCGTAGCCCACATGCACATCCTCATCTTCGGGCTCATGTTCACCGGCTCCGGTCTCATTGCCAGAGTCATCCTTTTTGTCTGTCTCCCCATTCAACTAAAAGGTAAGAAAGTACATGATGGATATAATCCTTATAATCCAAGATAAATTAACATCAAGATGGATGCTACCTGCTCAGTGGTAACCGTAGTTGCTGTTCCTGCTGCTGCTCCTCCTGCTCCAGCTGTTCCTGTTGTTGCTCCTGCTGCAGTTGCTGTTGTCTTGGTGCAAGTATCATCACCCACCTTAAGCTTGGCCAACTGGGAACGCAATTCCTCAAATTTATTGTTGGCCTGTTCGAAATCAAAATCTCCCTCAAATTTGATCTTGTTGCGTGGTTTATTCTGATTAGCCGACTGTGGACGATAGCCCTGTAAATGGATTCGGCAATTCAATGATGATAGCACCATGAAACTCTCCTGACAGAGTCGTAATTCCCTACCTGATTTGGTCGCATGGGTCCACGTCCAGGCATACCACGATTACGCATCATCATATTGTTACCATTTTGGGATCCACCGCGTGGCATATGCCAGCCTCCGCCGTTATTACCACCACCGCCGCCGCTGTTTCCACCGCCTCCTCCTCCGCGTTGTTGCTGTTGCATGCCATTGCCGCCGCCTCCACCGCCACCACGCTGACGCTGATTAGCATTGTTGTATTGGCCATAATT
Organism: Drosophila emarginata; assembly: GCA_037075365.1. Lineage (NCBI taxonomy): Eukaryota > Metazoa > Arthropoda > Insecta > Diptera > Drosophilidae > Drosophila > Drosophila emarginata. The sequence continues at coordinate 1,576,581 of JBAMCD010000283.1, forward strand.
ATTATCCATTTGACGGCCAGAATCACGGCGATCGCGCTGATGTTGCTGATTGTAAAAGTCGTTGCTGTTGTTGTTGCCGCGTTGCTGTTGCTGCATATTGTTGTTATTGGGTCCACCACGTTGCTGTTGCTGATGATTTGAGCGCTTATGTCCTGCATCGCGCGTATTACCACCAGCATGTTGTTGTTGCTGCTGCTGCTGATGTTGCTGATTCAGCTCAGCTGTGGGACTTACAATCAGACTAATGGGCGTCGTTGAACGCGAGGCACCGGCAAGCATATCTAAAACAGATACTTCACATATAGGAGACGGCCACAGTCGCATATATATGTAGGGCAGTGTATATTAGTATGTGTCAGTGTTTGTGTGTGTGTGTGTATGTGTGTGCTTGGAATACAACCGTTATGAAGTAACCCCATCCTTATTAATCTTTTAACCAGCTGTCTCAAAGGGTAATGGTAAATACCTACTACATATACACGAACAATGACATATACGACCACCGACCGAAAGACCGATCGATAGATACAATTTACCCAGCAACTGGGATTAGAGACTTTTGATTTAAGATAACAGTTAACAAACATTTTGGTTGCATTCCGTGATTTAAAAACATAAACAATAAAATAAGAGTAACTTACTCGGTTGCTTTTGCTGCTGCTGAGGAGGCTTTTGCTGTTGCTGCTGTTGTTGCTGTTGATTGCCTCCACCAAGATGCATAAATGGTCCACTGCCTACGGGGGCTTGTTGCGGGGCACCTGGCGCCAATGAGCCAGCCAAACCGGGAGCAGCAGCCAGATTGCCAAATGGATTACCATTGCCGTACGGAGGGACTACTCCTCCTCCGCCACCAGCCATCGATGGTTGTGGTGGCTGTTGTTGCTGCTGTTGTTGTTGCTGTTGGTTTGGCATTGGGAAATGTTGCGGCGGCATAACCTGAGGTGGACCATTCTGCAACTGGGCCTGCATAATAGCTGGATCATTGTGATGCGGCAACGTATGATTATTTACCACGCGTATATCCTTAATATCCGAGCCACGGAACAAAATGTAGTCATAGATCTGTGACTGAGGGGCGATTTGAAACTGGGTTTCGCGATCCTCTGTTCCAAAGGAGCGCACTAATTAAATGTAAAACGAAAAAGAAAAAAATAAATTGAGATAAGAGAGAGGTTAAGTTACTGTTGCCTCCATATTACCATCTAGTATAACCTCATGAACACGCCGCTTACACTAAATAACGGCGTTTCCCATCTAACCGTTAGCTGGCGCCAAAATTTTTTTCTTTCGTTTTTGCTTCCCCCCAGATTGACATATCTTTGCCAAGGAAGTTCAACACAGACAGACCTACATACACACACATATATGCATAATCTATATATATGTGATGTAAAATGCAAAGCAACACTGTACAGCAAGAGTACAAATCGGCAGCCAACATGACAAACACAAAGCATAAGTGAGAGCGGCAACGAGAGTTATAAAGAGAGCGAGCAAGAGAGAGAGCGAGTGAATGCACTCTCTGCTGTGCAATGCCAGCCAAATTACTGTAAAAACTAACAAAAAAAAAAAAACAGAAAATGTAACAAAAAAAAAATGAAGAAACCATTTTCTTTTTTGCCCTTCCCCTCCTCCACCTACAATATTCGCTTTACCGTTTATTTTTTTTTTCAAAGCGAAGTGGTCCCAGATTACGACATACTTACATATGTCTATACATACGTATGTACGTACATACATACATACGTACATATGTATGTATGTTCATTAACTTACCACTGGACAGCGCTATGGTGCACTCTTGCGGATCCACCGTATACAAACGTCCCTCATACCGTATATCCGCCTTCGATATTAGGCTAATTTTCGAGCCTAATTCCGGCAATCCTCCTCCACTCATGATGATACTTTTTAGATTTTCCACAAAATTCACAAAACTTGTATGTATTTATGTATATAAAAGTTTGCCAACAACGAGTATTGGTGGCTGCTGCTGCTGCGCTGCAGCGGTATCAACTTTTCTTTCTTTTTTTTTTTTTTATTTCCACTGCCTTTTTTCAACGTTGACAAGCACGCAATTACATTCCAGTTCCAGTTTAAAATTTGAAGACGCTTTTAATCTTTTCCGGTTATGCTGGCAGTATACGGCAATTGCCACACAATTAGACAAAAAATTGTAGCTGTCTGTGGATTGTTGGTCGGCAGCACACACGCAATTATAAATGTCTCAAATTCGCAATTCGTATGCAGAGAAAATCTTTTCACCTTCCGTCTGCAAAAACCTACCCGTCGAAAGTGGAAAGAACTCGAGCGAGCATCCGCAGAACTCGTTTTTTTTCGATTGCTAGTTCATAGTGTTGGACAGTGGTGACACAATTTGTAGCGAGTACGCATTTTCGACATTAATATGAAACAATCCTTTTTTTTTTATTAAAACTGGTTTTACATATAATTAATTAATTAAACAATTTCGATAAAGAGCTATTAGCTATAAGAGTAATATTTACTCTCGTATTGATAGTTCACAAAAACCAACAACCAAGAATAACGTATAAACCGGTATTTTTGCTGTTGTTATCGTTGTCATCACTATTGACTCAAATACTGGTCAATTCCTCTACATTTATCGCGCCCAAGCATATGCAGCCCTGTGCTTGGCTTGCTCGACGAGAATTTTCGCATTTCAAAACGTACGCGGCGTCAAGTAATTTTAACAGAAGTGAGTGGTTGTAATTTATCCTTGTCAGAATTGAGATGAAGTTTTAAATAAAATACACGAAATAGTCTCAAAATCATTATGCCGCCACCTGAACGTGATCCCATTAGTGTTCGCACAACGCGATTAAATAATCTAATCCTTGGAAAAGGACAAGGCGTCCCACAGAAGTCGGGAAATTCTGGCGCCAGTGTGAGGCGCAGTGTTTTACCCGTCAGCACTGCTAGCGCATCTGTTGCGGAGGCCATCTGTAGGGAAGGCCTCCTGGATGCCTTTTGCTTGCTATACAATGAGTGTGACAAGGATCAGCTGAAAAAACGTGATCGCAATATATCGGAATTTGTCAACAAATGTACGTCCAATTCCTAGGCCTGAAATATTTTTTTTCGCTTTTATTTCTCACATGGATCCTTTCTCTTCTTGTTTAGTTCGACCCATTGTCGAGGAGACGCGTCAGCTTCGTGTCAATGCTGATGATTTTATTGTAAAGAGTCTGATTGGGAAAGGATACTTTGGAAATGTTCATTTAGTGGTGGAACGCCAAACCTCCGATGTCTATGCTATGAAGAAGGTTAAGAAATCCGTGGTGACCACTTCACAAGTGAAGGAAGAGCGCGATATAATGGCTAGACGGCAATCAGAGTGGTTAACCAATTTGCAATATGCCTTCCAGGTAAATAGTTATGATTCCGATGACTCAGGTTTCTTCCATTTATTCATATTTCTCATACACAGGACAATGATAATCTTTACTTGATTATGGAGTACATGCCTGGAGGAGATTTGCTTAGTTTGATGTCACGCCATGGGCCGTTCGATGAAGATCTGGCCCGCTTTTATTTGGCCGAGTTAACACAGGCATTGCATGCCCTGCATAGCATGGGTTATGTCCATCGTGATATAAAGCCAGAGAATATACTAATCGATCGTCTTGGTCATATAAAATTGGCCGATTTTGGCAATGCTGCAGAATTGGATCGTGATGGTCATGTGCTAAGCTTGTCTCCAGTCGGTACGCCGGATTATATAGCTCCAGAGCTACTCCAAACTATATCCACCTATAAGTTATCCAAGTCGACGCATGATGTGAGTTCAAGTGTATGTTGTTGGGCATTAATAATAATTGTTTGTGAAGATAATCCTTGTAATTGTTTATTATATGAATCAATCTCCATATTTAGCAAGTATCTAGATTTAAACCTTGTTTTTTTAGTTTTAGTTGAAGTTAAAAATTATATATATTTTAAATTTGCAGGTCAGCTGCGATTACTGGTCCATGGGTATAATTGGTTATGAGCTAATGTGTGATATAACACCATTCCATGAGGATAATGTACATGAGACCTATTCAAAAATACTTTCCCACTGTGAGGAGAGTCATCTTAAAGAGCTGATTAGCTTTCCCAGCGACTTGAAGATCTCCACTAACTATAAGAATTTAATTGAATCTCTGGTCACAAATCCATCGAAACGTTTGACCTATAATCAATTGATAAAACATCCATTTTTCGATCACATACAATGGAACACTTTACGTTCTCAAGTACCGCCTATAATACCCACCATTAAATCGGATGATGACACTTCAAATTTCGAAGACGGTGGCTCTAGGCACAAGGGCAGGCGAGAGCAGCCATTGACCACCAGCAAGAAGTCCTTGACCACTAATATGAAATCGCATGATTTCAGTGGTAAAGATTTACCCTTCATCGGCTACAGTTTTGTTTATATGGAGAAGCAAGCGACGACGACATCGGGATCTCCGAATCATGATGCAAAACTACAGGAGAAACTCAAGGATTTGCAGCAAAAGCTTAAATTACGAGAAACTGAAATTTCCATGCTAAAAAAAGATCTCCAACGAGCCCAACAATCACTTAAGCAAACGGATACCAAATCTCCTGTTGTTCTAGAAGCAAAAATGGAAATTAAAAAATTGCAACAGATTATCAAAGAGAAGACAATGGAGTTGGCTTCATGTAATACCCAAATTAAGACACTGCAAAGCTCGGCCAAAATTGATGAGGAAATGTGGTCCAAAAAGGAAGCAACAATTACGGATCTATTGCGTTTAAATCGCCAGAAATACGAGGAGGCCAAAATTTCCTCTGAACAGAGATACGAGAAGCAATTGACCGAAAAGAAGCAGGAATTGGCAAGTTGCCTACAAAAAATGGAGGCCCGTGAATTGGAATTTAATGCCAAAAATGATGAATGCAAACATCTAACCGATAAATTGCAAAACTATAAAGAAATGTTAAAGCAAATCAAAGAACAAAGCCTCCAGGCTGAGACTATCAAAGAGAAGCATCATACCCAATTGACGGAAAACTATGAGAAGAAGTTAGACGAATTAACCCACAAGCTGAGGCAATCCAAAGACAATCAACGTCGTATGACTTTGGAGTTACAAGATGTTCGAACCGAATTAAATAATACAGTAACCTGTTCAAAGTCCACCCAGAAAGCCAAAGATGCCACTGAACGAAATATGGAGGATGTTTTAAAACGTCTCAATCGTGAAATAGCTGCCAATAATGAATTGCATTCGGCCAAAGCCAATATGGAGACAGAATTAAAGAAAAGGGAAAAGGAACTCCAAGAACAACAAACTGAATGTCAGCGGTTAGAACGAGAATTGCAGGTATCATATCGAAATTTAATTACCATGGGGATTAACAAGAGTTCACTTAAGCTAACGTTAAACATCAGGTGCTTCCCTTGTCATGGATGTCTGTTTGTTGAGAGCTTCCAATGGAAGACTGACTGGGATTTGCAACATTTCTCTGGTAATGTAAACTTGGATCATTATATAGTTGGTCGGGTTACCAGATACATTCATTTCCTCTTGGGATTTCATTAATTTTGCCTGATCTGTTTGGTTGCCATTTGATTTAATTTGTGGGACATATAAAGCATGCCATTTATTTGAGATTGTAATTAATTTTGTGAACTTTTGTTATCATTTTTGAACTATTCATATTATGTGTGTGTTTGTGTGTGTATGATTTTGTTATGAAAATCCGATTAAGAAATATTTTTCATTCTCACAGCTGGCCGAGTGTCGTTGTCATATTGCTGAATCCTCACTGGCTTCCCAAACCGCTTCACCCTATGAAACAGCACCTGGTTCTTTGACCGAACTTCATACTATGGAAGATCAATTGCGTACCGATTTGGATGCTGCCAAGGAAGGTGAAACTCAACAGAAAGTACGGGCGGATCAATTGCAAGCTTTGGTCTCAAAATTAGAAGAAAAGCTGGAACAGTTCACTGAGCAAGGGTTATCGGTCACAAAGAAATCACCAGAGTTGGTGGGCGATATGCTGGAACGGCAGTATGAGAAACTGGAGGATAAATTGGCCGTTGTGCGTGAGCAAATGATTGTAGAACGTCAGGCAGCGCGTACTGCGAATCTTTCACTTTGGAAAGTGGAAAAGCAACTCGAAGAGACTTTGGCCCAGAATAAATTGCTAAGTCGTCGCATGGAACTAACCGAGGATCGTGTGAAGAAAGCTCAAAGTGACCGTGAGGAAGCGCAGCGTGTACTTAAATCCTCACAAGAGGAAACGCGGCAGCGCGAAATACGAATTAAGGAGCTAAAGGACGAATTGGCTGTCTCTAAACGAGATGTCATGAAGGAGCATCGATTATGGGAAAAGGCCGAGCAAGAGCGTATGGCATCCAAATCGGAAATTATGGAACATTTGTCCAAAATTCATGCCCTCGAACAACAGTCCACAGAGTTGAGCCAACTTCTCCAACAGGCGCATTTGCGTATCGATAGTTTGGTCTTGGATCAGAAGAGATTGCAGCGAGAGTTAAAAGAGGAGCACGAACGTAGCGCCTCATTGAGCACCGAAGCTACAAATCTCCGAAAGGAAGCAAAGCAGCTTACAGAAAATTTCCAACGTTTGAAATATGCTTGTAGTATTACCGATAACCAAATAACCGAATTGGAATCCCTATTAAAGACGGAACAAGAACGAAATACAACACAAAAGTTTCAACTTGACACATGTCATCTCAAACTACGCGAGCGAAACGATGAACTCACCAAAATTCGCGAAGAATTGTCCCGCAAGGAATCGGACAATCGGTTAGCCGAACAGCGTTCCAAATTGCTAAAAACCTCAGTGGATGATCTAGAAATGTCTCTAGAGGAGGTGCAAAAGAAATTGATTAATCAGCAGGTTCTTGTGGTTGAGCAAACCAATTCCTTATATGCTGCCGAGGAGCGATTGACCCAATTAACAAGTGAAAACGCAAATTATGAATCTGAAATCACAGATTACAAGAAAGAGAATACTCGGATTTTAAGTGAACTATTTCATCGCAAGGAGCAGGTCTGCAATTTGCAGGCAGAAGTTAAGGAACTGCAAAGCGCTCAAACTGATTTAATTGGTGAAATCGATGAGCTCCAGGACATGCTAACCGAAAAGGAACAATTCTACGTGCAGCGGGATATTAAGTCGACGGCAACATTGGCTCAACATAAGAAATTAATTGACTATTTGCAGGTGAATAATTCATTTACATTAATGTATCATACATCAACTTTCTTATGATTCATTTTTAAATCCTCAGCTCAAAGTGGAGGATTTGTCAGTTAAAAAGAAGAAGACACTGGCTGATAAACTATTTGGTAGCCACGCCAGTAAAGAGAATATCTCACCAAATGATGTCGAGTCATCGATACTCTATCGTACACTTAAAGAGGAGTTGCGACGTGAACAGAATTTGAACAAGTTGTTGAAAGAGCAATTGGAGCAATCTGATGGTGAGTTTACTTAATATAAACCGATTCCAAATAATAACAATTCTGCTTTTATTTGGATCAAAGGCATTTTACGATCACAACGTAAAAATAAACATGATGAAAATGAGGATCAGCAGAGCAAACAGAGACCTGTTAGCTTAGCTGTTCTGCCACACTCGCCACGCAAAAAGCAGCAAGGATCACCATTGAAACGTGCCACCAGTCAGGTGGAACTTAAAAGTTCAACTCATGCGCAATCTGAGAAAAAATCTCCCAAAAAGATGACTGAAAAGGTGAGCTAGTAGATAGTAAATCCAATGAATAGTAATTTATATATCTCTCGTTAAAGGATTTATTAAAGACCACCGATCAAGTGTCGGCGGAGACGGCGTATCATCGTTTCGAATTGGCATTACAAGAGTTCAAACTGGATGCACTAAACTGTATGGTATGTGTTCAACCAATAATGGCTGGATCACCCTTTTGGCGTTGTCGGGAATGCAAAGATGTAACTCATCGCAAATGTCGCTCGAACGTAAATACCAGTTGTGGAAGCGAAATTAAGCCCAGCGCCCCGCCAGCTGATGTGATCAGTCTGACATCGACTGAGATAGAAAGTAATAGCTTGGATGAAATGGATAATAATCTTGGGGCAGGCGAAGATGAATATTTAGGCACGTTAGTGTACAACGCCCACGAGCAGATGAAGAGCGGAGTCAATAACATTGAAGTGAATTGCCTATTTGAAGTTGTCGAACAGAAAATTCTCCTACTGGGCTGTAATAATGGGCTGTATGCGTATCATTTGAGTAATCAGCGTTTAATACACATCGCCGGGATAGTGTCTGTTGGATATATATCTATATCCGCACGGCTTGCTAAATCCATTATGGTTGATACCGCTGGTGAGAAGTTGTATCAATGCGATTTTCGTCAATTGGAGTCTCGCTGTCAGAGTTCCAATCCTTGCCATAATCCTGCTCTCGAAACTGCTGTTATTGAATTGCCTTTTGCCAATCGTACGGCCAGTGAGAAATGGAAATTAGTCGAAATATCCAACGAATCGGAGAACCCCTTGGATTCTGTAGCCATTGCAGCAACGTCGACACGAATTGTCATACTCAAATATGACTCAAAGCTGCACAAATTCAAGCCGGTCCGGGCATTGGACACTGCCACACCAGTCACCTCGATCTTCTTTACACGCCATTCGGCCATTGTTAGTTCAGATAAATTCTATGAAATCGATTTGGATAACTATGGAGCTGAGGAATTTGTTGATCTGGCGGATAAATCCATGCAACATACCTCCAATTGTCAGCCCTTTGTGGCAGTACGCATATCTAGGCAGGAGTATTTGCTCTGCTTTTCCGAATGTGGAGTATTTGTCGATGAGTTTGGATGCCGTTCCCGTCCATATGATTTGAATTGGGTATATGCTCCCACAGGATTTGTATATCGCGAACCATTCCTTTTTGTGGCACATTATCAATGTGTGCAAATTATAAGATTACATCGTTCATACAGCAAGGAAGTGGCCAATGGCAATAGTTCAGAGTCAAGTGAATCACCAGAATTGCAGCGTGTATATTTACCCCATCATATGTCCACCCTATTGGGTAATAGTGGTGATGTCAATCTCTATGCAATGGCCATTGAGCAAAATTATCCAGGCAAGGGGCACCAGAAAATCTACCTACTGGATTCGTTTCAGGCATTTAAAAAGAAATTGAATATCTCATTGGAAACCATATCATCGGTAGCCACTTCTATAACATTGGGCTCATGTATGACCACAGACAGTACTTGAGCGCGGAATCCACAATGAAAGTAACAGTTTTAATTTTTTTTTTATATATTTATATATACATATATATATATATGTATATAAATATCTTTTTTAATCTATATGCATACATTAATTTGTATTTTAACTTTACTTTAACTTAAGCCGTTTTTGTGCGTATTTTAACACAAATAAAAATAATTAAATTCAATAAGGTACAAACTTTCAATTTTATCTCAAATGTAATTTTGAATAGCCGTTAGACAAAACTGTTTAAAAAAGCTCTGGGCCAACAACCCTGTTACAAGCTCCAGATAACAGTTATTTGTCGTATATGCGCGCGTGTGTCTGTCTGTATCAGGAGACCATGCAGCTTTTTATTGTGAAGTAAAAAGCCCCCAAACTCAAAAAAAAAAAATCTTAACAGTAATAAGATGGGGGGTGGGTAACAAGGGAAGAGCAAAGGTACCATCATTTGGTGTGTTTGTGTGTATTATTTGTTGTTCGGTCAGTGTAATACTTGCGGTAAATTGTCATAATTGATTTCAATTTATGCCGGCTGAGCAGCTGCCCAGCCTTCCTCTGACTGTGTGATAATGTCGTCGCATACAAAATCAAAACAGAAACTAACCGCGCCTCGAACGGTTAACGCGGATGCGGAAGCCACTGCTACAACAAACAGGAAAGCTGAGAAGCAGAAGAGGAGGAGAAGGAAGAAAAAGAAGATGTTACTATGTCGAGCCTGTTTGGTTTTGCTTCAACCACAGGATGCTTCATACGATTTGTTTAGCGTAAAGGATTTGTCCCTTAAATTCTCGGCCTGCACTGGCGGTAAATTAAATCAAATGGATATACAGTCTGAACAGGATAACGATGAGGATGTGGTGCTACAGTGCATATGCGAATGTTGCTATCAATTGGTGCAGAAATTCTATGATTTCCAATGCATGTGTGAAGAGTCCTTAAGGAATTTTCAGAATCTACTGAGTGAAGTCAAGGAGGATAACAGCAACAAGAATGCAAAATCAAAGAAGCAAACTTTATGGCATCTGGAACAGGAAGAAGAACAAGAGTACGAAAAGGACATGCAAATGGCGCGAGAGGAACTGGAGCTGCCAGAGCCCAAGGCCACGGAACTTATTGAAGATATTGTAAGTTTGTTTTCTTCAATTGCACATTAGGTGGGCGGGCGTGTTTGCTATGATTGCGGACGCTAGTTATAATCTAATCACTTAACTATCACTTCAGTGGTTGCCTAGCAGCGTGGATACGGAAGGCAATACATACATCTAGTCCATATATACTTACATACATGCATATTGTACATAGATTATCTTAAGGCAAAGTGTGTGCCTCTCAGTTGGAGTTGTATTTCCCACGAAATGTTTGCGCCAAAGACGATCCTATTATAAACGATCATAAATAGGCAAATATATGTATGTATATACATATATACATAGGTGTAGAAATTCAGATAAATATGAGGAGAACTTGATATTAATATAGTATGTATATTCAATTTATCATACGATATATAGATTTACAATTTTGTTTATCATATCGGTGAATGTGAATGGTGGAACAAACAGCATGGGAACAGAAACGAATCAAGTGGATAGTGATAACCATTTTCGTAGATAATAGCACAGTATATATTTCAGTTTTGTTTTTTTTGTTTTTGGACAAATTAAAATTAGTTAATCTTGACTTGGGGTGTTTGGCTATGTCTTATCAGAACCTAACATTTACCCAAAAATAAAAGTTAATTGTTTAATTTTTCAGTGATTAATAGACAATTGTTTTGTATTTCAAAGGCTTTATCTCTGTTATATTAAAAATGCATGTAGAAAACTTCCCTTTTGATTATAAAAAATAATAATTGTAGGAATTTTAAGTAAAGGAAAAATAAGATCTTATGATGATAAAATTATCATCATTTACTTAATTTATCCAAATGATGCATTAACTAATCTATAATAGAACTCAAATATTTTCTACTTTTCCGTTAGGAGGAGGTCTATATTATTGAGGATGAAACGACAAAAGATTGCCTGAACAAGGAAAGGATCTCACGTAAAGCTTCCAGCACAGCATCGCAACGAAAGAAAGGATTACGTTATACTCTGGACTGTCATATTTGTGGGCGTGGCTTTTATAAAAGTCTACTACTCGAGGCCCATATAAAGCAGCATGAAGGTGAAAATCCTTACACTTGTGTTCATTGTGGCAAACATTTTGCTCGTTCCAATCTGCTGGACATACATTTACGAGATGTTCACCAAAATCCAAATGAGCGTATCACATATCCATGTCCCAAATGCAACAAAGTCTATAGCGCAGAGCGAAGTTTGATTTATCATTTTCGAAAGCAACACGAATCCAAAGAGGAGGATACTACGGCATCCTTGTGTCACGTGTGTGATAAATGTGGCAAGTCATATGGACGAAAGAGTCACCTAACCCGTCACCAATGGATACATAGGAAAATGGAGGAGCGGCGATATTGTTGCACATATTGCGATCGACGATTCTATACCAAGGAGAATATGAAGGATCACATGTTGAGACGTCATGGAAAGAAAAATTTTTTTACATGTAAGAATTGTGGACGTATCGCAGAATCACGTCTCGATTTAATTGCACACATGAAAAAACACTTGTAGATCAAATTCGATGAATGGTTCAAAAATTTAAGATTTAACACAAATGTAAAACCACACAAATTTTTAAGATTATATATATATTTATACATATATAGAGCACAATCAAAAACGTTCCACTGGACGATTTGTGTAATTTTCAACGATTTAACAATTGTGGAAGTTTTCAAATATCTGGTCGAAAGTCGGTTGACTATATCATATAGCTTTCATGCAAACGTCGAACAATATTAGTTACGCTCAGATTCCAATTCTCATATATTAGTAAGACAGCAAATAAAGAATTTGCAAGAGTATACATTGGCATTCCTGAACTTCGTCCGCCCTTATTGTTTTCTTTTTATACATATGTATGTAAATATGTCCACCCGTGGGTCCGCCACTAAGATCAGATCAATAATTCGTTTTTATTAATATATATAGATGGTTTGGTTTTTTTTTTTTCAATAACTTCAAGCTAACTCAACTTGTTACAATGAGAATATATTATGGTAGATGTGAATGGCTGCTTAGTGCTAAAAAAAAAAGAACACACAACACATTATGAAGATACGGTTTCTTGAGGGGATTGGCTAACATTCACATCGATTTAATGGCCCATTTATATATATTAAAAAAAAAAAAAACTTTGTGTAGCCGAAAGGCTTACATATACATATAAATCCATTTATAAAAACAATTAAACTAAAATTTATGCTTAAACCTTAATGAAAAATAGAAACGGACAGCTGTAAATTACATGTATGTATGCATATATATATGTATATCGGTTCATTGGAGAGAATAAATCAAAAATCAGATCCAACCAAACTGTGCAAAGACACACACACACACAAAAGAGTAATGCCAAATTGTGGTTTGAGTGGATAGACGTTGGAGAAGGTATATGGTGGTGGTTATGGTAATTGATGGAGTTGCTTGCACTATGTAAATAAATACGCCGCAATATGAGCATAGTTAATGGGATGAGAGTATATGATGTTTGTCGTCTCTGATTTTAGGTGTCCTTGTGCTTCTCATAGAAGGCGTCCAAATATTTTTTGTACTCCTTTTGATCGTTCCACATCATCGCGGCCTGCGCATTCAATGGACTTTCGTTGTTTGGCTCGCCAAGGAGTGATTGTATGGATAATAATATGGTGCGTACATCATATAATGCTGACCATTTATCTTTCAATATATCAAGACAAATGGCACCTTGCAAATCAACATTTGGATGAAAGCAGGGTGTCAGGAACTTGACCACTGGGGCTGCATATGGATAAGAGTTGGGAAAGTCCAATGATAGACGGTATGTTTGGTTTGCGTATACAGTGTTCCGTGGACCCTCAATCGTTCCTACCCACTTGAAAATATTCTCGCCATCGGGAAATGCTGAAATGCCCTTCTCATTGGCCATCATTAAATTCATCAGTTCCTTGTGCAGTCTGAATAAAAAAACAAAGCCAAACAAAAAAAAGATGTCATGTGGTTTTAATGCAATTGACACAAGTCGTAACATCGATTCCGATTTTAATTCCACGCTGGGTTTGGCGCGCGTCCCTCTCATGCACTCACCTTTTGCTCACAGCATGATTGTCTTTTACTGGTAGCGAGTCATCGGTATGTTTGCTGCTGCCGCCAGCACCTCCGCTTTGCTCAGGGCTAATATTTTGTGCCATTATGGTTACTGTGCTGTGCTGCGTCTCTTTGGAATTTAGTGTTTTATTTTTCTTTTGACTTGAATGTTGCTGAACGTTTTACTTGATGAATACAGTTTTCATGCAGTAATAATTTTGGGACGATGTCTGAATAAACGCGTCTGCTACTTTTTTTTTTTTGATAGTTAGAATTAGAAAATCTTTTTCACTTTTGTGTGTGTGCTAAGTCTTTACATTAAAACAAAATGGGGGGAAAGGAGAAAACACAGTGCTGAAGCGTTCCACAGGGTTGTATTTTGTTGGCTTCACTTTCTACGAGTGACAGCTGTAATGCGACGAGTGCTACGTTTATACGTAAAAGATTCCAAACGAGAGCCGAAAACGAGTATTCACAGAGGCTAAAATATACTAAACCCATAATTTTGATTATACACTTGTCCACAAATAAAGCAAAATTGGATTTGTTACACGGTCTTTTTGTGGTAGTAAATGATGACTTGTACATAAATTTAAATCCAAAATTTTGTGATTTCTTAAATTCGATGTATTTCCACATTTTTTATAACTCATTGAAAAGGAGATTTCTCGTATAAACGTAAAGCTATTCGCTGGCAGCAACAGAGCAAACATGAATAAAAAAAAGTAACGAAAGAAAGAAAAAAACAACAAATGGATGAGAATGAAAGTAGCCTGATAATTTACGGCTTGGAACTGCAGGCTCGAGCTTTGACTCCACAATATGGTGAAAGTAACGATGTGTGCTTCTTCATTGCCACCAGTTCCCTTAAACCGACCAATACCAATCAGCTGCATTTGCTTCAATATGATGAAGAGCAAGGAACTATTCAATCCAAGGTATGTATGTACATATGTATGTATATACCATACATATAGTGGAATCATTCATATAAATAATTTCCATTTAATGATTATCAATTACAAATTTAAACAGATATTTGAGCACTCCTTGGGTGAAGTATGGAATCTGAGCAGTTGTCCTCATCAATCCAATTTGTTGGCTTCTGTCTACCAGAAGGGTGCCCAAGTCATTACCCAGGCGGCTTTGTTAACGCTTCCCGATGACCTTAGCTCAGTACGCACAGAACAACTTAAATCGGAGTATATACCCTGGAAGCAGGTGGAAGTTTTGGACACCGCAGCCTTTGGTGGCCGCGTCAAGACAATTGAGTTTCATCCCAGTCAGGAGCAGACATTGGCCTGTGTTGTGGGCAGTAAAGTGGCTTTAATGCAGCGGGCCGAATCATCCACACGCATAATAGCCGATTTGGTTGGAACTGGATCTAGTTCGAAGCATATACCACCGTTTACCACTGGAAAATGGTCACATCATCATCAGGGTAATCAATTTCTAACTCTGCAAGATTGCACCCTGAGTTCTTACGATATAAGGGACACTCAACATTGCGCCTGGAGCATAAGCGATACGCATGGGCAACTTGTTCGCGATCTAGATTGTAATCCCAATAAGCAATGTCATGTAATGACTGGCGGAGATGATGGCTATCTTAAGATCTGGGATTATAGAATGCCCAAAGCACCGGTCTTTGAACGTAGCGATCATTCGCATTGGATTTGGTCAGTGCGTTTTAATACATTCCATGATCAGCTTCTACTGTCCAGTTCTAGTGACTGTAAGGTATTGCTCACCTGCGCTGGATCTGTGAGTTCTGAATTTCATAATCAAGAAGAAGCTAGCCATGAAGGTGCCCAGCGTCCTTTGCTCTCTGATGGATTGCTACAAACATTTGACCAGCATGAGGATTCCGTTTACTGTGCTGAATGGAGCAATGTTGATCCATGGATATTTGCCTCGCTTAGCTACGATGGACGCGTCATAATCTCAAAAGTGCCCAAGCAGTACAAGTATCAGATTATTTTTTAAATTTTTTCTTATTTATGTTATTTATAATTGTAATAAATATATATATATATGTATATATTAATCTAACTAAATGGCTAGGAATGTTCTCGTTTTGATTCAACCCGTATCTTCGGATGTGCAATCCGATGAATCATTAGGATTTGCTGTCTCAACCGAACAAACGCGTTTAATAAGTTCATTTTCTAGTTCAACTACGCCATTATCTATGGCCTCCTCCATCTGAACGTATTCAATGGTGGCTCCACTTTTCTTCGGTCCCGAGGCAGCAGTTGTTTTTGGACCTGATGCAGGAGTTGACTTTGGTCCTGAGGCAGCAGTTGTCTTTGGTATTGCACCTGTTGCGGCCGCTGTTGCTCCTGCTGGTGCTCCTGCTGGTGCTACTTTTGCTGCTGCTGCTGCCGATGTTGTCGCTGCTGATTCAGCGGTTTCATCTTCCGCCTCTTCGGCCAAACTGCTCCTCTGTTGTGGTTGCACCTCGGCGTAAATGGCAGGATATTCTTGCTGCAATTTCTGCTTAATAATCCGAATTTTTCGAAATATATAATCAAGATCTTTTTTCATTTCGCCTAGACATTTAACATGACGCTTGAAATCATCATTGGCGCTCTTTAGTCGGCTTTGGGATAAGGCATTGCAATTAAGCAACATTTCGTTGGTCTTCTCGAACCTTTGGAGCCTGCAGAGATTATTGATTTATTTACCCACTTTGTATATGGTGAGCAGGGTATAATCTTACATTTGTTTCTGAGCCCTGATCATCGTTTCCACGTCGCCTTGATTCACCATTCCCGCCAAGCCTTGTATAAAAACCTCAGCAGCTGAGTTACCGGCGCTGAAGCCGTTAAAGGATTCCAAATCCGTATCCATTGTATCCTTATGTTGCGCTTTCAATTTTCACTTCAGCGAGTAACAGCTGTTTGGTACCAGTCCCCGAATGTAACGAGTCATAACTACTACTATGAGGAAATAAAATGAAAAACCATTTACGAAAAACTGGTACTACAGTTTTCCTGGCTTAACTTTAATCACTTTTCAATTATTCTTATTTGTTCACATTTTAAATGTTTAGGCGCAACTTCACTTTAATATTTTTTTAGTTTACCATCTCTATCACTTTGACACTGTTCAGTGTTGTAAAATGTTATCGAAAATTTGTATAAATTCATTTATATTTGGAATAACCCGGTGTCATAAACAATTTAATTCCCCACATTTACGCACAATTTGCAATTTAAACATGAAATTAGCTCCAACTGTGAAATTGAACAATGGCTATGAAATGCCGGTTTTAGGATTGGGCACCTATGAGGTAAGTCTGAAACTAAGAACTATGCACATTATTAGGCAAGTTCTATAATGTACATAATACATAGTTATATATATGTACATATGAATGTACATATTTACAGATATCCATCTTGAACATAATCAGATGATAAAGACATTTTTTGCTTTGTTAGCTAAGACAACTTATTACTATAAATTGTTAAGCATAAACAAGCAGTTATCTCATGTTAAATAAAGCACCAAGTGATGCCGGGTTACAGTTAACTATCATACACATATATACATATGTATGTATGTACATATATGTATATACAAAAGTGTCTCCACACATCTTATATACAAACATAGCTACACACAACTTATGTACATACAGTAGAATCGCAGAACTATGTGTGTACATATGTATGTACATATCTAAAATTCGAACATTCCAGAAATTAGAATTTGAGTATATCGCATTGTGGTTTTAAATTTCGCGCTATTACTGCAGTCAGATTTTACTGTATTCGATATGGATTCAAATGATGCAAAATCTTTAAAATTAGCATGAAATTTTACAATTTTCTAAAATTATGAAAAATTTAATAACATTTATGTAACATTTCTTAAAAATTTTTTATATTTAATTCGTTGTAATTAAGAACTTTAAAAATCTTAGTGCTTACACTGAACAAAATTGTAGTTAAAAAAAACGAAATGTGAAAATGCAGTGCGTTATGCCCTAAAATCGGGTTACCGTCACATTGATACAGCTTATCTATATCGTAATGAAGCGTTGATCGGTAAAGTTCTCAGTGAGGAAATCTCAGCCGGAAATATACGACGGGATGAGGTGTTTTTGGTGACCAAGGTAAGTTTATTGCCGTAAACCTTTAATAGCGACCATTATTATAATACATACTTTTCTTTTATAGCTTTGGGATATATACCATGAACCATTTCGTGTGGTTGAAGCTTGCCGAATGCAATTAAAACTGCTCAATGTGGAGTATATTGATCTATATCTTATGCACTCACCGGTGGGTGTTAACTATGTGAGTGATGAGGAGCTGATGCCTCATAAGAATGAAGAACTATGGACCAAGTAAGTTAAAGAGCAATGTTTGATAACAACTCCTATTAAATTAGTATTAACTTTTTAGCAATGTGGACTATTTAAATACTTACAAGGCTATGGAGGAACTAGTTCAAATGGGTCTAGTGCGTAGTCTTGGTATATCCAATTTTAATATCAAACAATTGCAACGGTTGATTGAGAATTGTCACGTAAAGCCCGTTGCCTTGCAAATCGAATGCCATGTGAATTTAATTCAATGGCCTCTATTGAAGTATTGCGAGAATGAAAACATTGTTGTTACTGCCTATTCCCCGCTAGGTCGTCCAAAATTAAGTAAACCACTGCCCGATTATTATACAGATGGCCAATTATTGGAATTATCCGAGAAGTATAAAAAGACACCAGCCCAAATTGTTTTAAGATATTTGGTAAGAATGTACCACCATATGATGAAGAGGAATAACTTTATTTTCATACATAATTACACCACAGCTGGACATTGGCTTGATACCTATACCCAAAGCAGCTCAGCATTATCATTTAAACGAAAATTTTCAAATATTTGACTTTACATTGACAGTAGCGGAACGACAGCAATTTGAAAAATTAAATAAAGGCTTTAGGATCTGGAAATTTGAGAAGGCCAAAAATCATCAATATTATCCATATTAGATATACATATATTAGTTTTAAGATCGAATAATAAATTGATATAAATAATATATAAATATAAAACTTACTTATTTATTCATTATAGTTTTTCATATCTTTCGCTTGCCAAACGCTTTTGCCGGGCTACATATTTCCTAATATTATTCCGATTGTCTTCTTCCCGAATCATAGCGATCTCTGTAGTATTTGCACTAAAACGAACACGGGGACGTTCAACAAATATCCAAACTATTTTGTCCCAGAGTCGAGATAAAAAGCACATGGTTACCTACACAGATAATTTGGATAATAAATATTTTAATAATAAAACGATACTTTTCTTTTTCTCCTTGCAGTCCAAGAACAATGAAGGAGAAATTGCTGTAAAGCATGCCATAGATATTGGTTATCGTCACATTGATACCGCCTATTTCTATCAGAATGAAGCCGAAGTGGGGAAGGCGATACGCGACAAGATTGCAGAGGGTGTGGTGGAGCGCAAGGATATATTTCTGGTTACAAAGGTAAATGGTATTAGTTGTTTCCTTCTATGTGTAAATGATTCAAAATACGAATTGGTTTCTAGCTATGGAACATCCATCATGAGCCCCAACGTGTTGAGGGTGCCTGTCGCAAACAGTTAACCAATTTTGGTTTGGATTATATTGATCTATATTTGATGCACTTGCCAGTGGGTTATAAATATGTTAATGAAGAGACTCTTCTACCAAAAGACGAGTCGGATGTTCTGCAACTTTCTGATGTCGACTATTTGGACACGTACAAGGCCATGGAGAATTTGGTGAAATTGGGTTTGGTTCGCAGCATTGGTGTGTCCAACTTTAATAGTGAGCAATTGCAACGCGTTTTGGATAATTGTGAAATAAAACCAGTTACCAATCAGGTTGAGTGCTCGCCTGCCCTCAATCAAAAGCCCTTGACAGCCTTTTGCAAGGAGCGTGGCATCACTCTGACTGCCTATTCACCCTTGGGGCGTCCAAAGCCTGAAGAACAGAAGCCTGAATTCATTTTCTCACCTAAAGTGAAGGTCATTGCCGAGAAGCATAGCAAAACTGCTGCGCAGATTGTTTTACGATACTTGGTAAGTAGCTTACAGCATTAAATCCTCTATTTTTTCTCAATTCCCACTCACACTCATTCAAATTCACTCAATTCGATTAATGGTATTCAATTTTTTTTTTGTTCAGGTGGACATTGGTGTCATACCCATTCCAAAATCATCGAATGCCGTGCGTATTAGCGAAAATTTCAATATCTTTGATTTTGAATTGAGCGATGATGAGAGGCAAGTGCTTGATGGTTTTCATACTGGCGAACGTTTGGTGCCATTTAATTTAATCAAGGGACAGAATCATAAGTATTATCCCTTTGCCATTGATTTTTAATAAGTGTGATGAAAATTATATTAAATAAATTGCAATCAATTGTTGCTTAGCGATGCCTCTATATATATGTATATATGTATACTATTGAATACTACTTACGTTCTTAAATAAAATTTGAGTGTAACGATGACAACTTTTTGAAAGCACTGTGGAGTAATGACAAGCCGTTTTTACAGTCGCGTTTAATGGAACGGGGAAGTAGTAGTGGCCCACCACCCCGTCACCAACCCCAAGTCAAAATGTTAAGGAACTTTCGATGCAGAGTTAATCCGCTAATTGAGCTGCGTCTAAAATAAGCAGCCCCATTAAAAATCAACGACGATTTGCTTTAGGGAAACCATTTTATAATGATCAAATACGAAATTCTTGAAACTGAACTTATTAAGAAAGTAATAGACTGGAATTTGTTTTAAAATTGAAGGGTCCCAAAATGTTTTTTAAATAGTTTATCCATTTTTGAAACATAAATCGATTAGTATCAATCAGTTTAAGATAATTGAATTCAAACGATATTTTGAAGTAGGATTGATAAAGATTGGTCCAAGTAATGGTCAATATGACAGAGGTTATTTTTTGGTATAGATTTCAAACATTCAAATTTATTTCTTTATTTTCTTATTGTGTAGATAAATGATAAGAGCTTTCAACTCTAGTGGATGCAATTAGATCCGGTCGAAATGGCCGAAATGATGCATGAAAATGTCATATGCGTAATACCGAAACCCCTATCACCATGACCATGATCAATTATTTGTAGATTACCCAGAACATTACACGCTGATGAACCCTAAATTTGGTTGACAGAACAGACCAATATATAGATATATATGTATATATATGTACATATTTGTATATGTAGATCTGGGAGACGATGTACTTAAAATTACTTATTGTTAGATATTTCTTGTTTACGTAAGCGAACATAATTTAAAGATTTTTATAGATTCTAATTTAGTGGACTCACACGCGCCAAATGGAATTTAGTTAATGTGGCCCCAACAACCTGGGTATCCAAAAATACGTTAAGACGTACCGGGTGGTATAGGGCAATGAAACACCTTTAACCCATGAAGAGTCATACATATGTAGAGGGATGAGCCAGATGTGCGTCTTCCCAGTAAGAACTGACCTCTGCTACGTCATCTAAGAATAGGCATTAAACAAAAATCTAAAATAGCTTTAAACAACAAAACCTAAAAGACCAAAGGGGGTTGGAGGGTGCAGCAGTTGAGTTATCGTTAATGTTGTTTTTCTTTTTTTCTGTGTGTGCTTTTTTTTTTTTTGTTTTTAATTCATTTCACATTCGTTTTCACTCAGTTGGTCATTGAGTGGAACCGTCGATGAGCGACGAACAACCGAGCGAGGTTTAAATAAATTTTCAGTTTAACCAAATTCAACAGTTTCGCTCAAAGCGTCTACGCGTTCACAACATCGTTGCCCAAGTTGCCACCAGTTGGGTTTAAAGACAAGTCTAAGATTAACAAAAAAAAAAAAATATATATATATAAAAAATAAAAAATATATCGCCTCAAATAGAAGACAGCCTGAGCTAATACAACTAAAAAATAAATTTATATAATTATTTTTTTTTTTGCGAGTTGTGAAATTTGTTGACGAAAGAGCAACATTTTGCAAAGTGCGTGTAAAATAGTTTTACGCTATACACACACACACACACCCAATACCTACCTACAACACAATAACAACAACAACAATAAAAAAAAATGTGAGTTTAAAAATCAAAAATATATCAAAATCTTTTAAAGATTTTGAAAAGGATATGAAGCAAAAATATATTTAGCATTATTTACATAATCGGGAAAAACTGAGCGTGTGTGAGTCGGAGTCAAAGAAAAACTTTCGCTTTCACCGCTACTTCAGCTGGTAGAGCTTCGCTATAGCAGTTGGTCGCTTGTCTCTGGTCTCTGGTGGCTCTCTGTCTGCCTTGGGCGTATATGCCGCCGCGGCCACCAAACTAACTACCAACAATCTTGATCTCCATTTACCATTACCATTTTTAGGAAAAACTCAGCTTTTCACTTTTCGCTCGAGAACAACTTGTAGTAGTAATTCAGCATTGAGGAGTATATTTGATATTCAAGGCAAATACAATAAATATTTAATTCAACTTCAACATGCAACTGCATTAAGCGATGAAACATTTTAATTACTTCGACTGCAAGTCTTTTGTAATTCATTTTTTATTTCTTCTCTCATATAACCAAAAGGCCCCGCGTCAAGGTCTTGTTTAACGCAGCGAACTGTTGTAGTTGGCCAACAGCAAGACCATTAAAAGCATGGTGGATGTCAGTCAATGTTTGCATGTAGACTTTGTTGGAATATACATACATAAATATTCAAACCATGAATGATTTGCCAATTGCCTTGACGATCGTTGGTAACGTAAGGAGGTTATGTGCAAAAGGACCACATTAACGCATCACTCAAAATTGCGAACCTACACAATCCTTTCAATCTTCTTTTGAAATATTGTTGTCGTGCTCTTTAGTTTCTTTCTTACCTGATATTTCCAATCTGTTCATTTTTCTAAATCAAAATTGAATTCAAGTTCAAGTGTGCCAACTGTAGTTCTGTAATACTTGTCATTCAATTAGAAAAATTTGTAGTTGGGAATCATTAAAAACAAACATTATCTATTTGTTCTATGAGCTTGAATGGCTAGAAACTATGGCTTTAATTGTCTGGTGTTTGTGAGTTTATTCACGTATGTAAGTGAATACTAGCCAACAGTAGTAACCTTGCGCCAAAAAACGTGCAATGACTTAAGAACTTTGTCGGACGAGGGACGAGGGATGAGTACAGTATTCGTACTGTATAGTATATATTCAGTATAATTAATAATAATGCATTTTCTATTATTGTGGCGGATCACGTTGAGGGTTATATATATCTTCAATAAGTACTTGTACTTGAATATAAATTGCTATTCATTTAACATTTACTTTGGCAAAATGCAATCTAAATGATAATACGGAAGGGAAAAACTAAAGCGTCAAGTCGTTAAATCGAAATCGAGTCAATGTAAATAATAAACAAATCAAATTGCCAAAAGGTATGAATAGATGGGAAATGGTAATGGAAATTGGGGGGTATGTATGTATGTATATATGTACACATATAAGGTAAGCAGTAGTTATAACTCTAAGTATTACTCAAACTCTGGAGCGTTCAAAATGGGAAACCAGTTTTGAGCGAAATCTTTACTCTCTTTTTATATGTTTTTTTAAGCTGTACTTTAGTTTGCCAGGTTCCCCCACCCCCCACACACTTTTTTTTTTTTTTTCTTTTTTATGTTTTGTGTTTTGTGATGTAACCAAACGAACGCAGAGGCTAATTGGCAGAGCGGATACCCCCCTCTACCACAAAAGAAAAAAAAATGAAAATAAAAAAGAGAAAAAGAAATGATAAATCGCACGTTTCGTGCAAACCAAATGTAGAGTGACCTGGCCCATAAATGATGATCGGAGTTAGCGCAATGTCTGTCATCCAAAAAGGGTTTTATATACACACATGCCTACATATATAGAGAAAGGTAGGGTGGGGCAGGGGAGGAGTATAGGTAATGTCTTAATACATATATAAGTGGATATTCAAAGCAGGGCATATTACCAATTTAATTTTACAACAGCAACGCGTTTTACCATGTACATTGAAAAAAAAAAAAAACTGTGTGAAGGCCATGAAAGTGAAAAATAAAAAAAAAAAACTTGATTTCTGTTCCGCGGGGTGACGACGGCGACTCTGGGTTGTTATGACTTTATATGTATGTACATACATATACACATCATCGTGGGTTATTGTGGTCTCTCATAAATAGTTTGTTGACCAAAAACTTTGTTGTTTATTTTGCAGGGTATTTGCATTGTGAAGCTGTCGGCCAGTAAAAGGCATCCGCAATGGTTTCTCGGTTATCTCTCCTCTACCCCGATATATGTATATATATTTCTATACAATCGGATCTCATCTTTCTTTTGACCTTCGAAAGTAAATTGGGTTTTTTGGTTTTTTTTTATTTTTTACATGATCAGATCACATTCGATGGAATGATCCGATGAGATACTTTTGCTCTCTCTTTTTTTTTTAACCTCTGTCTGTCTTTCTCTTTGTTCATATGCAAAATAGTCGGACCCGCGATTTTAGGTCACGGTCAATGGACCGGTGAAACAGCTGTCAAAGAGCTAATCGGTTTGCTATGGAAATGGACCAACTCTGGATTTGTTAATACACAAAACTAACTTTGGGCAGACTCTCTCTCTCTCTATCTGTATCGATCTTTATCTCTGTATTATGCATATTCATAGAGCCACCATCAAAGTGACAACCCACGCATATTGGTGGGGGAAAAACCAATGCGAATGCACTCCACACTCTCTATAATAGATACTACATATATATGTGTACATACATATATCGGTTGTCTCGGTTTGGTCGACAAAAGTCAAGTGGGTTTAATTCATGAGACCGATGTGGGCTAGTAAACTTTGTTGACCCGCGGAGAGTTCGATGAATTTTAACATTTTGGGTTGCGCAAGCGATTAGCTGCGATGCCAAGATGCTGACCAAGGGCAACCACTCAATTAGTGGCGGTGTCGGTGACTGTATTTTCATTTATTTCTTTTTTTGTTTTTTAAATGAAAAGTGTAATAACAACTTCTGCACTGCTATACTTATATTTATGTATATATATATTTTTCTTTTAGATGTTGGAAACAGAGGTTTTACAACAACCCAAATTCAATGGTCCTGCTGCATCCAATGACAGTGACTATGACTATCCCACGTATGTGTGCGGCTTAAGTCCTGCCATGAAACAGGTGGCCAAGGAGGAACTGCATGAGGATGAGAATATAAGACGTCAGGCATTGGCCCAGTTTCGTGAGTGGATTGTCAAGCATCCGCATATTAAGAAATGCCGCACCGATGCTGTCTTCCTGTTGCGTTTTTTGCGCACCAAAAAGTTTTCCGTACCATCGGCCTGTGAGATGCTTGAAAGGTATTTGACCATACGTCAATTGTTTCCACAATGGTTCCAACAGCTGGATATCAATGATCCGGCCATAAATGAGATATTTGAGAACGGCTACCTGGTTCCATTACCTCAACGCGATTCAACTGGACGGCAGGTCATCTTTTCAAGGGCTGCTAAATTTGATCCCTACAAGGTAAGAATTGTCAATAGACAATAGATTTACATGGTATTCGATGCTATTTTTCAAAAGAATGTCCCTCTTCACACGGGAAAACTTTCCATAATACTGAAATTCCTATAATGTTCATAACAAAAGCTTTGTCCTTGATGAGCTAAAAGAGGTTTTCCATTTAATCACGTGACATATGTTTGTATGTTCCAACTAATGATTTATTTATACTATTTATTATCTTCTCTAGTTTACATCGGTGCAAATGGCCCGCGTTCACAGCCTCATTTGTGAGGCATTGCTTGACGATGAGGACTCTCAGGTTGCTGGTTATGTTTATATTAATGATGAAAGCGGCATGAATATGGGATTTGTTAGTCTGTGGTCTTTAACCGATCTACGTAGCATTGTGAAATGCATTCAAAATTCCACACCCATGCGACACAAGGAGACACATTTCGTTAATATTCCACACTATGCCAACAGAATCATTGAATTGGGTGTCTCCATGCTCAGTGATAAATTAAAGAAACGAATCATTGTAAGTATCAATTATTTTTGATCGTAATTGGTTCGACACGATATTGACACTTTATCTCTTTCTTTGAATATATGTATGTATGTAGGTGCACAAAAACGTCGACATACTAAAGTCGAAAATAGATCCCGCCATTCTGCCCAAAGAATATGGCGGCACTGTGCCCATGGCTGATATGATTAGCGAATTCAAACAGAAATTGTTGCAACGGCGTGCAGCTATTCTGGCATTGGACGACATGCAAATCGAAGTGACAAAGGAGGCGGACAACTTTGCTGGCAATGACATTGGCGATATTGATGCCGGCGTTGTGGGTAGCTTTAGGAAACTGGAGGTGGATTAAATAGCCACCTCTGAAACGTAGGCTTAAGGCTAGGCTAGTAGTTGAGAGAAAAATACCATTGAAACACGCGCGCGGGCATGCACATTTTTTTGTACTCGTACCTATTTAAAACAAAACAAAAATAACTAAAAAAAACAAAGGAAAACCTTTCTAAAAGATCTAGCAAAGATTTCGCCACCGGGGGGATTTTACCACTTACCACAGACACAGCACAGAAACACCCAGCCCATATTGGCACAGGTTAAGGTAAAACCGGATACAACTGAACTGACTTGAACTGAACTTGAACCTGTTGGTTCGTATAGTTTTTGCAGTTAGTAGCTCTCTAGTTGTACTATATATACATATGTATCGGATCTTTGCATTATGTACTGTTATGTGTATGTCTATTTAAATATATATATATATTTGTATACATTGTTGTTAACATAAGTATACGTGTACGTTATTTTATTTTTCAAAATTTCTTAAAACAAAAAAAAAAAAAGAAGATGGTTTGTATACGTTTAACTAAAAGTTTTATTCTCAATTAATTCCGGTCATTGACCCCACGCATGATAAGAAAAATGTGCTTTTATACAGGGTAAACGATATTTACGTTACTGTTATTTCAAGATAGAGATACTATCGAGAAAAGTATCTTTTAATGTAATTGCAACAATTAAATGCAAAGTTGTAAAAAAACAAAAAAAAA
This sequence comes from Drosophila emarginata, assembly GCA_037075365.1. Taxonomy (NCBI): domain Eukaryota; kingdom Metazoa; phylum Arthropoda; class Insecta; order Diptera; family Drosophilidae; genus Drosophila; species Drosophila emarginata. The sequence continues at coordinate 1,603,180 of JBAMCD010000283.1, forward strand.
AAAGCATACATATTTTACATAATAACTTGTAACTAAAATTTTTATTTACGATCATAACTTATTGTTTGACATTTTTATAATTGATTGGAAATCTAAATAGTTCCGTTTTAATGAAAGCGTGTCATACCAAATAAAGGGTATTTGAATGATCGCTCACACACACACAAGACATAAACTCTTGTTAGAATTCTGTAATGCGATAACGGTGACACAGAGAGCGATAATAATGTTAACAACAACAACATCAGGCAGAGCAGCAGCAGCAGCAACTGTGGCTGTGACAGAGGCAGAGGCGCAGCCGCGAGAGAATCTTATTGCATTTCCAAGCAAGCTACAAGACAGGAGAGAAGAGTTCGCAAAATGAAAACTTTGTTGTATGTCTTTGTTTGTGTAAACACACAGTTACACTGATATACGTGTGCATACATTGCCATGATTGAATGTATGAATATTAGTATGTATGTGTATGTGAGTGTGTGTGTGTGTGTTAGTAAGAATGTGTGTCGGCATATTATGATTGTACGCTTTATTATTATGGCTTGTGCAAGCGAAGTAATTTCCAAGTTAACTTTTCAGTTGAGCGTTGGAACAGCTGGAGAACGCGAGTAAACCATCTATAGTCGTCATTGTAGTGTCGTTGTTGTCGTCAAGAATAGTATGTTAGTCTCAAATCTCAGCCAAAGTCGTTAATTTTCGCGCTTTGTGATTGTGCTAAATGGTTCGGTTTGTGACCTGAACTCAAGTATGTCGAAATATTATACACGACTTGAGTAACAAAGTTTTTCCATTTTTTTTTTTGTTTTATATTTTTGTGTAACGAAAAATCCCATCTCGCACACTTTTATTTCATATCGATGATGACTAAGAATTTTGTTGATAAAAAGCAATGTTAGGCAGCCGGTGTACCTACACGGCGTATGATCAACATATCATGATATTACGTAGTGTCACGTTGGAGTTAATATAACAATGCATACATACATAGATATACATAGGCATACATACATACATACATAATTTCTAAATTGATTCAAAGGGAAAGCATACTCTTTGTAAATTATATGATCACGACAAGTTATAGCAATAAAGTGGCTAGTACCGTGGTATGCCTGCAGGTAGGTCATATAATTTCCCATTGGGTATATTATTTCTTTCTCTGGTAAGATACGAGCGCAGTTGATTCAACAAGTGATTGAATGAGTGAACGAGAGAGGATGAAATAAAATGAGCGGAAGCTTTCAAGTACTTGAACTATACGGTGACCGGGGAGAGTAAAGCTTCATGTAAACAGCTGATTCTTTTTTATTATAAAGCTTTTTTTCAAAAGAGAAAGAAGAGAAGGGGGTGGAAGAGGATAGGTAACTAAAGTCGCGCCTTTCCGGCGATAGAGGTGGTTCTTCTAGCAGCAATGCTTTGTGGCAACTACCATTTTATCAATTCAAAGTGCGAGACTGAGATAAGGAATAGAAATGTAGGCAAGTAGGCGGCCCGGCGAGTCATTAAGTCATTAACAATACACAAAAAATAAAGAAACAAATTATCACCACTTCTTCTCTTCTCTTTTTTTTTTTTTTGAAACCACAGCGATCGAAACAGAACGTATGTGCATTGTCTGGCCATCAGTTGAACAGGAGAAACGAGTGACGGCGATCCAAATTCATAAGCATGAATAAGCTGCGTTCTCTTTTACCGGGTGGTGGCCAGCAGTCCAACTCAAACGCTTTGTCACGTCATTCTGTTGCGCTAGAGCCAGAGATTGGCTTTCAGATCTCTATCGAAACCCAAAAACATAGGGATAGTGAACAAAATTTGTCTACATCCAAGAACGTAGCATCATCGGTGCCGGAATTGAATGTACATTTAATTGCCGCCAGGCATCTTCCCTCACTATTTGGCTTCAAAATAGTCCAGGGCTATTTGATAAAGGTAAGGAAGAGAGTGGGAGGAGGAGAATGAGCGGTAGAAAGCTTTTCCTATATGTATTCAAAAAAAAAAAAAGAAGAGTATATATGTATATAACGAACGTTCATTTTGCAGGTCAAATTATTTCCCGGGACAAAGCGTTTGGATAGCAGCATACAAAGCAATACTTGGCCAAAGTTCAATGAAAATTTTAAATTTCCTTTGGTGCCAGACATAAAGTGAGTCTATCTATGTACCTCTCTCATTCTTTATGCGCTGATAAATTAATCTTTATTGAAGTAATCATCCACTTTTCTATTTACTAGGCCCTCTTTAAAACATGGTTCTGCCTTTGGAACGCGTCGCTCCGCCCAAACTCAACTGAATGGAGAAATTCCCACACCCGAAGATCTCTTTGCTGGTCAATTTGTAGTCTTCACCGTCTATGCCCTGCTGGAGTTACCTGCTGCGGTATAAAAATTTTTACCTTTCTAAAAGCTCTCAATTTTTGTTCTTATTGAAGTTCGTATTGTACTCATTGCCGTGGTTCTTTTTTTTTTTTTTTTTTTTTTGTAGAATTTTAGCCGCTTTAATAAGACTTATCGTTCATTAAAAGATAAAAGCTCAAATTTTGTGCAACGTTTAGTGGAGAGTTCACCCGGAGCGTCAACCGATGAAACCAAAACGGAAAATGGTAACACACCAAGGGACAAAAATGTTAAATCGGCCAAGAAATCATCAGATAATCCAAGAGATGCTATGCCACCATTAACGATAAGTGAATCACGTAGAAATATAGGTATTTACAATTACAAAATAAATGGATTTATAGTAAGTAAATGGATTTCTTATAGGCTCCGTCACTTGCTACCTTGAGCCAAAGCTCTTTAATCGCAATTCACGAAATGGTTCCTATACTACAGAAGAGCTATGGTTGCCTATAAAAGATATAACGACAACAGTGGCCAAGTCAACACCTAGTAATAACAATAACAATGTAAGTTACGCAAAAAAAATAAAAAATAAATTTATACTCAGACTCGGACATTTGACGTGTGACCTAAGAGAGCTTGGCCTCTATGTTGTAGGAATGAAATTCATAACTTGTCTGTCTGATGATTTAATTGTTACCCAGTGAAAGTAAAACACGGAAAAACAAAATAATAATAAACGCCAACTAAAGACAAACAAACAGCGCAATGAAAACAAAAAGATAAGCAAAGCAAAAAAAATAGAAAATTAACCCTTTCTCCCTTTTGTTGCTTTCAGTTAACTAATTCGCCGAAAGGTGTGGTTGAACTAGCCCTTGAGGTCCGTGATCTTAGCGCCAATGATGCGCAGATACCCGAAAGTGAAACAACAGAGAATTCGAGCATCAATATCCTTCCGTCATCAACATCGGCATCGGCATCATCATCATCATCTTCTCCTCAGACTCCCACTGTAAACAATTGGCAACGTATGACCGCCGAAGTGAAGAGGAAAATGGGTATTAGCAATGCGGGCGGAGGTAGTTCTGGCAACGGAAAACTAGTATTACGAGTGACTACAGCACGCATGCGCTGTTCCAACAAGGTCAAGGATGAGCTAGAGGCCACAGCCAGTTCGGGTGTCTATGTAAAGACGACAGCATTTGAACATGGCATCTATATAGATGCCTGGAAGTCACCAATATTCTTTCCATCTTTATCAACAAAATGGGATACTGGTAGCAATGGAGATGATGGAGCAACAATAACAATACCATTACAAAGTCTTAGTCAATTGGAAAATATTGTGATACGCATCACTTTGGCAACTAAGAAAATGGGCAAGAAACTTGTATTGGGAACTGTGATGGTCGGTGGTGCTCAAGCCCAAGATTCTGGGACAGAGCAAATGCGTCTAATACAAGAAGTACCGCTATGCGAGCGTGTGGCCACATGGCACTCTTACCAGTAATGAGCAATATTTGGGATCGAACATGAGTAGCCTTAAAATTTTAGTCAACTTTTCATATATGTACATGTATATATACATATATATATACATATATACTCGTATATTTTATATGTTTGTTTAGTTCATAAGAGGTAGAGAGAGGGAGTATGCTATGTCTGAGTGTACTTTCCTTTAATTTACAATTAAATTTAATGCGCCAAAGTAAAAAGTTGTTTTTTTTTTTTTTTTTTTTTTTTATTGGGAAAGTTAATACGTTTCGAACGTCGAGAGCGTGGTTTATGGTCAAGGCTATAACATTTTCGCCAAAGAATCAGCTCAAGCTGAAAGTAAAGCCATCTTAAGGGTTTTTTTTTCTGCTTTTCCACAGTTTCCATGGCATGCGAGTCCACTGTGCAAGCGCTAAGTGTGTGCAAAGAAAAATCAACGTGTTTATTGTAAGTCATCGACTATGAAATACTCTTTAGCAAGTAGGAACTGCAACTGATCTTAATTACTTTTGGTTTCAAAATATATTGTTGGAAATCAGATTGTAACAAAATCGGTTATTCCAACTGTAAATATGAACACAAATGAATTTTATGGAAATAAAAGTAATATCTAAATTGAAAGGCTTTAGATATTTAAACATTTTCAAACATTTTAAAGGAAATCACTAAACCTGTAGTCTTTGCGCATTTTTACAAGTGTTTCAAGTATATTAATATACCCTATCAATCAAATGGTTATAGGGTAGAAAAAGTCAACGGCGTCGTCGTGCGCGACGTTTTTTTGTTTCACTTCGAAGCGTTTGGGCATTGCGCTCAGTTCTCGTAAAGACGGCGGTTGGATCGGTTGTGCTATATTTTCAGTGTTTGTGGTTTTCACTAGATATAAACACTGCTTTTAATGAGGAATAAATTGGCGCTCTGTTTCCATTTTTTGTAGAGTTTTTCCAATGTAAAAATAAAGATCATCCAAAAAATTTTTACGTTAAAAATAAAGTGCCAATTTTCAATATATATTTTTTTTTTTGATATTTGTTGTTGTTTTGGTGAAAATAATGCAAACTACTACAAACACTTCAATTCAAAAATAACATAAAGAAAAAAGGAGCAAAAAAAAAGGTTCGCCAAAATGTTGAAAGAATTATTGCCTATATATCAATAATAAATCATTTAACAGTTTCATTCATGAAACAAAAAATAATTTAGAGACGAGAAAAATGGAAAATGCATTCACATTTTGTTATTTCGAATGCATTTAATGCATATGTTGAGAATATGGTGGGGATTGCACAAATTGCGGGAATGTGGTGCTAATGTTGGTGGTGGAGGAGTAAGGAGACAGAGACTCATCTTGGAATTCTTTTTGCGATTACATCGCCGACTTTTTTTTTTTGTTGCCGATTCCAGAGCAGGCGTAGCATGATTTATGTTCAACAACATCCGCTAATAGACGTCGTCAGAACAAATTAAATGCGTTGCCTATTACAACAGACAGATATATACATAGATAGATGATAGACAGTGGGTGAGAGTGAGAAGAAAACATATCGGAATCATATTAAATGTTAAAAAGAACTAATGAACTGATACCTGACTAACGAACTAATAAATAACTTAAACACGAAATCTTGTAACCGGACAACTTCCGTCGTTTGGAGACAATACCGATACAGACTCGATTCGATACGATCCGACGACAACAACAACAACCACAGCAACCGCCCACGGATGGAGGCTGCCCACTTTTGCGAAGCAGCCAAAAACAAAAGTTAATTTAACGTTTTTTCTTTTTTCTTCTTTTGGTGGTTTTTCGATTTTTTTTTTAGTGTCGTGTGTGTTTGCGTCATTAAAATTGCATTCATTAAACAGGCCGCAGACAGTAGACAGACATGCAACGACAGCTGCTTGGCCGAGCCAGACATTATGGCTAGCCACTACTAGCACCACTGCTTACTCATTTACACCACTCATACCCACCAGTTTACCGGTGTACCCACTACTTATCAAACGTTTAGCCAACGCAATTTGTATTTGAATCAAATTAGTACATTTTCATTCATAAAAATAAAAAAAAATACCAAAAACTAAACGAAACGAAGAAAAACTATTCCCAGTGACCATTCGATTTCGATGATGGTGGTAGTGGTGCTGGTGGTGTTGGTAGCCACCACCTACCTAAATTGCTACAAAACGAATCGAATTCAAATTTGAAAGAAAATTAAATCTTTGTGGGTGGTCGTTGGATCTTTGGTCTAATGCGTGTAGTAATAACTTTTGCAGAAAAAATTTATGTTGAGACTTATGGGCGAGCTTCCTGATGTGCGCTAAATATAATAATATTTATGACAGCTTATCGTATATAGCAAACACCCCCATCCCCATCCTTCATTCCAAACCGAACCCATTCGAGTTTTAATCGCACTTTGTCAAGGTAAAGCATTGTGGGGGCGGCAGCGGCGACGAAGGCGGCGGTTACGGGTCGACTATGACGAACGGTTTGTTTACACGGACAAAGACAGAGGCGGCAGGCGGCACGAAACGGCGGAGATTGCTGATGCTGGTGGTGCTCCTCCAACTACTGATTCTATGTTTGCTTGGCGGCAGCATCGTGTTCTAAATAAAGCAGCAACGTCGTCTTACAGACACGCAAGTGAATAAAAATAAATACATTTGGGATGGTCGTTTCAAGACAAACATCAACTCTATTTAGTGAAAAAAAAAAAAAAAAAAAATTACACACACTATCAGTAGATATCATAAATCAGAAAATCTAGTTAGAATTTCACAATTGAAATTCTTTCTTTTAAATTAAAATGAAAACTTTAAAAGATGGTAGCAAAAAATGTTATCTACTATGTATATATGTATATATCCTTGAATTTTGTTGAAATTCTTCCCAAAAAAATTCCCAATTTTTAGATAAAATATTGTTAAATATAGAAATATGCATCCCAAAAATGAAAAACATTGTTTATTGCCAGAGTTGTTTATTATTTCATTAACTGCGTGGGCTGAAAAAAAAACAACAAACTTGTTCTGCTTACATCTGACCAAAATGGGTGATTTTACGTATTGGCTCACACAGACGAACGGACGGACGGACAGAGAGACAGACATGTCTAGATCGATTCATCCATTGATAGAGATCAAGATTTACTTATATTGTATATCTGTTATATTCATTTTCAATTGATGGCACTAATCAATAATAAAAAAACGATATATAATTAAGTTTTTATTTTAACTTATTGAAAATTTCTGTACTGACTGATTTCTAATTTCACGATTACTCATTTTAAAATATTTGATTAGTTGGAAAACAAGAATTATATAAAATTTTCAATATTGAATTAGTTGGAAATGTCCATCCCAGGGCGATCATACACACAGATGTCGTCGTCAGGTGTTTAAGAATAGTTTCTTTAGTGGTTTGTTTGTGGTATTTCGTGGTATTTTTTTTTTTTTTTTGTTTTCTTGATTTTGATAATTTATTTTTTTTTCCCCCCAACCAGGCGAAAAAAAATATATGCTTCAGAAAAGATAAAAACAATCCAACAGTGGCGATAGGGAGAGTTACTCAACAATTTTGGGTGGGTTGGAGATTATTAGATCAGATCGCTGACAGATATATCATCAGTGGGAGGGCGCCCAATTTTATTCAACTAACGAGTGCATACTAAGTATATATGTATGTATGTACATATGTACATATATATATTCATAGGTAGAATCACATTTCGATTTAAATGCTTTGTATCAAGTGCAATAAAATTGAAATACATTTTGCCAATTTCAATTGTAATCGGATCGTGCTTGAATTTTATGGTCATTTAGCACAGAATATTAATGCCATATAGCAGAGGGTATATACTACATACATATATACAATGTCATTGTTAAGGCAATCAGTGAGAACGACAGAGAGAGAGAGAGAGAGAGAGAGAGAGAGAGAGAGAGAGAGAGATAGAGATCGGTTAAACAGAAATATTGTATCACAAATTTGGTCATTCGCAAAAGAAACCGGAATCATGGAAGCGATGAAAAGTAGAGCAACAACATAAACAATTGTATGCGATCCGTCATGAGGTTCATCATTATTGTTGCCCTTCCCATTGCAGTCCAATGGAATCCAGTTAAATTCAATCCGATGCCATGCCATCGCATCGCATCGCATCTCATCCAGTTCAGTCCTTAATGGGCCTGTTCTCTATATATAGTATTATCATCTTCAGTCTCGGTCATTATGCATTGTTGACGTCAGATCAATGTGGCAGGCATTACGTGCCACTGAAGGTTTCTACTTGAGTGTCGACAAGCGGCAGTGTGGCACTTCACTCCTGGCCCCCACCCCACTCTTGGCTAATGCATAAGCAACTATTCTCCTTTTGAAAGCCTATATACATACATACATACATACATCCGTATGTACTTATGTATGTATGTATGTAGAGATATATGTTCATAATTCATCTCTGAATGTTTTTAATTTTACTCATTTGCTCGTCTGTTTGTAATTACATGTACATAAATATGAAGCTAATTAATTTCACTTTTCTGCCCACGCTTTTGATCGCATTTTTTTTTCTATTTTTTTTTTTTCTTGGGTCTCTTACAAGTTCAAATATTTCGCTTTGTAGTTGGGCCAAAAAGGCGCAACCCTGACGGCCAAATTGAATGCGTCAGCATCATGCCCCCGGGTACCAAAAGTACAGACAAGAGTACAACATAAAAAGTGCGTAAGGAGGAGGCATTGCTCTGCTAATACTTTTGCCATGAATTGTTTTACGTACTTTGACGTAAATGAGCCGCTTAGTTCGGCTAAATTAAGCAAATGAATTGGCTCTTGAGAAACAGAAAGAAAGGAAAAAAAAAACAGCATTGCAAATGATGTAGGGAAGCCAGTAAAAAGTATTATCTAAAAGTTTATTATTTATATTATATAATATTTGAATTTAAAAAGAGTGTAGTTAGCTGATCTGCCTTCCATTCTTTTGCTCTAAGTGTATCATTTGGGATATATTCCTTTGTGTGATACGAATTAGTAATATGTAATATGAAAATTCAGTTGAATATTCTTAGAATATTGCTAAATATCCTAGAGGTAATTTAATTTTTTTTTAAAAAATTGGGTTTTGAGAAAATATGAAAAATGTATCTTATTTTTAAGTATCTTAGGTCCTTTATTAAACTTAAGTGAACCATGTCTTAACGAGGACTCTTTTAAGTGCTAGAAAACAAAATATTTGCCATATTGGTATATTTAGGTAGATTTGGTATATTGAAATACTTTTCATTAGCTTAGTTTTGTGAAAAAAATATTTGATTTCTCTTCTTGAGTTGGATAAATTAAAATTTTACTTTTAATATAATTTAAATTGTTTCATTGCTTTATTTATTTTTTGTTACAGAAATGCATTTCTTTTCTCAAAAGAATTTGTTTTTTTTTTTTTTTTTTGCAGAAACTTTTGGAGTTTGTTTCAATGTGGTTTCCTATTCCTAGCCATATATAATTAACGAAAAAAAAATTATCGAGCATGAGATTGATACCTCATTCTGCGGTATTACTTGCACTTTTGCAGCTGTTGCTGCCGCTGCTGTTGCTGGAAATTCAGGTGAGTCGTGTTACTAACAAAACTAAACGCAGATACCTCCCTACCTCCCACTTGACATTTAAAATACATATTACGTCAACTAAAAACAATTTGATTGAGAACTGTGAACAAATTAACAAAAAAAAAAAAAGCAACACAAATGAAAAAACTACGTTAAAAAATGTAAATTGATCACCAATTATCCGATTCCAAATTAGTTCAATGCCAATGCGACAACGCAGACTTTTTTTTTTTTATGTATGTACGTACGTACGTATACATAGATGTACATACATACATAGATATTAATTCGGCTCACCGGAACGGTATCAATATGCGTTCCCTTGAGCTTGAGTTTCGGTTCCGCATGATTTCATGGGAATGCGTTGTGTGTTACACAGTTGTACCAACCGCCTCCCCCATCCCCATCTTCCTTTACCACTCTTTTTAACATAAATGGACTTTTTTCTCTTTTTGCCGAAATTGGTTAGGTCACTAGGCAAAAGATCTTACCATAAAAGGTATTTTTTATGGCCTTCAAGAAAAAGAGACAAAAAGAAAAAACGAAAGGAAAACCAGTGCATCTGTTTAACATTTTTAAAATGCAAGGCTCCAAACGTTGGCAGATCTTAAAACCACTGTTTAATGCAGTATATATCAGTAAATGTATATACATATATATATGTACATATAATATATATGCATGATGTCGTCAATTTTGGTGTCATGCTAGTTGTATGGTTGCCATTGAAGCCTATTTTCGATTAGAGGCGACACAGGAAGAAGATATCCCTTCATAGCCAGCACTTCACCATGTCGGCAAAAAAGACACACACACACACACACAGACACAGATGCACAGTCATACCATACATATATACAATATGTTATTTATAGCCACGACGCCCGTCTATGTCGTCGTCGTCGTCGTTGTCATCGTCTCGCCTTTGGAACTGGAGGCACTTTTCTTGCTGATGCGGATACGAGACTTCTTCTTATTTTTCTCCGTCGAGTTTTGCCTAAAGTCATTTGAGAGCAATGACACTTTAGACATAAGACAAAAAATAAAATAAAAACCAAAAAGTCAAGTAGCAGGGCGACATCCCCAGCGGCATGGCCTGATTTATAGTTTTTTTAGGGGGAACGCCTGGAAGTTTGCCTGCCTTTTGCACTTTCCCCTACATTGCTTATCTTGACCATTGTTTTTATTTCCTACCATATAGTGCGGCCACGTGCAGGACGCTAAGAGGCATATACATGCCGAAATACGAGACGTGTTGCACCACCATCACCACCACCCACCGCAAAATTATCACGGTTCCCATTGGCATAACGGCCATCGAATACATCGTTTTCATATGCCTTCACATCAGCAACATCAACGTTGGAGTAGCCGTAGGCGATCGATTAATCATCACCAGCATTTCAGCCGCTGGACCGAATGGACACTATGCAACGATGAATGCATCCAGCAAAGGGAGAGATATTGTAAATCCAAAAGACGCTGTGGCCACACAAAGCATGTGGAGCAACGCAAATGCTGGCAGTAAGTAAATCCTTCAAGAGGGAACCAAAAATATATTTCAACATTTAAATATATGTATAATATATATATATACATACATATATAAACTTTATTTCGCAGCTGTGTTCCATCTAGTTCCATCAAGTGGCATCAACAACCTATGACAATTGAGGATGTGCATGTACCAGAAAAATGGCCAGTGATCAGCAGTATTCCACAGCCATCCCATCATATAGCAGCAGCTGCACCAGCACCAGCACCAGCATCTCCATCCATTATTATAAATGCAGCAGCTGCAGCATCAAGTGGAGCGCCAGTAAATACCCACACAGTTGACTATGCCCCAAAACATTATACTACACCTGCATATGACTCTGTGGAAGTGTTGGAAAGGCGACCCACTCATACTCCTTCTCCCATAGCTATCGACAGTAATGAAGAGGAGGAGGAGGAGGAGGAGCTACAAGAGGAAGATCCTAGTGAAGAAGAGGATCCTGGTGACTTTTTTATTGTTAAAAGAAGCAGACATAGACGTAGACAAAAGCCCAAGAAGAGAGGAAGTGGAGTTCGACAAAAACCAAAAACAACAACAAAACCAACCTATGTGGAGGACGATGATGATGATGAGGAGGATGATTTTGAGGACTATATCGATCGAAAATCAATTAAAACTCGCAATTTGGATACCAGTAGTCTCGAGGGTGACATTTTTCAATACGAAGATTTTGATTTTGATCAGGATAGCAGCGTCTATATTGATTCTGAGGAGTATCCAGATAATCGTAATTTAACCTGGTTAAGACGAAGACGTACCTATTCCAAATGGAGTCGCTGGAGTAGATGTTCATCGAAATGCACTACCAAACGTTACAAGTAAGTTATAGTAAAAGATAACAAATATCATCCACTTTAATCGATATTCCATTCCGATAGAAAATGTCGTCTCAGTGATCAGTGTGGTCGTGAGGAGCTTCGCGAGATAGCCTATTGTTACACAGAGGGCAGCTTTTGCCAGCAATGGCTCCAATCCCAAGTCTTTAAGACTCCAGTCTTTGAGGCTAGACCAGCAACTGTTCCGGTTTCCGGTCCAGCGAATGCCATGAGACGGATGCATACTGCGGATACAGCTGGACCGCTCAGCAACAATGATGTCAATGTTATAATCAATGGAAAGGGATACCGAGGAGCTGAATATACTCCGGTCAAGCTTCAATGTGGAATTGTACGAAGCAGCAGCGGTAGACGTAGCATGTACAATATGCTTAAGATAATTGGAGGAAGGGCGGCACGCAAAGGAGAATGGCCCTGGCAGGTGGCAATATTAAATCGCTTCAAGGAGGCTTTCTGTGGTGGCACTTTAATTGCCCCCAACTGGGTATTAACAGCCGCTCATTGTGTGCGTAGAGTGCTCTATGTACGGTTGGGTGAGCACAATCTAGACTCTTATGATAAAGCTGAAGTGCAATTGAGGGTGGCCAAAAGTTTCAAGCATCCCAATTTTGATAAACGAACAGTTGACAGTGATGTGGCCCTGCTGAGGTGACTAATCAAGACTAACTCTAAATGCTCCATTCTATAACGTATTGTTTTTTTTTCACAGATTACCCATACCGGTTAATGCCACAGCTTGGATAGGTTACTCGTGTCTACCAAAACCGTTCCAATCACTGCCAAAGAACGTTCAGTGCACGGTAATTGGCTGGGGTAAAAGAAAAAATGGTGATGTGGCTGGGACTAGTGTTTTACACAAGGCACATGTTCCTATCATACCAATGGATAATTGTCGTAGTGTCTATCATGATTATACTATAACAAAGGTAACTCAGATAATATAAATTTATATAAACTTACATCAAAATTGAACATATTGTCGATCTCTGTTCCAGAACATGTTTTGTGCTGGTCATCGTCGCGGTCATATTGACACTTGTGCCGGTGATTCCGGTGGTCCTTTACTCTGTCGTGATACAACTAAACCGAATCATCCGTGGACCATTTTTGGCATCACATCATTTGGCGATGGCTGCGCAAAACGTAATAAATTTGGCATTTATGCCAAGGTACCCAACTATGTTGACTGGGTATGGTCTGTCGTTAACTGTAATGGCAATTGTAAGCTGTAGATTGGATCGATCAACTATAACTATTAAAAACTAAATGTTAAGGATCTAGCCCTAAGATTCATTCTGTTCTGTTGCAGAGGCTGTGAAATACTCACATATATCTTTTATATATATATATATTACAATTAATAGATAAATATATATTTAAGAAATCAATTGGGCATAATCAATTTTTAAAGGCCAGATACAATATGCCAATATGAGAAAAAGTTATATATCATTTTATGAATATGCTTTTTTAAATATATTTTTCCTTTTCCGTATTTTAACCCTGAGCTTTAGGTTTATCAACCAAAACAATAATGTATATATTACTGAAATTATTTGTTTTAAAGAAATCTTTTCTTTATACAATTTTTTTTTTGTTCGGCACAGCTTTAAAAAGTTTTAATGTTAACCAAAATAAAAACAGGAACAGAATGAGGAAAAACTATACGAATTAAATCAGTCTCAGACTATCTTAGTTTTTGCAATTTAAACTTTGATGGAGTTTGGAATTACGAATCTGATATATATATATAAATAATTGCTTAATCGTATGAGAGATGGTTAAACCATTCGAATAGTTTAAAACAAATAGAGAGAAGCAATTAGTTAATTTAGCAGGAATTGAATATAAGCAAAATAATATCAAAAATAAATTTAACAATTTGTAAACTAATACTTTACACTTTAAGTTTAAAATTATATTTTCTAATGTCCATGAAATGTTAATGAATTATATAAAAATCGTTGTGAATAATGTAGAATCTCAATTAATTATTTTTATAAGCGGGCGGTTGGAATAAGATTGAACAAAAAGTCATATAGTTCTAAAAGATTTTCATTACTTTATTATAAATATACATATATATATATATATTAATAAATATATATATATGTGTGGATGTATGTATCTGTGTGTGTCTGTATGTTAAATGCTGCACGTTTCAGGCATCCACCACATTCATCATATATATATATATAACTATTCAACGTGACCTTTTATACAATCATTTCCTTTTACTTTTCGTTTTCTTTCATTTTTACTATTACGAGTACACACACAATTGTTTATATAAAAACAAACGATCACAAGAGAGAGGTGAGTGCACAATTGCACATATACAAAAAAACAAAAAAATAAACAAAAATGATGTAAATATATATATATATATATATATATATGTGTATGTATGTATATATATATATATAAGTTCATATCTAAAACATTTCCATATAAAGATTTACGCAAGTAGGTTAAGAGACAGACGAAACAGAACCAACCATTAACAAAACAACTATTTGGGATCACTTAACGCATAATGAAGCGCCACGGAAGCCAATAGAATCAATAAGGCCACAGCAATGCCGACCATATAGAGACTACGTGACAATTCACGCTTTGGCATTGAGCTGGGTAATATGGTGTGGCCATCATCCAAGTGTTCGGGTTCATCATGACTACAACTATCATCTGGTAATCCTTCGGCATCTACAAATATTGTTTCTGGATCGAGTTCAATGTCGAGTATCTGTTTCGCCTGGGCCACCACAACAGTGGGTGCCTCTCCTCGGAAAAGATACTCAGAGAATTGTACAGCGCTGGTCATTGAATTGACGCTACCTTCGGCTGGGGGTAAACTAAAGAACACCCTTCTTGGGGGTTCACTTATATACATAGCCTCATTGGTCACATGGGGATCGGTGAGGCCATCGCAATAAACTTGGATGCGTGTTATTAGCGATCGTAGGACATCGTCGCGTAGAAAACGCTTCACATCGGCCAAACTATTTCGTGGACTGCAATAAATCCGCGTCGAGATGATCCCGGTAAGGCGTAATGTACCATTAAATTCTTGCACCTTAATGTCACTTGGTTTACTCAACTGACATTTGACCGGCAAAATTATGCTGGCTCGTATAACTTCACCTGCTCCGTCATCTGCTATTGCCGTCTCATTCGAATTTAATAGCCGCAAACTGGTCGTGGATGAACGTGTACTATTTGGTCGTGTTGTACCACCGCCATTGTTGGATGTTGGACCCGTTGATTTGTTTTTATCATCCTTTGGCTTTTTCTTTTTTATATATGCCTGCAGATCCAACGTATCGTCGACAATCTCATTCTGTAGGAATACCTCACTGGCTATGAGATTTTTACGCACTGAAACAATTATGTTTTGGAATTGATCTTCTATATTAATACGGCGGGCTGCATCACGTATGGGTATAACATCGTCCAGATCATAGCTAGACTCTAGCTGAATCCATTCAAATGGTTTCTCCACAAACCGATAATCCATGGTGGTGAAAGTTCCTCCGCTAGCAAAATAGAAATGTCATACATTAAACAAAATATTATTTTATGGATTCATTATCTATTGAACCATCTAAGCGAAGATATCAAGACACAAAATGCATTCCGTAACAAAATGTAGATCGAAATGAATGGAAGTAATGGAAAAATGACTAAAATTCATACATACATATATCTACGTTTTAACAAAAAAAAAAAAAAAAAAAAGAAAACCAAGAGGTTTATTTGGTGTTTACATCCATATTTAGAAAAGTTAGCAACAAGTAGTTATTTACCATATGATGCATTTTATATTTGCCGTAAAATATGTTTTTTTGCAATGTCTATTTTGTTTTGTCGTTTGATAAAAGATAAGATATACAAAATACAGCGATGTTTGAGGCTTGTGTACATGTTCTCATATATATATACAATGCATATATATATGGCATAGATAAGCAATACTACGATGCAGAGAACGGATCGATTTTTTTACGTTATAATTTCTTAGTGGAATGATATAGTATAATACTTTACATTATCCAGATTCTCTGTATCGTTGTTTGAAATACTTAAATATATTTGGTTGTATTTATCACTTACTTGCCATAACTATAGTTTTTGCACAATAATTTCTTTTCGCCCAGCGAATAGGATAAAAATACATAATCAGTCTGTGCCACATCCGTTGTATAGACACCAATGGAACTGTTGCTTTTCAATAGCAAGCTGAAACCATAAATGGGATATACATATATATATATATATAAATATAAATATATGACAATTACTCGACATATCCTTACTCATAGACATCAGAGAACAGTTTTTTGGCATTTTTAAATTCGTCGCTCCGATCATTGGCAACCTCCGATCGTACTGAGGATACAAATATTCCTGTAAAAGAATATGGGACTGATCAGAGATCGATACATTATGGCAACACTTTTCTTTACCTATTACATCGAAGGAGCCGGGGCACATTTTGCTAGCGCTTAGCCATTGAGACGCCAAGGCCTGTGAGTTAATGTCATCTATGGTCAAGCGGACATCAGTCAAGTCCTCCAAATCGGCATCTTCCTCATTATTCCTAGCCAAGTGAACCACAATGCTTTTGCTTAAATCAGCTTGCTGGAATGCGACCACATTAATATGTTACAAATGTATATATGTATATGTATATATAGGTTTTTAAAATTGAAATGCAATTGAGATTCCCAATTTGGTGCCACTAAAATGGCAGCGGTAGTAGTGCTGCTCCCATCTACGTGGCTGCAGCGGTGACGCTATTTTTTTTTTTTAGGTTTGGCATCATGTTTGTGTTGTTTTGTTGTTTATTTGAATACTTACGTGACCAATTATGATACCGTATGAGAATTTGTGCTCTTGTGCGCATTTTTCCAGATAGAGCTCATCCGATTTATTTAGCAGCAGTGTGCGCATAATAATTTAATAAATTTATTTATTTTCCGAATTTGAGACAAATTACAGTGTGGTGCAACGTTCAAAGTCCTGTCACAGTGCTGGAAAATATGTTGTCTTGTGTAAATATTCACCACACTTCATGTATACACCCCACACATTGTATATATTCACAGAAAAATAGTTTAATCGCATTAATTTCTAGTTTTCTGAACTCAGTAAAAATGAACCATGTTGTAGTGATGCAAAATATTTGACGCGAAATCGATAATTCGATTTTTAGGTTCGTGTTGGCCAATTTTTACAGCAGTGATGCAAGAAATGTTAAGTCAAATCGCCCTCTGTTAATTTGGCGCCACTTTTTAAATTTTAAATAAATTTTGCTAATTAGCCGTTACTAGATATTTTAAAATTGAAATTAGGCATACAATTTTTGATTTTGGGTTATTAAATATAAAAAAATGTTGTTTAGCCGAAATTAAATTAAAAATAGTTCTTTAAAAATATATTAAATATACTGCATATACATATTCTCCTTAAAGTTGTTTATTTAAGTAAATTGTTTAAAAGTTTAATCTGCAACTGAAGATCGGCGCTCTTATTTCACTGCTGAGTTGTCTAAATTTATGTCATTAAGTGCTGCTACTCCTCCTACCAACCTACCAAGCAACCAACCACCATATGCCCCATTGAATTAAATTTCCAACTGATTTATGTAATTATTATTATTTTGCTCAATGGATGGGCCCCACAACCACACCAACACCATCAATTGAAGATACTTACTGTGTGATTATATGTGTGTATGTGTGTGTGTATGTGCCACCCAAATGGTAATGGTCAAGTGTTTTGTGGATTATGACGCGAACGGACGCGGATCGGTAATCGAATTAGGTAAACAAACACTCAATAAAGCGAGCCGTACGTTAATAATGTGGGCATAAGCATATACATACATATATATATATATATATGAACATATGTATATATGTATGTATGTACATATATATATGAAGGAAGACAGTGGGGGTGAAAGAGAGCAGGTCCAAGACCAGGGCAGTGGATTGCTGCGGCGATTGCGCGCCGGTGATGACAGGCTAAAACTAAATGAAATTTCATTTAGGTGGTCGAAACCATCTGCTTGTGTTGAATGCTTGATTGTTCGAGTGCCACTTGATGGCGCGAGGGCGCACGCTACTCCAGCTCAGCTCCGTCAGCGACTCCACCAACAGAGTTAGTTATATTTTTTCATTTTTTTTTGTATGTTCCAATTCCAATTCCAGGTCTGCAGTTTACCTCTTATTTACATAGTAAATTATTCCTGTTTCGATTGTTTGCGTTTGCTCTGGATCTCCTCTCTCTGTGGCATAAAAGCACTCGAACGTCATCGTCGGTTGTCGTTGGGTTCATTCATGGTTTGTGCCTTTCACAAAATTTGATTTGATTTTCCCCATACCCTGCACAAATCGAAGCGAAAGGGTATATGGGCTTTATAGGATGCATTTGTGTTTGAACAGAGAGTAGTGTAGGGAAATTGGCATGAGGACTTCTTTAGTATATATGTAGGTGAGACAACATGTTTTGGAATAACTTATTTAAGTTATTCAAAAAGAAAAAGTTATAATTTTCCCCTTCATTATTGACACGGCCAAAATATTTTTTTATTTTTTTTTGGTTATAGGTCATTTAAGAGTCGTTGCTGCCAAATATATCCATGGAATGCCTTGGTTTTATTTTTTCTTCCTGTTTGCTGCTGCTGTTCCTGGTCATTTGTTGTGAATTTGATCCGCTTAGTGAGACATCTCATTATTGTGCAGATTCTTTGTATTTTTCGAATCGATGTCGATTCTCATTTTTTGCCCATTTCTTTTTTTTTGTTTTTTGTGTTATTTTCCTTTTCATTTAACCAATTCCGCTATTGGCCTGGTAATTGCTTTTTAAACTAAACTTTTTTGATTCTTATAGCGCCGGGAGCCACTCACTCACATCTCAGAGAACTCTCCGATTCTGATGCAATTTGGCTTCTGTGTAGCCAGCACTGCCTCATGGAGTATCCGACATGCATCATTCTTATTCCCATTCCCATTTCTGTTGGTGATTCTTCTCATTCTGTGTGGCTGACGATCATCACGCCATGTGCAGTTTAGTTGCAGTTTCAGATTCACATCGAATTGTCGTGCCCAGATTCAAGCATCGCATTGCATCGCATCAATCATCCAACACGCATCTCTCAAAAGACAGGATCAGTCGGGGGCTAGGCCACATAAACTCGTATATAGTAGCCAATTCCAGTTCAAGCGGATACCTTGCAGGCAGTCAGGCCAATCTGCTCCATTAGAGATTGCATTGGCTGTAAATCATTTAGATACAAAACAGAAGTTATGCTTACGGAAAAGACCTACACACACACACACGAATATATATACATATATGTATTTTGTATTATACAAAAAATATAATCAGTTTAACTTTTGAAAATTATGTTTAAATTAAGGCTAAAGTATTAAAATTGTAACCGACTTAATTAAATTATTAATTGAAAGATAAATCTAATTTTTACCAATTAAAACTTCTTTTTAAATATATAAATATATATATATATGAATTAAAGATTCTAAGTAGTAAACTATAGTGACTAATGCCATCATATATCTAATAAGAAGGATTATATTATACATATTGTTATTTTATAAAATTAACATTTAACGAAATGATATGAATAAAATTCTATATCTTAATTTATATAAATTATCATAATATAAAAACAGTTTTGAAAGTATTTTATGTAAAACTAATAAATGTCAGACATATTGCTAGCACATTTTCCAACAATAATATATGTATATAATTTTTATGGTCAACAAAAATAACAAAATACATATTTAAATATTTACTTATATAATCTCTACAAGAAGATTCAACATTGCCTCAGTGACCGGTGGTAAACTGCCAAAAATGAATTGAAAATACTAAAAAACTAGAAGGATGGGCTAACTTCGGCCGTGCCGAAGTTCGTATACCCTTGCAAACTGTCTTTTTTATTTATATATAATTTGCCGGAATCATAAGGAAGTATATAAAACCCATCAAATATAAATTTTTTTTCCCCGATTGTTCCTATGACAGCTATAGCATATAGTCGACCGATTCTGATAAAACTTAAAAGATATATTTCTTTTTATATAAAATTGTCAAATAATAAATTTCGTGACGATTGCTTCAAAAACATCGAAGTTATTGATCAAAAACTAAATTTTTGACTGATCGTTCCTATGGGAGCTGTATGATATAGTCGACCGATTCTGATGAAATTTGGTATATGTGTTGAGGATTATATAAAACTCATAAATACCAAATTTAGTGACATTCGATTGAAAAACAACAGAGTTATTGATGTTAAACCCTATTCTTGGCCGATCGTTCCTATGGGAGCTATATGATATAGTCGACCGATTCTGATGAAACTTGGTATATATGTTGGGTATTATATAAAACTCACAAACACCAAATTTAGTGACATTCGATTAAGAAACAACTGAGTTATTGATGTTAAACCTTATTCCAGACCGATCGTTCCTATGGCAGCTATATGATATAGTCATCCGATCGGGATGATTCCGAGATATACAATGCCTGCAGCAAAAAGAAGCCTAGGTGCAAAATTTCAGCTCTGTAGCTCCAAGGGTCTCGGAGGAGATTGCGTTGATCCAGACAGACGGACAGACGGACGGACGGACGGACGGACGGACGGACGGACGGACGGACGGACGGACGGACGGACGGACAGACGGACAAGGCTATATCAACTCAGCTCATCATGCTGATCAAGAATATATATACTTTATATAGTCGGAGATGCTTCCTTCTATGCGTTGCAAACTTCTGACCAAAATTAATATACACTTTGCAAGTGTATAAAAATATTTCAAATTAGTTGAAGAAAATTCAATAAAGTAAGTAAAGTATAGAAAAAAAAGTAAAGTATAGAAAATTATATAGAAGGGAGTTCGGATTTTAATTTATCTTATTAATTTCAAAGCATTAGCATAAACAAGTTTTTTAAAAGTTATATTAATAATCAGAGATTTGAAAATGCTAAAATATAACTCGAAAATTGTGCTGAAGTTTCGCATTTATCAATTTGTGATATAATTAGCAAATAATAAATATGACTTCTAGTTTTTGGAATTGTAGAGTATTTTCCTTAAAGCGTATACATATAAAAGAAAAGCGACTGTTTTCCAAATAATTTAAAATGCCCCATTTCGGAAATATTGTAAAACGCTTTAGAACTCAGTTTAGAAGGACTTTTTTTAAGACCAGAGATACATTTCTTCGCACTGAGTGAATTTGAATCTTAACTTTCTATATATTTGACACAAAGTGTCCAAGTATCTGGCCCACACACTGATAATTGAATTAATTAGTATATAATTAAAAAAACAATTTATAAGCAGTTCATTGTTGATTTATAGAAATTATTTAAATATTTTTAAGATATGACTAAGAATAAAATAAATAAATAAATAATAAAGATTCAGTCTTTTATCCAATATTCTAATTATGCATTCAAAGGTTTTTACAGAATAAGTTTTCAATATATTATAATTGAGAACCCTTTTTTTTGTGGTTTCCATTTTTATGAACCATTAATAGATAGATTTAAAATCATAATAGTACAAAAATATGGATATAGGATATTCTTACTTTAAATTTTAATTATTTTTTATTTTTCTTGATAAGTTTAACTCGTCAAAGAGTTGCTAAAAAGGGCAATTTGTGATGATGTTGAAATGTGAGTTGAATACAAGGACACGTAATAAAAAATTACAAGGCAGCCTAGTTTATATATATATGTACATTCATACATACATATGTACATGTATATGTATTATATAAATTGATAGATTATTATAATAAGTCTACCAATTTAAATATGGTTGTCGTTCAACGAGTGATATTCCTTTCAAATGATATGACTGCAATCAACCCACTCGAATATATCCCACCTCCAACTCCTCATTCTCTTCACTGTCGTCTCCTGTTATCAACGTTCCCCCTTCTTTTAGATTACCACACCACTTCCTTAAATTCTTCTTTGCCCTCGTCCACTTCTGTATATGCCGCCTGCCTGGGTTTTCGGTTTGTGTTTATACGCGAAGAGGCAGTCATGAGCGCGTTGTGGCCACTGCCACTGCCCACTTAGCGCGCTCGGTATTGTTTGATTTGTGGTCATATATATCCATCCCTCTATATACCCATCACTGTCGCACATCGACGAGAACGGCCGCCATTATAATTTGTTGTGCTAGAAACCGGTCTGTCGGCCCAAACACACACAAATGCACACACAATTCCACTCAAATGAATTCTTGAGTGAAATGACAAGAGTGATAGAGCGAAGTTAGACAAGGATAGCAATCGAAAGAATTGGCAAGAGTGTAAGAAAAAGAGAGATAGTGATAGAAGAAAAAGAGCGAAACTGGCTTGAAAGCAGAAATAGGAAGGCAGTCAGGCAGGCAGTTAGTAGTCAGTTAGTCGGCCCAGTCTCATTCAGGCAACGGGCAACCAGGTGAAATTCAAGCCACATGCGGCAAGCATTCAATTCAGTGCGCTGAGAGCAGCTTTCACGTGAACAACGTAGCGACGGAACCCAAGCAGGGAACCATTACAAAACAATTACAGCAACTATTACAACAATAATCTTAAAAGAAAAAATTATCATAAGAATAACGGTCTTTTTTAAAAAGAAAGACAAAGAAGAAGATTACCATTGATCAAATCGATTGTGCAATATATCGTGTTATGTATTATACAAATAATTTCAAATTGTCTACAAGTTTTTTTTTATCAATTTTTTTTAACGTTCATTGCCCGCTTCCTCTATATGCTTCTGGCGGCCCTGAGTGCTCAACTTTGGTTTCCATAATCGATATTTACCTAACCAATAGGTAAAATATCGGTACAATAGGTTTACTCTAGGCCTATTCCTGTGATTCTCACTCCAGTGTTGTGTATTAACAAAAAAGAACTTCCTTAAAAAACAAAATATAACAAAAAGCAAAAAAAAAACAACAATAAATACAATATCAAAAATTAAAAAAAAAACAAATAAAAAACCAAAAAAACAAATATAAGTTATACCGATTAGACATGTTGATAGAGCCGGGCTTAAATCGTGATTTTGGCTCGCTAACGGTTGCAAATTCTCACAGCCTCACAGCGATCCCACATTGGAAAATGGAGTCACATTCACAACGACTATCATCATTAATTCCCCATGCTTCCAGTGGTAAGTCGAAATTTTGGAACATTATTCTTTTTGCCGTCGGCTAACATACAAGTTGACATCAAGTATATCTAGTTAAACTAGATCATAGCGCTCAAGTCTTAAGGCAATCTTATTAAAAGTCAATGGGAAATGTTATGAAAGTTTTACTGACGGTTCTACAATAGTTTATATTTGAAATTATTTGTTCAAAGTATACGAATACTTTTTTTTAAAATCTTCCATAAATCTTTTAGTAAGACTTTATCTATAAACTTCTGCAACTATCGCTAAATTTTCGTTTCCTTAAACTAATTTTCAAGAGAGATTTTTCAAGCACTTTGATTTTGACATTTGCCACCAAATAGTTTACATTTCAATAAAATGTTCAAATCTTATAGTAAGCCCACCACATTTTTGCCATATGCCATAATTAGATTTAAATGAAGAAATATTTCCATATTAGTATTATATTTATAAAGTTTCGCTTAACTTATAATATTTCTCTACCAAAAAAAAAGACGATTTTTGATCTACTTAGTTTCATATCTAACATTTCATCTGATGCAGTTAAATGTACATAATAACTTCCAGCAAAGTCCAATTAAATCTATTTATGATTTTAGTTTTGATCTTTCCTTTCTCTAATATTAATACATATATTAGTTACTCTACTATAAAATCGAATTTGAATAATTTGTGATTCTAGTTTCTGTATATATCGATTCCTTTCACTAATATTATCTAAGTTAAATAATGTCAGCTATTTCATTCATTTCAAATGGCTCTATTTGTCAAGTATAACTGAGCTATACAAATTGGTTTTCATTTAACATTTTATTTGAACTCTCACATTAATATAGAACTGATCTTATTTAAATATGGTCCATATCTATACTTTTCTTATGTAAACTTTTTCAATTTACTTACTGTAATTATTTTTATCTTTTATTAAATTCAGCTAGAAATAGGAATATTTTGATGAAATTTTAGCTTGTTATTTTAACTTGATGACAAAATGTTTAGTCAACAAATAAGATAAATGGAACGTAAATACAATATTTCCATTTAATTGACAATTAGGCAAAATAAAATTGACAAAGTGACCAAATAATAATATGCCAAAAGGCAACTGTATTCATATTAAGAGTAGATTATATTGTCTATACATATCGATGTATATGTATATGTATAAGCCTGAACCTACTGACGAATCAAGCTTTAATAATGCTTCTGCATCAGCTGAATAAATATATTAATTTCGTTTTCTTTTGTTTATGTGTGTTTTGGCTTTTTGTTTTTTATTTTATTTATCTTTTTGTTTAATGTGAATTATATTTCATAAGGCACTACAATTAAATTGATAAATCTTCTGGCTGGCATATGGGATGGAAGTATGGGTGTTTGCGTGAGTGTGTGTACATACATATATGTATATGTACATATGTATATATGTATGTACATATGTATATATGTATGTATGTATACATATGTAGACTCCATTTTGGTTAATAGTACTTTTCGATTTGATTGCGTTCAGTTTTCAGTTCGTTTTCAGTTAGCACAATTAACCGTTAATTTATCATAATTAACCATTGTGAACGACAGCGGCAATAACAACAATAATAACAACAACAACAGCAACAATGATGACAATGGCCAATTATCATTCAATTCGTTCAATTCTTTACAGTGACAGCGGCAGCAGCAGCGGCAGCAGCAGCAGAATCAGCAGCAGCAGCAGCGGCAGCAGCAGCAGCAGCAGCCGTCGCACCGCCAACATCTGTGCAAATACCAACAGGAGGTGGTGGTGGTGGTGGAGGCGGTGGTTTTGGTGGTGGTGGCGGCGGTGCTACTGCTAATTCGCCTGGTGCCGGTGGGCCAACACTTGGCGCTTTGATGTCACAGCACCGCCTATTGGAATTCTCCCGCTTTGGCGGCCTGCGAGGCTATGACATTGCCCAGCATATGCTTACACAGCAGGGCGCTGTCTCCAAGTTGTTAGGTAAGTTATATAAAAATTAAAATAAAATAACAAAAAGAGAAAACTAAATGAACACTAAATTGGTAAATAGTTCCCCCATCCCTTCGATCTCTCATTTCACAATCAGATAACTAATAAGCACTTTGTTTTCGATTTGTTTGCTAATTTTATAAATGATAAACATGTTATTATCCTGACGATCACAACGAGTTTACCCATATTCCGGAACCCTCACTCATATTTATCTTACCCTCATGATATTGTTGCCCTCTCTACTATATTCTCACTGTAGTCCGTGTCGATCGGTTGGTCTCGCCTCACTCTTTCCATGTGTGCAATTTGGCCACTTAAAATTGCATAAACTTCTTCTTGCTGGCGGTGCGACTCATTAATCAAAAATAAAAAAAAAATAAGAGAAAAAAAAATGCAGCTTAAAAGGCTCACTGTGTGTGCGTAGGCTCTTCACTTCACGACGTACCTTCTGCAATTGTTGATATCGATGCTTGATAAAGCTATTAAGAAGATTCCGACTCCTTTCGGAGGTGACCAAAAAAAAAAAAAAGAAAAAAAACCTAAAATAATAATTTAACTGTGAAAACGACACTGAAAAAAATTAAATTACTTTAAAGTAATAAAATTTGAGCGACGGCAAAGCCATTCAATAGGATAATACATCAAAGGATTATACAAAAGAGTCTGAAGTTTGATTATGTCTCAAAATATAAAAGAAAGCGTTTTTCTATTTAAATTTTTTTTTTTTTTTTTGCGGTGTAGTAAAATAAGTTTTATTTTCTCTCTTATTTTAGGCTCCTTGCGACCACCGGGCTTAATTGGTGGCTCCAAGCCAAAAGTAGCCACACCAACAGTCGTCTCCAAAATCGAGCAATATAAACGTGAAAATCCAACCATATTTGCCTGGGAGATACGGGAGCGTCTGATCTCAGAAGGTAAGTTAAATGATTCAAGGGGGAGGGGTTAGTAATTGCAAATCGATGGATAATCCGCTGCAACGCACACTGAACGCTGATTGATTGGCGGTTTGCTTTTGAGTCACCGTATATATATATATATATATATATATATGTGTGTGTGTGTGTGTGTATTGCTATCTAAATCTCTCAATCTTTAACTCTCGCTAATTGCATTTGGATTTTGTTATCTTGGATCCTCCTCTCTTACCTTGCAGGTGTCTGCACAAATGCCACAGCTCCTTCGGTAAGCAGCATCAATCGTATTTTACGGAATCGAGCTGCCGAACGGGTGGCCAATGAATTTGCTCGAACTGCCGCCTATGGCTTATATCCACCGCCCCCGCATCCTTATGGCAGTTTTACCTGGCATCCGGCTGGTAATGTGGGTGCCGCTGGTGCCGGCCAATCGGTAGCTCCGCCACCACCATCCGCCCTATGGCCAGTGACAGCACCAACTTTAACGAATTTGCCACCAAGTGCGGGTAGTGTGGCCACCACACCATCATCGGTTGGTGGTTTAAGTCTAAGTTCTGCTCATCTATTAGCTGGAAATGTTGCTGCCACCAATCGAGCCATTTCACCTGGCTCGGGTAGTCATGAGACATTGGAATCAGCCGATGAGAATCGTCACATTGATTCCGATTACTTGGATGATGATGATGAGCCGAAATTTCGACGAAATCGTACAACCTTCAGTCCAGAGCAATTGGAAGAATTGGAAAAGGAATTCGATAAAAGTCATTATCCGTGCGTGAGTACGCGTGAAAGGCTTTCCAGTCGGACCAGTTTAAGTGAGGCTCGTGTACAGGTAAGATAACGTTATGATTGTTAATCGATATTCAAAGATCCATTTGGTGGGGAAAAGACATCTTTTAATATTATTTCCATCTCTCTCTCTCTCTCTCTGTATTTCTTCCTGTCCCTTTGTTCGGTGTTTTTCCATAGGTTTGGTTCTCAAATCGTCGTGCCAAATGGCGTCGTCATCAGCGTATGAATCTTTTAAAGCGTCAGCGTTCCAGTCCCACAGTCAATCCATTGCATTCCCAGCAATCGAATGATGCACCCATTGCCAGCTCACCCACGCCTAGCAATCATAGTAATGCCTCGGCTTCCACCAATCCAACAGTTGGCAGCGGTGGTCCACAACCGGCTATGTCGATATGTGCTGATCATTCGCCACCTGCGCCACAGACATCCGTTTTATTGCATCCACTTCATGGGCCGCCTGGTAGCCATCATCATCATCATCATCATCATCCACATTTACATTTGCCTGCACATCCTGCTGCTCTTCAGCTACTTAGTCATTATCATCAGCAACAGCAGCAGCAACAACAACAACAACAACAGCAGCAACAACAACAACAACAACAACAGCAGCAACAACAACAACAACTCTCGCCCACAACAAATGTTGGTGCAGGCAGCCCAACTACCACCCACTTGTCAATGGGTGGAGAACGAAGTGCCTTTCGAAGTTTGGTAAGTTCTCCATCGGCAGCTGCGTTCTTTGGCCTGGCCAGACAATATGCAGTTGCCGCATCTCTAACCGTGGCCGAAGAGCAACGTTCCAGACTCCATTACACGACGGGAACTGGTTCTGGTTCTTGTATGGAGGCCACAGTCACTGTAGATAACTCTTCATCGGCGGATTCGGATGAAGAGATCAATGTACATGACGATTCTGATGCTGAAATTGAATCACCGGCGGCAAAGGTGGCTCGTCTGTCAACCTCTGATGCACCTACAACATTGCAGCTTTTAAAGCATGACCGTTAAAAGATGGGGAGTTGGGTTGGGGGGTGGGGGGTGGGGGCCTACAGTCACCAAGATGGGGAATAGGAGTGGATATCGACATGGGCATGGGCATGGGCATGGACAGGGGCAGTGAAAAGGGTAAAGGGAGGCGTCTATGCACTGGACTCGACTTGACAGCGGTGGCAGCGGCGGCTGTCGTCTAATTGAAAACTTGAGTTGTGTGTGCGCGCGTTTCTGATTGACAGCGGACAACGGAACGTCAAATGGTGGGTATTAGTCGGTACAGTGGGCGGCCAGAGAGGCGGTATTTGAAATCAGAGACGCGTCGCGACATTGTGGAAAAATGAAAAACCAAAGTTAAAATGCTGCTCAACCTACTTACTCGCGGTTTTTATTTTTTTTTTTTAGTTTTTTTTTTATTTATTTGTTTTAGTTCTCTCGGCATTTTTGTAATATTTTTTTAATTTTGTTTGTGTTGTAAAAAAAAAAATAAAAAAAAAGGAAAAAAAACACGAGATGACTACTTAAAAAATTTGTAACTAATACTTAGTTGATACATCTATGTGCACGCTTTGTCCCACATTGTTTCGATTTCCATTATTATTATTACGTAGGTACACACAGATACAAACACACAAAAACACACAAACACACACACACACACAAATCTAGTGTAATTATATTTATTCACTAGCCCGGCCGTTGTCGTCGTCAGAGCTAAACTTACCTCATCACCATTTAAGGCTATAGCATATGCAATATATATCTTCTAACTTACTTAAAACAAAAAACCGAAACTATCTACGAGTATGATTACTCTAACGTAGACGATAAAGAAATCATAGATAATGTTCATTAGGAGCAACGGACTATATGTTTAATATAAATACATACATATAAGAAACATTTTTTTTCCTCCCATCAATTTTTTTTTATGAATAATTGTTCTCAATTTTTTTTTTTTGTTTGCGTTTTGAACTGATATTTATAATAGTATATATATTTATGTATATATATATATATATATCTATATATATATGTATAAGGCTCAAACTCAAATTGTCAATAAAATTAATGGAAAAACTAAATGATAAAAAATAAAAAATGCTTTTTGATTTTCACATATTTTTTTTTTTTCAACTCAGAAAACTTGCATATATTGCGATTGTGACTTCGGTGGTGAGTAATAATTATAGTTTTTCTACCATTCATTTTTATAGGACCACTGTATAGTAACTCAATGTGGCTTACCCAATTAATAGAAACGTTTTAAATGTTTTACCAATTAAAATCAAATGAATCGTAATCGATACTACTGACAGTAGTTAATAAAAAATAAAAATAAAAAAAAAAACTTGTTTTTCAACAATGGCAATTTGTAATTTAACAAAAATTTTCATTGATTTCTTAAGCCACTATTAAACTGGAAGTTATTGGTAATCTAAAAACAAAAAAATATCGTTAAAAAATATAATCATGCTTTACATACGTAATTAAAGCTTTTTTTTTTAGAAATATTCAATACAAAGTTGTATTAACTTGAATTATTATATTATAAAAAGATCTTAAAAGGGACAGAGATTTCAGTTTATTTATTCTTATTTCAACTGTAAAAAGAGTGTATAAATTTCGTCTTGATCGACAAGAATATTAACAAGTTAATGTCATTTAGTCTACATAAGTAGATAAAGTGATTTAATTAAAATATATGTGTATATGTATACGTATGTATATATATATGTTTATATATACTAGTATATAATTTATATGCTCGATTTCACGCACATTCAAGTTGGTTTTCAAAGCTATGATATGACTGTAGGAAACCACATTTGTATATAAATAAAACATTTAACACTCGAAAAAGGCTTCTTTAAAAAAGCATTTATTAAATATTAATTTAATCAATATTCATTGTGTGATCGGGGCGAATCGAATTCGTATACAAACACACACACAGAGAGACACAAAACGGCAACGAAATCGAAAATTGGAAACACTAACAACAACAACAACTACAAAAAATGTGTTTGTTTTTTTTATTTGAAAAAAAAAATACGCGCATAGAAATCGCTTAAATTTCAAGCGTAATGGCCAATATGTCCAAATCTAAAAGATAACATCGACATTTTAATTATAACCAAATGAAGCCGCGCAATCGGTTGACTGAGACAGAAAGATACCAGAGACTGGGACAGAACGATAGATAGATAGAGTGAGAGTAAGAGTGAGAGATGCAATGGGACGATGCGATGAAAATGGGGTACAGGGGACCCAAAACTGACCGATTAAAAATTCAGAGTCAACTAAGCACATAAATCAATGTAAATTATGGTGTTAACAAAAGGCAATCTCGGCGCGCTCGAGTTGCCCAGACCAGGCAGGCATCATCGGGACTGGGGACTGTGGACTATAGAGACTGGGCACTGGGCACTGGATATTGGGTATTGGAGAGTGAGTCTGTGTGTACTGTAGACTGGACTGGTTGACTTTTTTTTTTTTTTTTTCTTCTCGGCTTTTTGTTTTTCTTTGGTTTGGTAGTGTGGACCTGGCCGAGATTTAAATGAGTTGAACGCGTATGTTTTTGTTGCATTCTCATCTGATAACAGAGTGTGTAGAGGAGGGGATGGATGAGGTTAGGTGGGATAGGGAGTAGAATTCGATACCGTTCCCGGTGCTCAATACTTCTCCCCTTAAACACCTTCATTGCCCCTTCCATCCCATGTTTCATGTCTCGATATTTAGATACAAATACCGATGCCGATCGTCGGTTGACGATTATTGAGACGGTAAACGCGCGCGCGGCCAGTCACACGAATTCAATTCAATTTGCTTGAGATTTTATGAGGCTCCCCTTCGCCCATACCCACTATCCAAATTCCCGCCAAACACTCTCCCTTCTCTCTCTCTCTCCCTCTCTCTGTCTCTCTCTCTCTCTTCTCTCCCCTTAACCTTAACCCATAGCTGACTGTCCGACTTATTCTAATTTAGTGCTGAGCATTCCTTTTTAATAAATTTAAATCACCTTCTATAGAAAATATTTTCACCTTTTGCGATCATAAATTACAGAAAGAGGGGGGGAGAGAGAAAAAACAAAAAAACCACGACAAAAAATATAAAAAAGAAACGATACATGGGGTTTTCAGTTTTGTTTCGATTTTTTTTTTTAGTTTAGCCTCTTTCTTCAAGCTTTTTGAGATAAATCGCATTTAAAGTTTTTCCATCTTGAACAGTTACCTCTGAGTGACTTCAAGTTATTTGTATATATACAAATTGTACATACATACATATATGTATATATATATATATATGTATATATGTGTATGTATGTATATGTGTGCATCCTTCTGACAAAGTGGCGCTATCATGAGCGCCATATAATCGCAGTCAAACATTTTTACGATCCTCCAGATACTTGCCAACAAGATTGCTTGGCAACATTGTTGCAAGAAGTCTCCTCACTAGAGGTTTATTTGTGGGCAATTTTTATTGTTCATGCTGACTGACTGAAATCGATGAACTTTTTCTTTTGCCTCTGAGCCAGAACATACAATATCCCTCCATCACTCTTTCATTGCTTTACCTTTGCTTTTCTTAGTCTTCCCATACGAGATTGCCGGGTCTGGTCGGGTCGGTGATAAATCTGTTGGCAACGCCGACACAACATTTCCATCTCCCATACTCCACCTAAATGGACCATAAACGCCGAGTTCCATCACGCGCAATAACTAAAGTTAGTTACGTTTACTAATATGACAACAAAGTTGCCAGTTTCAAAAAAATTTACACAGACCGAACAACAACATCACATCTGGCTAAGCTGTCTCATGTTCATTTTAAAGATGCAAATTGCCAGTGGACCACAAATTATAGTATATGTATACTACACTGTACTATACTATACCATACAATATGTAGATACATCTACTTAAGAATATAAGTGTAAACTTGTTGTGATTTAGTATCTCTTACACCTTGGATCCATAAAATATTAAAACACAACTAGCTAATATTTAACATCATACATACATATTTGTTAAAAGTTAAAAAATTATAACTTTAAAGTTCCGAATAATAAATATTCATACAAAACTTTAAAGTGAGTAAAACTAAAGATATTCCCAAATATATAATTTGAATAAGTTTTCTTTAATTATTTTTTAAGCAGTTGATTTCAAATTAAACGGAATTGAAAATGAAATGAAATGAAAATTAGAAAAAAACAGTCGTATTTCCCTATAATAAATTCGCACGGGACCACAAAAAAACTTAATTATAAAATGATATAAAAAAGAAAATTAAAAAGATGTATCTTTAAAATTGATTCACTAAACGGAGAATTGCATTATATAGAAGTTCACTATAAGGAAGTTCGACTGTATATGTATATATTTATATTTTAAGTATAACAATAATTCCTTATATACTTAAGAAAAATGTATTTCTTCTTTTAAACTTATTAGTATCAAACAATTCACAATGTGAATTCGTTATTGTTAAGTTTCTTAACTAACAGTGCTGCCAATGCAGAGATGATTTATGGGTCACACTATTCAACAGTGTTGGTTAAAAAGTGCATTCGGTAGCTTAAAACTAACAGAGCCAACAAGAAAATTACAATTCTCTGGCTGAAGTATAAAATCTGGCCATAAACTCAAATCTTAAATTGTTAACCTAAGCCGGCTAATACTTTTTGTTGTTTTCTATTTGCTAGAAAGCTCCAACTGTTATGCCCAACAATCAATGCCAAATCAAAACCATATTGTTTTTATAACTTTCGGTTCCAGTCAGGTTCAGAGCTCAGGCTGAGAGAGCTCAGCTCAAACATAATAGCCCACAATCAATTCTTTATAATTGGTCATAATTCGGTAGCCAGGCGGCTAATTAGACATTTTACAATACAACCAATTTAACACGCGCCAATGGTTTGGCCAAGTCAAATGAAAAAAAAAAAATATCAAACCAACAGAAAAAAAACCAACGTAAAAAAAAAAACACAAACGAAAACAAATCAAAAATCTAAAAAAGCGATTTAACAAAATATGGAAGCAAATTTATCAAATGCAAATCGCGACCAGAACAGAACATAATCGAAGAGAACAGAACAGGTAGGAGAAATTCCCCAAAAGAATATCGAACAAGATAAATAGACTTTCCAAAGGTCTCACTTCATCTACGTTCTTTATGTAGAAGCCGATCGATCGATCTAAAGACAAACTGCCTGCCTCTAACTTTGATCT
Organism: Drosophila emarginata; assembly: GCA_037075365.1. Classification (NCBI taxonomy): domain Eukaryota; kingdom Metazoa; phylum Arthropoda; class Insecta; order Diptera; family Drosophilidae; genus Drosophila; species Drosophila emarginata. The sequence continues at coordinate 1,636,167 of JBAMCD010000283.1, forward strand.
TTTGAAGAAGCTCATACAATTATCAGTTTTGGTTTGGGTTGGGTTACTTTTTAGTTTTCAAATGCCTAATGCCTACCTTGTCACCATAATTGTTAATTAAGCCCAAAGAGTAGGCCTAAAATGTGTCTCCAATCCAATGTGGTATCTATCTCTGTCTTTTTCTTCAATTTTCTTCGTGACTATCAACACCTCATTACTCTTTTGATCGCACACTCCTCTCTCCTCGTTAATGAAGATGTCAGAGCGGCAGCTAAATAAAAAAAAAAAAAAGAAAAAAAATAAAGAAGAATAAACAAAGACATTTGAATTCAAAAATTCAATTCCACTTTTGTTGTTGTTTTTGTTGGGTTTGGTTTGAAGCTGTGAAGCGACAAAGATTAAATATATATAACTCGGTTTGAACTTTCGTCGATGCAATGTTTTACGATTTATAGGCGATTTAGAGATACCCTTCCTAAAATGGGAACAAGTGTTTAAGAGTAAATTGTTGGTATAGTTATTAAATGTATTCAATGAATTTTTAAAAATCGCAACTTTTGCCTTGCGAAATATATACATATCTTGGCAATATTGTGCAGAGCCATTACTTTGCCCATGAAAAGTAACCAATTGTTTGTTAGAGTGAACATGCTCAATATACCCAGGTAGTGCTTTTTCAGGCTTGAAACCTGTATCTGCCTAAAGTTATAAACAAAGAAAACAAATTTGTCTTATCGGACGATTCCTAATGAGATGACAACGAGACAAAATCACTTCATCTACAGCTTCAACCGTCGCCGTTCACCAAGATCAGGCCTTTCGCCTAGCTGCTTCTGCTGCTGCTGCGCGTTAAAAGCGCAAGCGGAGTCATTTAAGGAGCGAGACAAATACAAATGCACATTTTTTTAATCACTCTGCTCATTAACAGCAGCAACAACAACAGCAGCGGTAACAGCAGCAGCAGCAACGGACCGATCTTTGCCGTTGCTACGTTACTTTCGGCCATCGTTGTCAGTTGCGGGGGCCGTGAACGGGTCCGTTGTCGGGGAACGCTCGCTCGTTCGTTCATCCCGAATCCGTATTACTATTGTAGACATTTAATTTTGGTTATAAATCAGTGGAATGTTAGGGCACAGATGACGCTTCCAAGTGTCTACAGACACAAGTAAATGCGTAAATTTGTTTAAAAATCAAATTAATTGACTTAATTCTTTTCAGCTAATTAGCCATTATACCATATGTATAAACACTCAACAGACCACAAAATATATACATATACATATGTATGTATATATGTATGTATCTTTGATATTTAATAATTTCTTTTTATTATAAATATTTATCTATGTCAGATTATTGATATTGTGACATTGAAAAATTTTAAAAGAATATCTAAAATATCTTATCTAAATCTAACACAAAAAAAAAACCCAAACACTGTATCTTGTAATATCAGTTTTATGCAAGTTTTGAACCATGGAAACCACTGAAAAGGCATTTACTAGACAAAATAAGTTAAAATTACTATATTTTAGGTTGTTTTAAATAATTTAAATTTATTAAGAAGGCTAAAAGGGAACTAAATTCTCTGTAAAACAATATTCGTTCTTCGTTCTTTAGAATTTTCATATTAAAATTGTGATTTAATTTTTATAATCAACAATGTAAAATTTCTAAAAATGTATATACATTTTCATCAAAAAATATCTTTAAAAATATTGACTATGAGTTGGACTTTCGAGATACAAAAAAACCGTAGCAAAGAAATTTCCAAAAGCAGAACAATAAAAAGTGTTTAAATCCATAAAATTGCTAAGAGTATTTTATAATGTTCTAGTAGCATTAGTAAATGTTTAATATTGGTAATTAATTTTTTGAATTGGAGTAGTTACATATGTTTACAACACTCAGACAATGAACCAATCAAAAAAGGTAAACCAAAAAAAAAAAAAAAAACACATCCCGCCCGCTCTTCCTATTATACATTTAGATTTTAAATTCCAGACCACTTAGTTTAGAGCATAAATTTTTTTTTTTTTTTTTGGAATGACAATATGTTACAGGGGTCGGTGGTATTGGGGGGGGATTGCAATTAACTCAAAGTTATGTCGCCTGCACATAATTAAAATGCACCCATCCATCCATATAACCAACTGACCAAACCCAAGTCAAAATGAACTCTAAACTATGTCTATTGTTTTCATACGACTGACGACTACTACCAAAATTTATGTTAAACGACTCTGTGTGTTTTTTTTTTTTTTTTTTTTTTTTGGGTTTCTTTGGTTAGCTTTTTCGGCTTAAAGATTTATGGCTTGTCCTAAAATCACAGAAGACCCGTTTGCTGCCGATGCTGCTGCTGCTGCTGTTGATGTTGTTGATGTTGCTGTTGTTGTTGTTGTTGCTGTTGTTGTTGCTGAGATGCCAAGCAAATCGTTTGGTATATAGCTAAGCATTAACTTTGACATTAAGGTATTAAAGCGCCTACATCGCCCACTAATTGAGTCACCAGAAAAGTAACCCTTTCCCAAATCAAACTGATAGCGACAACAAGCAAGAGAGGGATTCAGTTTGTGCATTGGGTCTCCTCCAAACACTTGGCCAGAAACAATCTTTATTTGAAAATTGACTCTCTGGGCCACGATCATAATGCATACCAATATGTCTCTTTCTATAGGATTTCACAGTGGCTTCATTGATTCTTATCACCCAATAAAATACATTTCGTTTGATTATTTGTATTTCTCTCGCTTTTTATAAACCTTACCCATTTTCGATGTCGATCGGTTTTTTGTTTTTGTTGTGGTTGTCGTTGTTGTGCCCTTGTTGTTGCCGTTGTTGTTGCTGTTGTTGCTCTTATTCGTTTTTATTTTCATTCAACATACTTAAATGTAGCTGCTTTTTGGATATACCCTTTAAGCCAATAGGTGACAATGAATGGTTAAATTGAATTGGTCATAAGTTGAATAGCTGATTGTTATTGGAAAATTAAATATATATTTATATACATTTACGATCTTTGAAACATTTATTTAAAAATAGCATACTCATAAATTTGTTATAATTAATATATAATACAAAATATTCATTTTAAAAAGTCAATTAATGTGCTTAAATTTCTTTTCTCTATTAATTTATAAATTGGAGTTTAATTTTTCTTTTACTTGTCAAAAGGGTATCCTCAAGTCGTATTAATTTTTTTTTTAATTCCCTTTGTTGGTGCTTTTGTTTGAAAACGATTTTGGGTTGCTTCGTTCTTTTACCTAGTGCGATTCTGTATGTAATTTATGTCTTTATTTAGTAAAGATTTCGTTTCCTAATTTATTGTGATATCTCTTTGGGCAAACTGGCATCAGCAGCGGCAATAGCAACAGCAACAGCAACGGCAACAGCAACAGCAACAGCAACATCAACGGCAACAGCAGCAATATCATCAGCGCCTCTGTATAGTGCCCATTCCCAAGTTGAGTTTGAATCGTCGTGCGACACCTAAGCGATCTTTCCCTTTCTTTCTCTTTCACTCTTACCTTTTTTTTCCTTTTCTGCTATCCTTTTCTGGCTATTCCTTTTTTTTTTTCGGTTTTTTGATTGTGAGCATGCGATGTTGTTTGGTGCTCACCTTTTTGACCAACTCATTCGTTCCTCTGTGACAGTTGGAGACGCGACGACCATCAACATCACCTGTAGCCTGCTGTTGCTTCTGTCCGGTGTGTAACCCCGCCCCCGACCACCCCTTTACCCCATCCACCGTTCCTTGTGGAATCTTCAACCTCCAACTCCAATTCTTTTCCCCATTAAGAGCGTGAAGTGATCCCCAATTTATCTGCTATCTGGCCTGATAATGCTCATCGAACAAAGTGAATTAAATTGAATTTGAAAATAGCCGCTCACAGAAATCTTTTTCCCAACTATGGGAGTATATAGCAAACAGATATAGTATGTATATATATATATATAAGTATAGCTATATATATATAGTTTTTGTGAATGGATTCCGGTACTTGTCTTGGCATGATGTAGCCTTTATTTATGTCCTGCAGTAATTTATATAAATTTTATTGATCGAGGCTGCCTCTGGGCCAAAAAAAAAAAAAAGAAAAAAAACAGAAACCAGAGCCAAGACATCTTCATTAGGAGAGAGAGAGAGATGCTTGGAGCTGTGGAGCTGAATACTGTTGGAACTGCTCGACAAGTGCTTTTTCTTGTACAAAATGTCTGCTGGGCTAATTGGATTACCCCATGGACCTCGGGATCGGTATTGGGATCGGGATTCGGTTTGAGTTTTGGGCTTGGCTCCGGGTTTTGGAATCTGTGGATGTGGAGACTGGGCTTGCACACTCTGTCAATTAAATTTGCGAACGAAATGCTTACATAAATTCCAAAATTGCTTACGGTGGGCATCGATTTAAATGGAATGAAGCGGCGGAGGTTGCTGCTGTTGCCGTTGCCGTTGCGGTTGCTGCCGTTGTCGTTGCTGTTGCTGTTGCTGATGTAGACTGCGACGGCAATTTATATGCAAATTTATTTTCTACAGCATGCCCACTGTGTCCGGATGATATACCGAGCTATGTGTATATGACTGTGTATGTGTGTGTGTAACTCTGGCCAGGTGATAACGATATTATGACGTCGATTATGATTAAGCCTAAGCGATCTTTGAACGCAATTTGCATACAAAATACTGAATGCTCGTGGTTGTGCTCTGAGCTTTGTGATTTCGCTGAGAGATTTCTACCCTTTTTTTTTTTTGTTTTTTTTTTTTCTTTTTAAAAGATCGATGTAATTAGTTAGCTAATTTATGTGTTTAGCCCTTGGTAACTTGCCGCCAAAGTTACCGAAACGGTAACGTACAACAACAAGATGAGTTTGCAACAGATCTTGGAGCAAATCCTCAGCACCAGCTGCAATTGTCAATGTTAGCTTAACGCGAAGCTCTCTTCTTGCGTATATCCCCTCCATGATTTATGGCTTTGACGGTCTGTTTTATGTTTTAAGGTGACATTTGCATGGCTTGCACTCACCAAGCCCAGAGCCAACTGGGTGACATTAAAGGGCATTCTGCTGTCAGTGCACGGTTGCACATTCTCTCAGCTTTGACACCTGTGAGCTGCTTCCACATAGCCGGCAATAACAGGGTTGCATCTCATTCATTTCACGGTACAATAATACATTTCATTCACTTTTACTTTCACTTGTTGATAGGTCAATTCTTCATTGAATGAAGAGATCACATATATTTAGAAAAGACGAAAAGAGCATTTCTATAAGACTTGAATAACAATTAATTGGTTGAATGATTAAACTGAAATTGAAAATATGTAGATACAAAATACTCGTACAAAAAAAATATCCCTTTCTGTTTCATAGTCCGCTCCTGTTTGGCATTCTTAACAGCTTTATTAGCGGCATTCTCAAAGAGCGCAGGCGCCAAAACTGATTAGGCAAAGAGCATTACCTGGCACTCAACCCCTCGGTACTCTACCCCTATGGAACTTACCGCACTACCCCTTCTCCACTAACTACCTATGCCATTCTATCTATCTAAGATGTCCCCTCATTACCTCGTTACCTTTTGTCATCTTTAATTGTTGGCAATTAATTTACACGCGGCATTTTACACAGACATTTAGGTTATGTGCTAATTTCTATACAATGTGCATGACGAATGGCGATAAACCAAGGAGAGGAAGAGAGAGAGAGAGAGAAGGCGAATGATGATAAAGATGATGATGATGCAATGACATAATAAAGCCGACAAACGACAACAATGCAACAAAGTAGCCGTAGCCCAATGTGACTGTGGAATATGCAAATATTGTAGACCGATAAAGATCACACAGCGAACAAACGACAACAGCAACAGCAACGGCAACGGCAGCAACATCAACAACAGCAACATCTGATCAGAGCGGCAAATGCAACAATGATCAACGCTCAGCTCTGTCGACCCTGTTGACTGTCATGTTGACAATTGTTATTGTTGTTGCCACAATTAACACACAATGTTGGCCCAAAGCAATAAGGGGTGAGAGAAACATAAAAAAGGGGTATAGAGGGGGAGTGCAATATGCAGAGCATGGGTAAGGGCTAACCCATTGCAGGTGGTCCTGTGGTAGTGGCGTTTACTTCATTTCTGTTCCTGCTCGCTTGGTCACTCACTTATGCAAAACGAATTCAATTAACACCTCAGACATTAAAAGACATAAGTTGAATGAATGAATGCTGCGTCACACGGCAGAAAATAAGAAGGAACACACGCAGGACTTTCGTCACCCTTGTCCGGAAGAAGAGGTCTCCTACTCCATTGGCAAACGTACGTTTTTGCTCAGCGGGTAATCGGCACGCTCACCCACTGCGCCGTCATTGCGGAAGAGAGCGAACAGCGACAGGTGATACATGCGAAAGGAAATGCGGGACCATCTCAATGCGGATAAACGGGGTTATTGAGGGGAGCTATAGTTGTTGCTACTGTATATATTGTTGTTGTTGCTACTGCTGCTATCGGTGCTGCTTGTTGCTGTTGCTGCTGTTGCTGTTACTGTTGCTGCTTAGTTGCTTGTTGTTCGTTCACCTAGTTATTTATGTGACAAAATTTTGCAAATAATTGGATTGACTGATCAAAGCGATAGGTTGTCCGTTGTTGGGTAGAACAGGAATTGGTATTGGAATGGGGAATGAGAATGGGAATTGGAATTTAATTCAATTAAATGCGTACTGCAATGCAATTCCTCAAACGAACTGACTGGCAGTTGTTTCGCCTGGCAGCTGACCCATCTGACCCCCAGTTAGTATTATAACCAATAGTATCAAGTCAATAGAGGGGAAAGCTAAAGTAGAGGGGGGATATCATCGGTTCCGTTTTTCTGATGTCTTCATGTTGCTGTTGTTGCCCAGCTGATATATGATCAACTTCCAATTGAATGATGAGTTCCCTTTTGACTGAAGCTTATTAAATATGTGCAGCGGTTCGACTGATAAGATCATCTCTCTTTATAAGATCATATTGTCGTAGATCATCATCAACAAAGACTTAACCATAATTTTTTGGTAACATTTGGTCAGACCTAATTGGATTAAAATGAATCCATTGAAAATGAAAACGAAAACAAAGTTTTTAAGTTTGCTCTTTATAGATGGAATCATGTTTGTCATTTTGTTGTGTCTGTGTCTGTGTGTGTGTGTGTGTGTGTGGGTTAGGCTCAAATCAGAGAGAAAAAAAAGGGTTTTTCAGTCAGTCCCCGCGTGCTTTTCATTTTACTTGGAAGCACAACGAAATTGCTCACTTGAGCGAATCGACGACGTCGGCAACAACGACGACGACAACGATGTCGAAATCTATGACAATCCAGATATACTGATATCCATGGGAAAATGTGAGAAGCTACTGCTGCTGCTGCTCCCATTCATAGCTTAATGTTGTCTATATACCATACGATATTTTTCACTTTTTTTTCCTCTTTTTTTTTGGGGAATAAATGGAGGTAGTGATGGAGGTCTGTGAGTCAACATTTGCAGAGTTGTTTAAACCTTACACTTATCAAAAATAAAATGGCAAAGACTTTTAGGCGATTACAATTGGAATTCATTTAAGAATTGTGTTAAATGTTCTTCAATAAAGTTTTAGTTATTTTCAAACTCAAATTTCTATAAACCTGGTAAAAACATATGTATTCCTTTTAAAATTTAGTTTATAATGTATTTTGGCTTCATTTTTAAAGTGATAGATGCATTTGAAAAATGTTAAGAATTATTTATCATATTATTTTACATTTTAAATTTGTATTCTTTAAAGAATGACAAATCTTAAATGAAGAGCAATTATAATACTGACTAAAGGCAATAAAAATCAGGATTATATTGATATTTTTTAGATAAAGTTTTCCAAAACATTTGACAGTTTTTGATTGTCATTTCTTTCAGTGTTCTTTTGCAGTAAGTCGGCATAAATATTTAAGGTTTTTTTCTTTTCTTTCATTTTGTACAAATGTAAGTAGCATTTGAGGTAAACTATTTAATAATAATGCAAGAGAAGTCAAAAACCTAAAGGTAAGAGTCAAAACCCAGAACCAGAACCCACTTGAGTGTATCCCTCGACAATGATAACCCGCAATTTGGTTTCGGCCACATCAACATCTACCTTTACATATGTATCTTAATGTATATATGTATACATTCACAATAATTTTAATTTATGTTATTTGTGTCTTGCCCAAAATGCGTAGTTCTCAAAATATAGTGGACAGTCAGCATATTCTATATGAATATTTTATTGCCCTATTCTCTGATTTTAGAGAGCTTTACCCTTTCATATATTTCTTAAGCGTATGCAAATGATTTATTAAACACCAAATGCAAATAGTTACTAAATCATTTAAACTTGTGGCAAAGGGAATTTTTCGGCATTTAAATTTATCGAATGTGAGCAAAGGACAAAACGTAGACAAAGTTCTTAGACTTTCTCTTTTTTTGGTTATGCGGCAATTTAGTTCTTTTTTTCTTCTTTTGTTTTATTTTTGGGGTGGTTTCAGACCTCAATTATACGGTTGGTCTCCTATAAGGTTTGGTAAAGGATAGGGATGAGAATGATGATAGTGGGGAGGGGGATGGAAATGGTAATGTTAATGTTAATGGTAAAAAGCCGGAACTCGGTCAGAGTTTTTAGTCATCAACCCTTTCGGTCATTGGTTACACCTCTTGAATTTTCTTTGCGTGGTTACTTAATAGCCAATAGACTGATATTAACCAGTCAAAAAATAATATAAAATGGTTGCGGTTCAATAAAATACTTAATTATTAATTAGATGGTATTAGCCCTTGGCAATAACGATGGGTATGCCTCTTCCATATGCAAAAGAAACGAACAAAAAAGAAACCGATTAATATTACTAAGTATAGGTTATACCGAATTGAATTTTGGGTTGAAATAATAATTCTATATACATATAATCGTAAACTTTCGAAAATTATGTTATTTTGCAGACTCTGAATATTTTTAGAATAATACTTTTACAAACAAATAAATAAATTCAGTAAATAAAATTAATAAATAATATAATCTATTTTGATCAATAGACTTAGAAAACTTTATTCTTAATAAAGATAAAAAATTTTTGAAATTATTAAAAAGTTCTCAGATTGTATGAATTTATATATATATCTATATATATATGTATATACTTATTAATCCAATAAACCTAGTTTTATTGAAATAATAAGCTAGTGTAAGATATTTAACCTTAGATTGATGACTAATTTTCACGATATATGCATTTCCTTTGTTTCTTTTTTTTTTATTTGCAATCAAAAGCATTGGCAAAAACATTATGTCTAGAATAAAAATATATAGCTATAAATAAGATAGAGATAGGGATAAAGATAGAGGTGGATATGGTGGGGTAGATGGAGAGGTAGATAGTTAGACTGCATGATTACATATATGTACATTTATATACATATATATATAGGAATACTCATTCGTGGCCAGACCGCACCGGACCGGACTGATGTGCTGCAGTGTCCAGAATTGGTAGCTACTTACTTTAACCCATAATGGCCATGGCCTTAAGCAAGTGTTCGCTGATCGCCATCGCGAATGCTTCCTGTGCTTGCGGGTCGTGGCTACTTATTGTATGTACTTTGGGGAAATAATGCGAGTTAGTTGTTGTACTTGAATGGCGGATCTGGAATTGACTCTGTGTGCTCTCTTTGGCCAAGCATTGGCCAACTGCCGAGTGCCGAGTTGCCCAGTTGTCGACCACCTCTCTCTCTTTCTCTCTCTCTGTGTGTGTTGTGCAGTTTGTCCGCCTTGGCGTTGGTCAAATTTCAAAGACAGATAATGACCACATTTACCTACCTACCAATGGCGCATGGATATGCAAAAGCCTTGACTAAATGTAAATAACTCTGTTTGTGTGTGTGTGTGTGTGTATGGGTAATTACCTGCAATTTTCACTCCTTACCATTGCACACAGCCACAGGCCAGGCTGTTTGACTGCCTGACTGGCTGGCTTGCTGGCTATCTGGCTGACTGACTGACTGACTTGGCCCGGTCTGGTCCGGCCCCTTCTGGCCAAACACCAGATGGCAGAGCCGCATTACACAACCTCCATTGTTTCCGTTTTCCGCACAATTATTACTTATACAATATGTATAAATTAATAAAAAAGAAAAAAAAAAAATAAATAACGCAGCTTAGTGCCTTGCCGTGACCATTTTTACGGCCACTTAACAAATAAATAAATGGGCCGCAAATTGCCAGGCAAAAAAATATGAACAAAAAAAGACACAAAAAAAAAAGAAGTAAAATACTGAGAGCAAAACGCCTAACCACAAGCTGGCCCTAACCGATCCCTGGCAGTTTAGTTTCGGGCCCAAAGATTAATAGCTGTAATTGTTATTCATTGAGCGCCGCGCACTGCCATTGTCTCAACACTTGATCTGGCGATGAGGATGAGGATGACGACAATGAAGATGGAAATGGTATGGGAATGAGAGTGAACTAACAGCTGCCTTTAACACACACACATCCTTTTCCGACCACAAAAAAAAAAAAAAAAACCTGCGAAAATTATTGATCTTAGTCAAAAATTGATATATAAATATATATACATTTATATACGATATATATTTATCATTCCACTTAAATAAAAAAAAGGTTGAACAAAGTTTATTAATTTTACCATCATTTACATAATATGGTTTTGGCCAAAATGAAGCTGTCAATGATACAGCTGTGACAAGTAATCGTCGGTTATACAATAACTCTTAGCCATGAAATTGTCAAAAAGTTACAATAATTACAGGCTTTTAACATGTGTTTGAAATTTACAAAAATAGAAAAAACAAAAAACAAAAACCAAAAACTACAATGAAGGATTAATAAAAAACACTTGTACTTAAGGTTCAAGGTTAGGATTTGAAGATCAATTTAAATTAATTTGAAATGTAGAAAAGTTTATAAAGTTAAGAATAAATGTGAATGAAATGAGAGACTGAGGGAGAGAGAGAAATGGAAACAACTAATATATTTAATTATATTATATAAATAATCTTCTATAATGTTCTATTTTAGTTCTAATCAATTTCTAGTTATCAAATACTTTTGTTCTGTATTATTTAAGTTAAAGCTTTGGTAATTATAAAGCAACTTTTGCAATTTGGAAATAATATTACCTATTTATGTAGTATTTTGTACAATAAAAGTAGTTTAAAATTGTTTATAAAAAATAAATCTAATAAAATATTTTTTCATAGTCAATCTTTATTTATTTTTATTTTATTTGCCTACTCTTATCTAATGACTAAACTCAGAAATTCTCAATCAAAGTTAAAATAAATTTTTACATAATATGTAAATAATCATAATATGCGTGTTTTAATCAAGTAAGGATTTATATAAAGATTATATAAAATATTTTTGTAATGAATATGTTAAATATTAGTTAAGGATACATCCATAGTGACAACTGATTAATAAAATGATCTCTGTAGATAAATATTTAAAACTGAGAAAAAGAGTTTAACATTTGAATGAGGCTATATTAATATATATTGTTGTTCATACTGAACAGGAATATACATATACTGTTAATTTACAAGTTCCAAACTTATATATGTATGTAAGTATTTTTATTTGATTTTATCCAGTTAAAATAATTTTTTTTTAATACTTGCTCAAGATAGTGATAAAAATTGCATCTTGGTCTAGCTATTGGTTAGAATTTTGTTTAAGCCTAATCGGATTTAGTCAATGCGAACATGCCATATCTATGCCAAAACGTAAATGTGTATAAAGAATCGCATAAGAACAGTTACGAGTGTATGAAACAGTAAAAATTAGATGAATGAAGGAGGGGCAAAACGGAAAAAATTAGAAACAAAAGAAAAACTCATGAGTGGAAAAACTTAGGGGCAGCTTTTCTTGTATGCCAAATAAAGGTGGACCGAGGTTCCAGTGGCCTCCTCCTGTCTAACTAACAACAACAACAGCAGCAACAATAACAGCAACATCAGCAACAACAATAGCAGCAACATCAGCTCAGCGAGGGAATCAACGAACAATGTGCAAGTGAAGCCCCATAAATATTGTTTAATCGATGTTTGCTCTACGTTTTATTGCATTTATGGCGTTTTTAATGAGCGCGTCGTTGTAGCCGCTGTTCCAGGAGCTTAAGAGGGGGTGGGCATCTACCATATACATATGTATATATGTATATGGGGGTAGAGGGTAGTATCCAAGTGCAACATTTTAATTTAATACTCTAACCCACTCACACTATATCCTTCTCTTTCTCTCTTTCTCTCTCTATCTCAAAAGAAATTTGCAGAAAATGCAATGGGAAGACCAAGCCGAGGCTTACAACATTTTTGTCAGTGACTTTGAACCAGCGCTCCAGTTGGCTGTTGTTGTTGTTGGATGATTGTCCCATGGTTGCTGGCCTCTAGTCGCTGTTGTTGTTGGCTATTGGGCACAGGGGGTCGGCGACATTCATCAGCCGCAGTTAATTTTGTGCAACTCGGCAACAATGTAAGAGTCAACTAACAAGGAGAATTCGGCGGAGGAGTAAAAGGGAGAAAGATGAGTGAAGACGGTGAATAGGTGATGCAGGTGAGAGGAATATAAGAAACTAAGAAGGGGGGGGGGGGGGGAATGGGAGTCGAGGAGTATCGTGAATTGTGTTGCCAATTGGCTCGTAAAAAGTGGTTTAAGCTTGCTGTGATTATTGTTGTTGGCATAGTTGTGACTGTCGGTTATTGGCCATCTTATCGCTTTAACGGTGATTTAGCGATTCCATCGCCAATGTATCTCTCCTTTTGACCATTAAAGTTTCTCATCAAGTTTTATCGGCCATTAAAATGAAATCCGTATTTAATTAACCAGCCCCAAAATGTGAGCTTGAATTGGCATTGGCCTAAAGCAATGCGTCCACAGACGCCAAATTCTTTCCGTTGCCCTCCCACTTCTTCTCCTTTACACCTATCTGTTCGTTGTTTTATTCTGTGTTTTGGTTACTCTTCGTCTCATCTTCCTCTATTTAATTTGTTGCTGATTATGGGCTGGACACCAATTCCTGAAAACGAATCCATATCGTTGTACATAAACCGAAAAATTGCATGAACTCAAAGCCTCGACCTGGCCGGTCGATCGGTGGTTTGGTCAGACGGTCGGTCGATTGGCCGGCCTCTCTTGTGGCAGGGTGTTGAGTGGCAGATTACATGCATTAGCCTGCCGCCATCACCGTGACTCTGGGACTCTGGTTGCAGTTGCTGTTGCTGTTGCTGCTGCTGCCGCTGCTGTTGCACATTTATCGCGCCTTGACAAATTTACGGCTTGTAATTGCAGTCAGCTTGAAAATTAATCCAACTTGAAAAATCCACAACTTCATAAACACAAACGCAAACACAGTCGCCCAGTCGCAGTCAAACAGTTCCCCTCTATCCTGACCAACTGATTTTACATTATATCCCCTGTACCTCCCCTCACACAATATTGCTCCCACTTGAACCCAGTCTGGTGCGATCGACAATTGTCGGTTGCTAGCGGTTGCTGGCTACCCTGCAATTTGTGTCTTCGGTTTCCTGCAAGTCTCAGTCGATCTTGGTCTCGGATTTGGGCATGCATGATTCAATTTTCAAGTGGCCAAGGCGCCTTTCACTGTTCGACTACTGGTCGAATTTTAATGGAGGCGGAATCGAATATGCATAGCTTCACTCAACTCTTTGCTCTACTCCTCTCTTCTCCTATTTATGTTCGTGTCCTTCTGTTCACCAACCACTCACCGCCTCCCCTCTCTGTTTCCACCATATGTTGACTCTACCAGTGCCATAATTTATTCGTAATTTAGCCGGCTGGGCCAGCTGGGGCTTACAAGCCATGTCAAAACACCCTCGCTCGCTCAATGACCAGCAGCCATCGGTCAGTCAGTCCACCACAGCCAGTAGCCACTTTGCGCCCACTCACCCCATTTTAGGTTCAACCCGCACTTTCAGTCCTCCATTTCCATTCTCATTTTGAAGGAAGGAAGAGAAGGAAGAGACACAGGGTGTGTTAGGGCGGCCATTAGCGTTGCGTCAACCATACATAGAATTGCATTAAACCATTATCCATTGGAATTTCAGAACGCCTTTCGCTGACTTGCGACAATACTAACCCAGACCCATTATTCCCCCCCATACACACACACACACACAGCAAACACCCTTTTCATTTGTGGAAAAGTGTGGAAATTCAACAGAATATTCATGTCAAAATATATACATATACATAAACGAGAATCAAATTGAAGACATACATATAGACAATTATATTCTAATGCTAGACCTTGGACGATTACATTTTCTTTGATTTTTGCAATATTAAATCGATTTTAACCACAGCTTGGACACTTTCTATAACCTTAATTTGAATAATAAATGTGAGAAAAAGTGACAAACGATTCGTTTTCATCATAAAATATGGAAAGTTTTAGCGGTTTTTATATGAAGAATTGCGTGTTTTGCTGACTCCATTTAATATAAAAATGGGCTGTTAATATGATAACTAATAAAATATAGTAAAGGTTTGCATAAGAAATATATGTATGTAATGTATATACTATATTTCAAAAAATTTATAATATAGTATAAAAGGATTACAGAAAAAAGTTTTTGAAGTGATTTCAGAGAGTATAATACAATGAAAAAGCCTCCAGAAAAGTTGATTAAATTATTTTAAAAGTTAAGATGAATATTTTTTAAGTAAGGTAAATACAAATAGTAAAAATAATATTCAAAATAATAGAAAAATAATATACTAGAAAATTTCTAAAAACAGTAGAAAATCTTTTTTAATTAAATTTAATAATAAAAATTTAAGTTCCATATCAAAAGAAGTCTTAAGACCGATTTTCGCGTATACAAAATTGCCACTTTCTGTGGGTGTTTTTTTGTAGTAAGTTTTAACAGTAAAAGTAGTCCTAAAACCAGATTTTTGACTAATTTAATGATATCATGAAGATCGAACCGATTAAATAAGACTTTTAGGAATAATAAAGGGAGTTATAGCTAAGCTAATCAAAATGACAAATTATTAAAAACTAAAAAAACCAAAAAAAAAAAATAGGATTCCAGGATTTGAGGCCATCTTCAGCTGCCCATCGTTGTATAAAAAATGGATCTAACATGATCCGCAAAAAAAAAAACCTAACCAAAAACGGAAGGAGAAAATGAAATATGAATTGCACTTTAAAATGTTGTGTAGTATTTTGTATATAGTCGGCATGTGTTTGTGTATGTGTGTGTATGTCTGAGTGTGTGTGTGCATTTGCGGCGCTATCTTCAAGCTGATTGATGGTTGGTTGCGCGCCTACGCCATGACCAGTTCACGGGTCCCCATAACGCAGCGGGGAATTAAATGGTATTATTAAAAGGTAACAAGCTAAACGCCTTTTAAAATTTTGAAAGGAGGATGGTAGCGGAACGCAAAAAAAAACACAAAACAAAAAAAAAAAGAATAAAACCGAGAGCTGAGAAAAGGGCTACGAACTGAACAACAACAACAACAACAACAAAATGCGTTATTTATGCATTAGCAGCAACTGCACCTGCCAAAAACGAAGGCGACGAACCCCAAACACACACTAAAAGTGTATGGGGAATGTGACTTGACTGACTTGACTGAGTCAAAAGACTGAGTGACGGAACTGGCGGCACCCTTCCACCACTTTCATGTGGATTTAAATAAATTCCAAATTAAGAAAAACTGCAGCAGAAGTAGCAACAGCAGCAGCAGCAGCACACACACGAAAAAGGGTTCCATCAGCTAGGCGTTTTCCACACAGACCCCATCATCAATTCATCAAAAAAGAAAAAAAAAACACACACACACACATAGAACTGAACATGAAGAAGAGTAAAGGTGACTTTTGGCTGTTGATTAAAATGAAAAGGACGATAACCAGCGGAAAAAATTAGAGCAACAAAGTCAATATGGCATAAATTTGAAGAAAAACACAACAAAAAAATTTACAAGTTGTGTTTTAGTTTTTTTGTGTGTTGTTGTTGTCTGATAATGATGCAACATTTGAGGTTTTTTTTACATTTTTTTTTTCTTTTGTTTTTGTGGTATGTAGCCGGCGGAAATAATGTAGCAGCAAAGGCAGGTGAAGTTTTTGGGGAACGCTTGAAAGATGAACGAGTATGAGTAGGCATCCTGCGCGTGTCCATCGTGTGTGAGTGAGTGTGTGTCTATGAAAATTAGTCGATGCCACCGATCTTCGATCTTCGCGGTAGGCAGCAGAGTTTTTAATCAATCGCGTGCGCTCGCTCACCATGCACCAGATACTATGTATGTATATTCATACATACATGTATCCATACCCATCGCCATCAGAGTACAGCAGCCGGATCAGCTCCCGTGCCTCTGTTGCTCTAATAACCTATCTATGTTTCGCAGCCTTGCATGATGTCTCATCACCTGCCTGCCTGTCGGATGAAGCAATCGACCGGACCGACCTTAGGTTGAATATATGTATATATATTTTTTTCTCAATTTTTTTTTTTTTTTTACTTTTTGTTTGATTCCTTTTAGCGCTCTATAATCTGTCCGTTGGCTCCCCTAGCTTGGTGATTGGTTTGGAGTGCATTGCGTGATTTTAGCATTTGTTTCCTGATCAATTTTTATAGACTTATAATTGCTGGGCTTAGATCACAGCATCTGCATCATCTCACATCATCAGAAACTCTTGTAGTTGTATGTATTTAAGACTTAAATCTTAAAAATTATTAACATATTGATTGTATATGGCTAATAAAAAAATCTTTTAAAAATATTTAATCTAACAAAATTTACTTGCAATATTATGTATTAGAAAGGTTTTTTTTGCACTTTACAAAAGATAGACATTTCCATTGTTACTAGGTTTTTTTTTTTGTGAATTTAAAAACCTCTTTTATACAGTGATGCAAAAATAAATCCATTTATTTTTTAAGAAACTGCGTTATTTATTAATTAATTTAATAAATAATTTTCCGAGAAACTTACTGCCAAAAACTCCTTCGTACTTTTACAGACTATAACTGATTCTATTTTTCATTCATGCTGATTTTTCAAGTTACTGGAACGCTTGCGTCACTTCATTTAACCAAGAATAATGCTAGATTTCTACTTTAAGAAGAAGTTTTACCACTTTTACAGCGTTTCTAGTCTAAGAAGAGACTCTGCCATTATTTCTTCTTTTTGGATGGCTTATTTCAATATTTTGAAATTGTATGCATTTCAGTTTAAAAAAGAGAAATATTCAAATATTGACTTTATGGCGATCATTTCAATAAATCTAATATTATAAACTCTCTGTTTTATGGATATAACACATTATTGTTGATACAGCATTTTTATATGCCTATGTGCATTCCGTCATGCATTGTATTTAAGTTTAATCATTTTATTGGCTTATAAAAACACTGTTAATTCGTCACGTTTTTTGTTTTTTTTTTGTAAATTATTGATAAATGATTGGCAATTTGTTTGGTTGGTGGTTGATAGGGACAGACAGACAGCCAAGAGTCGCGCGACCCAATCAACAATTTCACATGTGAAATGAGACAAGGTGCACATCTGTATATCTGTGTGAGTGTGTGTGTGTGTGTGTGCATGTGTGTGTCACGTAGCTCGTAAAGTCTTGCAACAACATTATTAAGATTGATAAGTTTATATAAAAATAAAAAAAAAATAAAAAACCGAAGCCTAATAATGTGTTAACACAAATGAATAGTCATTACGGTACACTGTTACACCTTCAGCCCGCGACTTTGACAAGTTTAACTAATTCCCTTTTCCCAGGCATATTTTCTTTTTTGTGTTTTAGCGGAAATCTTACACACACACACACACACACACTCAGTATATTGGTCCTTCACTACCTCAATATGAAAGCATCGCCTGGCATCGATCCCTTTTTGATGATGATTTTTGATTAAGTGGCTGCCATTCGTCAAAATATTTCACGCTCAGAAGCATCGCACGTGAACTGGAGTTGGAGTATAGATGGAAGCTGTTTAAAGATACTCTCGGGGTGTCATCATCATTGTCAACTTGTCCGTGTCTGTCACACAGCCACTCGGCTACCTGCAACTGTGCGACTCAGAGGCTCAGAGGCCCCAGAGGCGGCAGGTGAGCCGCACCAGTACCAGCCAACAGCCACCAGCCACCAGTTACCAGTTACCATCATCTGATGCAGATCTTAGATGCATTTGACATTTGAAAAATGCTCTATAAGACAATACCGAAATAGTAAACAGAACCGAACAGAATGCTGATAAAGATTTCGTGATTGGATTGTCAAAGTGACTAATTGACATTCGTGAACGACTTGTTGTATTGATCTGAATTATCAACGATTTGTACAAATATTACGTGTTGCCGATGGCTATATATATATGTACATATATAGAGCTATTGTACCTTAAAAGGTACTTTTCAAAAGGCACCTAATTGATGTCCAGTAATAAATCTGTAAGTAAAAAGAGAGAGAAAAAAAAAAACAAAGGGAAACCGAATCCAAAGCTGACTATGAGTAGCTTTTTTTTATTTTTATTTTTATTTTGGGAAAGCCAAATCAATCCAATTATGCTCTCTTAACCAAAAAGCCTTCTCAGCAGCTAAGTGAGCAACTAAAAAAAAAAACCCCACAAAAGGGAGTAGAGAAAGGAGCAGCAGTGGAAGCAAGATTGGGGACCAGGGAGCAGGAGCTGCTCTGGTTGACACATGCGAGGCAAAGTCAAAGCTATCTGAGAGGCTGCCATAAAAGCAGCAACAGCAATGTGTGGATAAAACGCGCTTTCGACAAGGCTTAGCCACAGTGGGATAAAACAAAAAAAAAAGAAAAACCAAACTTGAACTATTTAATCCCTAGAAATGAAGATATGAAAATATAATTAATAAAAACATATCAAAATTGTAATAAACAACTTTTCATATTTTTACTTTTCAATATTTAGTAAAATATTCTTTATATCGATTAAGATATTGTTTTGATATTTTTGTCAATTGTCCCACTGTATATATGGGCTGACATCGGGCCAGGCGCGGCTGTGGCGGCGACAAAGGCGCTGACGCTGAAGTGATGACCGGACAACAAACTACATTCAGCAGATAAATACTGAATTTATGACTTAATTTAACTGCAAGCCAACGACAATTTTGATGATACGAAACTGGGGGGAAATGGAAGAGGCATACCAACCAACAGGGCAGCCAGGCAGGCAGGCAGAGAAGAACGGAGAACGGAGAACGAAGACGAGACGCGAACATGAGTGGGCAGTGGCTGCCACAGCTTCAAGCTGGAACCCGTACATTAGCCAATCCTGAACGCACATTCGCTTCATTCACAGCCGGAGACATACATAATTCAAGTCAAGTGCTCGACGGTCTGGATTGTTGCTGTTGTATTAGTTGTGGGGTGGTGATGAGGGGGGATCTTGGGGAGATTGTATAGTGCTTGATGTCTCTATTGGTTCACTGGACTAAAATATAAGAAGCTGATCACAATTTGCCTGACCAAAGTCGACTAACGAATGGAATGGAAACATACTCAAAAAGCATATGGGATTACCATGTAGAATTGGTAAAGTGACAAGGGGGAGGAGGAGGGGAGGTAGGGAGTGCCGCCCAGATGTAATGTTTGGCTAGCAAGTTATGGCAATGATACCTATCAGTCAGATAGCAAAGTTGGCGAAAAAATCAAATATACATTTGGATAAAAAACGAAAAGCAGCAACAACACCCAAGAATCAAAGATAAAGGCACAAAAATTCTTTTTCAATTTGATTCAAGTACTTAATTCTTAAGTTTAACTAAATAGTATATATACCAATTAAATTTGTATTAAACATAAGATATATATTGTAATTATTAATTATTTGAATGTATGTTTAAAGTAAAAATAATTCGATTAAATAAAAATAAAATTTGGAAATGTATCTAAATAAAGGTTTCCAAATTAAAATAAAAAACTATTTGATAACATTTTATCTTGTTGGAGTTCTGATCTAAAAATCGATAAATTCTTCAAATTTACTTAACTTGTTTAATTCATTTTTATATTTAGAATTATTATTTAAATTGCCTAATTGGTTAAAGAAATTGAGTAGAATTTTTATAAATGGAAATCAACTTTATAAAAGGAAATCAACTTTTTTTTATATAGAGTATTTAAAAACCAATATTAGCTATGATTTATATATTCTTTTAATCCTTGAGTCTATTTGTTTAAATCAATGCAAAGAATCTTAAGACTAAAACAGATATAATGAGTAAATTTTATATCAAAATAGATAAAAGTCTATAAACTAGTAAAACCATTTTTCTTTGGTGTAGTTTTTTTAAGTATTTTCTTACACCAAAAAAAAAAAAACGAGTTAAATACTTATATAAATTATTAATAAATACCGGTGTTTAAATCCTTAAATTGACAGGGACAGGAAGAGCAGCAGCACTTAAAAAACAGAAGTCAAGAAAAGAAATATCAAGACGAAGCAAAAAGAAAATCATAGATTTGAAAGCAAATCAGACCAATGCCATATACATTATACGTATACAATTTGGTTTTCAAAATCAATCAACCAACTGGTGGCCCCTTGATTGACTGCCAATATGAATAGGGATAGGTATTGGTATTGGTATAGGTATAGGGAACATGGTGAGGGGTAACAGGAAGGAAATGTATAGCAGCTCGCACACAAAATATGTTCTGCACCTCTGACTGACTTTTGGTCTTGCGTGTTTTCAGATTTCCACTTGCTTGGCATCTTTGAAAACATTTTCTCAACCATTTCTCGAGCATTTCTCCAAACATTTCTCGACCTCAACTTTGTGACAGCAATTAAACGTCTCAGTCAGCCGGTTCCTAGACATAGGGCCAACCTATTCATTTCGGTGTTTTCTTACCCCCAAAAAAAAAAAAAAAAAAGAAACCAAAAATTGTCGCTCTCTAAGTTGGTTGTTGCCCTCCAGTTCACACACCAAGACCAAAAGCATTTCGTGACCCAAACAAATTATTAATTATTAATTGGGGAAAATATGGTATAATTGTAGCGGTCGCTTCTTCGTCTGCGGCTGACTGACTGACTGACTCGCTGGCTGACGAACAAACGAACTGACAAAGACCGAAAATTAAATGAAATTAGCCAAGGGTCCACAGATAATTTCACTTTGCATGTGACGAATTTTCAACTATATATAAATATATATATATATATATATATATACATACCATTCAAGCAAATGTACTAGGACTTTCTAGTTGTAGGTGCGTGAGTGGAGAGGTCTTAAATGTCTTAACAGACAACAGCTGAAAATTGTTTTGTGACTCATAAATGGCAAGCTGCAAATGGACATAATTGTTTAGTGTTAAGTGTATTAACCAAAGGAATGAATGACAACAAAGGACGACAATAACCACAAAAACAAGAAAAAAAAAATTAAAAATTAAGAAGTCCAAATGATGAACTTGATGCAAATTAAGGACACTTTGTCCCCAACCAATCGGGGAACTTGTGTTGTGTCTTTTTTTTATTCTTTAGTGTTTTTTCTTTTTTTTTTCCTTTTTTTGGGGCGAACAGATTTAACACTTTCCAGCGGCGTTCGAGTCATCGATAATTTTGATTTATGTGGGTAAATCATGAAGGGAACGGAAAAAGATTTACGACAGATCAGCGGCAGATTTATTACTTTCTGATAGGAGTGAGCCGAGTGCACTAAGCGAGTGTGAAAGAGAGCGACTGATTGAGCAAAGTGGCCGAGTGAGAAGAGCAGCATAAAAAGGATGCTTGAATGTAGCCTCGGTTAATGCCTGCCGCCGCGTATTTAAGTTATTCTAATTTGCCTGCCCTTGCCTTGGGCCTCTGTTCTCCATCTGGGCAATGTCGTCTCTTTCGCCTTATTCTCAACCTTAACCAGAACCTGAGTTTAAGTTTCAATCTGTCTGTCCGTCCGTCCGTCTGTCCGTCTGTCTGTCTGTATGTTCTGTCTGTGATTGTGTGTTTTAGCGGCTGTTTCTCATATGGTCAAAAAGGTGTCATCAGCATCGTCATCGTGAAGCGTTGTCATCTCTCTCTCTCAGGCCATTGCAAAATGTCCCCATTGTCATCTCCATTCGCTGTTTAAGTCGCTTTTTGAGATAAGAATCTGGTTTGTCGCCATTGCAACAACAACTTAGTCACACAGTTTTACTAAGTATTCAACTTACACATATCGTATGAATAAATATATGTATATATATATATATATATATACATACATATGTGCTAATTTAATCA
Organism: Drosophila emarginata; assembly: GCA_037075365.1. Taxonomy (NCBI): domain Eukaryota; kingdom Metazoa; phylum Arthropoda; class Insecta; order Diptera; family Drosophilidae; genus Drosophila; species Drosophila emarginata. The sequence continues at coordinate 1,658,439 of JBAMCD010000283.1, forward strand.
TATGTAATGTCTGAGGCTTAATCCTTTATTTGCCTTCTGAAGATCTTTTTTTAAAAATGGAATTTTTTTACCCGATTATCATTAGTTAATAAGTAGTCCTTTTAATTCTATGTTCAGCAATCTTTAAGTAACATTTATTAAATTGAAATAATAGTTTAAAAAAACTATTCAATGCGATTGCTCTAAATTGTACATCTGATAAAGTACAATTGTTACTGCATACGCTGTAACCTCTGGCCATAGGTTCGAGATATAAGATTCCATGAATCCATATATCTATCCATGCACATGGAAATGCATTTCTCTTCACCAGATGCCAGGGATGTTCCTGGTTTATTCACACATTTCTTGAAACATTTTTGGGTCATCTGTGTGAGCATCTCCTGCAAGTGGACCACAGCAATTTGTTGTTTCATCTCGGATATCTTCTCAACGTTTGCCATTTTTATTATTTTTATTTTATTTTGGTTTGATTGTATAATTAATAAGCAGCTCACTGTTGTTTGTCTAAGGGTTGCAAGCTATATGAAAAAAACTCAACAACATAATATAATCAAATTGTTTATATTGACATAAGTTTCAATGCTACAATTTTAACTTTGAAAACGTTTGTAAATATGCAAAAAATGCCTTTAATCTTTATCTAAAATAAATATTTTATTAAACGTACATAAAGTTAAAAGAAAAACTTTGTATAAAATTTTTTTTAAAATTTAAATAATGGGTTTATCATTTAGGTTTATTATTTTTATTATAATTATTATTATTATATTGTATAATTTCAGAATGTAATTTTTCTATATTCTTTTTCTAAAATTCTCTTCAATAATGTTTTAAGGTTCAATTCATTTTATTTATCGTTAACCATCGTTTCCTTTTTTTTTTTTCTGTAAATATATTTCAGTTTATTGTGCTGCTTTTTTAGCTATTGTTTATTTTTATGGTTTCTTTTATAGTTTTACTATATTAATATTATTTTATTTTCCATTTCTAAACAAAAAGTAGGTTTTCTTTGTTTTTGGTTTACGAGTTCTCTTGGCTTGCAGTTTATCCTTGTTTCTTTTCTGTTTTTCTTCTTTAAATTTCATATCTTCTTATATGGATAATTTTAATATATTTAATATTCTTTAGATTCTATAAGTCTTATTGATTATATAAAGATGTAATTTCTAGTTTTAGTTACAATTTTGGTAGGCATAGAAATTTTTCTATATGTCTAATGGATGGCACGTAGTCGGAAAAGTACGAGTATATTGTAACGCTAGAGTAATTACTGCCAACGGCATTACCTGCACTATCTTGTTGGCAGTTTCAATTTTTTTTTTATTTTTTTTTTTTGTTACTTTTTGCTGTGATGATGACGGGATGATGGGAGCTGCAAAGCTATAGAAACGAAACTGCAATCGTGATTCGTAGCTGGGCTTCAAAAGGCAATTATAACGGTGCAGCGTGGTAATTACCTGTGAATGGCATTTGCATAATAATACAATGCATTGCAGTTGGTTAAAATAGATGGACGGGTGCTAGGTGCCGGGTGCGGGTGATTTGAGAGTCAACTTTTTTTTTTTTTGCATTTTTTTTTTTTTTTGTTTTTTTTAGCTAGTTTACTTTTGCTCTGCAAGTTGAGTTCACGCCGGCGACTTTGGCGTTCGCGTTTCTAAAGGCAACTCGAGCAAAAACAATTGCAATTACTAAGTACCGATGGTATGGGATGGTTTGCAATGGATTTTCCTATAGAATTGTATGGTAGGGTATGGTATGGTATGGGTTGGGTCTACTAACACCGCTCGATGGATGACCTGGGGTGTTAGTGTTGGCTTGCCACGCTCTGACGGCTTTTGGTCGCCATTTTGTTGTGCCTTGTTCCTAGTGCCAATTGCTCTTCGTTACATACACGAATATACATACATATATACTCACACACACATACACAGAAAAAGTCGTTCCCTCGACTATGACTACGACTACCTCCGCCTACACTTACACACAGTATGGTGTGCTGGCTGGCTGGCTGACTGGCAGTCGACAACAATGTTAATCGCTCCTATGGTTTGCTCAAGATTCGGGTGACTAAAGACGTTTCAGCTACGTCCATTTATATGCAAATTGCGGTACTTATCGCCATTTTGTTTTTCATGTTTTTCTCTCATTTTTTTTATTTTTCTTTTTTTTTTTTTGTGTTTTCTTTGAGTAGCGCTTTTTGTGCAACTTCTAATTGCAGCAGCAGCAACAGCAGCAGCCACCGCGGCGGCGGTGGAGAGAAACTTTAACTGGAAATGAAAGCGTACTTAGTAGTTGGTAAAATAGAGAGAGAGAGAGAGAGATAGAGATTGTAGTACAATCGAGGGAATGGGCTTGGGTGCACTGAATTTAATTAACCCTATAACGGTTGGCTAGCTGGCCAGCTTTCGATCGTTCGTTCCTTTTATATGTACATATGTTGTTTTTGTTACAAATTTGAATTTAAATTTGAATTTGTGAATTATACGTTGCGGTCACTTGGCACAATTGCACGAAATTAGATATTCACTCACAAGAGACTGACCTATTCGTACACTCCATGGCAAATAATTTGCAATTAAACATTAAAGAATATCTAATTAAAAAGAAACTACCACTTTAATATATACATACGTATAACTATCCCAGTGAATATATTATAAATTATTTAGAAAAGTTTCTTCTAAAGTTTTCGTACATTGCTAAACAAAAAACAAGAAATCCAATTTTGTAAAATTCTTTTGAAAAGAGAATACAAAATTAGATGAATTTAATTAAATTGCGTTAATACTTATTTATATAGAAAAACTCTATATAATAGTCTAATATTACTGAAATATCTTTAGTATATATTTGTCTCTTGTTCCTGCAACAATTTAGTATGCATTTAATTCTTGCTTAACTTAGGTAAGAACTATCTTTTTCAAAGAGATATTAAACTAGTTAACTTAAAGTATTTCTTAAATTTTGTTTTTAGGAAACTATGAAGTTTTTTTCGATAAAAATATTGTATATATTGTATATACATATATTGTATATTCTAAATATACATTCCAAGATCATAGTAAACGATTCTTCTTTTGTCTATCTAATATGACTAGTTATTTTCGTTTTATATAAAATAAATAATAAAATAAAAAGAATTCGAAATAAATTTAACCTTAGCCTAAAAAAATTGCTATGAGGAATTAAGTGATATATCAGAGTATTTCCTATACTATAATTTGTCTTCGTTTTAAAGGTAATTCAAATGATTATATTTTCTCTTTCGAAAAGTTAGAAAAATTTATAAAACAATGCTTTTTGTTTAAATGTTTGATATATAACAACAATATGTGTAGTTGATTTAAAAATATAGTTCAATTGATGATAACATTACATTACGTTTTTCTTTTTCCAAATGTCTTTTTCTATAATATTTTATCAAAATTGAACTTTATTAGTTTACATTTGTATACCCTGTACCCATAGAGTAAAAGGGTATATTAAAGTCGGTAAAAGTAACAGGCAGAAAGAAAATTTTCCGACCCCATAAAGTATATATATTCTTCATCAGTCTCAATCGATTGAGACATGTCCGTCCTTCCGTCTGTCTGTATAAACACTAAGATCTCAGAGACAATAAGAGCCAGAGCAAGCAAATTTGGTGTCAACATCCGTCTATTGTCTAGGTAAGTCTTGTTTGTTTTAAATTTTTGCCACGCCCACTTCCGCCCCCACAGTTTAGAAAAAACTATATCTAGAGCTGCAATAAAGATATTGAAGATATATTTGGCACACTGTATAATATAGCCAATATGCACTACCTGACCAAATTTTGGTCTAATTCGGACAATAATTATCGGAGATATGCTGAAACGCCCAGTGCAACATGGCCTGTCAAGAGTGAGTGAGATAGCATGTGTTCGCTGTTGGTGCATGCAAAGAGAATTTTGTTTTAAATTGATGGCAACTTTGAGAGTTTTTGACTTTATGAAGGACTTCTACTTGGTACAGGGTATACTCAATGTCGGCAGGGACAAATTGCGTCCTTCATTTAGATATAGAATATACATAAATGTATGTACTTGTCTCTCATCCTCCCCAGACCCCCGTCTTTATGCATCTTCTTCTTATGTATTTCAACATGTTTTTGAATTTCCTTTCAAAGAGCTAAAGAGAGCGAGAGAGAGAGAGAGAGTGAGAAGGAGAGAGAGGAAGATACATGCAGGTAAGAAGGCAGGGAAGGCGGTCAAAAGGAGTGGCAACAGCAGCGGCAGCGGCTTTTGTTATCCAAATGCAAAACTATTTAGCCATTGCATGTTGTTAATAATTTTGAAAAATCAGATTTCCGCAAGTTTGACGCAGACACGAAAGGTAGCCATAGCTGGAGGAGTTTTTTTTTTCTTCTCCATGACGTGTCCGTGTCTTGATTGCGGTTTTTGCTGCTGTTGCTATTGCTGCTGCTGCTGCTGCTGCTGCTGCTTCGGCTGCGGCTGCGGCTTCTGCTGCGCCCTTAAGAGCGGCAGCAGCAGCAAGTTTTGAGTCGGGAATCGGGTTCCTGACAATTGTTGCGCAATTACACAGAAGACCTATGGGCACGCAACTTTTCGACGGTTTTGCGGCTAAGAGGCTAAGAGACCTGACTTGGCTCAGACTGAATCTGAAAAGTCAAAACCGACGCTTAAACTCGCATCAAGCCGCTGCTGTTGGTGTTGGTGTTGCTGTTGCTGCTGCTGCTGCAGTTGCAGTTGCTGTTGCTGCTGTAGTTGCTGCTGCTGCTGTTGCTTCTGCTGCTGCTGTTGTTGTGTCCTCAACTTCGTCCTCAATCACGCCATGCACATGAACTACTTTTCTGTCCGTCTTCGTCTTGAATCGTCGAATTCGCCTCTCCTTTTACTCCTCTCCTCCTCCCCCCCATACATGACTGCCCCATGTTTCCTTCGGTTCAGTTTCTGTGGCAAAATCAATGTTGACGCAAATACATGTATGTAGAATCATTTTGCCGACAGTGGTAGGACTTATTTCTTTCGCTACCGAATTTAATTGGATTTTCTCCCTGACTTAAGGGCTTTAACTGCTGTGGTATGTGGAAATCATTTCTGAGACTCCACTCCAGACACGCAACCAACCAATGCCAATGCCTGCCTGCCTGGCTGACTGACTGACTGCCTTGGCTGCCTGCTTGCCGCATTGCAAACTGCAAAATTTCGTCGCTTCTCGCAGTGTTTCCAAGCTGGAAGCTGCAAGCCAAAAGCTGGGATAAGAACAAGGATATGGGGAGAGGTAGAAGATCAAAATACATTCAGCTAAGTAAAAACTCTCTTAATTTAGCCATGGCGAGAAGTTAATCATTACATTTCGGCAGTAGCCGGTAGCTAAATAGGGGGATCATCTGCATGATGTACACCAGCACCAGCAGGAGCAGGAGCAGGAGATGGAGAAGAATCTGCCGGCCAAAAAGGCAAACGAGGCTAAGAAGTGCGTGCTGATGAAGATGAAAATTAAACACCCGATTCTCTACTTCCTTTTTTCGTAAAGTCAATATGCCAATATAGAGACTATAGACAGCATAACACAAAAAATAGGTCGTTGATACTATTGTGTATCTGTGAGATACATTTTTTTTTTGTAATATACATTCCCATTACATCTGTTTAATTTGGTTATTGTTTCGCCCTGACAATGCTTTTAAAAAAAAAAAGAAGCTATCTTTTGTGAAAGAAAATAAAATTAATCTGATTTTAATATTAGCTATACATATATATGTGCATATCTCCGAATTTTCAAATCTTATTTAATATATTCAAATGTACTTTTCAAAAACTAGCAGAAAAGTGAAAACAACTATAATCAAATGTTTAATAAACTAACATTCAATCAATTCGAGCAGTTGTTTTATTTTTGAGACATTTTGAAAAATGAATTGAAAAGACAAATTTTAGAATTTTCATTTTGGGATTGTATAATGATAAATTTCAATAATATCTTTGGACATTATCAATTCACGGACACAAATAACCAAATATAATTGAACCATCAAAACTTTTTGTAGTAAACATAAAGAATTAGTTCAGCCTTTAATAAGATTCTAAATCGCAAAATTCATACTTGCAATGAAATTTCATTAAGCTAAAATTAAAAAAAAAAAACCATAGCAAAGTTGGTACTTATTGAGGATAATTTAATAGTTTGGTTATAACCAAGGTTATCTAAGAATATAACGAGATGGGTTTTTTTTCCCTTATTTCTTTACTTTTTTTTTTTCTCTTTTTGGAATAGTGTGAAGAAGAGGAAGTAGAAGAGAAAATTAGTTTCATCTTGCATGCCAAGTTAGTTCTAATAACTTCTAATTGCCTTTGGCATCACGAAACAAATCGATTTGTTTCTCTTTCATGTGGAAGCAAAATAAAGGTTTTCTATATACAATTACATATATGTATGTATATACAGGCAGACATGAGTAAATATATAAATGCAAATAGAAATACATATATATATGTATATAACAAGCAAAAGACGAACGACAATGTGAATAAAGAAGAAAAACAGCGACCCTTTGATAATTCCGAACAAGCGCTAAGCATTTCCGACCAACAAAAACACAAAACTTGAACCTATTTCCGTTAACTCCAGCAAAAAACGAAAAGACAAAAAAAAAAAAACAAAACCTTTAACAATGACAAAAAAAGAGATGGACAAAGCAAATGTGTATGAGTACCGAATCGGATGATACTCTACCATTTCTTACTTCTCATTTGGCCGTGTCGGTATTCCTTTTCTTGAACTTTTCCAATTGAGCAAGTTTGCATATATAATGCAGATCTAACCCTTGTACCCGCTCCTCCCATGATCTAACGAAATCAGCATATGCATATGCCTACATGTGGGTAAACAGCACCGCGTCCGTAACGCCACCGATTGTGGAGTAGAGGGGGAAAATATAAAAACTAAAACATTGAAAAAGGGGCCGCCCTATGGGCATTTCTTGTCTACTGGACGACCTGGCCAAAACAAACAGAAAAACAGGAAGCGTGGCTAACACAAATATGCATGGGTCTGGGCTTGGTTTTTTTTTTTTTATTCTTTTTTTTTTGGTTATTTGGCCGAGCTGTGCCAACTCCCCCATTTGCATGTAGATACTAGATCTTTATCTAACTATGAACTTTTGGTCAGTGAAATAATGGCGGCCGGCCATAATTAAGGTAACCAGCCCCGAAAAAAAAAACAGAACAGAACAAAAAAACAGAAGGAGAGAAAGAGAGAGTGAAAGAGACAGAGAGAGAGAGACCAACTAACACGAAACACAATTAGAAGTAAGCATAATTAGTCGATGCTAGTGATATGGGCTTTAATTAAGCTTATAATTAATCTAATCAATCATAGTAAAATCGGATGATATAAATCGACATTCCCGAAGACAATCGAAAATAGTTGGCAAATAGTTGTATATAAATTTGGATTATTCAATTGAATAGTTAATTTTATTTTCATCAAATGTTAACAGTAGTTTAGGAGCGGTGTTAATGGGGGGGAAAAGGGGGTGTATTTGTGGATTGTGGGTTTTGCTTTCTTTCAACTCTTTTTCAAAGTTGATGTAGCTGTTGAGTGGCAAATGGCGGTTTTCCCATTGGTCCGTTCATTTGGCCTACACGTATTCAACGCTTGAGTGCGTCCCGCCCATTTTTACCCATACACACAGACACCAAAAAACACACTCACACACACTTACATATATATATATATATATATTGCTGGATGAGAGAGAGAGAGAGAGAAGCGACGGCGAATTGGTGCGTCTCATGGCACTCACTCGCTCAACTGGCAATTCACTCACTCAATTTCCATTTGAGTGTTAAAATTTTATTACGATTATGTAAGTTGAGAGTTGCACCCTTACAATTACCCCTACCCTACTCTACCCTACCCTACCCTACCCTATCCTGGTGGGGATCAACCATTCTTTCAGCTCTGCCCTCTCTCTTTATACTTTATCTTTAAATGTTTACAAAAATTAAAGAAAACAATAGTAATAAAGCAACGACAAACATTCATAAAAAATAACAACATGCAGATAATTGATCATTTTTAATTATGCAACTTATTGGTTAATATTTAATTATGTATTTTGTTAGTTAGGATTTACAGGCAGCTGATTAAATTATCATTGTTGTAACTTACTATCTATATAATATACATATGTTTCGTCACAAATTTTTAGTGGCATATACTTAGTACTGCTAGTGATAGTCACTCGTCACAATTGCATTTTTCATGCATCCATACAATGTGGTGTCAAAACAAAGCCGAGCTTCCGCTGCAACAATAACAACAATAACAATAACAACAACAGAAGAATACTCACTACATTCGATAGTTCAACTTTTTTTTTTTTTTTTTTTTTTTTGGAAAAATAGCTTGCAAATAAATCAATTAGGAATTAAACTCTTGCTTTCACCCTCCTCAGTCCACAATATCTTTATCCTTCTCGTCTACTCCATCTTTTACTCAAATTGCTGGTGGTGGCATCTCACTCGCTCTTGGTGACAGAGTTGACACGTTGTGCGCAGGCTTCTGTAAATTCTCCCTTTATAAAGGAATGAGAATTTGAAATGGGAATTGTATGTGGTATATGTCTCGTTAATCGGTTACTATTACTGGCTGGTGGCTGGTCAACATTTGCCAGAGATTCCCCCCCATTTTATGCCTTACTTACAAAAAAAAAAAGAAGGGTTTTACGCCATTGATGGTTGTTGAAGTGTAGACAAATGCGTTTTTTTTTTGTTCTTCCTCTTTTGTTGTTGTTGTTGTTGTGATTTTGCCTGCCCACTGCTCGCCCACGCCCAAAATGAAAAGTTAGAGAACATAAAAAAAAAACAAGGAAAAGAAAGGAAAGGAAAAATAAGTTTGTAGGTTTAGAGAAAGACCAAATATGAACGTGTGTGTGTGTGTGTGTGTGTGCAGGTGTGTGTTTTCATACATTTTAATCGTATGTCATAATCAAAGTGTAGTCGAGCTTCCGTTGGGCCGTCAAGCATTTTCCGTTTGTGGCTTTTTTTTTTTTTGTATGCCGTTGTTGTGATTGACATTTCTTTAAAAAAAAAGTTTCGTGTATTACCAAACACAAATCGTTTGTCATCAATTAAAAGTTAAAAGCAATAACAGAAACTTGGTAACACTAGGCCTAGCTTTGGGGCAAGTTTGTGATAAACAATGCAATGAAAACGAGCCAGGGGTAATTAATTATTGAACTTTTACTACTGTTTCTCAGCTCAATTGGGCGATGCGAGACACTCAAAACACGCTCACGCACATACACACACGCACACACAAAAACACACACACACACACAGAGAAATACATACATACATAAGAATAAGCTACAAACCAGATATGGTAACAACCCGGCCAACAACCAACTCGACGAAGAGTAAGCAAAGTCAAGTCTCAGTTTTTACTCTGTCTCTCAGTCTCAGTCCGAGTCGGCGTGAGTGAGTGCGCGTCGAGTCAGCGAGCGGCGAGCAGCGACGGTTCATGTTCGCCTTCGGTAATACACGAGATTTCGTCAAAAAGAAAAATAAATACATATATATACATATATATTTTAGTGGTACTTTTTTGAGTGGGAAAATACCGTCGGTAATTGTTATATTATAAAATTAAATAAATGATATTAAATCGATCGATCGATCTAACGGGTTGCCAGTCCAGTCAATATAATAGCAATTGAGTGTCAACACATACATATGTTGTTCTTGTTCTCATGCAGGGCATGGCTACAACGGCGGCTGCGGCAACGACGACGACGACAACAACAACAACAACAACAACAACAACAACAATAACAATAACAGCAACAGCAACATCAACAATAACAACAACATTAACACCAACAACTGCAACAACACCAACAATACCCATATCATCTCTTATAAGGACATCAAACAAATTAATAGATTATAACAGGACAGATCCTTCAATTCCATTAGGAGGCAGCATAGGTATGCCTCCTGCTGCAATATCAATGGGCATGCCGCCGCATATGCAACTACAGCCAATAAATGTGGGAAATACATCGCCAATTTCATCTACACCCACAGGTGAGTCTTTTAATGTTGAACGAACCATCAATTGAAACCCTTATCAATTGTATTATTTAAAATTTGAATGACGACAACGACGGCGGCGGCGACGGCGACGACAACAATAATAATTCATTCCCTTTCCCTGAATTGACAGGGATATACATACATATAGGGAACCACAAGAACCACTGCTGTAAAAAGCGCAATGATTTGGAAATTTCATAACTGCACTACTATATACACAGACTCCACCATAATCACTACCAAACAGCACCACCATGATGTCCATGTTAAGCACAACTGGACGGCGGGCAACTGGGGAACTGGGGAACTTTTGTGTTTTGGTCTTTCGCACATCAGTGGCAATTTGTTTTGCACAAGTATGGGTTGTCAAATAAAATTAGTTCACATTTTACCGTCGAGATACTTAAAAAGATCGAACGGCACGGCTTGGGGTAACCACAACGGCAACACACAACAGATACACAAACACACACACACACACACACAACATACTACTAGCTAGCCCCCAAAGCTTTGACTTGTCTTTAGAAGGTGTTGGAAGTTGCACAATAAATAAATAATTATAAAAAAGAAAAAAAAAAAAAATAACAAAAACCAAACCAAACCAAACAACAGAGAGTTCAGTTCAGTACCAGGACAGAAGGAGTGGTGACAGTGGTGTCAGAGGCAGGGAGGCAGAGAGAAAAGGCAACGAAGAAAGAAAAAACGCAAACAACACACAACACACAACACAAGCTGGCTAGGCTAACCAAAAGAGAGATGGGCTTATGGCATACATTGAAGTTTAAGCATAGGTCCAGAAACCATACTTAAGGGTTTCGAATTACACCCATGCGGTGCGTGTACATGTATTCCACATTATTCTTAGAAAGCCAAGCGTATAAAAGGTGTGCACAATGCACAATGATTTTCAAGTGTGTTCAACGAAAAAGATGGCCCGTTTCGTATCCGCTTGACTCTAATATGTGTGTCATCAGACCTAATGATTAAGGAAATTTTGCAGAAATCTAAGCCCCCAAATATGGTAAGGGTATTAACAGTAAAAACAGTAACAAAAAATAATATTTTTGCATTTTTACTTTGCCCAGCAATAATGTTGTAGCCATTTTAAAGCATACTTTTATGCTATATTTTTCTTTGATTTTGAAAACAAACAAAAGTAATAAAATACAAATTTTTAACCAATAAGTTTAATTTTTCTTAAATATTACCTATCAAATAGAGCATTGTTGAATATTATTTCCAATGTTTCTAATCTGATCTCTCATTTTCTTTTAACATGTGGAATTTGCGTTCAAAATCGTGTTTAGAAAAACTTTTAGACTTTGTTATCAATATTCAACTATAATATATGCAACTCTTAGCAAAGTCAATAAGAAACGTTTTAATTTTCTTTAAAAGGCAAATCATGGAATTGGCTTTTTTTTAGTTTAAAATGTTTTTACAATTAAAATTGTTTTCGTCAAATAGTTCCTTTGTTAGCTAAACAAAATTTAAAGAAAATGTTGTTTCTTGAAATAGTTTCTAAAAAACGTTATAGAGAAGATGCGCCATTCTAGTAAACCTAATTAACAAATATTTCAAAATAGTATTTGGATTAGTATTAAGAAAAATGAGAAAAAAACTTCAATTGGGGAACAGTTTGATATTCTAAAATTCAGTACAAAAATAATTTAGATTTGATACGATGCAAATGCAAATGAAAATAGATGTTTTCTCACAATTACTCAAAGATTTTAATTGTATTACTTACAAATACAATGAACACAATTCGATTAAAGATATATTTTTTTTTGTAATCTATGTGAATAGAAACCGCAGTAGAAGATCGATCAACTGATCGATCTCTTTCTTTCACTTCTCTTTATCATCGTCTCTCTCAGTTCGTCTGTACCCCTCTCTTTCTCTCGTCAAACATCTTAACAACGAAGAAACGTGCCAAGTTGGCCATATTATTTAACATTCAAAACCAGAAGCCTATATAGCCGATGAGCGCGACAAACAAGATCAGCGAGCGCGCTAACTGAGCAGGGTGACAAGAGGCGTGTGAGAGGTTTGAAATCTTCAAGCTACAAAGAAAAAATAAAGAAGAACCACATTGAAAAACCCGAGCAACTTTTAATTTATATGCAGTGGCGGCTGCTGTGGCACAAAAAAAAAATAAAATAAAAATAAATATAAATAAAAAAAAAAATCTGAAAAAAAAACTTACCGGTAGCAATAAATCAAACTATCAATTGAATTCCAAAGCGATCATCACTTTTGTGAACGCACGCGGTACAGTAAAGGGTAAAGGAAGAGGTAGTGCTTTTTGCTACTTGACGTAGGAAACGCATGGGGCCAGATAGCTACTACATTACATACATACTACTTCTACTACTACTACTAACCAGTGGAAGCAATTCGTGTAATTTTAAGCCGATTTTACAATTGACTGAGGTGCGTCTGGTGTAGTAAATCATTTGGTCAGTATCGAACTGAACTGAACTGAGATGAGGTGAGCTGAACTGAATCGAACCAAACCGAACCGAAGCGATCCTCATCCTCATTCCCATTCTCAACTACTGTTGTTGACATCCGTGCTGTAAGCGCAACCAAGACCAAAACCAGGTGCTTGGTTATTTCCACATGGAGCTGGGGGCATATAAATCAAGCATAACCATAACCGAGAGCACGGGTCCACAACAAATTGTAAGCAACTAACTTGGCATTGGCATTGAGGATCTTCAATTAGAGCAGGTTAGGCGAGGTCAGACCTTAGCTAGATGCCACACACAAACATGTACATACAAGTAGAGAAGAGAACACGAAGGGAAAAATGTGCAGAAAAAAAAAGAAAATAAAAAGAAAAAGCAAAAAAAAAATGAAACGAAGGTGTTAAAACGTGTGCAGTTCTCGCGATCAGATAAAATGTCAAAATGAACATAAAAGCTTCTACATCTGAGGAATTGCTAATCGTTGACAATGGACAAAACGTACAAACTAACCGAACCGAACTGAACTGAACTGAACTGAACTGAAATGAACTAAACCAAACCAAAAGTGAACAACTGAACCGATCGAGACGATGAGGTAAGGAATTCCTTTTGAAATTCCACTTGAAATTAGCAGTGTCGGCGCTGCTGTCCAACCAGCCTAATGGACCACACCACATCCATTATGCCCATAAACGTTGACATTGACACTTCCGTCCAGCTCTTTCTACTCTTGCCAGCCAACTCTTTGACTTGACTTGATCGCAACGTCGATCAAACGAAACGAAAACAAAATAAATAAATAAAAAAAAAAAGAAAAAGAAAAACAACAGAAGTCCGAACCGAAAATTTGTCCAAGCTACTACCAGTACAAATTTCTTGGTGTTTCTGTGTCATGCGCGGAATGCCGGCAGGCAGCCAACTTCGTTTAAATTCCAATTGACATTTAATGATTGTTCCCCACTCTTATATATCTCTCTCCACTCTCTTCCTCCGTCTCTTACCGTTTTTCTCTGTGTATTTTTTAGGGTTGACACCACTGCTTAACCCTGGCACCACTTCACCCACAGCTCCTGCTGCAACAGCAACAACATTGGGAAATCTGTTTTGTGGTGGCAGTGGAGCAACTGCATCAGTATCACCACAAACTGCAGCAGCCACAAATCTCAGTGCTTTAGCATCGCAGCATCGTCTATTGGAATTATCACGATTTGGTTTAAGAGGTTATGATCTGGCCCAACATATGTTATCCCAGCAAGGCGCCGTCTCTAAGCTATTGGGTAAGTTGTACATAAAAAAGCGGTGCAGGATGTAAGCCTGACTGATTTAATCAAGATAATGAGTAGGAGAGGTGGGGAAAAAGCACCAAGGTTTTTGCATAACGCGGAACCATAAAACACGCGCCCCAAATGCAATTGCCATGTGTCCCAAGCGGTGAAAATCAATTTGTGCACCACCTTCAATAGACCAGACCAGAGCAGAACATAGCAGAGGGTCACGTAGACACGACAAATCGATTGCAAACTAGTCACCGTACCCAGACGCACCTGGCCATCCAACACCATCCAACACCACCCAAATCACACCATCATCCCCCCAACCCCCATCATCCTCACCCTCCGCTGCCCATTATAGAATCCAAACCAGGCGAACACCTGTTGCCCATAGCCCAGACTCAGACCATGTCATTTCCGATTTGTGACTAATTTTGAAAAAAAAAGAACACTGAAATATCTTAAATTACATGATCATATATGTACATATATCGTACATACATATTTATGAAGCGATTCTTCTAGCGGATTACTTTTTTACAATATAACTAACATTATAATGAATTGAATATTTATCAGAATATCTTAATCTATGCGTATTGCAACTAGGATTCATTTAAACTCATCCAAAATTAGTCGATCCTTTTTATATTCGATTCACAAAATCTGATAAAGAATCATTAAAAATACTAAATGGACAGATTCGTTTACAGAAAATAAATATAATTATATGTATAAATATATTTATTTATAAATTTCAATCCTAAAATATAAAAGATACAAAAACTCCAACGATCGGCTTGCAAACTATCTTTTTGATTTATATATAATTTGGCAGAATCATTTGGAAGTATATAGAACTCATCAAATCTAAAAAAATGAAAAATTAAAAGACAGTTTGCAAAGGAGTACGAACTTTAGCACGGTCGAAGTTAGCCCATCCTTCTAGTTATTAATATTTTTAAAATATATTTCTTCGGTCATTTGATCAGTTAAAATAATGAAGCAAGCAAGTCGTCCCTGCCGACATTGAGTTTACCCTGTACCAAGTAGAGGTACCTCTTAAAATCGCCATCAATTCCCAACAAACTTCTCTTAGCATGCAGCAACAGAGAACGCATGCTATCTCGCTCACTCTTAACGGGCCATGTTGCACTGGGCGTTTCAGTACAAAATGGAAATACGTATGTATATCTCCAATAATTATTGCCCGATTTCGATAAAATTTGGTCAGTTGGTACATTTTGGCAATATTATTGAGTGTTTAAAATAAGAATATCTTCAATATCTTTATCACAGCTCTAGTTATAGTTTTTACTAAACTGCGGGGGCGGAAGTGGGCGTGGCAAAAATTTGAAAGAATCTTGACTTACCTATACAATAGACGAATGTTGACACCAAATTTGGTTGCTCTAGCTCTTATAGTCTCTTAGATCTTAGTGTTTATACGGACAGACGGACGGACATGTCTCAATCGACTTTGCTATTGATACTGACCAAGAATACATATACTTTAGGGTCGGAAAATTCTCCTTTTGACTCCTAATGACTTCAATGTACCCTTTTACACGGCAGGGTACAGGGTATAAAAAGCACCAATCAATATACCACAGTCCCACTACAAAGTACTCCTTCTATGAATATTTCATAACCTTTGGTCATTGTCACATTTAACGACAACCTTAAAACAGAAATTAACAAAATATCATTTTGATTGGTATTAAAAAACAAAAACTTCTTTTGAATAACTCACCTAGAGTTCAAAATAATAAAATTTTACGTCTAAATTTTATTAGCTACCTTTAATCACAATAGACTTATAAAAATCAGCTTCTGTCTGATAATCTATCTTTTAATGTATATTTATAATTTAATTTATTTTATAATCTTATTTATTACCCAATAGTGAAACTAATTAACAATAAGTTCGATAAATATTCTTTATCTCAATATATATTTATTCTATTTTTTAATGAATTCTTAATGTAAATGTAATTGTTGAACCTTTTCTGTTTTATTCATTGAGTTAACCTGAAATCGCACATACTGAACTATGTGGGAGAGATAAGTCATACTCAATTCATTCATTCATTCACATTCTTTATACTATAGTTAATTTAAATTGTGTAAATAACTTCCGTTTTGTTAGAAAAGTTTTTCAATTTGCATACATTGCAACAATGACTAGATTATTTGCCAGAGGCACACTATTGTACTGTTAAAAAAAAAAATAAGTTGTATTTTATAGATAGTTTCTATTTGAATAAATAGTATTTCTGTTTTTTGTTTACCATATAGATTTTCTCTCAGTGTAGACTACAGTGCTTAATTTACAAGATAAACGCGCGCTCGCTTGTCAACCGTTTCCGACGCAGTGAATTATCATTTGACTTGAGAGACAGAGAGAGAGCGAGCGAGAGAGAGAGAGCGAGAGAGAGAGAGATGAAGAGGGAGATAGATTGAGTTTGGGTTATGCCATTGATGTCAAATATTCAAATTAGTCAAAGCCATTGAATGGAGCCAGATTTTAATTGTCTAGTTAGTTAGTAAGTTAGTTAGTTAGTTAGTTAGTTAGCCAGTCAGTTAGTCAATGCATTGGTGGTAACCCTGGAGGGCTTTTGACCCATACGCCCACACGACACGCTACCGGGAAGAGTGTTTTGAGTAATGTGAAAATTATGCGAATCGCACAATAGATGTTACTATGTCCCCCTCCAAATGCTACCTCATTTCAAAAAGAGGGAAAAGTTCAACTTAAAAAAAAAGAAAAAAATCCAAAAACAAAAACAAAAAAAAATATACAAATAAATTTTTATACCCTGTACCCATAGGGTAAAAGGGTATATTAAAGTCGCTAAAATGTATGTAACAGGCAGAAGGAAAATTTTCCGACCCCATAAAGTATATATATTCTTGATCAGTATCAATAGCGAAGTCGATTGAGACATGTCCGTCTGTCCGTCTGTCCGTCTGTCCGTCCGTCCGTCCGTCCGTCCGTATGAACACCGAGATCTCAGAGACTATAAGAGCTAGAGCAATCAAATTTGGTGTCAACATCCGTCTATTGTATAAGCAACTCAAGTTTATTTTAAATTTTTGCCACGCCCACTTCCGCCCCCGTAATTTAGAAAAAACTATAACTTGAGCTATAATAAAGATATCGCATTCTTATTTGGCACACTTAATAATATAGCCAATATGCACCAGCTGACCCAATTTTGTCGAAATCGGACAATAATTATCGGAGATATACGTATTTCCGTTTTGTACTGAAACGCCCCATGCAAAATGGGCTGTTAAGTGTGAGCGAGATAGCATGCGTTCGCTGTTGCTGCATGGCAAGCAGTGCAAGCTAAGAGAATTTTTTTTTGTAAATTGATGACGATTTTGATCGTTTTTGACTTTATGGAGTAATTTTACTTGGTACAGGGTATACTCAATGTCGGCAGGGATGACTTGCTTGCTTCATTTATAAAAATTTCATTTCAATTTTACAGGCACCCTGAGACCACCTGGCCTGATTGGTGGCTCCAAGCCCAAAGTGGCCACACCAACAGTTGTCTCCAAAATCGAGCAATATAAACGGGAGAATCCAACGATATTTGCCTGGGAAATACGCGAGAGACTGATTACCGAAGGTGAGTGGGAACAATTGAAAAATAAAAATGAAAAAAACCAAGCCTCAAGATCCTGATCAAAGAAAGAGAGAGAGAGAGAGAGAGAGAGAGAGGGAGAGGGAGAGAAAGGGAGATGATTTTGAGCTAATTAACTGACAGGGAACCCCCAAAAGCGAAATTGCAACAGGAACAGGAGCCGCAATGACAATGACAACAACGACAACAATCGGATGGATGGGCATACGCAAACAGTTTCATGTCCCTAAGTCCAAGTCTCAGTCTCGATCTCAGAGTCCCAGACCCAGTTTCAATTTCTGTCCGTCTCTGATGTGTTTATGGCCTTAATGCGAATGCGAATTAGCCGCATTTGGTTGGATGGATGGATGGATGGATAGATGGATGGAACCCTCCTTCTTGTCTTTTTCTTTTTCTTGTTGTTGTTGTTGTTGCTGCTGTTATTGTTGTTTTTGGTTTTAATGCTGTAAGATTTAGTTTTATCGATTTGGCTAATTTATGAACATCCGCTTCAAGTCGAAACTCGATTGATATGTAAATGTGCTCACATTTGTGTCAGTCATTGTGGTATACCTTCCATATCCATGTCCATGTCCATGTCCATGTCCAGATCCAGATCCAGATCCAGATCCAGACTAAGCTCCCTCTCCTCCCTCTTTGCCACCCCATCCTCCCTCTCTCAGCCCAGTTGACAGTTTGACTGTGGGCAGTGACATTCGCCAGTCGACAGTCATTCGGTCAGTCAATTCGAATTGCTCTGAGCAATGAATCCTTCTGTTGATAGCCATCTCTCACATGAGACGCACGAACACACACAGGGCACATGATGGTATTGCCATTGCCATTGCCATTGCCATTGCCATTGCCAGAGACTTTGACTCCGTCTCTGTATTCCAATTTTTTTTTTTTACTTTTTTGATTCGAATCGCAAAATGTGAATGAAGCTCTGCTCCTCATTACAGTCAATCTTCAACTCATTTAGATTGGGGGTCATGAGCAGCAGGAGCAAAGGGTCATGATAAACAGCATCCGGCTGGATATATTTACTTTTCCACTACCCAAATTGCAATTAGTGGGTGCAATTAACAATAATAGATTAATACTTTTCTACCATTTAAGAAGTTATTAAACTTAAATTTCAAAGTTTATTATATTTTAAATCTTTTTCTTTTCTTTTTAAGTAGTAATAACAGTAGCCTAAATACTTATTTTCTATTTGCACAATTTTGCAGCTAAGCTATAGAAAAATTGATTACTTATAGGACAGTGTAATATAACAAGTTTTAGTTTATGGTTCACACCAATTAACATTGATGAATTTTAAAGACCCTTGCATATTTTCCATTAAATTCTACGGAACTATTCAAGCAATAAATCAATTTCATTAGTAAAATTTGTTAGCATCATTAAAAAGTACAGAAAACAAGTTAAAACTAGCGAAGCTTGAGAAACAAAATCTATTCTTTCGACCGATTATTCCTATTTCAGATATATGATATAGTCAACTGATATTTATTTTGAAATGAAAATCGACTTAGACAAAACAGTATTCTCGACCGATTGATCCTATGGGGGCTATGTGATATAGTCATCCGATCCGATTAATTCCCACTTATATAAAGTATGAAATTGAAACCAATATGCAAGTAAAATTTTATAATAATATCATTCAAATTCAGCGACTAATTTACATTTAACCAAACAGACAGAAATCGATGCGCTGATCAAGAATATACATATAGTAAATCACCGATATCACCGATAATTTGGACCCACTCTTATCTGAAAAAAAACATTTTTATAAAAAGCTGATCGAATAATAAAAATACTTGTATAAAGTGATTCCTTTTGCAATTTCAAATTATCGGAATTCCGCCGTGTATAGTTTATATAGTTACAAAATTAATATATCCTCATTTTTTTTGCCAGTGTATATGAAATGAATGGACAATTGCAATATTTTAAAGTCTTACAAACTACTACTGTATGAGTATGTGGTCGGTGGGTACATTTTTAAATAGCCATTAAAAAATATATGAAAAATAGTTAAAATATAAAAGACAAGAAAAGAAAATAGAGAATGAGTTTGTTAATTTAATGGCTTGCGATGCGTCCTTCATATTTGATGGTATTTGTTTAAATTGAATTTTCAAATGCCACAAAGGAAAATCCGCCAAGTAGGTTTCTAATAGGAAAACTTTTTAATCGTAAATTTCTAATTCTCAAAGCTTTACGCACACACATACACACACACACACACACACACACACACACACATGATGTGTTCTTTTTCTTCTTTTTCTTTTTTTGTAGGCGTTTGTACGAATGCCACAGCACCATCGGTGAGTAGCATCAATCGAATTTTAAGGAATCGTGCCGCCGAGCGAGCAGCTGCTGAATTTGCTCGTGCTGCAAGTTATGGTTATGCCATGCATCCAACACATCCGCATCCATATACTAGTTTTCCAACATGGACAACGGCACATCACCCATTGTGGGGAGCAGTACCTTTGGGTGCTGGAACAACATTGACACCGGGCGGCAATAGCAGCAATACCTATAGCAATAATGATGGCATAATCAACTCGAATGTGAATAATACCAATCCCAATAACAATATGTGTAACAGTAGCAACAACAACAACAACCATAATAGTGGCAGCATCTGTGGTGGAAGCAGTGCAGGAAGCGGTCGTATGTCCTTACCAGCAATGTCACCAGATTCCGGGAGCAGGGAAAGCCATTCACCCGATGCAGATGCAAATCGTTTAATAGGTACGTTCAAAAGGATGAAATATCAATTCTTCTTTACTCAAGTGAAATTTTTCCCCCCCCACCAAAATTTAGATATTGAGGGTGAGGACAGTGATTCGGAGGATAGTGATCAACCGAAATTTCGAAGAAATCGCACAACCTTTAGTCCCGAGCAATTGGATGAACTAGAAAAAGAATTTGAGAAGTCACATTATCCTTGCGTTAGCACAAGAGAAAAACTAGCAGGACGGACAGCCCTAAGTGAGGCAAGAGTTCAGGTAAGGCAATAAATTGTATAATTATTTATCTCTATTCCCGGCCACTTGCCCATTTTTTTTGGTTTTTTTTTTTTTTTTTTGAGAAGACAGCGGACATAGCTTTTGTTTTGATTTAATTTGCCTACTAACCAATATTGACTATATGACAAATGACAAGGATAATTTATTTGCTCAGTGTGTGTCCCCACCTACCTCACTGTTTTGATCAACTAACAAATTGTCTCTCCATCGATTGATCAATTAGGTTTGGTTTTCCAACAGACGAGCGAAATGGCGACGTCATCAGCGGGTCAATTTGCTCAAACAGCGCGATGTATCGATATCACCAACACCAACAATAGCAACAACACCAACAACTCCAACAACACCAAATCAAAATTCATCATCAATCATAACAATCAGAACCGATGGACAGATATTGTCGACACAAGCCCAAACTTTCTACGGCAGCAGCAGCAGCAACAACAACAACAACAGCAGCAACAGCAACAACAACAACAACAGCAACAATCATATACACACTATCAACATCAACCCAAAAGAGGTCGATCTAGTGCCACAAATATCAGTTCATCCAACAGCAGCAGCACCACCACCACCACCACCACAACCACTTCCAATACCAATTCATCCGTCACAACCAACAGCACCTCCTGTATCACCCACAGCATCAGTTCCATTATTAATGGGCGGTGAGCATAGTGCTTTTCGTAGTGCATTACCCATGTCTCTACCATCGGCATCGGCGGCGGCATTCGCTTTAAATTTTGCCCGTCAATATATAGCCAAATATATGGCAACACCGCAAATAAATTTTCAAGCCACAGCTGCAATACCATCTGAGGATGAGGAGATCAATGTGGAGCATGACAATGAGTGAGAGAGACTAAAACAGAGTTAAACAAAATATATACATACATACATACATACATACATATGGGGAAAGAGATGAGCTATAAATCGATATATCCTTAATACGTCCAGTTTCCTATTGCTTTAATTCATGAATTTTGGTTTATATATACATACATATATATAAATAAATAATTTTTTTTTTTTTTGGATATAGTATAAAGATACATACATATATATATATATATATATATACCGTAATTCATGCTATTTTAAGGTATTCAATGTGTTTTTTTTTAATGATATTTAACAATGGCACATTAACAAATAGAACACATTAATGTAGTGCAATTTTTTTTTTATTATTCATAATTTATTCAATTTTCTATATGAGTACAAAAAATAAAATAAAAATGAAGAGCAACAAACAAAAATCGAAACAAACTATAAACAAAAAAAAAAAATAATATGAAAACGAAATATATATTCTCACGGGTTTAGTATAATTGGTTGGGAATTTTGATAAGTTGACACCCATTGGGCAGAGGAGGGGACAAGAGAAAGAGAGAGAGAAAGAGAGAAATAGGAAGAGGGAGAGGGAGCATTCAAAAATAACTCAAGTGGACAAATCTGACAATTTTGTGGCTACCAAAAGCAAACGTGGAAAGCATCAGCAACATATCCCAACAGCAACATCAGCTCCAGCTACATCTACAGCAGTAGCTCGAGAAGAAGCCAAAACCCAGGCTCAAGTGCCCGTCTGACTGGCTCTCTGACTTGGGGACTAAGACTGAGACTCTAAGATACTGAGACTGACTCTGGGCCTGGATGATTAATGTGGCTTTAATTACATGCGCTGAGAAGTCATCGCCGTCCTCGTTGTTGTCGTCGTCGTCGTCGTCAATGTGTATGCTCGGATGGATCACTATAATTATATAGATGGCCGAATTAAATTTTAATTTAACGCCTGTCAAATCAGAAAACCACTTGTATAATCGTTCGCTCACCATACATGCATATGGAACACAGTTATTCATTTCATTTCACTTTATTCACTTAACCAAAATCTTGCCAACAAGACTATCAAAAAAAAAAAAAAAAAAAAACAAGAGAGAGAGTGAGAAAAAAAAAGAAGCAAAAAGAATCAATCGAAGCCCAGCTGCTATTTATTATTGATTGTAATGAGCCACCGAAGGCGTCAACTCCAACAAATTTGGATACCTGAATGCTGTTGGTGATGCTGATACCTGATGGGTGATGTCTACTGATGGGTGATGGAATAAAAAATATCTTTCATACTTGTACGCATAAGTAAGCCCAGTGAAAGAATCGAAAACAATTAAATCCATCAACATTTTCTATCCATCTATATCCATATTGAAGCTCGAGGAGTACCTGCCGCTTTTGATGAGTTGTTGAAAAGAAAAGAAAAAAAAAAAACCCAAAAACAGAAAACAAAACAACGAAATATAACATTTTGAATAGTTTTTCCTAACAAAAGAAATGTACATATGAGCGCCACATCTCTTCCATAAAATTGTTTTCTCTGCAAGTCTTTTGGTTAGGGGTTAAGCGCCCCTTTCCTCATTCCCTTCCTCATAACTGTAATCTTAACTATTCTTTAAAAGAAAGTTGTCTGTTTTTTTCTTTTTTTTCAAAATAAAATAAAATCTAAGCAATCCTGTATAAGAAAGTTTATCATTTGGTTTTTCTTTCTGTCTAGTTCATGAAATTTCTAACTAAACGAAAACAATTTTTTTTTCTGCAAAATAATTATTTTTATTGTGAAAATTTATTAACGATATCAATAATTTTGTTAATCATGGATAATGCAAAGGAGGAAACTTTAAACAATCCGACTCTAAGGTAAGTTAAAAAAAGGATATCATATTCAATACTGTAGGATCTTAAAATAGGTATTTTAGAGGCAAGGATTTTTAATAAATAGTTTGATTTTCGAAGAATTTCTTAATACTACTCAAGTGAAAACGAATGATTAAATTATTTACTTTTTTATTTTTATTGAGATCCTTTAAATTTTTTTTTAATTACACCATACAACTGATAGATACGTAAAAAAGTATTTTTTCTCTTGCTTGAAATAAAAAGGATATACGATATTCGTTATGGGGCAATTATTTGTCTGTCAGATAACTTTCAAAAGTCAAATATTCATCCATTATTATGTCTTAATCATATTAATTTATTTTCTCTGTTTGCCAAGTTGGTCTAAACTCGGCATGTGCAACCCAACTGGGCTGAGTGCCGATCATCGGAATGTCCCGCATCTTTTAGCTTGACTGTAGCTCTGTAGCTGTACCTGTTAATTTGCGAAAGGCGTTAGTATTAAGTGGTTTTCGTGCTTATTATAAATATCTCTTAATTTTTGCACCACATCCCCACACAGTCCCGTGTCCCCGGCAAAACAGAGAAACACAAAAAAAAAAAAAAAAAAGAAAAGAGAAAAAAATCTTGAAATGGCAATCGCCGACTGCAGCAGCAGCAGCAGCAACAACAACAGCAACAAAAAGAACAGCGAGTCAACCACAGTAAAAAGTTAGCCAAGTGGACAATGTCTTCCTTCGTCTTTCGTAGCCTGTCGTCGTCGGCTTTGTTGTTGTCATTATGTTGTGTTATTTGGCACGATTTGTTAAGCAAAAGGCTAAAGGAGCTGAAGTGACTCTCAACTGAAACTGGGACTTAGACTTGAGATGGGGCTAAAGGCTGAGACTGCGACCGGGACTAAGATACTGAGAGACTGCTGCGACTGGAACTGAACGGTTAGTGGACTTGGGACTAAGCGCGGTTGCATGATGCTGCCGATCGATTGAATTTGAATCGATCAGCGGCTCTGCAAAACGCCAGCAAAGGCGGCTGACTGCAGTAGCCCGATCACAACATGGCCCCAATGGAGCCTTGAGCCTGTCTCAAAAAAAAAAAATGCCGACCTCCATACTGACCCCCCCTCCCGCCCAATATTCTGGCTCTCTCCCCATGGCCTTCCCTTCGTTTTGTGTCTCTTCCTAGGTGCATGGGAGCGGGAGCCAAGTTGGCGTCGCTTGAAACTTATAATTGTCGCATGCAAAGATCGCGGCCAACGACATTTGAGATCGTGCACTCAGAAAATTGTTCTGTGATCGGTATGGAAATGAAATCATTTTTATTCTAAACAGAAGTTAAATTTATTAGAATTTCTCCAAAGCCATGCAAATTGAATGATTACTTCGAATGGGATCAATTTAAATACTTATTGGTTGTAATTCTCAACCAGTTCGGGGGGAAAATTTAAAATGTAACAATTTTAAAGTTATTTTAATTAAATATTCAGATAGTGTTTATGACAATTATATTGTGTTCTGATTAGGCTTAAAAGATTTCTAGTTTTGTCTTGGATATGGAAACGTTGTTTCGCTTATATGTAAATTATTTTTTTATGTGTTTAAGGACTTTGTTTCTCTAAGTGCATGAGCATGGGATCGGAAGGATAGGGACACACTGGCTCTCAGACATGAAAGGTAACGCATTGCTGCTGCGGCAAGGAGAATAAGTAATTCACTTAACGCTTTAATATCTCTGATAAATGCAGGCCAATCTGCAACCCTGCATCCAACAGCATGTGCGCTCTTCCTTACCCTTCCCTTAACCCATCATTTTGGCAATATCGCTTCATTGCGAAATACATTTCCCTCTTAATTGGTGCAATTTCGTAAGATTTTGTTTTGTTGGTTTTTAAGATCTTTTTTTTTTTTTTTATTGTTGCTTTTTCTCGTTTTTTTTTTTTGTTAAATTGGTAAAGCGCCTGCGCAGACTTTGTGGCGGCAGCAGCGTGCGAAACTCATTTGAATAATCTGCGAATTCGTATGCGAATTTCGGTATTTGTTTTGCACATGTTTTGTTGACATGTTTAGGAACATGGTAAATGAATTACCTGTAACTGACAATTCTACACCGGATGCTCTCGAATGATAAAATGTGCATCCTCATTCTCAATTCTATGCGAATTTAATGCCAAACTCTAAGCCTATAATTTGATCATATCCATATAATAACTCAAAAGGAAAATCCAGTGCCGAAGTGCAAAATGCCCAGTGGCGCTGTGGGTATTGGGCGGAGTTTCTCCAACTTGAACACTGCCCTTTTTCCAATGACAGTGGATAATAATGAATGAGCAGCAATGCCATTTTTGGCAGTTTTGGGGAGTAAACATCGGCTTCTGATAAGACCACCAAGACACTGGAGCTAAGTATAAGAATACGGTGCTAGTGACTGTGCCAGTGCCACTGCCAGTGCCGGTGCCAGTGTCGGTGTCGGTGCCAGTGCCAGTGACGATGACGGTGCCAATGCCAATGCAGTAGTTGTTGAAAGCGTCGTCGGTCGTTCATTTAGCAAGAGCATGCGTCATATTTTAGCCGTTCGCTAGCCAGCTCGTTGGCTCGAACTTGAATCGATCGGATTACCCGGCAGGCTTTTCAATTCAACACATCCTCTACACTAGGGACCAATTATAATTGTACCTGTGCACAGTTCTGGGTCTGGGATACGCCCCACCCGGAGTCGTTTGTGCAACGCAAATTATAGCCAATGACTCGTTGCGTTGACTTAAATAAATGCGCAAGTTTTGGAAAATTGAAAAGGAATTAACAGTGGGCGTAGAGTTTACTCTTTTCTTTCTACCTCTCCTTACCTCTGTCTCTGTCATTGGGTAGAAATATTGTGCATAATTATATGCTAATACTAAAAGTGAATTATGTATCAACATATACATATATGTATGTATATACATATATATGTATATATATAAGTAGGAGCATTTTGAATGGTTAGGCAATTGCTAGCGGCGCCACACACACACACAAACATTTGGACCCTTTAATTGGGTCTTAGGGCCTTCTTTTCACTGTCTAGGTGGCACAGGGCCACCCGCGGTCTGTTTTGTATTGAAGTCGCTCATGTAAGTAATTTCCCTAGCAGATCTGATATTCACCGACAGAGCCGGCAATAGGGGAGATTGATTACTGGTAAAGAAGTGTGATAAATCGCTGGTTTATTATTATTAACTTTCGGCATGACTTGGCGAATTTTTCGTTTTTAGTTGCATCGATCGGAACATGAATGAAATTAATCTGAGAATCAGATCAGCATGATTAGCTATAATTTTTCCCCTGAGTGTGGCCATTGAAAACTCATGCTTTGGACAATAACAATCAATAATACAAAAACTGTAACAAAAACAAAAATTAATTGAATTTACTTCAGAACTTCCGACAGACTTCTGTTAAAAGTTGTAGAAAATTATTGTAAATCAAATTAAATTTAATTTGAAGTTAACTCTATCTTTTTTGTCGGCAAAGGTCTGAAATAAAAGATCTAAAAAAGAATATCCAAGGACTATCTAAGTATAGTTTTCTTTCCACAAAATCCTTCTAATATATTATACCTTATAAATAATCATCACTGGTCAGACATGTCTTAATTGAATTCCAAAGAAATGGGAGATTAAAGTGGTTTAAAAATAGCTTAATAATTCAAATATTATTTGAGATAGTTTCAAGAATACTAAACAAAATAGTTTACAGATCTAACAGATAGGTGTTAATAAAGTAGCCTTTAGTTACTTTCAAATTTTCGTACAAAAGTTCAAAAAGAAGTTTTCAAATCTGATAAATTAAATTATGAGTAGCTTCTAATGAAACGCGTTAAATATTTGAACTTTACGAAATTTTCAAAATGTGTTTTAACCTTGCTAGATTGCAAATAACGAATTTAGAATTTCAATTAATGAAGTTTTCAACCATTTGGAAAAACATAAATAAAACGCTTTATCTGAGGAATCGGATAGTCTGACTCTAACCTGTGAAAAGAGAAACAGAATATATACAGTTTATATTTCACACAAAAATATACATATAAAGAAAATAAAATAAAAAATTTGCAGCCCATCATGGTTTCGGTACTTTTTCTAGGGTATACATAGTAGTAGTACATACATACACATACATACATTCTCACCTCAGTAGCAGTATCGAACTAGTTCCAAATATCGATATCCGCAATAGTATCATTTGCGAGTTTGTTGAATTGCATAGCATGGTAATTTCTTTTGTTTGTGTTGCATTGCAGTCAAAATCTTGAAATGGTCGATCCGAATCGTAAAATAAATCGTTTAATCAACGATAGCAACTTTTTGGAAGATTGCGAAGATGAATTTGCTTATCGGTTTACTGACGATGACCCGGAATTTATGGCACACTGTAGTAAACCCGTTGCAGAACCCCCATTGGTAGACAACTGGAGTAGTGGTGGCGGTAACAGTGGCGGAAATTCTGAATTGTACAACAATCGTTTCCATAATCAGCGACAAGGCTGGCAAAGACGAGGGGGCGGCGGCGGATATCACAATAATTACAGTCCGTACAGAGGTAAAACGTGATAAAATACATACATAGATGATAAAATAAATAAAACTCTTTTTTGCAGACAATCGCCGAAATAGATCAGATATAGATTCACATCGGGAACGTAGTGGTGGGCGAGAACGTGGATATGAACATCACCGGCAGAGGCATGAGGGTGGAGGGAGAGACCGTTCATATGAACATCATCGGCAGAGGTCTGAGGGTGGAGGCAGAGATCGCCCATATGAACACCGCCAGAGGAATGAAGGAGGAGGTGGTCCAATGCGAGTTCGTAGGGATTATGGGAACTTTGTGCCTGCCTCTAAGGATTAGTTTGTTAAGTCCATTCTAATTTTTTTTTTTTTTTTGTCATTTAAATATATATGAAAGTTATTGATTATATTTTAAGATATATTTTATTTGTCCGCTTAAACAGCTGATTCTGATAAATCCTTGGGCTCATCATTGGCTGCCGTGGCCATGCCAACGCCCATGGCACTAAATAGATTGGAAACAGGACCAGCTCCGCCCACTTGTGACTTGTAGCTATCCATCATGTTCTTCAATGTATTCACATTGATATTAATGGGCTCAAAGTCCTCAATATCGTCAAAATCATCATCATCATCAGGCTGAGCTAATGGTTGCTTTTGATTCTTGGTAGAACCATGGAAGGATTTGCCCACTGCAGTATGAGATAATTCCCGATCCATTTGATCCATATAGGATTGTATTGATGCCGAATTAGAAAGTGCATCAAAATTATGCTCCAAATCTGCCTCATCAGCGTAATCGCTCATCTCTGAATTGGAATCCCAATTGTCTTCGGGTATAACAAAGTCCAGGAAATTACGTACATGAGTGCTATCTTGTCCCTGTCCCTGGGCCTGATCATCAGTTTGTATGAGAGAATTACGCTGCTGACAAGCCTTTCGCATGGATGGATTTTTCTTAACTTTTGAGCCACCAGCAACTGGTTTCAGATTATTCGATTGGCTTGCTTGTGCATCTTCGTCATGGTCGTCATCATCATCATCAGCATCATCGTCATCGGAATCCAAATCGTGATCTTGTCCTTTTGTTTCGATGCCTTCAAAATTCGATTGTTGCTCCAAGAATTCGCTCAACTGTTTGGTAAATTCTTCAGCATTTATATCTCCATTCGGCTTATAGAGCTTTTTGGGACCATAACGCTCTTGGAGCATGGTATCCAAATCATCAGCAGTTATATTAAGCCAATCATCTGAATCACTGGGCTTTAGGTTATTCTCCTCATCAAGTAATTCCTCCGATATGGTATCGTTCTTATTATGAAGAAGCTCTAAGATTTCGTTGCCGACACGTGGAGCCAACTGGAAACGTGATTCCTGCTCCTGATAATACTCTTTGGCCTTGGACAACAATTGTTGATATTCCGAGCTGCCTTCAAGATTATCTTTGAAATAGCCTTTAGATTGTAGGCTTCTCACATAAGCACGCCAAGCAGGAGAGGAATCCTTATCACCCTGACCTTTAGCCTGGCTAGCTAGAATTTCCAAGCCACTAGCTAACTTTACACCTAATAATTGTTCTTTATAGCGTTCCGGTTGACTTACAGAATCCGTCAACTGCCAACCCAATCTTCTCTCTGGTGTATATTGGCTATGCATTAACATGGCATAGAGACAACGTGTAAATCTCACATTCGTACGCACACGTTTGGACTCGGGGGGAAAGTAACGCATAGATCTTAATGCCTTTTGATCCAATGAGTCACGATCACAAAAGGCTCTCACAGCTGCCGAAACCAAAGACGGACGCATCTTGAGTAAACCAGCTGCATTCTGTGGCAATTCGATTATTTGATGATGAATGGAGAAATGTGGCTGGGCCAATTGAAATTCCTTTAGGCGCATATCTATGCAATTTTGTATGTTTTTAGAGCATCGATATAGTGTGGGATTCAGGCGTATCCTTTCCACTGCCTGTGACATGGGCATACGTTTGGTTCTGCTGGTAGATGGGGAATTTTGCACTAATTGCAATCCTCCATTCACCAAATAGACACGCTGCTCGCAGGTGTCCGGACTGGCCCAGTCGGGTAGAACATCGGCAGCTTCAATAAGTAGAAATTCACCATCGGAATCGCATACACGTCCAATGCAATCCGCACGAGAGCGTGTAATCTCTGCCAGCAAATAGACAATGAACCATTCATCGCCTATATTGTCGCCATAGTGAGAGACGCCATGTAAATGGGGCAATAGAGCAACTGAAAATTGAGAAATTGTTTTTATTTTATTATATTAGTTGGTTGGCTATTTTTAGATGGACCCCCGATGGTTACCCTCTTCGTGCTCCTGGTCATCCTCTGGATTGATTTCATCATTTAGCAAACGTTCTTCGTGGCTGCCAGTGCGCACTTGCAAATTAAATTCGTCCTTGTGCCAAATGTAGCAACGTTCTGTGACTTTTTCATTGACCAGCATTAAAATCTCTTCACGAATCTTCTCCAGCTGCTGTTTGACTTGTTCCACCTGATCTGGCTTAATATTATCGGCCAATGTGGGAAATATATAGTACTCCACGTAGTCATCTTCGCGTACAAACTCCAGATTGCTGCCTGGCGTCTTAGTCTTACTCATGATTTTGGTCCTTTGTCTGAACTTTCTTCTTTTCGCTTCTTTTTTGTTTGTTAGTTCTTTCCTCTACCTCACCATCGCCGCACCTTTGGTTGCAGTTCCAACTCCAGTTCCACTAGTTCCATTTTTGACGTCTATCGATATTCATATATAACATTATCGATAGCGTTTTTAACACTAATATTAAATCATTAACAGCACACTGCTAACTAAAGGTATGCGGGCGCTATTATTGTTTGATTTGAAATTTAACGGTTGAATGTTTGTTTGCTATATAATTGATAAGCAAATATTTGACTTCAGTAAATATAGATTAAAAATCTTTCGTTAAAAGCTTCTCAAACTCGACCCAATTTCACAGATTATTTGCACTACTCATAAATTTGTTAGTATTTCAGAGGCATAGGCCAAAAATTAAATAAAAAGTCATAACTAAATCTTGGAACTTGGCTACGTCTCTGTTCCACTTTGTGCCAACTGATTGACTCATCATAGTCACGACACTTTAATTGCTTAATAGTTGTTACTGTAATTAAAAAAAATTGTTACTACTTTCAAAACAAAGATGAAAACGAAAAACACACAATATTGATATCAATGAAAGCAGCAAAGACAAGAAGACCCAAACAGGGAGAGATAAATTCTGGTATATTCTCTTACCACTCATTTGCTTTTCTTTTTTTTTTTTGGCTACGTCGAATCTTTTATTACCAGTACCGAAAACCATTATCTATTCAGACAAATTTAGAGAATCATTTGAGTTAGACGTGTTGAGGAAAAAAATTAACAACGACAATTTAATCATTATCATGTCCTTCGGAAAGTATTTCATTGGCCTGGTAAGTTTTTAGATAATTTGATCAAAATCTTAATGTTAATTGGTTAAATTGCAGCTTTTAGTCAATTTACTATCAACCCTTGAGGCTGCCACAGTTGGGAATCGTCTTATACAGCCGAGAGAGACAAGTTCCTGTGAAAGTCGTCGGACTCCTGGACCAATTTGTGAATCGTGTGAATTGCTGGCCACTTGTGTTAGTCATTCAAGTGGTTGGGTGAATATACCGGTAGAATCATGTGATACTGACAACGGTTTCTATTGCAATGCCCGTTTGGGAACGTGCTCGAATGAGACTGGACCCTGTCATCCATTTGGCCTTGAGGGCAACTTTCAATGCATTTCACAGGGAATCTTTCCAGATCCCTATGATTGCCAGAAATATCACATGTGTTATTTTGTGGGCGCCACTCTAGTGGCAGCCTCCGTTGACTGTGGGAGTGATCGGGCCTTTAATGCCCGTACTGGACAATGTTCGCTAACGCTCCAGGATCCAGTTTGTATCCAACAACAGTATAGTTGCCCCTATGTTGGCTACGTGGCACCATGGCCCACCAATGCCAACATTTTCTATGTCTGCAAATCGCCCGTAAAACAGAATTTGAACGATACAATTGTTATATATCCATCACTGCATCGTTGCAATGATGGTGAGATATTCTCCGATTTTGTGTGTACAAGAAATGTGGATATTTTACCACCATCGGGTTTAATACCAGGACAAACCACAGATTTGGATCCCAATGATGATAGCTTCTCAATATTGCCCACAGTGTGCCAGCATGTCGGCCTTATGGCTGACATGAATGATTGTCAAAAATATTACTATTGCTCGGCACTTAATGGCACCTTAAGGCACTTGGATTGCCCATCTGGTACATACTATCGCCCAGAGTCATCCGCTTGCGTTTTAGGTGTGTGCAACAACAAATTGTAAGATTTTTAGTTTCTAAGATAATTCTGTTTTCAAAATTGTAATAAAAACTTAAATTTTCTTTCTACGCTTAATTGTGAAACTCATAAAAGAATATTTCTAATTCATGAGTAAGTTATTTGAATTAAAGCCTATTTTATTTCATAAAAACTTTTCTGAATTTATGGAATATATTTCCGATGTCCATTTGTTGAAATTCTTTTTCCTTTTTTTTTTTTTGTTTTAAGAATAATCATGTTCACAGCAATTCGAATCCGAATAAGTTATATTTTCTCGGAATCTACTTGATTTTTATATTGCTCTGCCAAAGGTTATTGAATAATGAATGCCTGAAGAGTTGTTTTTAGGGGAAGGGAAATTAAAGACAGAAAATATTTAAAAATAGAAGATCTTATCAGAAACCATTTTTCAGTTCAATAATGTCTCTGTGAAAAAGTTAAAGAAGAAAAATGATTCGTTATATCAAATTAAATATGATGTCATAAATTCCATAGATAAGAAGAGAGAATCTTCTGCAAAGTGTCCTGTCCTTCATTTTGAAGAGCTAATTAACTTTAATGTTTCAACCTATTTATTTTTTTTTTTTTTTGGTTTACTGGACTTTGTAACGAGTGTAAGATATGATGATATTAAGTATTTCTCTGATATGAATTAAATGTTTTTATCATTTTTTAATTAACTCGAGTACATTTTTTTTGCTCTGAGCTAATCACATGCTATATAAGCAACCATAAAGTGAGGCTTGGATCATAGTTTTCAATATGATACCTCTTTTTGTGGTACTCTTCTTGGTCTTGGCCAAGGCTTCTGTTACTCCTAATGGAAACCATTTTGCAATGAGAATAGATGTAAATAACTGCAAGGAAGGCACACTCTATTCCGATCCAAATAAAAACAATGGCTATATGTATTGTAGTGGTGGCATACTC
Organism: Drosophila emarginata; assembly: GCA_037075365.1. NCBI lineage: Eukaryota > Metazoa > Arthropoda > Insecta > Diptera > Drosophilidae > Drosophila > Drosophila emarginata. Next base: position 1,691,505 of record JBAMCD010000283.1, read on the forward strand.
CATGAAGAGACTTGTTTGGATGGAACATATTTTGATCCTTTATATCAGATATGTCGTTTGGGTGCGCCTTCTTCATCCAATGGCAATACAACGGATACTGACTATTCAAATATTTGCCAGCGACCGGGATTGACAGCTGATCTCTTAAATTGCAATCGGTATTATCATTGTTCCCAAAAAGGTGCTCAAATAGAACATAAATATTGCCCAGTTGGTTATATCTTTGATACATCCAAATATAATTGCATTTTTGCCTCTTGTTAAGAAAAGAAAAATAAAATACATATATACTATATATAATTGTGTACATTAATTTCGATTCAATGTGGGGTAACGTTATGTATAATCTAATGTATGGAAAATATACCGATTCTAGAAAGGATTCGTAATGAGCAAGTTCTTATCACAAATGCTTCAATAATTTTTTTAGGACTCTAATAACAATGCAAGAAATGATTCAGATGTATTTTTTGTTTTTGCTTTGTTTTGGAATAACTAAACGGTTTTTATCTTTCCAATTAACTTGACGACATTTCCTGCTCTGAGCTTATCACTTTGCTATATAAACACTTTGCCAGGGTATCCTCATTAATAGTCTTCACGATGAGATCGTTTCTAGCGTTACTTTTACTCTTGGTTAGCCATGCTAATGGTGACTATCAGTCAATTAATGGCAGTCGAGTGATTGACTCGGCCGATTTGGTTTTAAATCCCTGCCAGGATGTACGCACAGCTGGATTCATTTGTGTAGATTGCTCCATTTTGGGCTATTGCACCCATACCGATGGCCAATGGACTACTGTAAAATTGACCACATGTGAGACTGACAATGGATTCTTTTGCAGCGATCAGGATACTTTTGGTTGTACTCTACAGCCACGTTGTAAGGTGCCGGTACGTGGTAAATTCTATTGTCAACAATCTGGCATCTTTCCGGATCCCTATGACTGTCGCAACTATCATGAGTGCAACGAACGGAATGAGGATATACCCAAACAGTGCACCAATGGAGCTGCCTTTTCCCTGCTAACGGGCACCTGCAGCCTACCCAAGGAGAGTGATCAATGTGAATCGAAACAATATACTTGTAATTATGTGGGTCAGACGGGTGTATGGCCAGCTGATGAACATTATTATTATGTATGCCAGAAGGATACTTCGGATCCAAATCAGGAAGTCTTCTATCCATTGATGATGAAGTGCCATGAAGGTTACATTTTTAATGGTTTTAGTTGTGTTCTCCCGCCTTAAATAATTCATTTCTATTTTTTACGTTTTGTTGCACAAACAAACAATTCTTTATTTTATATCATAACAAATGAATTAAAAACATATGCTTCAAGCTAATAAGAAACGAATTTATGTTTAATTAATCATCACATTCCCGCACCACTGGATGCAGGACAATGGAGGCACCATTACAACCTGTTCTATCCGATATAAAATCATGGAAATTCGATTCCAAGGCCCACATAAAACGTTTATGTCCTGGCAAAACTTGTGTGGATAGACGACAATCGCCACCACGTTGCACTTCCTGTAAATTGGAGGCCTTGAAACATGTCTCTGAATCCCACAAATATATATCATTCTCGCCCTTATAGCGGAAGAATAGTGATGTACCACCATCGGCACCTAGAAGTACAGCCTGTTTGCCATAAGGTTTTGGTCCCACATCGATAATAGATCCAGCTCCTTGGCCAACACGCAAATACTCTCCCTTAATCGAATATAGACGGGGTGAGCTGAGATAGCTAAAGAATAGCGTTGATGTGCCATCCGGTTTTGAGGTTAGAGCCACATAAAGGACATCATTGGTGGGTGCTGTCGCCTTGGGCAGAACAATCCGATAAGATTTATTGCCAGTGATGTCATATACAAGAATACTCCTTGCTCCTGCATCGGCCACATAGCTAAAATTTGAATGATTTTTCGATAACGTTGCATCACAAAAATTTGATTGCTTTTTAATCGTATTTTAATGTATTCATGTATCATGAGATGTGGCCACTTATTAAATATCACTTTTAGTTTTCTAACAATCTATCGGTAGATGTTAGTTATTGATTATTATTTGATATACCTATTGATCTTTAAATACTGTATTCAATTTCTTTGTTAGACAAATCGTTTACTTTTCATGAGAAACCGCTGGCAGTGCATCCAATAGAGAACTGTGGGACAATATTATAACTAAGTCATTCGATTGGTTCTTTACATTGTTGTTTGATAATTTTGTATTCCCCCCAAATATTAAAGGAATTTACCACTGTTTAGAATTTCTATCTCTTTGTGATTACTCAATTGAAGTTCTTCCCCTTTGATAAGATAAAAAGTTCTCTACATTTGGCTTGTGCCTGGTTAAATTATCTCAATAGGTAATTTGTCTTGTTTTCTGATTGTGATGAGACTGATGTTGGTAAGTTACTCAATTTTTATTTGAGTGGAGAATATAGGAATGCAGATGGAATGATTTTATGAATGTTTTTTGTTTTTTTGACTTACACAAATGGTTTGCTATCTTTTGAATAGTCAACAACAATAAATTGTAAACGGCTTTCAGAGGTAACCAAATCACTTAAATCGATGCTCTTGACCACCTTATTATTGGCCGTATTGATGGCAACAATTTTTGGACTACAGCGGCGAATTGGTTGCTCCAATGTATTGACTATGCCCACATCCAAAACCCAAAGAAGACCCTGCCAAAAAAAAGGAAAAAAAAAATTAAATAGATGGAATTTTATAAATTATTATGTACATATATACAGAAATGTGTAAATATGGCAAATATCTCTAGTGAATATGAAATGTTGTTAAATTGCTTGCTGGCATGTTAATTGAAATGTTGTTGGCATGAAATAATAACAACAACAGCAGCAATAAGAACAATTGCAACAAAAACATTCCATTGGCCAAATGCGTGTAATTTGCAAAAATGTGCAAATAAATAAATAAATTTGTGTATGCCAATTGTTGTTATTGTTATTTAGCATTGCCATTGCCAGTTTATAGTCCAGTTATTGCTATTGTAAATGACTTTTGTGTAAAATGTCAAAGAAAATAAACAAAAATTGTTTGCTTGTTCAATAAACATACAAACATACGTACATACCATAAATGTAACAAACAATAAGTGAATTGAAATTGTTCTATATATGCTCACATCGTTTATGGAATTTAAATGAATAAAAATGTCAATAGATAAATGAATTTAAATAACAACTAGAAAATACTCTGTGGATTACAAAAAAAGTATATTCAATAAATGTGAATACCAGAAAGACATTTTTACCAAATTTGTTAGCACTTTTTACACTTGTTAAAATTCTTATTAAGTTTTTTATGTTGGAAAGCATTTAAAAATGTTTTACTTTAAAAAATTGAATCAATAGAACTTATCTTTTTTATCTGCTTTTTAGTTCTTGGAAGATAAATAACATATTCTTTATATAGAATAACTACCTAACTTACACTTTACATTTCAAATAGTTACTTTTGAATTTTAATTTTATGTATTTTATCTTTTGTTTGATTGAAAAACTAAGCAACTGTTGTGCTACCCCTTGATTTTGACATTATCAGAGTTTAATTCTTTCTGTGTTCAGTTCTTTACAGACAGTTAAAATTGTTTAACACCCAAATGAACAAGCGATAGACTGTCAATTAAAATCCAAATGGCAAATGACATTGTCAATTTATCAGCTTTTTGCTGTTTTTTGTCCCTTGTATTTTTATTTTTTTTTTTGTTTATTTGTTCTTTTTTTATGACTTTTGTTAATAGCCTTGAACTTGCTATTGCTGTTGTTTTTTTTTTTCATTTGTTTGTGTTTTTTTTTTGTTGTGCCATTTACTGAGTTTACAGTTCTTCAATTGAGCATTTTTACATGGTGTATTTCGTTTTTATGGTGCCACTTTTATATAATATTCCATTTACATTGCACTTTTATTTCTCCAATGGGCCAGACATGCATTTTATTTGATGCTTGTTGGTTTTTTGTCGCCTCGGTTATTTGATTAAAAAAGCAATTTTCAGTTGGTAGTTACAACAACAAGAAAAACAAAAAAAAAAAACACAAAACAGGCACAAATAAATAAAGTGTGTTGGCCTCAATTGATACCCTATGAAGCGTAAAGAAGTATTTCATTAATCCTGAATTAAAGCCAAATGAATTTTAACGAAATTACACAATTATATACAATTAGTACAAAAAGTCTTTGTACATAACATTCAAATGCTTAATGTGAGAATGTAAATAAATAAATTTAAATAAAAAAAAACACTAAGCACTTGAAAAGAATATACAAAGAAATAGCAAACAAATTATTTAAAAAGAAAACTGCTACAAGAAATTTAGAAAAATTAAGTTACAAAATGTTAAAGTTTTAGTTATGTATATTTAAATTTTAACAGAACGAAATAATTATTTTCTTTCATTTTGAAATGAATATAAATTAAATAAATAATACATTTTGATACCTAATGTTTATTACATTATTATTAATCTAGACTCTAAATTTTTCTAATCATTAAACAATAAGTTTAATGATAATGATTAAAAGGTCTTGAATTAATCGTTTTATACTAATTGGAAAAAGTAAGAGATTTTTATCTCAAAATAAGAAATTTTATATTTATGTAAAAGAACTTGCTATTCAACTGAAAATTAAATTTCAAAAAGGTTGAAAACTGTCAACGAGTTTGCCATATAATAAAAGTGTTTTCTCACTTTGAATTTAAGGCAACAAAAATTAATTGCTTTTCCTCTTTTTACCCCATGCTCCTTTTTTTCACTCACACTCACACACACACAAACACAGACACATCCACACCACTGCTGTCAATCTCATTCCCACAGACGCCTGTTTTATACCCATTTCCCCCCTTTACATACTTTGTTGTTCATATCAAATTTAATTGCACTCACATTCTGATCGACTGCCACATCCACGACCGACTGAAGAGCCTGACAGTTGCCCTCCTCCTGTATGGCCCAGCATGGGTATGGAGCAATTTTGGCCAAACATTCACCCTTCTTCAGGTTCACCTTACCGAGAGTGAAGGGGACTCCCTGTTTATATCTGGGCAATGCCACAAATGCTGAATCACGTTGCAATTGGGCCCGGGTAACAATCACATTTCTAGGTACATAACGACCCGATTGTACATAGATATTTTTAGTTGAATCACATGGCCAAAGTAGATTGCTGCCGCTCAATTGAAAGGTCAACTCGTTCAAAGGATTCTTATCACATTTACTGGAACTAATGGTGTTAGTAGCACCGCTGGTTAACGTGTCATCATCACTCGAAGAGGAACTATAGCCAGCCAGGCCTATCGTTACCAATGTGGTAATAACCAAAAGGCGCAATGAGACTTTTGCGCCAAACATTTCCTTTTCGTTTGGTCAACAAAAAAACGAAAAGGGGGGGAAAAAAAATAACAAAAAACTAAACAAAGAACGATAAAATAAGATGAAAGAAAATCAGAGTCGTGTTGAGCCACGTTTGATTAGCCAGAAACTAGACGAGAGAAATTTTGTCACATTTGTATTTATACAATAAATTTCTTTGGCATCATATTTAACATAATGTGTGTTCTTTTTGCAAAGCGTGTTATTTGCTCTATCCCACAATGGAAACATGGGTTGAAACATATGTCTGCGCCAGCACGTCTGCCATGTTATATGCCCGGAAGTAGATGAGGCACTATGACCTCCTTTTCTAACCTATTGCACACCTACAGCGGCAATGCGGAAGTTGACATCGAAATCGAAATGGCAACATGGAAAAACGGGGGCGAGTACAATACAATGCAAAAAAAATATGTGAAAACTATAGACGATAGATCATTTATTTTTGCCATCAGACGACACAACACAAACTTGCCATTGAAATATTTAATGAAAATTGACTTGTTCTTACTATAATATTCTTTTCCTCTTTTCTCTTTTGTTACGTTTCTTTTTTTTTTTCTTTTCTTTTTCGTCTTTGCAAAGTTCAGGGTTCATTTCGTTTGCCATTTCAATGTTGGAACTATTGGCATAACTTTCTTCTATAACACAAAAAACAAAAAAACGTGGCAAGCAATCAAACTTTCATTTACATTGAAATTTGTATACTCTAGTTGATTTATTATTAAGAAATTATTTAACATTATCTTAGTGACCTTAAACACATTAGCTAAAGCTATTAGCTAAAAATATTTGCAAGCTTAACCCTTAGAATTCCCAACCTGTTCTGGGAAAAGTACTTTTTGTTTTTCTTACTACTTAGGCAACTGTTTACGAAAAATAATCTACCCGTTATTAACTGAAAGGAAAATGTTCAATATCATTGACCAACAAAGCATAAGAAAAAGTTGCAGTTTTCAAACTCTTTTTCATTTTACTTTTCCCCATTTCTTTGTAGAGGTGACAAAGAAAACATGTGTTTTTATTATTTTTTTTTTTTACCAGATATCAGTGGCATTGCGACAAGATACGGTGTCCAGGGGAAAAGAGGGTAGACAGTTTGTTGTGCTATTGTTGACTTTGATAAGAGTAAAGAAAAAGTATGAATAAAAGTTTCATTTAATGGAATTATATACAATTGACTGACAATGCCCGAATGAATATTTCTTATTTAAAATTTTTGTAATTTATTGCAAAAAAGTTCAATGAATTACATGAAAAGTTTTTTTTAACTTGAAAGAACTGTCTCGATTCAGAAATAAATAAAGTAGTTCTTTAAAGAAATGTAAAAATAGGTTTTTTTATCTACAGAGAGACTAAATTATTTAATATAATAAATACATACATAATATTATAAGACAGGTGCAAAAACGAAAATGTAAGGTGAAAAAATGAGAAAGAGCCAAGTAAGAGATTTATAGAAATTGTAGAAAGTTGCACGACTGTGAAATGGCTGTATTACAACTGTTATACACTGGTTTTACAGTTGTTCTACTAACGGGTACAAGTGTTTTACAACTACATAGTTGCTCAGGTAATATGATTAAGCTGTTATACAACTATTATTTCGCGTTCATTTTGTTAATATTACATTATATTGTTAAAATTATATTAAATATGATATACATATTTGTATTAGTTATTATTTTAGCCAGCCAAGTCGTTTATCATTTCGATAGTTTACTGTACTTCCTTCGATGAAATAGCTTTCCCAACAACTTCAACTTACCACATAAAAGACAAACAACTAAATCAGCTTTGCTCTTGCCATAAATGTAATAAACAATATCGGCCAATTGATTTCATTTCTATTTCAATTTGATAGAAGGGGATTTTTTTTTTCTTTTTGGCTCCACACAAACTTATGCGATAGTTGGGTTGGCATAGCTCAAGGGGTAATGTGTTCGAGTGCAGATCGAAAGGTCACCAAACTGGTTCAAATCCGGTTGCCTTCAAGGAACTTTCTTCGAAATTTTATTTTCCTCTTTGTGCTTTGCTTTTGTCGGTTTTTTTTTTCTCTCTTATAGATTAGCCGAATTGAAGTGAATTTTAGTGAATCCCATTTAAGGTGCGGGGCAAGGACCTCATAAAGTATGTTTAGACAACGATGAGAAAGACAGTGTCACGCTTGCCTACCCCGTTTAACGTTCGCCCATCCATCCATCCATCCAATTATTCGCTCTCGCTCGAATAATGACAAATAAAAAGCATAGTACAAGGCGTTCGAGGTGTAAGGACACAAAAAAACTCCATCCAAAAAAATATACAAAACAAAAAAAAAACAACAAAAAAAAAGGATGAGCTATGGCCTGTGATGATCCCAAGCTCTTTGTTCGGCTTTGCTTGTGTGTCCATGGGGCACGTGCATTGAATTATGGCCATCACTTGATTTCGCCTCACTTTTGCCTCTTCACATTAAATGCAAAAGCAGAGGCAAAAAATTTAATCTGCTTAAATGTGCAAAAAATATGTTTACTAGCCCCCCGGCGACTGGTCAACATATTCATAAATATAATATCAATATATATACATATGATATGATATATGTATATACATATGTATGTATATATGTATACATATATATATGTATCTATTTATATAAAAACATATATAAATATTTATTTATTAATTCGTTGACCCTTTCAAGTTGAGATTTGGCTTCCGCATAGAATATAATATGATTTTGTATTGTAACCAGAAGGCAGCAAAACGTCAGATTGAACCCAAATATTGAAAATGAAATTCGAAACGAAGCCAAATTACATGCAGATTGAATTTGTGTGAAATTCGTTTTAATAAACTGGGAGAACATTTTTTTTTCTTTGCCCACAGCCCTCTTTTCCTTTTTTGATGGTAATCTGAAAATTTATAACGCTCATGTGTGTGTGGGTGTGCGTGTGGGTGTATGTCTGTCTGTGCCATCAGTTTCATGGTTCAAGTTGCACGAGCCGTAGATAAATATTTATGCGCTCAATATAAATAAAAGCAAAAATATCAAAAAAATATCCAAAAAATATAAAAAAAAGAAAATATTGAGAAAAAAATTCTTGGAAAAAACTTAGTTAGCTTAATACCCTTTCATAATTATAGTTAGTTTCGCCAATTGGTTGATAAATGGATCAAATGATCAAACTTTTTTGATTGCAAAAATTATTTTTGATTCTACAAATTTTGAATTAAAAATATTTCATTTAAAATTCCGTTTGCATATTTACACTAATCTAACAAATTTTCCAGTTTGTCTTTTATATTAAAATGCACTCTTTCTTAACTAAATTCACAACATAATCCACATACTTTAGCGGTAAGTGTATAAATCGTATGATTGTAAAAATGCAAGACGTATAGCAAATTTGTTGTTGTTACTTTTGAATTTTTTTCATTTTTTTTTATTGGCATTTACGTATAAATAAAATGTTGAAAAATGTTGCCGGCCATTGACAGCATTTGGTGAGCTCATAAATGCAAGAGAGAAAACAAAAACTGATGGAAATTCAATTTGCCGACAAGTCAAAATAAGAAAAAAAAAAAAGTAAATAAATAAGGAAACAGATTACAGATACAGAAAGAATTTTCAATTATTGCAAAATAATTAAATATACAACGATAAGATTTCAATTTATGACAAATAATTCTTTATACCAAAAAAAAAAAACCCCGTACCTTCCCCCTTAAACTTTAAGCAGACATCAACAAAAAAAAGAAAAAAAAAAATAAGCTTCACTTAGTTGGGGCAAAAGAAAGCCAATTGTAAAGTGAAAGCAAAGCAAACCTCATAAATTATGTAGACCATAAATGCTAACAGTCAGTTAGAGAAGTATGTGTACCCATATACGCTGGTCATAGAGAGCTATGAATTACGTTTTATATGATAGCCATACAGTGAGCTATACAACTCTACATACACGACTCTAAGCAGCTATAAAATATCGCTGTTAAATTGTTAGAAAGAAATATTGAAAATATTTCAATTAAAAATCAGAGACAAAAGTTAGTCTAGACTCTAAATATTTATGATAACACAATACTCTTCCTTCTAGATATTCGTATATACCCAAAAGCCATTAACATAAGCATAATCATCAGTAGAATCAGATTTAATTTATGTGAATTCTTTTAACCGCAAAAGAAAAAAATATATATATATAAAATTCAGCGCAAAAAAAAAAAAAAACATAAAAATTCATCACAAAAAATTGTGAAAAACTGAGAGATATTAAATCCAATCGGCCCATTTGACCGAGCCATCAAACGTGACCACCGACAAATTTTTTTGTGTGTGGGCTTTTTTTTCCTATACCCTGACAAAAACAAAGGGTATATTAAATATAGACAGAAGTTTTTCCTTCTGTGCATACATGTCTATATATACAGAGTTAATAACATTAATATATATTATATCATATGATTCTTATTTTTATTAAAACAAATACTAAAAGTTATTAGTATGAATATACAAAATGATATTGATCACTTGATATATACATATATAGTAGCTTATGCCAACTTATGTATAATCTATCTATAATTATCCATTTGTTTTCATCTGTTTACAATAATTTAATGTGTCGATTACATATATACAAGTACATAAAAACAACTTTTCAATCTCAAAATAAAAGTAAACGACAAACTTCTTGTCTTGGCAATCAAATTTAATATTTATCGTTTCCAAGAAAAGCTTAATGCACAATGTACACGGATATCGAATGACTATAAAGTATACTTCAGTGATTTTGCCAGGGTATAGAGATTATCGCATAGCAAATAGTAAGTATGTAGTCTGACCCACTGGGTTTGTTATTTTTTTTCCACTTCTCTTTTTTTTTTTTTGATTTTTTTTTCTTTGAGCTAAAATAATGCCCGACAAATTATTAGGTTATTTGCGTTTTCAATTGGACATTTATTGGCCTATATAAATAGGGGGAAAGAGACAAATAGCTAGGGAGAGAGAAAGCGAGAGAGAGAGAGAGAGAGAGAGAGGGAATTTAAAACAAAAATTTTGTTTTCATTTTTTCTTTTTGTTGGCGTTTGCATAAATCGTTTCTCTTCTTTGGTTTTTGCACATGACGCATACGCCTCGTTAAGCCGGCAATAAAAGCAAAAAGAAAAACTGTCGATTTAATGTGTGGAAAATGACTGGAGGGCAGGGATTTGAGGCAGCTAATGGAGGGTCAGTCACCAGTCACACAGTCTTATCTTTCTCACTCTTTTCACTCCTCACCGTTCCACCGTTTGCTCATCCTCATCTGTGTCGTCTCTCTCCCGCTACTACTCTTACTATTACTGACTTAATGTTTACATAAATTATGTAAGCCAAGTAGCCCGGAAATGCTTGTCATCAATTTTTTTTTTCTTCCCTCTACTTAGGTATGTATGAGTGCGAGTGTTTGTCCCCAAATCTGTGTGCGTGTGTGTGTGGAAAAGTGTGCAAATAAATCATTGAAGATATGGGTGTACATACATATATGTATATAAGGGTAGGGTAGGAATAAGGGTCTGAGGGTTCATTTCTAGCCTTGTCTGGTCTTAAATACAATATTTTCTTATGCCAAACACGTTGCAAATGGTTTGAGGGCATATACAGCTTGCTGAGAGTTAGTTAATGGTAAATCTATATATAATTTTACTCCTCTAGGCAAATCAGTGTAGGCCAGTGAGTGAATAAGCTAGAGAGAGACGAGGAGAGGTCTGATATCATTTTCCAAATATAAAAACCTAATCAATTAGACATTTATAAATATATCTGAAGCAATCAAAACACTTATAGGGCTTAAGTAATAGAAGGAAAAGAAAATAATAGAAGAAAGCCAGAGAAAATATATAAAATATATTTTTACAATTGGTATAACAATAATAATTACAACTTCTATACCCTTCAATATGATTTGAAAATGAATATAATAAATTTCTTATACTAAGTTGGGTCTCAACCAGCAGCAGAAAACAATTAAATAAATATAAGTGTTAGTTTGTAAATAATAGTTATGTTTTTCAACAGAAAATATACTGCAAAAGTGTAAAATATATGTTTCTCTTACTTACTTAATTAAAAACAATTTGTTTTGAAAGGAGGGAAATGAAAGCAGGGAGAGTTAATTAAATTCGAAAACAATAAACCAAAATTTATTACATTAAGAACTTATACATATAAACAATGTCTACGCTTTCTATAATCTTTTTTATTCCATTTAACATTTCGTTAAATTAGTTATCATTTATTTGCTTCATAATTGAAAAATAATTCTTCTTTGAATTTTGCTCAACTTTATAGGGATATTCTTTACCATTAACTTATCAGCTATATGAAAAAGAGATTGAAAATTAAATCATACATTAAGCTACCTCAAAGAATTTAAGAGAGAACTACCTCAAATGCTAGTTTTTTGTTTTTTTTTTAATTACGTAAAAGCTATTAATTGTTAGCTTTGTCTTTAGCAAGGGTATTAAAAAGGCTCATATGGGATGGCTTTGGTGCCGGAATGTTGCTTTATTGTGGCTTCTGCGCGTGAACTATTTCAATTATTTTTACAGACATAAATAAGCAAAGCAACAATACAACAAATTTTCCATTATTTCTTTTTCAACTTTTCTTCAGTTGATTTTATTTTTCTCAATTTTTTTTTTTTTTTTTTTGATATTGTTCAAGGTTCTTCCCACAAAAAAAAAAAAAAAAGAGAAAAAAGAAGCAAACAAAACATGAAAAGTATTTGTTAAAGTTTTACTTGAAATGTTCTATAAGCACGTTGTTAAATTTTCTTGATCAGATTCTATGGGTTATATAAGCACGACAGCGATGTGAATATGAGAACAGAACTAGCACGTCGTGGACTGAATGACCGACTGACTTCGCCAGCGAAGTGTTCATTCATAGAAACTAAAAGATGCGTTTAATATTGGGCCTAATCCTAGTTAGTAGTTACCACTGGGCGAATGGTCAGGGCACCAAATATGGCCTTTGGACACCAGATCGAGCCTATTCCGACTCTCAACCCATACAATGGACTGGAGGACAATTCGAATTCCCATGCGCCAGTACAAAGTCATTGTTTAAAAGTTCTGGCAAATATATATCAAAAAATGTGATTGCCACTCGTGCTCAATTGATTGGTGATACTATATATTTGGCATTGCCACGATATCGGAAGGGTGTACCAGCCACTCTGGTGAAGACACAAATAAAATCGGGAACATGTACCACAACATTTAAACCATATCCTTGCTGGGATTTGCAAGAGGAGGGCAATTGTAAGGCTTTGCAATCTGTTGTCGATTTGGTTGTGGATCAAAATGAAGTACTTTGGGTCTTGGATACGGGAATAGTCAACACTTTGGAAACACCGGTTCGCAAGTGTCCACCCAAAGTGGTTGCCATGTCAGTTAAGACGGGTAAAGTGCTAAAATCTGTATCCCTGGAGGGACTCACATCGAGCAGTTCCCGTTTGCAATATTTGGTTGTGGATTATGCACCTGATGGTGGTTGTTTCATCTATGTCAGTGATGCAGCAAATCGTGCCATCATTGTCTATAATCTGCAAGCGGATCGGGGATTCCGTGTTGTTCTCCCCAAGGCCGTTTCAGCTGGTTGCCGTTCCCGTGATGTTCTCTATATAGCACTAATTCGACGTGATTGCGGCTCAACTGAACTATATTTCACTTATTTAAGTACCAGCAAATTGTTCTCATTGAAATCAGAATATTTGCGTAGTGGAGTAGCTGATGGTAGAATATTGGGTAAGTTATCGGAGAAAAATGTATATATGGATTCTTTTGAAATTTTTAATTGAAATTTATTGGTTTTTTGTTTTTTTTTTTTGTTTAACAGATTTGGGCAAGAAACCTAGTCGCATGGTCATTATTGGCACTGACAATGGTTCAGCTATATTTTTCCGTAACGAAGGTGATGCTGAAGTCTATCGTTGGGATACTAATTCGACATTCTCGGAGACAAATTTTAAGCCAGTCTATAGGAGTCAAACATGCCAGTTGGTTACACATGCTGTGCCCGATTACAAACGCAATACAATGCGAGTTTTGCAGAGCAATTTTCCGGATTATATGCAGAATCGCATTGGTTGTGGGGCTATTCAGCAGTTGGGTCTTATGCAAGGCTGTTGGTAGTGGTTGAACACAAACACTGATACACACAAACACTGATACACACACACACACATACAGAGGTAACACTAACACATACATACATACCAGTACACTAACACACAGACACACACACACACACAGATGTCGACAGAGTGGGTTATACTGACTGCCTTGGCTTTGTGTGAAAAGCTTTTGAAATTGCAGCAGTTTCCCTTTAGCCATTGCATTTGCTAAAAAGTCTAGTTTTATTTCCTATACTTTTTCACTCTTTTTCTTCATTTCTATTTTTTTTTTATGTACATACATAAACTAGCAGCTTTAGTTAGTGTTTTATTATTATTGTTTTTTTTTTTTTTTGTATTATTTTTGTTATCTAAGTTAAGCAATAAACCTTGAGTTACTATGTCTGCCGAAATAGAAGAAGAGCAAAATAAACAAATTTGTTGAAATTGTACATACATATAAAAATAATATTTGATTTTGTCTTTCGTATTATTATTCTCTCGTATTATATAATTCTCTTCATAGAGATTAATATAGTAATATATATTTTTATACCCTGTACCCATAGGGTAAAAGGGTATATTAAAGTCGCTAAAATGTATGTAACAGGCAGAAGGAGAATTTTCCGACCCCATAAAGTATACACATTAATATAACCAAAATGCACCAGCTGACCAAATTTGACCAAAATCGAACAATAATTATCGGAGATATACGTATTTCCGTTTTGTACTGAAACGTCCCATGCAAAATGGGTCATTAAGTGTGAGCGAGATAGCATGCGTTCGCTATTGCTGCATGGCAAGCAGTGCAGTGTTGCTGCATGGCAAGCAGTGCATGCTCAGAGAATTTTTTTTGTAAATTGATGGCGACTTTGATTGTTTTTGACTTTATATAGTACTTTTACTTGGTACAGGATATACTCAATGTCGGCAGGGACGACTTGCTTGCTTCATTTTTTCTATAATTTCATAAAATAAATTTCCTGTTAAATATTTTGCTACATTTATTCCACTTTTAATTAGCTGATTTTTAAAATAGATTATTTTTACCATCATTATACAAGATTTCCATTGAATTTTGCAAATTTTCTAGACCTTTTTCACTGTTAAAGTCTTAAAGGCATTTTTTTTTTTCATCTTGTTTTGTTGTCTTTGGCTGAGTATCTGCACTTTGAACTTTCTCTTGTTTGTATTGTTATTGTTGTTTTTGTAAAAATAAAAATATGTATAAAAATATTTACAAAAATGCCTTTAAGTGGACTCGTTCTTATACTTGGAAATTTCGCCGGCTTGCATAAATAAAATGCCAACGCCAACGCGTCTTTATAAGCAAATATTTTTTTGTTTTTTTTTCTTTTAGGAAAATTTGCGAAAAAGCTGCCCTTCAAGCTGCCACTGGAAAACAGTTTAAACATTTCAATTACATATATTGAAATATTGCCATTTACATCTATAGCAAATATTTTGTTTCATATACAATACATACAAACAAACGGACATATTTGCCCTAAACAGCTACAGCTAACAAAATTTTCATTCGTCTTCTTTTTTTTATATTCTATTCTCTTTTTATATACCCTAGTTATTGGGGTATATACCATGTGAGTAGACACTCAAATTTTCAGTTTTTTATTATCAGTTTAACATATATTTTTATCCAGCATAGACACTATGACTCATTAAATATTTAATAAAGTAATTGAAAATTTTCAGAAAAATGAAAAATTACTAAACCAATTATTACCATCGTTTATTTAAAGTTTCAGATTTAATATTGTTTTAATGCTCTTTGAATATAATATTTATTTATATCTATGTATATTCAAAGTAACTTTTTATCAAGGCATCACTGGAAATTTGAAATTAGATAAACTTTGGAAAACTTGTCAAAACTAAGCAATATTTTGGAATGATATAAATTATTTTTATGTTATAATTCAAGGGTATAGACACTTTGGCACAGTTGCAACTTTTATGACCCGGCTGTTTGGTGGTTCGTTATTTTTTGTTGGTTTATTTATTTTCTTTTTTTTTCGGGTGCTTCTAATGGACAATACTTTAGACCAAAGATGGAATGGTTTTGACCTGCTTTATTTGTTGGTTGGTTTTTGCTTTTTGTTTGTTGCTTTTGTTTTGTTTATGGATACATTTTTGGTATGCCACGCCCACACAATTGTTGTGTTTGTAAATCAAGCGAAAAGAGACAAGTTTATCGGATGGGTTCGGTTTGTTGTTTGGTTGCTTTGCTTGACTGACTGATGACATTGTCAGCTGTTCCCAGTCCCAGAGAGACCCAAAAAAAAAAAAAAAATAATAAAAAAAAACCAACTAAACAATGGATAATATTGAGGCATTATATTTTTGGTAGGTATTCGATATTTCTTTTTTTTTCTCTTTTTTTGGTTGGTTGAAGTATTCTCGTACGTCGATTTATTTATTATGGTTTAATATTTGCATTTATGCCATTGACATATTTATGAGCTGTGTATTTTTGGTACCGTTTCCGTTGCCTACTTTTAGGCGGATGGCAAATGGGTAGGGTAGAGATTTGCTATTTGTTTGATTTGCTTTGAAATAATGAAAATCAATTTATAAATTTCCCTTTACAATTCAGTCAATGTGTGTGTGTGTGTGTATGTGTAACACACAGTGGGGGGCATGTCAGAAAATTTATTGTAAAAGCTGCAACTTTTCATGGAAAACTCACATGAAACAGATATGTATGTATAAATATATTTATATGAATATATGTATGTACATACTATATATACTTTTGCTTGTTAATTATTTATAGTTAATTGAAAAACTTTTCAACTATATACATACATATAATAGTATTTTAATTTTGTATAGTTGCAATGTCTTAAAATCAAATGAAATTAACCGCAGGGTAAATTATGCGAAACCAGATTTCATTGAGTTTAAACCATTTAATATACAATCAACTCAAAATCAAAAGAAACACCCACACACATATACATATATATGTACATAGACATCGGTATCTAACCACCCACACATTCATCAACCTACTCACACAGAAGCCAAAACTTAACTGATTAATTGATTTTTTATCAAAAAGAACAAATTTCCATCTTGGTGGGTTTTACTTTTTTTTATTTTTTCTGTCCCTTGGCCTGTTCAACTTTTGCCTTTTCGGCAAGGAATGCAGGCTGAGAAAGGGCGTCACTTAGTCAGCCCAGGCGGTAGTCAGTCAGCCAGTCAGTCAGTCATTCACTCACTCACTCGAAAAGTCAGTCAACGGGATTGTGAGACGGCAGTCTCGAAGCAATTTATCAGCCAGCCAGCAGCTTCCCAATTAGCAAGCGTTAAAGTTGAACCCAACCAAAACTCGCCGCTCCGGGGGCAATTAAGTCGTAGAGTGGACACCAACACCACCATCATGAGGAGAAGTAATCAGTAAATGAAGAAAACTGAGTAAAACTGAGGAAAAATGAAAAGTGTGAAAGGATTGCATGAGAAAGTGGCTGAAAGAGATTATTGATAGCGCATTGAAATTGAAACTGCAAATGTTGGGAAACAAGTTGTTGTTAATTGACTTTAACCCGTTGGCAATTTTCAAGTTAATATTAAAATAATATAAGGAATCATTTATTTTTTATTATTTCATAATGTCACACAATATCATGGTTTCATGAATTAAAATATAATAAATATGACAAACGTTACATATATGTATTTTTACATTAGGAAAATTAAAAAAAAAAAACAAAGTAGATTTTCCTCTTTCGGCAATGCTTTAAGTGATAGCATTGATTAGTTTTTAAAGTTTTATCTAAGTTAGCTTGTGAAGTGTAAACAAACGTTTATTATTTACGTCCCGGTTCATCACTTTCAAATATTTATCATGCCTCATTACGCTTTTTATTAAAACTTATTATCCATGAATGACTTCCGCAATATTTAAGACATTGTCTTTATATTTTTGGTAAAAATCTTTCTTTCAGTTACCTTGAATTTGAAAATTTGTAAACATGAAAATGAATGGAAATGAGTTTTAATGATTTCCTTGAATTTGACTTGTAATTGAAACATCTTTCTTTTAGATAATACATTAACTGTAGATGCATCTTTGATTTGGCAATTTGTATAAAAGCCAAAGTAAAATTAATCTCTCAGTGGAAAATATGAATTTTAGATAAAGATGTATATATATTTTATTATTAGATCTTGTTTTTTGTTTTTGTTTCTTTCTTTTTTTTTTTTTTTTATCTAATTTAGGTGTATAATGTTCTTGAAAGTATGCCAAGTCAAAGTGACAAAAAAGGAATTCATCTCCCAAAAGGCTTAGCCCATCGTAGGATTTTGTCTTTGATGTGACAAAAGAGAGATAACTGCGAAAAGCTTTCGAATGAATAAATAAATTACAAATAAATTTGTTAAGAACCACAGAGACACAGACAAACAGACAGTTTCATGTAATATGCCGTACCGTGATCTGCTCTGCTCTGCTGTGATGTACTGTGCGGTGTTTTTGTGTGTGACTGTGCCTGTCTGTCTGTCTGTCTGTCTTTCTGTCAGAAACAAAAACCAAAAACACGTATACTTTTATTTTAAAGCAAAGGATTCTCTGCCATCAAAGGAGCTTGCCATTTATCCTGACAGTTGCCGCTGCTTGTGGTGCTGTTGCTGTTGCTGGGTTGATGACAGCAACCGGCAAAAGCCAAGGCTCTGACAAATGATTTTCCGCTGCACAGGTTTCTTTTCATTTTTTTTTCCCTGTTCCTCTTTATCTTTGTCTCTCTCTCTCTCTCCGTTCATAAAAGAAACTATAATTAAATTATTCCTGAGCATACAAAGAACAAAAAAAAGAATAGAGGCAAGCCATATGGAAATTTTTGAATTTCCTGCACTTTTTAAAGGGCCAACCACGTGGAAGGAAGCAGCAGAAGCAAAAACTTTGCAAAATAACCACACGAAAGGACTTGAAGGCTGGCAGAAGCTTGTACATACATACATAGGTGAATTAATCTAACGGTATGGCCTACATAATGCGAATTCTGATGGGGAAATAATGTCATCCAAATTGAATGTTAAAGGCATTTGTAAGTTATCCTCTGGCAGATGCTACTTAAGCTACTAACAATTTTAAAGCCTTAGCAGGACTAAATCAACTTCCTTTCTTTTCGGTTTTCTGTTTTCGGTTTCTTTTTATTTCGACTGTAGTGGAGAATTTTGTAGCCGCATTCTTCAGCAATGATGATGATGATGTTGATGAACTCAACTGACTTGACTTGACTGGGCAAGTGAGAAGAGTGAGTGACTTGGGACTGTCAAAATGTAGGCTGTCACACAGATACACACACAGACGCACACACACACACGCATACACAGACAAGAAAGTAGAGCAAACCCCTCCTTGGGGCATAGGCTACAGTTTGGCGCCCACTTGAAATGGGTTTGACAGTCGGTTACAGTTAACTCAAAGCACTTTGATTTTTCCAAATTGTATATATGTATGTATGTATGTATATGTGTGAGGGGATGCGATGGCTTTGAGTTTCCGCACAATACACCCCCTAACGCATTTTTCTGCTTAATCGAAAGCTTTTCACTAAAACGCCCAAACAAGACGGGAAAAAAGAAAAATATACCGAAACCAAGTAGCAATGAAAACTTTAACACATTGTCCAAATAATTCTCTCTTCAATAAAATATCAAAAACTTCCTGCGAATGAATAGTCTAGAACCATATGTTCCAGGGAAAGAGAATGGAATATTCTTTTAATGGTGGTGGGTTAGTGACAGGAAGGAATTCAATACGAGTTAGTTAAACTCATTCAATAAGCCTTAGAATTTGGCAAATGAAACATTTACAAAAGGGTTTAACTATATTTTTGGTATATATGTACATATGTATGTACATATGTATGTACGTAAGCCAAGAAGGAGTTTAATTTAATTTAGTAAATTTTCTATCTTTAGGCTAACAAATTTTCCATCAAAGCAAATGATTTGATTCAGACATCTTCGATTAAAGTTCATAAAAGTTAACTTTCAGATTCATCTTGACGTAAAATTAATTAATATAAAAGTAACTATTTATATATAGTTATATATAGAAACACATTTGTTTCTTTGGGGTAAAATTTAAGTTTGAAAATCTGACTTGAGTTGATGGGCAAACGCATGTTTCTTTATCTACAAAGAGCATTGGCTTGAGCAAAAGCTTTTACTAGAATTTTCATGTGAATTGAAAGGATTATCGTTGTGGCTGGCGCAATTTAAGGAGGGGGGGAAGACCAAGAGTTAGGGTTATTTCTCCCTCAATGTTGTCGGGACAACAAATACGAACATATATGGACTATATCAACTTGTGTTTTGTCTGTCGGCTGCTCTTACATTTAGCCAAAATACTAGTGGCTCACTGTCAAGTCAGCACATTTCCTGTTTTTCACTACACATAGACAGTTGGACAGGATATATGTATGAATGTATGTTGGATGTATATATACAATGATTTTCCATGTTGAAAAATGCCAGTCTTAATGCAAAACAGCTAAACTTTGTTGAGGGCCTTAAACAAAATGGCTGCCAAACGACTTCCGGCTAGCCGCACACCATACACACACACACACACACATTTTGTCTCCCAATTGCTTCAGTGTTTTTGGTATTATGGGTCACGTGCCATCAGAAAAATCAAAAGCCAAGTTCATTGCCTTTTGTTCCCTTTCGTTTTTGCCATTTTTGCATAATATAACTTTTGGTTATACATTTCTTTTTTTTTTTTTTTATTTGTTGTATTGTATCTTTTCCTTTGGCGTCAATCGATGCAATTGAAAAATAATTGAGTATTTTGAAATGTTTATTGAATGTCATTCGAATTGCTATGCTGCGTTGCGTTGCGTTCCGTTGTCATGCGGGATATGTGGCAAGCATTTTAACTCTGCCTCTTCCTCATTGTCATATTCAACTTCAGCCACAGGCTTGTTATGTGGCATTCCTTATGCCAAACACGTTAGCGGATGGTGATTGGGTATGTGGGCGTGGTTGGCCCAAGGTTGTGGTAGGCGGCGAATGGGTGATATGAATGGAAAATTATTGATTTGGTTTTAACGGAGGTTTACTTTAACGGCACTTAGCCCCATATAAATGGAGAAAAAGCATGGCATGGGGTCCCTCCTTCTTTCCCTCTTTTCTTTTTCGTAAAAAAGTGACATAAATTGAAGGATGAGAAAATAAAATAAATTTCTACACTTTTTGTATGTGCTGGGGTAGATAATAGGATAATTTGGCTTAACAGCTTTCACAATGCAAAATTGTCAAGAAAAAAAAAATGGTTCTACTAAAAAGATTTGCAGATTTATTCCGATATCTAGATAAGTTCCATAACAGAAAAGTTGAATGTATTTAAATCGACTTATTTTCTAACAAGAAAAAAATATAGAAAGAGTTTTTTGATAAGTTCTGTAAGAGTCTACCCAACCGCTATTAAAAACAGTTTAAATATCTATAAATAATATATATTTTTTTTAGAAAATAATGTGTATATATATATACATATATGTGTTCTTACTAAACATCTGAAATTAACAACTTTTTTACTGTTGAATTATTTAATAAAATAATGAAATTATTTTAATGGAATATATAATTGTTAGAGTAGAATTCAGTGGATAGGTAAAAAAAGCAGTCGAAGAAGAGCCAGGAATAATTTAAGTGGAAAAGCAACAGAAAAATTTTAGAGTTCTTTTAACAAAGAGAGAACAAATGAATGATTTCCTTTAAGACTGTTCAATCTAGTGATTGACCTACACTTCTTAAATAGAAACTGCATGTCCTAGCATTTTTTACATTTGTTTAATCTCTGAAAAAATATTTATCAAAGTTTTCTATTAAATTTATAATTTATTAAATAAAGTAAGTACTTTCGAAATAGTTCGAAAATCTCTCTACATTTTTAGGCAAACTTCACAATGTTTCAAAAAAGGTTAAACTTATTTTGAAATTAAAAAATAAGCCTACAAAATTAGTTAGAAAACAAATTTTTTCTATTCAATTAAAAAAAAATCTTTTGAAAGTTATAAAAATATTTTGAAACTTTTATAATATTTTACAAAAAACCTATTTAATTTTAAACAAAAATATGAAACTTTTTAAAAAAAGCTGACAAATTTCAAAAATCTTAATAATTTGTAAAAAAAAAGATTTTAAAACATATATTTTTGAAGTAGTTTTAAAAATCTTATAAAATTATATTTAATAGTTGACCCAACAATAGATAAGATGGATAGAGGTTTAGATATTTATTTTGTAGATTGGTTTTCATTCATAAAATCAAACCAAATGGAATCCACAAGGAAAAGCAATTCTTTGCAAAGTCAATATGGGAAAACAGCCAATGAAAAAATAAAAGAGAATGAATTGGCTCTCTTAAGCAAACTTTGTGCAGACAGGGAACAGCTGTTGCTGTGGATATCATTTGAATGTGGATGCTGTTTGCCTGTTGCTTCTTCATATGGGTTGACATGCCAATGTTTGGCAATACGAACAGCTGATTGACGCTGCCACCGCTGACGTCGCCCATATACTGGCAACACTTTCGACAGGCGCCCAGGAAACGTTAAGCCAAAACGAGCCAACGAGTCAACGAGCCAAACAGTACTTCGTATCGCCGCCAGCTGTTGGCATTTTTCAAACATTTTCATCAGTTGGTTATCCATTGCCGCGCCGCCAGCACGTGCCTCGGCATTATTCCTTCCTGCAATAATACAATTTCTACAGCGTTCGCGTTCGCGCAATAGAATATAATATTTTCAAAAAACAACAACAAAATTAATAACTAATATTAAATACCAAATCATTCTCAAAGTAAAAGATGATTCGGTAATTTTCCATTTCTGTGTCTCTGGAATTTTTTTGTTTTTTTTTTAATTTTTTTTTTTTGATCAGCTAACTAAATTTTCGAACAGAAACTAAACCGTTAACAGTTTTCGTTTTTCAAATACGAAATAGTTCTTATTGTGTCAATTCTTGTGGTTGAAGTAAAGGTAAGTTGGTCATAAAACTGATTAAAGACATAAAGGCCAATTGGCCAATCTTTGGTCAATGTGCTCGGACAACAAAAAACCGTCAATGTGTTGTTGTGTGTGTGTGTGTGCGTGTGTATTCCTTTTACCATTCATTTAGCTTTATCTAGTGTTTGTATGCTTCTTTTTTTTTTGTGGTTTGACTAAAAAAGGTTTAACTGATTAGCATAATGGTCCCATAAGGGACATTAACTCTAATGCCTTCGTATATATGTATATGTAGTTTATGTTTAGGCAAGTGCCATTTAAATTGATATAGGTTAGTAGAATGTGAATAAGTTTATTAGTTTTTCCTCATTGTATAGACAAGGGTTGTATAAAACAAATGATAATGTCTTCAATACGCAGAAGTTAATTGCCATAACGAATATTCTGTACTCTACGGATTATACTATTTGATTAAAAATTGGCATTTCTTTTTAATTTAATGTAATAAAAGTCTCCCTTAAAATTGGTGAAAGTATCTTCATGAAATTTAATTTTAAAAAGGTTTCTTGAATGCGATTTTGAAGATGGCAATATGTATAATATATAAATAGAATGTAATATGTATACTATATATATTTTTGGTTATATCATAAAATTGATATCTTTTCCAACCGATTATTTTCCAAAAATATTTATTATTTCCAAATAAAATATGCTATTATATTTCCATTGCCAATCTCTTCTTGCTAACAAAAAGAATCAACTCATTTATTAAGTGTTCTTAAAGGATTAACTCTTCTCTTTTAATATTTTTCAGATAACGAGAGATTTCTTTGAAATTTAAATCGCTGTCAAAGTTGACTGAACTCGAATGCTTTTAATGCACCAAAATAATGTACAATTTGACTGTAATTGATGTGCTGGCAATTTTTGTGTAGCTCCTTTATTAATTGTATTTCATTTCAATTCGGTACTGAAACATGCGGGCAAAGAAATTACATGCAGATTAAAATGTTAAGAATGAACTGAAACCTGTAATCAGATTAAGAAAACTTTTAATTGGAAACGACAGCAAGAAAGCCAAAAGATAGTTTAACTTTACATAATAGTGACTTTATTCGTGGTTAACTTATTTAACACGGATTCAGATATATGATACCACATTCATTAGTCTTTATCTTGTATTAAAACAACTTTGATAAAATCTTTAGCTTTAAAGATTTCCGAAATGAATTAAACAGAAACTTTTTTCGCAGTGGAAAGAAGCAAAGAGATGCAAATGTCAGTCCATTTATCAATTATAACCGATTTTTGCTAAACTATTAGTCTGGAGGGAATTAAATCCTAGGGTTGAAGGGTTTAAATTTACGTGAAATACTCCATTTACTCGAATCGCCGACTTACCTAAATTTTGATGGTATGACAGCAAAATAATTTCAGATGAAGAATTTTAATGGATCCGGGCAACTTTTCTTTACATTTATGTTGTTTTATCAGGGCTTAGGATACTTATAGGTCTTTCTGAAAGTTCATTTATAGATTCTAACAATACGAACTTATAAGTTAGTTTATAATACAATAAAGGGAATTTTGAAAAATTGGTTTGGGAGTCTATTTGTTTTTCAATTTAGTCATAAAATGAGTTGACCCTGACACGAGCAATCATTTTACCAAAGTCTTTATGCAAACCCATCAACATTTGTACGAATAGCCCTAAATCGAACATCATTTGTGAAATGAATATAAAATGTGAACACGTACTTTTTAATCTGATGGTTAAGTGTTAAATTTTTTTTACAGACTCTTTTCAGAATAATGTTTGTCTGGCATTTCAGTTGAACTTAACACTTTGGTTTTTAGGTTCACAACCTCTCACCGGTCAATAAATTGTTGTTTCGCTTTCAGTCATTTTTATGATCAATGTTGTTCTGGTGTCACAAAAGTGCAATCAATGTGCCACAACAAACTACCAACTGGGGGGCACTCCAAACACAAATACGAGTATCAAGAAAAAGTCATGTATAAAAAAATAAAAGATATATGTGATTGTCAATAAGCGCATTGCGAACAAGCGACAATAAAAAATAAAAAAAAAGAAAGAAACAAACTTTGGTAACAGAATAAAAACGCATTTGTTTATAAGCTTCAAAGTCATAAAAAACAAAGTAAATTTTACTTTGGTTCGAGCATAAAATTTGAATAAGAGAAAAAACTTGGCCTACAAAAAAAAAGGAAGAACAAAAAAAAAAAAATCAACAAACAAACAAACAAACGAAAAAGAAAACCAGGAAAAATGGTGAAAAACAAACATCAAGTAACAAAACCTCAAACAAATATACAAAACCGAAAAGACAGAGACCGACATGGAGGAATTTTTATTTTTTTTTTTTTTGCATTTTGTTCTAGATTCCATTTCCGTTCTCCTTTTTGATTTTTTTTTTTGCTTCATTTTTTTTGGGGCTCCCTTTTTATGCCCAAACAATAAATAAAATAAAAAAAAGTGCAAAAAAAAAAGAAAGAGGCACAAAATATGTAAGGTCAAAACACACAAGTTAACAACATTTGTTTGCTGTTTGTAAAAATATTTGCTTAGGCCAAAACATGGATAAAGGCAAAAGTTTTCTAATTTTGCTTAAGGAAATTTTTGTTGACGCTTGCCGCAAGCCTTTTCAGCCAAAAAATTATTTAAATAATCATCATTGTCATCATCATCAGCAGCATGTTAATAAACATTTCAATTTACGAGCCACGAACTTTTATGGAACAGAACAGCTTGAAGCAATTAAGGCAGATGGCAGAATTATTCACAGCTATATAGTATTGCATATAGCCAAGGTCAGCCTGATCTGATCATTGTCATAATATACGTAAATTTACTATACTATATATAGAACACAAGATGCGGATTTAGTTGTCAATTCTTTAGGCGAAACATTTATACTCTATATATATAAAAGAGAAACATTCTAAACTTAATCCTTTGAAAAATCATAAAATTTATTCTGAATATATTGATTTATAAATGAACTGATATCAGTTGAGAAATAATACGAAATCAATTAAATAATAATAAGAATCCAATTCTAAATGAAACTAATCTTTACTGGAAAATGATAACCAAAAACATTTAATTCAGTTATGGACTCATTTTCATTTACATACACAAATTGTAGACCAGAATTGATATGCCTTTTGGCAAGTGTGTAATAAAATCATTTGAAATTTTGTGTTGGCCTTGACAGAATTAAGTAAAATGGGCCAACAACAATCAATAGAGAAATTGGCCATAAATTGTTACCGCTAATAGCTGTTGCTGCTGTTGTTGTTTTTGCTTATTTTACTCATCTCTGGGTTTGGGGTCCAGTGTCAATGTCAAATGTCAATAGATGTTGCGAAGCAGAAAATATTCAAGTCCATATTCCCAGTCCCGATGTCTAAGACCAAGTCCAAGTCCAAGTCGAACTCTATTGTTCATTGTGCTGGGCTTAGACCATAAGTTGAGCTAATTAATTTTTGTATGCCAGCTGCAACAGCAACATCTCTGACAGATGAGACTGAGACAGTAATTGTCCATTGTGGCTTTTCGTTTTGCAAACCCAGAACAATGCCACATGCCCCTCCCATATCCCCTTTCCATTTGCCTGATACTCATTCTCACCGAATAGGACTTGGCTTCATCTTAGTGTAGCCAAGACCAGACCAAAGTTTGGTTGGTTGCCTTGCCTGGTGGCTTTTTGGCAGACTTGGTTTTTGATATGGTTTTCCCCTAGCACTAACATTTAAATTAATTGCAAAAGAAATTAAGTCAAATAGTCATTAAGTGTTTGAGTGAACGGATTATGAAATGTATTTCAAAATAAGTTACGGATTTTGCCCGCTCTACTTATGCCGCTGACAACTTGTCGTATGAGTAATTTCATGCATTAAGTATACGCAAAGGAAACGATTAGGTCTTTCCTTTGCCTCTTTTGCTCCTCAGGGAAGGAAAACCTGTCTGCAAAGTTTCCGTTTAAGCGACATGCAAAAACCAAGCGATAAATGTTTTACATTTACTTTTATGACTTTTTATAGAATAACAACAAAAAAAGAAAACCAAACCACACCAATTTGAGCAATTTTGATTAATGGCTATATATTGCTTTCCTTTCAACTAAAAGGATAACTTATAAAATTACAATTAATTTGCTTTGAAAGTATTTTATTTACTCTATTTAAAGTTTAATTTAAAGTTTAACTGAAATTTTAGCGATAATTCGCTTTTATATTTAAACATTTTCTAGTTTTACCCTTTTTTGGCTTATTTCTGGGCAAATGTTTGGCATATTTATATTGACATGCCCACATGTTGTATAAGCAATATCGCAAACTTTTCTTATATTGTGTACATATACACCAGATGTGACTTAATTTAAGTCACATAATATCAAGGCGGCAGGGCATGAAATTATAATTTCCTTCAAAAAAAAAAAAAAACAAAAAAAGGGAAAACGGAAAAATATGTTTATTTCTTATATAACAACAAGAAAATGTGAACTCGCATAATTCTCAACTTTTCACATACATTAACATAATATACATATACATATAATGAAAAGAAAAATAAGAAAAAATAGAAGAAAAGTGCCAAAGTCAAAGGAAGAGTGTAAGTGACAGAAAAAGAGAGAGAGAGAGATGTAGTCGAGGAAACTTTTAACCCATGAAGAATATTTCATTTCAACTCTTTGGCATAAGCATTAAGTTCATTTTCATTGAAATGAATTATTTTTTTTTGTCTAGACCAAAATATAAATTCGAATGACTTTTCAAATGGCAAATAATTTTTCACTTGGCCAAACATTTTAACACTCGTTGGCCTAAACTATTAGAGAAAGAGAGAGCCATATATGCGGGTGCTATTGATAGAGGAAGTAGAGGTGGTGTATAAGTAGGGGGGACAGTAACAAGAAGTGAGAAGATTTATATGCAGATACGAGCATTTCTATTTGGCCTTAAGGCCAACACACAGTCAGGGAGAGATAGAGATAGCCATAGAGAGAGAGAGAGAGAGACAGACACGTGACACGACTTTGGGTTGTAACAATGTTGTAAGCCTTTTTTTTTTTTTATTCTCATCGAGAAGAAGGGGATGGGTGGTATGGAGAAGTAGGCAGGAGCATATCCTTAAATGGATCAATATTTCATTTTGCCAACCAAGTTAAAGCAAAGTAGTTGAAATAAATCAGTGGCAAGAGGAGGAAACTCAAAAGATGTGAAAAGCTGTGTAACATATGCAACGAAAGATGCCTACCGACCACGCCATCTCATCGCTTTCCATTCTCAACCCTCCTCACCACCCACTTTGCCACTTTCACCACTCATTCCATCCATCTCCATCGAACAAAATGCAAGGTCATGCACTGTTGATATGCATGAGTGAGAAAGACATGGCCTAGAGCTTGAATTTATAAATGCTAGAAATGGGTTTTGGCACAAATCTAGACAAATATTACGCAAAATAACAAAATGCAATCACGAATGTTTGATCATAATGATTCCAAAGATAATCTTCATGTGGATGAAGATGATGATGATTCTTGCAGTGTGAAATAATGCAGCCTTTAGGGTTGCATTTCGTATTCATTCAGTCCATCCTTCAATTCAATTAAATTGCTAAAATAGGAAGCCTCATTGCTTGAAGCGAAATGCTGAGAGATGTGCGTGTTACTTACATTTCACTTAACTCTTTAAGATCCATGTTTTAGCCATAATTTTTGATGGCGAACCAAAAAAAAAAAAAAAAAAAATAGAAAGAAACTATGACCAAATGGCTGCTTTTATGCTCTTTAAGCTCAAGTGCTTTGTACTTGGCTAGCAAAATAAAATAAACAAAGCCAAAGGCAAGCTAAAAGAAATAAAATGAGCGAAATAGACAAAAGATGCAAGAGACACAACAGTTACGATTGACAGACAAACAGACAGACAGACAGACAAATAGACAAACAGTGTGAGAGAATGCTAAAGTGAGACAGATAGATGAAGGCCCTTAAAAGATTATAAAGAATAAAAATGAAACGAGCCAACTGCGTGGGCAACTCTACGGGCAAAGTCAAACACCGCAAAACATGGGTGTAGCCAGTAAATAAACCAAAAAAAGGATACGGAAACTCTACAAAAAATTATCAGCATTTAATTAATCGAAATACTGAAATAATTTCAAAATTATCAATGAAAGAGATAAACTCTTTTGTTAATAAACATTACCCCTTGTTACTTCCTTGATTAAACTGTTGCTTAAATAATGCTGACACACATATACATATATATATATATATATATTTATATCTGTTTTTGTTGTTGATATATCTATAATGATTTTCATTATATTTTGCTGTTGAAGGCCATACACAAACACACACATACACACACACACACAGAACGAATCCAGTTATCAGTTCCATTTTGGCCAAAAGAAAAAAAAAAGAAAACGAAATATATGCTTAGCTGTTTGTTTATGTCCTTAGCAGGCGCAAGACAGCACTCAACTCAGCTCAAGTTATGGGGTTTTTGCCTTGTCTCTCTGTACATGAACAATTTCTACTACTTTACTTTACTTTACGTTACGTTACGTTTCGTTTTTACTTTCTCTTTCTCACTCTTGCACAACTAATTTGCATATGCTTACGACTATCAAGAAAATGTTTTAGCCCAAAAACATTGCAACTGCATTTCAGTCTAAGACATGGGGGGTAAAGGGCAATCTTGGCAACTAAGGCAGTTGGGACAAACAAATAAAATAACCAGGCCAGGCTCAAATATATTTCGACTTGTTGAAATGGCAGGGGAGATACAGAGACAGATACAGATACAAATGGGAAGGAGTATGGAGTCAACCAACATTTCTGTGTGGCATAAACAGGAAACTCTAAGGACATATTACCTACTGTTGACATTTCTCAAACCATCAGCAACAGCCTTCCGACAGCAAAAATAAAACGTGAGGTCTTTGGTTTGTGTAAGATCTAAAAGGGGTTTCGTTGCTTATTTAAAAACACTCTGTTTCCATTTAGTTAAAGAGCATGTTAGAGTTATCGAAGAAATCAACAAAACTAGTTTAAATCTATATTTTGTTGGAATTGTCTACAATTTACATATGTGTACTTTGAAAAAATGAAATAAAATAGCAAATTTATTTCAAATTCAACTAAATAAATTTACAAGGTATTTCAAATTCGTTGATCCCACCTGGGTTTTCTTTTTCTTTTTTTTCTTGAATCGGTTAGCTCTTGTTTTGGTCCCTGGGGATGGACACTGAGAGTGACAGAAAGAGAGTGAGAGAGAGAGAGAGAGAGAGAGAGAGAGAACGAGACGATTCGAATGGAGAGCTGTAAGTAGAGATTGTAATCCCTGGTAGGCAGCTTCAGGCGAAAGTTAAATATTTAATTTCAATTAAAAGATAGGTATAAGGGATTTTAGTATTTGAACATTTCTGTAAAACTTGTATGGCTAAGAAATGAAAGATTTAAACCATTCTTCTTGTATTTATTTAAGCAACTGTAATAAACGAAACCAAAAAAACAAACCGTTTTACCTTGCCATACAAAAGCAATCTTTAAAAAAGGAATTAACTTTTTGATTGATTTAAATTTGGCTACACTTTCGTTTTAATAACATAAGGTTAGCTATGGCTAAAGTCTTTTATAAAGCAGTTTAAATTAAATTAGATCATCTAAATTTCAATTTAAGCCATATATTTCTCTTGGCATTCCGTTGGCGTATGGCTGTGAAACGATTCAATGGTATAATCATCTGACTGAACATTGTCAAATCAGTCACCAGCTGATGCACATACACTCAATGCTAATTTAATTGTATTCAATTTCATTTGATGGCCAAAACCCGCATTCTCAGCATGTAAACTCATCATCAAAGTGACTAGTAAATTTTTTCGAGCAATGACCAATTGGAATCATTTATTCATCATCATCTTCTCGCCCGCAGCTTTGGCACCTTCTGTTAAGGTGATTAAATTGCATTAGGGCTCAACTCCCATGCATCATGATGAGGTGTAGTAGTGGGTAAGATAGTCTACCAGTGTGTCTGTGTGTATGTAAGACCTTTGCAACTTTCAGTGATTGCATTTTGGGTAAAAGCAAATCCCAAACCAAACTAAACCAACTGAACGAACGAACGAACGAATGTAGGAAGGAGTCAGCTTCAAGCACTTTCAGTTTAGTTGGCAGGTGAAAAACAAATTTTGTTCCATTTTGCTTTTTTTGCAGAATGCAGAATAAATGGCCGACCCAAACGATCCAAAGACACTATGAAAAGGAGAATTAATTTTAGTTTCAAATGTCGAAATGAAGTTACCCTGCAAAGTCGTAGGAAAATAATATTCAATTGTATATTAATGATCTCAGATATCCATTAAGGTCTCATTAATTGTTAAAGGCTAGTCTAAAGCTTCAAGTGCTATATATACCCGTTCATTCATTAGGGTATACAAATGCATGTCAATGGCCAACCCGATTCCGTTTGGGAATGGAAAAAACACAAGCAGTTACCTGGCACTTACTTAGTGCTGGTTCTGTGCCCATTTGCTTGGTAGTTTTCTGTTTTTTTTTGTATTTTTGGAGGAAGAGATGAGGATTACAAAGGCCAAGACAAGTCGTCTCTGGTACCAGCAGCTTCCACACTTGGACACATATGTCTGAGTGTGTGTGTGTGTGTGACAGAGTGTGTGTATACATATATGAGTGGGTGTGTTTTGGCATGTCTCAAGCATACTGAAGTGCTACAAGCTACTTGTCCTTGTCTTAGTTTCACACCTTTATACAATGACAGACATAGCGAGAAAGAGAGAGAGAGAGAGAGATAGAGGGAAAGATTTTCACTTAGCCACCATGGCACTTAGGCAAATGTTCTCCACTACTATGCGTACTATTTTTAGTTACTAACACTTTCAAGTACCTACTCACTTTTTTTTTTGTAATTCCCTCTTGTAATTGTAGTTGTTGTTGTTGTTGGTGTTGTTGCTGCTGCCATTGCTGTTGACCTCATTTTGTTAATGCAAAACTTCCGCTAAGATTTGAAGCCATAATTTAATTAAAACATTTGCCTTTGCTTCTTCGTTGTCGTTTTGGCTCTCTGCTCATCTTGTCGTCTTTTGGCATATCTTTTGATAAAGGTGGTGAAAACTGCTTGGCAATTCAAGTGTTAGACTGGTCCTGGACAAAAGCCAGTGGAGAGCAAAGTGGGGGAATAAAATCTGTTGCCATTGTGAAGAGTCAGTTGTAGGTAAGGGCAATGGTAGCAGTTTGCTCAATTGTCAATTCCAAGGTAAGCATCCTTGGCTTTCTTTTGTATTTCTTTTGGCTTTTGTTATGCTTTTGGGCCAAGTATTGGGCAAATTCTATTGCCGTTTTTTTTTATATATACATATTTTTTTTATTTTTTTTTTTAGTGAACTTTCTGTATGAATATGTAATTTTGCCCTTTTACTCAAAAACACGAATACACAAAAAAAAGAAGAAAGAAAGAAAAGCTATCACTTTAATTTCAGTGAACTTCAATCAGTCTAAAACGCTCTTTTCATAATCCCCTCTAAGACTAAGGACTAAGCAACATTATTTGTTATAACCAAAGCCTAGGCATAAAAATAAATTCTACACCATCTTCAAAGGGATGAGGTAGCTCAGGTAACCCTGGAGAGTAAACTTAATTGCACTACGACCTGTCGGTGTTGGTGTATATGTACGCGTTTGTATGTGTATGTGTGTGTGTGTGTGTGCTCATGGATAACACTGCGTATGAGCAATAAAACTTTAACAAGTTTGCTGGTTGCCTGATGTGGGGTAGGGGACAGGACTCCTGGGGAATTCCAATAATGTTGCTTTGGCGCAGAGGCAAGTGCGAAGCAAAGGAAGAAAAACCCACGCACTTGCTTCATGCCGCATAAAAAATAAATAAAATAAAGTAGAAGTGGTAAAACAAAACACAAAAAAAAAAAACGAAATAACAAGAAAAACTAAATAAAAATGCAATTTATATAGCCTGTTCCCAGCACACTGATACAAAATCTAATCCATTATAGTTTAATAGTTAAATTTCATATTAAACCATATGCCTTAAGAGGGAAATTCAATCAACTATTAAAAGAGTTAAGAAAATTATTCAATTGCAATGAAATTTGTATTATTGTTACCGCAATCCATATTGTGTTGTGTTAATTCATTGAATAGTTGAAATTTGTCCCACTGTGCGTGTTTTATATTATGGGAATGCAAAAAAAAAAAAAAAATGATTTAAAAGGCATTCGGAATAGGGAAAAGCGTGTGAGAAATTATGGTCCCCTAGAATGGCAAATGGTGACAACGAGAACGACAATGGATGTGGAAGGGAGATAGATATGATGGTTAGGCCAAACAGAGAGTGGGAAAACGAAAAAAAAAAAAATAAATAAACATAAATTAGACCCAAGGTTGTGTAGGCGCTACAGAAAATTGTGTAATTTTGTAATGAATATTATTTACACACGCTTTTGCTGCCGTTGCTCCTGTTGCGCTCTCTAGCAAACTGACTAAGCGTATGTATTTGATTTTGAGTGTTAGCGATGTGTGTATCTGTATGTGTGTGCCTTAAAGTATGAAGCAGAAAATTAACATTACACGCACACATACACACACATACATACGCACAAATACGTTGGCGCATAGATTAGTATGTATTAGTATGTATATGGCACACGATGGTGGCTCAAGTTTAATTGAGCATGGTATGAGTTTTTATGTCCTCGCTGTTTGGTTACGCTTCTCATTTCGTTACCTCCCTTTCACCATATACACAAACACCCGCACACACACATACACACCATTCATTTTTACTTCTTGTTCTTCTCTGCCTTCATTTGGTGTTGTTATTTTGGAGATGGATAGAATCACGAAAGAAGGCCAAAAGGTAAGGCAAAAGGCATTTCGGTCTTACGACTCTTAACCGCGGGGAATAATTTCGAAAATGAAAAGTGTGTGTATGGGCCATACACACACACACACGCACACGCACAGAGAGAGAGAGAAGGACAAATACAGTAAAAAAAAAGGAACAGAAAGAGTGCGGTTTATGGAAGGAGAAGAGGGACAGAGATAAGCTGTCTCACACACAAAGTATGCTTAGGTTTTTGGTGTTGCGGCCTATTGAACGTTCATTTACCCCGCGTGCCAAACACATTGCAAAATTTGTGTTTTCTTGTTTTCTCTGTTTTTTTTTTGTTTTTTTTTGTTTTCGCTTAAGTATTGAAAATGAGACCCCGGGTATTTGGTACAGTTTTTCTTGTTGTTTTTGCTTTCGTGCAACACGCATTTAAAGGAATGGCAACAAAATGTTGGTAAATTTACAAATTGTTCAATAAATTTGAATTTTAAGTAGTTTACAACGTGTAAAACAGCCCAGGAAAAATGAAATCTGGCAACTGCTAAATTCATTTGCATATAACAATATGCGAAAAGACACGATAAATGAATCGGGCTCACTTTTGTAGAAAATAATCAGAAATTTACATTAAAGATATTCTATAAAATACACTTTATTGCTTATGTATCTAGAAACATATAACTTTGATAAAAAATTTGGTTGTATAATCTCTAAATTTCTATTAAAATAAAATTTCTAAAATATAGAATAATAATTGATATATACAGATTTATTTATAATGCCCTTTAAGAGCAACGATTAAATAATTTGCTATCTAAATTTATTTGCCATTTTTAGTATAAAAGTAATCTGTAAGTCAAATCACATCTGTTATTGTTATTCTCGATCAAAATCGGTTCAGATTTGCAACAGCTGTTGATGCAGCTTTGCCAAACAGAGAGGAGATTGCTTTTCAATCCATTTTAAAATGAAGTTTTTCTTTTTTCATTTTGCATTTTTGATGGACAGAACAAGCTTTTCTTTTATTTGAAGTTCAAATGTTCCTCTTGTCATTCCGTAACATGAATGACTTTTCATATAATTTTCACATTTTCTTTTCAGTTTTTCTTTTCTTTTCTTTTGGAAATAAAAACGAGAAGTGCTTGTGTCATAACGATCAATCACTTTTCATTTGGCAATTTTCAGTTCAGTTTCTCTTGCCATCTGACAGACATTTTATGCCTTCTCTTAAACGTCTTTGCCCTTTCTCACTAACCTCTTTTCATTTTGCCTATAAACATAACTTTAATAAATTGCAAATTTATGCATTATTTTCTCATTCCTTGCAAAATCAGCAAAAAAATAAGAAGATAGATATTTATCTTAACGAAGTTTGTATACCCTTAAACATGTGCATATGAATTGTATATCATTAATTTACTTGATTCGAAGGAATATGACAAAATTATTTAACTTTGTTCCCTTTCAAGATGATCTTTCAGCTTTTTATTACCTCAACTGGCTCTTTGCTATACTTGAGATAAAATTTATACCCTTTGGCAAGGGTATGTGAAATCGTTAATGTCAAGTTCAAAGCAAACAAATGCTGACCAGCAATAGTTGAGTAGCTTTTTCGCCATTTTTGAGGGGCATATTTTCAAGTTAAACTCATTTAATTTTATTATGACATAGCAGTAAAAATGTTTGACTATACGAAAAAAAAAAATAAATAAAAGAGACAACTAAGAAGAGAGAGAAAAATTGATGGCATTTGGGTTCGAGTTACTTTTCTACACAATTTAAGATGAGTTTCCCTTTTATTTTTTATACTTTTTTTGGTTTCGGGTTTGGTTTTCTTTTTACTTTTTTTTTGTTAAAGATTCCTTTTGCCGTTGGTAGCCGTCTGGGGCTGGTCACATTTTGTGTGCGTCTGGCAATTCAGTTAACGCCATTTTCTTTTTTGGCCACAAACTAAATGTTGTTAGCCTTCTGCGTTATTGTTGGTGTTGAGCTGACGTCTTGTCCGCAAAATTGATGGCACTTTAATAGAAAGAAAATGCTTTCTGAATTGGGGGAAAATCCATCGAACCGCGAAGAAAATAAGAGGAAAGAAAATGTCTTAACAGCAACAGCAAAAGCAACAACAATAATAACAGCGGTGGCAGCAGGTACTTGATAATAAATTGAAAAATAATATTAAGCAGACTTTTTTTTTCCTTTTTGGATTGAAGATTGAATTTTTTTTGGGGGTTTGTTAGCTGTTTACATGGCAGAGTAACACCGCGGACAGCGCAAAATGAAGCGTGTCAAGGACTAAGATCAATGACAGGATATGTCCCTACTTATTTATGATATTGAAAGTATGGGGAATGCCGTTGAACTTGATGTTTGATTATGTAATATAGGATATACATACGTATACTAAAGAAACGGTTATTGATATTTCTTTATCAAATATTTGTAAATTTGACAATGATTTTCCATTTAGTAGATTGGGAAGAAAATTCAATAAACAACTAACTAAAGGAAGTGAAAAATTGAATAGGAATATAAGGCAAGAGTAGAACTGTTAAATAAAAGAAAAGTTCCAATTAACTATATATATATATTAGATGAATTGCTGATATATCGAAATATGGCAAAAAATTTTTATTACAAATTATATGAATAAAGAACTAAGAGTACAAAAAAAAAAATAAAAATTAAACCTTCATTTTCTAATTTAAAAACAAATACTTTTGAAAATGTTTAATTAAACAGAAATGATGATCAGCTTTTATCCGATATTGAGTAAAACCATTAAAAGTAGATTTAGGGTATAATATTAGCCGACTAACTAATCGTTCTAATTTTTTTAGCTTTTCTTTTCGCTTGCGGGAAATTTGGTTTTGCTTGAGCGGATATTATTTTTGCTTCGGTTGACAGGCAACAAGGGAAACTTTAAGCTTTTTCTCCCAAAACCAAAACCAAAAACAAAATCTGTTTCATGTTGCTTCAGTTGCATTCAATGAAATTTCCTGTCAGTGCAGAAAACAGCAAATTGATAAGAATTTTCATTTTAATTTAATTCAATTTTTCTCATTTCTGACTGCAACTTATCTTGGTCATTGCATTTGACAATAATTTTTCGTTTTTAATGATTCTAATTGAAATGTCCATTAAAAATGCAAGAGCCAATTAGTTTAACTATGTACCAAGTTTTTAAAGTGTGTTAAATAAAAATGCAATATTGTTTTTTATGACAGCTATTAAAATGGCAAAAGCTATGTACATAAAAAAAATATTTTTTTTACTATGTTGTGGATTATATATGAGGCATAGAGCATTTTCATTTTCATTGCCTTAAGCCTTGTAAATGCTGCAAATAAATATTTAAGCGATATTCTGAAAGTAGACTTTTTTCTACTCTGTAGCGAAGTATTGAATTGAAACTCAAAAGATGACAATATGTGTACATTTTGGTTTTTAGTTCTCGAGACAATTTTATTATTTTCGAAATATTTTGGTAACATTTTTAATTTATACTTACACATTTATTAAATAAAAAATTGTGAAAAATTCATGTAAATGATCAAATGTGCTACCCTTAATTATTTTGGTTATAGGGTATCTAAAATGGCAATGCCATAGACAGTTATTCATCTCTTCAATTGGTATTTTTCATAACATGAAGGTGCGAAAGATTGTATTTATTATCACGCTCAACTGAACTGAAATGTCTGGCTACATAAATTAAATAATTTATTGACAGAAGGGGATGGACTGTAGCGGTAGAGTGTAGGGAATATGTAAAAGGTGGAGAAAGAGCTTATGCTGCTAATCAACTGCCGATTGGCAATGGGCAAACAATGGCATGCCCATATAATAAACATGTCCATAAACAATAAACCGACCCATCCGATGATGGGGCCTAGTGCAGTAGACAATAAACAAGTCCCCGATAAGCTTCACAGATTAATATGCACACACACACAAATGTATAAATATATATATAAATCTACATGTATATGCATACATATATACATATATTTTTTGCCGAGGCAAACAAATTAAAATGTGAAAAAGAAAAAATAAAAAATGTCATTTCATATGGTAGCATTAGCTAAATTGAAATGAATTGCTGAAGGGACATCAGAGTTGGAGGCCGTACACAGATGTTTTGAATAGCTTCAGTGGTAGTGGGATTTCGAAGGCGTGGCAACAAGTGGCGCCATTTCGGGCTGATGGGTTTATTCTTTTTTTTTTTTGTCGTTGTTTGCTGTTTTATTACCCAAAGTGAATTGGTTAGCACTGGAGGACATATTGATTGCTTATGAAGAACATAAATAAAAGTGGAAGCTTTCGTTATACGATACTCTGATACTTTGCACTAGTTACTCACTGGAAATGGTAAACATATTCTGTATACATATAATCATGATGAATCGTTTAACAATCATGTCGATCATCTTGTCAAAGGAGACATAAGAAACAATTCGATTTAATTACACTGTTTAAGAAAATGCTTCTCATAATCAGTATATAATATGGTATATATAATAACAAAGAAAATTTTTGTAGTTTTTTATTCAATGACTTTGGGTAAAATATTTTTTCGACAAGTTCTTTTACAATCTTTGTAGTAGTAATTTCAGTTAGTTTGAGTTATGGAACAAGGTCAACTCTTTCTTTTGTGGCACAAAAACTAGTACTTAGGTGTACATTTGTATTTGTACTGTGATTAATATAAGTAGATAGTATTAGTCCAAAATTATATGGTATGTTTAATACATTTAATTGAAAGTTGAAAAAGAAAAATTACTTTGACATATTACCAGCCATATGATATTAAATGTATAAATCCCATTTTAACTATATGTATAAATTATAATGCAAATGATTTTTCTAGATATCAAATAAATCCTTTTTATATTCTTGGATATATGAATCTATTTAATATACATAGTAGCTAGTTAGTTAGTTGGTGGCATAATTATAAAACTATTTCGTTTAGGGTATATTTGTTGTCTACCAATTGAATTGTGTAATTATTTATTTACTCTTTATTATCGTTGCTAAGTAGCCGATAAGCTCAATTAATATGCCCCAAAAAGTATGCCATAAATATTGTCAATGACATACACAACTTCCGCTCACCACATACACACGCATACACACACACTCACACAAAGATACAGATATAGAAAAAAAAAAAGGAAATCCACCTAATGTGATCGAATTTAATTATTATAAAGCCACATAAATTAATTTACATATTATACATATGAAAATGTATTAAATTGGTAAATATATTAAGGCCAACCACATGACAATTATGTAATTTGTTACTGGCAGGCAGGACGGCTATTGTTCGAGAATTTCAATTAGACCAAACAGTTGCAGAGTGACAACAATATGAAACCAACAATAACTATAATCTAAAACAATAGCTAAAAAATAAATTTACAGCAATCCATTTACACAAAATGCAAATGCCAAGAGAGCGTAAAGTGGCAATTACCTTGACCTAACTGAACAAAACTAAAACCAAACAAAACTAAACTGAACTAAACTAAACGAAACAGAACAAAACTAAGCCAAGCTGAGCTCACTCTCTCTCTCTCTCTCTCTCTGTCTCTGTCACAGTATCTCATGGTCCGGCCAGATCGCAGTCAAGTCGTGGCTTTATGTTTTCTAGTGTTTTTTTTTTTTGGCCACGAGACTTTCTGTTTGTGCGGCTACACTTGATGGGTTTTCAACTGTCGCCATGTTTGTTTGTTTGCCGCATGCTGTCTCTTTTTGTTTGTTTGTCTCTTATTTGCTGTCCGTCGGCCTGCAAGCCTCTCAGTCAGTCAGTCTGTCTGTCTGTTTGTTCAAGCTGGCAGGCCAAAAAAGCGTTTTGTGAATTCTTAATTACAAAATTCACTCATGTGTAAGTGTAAAAGTATGTGTGGACATCTGTGTGTGTGTTCGAATGATGCTGTATGCATGTGTGAGTGTGTGCTCGTGGTTTGGTTTTTCGCATTCCCAAATATTTGGACAAGGCTTTCGCCACAATTTTGGACGAAAAATCATTACGCAAATAGGAAAATTTTCGCATAACAATTGTTAAGCCAATGCAAATGAAAAGGCAAATTAAAAATTTACCAATAAAATCATTCTGCATCTTAAATGTATCTTTCAATATTTGCCATCAATTTATCAATGTAACCAAAAAAGGATAAGGATATTGCTCAATTTGAAAGCATTGATTAATCATTGATTAACGTTTTAATATAATCTTTGATTTTTAAAAAAAGAGCATAAACATAACTCAGCCAGAACTGACTTCGTTCCACTCTGCCCGGTTGAATCAAATTTAATTCACACAAGTTTTTTTCTTGTGCATTTTCATTTAATCTTCTGAAGAAATGGACTTTATGTTATCCATCAATTAAATCAGAAACAATTTATAAACTCGCAAAATCAAGCAGTTATATTTTACTTTCTGCATTCTTTTATGTATATCTGTGAATTTCATATTGTTATCTATTAAACAATTTATTTTTTGTTCTTTTTGAGTTATCTTTCTCTATGTTTAGGACTTCCTTTTTGTGTTCCTTTACTATATTTCAATTTTCTTATTTTTATTTTTAGTTTTCGGGCTATATTTTTATTATGCAGCCCAAGCAAAATTACTTATGCGCTTTATATACATATGTAACTTCCTTTGATCCTGCAGATATCATTGGTTATACCAACTTATCGATTACTTTAGAGTAAGAATACATAAAGTAAACGTTATCCTCTTGACATTGTTAACCTTGAAATACCCTACCATCTAATATAGTTTACGAGATGGAATACCGATCACAATATTTGAGTTGAACATGGAAAATGAAATTTCAAAGAAAGAAACAATGAAGCAAGCAATGGAATAAAACATTTTTTGGCCTGCAATTGATGTATATATCTATGTATGTACATATATATGGAGGGAAGGAAAAAAGAAAGCAGAAAAAAGAAAAATGTGTTGACAAACAGAAAAACCGCAAGTCATTTTCAAATTTTGATTGTGTTTTGATTGCTATTGGCTAACACACGCAGAAAAACATACACACACAAAAGAGAGGAAATTTCCATTTTGTAGGTGCTTTTTTCTAATTTTTTTTTTTTTCTTTGGCTTCTTTTATTGCGTATACGCAGCGAGTGTCCAGCCTAAGTCCGAATCGTCTTCCAACTCAAGTATTCAATTATTTACGCTTATTTCATTTGGTTTTGTATGCCTTTTGTCATAGTCATTGTCCTTGATGATTGCTTACTGCTTCCGGTTTGGGGTTTCTCCTTTTATTTTTATTTTTTTTTTGGGGGATTTTGTGGTTTCTTTCACTACAACACACGGCCACAAATCTTCAAGTGTGTGAGTTTATACACTTGTATATACTACATATATTTTTTGTACAAATGTATGTGTGGAAATGTAGATACTTACATACATATGTACATATATGTTTGTACATGTAATTTGAGAACCACTGAGGCAAAAGCACGTGTGCGTTTCGAACTGTAAAAACCGGATTTCCGACCCTCAAACTAAAGTAGAAACTGTAACCGAACGCTAAGCCCTGTTAGAGAGCAGACAAGACTACAGTAGAGAGATGCGGTGAGATGAAAGTAAGTGTAGAGGAGTTGAATAGGTAAGAGATTGTTGCACGTGGCTGGGCTGTTGGGTTTCTGACCTGTGTATCCCCCTTAGCTGCTATATCTCTAACCCTGACTCTGGGATGCTGTAATGATTTTCTACTAAAGCTCAAAATTTATGTTAGAATTTCTTCTTTTTTCCTTTTGTATTGGACTCCTCTATCATGCAATTGTGTTAGTTTAGAGTAGGGTAGTTAAGGGGCAGTAAAGAGAAATATAGATGCTGTTTGGTTATAACTAACTACACATGAAGGGCTCTCAAGAGTCCAGCTACGCATCCTGCTTCAAGCTGCTTACCACACACACACACACACATGCACTTACAAAATTTTGTGTATGTATGTATGTTTGTATGCTCATTAGAAGGCTTAAAACCCAGACAAACTATGTAGATACTTGTCTTTCCAATTTCCATTGTATGATTTGAGGCAAGTTTCCTTTGGGGCATGCAAAAGACACAACAACTACATTTACAAGTGAGGCAAACATTTGAATTGGTTTTTGAAATGTAAGGACTTAAATTTTACACAAATAGAGTGAAAACAGTAGTCTAAATTCTACTTCAGCAAACATTTGAACAAGTCTATTTACTGCAATTATTACTAAGAATTATTAACGGATTTCAAAATGGCAATACAAAATTCTTAGCAAAATGATAAGTTTTTAAGAATTACTATTCGAAGGACTTATAACTCTGACTAAATAAAATTGCATTTATATAAATTGTATCCTATTTTTAGTTGATTCTAAAATGGTCTCTTTCACATCAAACTTATGTTTTCCATTGGATATATATATACGCAAGGCAAAATCAAAATTTTTGATTACTGTAATAAAAAATGCTTTTAAAAATTGCTTAATTAATGGTATTTCTAATTTGGATATTTATTTATTGTGTAATGAGGAAATACTGGTTTAAATACTTACACTTACCAAACTTGTTTCATAAGTTTTTATATTGGTCTTTGGCTGCAAAGAAATAAAATTGCGTTGTAGATTAATAAACTATAATTTAAATAAATTATCTTATATCAATTGAATGAACAAACCTCTTTTGTTAGTTTTTTGAAAATAATAACTCAATGTGAAAGTTGAATTAAAAATGTGAAAACAAACCAGATATTATGAAAACAATATTCAAAATTTAATTAAACTAAAAGAGTTTTATTAATACTCTTCATGGAACCTTTTTTAAATAAGTCTTTTTTAAGAATTAACTCCTCTTTCAACATTTTTTTCACTGTATGTTTTTTTTCTTAGTGCATAATGTTGTAACTTTAATTAATACATAAATTTTAAATGATCAGAAAAATTTCGATTACAAGTAACATATTCAAGTAATGAGTAAAAATGTTAACAGCAATTCGCCCATGGACACTAGCAAGTAATTAAATATACGCAAGAGATCAGGGTAGGATAATGCCGGACTCAGACTGATTATGGTTACAACATTATGTGGGCATTAAAACCGTTAAGCAGGCAGGAAGAGGCGGCATATTAATAAATGCTATGGAAATGAAGCGGCAGTATTTGTGGTAGTGGCAACATAATGGTCATCGTTGATGGTTTCATTTAGATTGGCCTTTAAATGGTTTGCTGTGGGTCTATTAAACTGCAAATGTTGTTGCTGATATTACTGTAGACTCTGTCAGTTGTCATTGCCAGGCACTTTTAGTGAGACAATGTCCTTTCCCCGTTACCTATTTACTCATTCTCACTCCAATCGCAAGTCAAAAGATGTTGGCCTCAAGTGTTATTCTCCCGCACGCTGTTTCTGCCATCAACAACAGCAACAACAACAAGAACAACAAGAACTACATAATCATCATCAACATCGTCAACAAGTAACTAAGAGGAGAACGGGGGTCAGACTCCGGCATTACGTGACTTGCCGTAACTTTAGCGGTTTCCGGTCAGCAACAGCAGCTGTAGCCGGAACCATTCCCTGTGTCTACTCTAATGTTTGGCATACGGTGCGTATTAGTTTCATTTTATACGCAAGGCAAAAAAGGAAAAAAAAAAGAAAGAAAAGAAAGTCACTTTTAGGCAATTTGTTTATTACTTGATTTCCTAGAATATTTTCATTAAATTCAATTAAGTGTGGTTAGACCACATCTTGAGCCTCTTAAATTAGCTCACAAAAAACGAAAATGAAAATGTTACGCCTACGACTATTTTTAGGATAATTTCCTAATGTTCTATGTTTTTTTCCGTAAATGAAATTGCAGAATCAAAAAAGAAACAAAAAATAATTAAAGCGCTGTAATTAAGGTGAATAAAGAAACGAAAGAAAAAGATGCAAAATCAGGGCACTGATTTAATATTTATTTCTATGTATATTGGATTTGTGCCACAAATAGTTACTTATGGCTCATGGCTTTAGTATCTATTTTATATACATATATAGTAAACTCCCCGCAAAGTTACAAATTTGCAATATTTTCAAAAGAAATGAAAAGAAAATCTATTTGTTTTGAATTTCATTTTAATTTCATTGTTCTTGTAGAACTTCCAAGCATAAGGCAAAAACTCTGTCCAGCAAAATGAAAAGTTTCTATGAAACAAAATGAAGATCCCTGACTAAAGACTTAATCACGTTAATGGCAGCTGAGGCAGATTACAACACAGAGAGATTAATAGACAAAAGAACTCAATGTGCATCATGGAAAATTCCCAACATTTTCTTTTGCCTGAAATATTTTTGGTTTCGGTTTTCATAGCAAAAATATCAAATATGAATAGAATAAACTAAAATAAAAATCCTAATTTTTTCAGGCCTTTCATGTCTAGATTTATGTGCCAGAAAATTGTCGTCCTTGTGTGTCATGATAAAGGCAAAGAATTTTACAAAAATGTCACACAATAACTGCAACAAAGCAGAGCAAAAAGAAAAGTTTTAATTAAATGTTACAATAGTCACACACAGAGCCTGGCAGGTGGCAGGACACTGATAAACTGTTGCAATTGCAGCTCGTTTTTGTCCTTTGCCTCTGTCCCATCTCACTAGAGTTTGCTAACTAGACTTTAGTTCATTTTGGAGTTTAATTCAATCCTGAGCTTTTCCAATCCATTTCAGCTTTGGTTTCTTTTGTAATGTGAATGACAAATGTTACTTGTTACTGGAGATGCGGCTCAAACGGGGCGTATGCGTAATATTGATTTAAAGCAATTTCAAAACTTGCTGGCATTTCCGTTTTGGCTCTCATGCTTGTTGCTTGTTTTACAATTTTTTGCCAATTACTCTAAAGAGTTGAAGAGGGGTGAGTGGTATCCGGGTGTTTGTGAGGGTGGCGTTTGCTTATTCTTGCATATTTTGCTAAAAATTACCTTACGTCCAAGTCTATCATTAATACAAAATTTACTAGCCCTGAACTTCAACTTTATATTTTGCATTCAACTTCCGTTTTGCATGTGGCATGCAAATTTCTCTTTGGCTATAAAATTAAATGATTTCATTCTCCCTTTTTTCCTCCCTCTCAATAATAATAATAACAAATTGTGGATTATTTCATTTCAGGTTTTTGGTTTTCGTTGGTGTTGTTTTTGTTTCCGTTGTATGTTTTTTTTTTCTTTTTTTTTTCGGTTGAGCCACGCAACTTGCATATTTAAATTATTTAATTTTTTTTTTGGAAAAAAATCGAAAAGGAAAAGGCAATATTAATGAGCTGGCAAAGTTGTTGCTGTGGCACGTTGACAGCTTACAGCTGAA
Organism: Drosophila emarginata; assembly: GCA_037075365.1. NCBI lineage: Eukaryota > Metazoa > Arthropoda > Insecta > Diptera > Drosophilidae > Drosophila > Drosophila emarginata. The sequence goes on from JBAMCD010000283.1 coordinate 1,736,296, forward strand.
GAGGCAGGAAGCAGAGGATAAAAGAGGCCGACAAAACCGCAGCAACTACTGAACAGCCGACCACTGGAGACCACAGCAGGCCACGCAGCAGAACCAACTCCCAGGATCCCCAATCCTAGCACCAGTTAACAGTACTAGCAGAAGCAACAACCCCAACCATCCCCAAACGCACGATCCAACTGAAAAACCGATTCCCATCATTGTCAACATGGTCACGAACATGTCGCAGCCGCATTATTGCGGCTCCAGTGTCGATGATTTCCACACAAAGTAAGTAATTGGGGGAATGGTTAAAGCCAAAATGGTGTGATGGTGTGGTAAAGGGCGGGGCAAAGGAGAAGAAGAGGATTGAGATTGCTTTCCTCAAGGCCCCACCCTCTTCAACATAGTGGTTCATACTGCCTCATGTCAGCATATTAATTACTTTTTTAAATGTAATTTACATAATGATTTGCTTGCTCTACCCTGCCGATAACTGATGCGAACATAATGAAATTGTGTGTGTAATTGCCTGGTAAAAAGGTAGATAATGTATATGTATGTATGTGTGCGCTTATGTGTGAGTGAGTGAATGAGTGACTGTAAGTGTGGGGATAGAGCAAGGAGTGGGCCTAATAGTTAAATAAATGTTTTGTACCTATATTTTTATTGCACATGGCAAATAAGTTGATGAAACTGAACTCAAGCAGAAGAATATTACCATAATTCTTCCAGAAGTTATGTAGCATGAAAAATTTACTGTGCCTAAAGGTAGAAACGTGTCTGCCATTTAGAAACTAATGTCCTTGCCTACATTTTGCCACGATGACGATTGTATACCCTTGCAAATTGTCCATTTTGAAAGAAAGTCTACTTAAAACTCTTATCCATTTTCTTTGATGAAAACAAATTGTTGAAATTTGAAAACAATTGTGTGAAAAATAAGAAAAAGATTGTTCTTAAACTGCATTCACATACTTAGGTTTTCATAGTTCTCCAGAAATCATTTAGATTAATTTTTTATATACTATTCTAATCTCATTTCTTTTGTGAGATAAAAGGCATTTTACAGATTAAATACATCCCAAATTATGTAATATACGACAATCCATCTTTATAGAATATTATTGTAAAATTTAAAGTCTGGGTAATACTTATAGTGTGACCAGAGGCTAAAATTAGAGCTGGCAACGTTCGATTTTTTTTTAGATATTGCTTTAACAGATAATTTAGCCATTTAAATTTCCAACACTGATTATTAAAATAAAAGAGTTAGCTTTTAAATTTTTATACACTTCCTTTTATTTGTTATAATATTGAAAAAATAACTACAAAAATTTAGTCTTCTAATATATAGTAAGGACTCATTTTGTAAGGGTATACAAAAACTTTTACTTGAAATTTCACGTAGTTGAATGAATTTAAAAGGCAGTCGCACACAAATTCTGTTTCATTTGAATGCTAAATTGGATTAAACGAAATTGGATGGCAGTTGGTAATAACCATATGCTTTAGATTGAACCATAGGTTATCGAGAGAGAGAGAGAGAGAGAGAGAGATATGGAAAATTAAATAAACAATTTTTGGACATTTTAAGGAATTATTCATTTAGAAATAATAATCGATTTTTTAGCCAATTCGCTGACATGATTATATATGATAACAGATATTTAATCTCATATGATTTGATATTAAAAACTTTCTCAATATTTTCTATTTCTATTTCTTGCCAACAGCTATAAATATTTCCATGGATACTTTTCGCTAATTGTCTGCATACTGGGCACTCTGGCGAATACGTTAAATATAATTGTATTATCGCGTCGCGAGATGCGTTCACCGACCAATGCCATACTCACAGGTCTAGCTGTGGCCGATTTGGCAGTTATGCTGGAATATATACCCTATACGGTTCATGATTATATACTCAGTGCACGATTGCCTCGTGAGGACCAACTTAGTTACAATTGGGCCTGTTTCATTAAATTCCATTCGATATTTGCCCAAGTATTACATACTATATCGATTTGGTTAACTGTCACATTGGCTGTATGGCGTTATATAGCTGTTAGTTATCCGCAAAGGAATCGAATATGGTGTGGCATGAGAACAACAATTATAACCATAGCCACTGCTTATGTGGTATGCGTATTAGTTGTATCACCATGGTTGTATTTAGTTACAGCCATTGCCAAGTTTTTAGAAACTCTCGATGCCAGTGGTAAGACGATCAAATCGGTTCCATTGAGTCAATATATTGTCGATTATCAGCGGGAAGAGGATGTAACACTACAAGTGATGTCCAGTACAACACCAGATTTATCATGGTCGGTGGTTAGCAGTGAAAGCAATGCAACAAGTTTATTAACTTTAACCACCGTTGTTCCCCTAATAACAACAACAACAACTACAGTATCATCTACAACAACTTTGGACACTTCATTATTGGATACAGGAGAACGTAATGTCACTGTGTATAAATTATATCACAGTGCATTGGCCCTACACGATCGACCATTAAGAAATGCCACCTTTCTCATATATAGTGTGCTGATCAAGCTAATACCATGTTTTGCCTTGACTGTACTTTCTGTACGCCTAATTGGCGCTCTGTTGGAGGCGAAAAGAAGAAGGAAAGTATTGGCCTGTCATGCGGCCAATGATATGCAACCAATTGTCAATGGCAAAGTGGCAAGTCAACCAAAAAGCTGCAAATTGTTGGAAAAGGAGAAGCAAACAGATCGCACAACTAGAATGTTGCTGGCAGTTTTATTATTATTTCTCATCACTGAATTTCCACAAGGCATTATGGGTCTGTTAAATGCTCTACTTGGTGATGGATTTTTTGTTCAGTGTTATCTAAAATTGAGTGAGTTATAATGAAGTTTTCATTTCATTTCTTTTGCAATCAAATAATCTAAATAGAATTTGTATGAAAAAAAAAAAAAAAACAGCAGAAGATCGAAAGTTACTTTTGACATAATGTTATGAAATCACACATTTTATTTTATAATAAAAACCTTATAAAATTATTTCAAGTATTTCTTAAAACATATTTACGTAATTTCTTTGAGAACATAAAGTGTTTTAATTTTTCGAGCTTCTATTGTAATAATAATTTTTCTTATTTTTCGTTTACCCCTTGAAGGATAAATTTTCATTTGATTTCATTTCCTTTTCACATTCGCATGGAATTCGTAATTTGTGTTGACCACATTTGTTCACTTGATTATTGCATTCCCATTGTTTGGGTCGTTTTTTCTCATTTTAGGTGACCTAATGGACATCTTGGCACTTATTAATTCGAGCATCAACTTTATACTCTATTGCTCGATGAGTCGCCAGTTCCGTAGCACGTTCACGCTGCTCTTTCGGCCGCGTTGGTTCGACAAATGGCTGCCACTATCGCAGCATGATGGCGATGCTGGCGGCGGTCATGGCAGGGGCAGCAATGGTGGAATGGGTGGCTATGGCAGACAGAGGCTGGTGCATACAGATGCCGTTAGCAAGAGCATGGCCATCGATTTGGGTCTGACGACGCAAGTGACAAATGTGTAGCAGGAAAGGAGCAGGAGCAGAAGCAGTGTCAGAGGGTTTGCTGCTGCTGCTGCTTCTATTGGGGCAGTGTCAACCACAGTAACAAACAATGCAACAGCAACAACAACAACAACGGCAACAGCAACAGCAACAGCTGAACTTGATGTTGATGGATGTGTTGGTGCTACTAACGACATCAGTATGGTTGAAATGCTACAACAACAGCCAAGAGTCGACGAGGACATCGACGAAGAAAACATCGATGAAATAGAAGGTGTTACTGGCATGCACATAGATGTAGGTGTGACAGTGAATAAAAGACATCACAAATGCATTTGGCCGGTCAGCAATTGGTTAAGAAAACTGCGACTTCGATCAAGAACTAGCAAAGATCATAGAACTGAATTAGAGTCACAGCAACAGCAGCAGCAGCAGCAACAACAACAAAATCAATGCCAATCTCAGCTAGCCAGACGTGGCAGTGTTTTAGTCATGGTACTGCTCAGCAGTTCTGATGACGTTAAAGCCAAAACGGTTTTGCTTAGTGAACAACAGCAGCAGCATCAAACGCCACAGCCCCATCGAATTGATGTTCCTGATGCTGATGATGTGGACGATGCCATAGATGCTCTTTGGCTGTGAATGGGAACAACATCATTCCTCCTACACTTGCCCCACACTTCTTCTCAATCCTGACCCCCTTCCACACCAAATGCCCTCAACTGTATATTTATTATTAAAAAAAAAAAATAAAAAAAAAAACCCTTCATTAAGACCAAAGTTATAACTAAAAATCAAAAAAAAAAATCGAAAACGAAAAACAAATTGCTTATTTCTGCTTCCAACTAAAATGAAAAACTTTTTTGGGAGCCCGCACTGCAGCTGCAGTTATTTGAGCCCCTTCGTAAACTGCAGTTGTTTTGCTTTGGTTCATACAAAAAAATATAAAAAATATTTATATATACACATATATATATATATATATATATATATATATAGAAAATGTTTTACTTGGAAGCAGAATAACTCATTTTGTAATTTCATTAATTATGTATTTAAATTAATAAGTGATACTTGACCTAGTTTCCTTAATTAAGTAAGTGCTAAGCGCAAAATTCAATAAATAAGAACAGAACAACAAAAGAAACACAAGAATAAATTTTTCATCATAATTAGTAAATAGTTTTAACGAATGTTTTTAGTGTTTAAATAAGTCAAACAACTTTGATTAATAAGATTGTAAGAAACTTGCAACAACAAAAACAAAAAAATTGTATTTTTTTTGTTTTAATTTTTTCTTTTTTTCTTATTTTTCATTTTGGTATTGAAATAAACTATTTGGTTTTTTCATGAACCAGATGCATAGATTCATTTTTCAATTGACCTGGTGAGTATTATAGGAAATGGTTCATAAATCCTGTGAAATCACTTAATAAATCCTGTGAGGAAGGACTATTGCCATAATTTGAAAAATATTTAATACAACAAAACCATATAACTGTTGCAGAATTCATTGATTAGGCAGCATTATATGCTGGCAGAGATTTGTTCGCTACTATAAACCGTTTGGGATCCATTATCTGCATAAATACGTTTCGGTTGGTTTGATACCTTATTAACTGCCATTATTAAATCGAAGTCTCTTTTTAAATTCATTTAAAATTTTATTCAAATATGGCAAATATTTTTGCTGCTGACTTTTTATTGTCTCTTTTCAATATTTTAAGCGTGAAACATAAGTCAAGTGATTGGCACTTTACCTACCATACGAAAATGCCCGCATTTTGCGTATTTGATTATCAGTTGGCAAATGGGGGAGGCGTATATAATGAGAGTAAAAGTAAATGAGAAATGTTGATTAATTGTAATTTTAATCAAAAAAGGCCAGAAGCACGCACCAGGCCCAAACTGATGACCCAATTTAATGTTGCCTTTTGTGCGCTGTGTTAATGGCCATCATTTTCATAAAAGGCGAATTGTTGACATTAGAAATGATAGACAATAAGTATGACAGGAAATAAGCGGGCTATGGATGTATCTCGACATAAAAAAAAAACAAGAAGTTGCTGTATGCGACATTCAGATACCCTATATAAATTAGACACAAACAAGACTTGGGACAATTTGTTGTCGTTTATATACATACTGCCTGTACCTTTTTCTGTTGTTTATTTTTTAATATAATATTTAATTTTATAATAACAGGGTAAATGGAAGGAGGCAAAGTGGAGAGAGTCAGCTCAATTGGAATTTTGAATGGTTTGCCATCAGTCACTCCAACCATCTATTTAGTCAGTCACTTGACTCATAAATTTTTTGTTAAGGGCCTCGCCTACTCAAGTGTCAAAAATGATTATAAATCTCATTTGGAAATCGCATTTAGCTTCTATACAGCCTTGGCATAATTTGCTCTTACATTAATTTGATTAAAAATTTCATTTCCATTTTAATAAATTCAAATTAGTAAATTGCCAAATTTGATTTACCTTGATCGAACAACATAGAAAAGTGAAAAATTGAATTGAACTGGCAACTGTTAAATGCAAATTTCTTTAACCAGAGAATCAAAAATTGAAAATTGCTGTCAATAAAAATTTGCATAATTACAGCGAACACAAAAGCAAATCTCAAGGTACAATAAACAAAATATTCTATCGAATTTTAGCAACATCTTACTTTGTTCTTCAATACGAAAGAAACTCCAATTGAATGTCCAATTTTATGATTTTCTTTTTGTAAGTTGCATAATTACAATTTCATTCAGAGAGTAAATGGAAGCTAACTAATTGCAGTGATAAAGGTTAAGTCATTGAAAAAATATATTTGTATTCTATCTTTATTTATCTACATTTATAAACAGTTAAAGCAACAAGTTATGAACAAATTGCTATCTTAAGCCAATTAAATTTTAAACATTATATACCTAATATCTCTATCTCTGTTTTTCTTTTTTATATTTTTTTCTGTCTCCCTGTTTTGAGCCATGGTAAGTGCAAGTTAAATGCCATCGAAAATGTATGAAAGACAAAATTATATACATAGCAAACATTTTGCTTTTATGTTTTGTTGCCTTTTTTGCTTGCCTTTTCTCTCTCTCTCTCTCTCTCTCTCTCTCTCTCTCTCTCTTTCTCTCTGATTTCTCCTATGATTTTCCCCGCTTTTGTGTGTGTAAATGTGTATGCATTTTATTTTTATTTTCTTTTTGTGGGTCATGCAACAAATGCAACTAAGCCCAATTTGCAGCTCTTTTCGAAGTGCACTTACAGTTGCCAAGAGTGCGGAAAGAAGTGGAAGCGCCAGTGATGATGTTGGTTGGCAAGGAGAAGGGTGGTTATTTGGGAAAGATGTTGGAAGTGCGAAACGATATGTATATATACATAAATGTCCTTTTTAATTTTAATGTAAATGTTAAAAGTTACGATTCTAAGAAACAGATGAAGATATAGTTTTATAAAATCTGGCAAAATTTTACTGAATTAGAGCCTTGTGAAGTTAAAGAATTTTGGTAATCAAATGATAAAGGTTTTTGGGGAATTTACAGGATTGGTAAATGGCAAAAAATGTATAATTATTATAAATTTTTATAATCACAAATTAGTAAAAACTAGAAGGATGGGCTAACTTCGGCCGTGCCGAAGTTCGTATACCCTTGCAAACTGTCTTTTTGATTTATATATAATTTGCCAGAATCATAAGGAAGTATATAAAACCCATCAAATATAAATTTGATGTCCGTGGCATAAACAAAAAATTAAAACAAATTTTTTTTCCCCGATTGTTCCTATGACAGCTATAGCATATAGTCGACCGATTCTGATAAAACTTAAAAGATATATATATTTTATATAAAATTGTCAAATAACAAATTTCGTGACGATTGCTTCAAAAACACCGAAATTATTGATCAAAAACTATATTTTTGACTGATCGTTCCTATGGGAGCTATATGATATAGTCGACCGATTCTGATGAAATTTGGTATATGTGTTGAGGATTATATAAAACTCATAAACACCAAATTTAGTGACATTCGATTGAAAAACAACAGAGTTATTAATGTTAAACGCTATTCTTGGCCGATCGTTCCTATGGTAGCTGTATGATATAGTCGACCGATTCTGATGAAATTTGGTATATGTGTTGAGGATTATATAAAACTCATAAACACCAAATTTAGTGACATTCGATTGAAAAACAACAGAGTTATTAATGTTAAACGCTATTCTTGGCCGATCGTTCCTATGGGAGCTATATGATATAGTCGACTGATTCTGATGAAACTTGGTATATATGTTGGGTATTATATAAAACTCACAAACACCAAATTTAGTGACATTCGATTAAGAAACAACTGAGTTATTGATGTTAAACCTTATTCCTGACCGATCGTTCCTATGGCAGCTATATGATATAGTCATCCGATCGGGATAATTCCGAGATATACAATGCCTGCAGCAAAAAGAAGCATAGGTGCAAAATTTCAGCTCTGTAGCTCTAAGGGTCTCGGAGGAGATTGCGTTGATCCAGACAGACGGACAGACAGACGGACGGACGGACGGACGGACGGACGGACAGACGGACAAGGCTATATCAACTCAGCTCATCATGCTGATCAAGAATATATATACTTTATATAGTCGGAGATGCTTCCTTCTATGCGTTGCAAACTTCTGACCAAAATTAATATACACTTTGCAAGTGTATAAAAATACTAGCTAATATCTATAATTGTTTATATCGTACAATAAACAATAAAGTAAAGTAGAATTTATTATAGTTATGATTTTAAATTTCAATTGAATTTTTAAATTGCATCAACCATTGAATATTTTGTTCATACTGTAGTTCTTTCGCACGTGTAAACAATTATATGAAGGCAAAGCCAATGCTTGTCTAAGCATCATTTTCTTTTATTCTTTAATTTTTTGCGTCTATTTCAAAAGGTGTTTAACAATTGAGCAACCAAGTGGTGTAAATATTCGTAAGAATCTTGAGTAAACCGTCACTAAAGATGATAATTTGATTGAAGGAGAAAGATGAGCTACGCGTGCTAAAGTAGCAGCTGCCGCATGGCAAGAGGGGGAATGTAGGGTTGGTAAGACTAAAGGTTAGTGGTACTTCTGGTTACAAAGAGAGGAGCATTTTGCACATTTTCTTTTCTGTCGCTTTTGTTATATACTGTGTTACGTTTCATTTTCTCTACACTAAAATTCTAATCAATTTCAGGAAGAGAATATTAAATATCAAGTTCATTATAATAAGCAGCTGTTAGCTGGCATTAAACAATTTAATATGCAATTGGTATAAAATTTGTTTCGCTACTAAATTCAAGGCCAACAAAATTAAGGCAGTCGGTTATTTCGGCTGTGAAAATTTTTGGCTGTTTAACAATTTACCCCCACCCCCCGTAAAAAAAAAGAACAAGAAAAGAAATGTGCGCAGCCTGTTGGCCGCCAAGCGTAAACGGAAAAAAGGCCAACACAAAAAAGAAAAAAAAAAATTTGCATAATTGCGAGGGAAATTCAAATGAAGCAGCAAGCGAAATGTATTCAGTGAGTGGTGGGGTAAGAGGATGAAATGTGTGGGGGGGGGAGGTTAGGTTGGATTAAACAGCAACTACTCAACCTACTCTACATACATCACTCGTTGACGATGAGGACGACTTTGCCATAGAGTGTTACCAGCAACACCACCGCCTCTCTCTAATTAGGCAGCAATTTGGCGAGGGTTAGCCAACAAAGAGGAAGAAGAAGTGAATTTCTGCCATGCAATTGCATGTCAAAGTTTTGATTGATCCCAAGTCCATTCCGTTTCGTTTCTTTCCCTTATGTTGTGTTATGTTCTGTTCTCTTCTGCTTCATATCTGGAAATGTTCGTTCATTAACAGTCATGAGAGGATGCCCATCAATTTTTGTGTTGTCTCATCAATGCATCATTATTTATGGCCAGAGCTTTGAATATAAGCACAAGATTTATCGGCCAGATGAGCCAACCAAAGAAATGGAAATGGTAAAAAAAGAGCAAAGGGCCATGACCAATAGAAAAGGCAATAGCAAAAGCACAGGCACAGGACAGGTAAGGGCAAAGGCAATGGCACGTGTAAAATGACCAACTTCAAGCTCAACTTGGTTAGCGATTACCTGTCAATTTTAGTTAAAGACTTTGATTACTGCAAATACTTAGCTTAAGCTTCAGCTCAATTTGACATTTCATTTTGAAGCTTCTACAAAAATGAAATTGTCGAAATATTGTTATGCAAAAATCTAAAAAAAAAAAATATCTGACACAGAAAAGAACAAGGAAAAGTATTTTAAATGGATATACCGGTTCTGAGATATCCTGTAACAATTATTATTTATTCAATCTATATATTCAGCTAATGTAAAAATGTCTATTATTTATATATAAAGTTAAATTGCTTGAGATCTTAATATAAATGTGTAAATGTATCTCGACAGAGTGAGAGGGAGTTGGCATACTATGTCTAATACCGTTAGCTAAACGGTCGCATGTTTATACAACCAGAAGGCGGGACGGAAATATTTCCGGATAAGACTATGGAAAAACGGAAGCATTAACAAGCAAAATGGCGAACAAAGAGATGGGAGGACATCGGAGACACAAACGGAAAGACGGTTAGGTAAAACGATGGGCGAAGGAAATGAACAGAAAGGCGTAAGTATAAACTAGCTGAAAAATACGAATACGGGGGATAACATACCAACGAGGGGCAAAGACAATTTAAACCAAAAACTAAGCAACAATGGGAAATGGATAAAGAGGACATAAAGAGAGATGCAGTTGCTTTATTTTGTTTTTGTTTTTTTCTTATTTTTTTGTATGCTCACAAATTGCATGCAATTTGCCATTGCATTGATATACCCATTTTGCCCTGCAGAATTATATATACATACATATATATATACATCCATATACGGGGTATCAGAAACTAAAAAGAAAACAAATCAGAAACTTGTGTATTGCATATATATGTTGATATATATTTTCTCTGATATTTGGCATGAAAACATTTTCGCAATTTTATTGACACTGGCAGACTAAGCAATTTTATTACGTATACGACGCCTAAAACATATTGACAGCAATCTTTTGCCATGGCGACAGACCGACATTTAGACAGACGAAAACAGTTTCTTGTGCAACATTTGCTCTATGTGTTTGTGTTTTCTTTCTGTGGGTGTGGCATGCATTTCAATCTGGGGACAATTTTTCCAACATTCAATTCAGACTGAAGGTTAAATTTTTATTTCAATTGGTGCACAATTTAATCGATGTAGTTTCAAAATCTTTTTTTTCTTCATTTTTTATATTATATATAAATATGTGTATATATGTATGTACATATATTTTACTCCACACAAAGACACATATTTTTTGTGTTAAAAACTTTGCAACAGATTGAATATATACAAACACAAACTTTACAAGAATTTCGCAAAAACAATTGCCGAGAACAATTTTCATATGCATATATAGTATACATATATAGTGTGGACACCGAGCGGAATCGGAACCTTCTCATTTGGAAATAGCACTTTTATATTGCTTCAAAGGAAAACCTAAAAGAAAAATATGGGAAAAATGTACACCACTTTAAATATAAATGAGGAGTTATTTCAATTATTGTTAAAATGAACATATTGTTTACTCAATATTCTCAATAGTTAACTAGAATTTAGTTGTTTAAGAGATAGTAAACTCAGTCAATTTACACTAGTTTTTTTTTAATATCAATATTTTAAGGCGAAAATATTGACCAAATATATAATTTAATTTACAATTGAAATTGTTAAATTTATCCATAGATTCCTTTTTTTACCTTTTTTTCTTCAAGTGTATTTGTAGTTGGTTTTTTATCTGATTACAGTAAAAAAGACAGAAAGAGCGCTACGTGAAATGACTCGGGGGATAGTCGAAGAGAGATGAAGAGAGTCATCGGCTTTGGCTCATTTAAATGCCTGACACAACATTTATCAAATTTCTGTCATGAAAACGAAAAAAAAAAAAATGAAAATAACGACAACGAAATCCGCATTGCCACTGCCATTCATCCCATATACATTTTTAGCTATTCGTGCGCGCAAAAGCAAACAAAGTCAAGTCATTTGTCAACAAATGTTGATAAATGTTTTAATTATTGCTCCCAGTCCGTTCAGCTGGACGAGTAAAAGTTGGCGGAATATGCAGGGGGCCTACCAATATTCAATTGAAGCAAAAGAGTCTAAAAGTTGCCAAGGTGCTAAAACCAGTTGAAGAACACAAAAAGAAACAAAAGACAAAAAGAAGAGCTGAAACCAACCTTAAGTAATTGAAAATTGAAAAAGGTTGACAATGATATAGATATAGATAAAGGCAGAACCAAAAGGATGTAATTCCTTTGAAGTGGCCGCCAGTCATTAGGTAAATTAAACAATTGTTATGGCTGGTTAAAGGCATTTAGAAAGATGCCAAATCCGTCTCAAAACAGTGAAAGTGAAAGCCAGCCAGATACACACAGACAGAACAAAGTAAATTCTCATTTAGCCAGTTGAATTGGCAACTTTACGAATACCCTCTATGTTTGAATTTTATTTGATTTAAATTTGTAGGCATTTTATATTAAATTAAATTCTTCCCATTTAAGGTCGCAAATAAGTATGCTATAATTTGATCCTTTTTCAGTTAATAATTTATTGTAAATATTTTCATTAATTGTGATGTACTAGCATACCCTTAAATCATACAATGTATGGGGTATTCGTAAGAGATAAATAAAAGTAACCATAATCAAAATGCTGAAATCTTGTTGTGGCCTTGAATGTATCTAAATTATTCAGTATAAGACGACTAATGCGGTGTAGGCAGCCTTTAGCATTAGATAAATACCCATACAAACATATACACGCATATATATATATATATATATATATATATACATATGTACATATTTATATATATAACGAGAGCTAGAGAGAAAGCGAGATGGAGAGGAAGAGAAATATGCTTTAGGCAGATTTATGTTGATGCTCGACATTTGCATTTGGCCCCGTATGGAAAATTGTGAAATATTTATTTTCTACCAAATCAAAGTCAGACAAATGTGTAAAATGCACGTGCCCCAAAATAATTGATTGATTGTAGCCAAACATAAGGCAACAGCTGACAAGACAAGACATACCAAATAAAAATAAATAAATAAAAAAAAATAACGAAACAAATATTATCTAGAATATTTAAGCGGGGAAGCGATGGAAACTTTAATTTTTTTCTTTTGTTTAATTCTTTTGCATGTACTTTAAGAATTTCCCTTTAATTGATATTCAATAGTAATACTTTCGTCTCTGTCCCCCCTGATTTGTTTTATTCCCCTTTGCAATATATAAAGACACGCAATGTGTAATATATGTATGAAAAGAAAGAAAAAAACATAAAAAAAATGTAAACAACTTTGGCAAAGTTCATTAAACACAACAATGTGAAGTTGTCGCTCCGCACACCACACACCTCACCCCGTCTCTTATAGTGCATTGCGTGTTTGTTGTCATTTTATTTGCGGCTGGTTGGCCCAGTTAAAGGCGGGTGCGAAACGAACCTTTAGCGAAATAAGAACAAAAGCGGAAAAACTTTTTTTTTCCTTTTGTTGGCCCAAAACGTAGAAATTTCACCAGCCAATTCGTAAAAGGTGTGTGGGCGTGCGGGTTTCGTAAACAACCACAAAAGAAAAGTGAAAATAACAAGAAAATAAATATATTTGTTTCAACTTGCCCTTTGTAATACCCTGTGAACTATCGAAATTAATTGTTCATATTATTGTATATCAATCAAATTTGGAAAATTTCCAGTTGAAACTAATAAAACTTTTTTTTATCAATTTTTTTTGATTCATTCCATTTGATTTTAAAATTTACAACTTTTCTTTGTCATCACAAAATTTTAAATATTGTTTATCTATTTTATATATTTAAGTTTTTAACATTTAAATATCAAGGTCAACTGTTTGAAGAACAAATATATAATTTTTTTGTTGAAGAAATATTGCTTGTAAAACAACAAAGTTAAAAATTACTAAATTTTTTGAAATTTAAAAATGATTTTATTATTTTTTCGGTTACCCCGAAATCCGTTTGCTAAGATGCTCTCATTTATGATCTCAGTTCAGGGTTGATTGGATTTCCAATATTACCATTAAATCCATTCCTAAGAAACTCTATCGGCGATTTAAAGAACTGTTAAATGTCTACTTTTTTATTAATATTGCAATAATTAAATATAAAATATAATAATAAAATCATGTCGATTATGGCTATTTAATGTTCTAAAAGTGTATGAAATGTTCCATTACCATTTGTTTGCACACAATTTTGACATTACCGTCTTTTGTATCAAGTTTTGTTTTATAATTTGCCAAACTCATTAAAAAATCGTTGTTACTGAATGTTGTCACTCCTCATATATGTATAAGCCCCAGTTCCATCCACACACATTCACTACACCTGTTTTTATCAAACCGTGTCGAGCAATTTATGTTGTTGTGGGTTGTGTATGTCTCTGTGTCTATGTGTGTGTGTGCGTGCCCAGTTAACTGAGTTGTTGCTCTATTTTTGTACGACATTTTTGCGGCGGCAGCGACGGCTTCAGAGTCGGCATAGGTATCGGCGTTAGCGGCTTTTGCAATTGTTTATCTCCTTGAACCAGTTTTCCTTTGGAAAAGCTATAGGGACACCGCGACCCAGTTGTGTCAAACAGTTACTTCTGTGTTTCTCGGCTATTGTATTTTTGATGCACGCAATTTAAAGTCAGTCAAAAAATTTGTAATGCAACTCCTTAAACAAGAGTAATCAAAGTTATTCAAGTAAACCAATTGATACCTCTACATAGAAACGACACAAGGGAATGACAGGATGAGGGGATGAGGTGTTGTTTGCTAAAAACTGAATATTGCCTAAAATACTTAAACAAATGGCAAGCACACATTTGGCTTACTGATAAAATTTACATGTTTAAACTATTTTCGTATAATAAAAGTGGGTAAAGTAGCGAAGAGGTGGAAAAATGTGTTGGTGAAACAACTTTTAGAGTGTCAAACAACCCGCAGAAAACATAAACCACCACAACCCTCCCGCTCACCGTTCATCTAACCCTAACCCTCCCGCATTTCATCAAACAGTCCAAACAGTTCCATATATTAACATATAAATGAAGGCAACAACAGCAGTTGTTGCTGTTAAGGCAACAGCTACAATGACAGCAAACAACAACAACAGCAGCAACATGAAAATCAGCAGCAACATGAACAAGCAGCAGACAGTGGAAAACCAAGGACATATTCTATCAACAACCAACAACTGACATTTTAATAGAATTAGCTATTTTTCCCCCTCCTCTGCTCTCATTCTCTCTCCCTCGTTTTGGGGAAGTCCTGTAGCTATATGTTTAAACCTTATTGTTTTAGATGGCTGTCATTAGATTTAATGTTCAAAATAAAGAAAAAACTGTTTTTAAACCGGTAAAGCTTACAACCTGACCAAATAATGTCATCATGCGGTGGTGGTGGTAATATTTTATGGGTCATTTTTCATATCTCATATAACTAAAATTTTGTTTCAGTTTTCAGTTGACATTTTATATATTTCGCTTCTCTAGCTATATAAATATGTATATATAAGTAACTACATATATGTATGTATCTCAATGGAAACCATTTAATTTTATTTATGTGACATCAGGTGCCAAGCAAATCCTGAACAATGACAAGGTAAAAGCGAAAAAATAGATGAGAAAAACATAGCTATATATGTATGATATATATATACATACATATAAAGAAATTCAGAGTGAGAGAAATGATGGCAAGTTTTTATGACGACATAGTTGATTATGACTGAAAACTTTTGCCACAAACTGTAATAGTCTGACGACAAGTTGCAACAAGCAACAAAAAAGCAAACTTGACTGCTAATTTGTCAAAGTTGCATCAAGTATTCACACATTTGAGCACAGATTTTGGTCACACACACACACAGAGACAAGTACATATGTACATTTAAAGATATATTTAAATTATGACTATGGAAAACTATTTGTTACATTCAGTTACTCCTAAAAGGCAAATAAACTATGAATATTTACAATATGCCACAGCAGAATAAATTATGCCACAGATGAATGATGTTAAAAAATTCAAATCCAGCAAATATTCATATTATATACACATATAACACATATACATACTATATACAATATATAAGATGTATTATATGCAGAAATATAAATTATATTGCATTGCTTAATTGGCAAATCAAAACGAGAAAGAAAAAAAGAAAAACAAATCCCTTGGAAATGAGACAAAACAAGAAAATGAGAAAACTTTTAAGGAAAAAGAAATGCTCTTATGTATGGGAAGATTAAAAAAAAAAACCTTTTTTGAGTAATAAACAAATATTTCAAGTTTTCACTTATATTTTTACAATTTAAAGTAAATGAAAACTCATTTAGTTTTAGTTACTTTCCTTAATTGATCATATTTGATGTAAGAATATATAAGTCAATGTTTAACATTTTAAATTTCTTGCTTATAACCAATTTTCTAATAAAAAGTTTTTGCTTAAAATTCAAGGAATTTTTCTTGGTTATAAATATATAAATATGTACTATATATACTTTAATAGCAAAACGAAAAAGACTTTTCCAACTCATTAAGCATATTTCATTTAGTTTGTTTCATCTTGCGTTCAAAATCATGCATACCCCCCCCCCCCCACACAAAATAAAATAAATAGAGAATATTCGTTCCCCGAATATTGCATAAGCAGCTCATAACCGCAACCACAACAAAAAACACTTGGGAAATAAATTTGTATGTATATGTGCGTGTGTGTGTGTGTGTGTGTTGTTGGGTAAAGGGTGGGAGGGGGGGCAGTACTCCCCTCTGGCAAGTCATAAGCAGCAGGCATCATCAGACATCAGACATTTCTTATGGCCACACCCACTTTTATTTCCATTTTCCAGCTAGCAAACCCGCCCTACATTTTCACCATGCACCACCAAGTCATGTGAGTAACAAAATGTGAATCTTTATATGCGATTCGAGTCTTTTTTGTTTTGTTTTTTCCTTTTTTCTTGTTCTTGTTGTTTGTCTGGGTGAAGTAAATCGCTTAAAATCGCAGAGAAGAACCAAAAAGCAGAGAGAAAACATGAGAGTGTGTAAATATTATTTTTAAATTGACAGCAATTGAATGAGCAATAATGTAATAGGGGGTAAATGGTGATAAGAACATAGGAAATAGATATGAAGAAAAGTCCACAGGGCTTGAAAATGAAAAACAAACAAACAAACAAAAGAAAAAAATAATACAAAAAGAAGATAGGAATTGTCTTATATGTATATATGTATATACATATGTATGTATATGTCTGTATTTGTACATTATATTGTATTGTGTGTACGTATTGGATCAA
Source organism: Drosophila emarginata (assembly GCA_037075365.1). Lineage (NCBI taxonomy): Eukaryota > Metazoa > Arthropoda > Insecta > Diptera > Drosophilidae > Drosophila > Drosophila emarginata. The sequence goes on from JBAMCD010000283.1 coordinate 1,753,270, forward strand.
AAGAGCTTTCAAGTGTATGGAATTTAAATGTGCAATAAACAGAGTTAATAATCACAAAACTCTTTAAAATGAACAAAATCGCAAAAGGTTATCAATATTTTCAATCTTCCATTTGTAATGTAATTGCTAATATTAGAAGAGATGAGAATGACAGTGAGTTTCTTTGACTTTGACCCCAATAGATTCGTTGTTTAGCCATTTTAAAGGGTATATTAGGCATGCAAATAAATTAAATCGACAAAGACATTTTATTGAAAAGAATCAACCAAGTAAATTGGCAGGAGTTACTTAATTGAATTCAACTACGTAACTAACTTAAAAAGAAACCATCAATCATTTTGACTGCAGGGTATCAAGTGAGCCAACTTTGCGTAATAATTTTGGGTGTTTTTTTTTTCAGCCGTTTTGATGCTTCTTATTAAGCAGGGTCCGTGCTGTGCTATAATTTTTTTTTCTTCGTCCTAGCCCTATTTAATTAAATTAAAAATCCTGTCTGATACTTGCCAGATGTCGTTTTCTTTCTGAGGACTGGCACTTGTCAGGCTATTAGTTTTTACGCTCCATTACTTGAAAGGGTCGACGACTATTCTTTAAACAGAAGCAACCAAAAACAAAACGATAATATATATGTATGTATGTTAATTTCACAGATATTTACTTTTTAAATTTAAAGCTAATTTCTAGAAGCAGTAGACAAATTATGAATGTTGATTTAATTGGACAATTAGCCCACTTAACCAAATCAAATTTCAGGACTAATCATGTGTATTAAGCATAGACAATTCATGGTATTCGAATGCGGTTTAGGCTCGACAATTTCTTTGTTTGTATTTGTGTATATGTGTGTGGTTAAAGCGGCTTAAGTGATTACCACCTTACAGTCGTGGCTAGAATAATAGCCACATAAGACCACAGTTACCTGAGAAATTGCTTCAACTACTTACTTCAGTGGTCAACTTAAGCAAGGATTAATCAGTGCTAATGGCTTATGCTTGGCATATTTAATACAAAATGGCAGCAACAACTAGCAATTTGTGTATATATGTATATGTATATATTAATTGCGAAAATGTTAAGAAAGAATTCTATAACCGGCAAATATATAATGAATGGCGGAACAAAAGGAAAACGAGCAATGGCCACAGCAACAGCAACTTTTATTCATACACAATATGCGTTGGTCATTAATATTCATGCCTATATAATACAAACACACTCACACATACAGAAAAACACACCTACATATATGTATGTATATACACAGATATACATACATATATGGCCATGCATAGCATTGAGGCGGAAAATTACAATGGGAAAATTGTATGTCAAGAATTTTACCCCACAACCCCATATGGTTTCCTTTTGTGTGTCCGCGCTGAACTCAAAGTAAATACATAAATTTGACTCTACCAAACGCCAAAAACAAAAAAAAAAATAAAGGAAAGAGACAAAAAACAATTGAAGTTGCTTTTTATTATCGACATGGAATGACAAAAACATTAGCAAAAACTTTAGCCTTGGGAAACAAGAAAGCACATTCAAACAACATAAGACGATTTTAATCGAAAATCGAATGAAAATAAGCGTACTTACTTACGAATTTAAGCGAATTTATTTCAAAGTAACCACACTGAAACCTTTTGATAATTAAAGAAATTAAATTTTTTAGCATTTCTTTTCTTTTCTTCATTTTAAAATGTAGGCCCTTGACGTTTTGTTACCTTTTATTTTGCCCAATCATTTAATCACAGTTACACATTTCGCCATATTAACACTGGTTACTCTACGCTACTAGTTAACACTGGTTAGTGCGCTGCCCTTACTCATGCACACACGTTTACCAATACTGATTGTTTAACACTCAGCTGGTCATGACTGTTTTATTTTCCTATATAAAGAGAGCAGAACAAACTCTATTTCGCAGTTGAGCTCAGGAGCTCTAGCAAGCAACATTTGTTTCTTGTTTCTCATTAATTTATAATTAATTAAATTTTTTATTATATATTTTTTTCCTTATTTTATATTTAATCACTAATCATATCTTTTACATGTGGACCTTACCCAAAAGTTTAGCGTTTTCCGGACGAAAGAAAGAACCATTCCTTATTTATGATCAATTACCTCTAGTATAAGAGATTAACAGTCAATTGTTTTTTGCTATCATTAATTTTAAAAATTTATCTTTTACACATGGGCATTACACAAAAGTTTAGCGTTTCCTGAATGAAAGAAAGAACCATTCCTTATGACCAATTACCTCTAGTGTTATAGATAATTGTTTTCATACCCTGTGCCCATAGGGTGAAGGGTACATTAAAGTCGCTTAAATGTATGTAACAGGCAGAAGGAGAAATTTCCCACCCTAAAGTATATATATTCTTGATCAATAGCCTAGTCGATTGAGACATATTCGTCTATCCGTTCGTCAGTCTGTCCGTATGAACACCTAGATTTCAGAGACTATTAGAGCAAGAGCAACCAAATTTGGTGTCAACATCCGTCTATTTGCCACGCCCACTTCCGCCCCCACAATTCGGGAAAAAATATAACTAAAACTGTAATAAAGACATTGAAGATGTTCTTATTTGGCACACTAAAAAATATAGCCAAAATGCACCAGCCAACCAAATTTTGTCGAAATTGTCAAAATGGGTTGTTGAGAGTGCGCGAGATAGCATGCGTACGCTGTTGCTGCATGATAAGAGAATTTTGTTGCAAATTGATGCCAAGTTTGATCATTTTGACTTTATGAAGTACTTTTACTTGGTACAGGGTATACTCAATGTCGGCAGGTACGACTTGCTTGCTTTATTTATTTTATTTTTAATTTGAACGATTACGCATGGACTTTACTCAAAAGTTGAATGCATACTGAACGAAAAAAAGAATTACTCCTTATTTATGATCAATTACCTCTAGTATAATAGATTAACAGTCAATTGCTTTTTCTTATTATTAATTTTAAAAATTTATCTTTTATCCAATTAGAATTATGGATAAATTGTCAATTGCTTTTAAATCCTTACAAGGGTATATTAATTTTGGTCAGAAGTTTGGAACGCATAGAAGGAAGCATCTCAGACTATATAAAGTATATATATTCTTGATCAGCATGATGAGCTGAGTTGATATAGCCATGTCCGTCCGTCCGTCTGTCCGTCTGTCTGGATCAACGCAATCTCCTCCGAGACCCTTGGAGCTACAGAGCTGACATTTTCTAGGATTTTTTTTGCTGGAGGCATTGTATATCTCGGAATTATCCCGATCGGAGGACTATATCATATAGCTCCTATAGGATCAAGAGTCAAGAGAGGGCTTAACGTTAATAACTCTGTTGTTTTTCAATTGAATGTCACTAAATTTGGTGTTTGTGACTTTTTCCAAGCTACGGACATTAGATTTATATATGTATGTATATACTTCCTAAAATTCTCCCAAATTATATATAAACCAAAAATACAGTTTGCAAGGGTATACGATGGGTATTAGCCCATCCTTCTAGTTTTTATTTATAAAATGTAGTTCGATCAACATTTTGTTTCCTTTTATTTTGGCCAATCATTTAATTGCAGATACACTTTCTGCCTTATTAACACTGGTTTCGCAATGCTAAGAAAACGAACTAGTTAACACTGGTTGTTAAGCACTGCCCTTACACATGCACACACGTTTACCAATACTGATTGTTTAACACTTAGCACTCAGTAGGCATTGACTGTTTTATTTTCCTATATAAAGAGAGCAGCACAAGTCAAATTTCAGCAGTTGGGCTTGGTGCTTCCACCTAAAAACAACTTATTTTTCTTTCTTCTTTATTTATATTTAATTCCTTATTTCAGATTCCCACAACCTTATTGAGTTAACATTCTTTCTCAATAGACGATTTGTGGTAAAAAGTCAATCAATGGCTTTTACAACTTTCCTTAATTTTAATTTAAACAATTTATCTATTACGCTTGCACCTTACTCAAAAATTCGACATTATCTGGTTGGTGAATATCTTTAGACTAGCGATTGCTAGTCGTCCATTCCTTACTTTTAATTGATTAAATTTTATACTTAAAATTGGAAAGTTCTGTATTCTCCAAAAACTGTTTCTTCTTATGATAATTAGAAGCGAGCAGCACAAGTCAAATTTCAGCAGTTGGGCTTGGTGCTTCCACCTAAAAACAACTTATTTTTCTTTCTTCTTTATTTACATTTAATTCCTTATTTCAGATTCCCACAACCTTATTGAGTTAACATTCTTTCTCAATAGACGATTTGTGGTAAAAAGTCAATCAATGGCTTTTACAACTTTCCTTAATTTTAATTTAAACAATTTATCTATTACGCTTGCACCTTACTCAAAAATTCGACATTATCTGGTCGGTGAATATCTTTAGACTAGCGATTGCTTGTCGTCCATTCCTTACTATCAATTGATTAAATTTTATACTTGAAATTGGAAAGTTCTGTATTCTCCAAAAACTGTTTCTTCTTATAATAATTAGACATCAACAAATTTTGATATAGTCTGAGCGGTAAAGAAAGTAAAGTTCCTTATTTATGATCAGTTTATTTTTTATCTGTGGTAAGAAGGCTTTTATAACTTTCCTTAATTTTAATTTAAACAATTTATCTATTACGCTTGCACCGTACTCAAAAATTCGACATTATCTGATCGGTGGATATCTTTAGACTCGAAATTTGTTTCAATTTTGTAAAATTGTAAGAAGTTTTACAGTTCTAAAGGTGAACACGTTATTAATTTAATTTAATTTAATTTTTGTTGATACCTATCGTAGCTTGTATATTTTTGTCTTCATAATAGATTAATTAACCAGGTTTGGAGACAGACCTGTTATAACCAGTTTTGAAAAGTATCACATGACTATATCCCACATACATATATGTAGTTAGGTGCTATAGTGGTTATTTATCTAAGCACTTTATCACCTATTTCCCTACCTTTTCATACTCCAAAAAATATCAACACTAAAACATTTTCATAATTAAGAACGTGTCTCTCTGTGTTTGTATGTGTGTGTACATGTGTTGAAAGTCACCATTTTGGTTTAAGTATTGTTTTGGGTATTATACGCAAATCACGCAATTCTTTTCAAAACAGCCCCAATCCCAACTCCATCTTCAGTTGAACAGTAATACCAATTCCAATCGCTAAAAAGCTTAACATCAGGACGGGTTCTCTTGTAAAGCCTTTTACATCCTTTTGACAAATGCACTGACCTGTCAGTGTTTGGTGGATATATTGGGAAAGCGGCTAGTCCATACACTGAATGCTCTGGACCGACCTGGCTTTGGTGGTGGTTGGTCTGTCGGGCATTTTGCTGCTGGTGCCATTGTCAATATTGCAGTTTAAACTCTTCCCGTTGCTGGGGCATTTGTAAGCCCAACTGAAGCGGAGAAGCTTTAGTGAATGTCACGCACACACAAACAGCAATTTATGCATCGTCATGCCAACCTGAAACAAAATGCCATTCAACTAGATAAAAAATGGAAAAAAAAAATAAGGCAAACCCCAAAACAAAAACGCGTTGAAATAACATGACATCGATGGTGGGGAGGGAGTTAAAGAGAGAAGGGTATTAAAGGGAAACATAGTGGTCCCTCAATGCTTTAATATGCCATCAATGCTCTATCAAAAAGGAACTTCAAACTAATTACTTTGAGGCATAAAAGTTTGTCAAACAAACCTTAATAAAATCTAAAAGCTAAACAAGCCTGTGGCCACAGAATGGTCGTGGGGGAGAGATTTTGGTGGATGAGGGTGTAGGTGGGCGTACCAGTATGGGCGATGATAAACTTTTTCAAAGACATTAAGTGATTTCAAAGTTTCAGTCAGTATGCTGCTGTTGCCTAAAGGTAAAAAGTTGGCCAAAATAAAAAATAAATAAAAAAAATTTGTGGAACACACACCAAAGTGATTAGATCACTTCGTTTGCTTAATCTTAATTAGATCAATGGCCATAAGTTTTGCTTAATTGTCAAGACATTTAAATGGCAATAATTAAACAAATTTATTAGACAAAATTATACAATTTGGCCGAAAAAAATTAAAATAAAAGATGGCCATCGACAAGATGGCAAACTTAATGTCAAAAGGGTCTCTTACAATTGCCAAAAAGAAAAGGCTTTAAATACATATAAGTTCATGTATATATAGATGAAAAAGTTATACTTTACAGATAAAAAGTCTGTAGTCAAACACATTTAAGGTTTTGTGAATCGAATTGTTTAACCAAAACTTTTATGAATGAATGAAATCTTTATTTGATAGATGACAACAGGCTGCTGATGTAAGAACAAGCTTCAGTTAGCGATTGAAGAATATCATAAGAAATTTGTGACAAATTCTATTTTGATTCAATTTATCATTGAATAGATATTGAAAAATGATTTCTTATAACCTTTTTGACGAGCATTTAACAAAGCATTTCAATAACCTTTTATTTATAAATATAATAAATCTTTCAATCTTTCAAAATTCAGAAAAACTCATTTCTCAAAGAATTTGTGTTTGACGGAAACATTCGATGGAAATGGGAAATTGTTTTTAGTGTAATATTTCCCCTTTGACAATTTGGCAAGAAACAAAAATTTAAAGCTTTTGTTTCAGGTCACTAGCCGAAAGGCTAATGTATGAGTTCATCTGTTGTGTTAGTGTATGTGTGTGTGTTGCATTAGCATGTTGTGCTCAGTCAGGCGCGAGTGTAAACACACACATACATACATACATACATATATATGCCGCTGAACCCTTTTAACATTCATGCCCTTGCCCCTTACCCCTTATCCATTAAAAGCAACCGCAAGAGATGACAACAAATCTTTGATATGTTGGCATTGTGTAGAATCCTGCATATTGATTTAAAGTAGTTGAAGCTAATGCTAAAAGGAAAAGCTGAAGGATTTTTCATACATATTTCAAACCGAAAGACAGTCACAAACTGTCAAAGAGAGAGATAAAGAGAGAGATGGAGAGATGGAGATAGATATATACAGACACAATTTCAATATGGTTTAACAAACTCCGTTTCGAATTCTATTTCCAGTTGCTGCAGTTCAAAGACTTTTGCACAAATATGCAAATGGTAACAAAGCAAAGCTTCTTTCCATCATGTTATTCTAACTGTTTCTATCTTTTTCTAAAGCCATCTATCTCTCTTTCCCTCTCTCTCTCTCTCCCTCACACACGCACACTCTTTGTAAAGGGCTAATCATGTGCACCATTGAACTTAAAATGCAAATGTCCCAACCAAATTGAAGCTAAGGCCATTTATCTTTTGGTCATTAACAATAAGCCAAGCCAAAACCAAAGCAAAACCCAAAAAAAGAAGCATTTGCATTAAAATATCATTTTTTTTTTTTTTGGTCTTATATCCTTTTTTTTTTTTAGGCTCAAAAATGATTCGCCATATTTGAAATGAATACGAAAATGAAAATGTTAGACGACAGGCTTCTGTCAGTTGGATGATATGCAGATTTAGTGGCTTTAACCAAGCTTATTAACAATGAAAGGCAGACCAAAACCAATGTAATAATGCTTAAAATTAATGAGCATAAAACTGTCATCATAAAGAAATACCAAAAGGTGACCAGCATCTATATATGAGTGTGTGTATTTGAGTGTGCGTGTGTGTGTGTAAGTTGACCAAAACCCCAAATTAAATTCCTTTTGGAAGCATGCAAACCAAAGGGCATGGCTTTCTTAATATTACACCGAAGTTTTCCTACCCTTGTAAACATTAAAACTCTTAAGCAAGAAGACCTGAAATTTTACAAAAGATTATATTTCGTTTATTATATTTATAAGATTTCGTAACAAGAATCAAAGATTTTTTATAAAAAAAAAAGGTTTCTACTATCGTTTCGTTTTGTACTTTTGCTGCTAAATTTCTCACTTGGATGGAGAAACATAGGTAGATATACCCTTGTTTGAATAAGGTATAAACGAGAAAAAAAGGATAAATCCCAACTGAAATCATCAAAGTGCTTCTTGATCTTTGAGTTTGTAGAAATAATTTTAGAGTTTGTTTTAAGGGTTTTTCTTTTTAATATTTTCCAGTTACAATTTTGAAATATAGTTTCTGCATTATTGTATATTTAAATACACTTCAGGAACTTAATATACGACTACTAAGATCCAACTGGTTTCATTTCATAGAAATTTAACTAATTAGACTCTGCTGGAGCAACAAAATCAAGTAAAATATCTTCTCACATGCTGCCAGCTGTGCTAATTATGCTAATTTCCACACAAAAAGCAAGATATACATATACATATATATATAAATACATATATATGTACATGTATACATGTGTACACTCTGAATGCAGCAGAGATAAAGAGGGAAAGGAGGCAATGAATGTTAAGGATTGGCAGAATGCGAGAGAGAAATTCAAGCAATTTACTATAAATAACATTAGTTAGATTTCAAAGAGCATTTGAAATTGCTTTGAAATGAGCAGCAGACTGAAATTTTGTATTAGTTGCATTTATTGGCCAGCAATTTGCATAATGATCCTTTCTCTCTCTCTTTCTCTGTGTGTGTTTAAATGAATGTGTGGCTTAAGGTCAATGAATGTAAAAGTCTTTAATTATATTTACTTTAAGTCAAATGAAAAACACATTTAATCAGTTGAAATATATATATATAATATATTCTACATCTCAATGAGTTGCTATACTTATTTTGGAAACAAATTCATTGATTAGAATATGTCTATATTTAAATTTAAGTCTATTAAGTGCAATTATTTAATGAAAAGCAAGTAAAATCCTTTCTTAAGTAGTTTATTTTGTAAAATTACCTGCCACACAAGTTCGTTAAGGACTTTTTTTTTGTTAATTGCATTCAATCCTTTTAGTCAGCAGTCGACGCCTTTTGTTGTGTTTAATCATATAACTGAAGTAGAGTTTCTTGAACTATTGTCAATCGATTTTCGATAAAGGCATAAAAAGTTAGCAGCAGGAAGAACTGAAACGCGTTTGCTTCTATCCATGTGTATCCATCCATTCTTTTGTTGAACTTAATGGATTGATTTGATATCTGTATTAGTTCTTATGAAAATTAATGTTGAATGATAAGTTATATATATTATAGCAATTTTCTGTTGAACCTTCCATATAAAAACAAGATTTTCTAGGGAGAATAATATATACATATTTATGAGGAAAACAATTTAATAATTTTGCCATGCATAGTTAAGTTAATCGATAGACAACTTAGATTTAAACTTTTGAGCAATTTAAATATTTTTAAAAATTGTATCGAATATAATATATTTTATAAATCTGTCCTTCCGTATTCAATATTTCTATCTATTTAGTAACCCTCTGTAAATGCGAAATAATTGCGAATCAAATCCGAAACATTATTAGTTGCCCCAAAATAGTTTGGTTTAATAATTGCCCATATAAAAGATCATAAATCGGTTAATAGCTTGACGAAAATCTGTTGCCTGCGGCCAGTCAAGCATCTCAACCATTACCACCATTAAAATGTGCCATAAATTCAAAAAATCCAACAAAGTCCAAGTCAAAGAGCCAACACAAAGAGCAATCAGTTCGTTGGGCGTTGGAAGGAAAGGGGAATCGAAATTCGAATGTAAAGCGCATTACACTTGTAATGAAGATAAGGAAAAGGGATTTCCATTTGAATTGTATAAAATCAAGGAGAGACCCAGGGGAGGAAAAGGTAAATTAGAGTGCAAAATGGAAGAAAGTAAAGTGATGAGCAACAAAACAACCTTAAAAAGCTTGAATTTCTGACAAATTCTTCAACATCTTTCTCAACTCTTTCTCTTTAACCCTCTCAGCTGTCATTGTCAGCTGGTTAAATTGAAATGAATAAAATGTATATACTTGTATATATATATACATATATATATCTATGTATATGTCTACTTTGTGGTAGTGGTTGAGGAAATCCCAAAACTCAATTATCTCATAGCAAGTTTTATGGCTTTGCTGTTCTTTCATTTACTTTTAACAAACACACATTTATACAGTGTGAGGAAATCCGTTGGTATTGCCAAGTTCATGGTCGTCATAAAACCGAAACTAAACAAGTGGAAATTATGATTAATAAAAGAGGAAAAAAGGGAAAAGAGCAAAAGTTTTAGCAATAAAATGCACAGCAACAGTAAAATAAACATCATTTCATCATTGCTTAGCTGCTTGAGACTGAAAAACAAAACAATTTTCTAGCCTCATCATCATATCCTGGAAGGAAATCCTTTTTCTTTAGCCATTAGAAATAGATATATTCTATTAGGCAAGAGATATATTCATCAATTTTTGTCATGGTCTATTGCCTTTTTGTTTTGTTATTTGCTTGCCTGTTGTCTATCTGATTGTCTAAAAAGAAAACAAAATAAAACCCATCATGTGAACAAAGGAAAGTGAATCGTTTTTTGTTTACCCTATAAAGATGCATCATAAGTTATTAAAATTTTGTAAGAACTATAGTTTATTTATAAATATTTTTGATGAAAGAAAAATTAATATATTATTCGGTTAGAAAATATAACCTCTTATACTACATGGTATATAGGGTATCAAATGGAGAAATAACCAAAAGGAATTCAATGTAAATAAATTTTGTTAGCAGTTTTTAGCTTAGCTTTTGCTTGATTGCTCGCTGATTGCTTTGGCACCTTCACCCCCCCAATCCCCTACTCATTCCACTTCATCCTTTCTCTTCGTGTCTACAGTAGTAAAGTTGCCTCAGCTGATGGCTAAAAAGCTTACAATCTTCATTAAATTTTCATTCTGTAACAAAGCAGGAAAAACAATGTGCTTCCTTGTCTACTTAAAAACTGTTAACCATATTGATTTTTTGTTCTTTTTGTTTCTCCTTGTTTTTTCATGAATTTCTTTTTGTTTTTTTATTAATAATGCAATTGCCTGAAAATTTCCATCTTGTTTTTCTTTGGTTTAAAGCTGAAGTCTCCGTGGTTCAGCTAAAAAAACGTTTTGCTTATAGCAACAAATTGTTGAGGCTTTTTTTTTTTTATAACCACGAAAATGTTTGAAAAACAAACGCATTAAAGAAGCGAGGGAAAAGAAAAAGGAAAATCTGGAAAATTGTGCTTCATACTTTGGGGTGTCTTAAAACTAAAGTACTTGTCACAGCAATATAAAATGCAAATGACTTAATCTGTGAATATATGTATATACAAAATGCGTGTGCGCGGTCAATATATCAACAATCGGCAAATATTACTTATCAAGATCTATCTGACGAACAACTTGAATATAATATAGTGTTTCTAAAGAGAAGATAATACTATTTTATTATTCTTGAATAAACTTTCTGTTTGGCTTTTGGAATAAATTGTTTAAGGCTGCAGAAACTTGGTATGTCTATTTTATTACAGTGTTGTTATTTATAATATATCGATAAATTCTTAAAAATATTCTGTCATTTGTTTTCTATCTCTTCTGTTCACGATTTTATCGATTTGTATTTGAGCCAAAAGTTGTCAATATGTGTCTCTAGCGTATTGGCACGTTGAAAGCAACAAACTTTCACATCCGCCCTCTGAGGCAAAGTGTAAATTGTGGATTTTAAATCGCTATTCGGCACATGACCGACCAAACTCTCTTCTATAGACCAGAACCAACCGTTGCCTCTAGTTATCTATGTTCGTGAGCTTCGCATGACTATTTTGTAACTATTTTCACACAGCTATGCAACATGTGGGGAATATATATGTATGTACATATGTATATATGTAGCTAGGCATACTATACCCTTACACCACCATGACATACACCTCTGGAAAAGTAACCATCAAGTTAGAAACACGCGTGCAGTAAAATTGAGAACCGTTGGGCATTTGGAAAAACTTTTACCATAGATGGAAATTTTTCATTGCACGGCAAACGAAACATATTTTCTTTCATTTTTTTTTTCATACATGTATTTGTTTTTTTTTTTTTTATTTATTTTTTGTCGAACCTGTTGGGAATTATGAAGAAACAGAAAAGCATTTGGTTTGACCAGTTGAAATACTGAAAACTGATTGCGTTGCCAAGGCCAGACAATTTAAAATGCAAAAATATTCTAGGTATATAAAATGAGGGAGAAGAAAAAAATACAAAATTAAAATCCTTACTGAATGGAATATATCGTTTCAACTCAAATAAAATATGTATGTATGTTTTTTTTCCACTTCTCTATATGTTGTGAATTTTTTAACCAATGCTTAAAATAATAAGGGGGAAAATTTTTAAATCAATGTGAATTTGTGACCATGTGCTTGTAATTAATGTTGGTCAACTGGGAAAGGGAATAACATTTGCATAAGCTGAACAACAGCGGCAGGAAGAACGGCAGAAAGAGCGGCATCAGCTCGCAATCGGATTATTATGACCACTGAAAAGGGGTGATAAGGTGAAGGCGTTCAAATGATGGTCGACTGATGGGTATAAGCTGGAGAAATCTCCGAATGATTCACAATCGGCTTTATTAATTAAATTTAAATTATGCCCAAGTACAATGGTGAAGTGATATGCGCCAATGCCGTTGTTTGTGTTTAAAAATTAATTTCCCCATAAATTTTCAAGTGTACGTGCATTCTTGCAACCAATTACCATTATGGAATTTCAGAAGTTTCGCTTAATATAACATAGTTATCCCATACTTACTATTCTCTTTAGAAAAAAATCAATGGGAAAATAGCTTAAAGGTGACGATTTGATCAAAAATAAGAAATGGATAGTCAACCATCGAATGACTTTCAAGATTACCAAGGAATATTGTTTAAGGTCCACGTGTAAAATTAATATAAATTAACAATAAGAAAAAACAATTGAGTGTTAATCTCTTATACTAGAGGTAATTGATCATAAATAAGGAATGGTTCCTTCTTTTGTCCGGAAAACGCTAAACTTTTGGGTAAGGTCCACATGTAAAAGATATGATAGTGATTAAATATAAAATAAGGAAAAAATAAATAATAAAAAATTTAATTAATTATAAATTAATGAGAAACAAGTAAGAAATGTTGCTTGCTAGAGCTACTGAGCTCAACTGCGAAATAGAGATTGTTCTGCTCTCTTTATATAGGAAAATAAAACAGTCATGGCCTGCTGAGTGTTAAACAATCAGTATTGGTAAACGTGTGTGCATGAGTAAGGGCAGCGCACTAACCAGTGTTAGTAAATTAGTATGTGTACCTCTAAAAGGTTTATTTTGAAATTTAAAATGAAACAAAGCTAAAAATATTTTCTATTTATAGTCATATCTTTTTAAGCTTAATAGCTGGGGAGTGTTATGCTCAGTTTGATCAAATACCTGACTATATGTCATACATCGTTCACCTCGAATCAATGGACATTTTAGATATTTTGCATTCACATTGTGAAGTTGATATATTATTAATCAAAAACATCCATTACCGATAGGGCAATTGAAAAGGCAGTGACAAAACTTTCTGTCATCCATTTGAAACGACGACAACGACATCAAGAGACAATCGCCCACATATAAGTAGTAGCATATCCAAGATACATATACATATATATATGGGATATAAGCCAACATGTTGGCACTTAGTCAAGATGCGGCAGCTGCCTGTGTCATAAATAAGATGAATAATATACATAAAACACAATGACAATGGTAATGTTAGCTACGAGAGTTGGCTTTCTCTTATTGTTTGTATTGGAGTAACATTAAATATTAACAATCCACTACGAAAGAAGCTAAGAGAACACGTTGTAAACATTGCATGAAAAGAAGGGTGGAAGGCGGGGAGTAGTGTGAGAACAGATACAGCAAAAAAAAAACCAAAAAAAAAAAAAAAACATTGGGGCGACACTGTTATTATGGCCCATAATCGAATCAGGCACATCACTCAGCAACAGTCAAGCCAATGTTATGACTTCTCAATTATCCAGGAACACACACACACGCACACCCACTCTATTATATATACACACACACACGCACACACACACTGAGAGATAGAAAGAGAGACATACCGGCGCATCATTAATAAGTTAACAAGACGACGAAATTAATACATTTTGATACACTTGTATACGGTATAATCAAATTAATAAGCTGTTTGTAACATATACAAAAAAAAATGTTTCCGGCCCCCTAAAGTATACTACACATCCTCAATCATCATCAAAGAGCAGCTCAATTACGAAATTGAACAGATTAATTTATCTATTTGTATAATTTAATTTCAGTCTTCTATATCATGCGGATCGAAACTTTAAACAGTTATGTTAACTCAGTAAAGGTAAAGGGCATACAATCATTCGGTGCGTTAAATGCGACAGGCGAGAAATTTGTTCTTATATTCAGTTATGCCAGAGTTAGATAACAGTGGGAAGAAAAAAAAAGAAAGAGAAAAGTGTGAAAGCGCAAGAAGTCCTTAGGTATCCTTAGGTATATATGTATGTATGTCTATCTGTCGGTTATGTTATGTGCCTTAATGCCAAATTAAAATGTTTACGTGACTTCATTACATATTTGCCAAGGCAGCTTCTTCTCCAACTTTATCTCACTCTCTCTCTCTCTCTCTCTCTATCGCACTTTCTCTTTTAACGCAATACTCTACCTTCTCTTTCTCCCCCCGGAATTTCTTTTTTTCTGCTGTTTCATTGTTGTCGTAATTTCCAAGTAGCCTTCTTCAGTTTAGTCAAGGTTTACTAAAGGTATATTTGTTTTTGTTTTGGGTTTCATTTTTCCACTATTTTTCTCCATCTCTTTTTTTTGCGAAATTTGCCGCTTGACTTGACTTGTTGCTCTATGACTTGGATAACAGCTTTGTTATAATTGAATTGCATCGAAATCAAAGTAAATTGGCATTTGCTGCGAATCTCCCCACGTTGCAATGCGTCACCTGCTGTTAGGGAATCACTCGAATGCATAAACCACAAAGTCATCATCTAGAGCATAACCAAGTTAATTTACTATACTCGATAATTGCCAAAGGCAGAAGAGTTTACACAAAACTGTGCTTCAAACCAATCGAATTCGTCTTTGCCACTTTTCACGTCATTCTGGCTAAGGAAATTTCATAGATTTCCATTAAATAGAAAATTTGCATATTTGAGTAACTGAAATGTTGAGAAGTAGACTAACATAGAAAGAGAGAAGGGGCAGAGGGAGAGAGAGAGAGAGAGAGAGAAAGATATGAGAATGCAGCAGGTGGTAAAGAACAGTAGATTGTTCATTTGGAAAGTTTATTTAACAGCAATTACATTTATGGCTTATCGGTAGCTAAAACGTTTGAGTGCATAAATTAAAATCTAAACTGAAAGTCAACCGCAAAATATTAAACACAATTTCTTGGTCTCTCTCTCTCTCTCTCTCTTTTCATGCTCTGTCTTTCTCTCTTTTCATTTTCTGGGTTGCGCGTGTGTGTGTGTGTTAGACACATGAGCAAACATTAATCATACGCCGTGTTATGCATATGACAGAAACAACAAAAGGTATTTATTTTCATCTCATACTATTTGGATAATTTATATGTCTGCATATACACCAAAGAATCATAATCATACACTTGAAAGATCATTGTAAATTATTTCCTTTAAATCAAAATCAAAAATATGTTTAGATATGCTTATGATTAGTCTTTCAAATGGCTTTGTCATACTTTTTCGCAATAAATTTTTTTCCTATAAATATTTTTTTTTTTGCTTTGGTTTTGGGTTTTGGTTTTGGTGACTTTGTTGACTTGTGGCCACCAAACACGCACATTAGTACTTAATAATGGAGAAGGGACGTGAGTTGCTTGTGCATTAAATTGTATCAAATATTTAAAAGCAACCCAAGACCAATACAAGCAACACGACCACCCAACAACAAGAACAACAACCACAGCAACTGACTTTTACTTTTGGTAAAAGAAAAAATTATGTTAAAATGTTGCGCACTTCATAAAAATATATAAAACAAAATCCGGATGATGGCGGACTATAACGTTAGACATGCCGTCAGTTTTATACCCTTTCAAAGTGTTTTCACCATGTTTTAATCAAGTTTTGTTATCACTGAAACTTGAAAATTGTTCTTAACACCTTAAAATTCAAATTCTTTCAGCATTAATTAGTATCAAGGTTTTTCTTTCAAAAGCCAGTTTTCATTTAAAATAAGACAAAGCTTTTAATGAAAATTCTTGGATCTGGATAAAATGACATTTTGGGAGTAACTTAAAAAGAAAACTATTAGAGCCAAATACTTTGCTTTCGCGATGTTTTCTTGCCAACAATTTAACTTGTTTCAATTATATATATGTATTTCTCAACTGTTGTCTAAAAACTTATTGAACTTAACTAGTCATATTTTGGCCACAGAGCTTATAAACTTAGAGTAAACGCCTATTTTGTGTAAGAGTATTTAAAAATAAAGGGATCAGGGCATGAAGTCATTCGTAGGCTTCCTTTTTTTATTTTTTTGGGCCAAGTCAATTGGCTTATGATTTATGTTTGACATTAAGCGAAGAAGCGGCTCATTGGCTATGGCTTGTGGTAGCTGGTTTGCTCAATGAATTGACTTGGACGAGCTTGGGCCATGCCAAGGGCTAAATGGATGATGGGTAAATGGGTTGTGGGCGGTTGGTTGGTTGGTTGGTTCTTTGGTCGGTCGGTTGGTTCCTTGGTTGCCTTTTATAGCCAGCTGGGACAGTGTGTGAAAATTTGCCGAAAATTTGGCTTCTTTTTAAGTTTCAAGTGGTTCCTTGGGTATATCCGCATATAAATTTTCAGGCAATCCGTTTCAAATTTGTGTGTTTTAAGCTGGTTACTTATGGTTGCATGTGTCAGCATTTGCTTTAATGAAACACTATATCATATCATAACTGTCATAGCGAAAGTGCGGTAGAACACTTTTGCCATTTTTTTTTGTTTTTCTTAGGTTCTTAATGAAATTTGATTTACGAAGAGCGGTTTATATATGTACAATATAAAACGATGTTAATCTAATGCTATGTTATACACAATTGTTAGAAAATTATTATTTTGTCATCAAATATATCCGACAAACAGTGTACCGTAACCATTTGCTTGGAGCTATTTTAAAGACTTTAAAAGACCTTCCTACAAAGAAAGAAAACTTAAAATGATTTCGTTTTTATCAATTTTAGTAATCACCAACAAATTTTAATAGTGTATGTGTGTGTGTGTGGCATTATTAAATTAAATTGCAATATTATTTACAAAATCATGACAAATTGTCCACGCTTTCGTTATTTGTTTTCACTTTGCTTTTGATTGTTCACTTGTTTTTATTTGCATTCCTCTCATTATTTGTGCCCTGCCACTAGCACACACACTAACACAATAATATTTGATTGAATGGAAAAAAGAAAACAAAAAACAGAAAAAAAAAATTAAAAAGAGAAAAAGTGGCAAAATAGAAAATGGAAAACTTGGCAAAGGAAAATCAGAGAACCGAAGAACCCTCGAGCAAAGCAATTTTATGCAAATAAAGCCAATTTGTCAAATTTGCAAGGGGAAAAAATGACGCCAAAATGTGTGCAATGGAAATTGAGCTAAGTAAATGGACTTGAGGCAACCACACCAGCTCAAAAGTATGCAATTGAAAATGTAATTAAAATGGAATCCATGCTGTTTGCCACATGTAAGCGAAATAACAGCGTTTTAATTATAAATATTTACCTATGACGCTTATTAAGCAAAATGAATCAACGACGTAACAAAATATACTGCAACTAAGTTTAATTTAAATTAAATTTGTAATTTTTGGCAGTCTCTCGGACCAATGTTTTCTTTGTGCTTTTTAGAGTTATCGAAATGTATATGCCCCTTTATCAATTATATACAGGGTAAAAGAAATATTTCCATTGGCTGAGCCAACAGCCAAAAATTGCGGTCTAAGGTAAAATTTTGATGAATTTTCCTTTGGAAACAAAGGGCGAGAGGGTGAGGGAGAGTAAAAGACTGAATGTGTGTGTGCATATGAGAAACCAATATTACGCGAATCTTTTTACAGCAGGTGACAAATCTTATGACGGAAGTAAACAAAAGCAAGTCAACAACATAATGAAACTGATAAGCGAAACAAAAGACAAACCAAAACAGTGACAGACAATTTACTAGCAAAAATGACAAAAGATGCAACGGCCTGTAAATTATGTGACAATGTTTACTGTAAACTGTAAGCTGTAAGCTAAAAACTGATAAAGCAGAGATATTTTTGTTTTCCAAATGAATTTTAATTTATGACATTTTCAGGCAGACAGTCAGTCAGCCAGCCATCCAGTCATCCAGTCACCCAACCACCTAACCATCTACAAATTCTTCAGATCCACAACAACAAAAACATCTTCTTTATCTTCTGCATTTTCTGTTTGCTGCTGCTGATGCTGGTTCTTGTTCACACTTGAAGCCAATTTCCGTTGGCTGCGGGCAGGAACGCTTTCATCAAGCACAGATATTGTTTGACCATACTGCAAAATTGCTTCTTGTTTACTGCTTGCCCAGATGTTGCTACTATATAGGGAGTACACAATTTGACAGGGAGACAGACGGAGAGAGAGAAACAGGAGGAAAGTGTGTTTGGCAGGATTTTTGGAAAATTTAATTTCAATTGTTGACCCAAGTGGAGGCGGAGCAGAGTCAATTAAACTCAAGTTTGCCCTGGCTCTTTGATAAATTTTAAAGCATCAACAAAATGTTAAATTTTTGGCATACTTACACAAAAACATACATACACACGCACATTACTCAGAAACGTGCCACAACAAACTTACACACATATATATACACACACACACACACACACACACACACACACACGCACAGATACCCACACTAAGTGCAAAGAGCACAGAAAAAGTTGCCATAATTCACTAAACACAAAAACTGTAAACTTTTTGGTTCCAGCAACAGAAGCCGCCCTCATTTACTTTGCCACGGCAAATTAGTGCAAATGTGTATGAAACAGAGAAAAAGATAGTAAGAGAGAGCGAAAGAGAGAGAGAGGTGAGAGGAGATAGTAAAGAAACTGACTTAGTTTTAGCGCAAATTATACGCCAACTGGTATTTCGTCTCTGGGCATCAGTTGTTGCTAAAGATATTCTTTTTAGTTTTAAGGGTCAGGGTAGTCAGTTTTGTGTGACTTGCATATGGAAGGAAGGATGCTTGGAAGCCACTTCAAATTAGTGCCCTGGGTCCTAAAGTAGTAACTGGACTAAAAGTAAGCTACGCGTGCCGGCTAAAACTGTTATGCGAAATAAAAAAAAAAAAAACTTTGAATGAGAACTTTGGTAAACTTTAATAGTTTTCCCCATTGGTCATAAATTGTTTAAATCGAAAATGTGAATAAAAAAGAATGTTATATTGCATGAAACTCTTTTGATGAACACCAAAAAGCACTCATCATTAATTTCGTACACTAAAACATTCAGTAGAAACGTGCCTTTAAACGAATTCTTTGAACTTTACAAATTGCGAAATGGAGGCACAAATTTGCTACCCTAAAATATTAAATCAGGATCAAGAGTGTCCATCTAACAATATTATTATAGCATATTTTCAGCGTATTTAGAATCAAGACAAAAACACTTTAAGAACTCATTAGAAGTTTTTGTTTTCAAATAAAAAAAAAATTAAAAAACTACCTTAAGATGTTATCTGATCCGATTTCAATGGTTGGTTAGATGTCACAAAATTATACAGTACTGATTAAAAAATCCTAAATACTAACATGCCTTTTACAAAAATGAAATGTCAAAACATAAACATATATACATATATAGCAAATTATAGAAAGAGAGGAGCAGGCACACAGAGAAAGTTTTTCAATTCCGTGGAGACCAGATTCTCGGAACTCATTTAAAACATATATACATACATATAAAACATTCTTGTTCCCTACACACAAGCTTTGTTTGGAATTTCCCTTAGGCAGGCATGTCGAGATGAAATATACCGTATAAACACAGAAAATTTCTGTGAAAATTTGATTTTCAGCAATTCGGAACAAAAGGATCCAGAGAAACTCACACATCATCTAACGGATTCCTTTGGAACAAACATGAATTGTAAGATTCTTGGAACTCAGACAAAACAGCATATAAGGGCTCATAATTGTTAAGTCATTTCATACACATTTTGAATGTTTTTGTGATGGCCTTTTTATCATTAGTCATTTTTATAATTGGATAAATTAGTCCAATTAAATTGCCATAACTGCTTAGCTATTTGTACACATAAAATCAGTGCTGAAGAGTTTTGCGATAGCAAAGACTTTGGGATACCCTAAGCAAAGAAGATATACTGGTTAAAACGACTCAAATAAGTAATTCTTTATGTAACAAATTAATTTTTTATTTAAGGGTATAAAATTTTGACTTTGTCTTAGAAAGATCTATTCATCTCATTTCCATATTCTCAATTTGTAGCCACATTTCATGGCTAATTCGATTTATGCGTTCAATTTTTACGACTGTCGCCCCCAAAAATTGAAATAAATGTGTGGCATTTTGTAAATTGCATGGGACTGACTCAAACACTCTATTTCTCTTTTTATCTCCCTCTCTCTGTCTTTCATTCCTTCTCAGTATCATTCTCCATCTCATTTTCAATGTGAATGTATGAGCGTGTATGTGCGTTGAAGTTTATTTAAATCTTATTTATACGATTTATTTATAATTCAGTGCACAATATGAAATACGTTGCTTGTATGTTATAACAGGCGTATGCGTAATCTTTTTGCTTATTATTACTAACAAATGGCATTTGAGTTAAAAATAATAGCTTAAGAATGCATAGGTATATAATGTTATAGCCATAACATAAAGATTTTTAATATTTATAAAGGTATAAATCATAAATTCTTTGTCACAACATGGCAATTAAAGCAAGAAACATGAAATGAGCCTCAAACGAATAAGAACCGTTGCCATTGCTACCTTTAATTGCCATTCTAATTACTTTATAAATTATCTACCTTAACTTATCCTTTGGATGTATAACAGTCAACTTGTAATCTCTATTCTCTCTTGTCATTAAAAAACTTTTTAGCTCTTGCTTCAACTAATTTCAGCATCTTTTCCTTTACTCTCATTAAAACTAATTAATTTTGCATATATGCAATAGTAGGAGAGCAATTTAGAATTTATCATTTGCATTTAACAAATGAATAACTCATACGCAATGATGTACCCACAGCAGAAGCAGAATTCACTTAATGAGCCCAAGTACCCAACAAACTAACTGTAATTAGAACCGTGTGGCATGATTAAATTATAAGGTTGAGTTTGTTCCTTCTTTAAAACTTGCAGGTGCCACTGCTGCATCCGCTCCCTTTCCCACTGCTCCTGCCCTTTGCAGCTGCCAACCATTTCTGGTGTTGTTGGTTTTAATTAATTCCCGCTTAGATGTTGGCGCGAGCGGCTAAGAAAAATTGCCAGCCGGCAGCTAGAAATAGCAGTTAAAGAACGACTCGGCTTTAGTTGAAAAATTGCCAACATTTGTTGGCGGCAGCAGTTAGGAATAGAGCTTGTGTCGGTCACTTTGAATGACTGAACTGACTGGCCATTACGCAGATTTCCCTTAAGGTGCAAAAACCACAGAAAACAAAAAAAAAAAACAAACAAAGAGAAAAAACCGAGAACAAAAAAGAATAGCGAAAAAAATATAGCAAAGGAAAAATTCGGATAAAAATTGTAGGAAATAGCAGTTGACCGCAACTAAATTGCTGCAAGTATGTATGTGTGTATGTGGCTCGGACTGACCTGTAAAAATAATAAAAAAAAAAAAAAACTCGCGTTTTTCTTGCAATTTCTCTTTCTATAGACTTTCAGTGAAAATTATGCACAACAAATATTCATAAACTTTGCATACAAAAAATTCCATGTAAATTGTGCAAAGAAATTGTAGAGAATCCAAAATTATGTACAAGTATTTCTGCCCTCTGGCAGTTGGTCTATGAAATGCATTAATTAATAAAACCAACGAGCAACAACAGAACGGGAGAAAATTGTGAAAAATTGTAGAGAAAAAGAAAAAAAATAAAAAAAAAGAAGAAAAATAAAATTGAATACCAACAGTTTTATCTCTCATTGTTTTACGTGGCGCATTTCATTGACTATATATACATATATATGTATGTATATACAATCTAGATTGATTTCAATAGACATTATTCTCAGTCATTGACACGCACATGCCAATGAGATGAAGAAGGAGGTGACCAATTCCTCCTTCAGACTGACCACAAAATGTGGTTGACCTTTTGGCGCAACATTTCTTTTACATCTTCTTCGTCTTTTGCTGGGGAATTAATTTTTGCCGACTGACAATGAATCGAGTGCGGCGAGAAGTCCGTGACCCAATTTACGCATCCGTCAGTCGGAGAGAAGTTTTTATGTTGTATATATGTATATATATATATATATATTCCACAAAATTTACTCAACTTGCAAATGACACAACATTTCACTTAACGAAAAAAAGAAAATGCTTTCTTCTCCTCCTTCCACAATAATGACCAAGCAGGGGCCAAGAGACACAAGCTCTAATTAAAGAAGTTAACTGGTTAATGTTGACAGAACTGACTAAAATAAGTCCAAAAAGTTGTGCGTATTCAATTTGAATCGTTGCATTAGTTATTCTATACTCGATTCGTTTCGTAGTTCTCTGCAAAAATTTTAATAATAGTTTGCTGCTTATTAACTAAAAAACAAGGGTAGACAAAATATATTATTATTTTATATATATTTTTATCTTTTGATCAATTTTATTGTAGCAAAAATAGTAATTTGAATACTATATTTTTGAATTCTATTTTTTTACCTTTCAGTTCAGTTTTAATATTTAATTCAATTCCAAACCCCTTTTTGTGTTACGCCCATGTTTATTTGTAGCCGCAAGCTAGTTAGGCAAATTTTTGGCCTAACTAATGTTTGTAAGTTTTTCCCCCTTGTTTTATTTGTTTTGGTTGTTTTGGTACTTTTCCTTAACTGAAAAGCGACTACATTTTGGGCGTAACTTCCGTTTCCGCTGTGTCAACTTAAATCTAATAAATTTAAATGTTTCACTACATTAAAGTAAATTGCCATAAATTTAAGTAAAGTGGGCGTGTTTAGTCGTCACTGTTTGCCTTGTTATATATGTATATACATACATATACATATATCTGCATTATCCCAGCACGTCGCACGTCAACGAAAAATTTACTGCCTGTTGCCTTTATATTCTTCAGCATTTTTAATTCCATAAAAGAAATAAACCAAAGCAGAGCAGAAAAGAAAAGATGAACAATTTTCAAGTCACCGAAAAATTGTAGGGAACGTGCACAAAAGTGAAAAACTTTACTGGTTCCACTTTGTTGGCTTTGCGACAAGTCAGTGGCGACAAATATTTTACTTTGAGATTGTCCACAGAAATTTTATATAGGAAGTATGCCGCCAAGCCAAAAAATTAATTCCAGGAAATGTCCTGGTCGTCATCGTCAGCAACATCGTTGTGGTGGCAGCATCAGCAACAGCAACAGCAGCAGCAGCTAAAACGACAGCAATATCAACGCGTCTAATAAAATGCAAATCGAAATTACCAAAAACTTATTTCTTGCCACTCTTTGTAAATTATTTGGCTTAACGCTGTCGGATATTGTTTTGGTTTTTGGCAAAAGCCAAAGCGAAAGGAGAAGGCACGGAAACCAAACGATGAATGACCAAAGTGGGTGGGAATGAAAATAAATAAAAAAAACAGCAACCAAATAAAAAAAAATTCAAAGGCAAGCAAGAAATTAAGTCGACTTGGGTATACCCAGTACCAAGAAGAGACGCAACACCAACTTTTTAGAAATTTTAATAGTTATAATAATAATACGAATCAATGTCAACTGGTCCTGATTAATAATATGGAAAATTAATTTTTTTTTGTCTCTAATATATATTTTTGTGGTTTTTTTTTACTTTATGGCTACACAGTATATTATATTCAAATACATTTTCACTCGTTTAGGCTGCAGTTTGGGGAGTTCTGTTTGCAAATATAAACGAATAAATTTGTATAAACCAGGGACGGTAGAAGCAAAAAAAAGAAAAATTATATAAAAGTCAATCGAAACAAAATAAAGCGGAAATGACTATCATCATTCTGGATATGTTATGTTCATTAAATGGGCAATCGAATCAAGTAATTTATTTCTAATATTTATTATCTTCTTTTGGAATCATTTGTTTTCACAAGTATTTTCCTACAAATATTTAAAACAAGCGAGACAAGTTAGCTTCAAATATAAATTTTTAATACGGATACGATGTTTATTATGACATTTAGATACTTTTCCTTCTCGATGAGACCACCTCAATTTGCATTTGATTTATTTGAGATTGTTGAACAATTTGTTTTGATTTTTCATATCTTATTTGCATTTGATAAGATTTTAAGGTCCGCTCCTGTAGAAGATCAAATTAAGCGCCATTAGCTTACATTTCCATACTCTACAATATTTCCATTGCCCACGCACAAAGTTTACGAAATTTTTCCTGACACATTTTCATGTTTCCCTTTTTTCCAATCTTTTATTTTTTTTTTTGCTCTCGTTGTTTTTGGTTTTCTATTGCCATATTTTGCGAAAAAAAAAGAATGAATAAGGAAAAACTAGAGAAAGAAAAAGAGAAATGTTTAGCATTCAACTGACGTTTTGTTTGTTTACAATCATCATGCATATCCACCAAAACGACCTCCCACTTCATCACCCCGTACCCTGTTCACCACCACCTTGTCTTGTTGCTAATGACAGCTTGTGAAATAGACATTATAGGAAAATTCGGTGATGGGGGAGAACAACAAAAGGGGTGGTGAGGGGGGTATTGTGTCGGTAAAAACGCAATGAAAACGAGAACAAATTTTATGCTTAGCCTAGCTCATTTTTCAATCGCATTTAGACTGAAGCAAAGCAAAATAAAAATGTGCTTTAGTCACGGAGCAAAAACTTCCTTTTCTGCCAGAGCATGCCAAATTGTCATTTTCAGCAAAAAGCATTATGCGACTATATAGATAGAAACAGAAAGAGACAGAGTCAAAAACAGAGAGAGAGAGAGAGAGAATGTGGCAGATATAGCAAGAGTGTTACAGAATCAGGTCACTGGCAATATGGGTTTATGCTATGGATATGACCATACATATGTACATGCGACAACGTCAGCAGCCAAATGATTTGATTGGCATGCGTATGTAAGCCATCAGATGGACTCGGTTTTTTGGGTATGTCAACGCCCCAGTACACACACATATACGCATAAAATACAGCAACACTCCCACACAGTCACGCACACACACACACACACACACAGCGAGAAAGATAGACAGACATTTATATTCACGCCTACAATGCAAACACAGCTCAATAAATAACCCCAAACACAAAAATTAAGACAATGTTCTAAAATTGAACTGAAACCAATGGAAAATTTATAGATAGATGAAAGCATTTTCGCTAAATAATCTAAAATTATATATACATATGTCATCGAGGTAAATATTTATTAATTGACCAGGTATATGGACCAAAAATTGGGTAAATACACAGTACACTAATTAGAGGCAAAGTTCTTTCTTTTTTTTTTCTTGTATTTGCCATTATTTGCACTTTCCTATCAGCCAGCTGCCTAACAAATTCAATGAATATTCATAAATATATTCAATTTGCATCGTTCAAACTTATACAATATATATTTCAATACCTTTTTAATTATCAATTCAATTTTTATTATCCTATGCAAATGGCAAGTCTTTGATATTTTTAACTAAATAAACCGATTTCAAGGTTTAGTTTAGGCTAAATGCATTAAGTATATGTACACTCCGCTAGTTATTTTGGTTTGAGTGTTTTCTTTCATTATAAATTAACTTTACTTATATGTTTACTTTAACTAAATAAAATTGTTTTCTTTATTATTGCACATCTGATGGAAGTTACCCCCATTTCTTCTGGACTCAAATCAAGGACAAAATCAATTTATCATAGACTTCATTTAAAACAGATGAATATCTAAAGCTAAAATAAACCAATTCTGATTTAATATACTAAATTTGCTTTTTGACTTGAAAAGGAAAATGTAAGATATGTTAACCAATAATACTATATCTCTAATATTATATTATTATATTTTTCTTTTTTACCGATCTGATGATACGTCAACCCATTCCATGTAGACTCTATTTAAACTATGGACATCATTTGAGAAAGATCTTTAAAAATAAAGGTAAAATTTAACTGTAATATATTTTTACCAATAAATAACTTTTTTTTGCTTAATTTCACAGATCTATTGAAAATTACTCCAATTCTTCCTGGACTTAATAAAACTTATTTTTAATAATCAATATTAATTAATATTTATTTTTTTTTTAGTTTACCTTGAAAACAAAATGATTTCCAACTAGTATTAAAAAAAGAAATATAATTCGAAATTGCTATTTTATCGCTTATATATAAGTGTACAGACTATAGCGACAAATTTCTATAGTAAATAAGATATAAACACATTATTAATATATGATGGTATATACAAAATTTTAATAGCAAATCGTCATATAAGAGTAGGCTGTCTTTGTAAGAGTATAACAAACTTCGATATAGACTAAAGTTGTTCATTGGTTCTTCTTTTTTTGCATTTATTGTTGTTGATGTTGTTGATATTGCTTACATATTGCAAACAAAAATTCTATTCAATAAGCTGCCTTGTGTTTAGTTTTGCATATATATATTTTTTTTTATTTATTTATTTGTTTCACATTTGCTACCACTCCGGCACTCGCTAGCAATGACTTTAATACCCTATATTTATTGCCAGATAGAGCATATCTTTCTGTTTGCACGGTAGTTAATGAACCATGCTATATCCGAAGATGCACAGCTTTATGTTATTGAGATTATTGAAATAAAATATAAAGTTTTAAATAAATGAAAATGCAGTTTCAAAATTAAAAGTTCAACATATAATTTAAAATCACATAAAAAAAATATTATTTAAATTGAAAATTTTCGTTTTATTTATGAATTTCTAGCATTTTCAAATATATTTTAAATGGAAATATTATAAAGGGTATCTCAAGGTCTGTGCTCTAAAAAAGCAAATACAATTGGGTATTTTGTTTTGTATTATTTATGGTCTGCTATCGTTGCAAATATTGTAGTAAAAATTCTAAAAATATGCACCGATAAATTGTTGCATTTAATTGAAAAATGCCAACCGGCAAAACTAGAGAAAAAAAGAAAACAGAAGAAAAAAAAATTTATTATACTTTTGACTATTTGGTGGAATATGTGATAAGGTTTTTATTTGTGTGAAAAGAATCGACAAGGGATAGAGGGACAGAGGCGAGGGATAGGGAATCAGAGCAAATATGTTTTTAAAAGTATTTCGTTAGTGGTTTTTCTATGTGTCTTGTGTCTTGGAATATATTGATATTGCACATTTTAATTTAATTAAATTTGTATTCTATTCATTTTTACATTTATTCACCATTTCCTTTGGCAAATTCTTAAATATTTTCACACAAACCGAGTTACAATCTAATCGTACTATTAATATTTCATGGCAATTCATTACTTCCTATTCTATCTCTCGGCAGCCAACCACACCCACACTCCGAGCTATCTTTATGGGTGTGTGTATGTGTGTGTGTATGTGTGTGTGTGTGAGACAGTGTTCTTTCTTTTCGGTGGTGAGGGGTGGTCTCTTCTGCAAACAGCTGGCAGCCATTTGCCATGCCCCAAACCATTTGCATTTCTCATTTCCATGCCTATTTCCATTCTCTGCCATAAATACATATTTAAAAATCACAAATTTTCCCTCATTTGCATTTGGCCCAACGAAAATTTTGCAATTGCACTAATTATGCAGTTTGTTGCAATGGACTTTAATCCCCCCATCGCCACCCCTAAGCCCCAATACATGCCTTGGTTGCTCTAGCCCTTCGCGGGCTGCTGCTGGCACTTTGCCTTTATTATAGATCATGTCTGTCTATCTGCCAGCCATTTCCATCCCCAGCCATACCCCCTTTTACTCAATCTTGCCACATAACCATGCCGCAAATGTGCATAAAAAACGTTGCCACATTATGAAATATTTGCTGCGCATTTTCGTTGGCCATTTTTCGGTGGCTTTTCCTCTTTGGTTTCGCCTCCGGATTTTTCGTCGGCTGTTTGCTGTTGATGCGGAAACGCTAACGAGAAAAGTCTGCAACATTTTTCGTTGGCACCATATATTTTCGTTTTTCTTTTCTCACCAGCAAAAAGTTGGCTTTTTTTGGCAACGTTGCCAACGCGCCAGCGTGGGGGGTTGTCTTTATTTTCTAACTTGGTTGAAGTTATATCAAATGGCTAGAGATTGCCATCGGCAAGGACTAAATGGTCATAATATGATCAAAATTAGCAGGAAGTTAATCTGTAAGATGGTTTGTAAATGTTTGCTAGTGCATCTAAAATTGTATAGCATTCTGTCAAAAAGCCAAATGCATCTCAGAAACAACTTTAGTGGTTCAAGTCATTGTGAAATAATTTTGACAGTTGATAAGACTTGTTATCTGTTATCAAAGCCAAAGATGGGACATACATTTTATATTCATTTCAAAAGAAATCTTTCCATATCAAACAAAATTAAATAATATTTGAAATATCGATCTATTTTTTCTCATCATAAATTTGTGAATTACATTCATGATGAATACTTTAATAATATGATTGCTCATTCCCAAAAGTTGGTAAAACTCTGCAACACTCGTGCGGATCCTTTAGAATCATCATAATCATTTAGATAGATTAATCTTAATTTTGCCTAATTCCATGCTTTTGCCTGGGCCTAATTGTTTGCTGTGGTCCCAGCCAGAGGTACGCATTATAAATTCAATTTAACAAAATCAACAAAATACGTACAATACACATCCATACGTATGTACGTATATACATAGAAAAGAAAATGGAAAAAAAAAACAGAAAACGGGAAAAAAAATAAAGTGGAAGAAAGCAAGAAAACCTTGAGCCGAAAAGCGACACCCACTTTTGGGTGAGTGGGTGGCAGACAGACCGTCTTAAAGGATTAAAAAAGTAAAAGCAAAAGTTGTTTGTTATACGCAAAAAAGAACATGGCAGGCGACATTTTGAGAGATGCTGGTGCTGGTGCGGCTACTTCTTGTCGCTGGGCATCTTCAGCAAGTTTCAGCCTTCAGCTTTTGGCCTACAGTCCTTCTTGCCATCGTTTTCTTTGTTGGTGTCTTCGTCTCCCGGTTGGACCATATCTTGGTTCATTTGCATAAGGGAGCACGCCATAAATTAACGCCACAGACGGTTGGTCCAGGCCACTAGCCGATCCGCCATAGAAATGAGAGAAAAAGAGATGTCTTAGTCAGTCGGTGGCCAAAGTTTTATATTCCCGTCTTTTTACATTGGCGTTGGGCCTGACAAATGGTCAGCGATTTAAATAGTTGGGACGCAAGCCACCAGTGTCAGAACCAATGCCAGTGACAGCGGCATTTTCAAGGTCACAAATGCACCGAAGCAAAAATTCCTTTTAATTGTTGGATTAGTTAAGGCACATGTAAGCAATCACACACATACATATACATAAACACACACGAGCGCATATGTATACATAAAACACAGATTAAAGTCACTGTTATGGTTGAGTTTGGCATATATCTTACGCGTATTACCCATACGCCATGTGGATTGGCTAGCATAAATTAGGCAAAGCCATTACCATTACCCTCTAGTATTTGTATGGATGCCTTGTATTTCATTCACAATATTTTTAACGAATCTCTGGCGCCATCTGTTGTCACATGAAATCCTTCTGACCTTAACCTCACCTATGCTTGTGTGCTCTCTCATTCGGAGCTTATATATATATATATATATTTATATGTTGTATATATTAAATATTAACGGTAACAAAACATTGGAATGGAAAGGAGAAAAAAAAAACATTTCAAAGAAATATATGGAGGCAAAGCCCCCCAAAAAAACATAAACATCTGTTCAATAACAAGCAACAGCTGATCAGCTGTTCATACAACTGTTTAATCACCTGTTCGAACAGCTGTCTAATGACAGCGCCTGCGCAGCAGAGTGGAACTTAAGAGAAACTGCAAACCAATTTAAGAGCATCTCTTTGCAGACCAAAAATATTGTTGACTTTGACTTTGTTCCTGAATTTACTGTGGAAGTTAAATTTACTTTGTTGGGGTAAGTGGGCTGACTTTGGTGTATGGGTAGAAAATTTTACGGACATTTACGGTTAATGCCTACTGCTGATGCGATTCGTACACAGTCTCCATTACCTCTCGGGGGCGTTCGCATCGTACTTTCTCGTCGTCAACATCGTTGCCATCGTTGTCATCGTTATCTTCGTCGTCGCCGTTGTCGTCCTAGTCATCGTAGTCGCAGTCGTAGTTGTAGTCGATGTTGTCGTTGATTGCATTCGATTCGTAGCCCTACGAACTCTTGCCTGCCTGCCTGACTTGCCTGCCTGCCAATTGTCTAAGATTTGAAGCAAACATTTTGTTTTTACTCGCATATTGTGTCAGTTGTGTTTTGCATTCGCGTGAGCTAAGGCTGCCTCATTTGCAGTACTCTCGATCCCGATCAGCTCTTCTTTATTTCCAAAAATATCAATTGTATTAGAAAATTAACTAATTGTATTTCCTATTTTTGTGTAAAGTGTTATTATCAGCTGAACTTTCAAAGCTAATAATTAATACGAATATTTTACAAAAATTTGTTTATTCCAAAACACACGTGGGCTGAAATTATTATCATGAATTTTTTGAGTGTTCAAAGTGCAAATATCAAAAGACTAAAATATACAAAATATTTTTCAAAAATTGCAGTAAGTGTATAATTTTAAGATGAACAAAGATCAATAAATTGTTTTTAATACAAATCAGAAAAATACAATTTTTACATTAAAATGGTTAGAATGTGTTTGTCAAATATCGTTAAAGATGTATATGAATTTACTGATTTTGCTTTTTTTTATTTTTTGTTAATTTTACTGAATTTATGAAGTTTAATAATTGCTTTTAGTTTATATTTTATCGGTTTAATATATAATTTATGAGATCTAGATATGCATACGTGAGATAAATGTATTTGATTCCCTCAGAAGTATTCAATTCACTTAGCGTGGGTGATTAAATTCAATAAATTCTTATTATTGAATTATTTGCGTAAAACCAATTCCGTGAAATGTATAATCAGCATTGCTTCAATATTATTTTGTTTAGATAACATTTCTACGCCGTGACTTAATGTAATAAAATAGAATCAAAATAAATAAGCTTTGTTTGTTGCTTTTACATTTGTAACTTCATTTCGATAGAAGTTATATTTTGTAGTCAGCTGATTGCGTAATTAAACGATTTTCAATACTTTATTAACATTTCAAAATTTTTAAATTAGAATAACTTAAGAAACAAACCCTTTTTTCTTTGTCTTACAAAAACTTATTTTAAGACCAAAGTATTGTATATATAATTATATGACTAAAACAAAATATACAAATATAAAATTGTTTATCAAATTAATCAAATTATTAAAATTTTGCTGCTTTACAAAATGTTCACAAATTTAAATTTACCCTTTCTATTCGAATATAAAATTGTATTTGCCCCTTTTAACTTTGTCAGTTTTGGCAACGTTTCTTTAGGAATTTCATAAATAGTATATGTATGTGATTTCCTGTTGAATTAATACACCTCATAAATTTCAATGAATTCGATTCTGCTTGATTTCACAATATTTGCTTCAATGTCTCTTGCTCTCGCTTTCGCTCTCTTACTTTCTCTCTGTCTTTCACACGCTTATCACGCTTATTGCAGGAAAATTAAATCCAAAGTGCTTACAACATTTTTACTCATTGATTCATTCATTCATTCCGTCATCCATCGATGTCGGCTCAAAGTCGTTTTCCGCGAAATTCATCCCAACATTTGTCTAGTCTTTCATTTTCTTGTTCTTATTCTACTTCTGTCTGTTCAATTTGAGGGGAAAAGATTTAACTTGAATTTTCCCTCTTAAATCGAGTGTTATAAGTGTTGGCATTTAACAAAAACAAAAATGAGAGGAAAAAATTAAACAGAAAAGTTTAGTTTTAATGATATTCGAAATGAATTTAGATAATATCTTGACAAATATAGCCTAAAAGCCACAAGAGAAAAAAAAACAAAAAAAAAAAAGGTCACATTCTCAACATAAAGAAGAGTAAAAGTTTTCTTTGTGTGTGTAGTGGCTTGTCATTTGCAGCCCCTTTTATATCTTGCCTTTGTACCTTATCAAATTCAAGTGATTTCTATCATCATCGAAATTCTACCAAAAAGAAGTGAAGAAAATGGGAGAAGTGACTTTGCGTTTCCAAATGAAATTGAAAAAGAAAAAGAAAAAAAGAAATGACAAAAGTAAACAATCATAAAAATGGCAGTAGGCAAATAAGAGAACAAGCTGCTTGCACGTGATAAACAAAGCAAAATTGTGAAAGGAAAATCGGTAAAAGAAAACAAAAAAAGAGCAAATAGCAAAAATCACAGCAATAACAACTTGGAATGAAAATTAAAAAAAAAAAATATAGCATCATAAATTACAAAACTCGAATATTTAATGCTCTCGATTTGCTTATGCTAACAATGTTGGCCATCATACTTAAAAAACGCTCTTAAAAGCAGTTAAGAATTCAAACATTTACTAAAATTTTATACCAAACAAAACCACTTCCTTATATTTGCATTTGAAATTCATAAAAATGTTTAGATGATTACTAATCCGTGTATACCCGCAGGGAAAGTGAAAATGCATTGACAAGCTGAGTGCACAGTGTTTGGACAGCATTTCGCATTGTCTTGCTGTGGCCTGTATATTTCAT
The DNA here is from genome assembly GCA_037075365.1 of Drosophila emarginata. Taxonomy (NCBI): domain Eukaryota; kingdom Metazoa; phylum Arthropoda; class Insecta; order Diptera; family Drosophilidae; genus Drosophila; species Drosophila emarginata. The sequence goes on from JBAMCD010000283.1 coordinate 1,786,144, forward strand.
TCTTCTTGTTTTTTTTTCACACCACTTCAAAAAACTAAAACAATAGTTGAGAGACCGAATGAGGGAGAGGGGATAGCTCAAACCACATTGTAAATAAGTGAGAGGCAATCAACAAATAGATGGAAAATCTCTGGAAAAATCTCTTCTCCGCATGCAAATGCATGGCGCATTGATGCGATCTATTCAAACACAAAACCAGAAGGACATTTGGCCAGTCTACCATATTGATGTCCTTGTCAGTTTCCTGCCTAACTGACATACAGTGGCAAAAGTTTATCAACTTTTATATAAAAAAATACATTTTTAATCATATACTTTCGATTTAAAAAGGAAGGAAATATGAAATATATTTAATATTACAATTTATTAACTTATCCACATAATCTTAAAGTTAAACTAAATGTAAGCATAATAATAATTCCCACTTTACAGCTAAAACCATTTTCCGAAATCCACGATACCTAATTAATAGAAATTTATTTAAACAATACAACAATAAAAATTATTGTCGAAAGTATATATTTTTTTATGGCTGGCAAGCTAATTTGTTCCACTGTATGTCTGGCCAACATTTGTGTCTAATTAAAATTTTGCTGTTGACAAAAACCTTAATTAAAATCTGTTAGGTTTTTGGCTCATTTAATTATTTCCCCCAAAGTTCAGTTCAAAAACTACTTTTACCTCTTTTCCTGTTATTTCGCTCTTTTTTTTTATTTTGTGCTTCGAACTTTAATCAAAAATCGTTTGGCAAAGTCTTTCAGCCAAGTAGCTGGGCTAAGTAAAACCCAATGACAGCAAAAAAGTTTTTTTTAAAAGCGAAACTTACTTAGAAGGATGAAAAGCAGGAAAAATAATATACAAAAAAAAAAACTAATTTAAGCTATAAATTATAAATTATTTCCTAGCAGAAATCTCTCTTCTGTAAACATCCATGTCAACAATAAGAACAACAACTGGAGGAACAGCAACGGCAATTGGAAATTGAAGATTTTCACTTGATTTGCATAACGTGACGTATGCGTAATAATGTTGGAAATCAAGTCGAAAATATTTGACAGGCTAAACAACCGACAACGACTTGGCATATTGACTTTATATTGCTTTATTTACATTATCTCTTCCATATAAAGAGCAAACAACTAAAGATTGAAAGAGAGAGTGTGAGAGGAAAATTCATTCAAATTTCCTCGCAGTTTCCTTGTTATTGAATTTCATTTTTGTGCGTGTTTTTTCCTTTTGTTTTATACACGCACAAAAAATATTTTACTTTCTCTCACTTTTTGTTCCTATTTTTTTTTGTTTTTTTGTGTGTTTGGTTCGCGTAATTTGAGTTGATTTGCGATAAGCTTGGAGGGCCGGGGCAAGCATTATTGGTGATGGGAAGGGATTCATCCCTCTGTTGTTTTGATTGTTTCATATATTTTCGTCTATTTGACCTGCCTTGACATTGTTCGTAGCCTGCCAGAGTCATGACTACCCCCATAGGCGCCTAGATGTAGGCAATGCTATTTCTTATGCTCGTTTATGGTGATTGGAGAGGCTTTTTTTTCTTCTCTTTCTGCCCTCTGCTGCTGCTGCTTTTTCCTTTATGTCAAGTGCTTAAGCCCAGATTTCTGGCGAACAGATATGCACGTAATGCCAATTATAAAAAAATTACTTCTTTTTTTTTTTTGGGTAGAAGTAAAAAAGATCATAATGCCCCCCGTCATACTATCTAAAATGCCAGAGGCGAAATTTCTATACTCTAACAAAATTGTACATCAAACAATTTAAATTTCAATTTTTACAAAACTATTCTGCAAATTTAAAATCTAATAGGACTAAAGATGAACAAAATTATTTTATAACCTAAATAAAAATCAAACAATTAAAGAAATGTGGAAAATATAAAGAAATTTGTAACCAGGACAGTTATAAATAAAGGAAATAAGGATTAATTACACAGATTTGATTCTTTTAAACTAAAAAAATGCATTTCTTTGTGGCAAAGGGCATCAAAAGGCCAGATAACTACAAGTAAAATTTAAATTGGGTTGAATTGTATCTATTAATAGGGGAAGCTGAAAATTGTTTGCTGCCATGGCAAAAAGTCCGCCGCTACAATAAAAACTTAAACTGCAAATGTCCTTCCACACCAGCACAAACAAATACACACACACACACGCACACTCACATCCCACACAGTCAAAAGTGGCAAAAACGCAAAAAAACATTCGAAGCAAGTGCTCCAAGCATTTGCGGAGCTGAAAACTAGTAGCAGCATAGCAAAAGTTCTCTGTCCCGTCTGTTTGCGACTTTTTGACCAACAATTTATTAAAATATAGCAAAAGTTTTGTTTGCTTTGTAATTTTTTTTTCTCGTATTTTGAGCATTTTTACTGTTGCGCGAACGCTACAAAAATTGTCACAGAAATATGCCTTAAGGCATTTCCGATTTAAGTTGGCATAATAAATTCCAGACTCTAAACTCTCACGAGTCTTGCATAATTTAAAAGCAAGGAAGTGGACTTAAAGATAAAAAAAAAAATGGAAAGAAAATAAAATGAAAAAGAGCAAAAATTATGATTTGCAACCAATTTTTGCAGATTTGTCCCGAACGTGAGGTCCTTATGTCCTTGTATGTGTGCGTGTGTATATGTGTGTGTATATATGAGTCTCTCTGTGTGTGTAAGTGCGTGTGTTTGTGTTTGTGTGTCAAGCTGGCACTAATTGTTAAATGTTGTAAAAGTTGAGCCAAAGCGTTTCACGGGCAAAGGACAAACCGGTACACGAACCACACAGCTAGGACTCGACTCGACACGTTGATGATGATGATGAAGACTACTCTCTTTTTGGGTCCATGTGTCCGTGTGCGTGCTCAGTGCCGTGGCAACATTTGGCCAAAAAGCAAAAACAGCAAATGGCCATTAAAGTGTTGCAGAGGAATGCGAATGTTAAATGAATTTAACAACAACGAAAAATCTTGAGTGCCGCCAGGCAAATAACACTGCGGCAAAGTAAAGTAATAGGCAGGCAGTCAGCCACTTGAGGGTTAAGAACATTTCTACTCCTTTTTATTATTATTTTTGGCAGTCTCATCACATCATTTAAGAGTATGCATCAAGGGGTAGATTAGCTTCGGGTTATGTTTCTTTCACAAAAGTCAGAAAGTTAATATCAAGAAAAGCTAAAGAAACAAACAGATTAACGGGGTAAATCTGGCTGTACTCACTATACATATAAAAATTTCATCTTAGAATCATTTTATATCTGCTATGGGTTTTCAAAATGTATTTTAATTTATTTATTTCTATTATAAATTATGTTAAATTAATTAACTTTAATTAAGAGATATTTAATTTAATTCTCCTCATCAGCATTGCAGTACATTTAGCACAAGTTTTAAGTGATGAAAGGGTCACACTTTCAATCAGTGTTGATCAATAAAGTTATTAAAAATGTTTTGGAAACTATTTGAAGTAAAGCTTAAATAAATATTATTCTTCTCATTTTTAAACAACAAAGACTCAAACCGATGTTAACAAAGTCACTAAAACGCTTTCATTTTTATTACAAAATGCGTAAGATTTTTTGTAGAGTATTTAACGAGTTGATCACTTAAACACTTTGCTACACGTTTTGATGAGTAAGTTGCGCTTGTGTCAAGTGTCACAGTAAAAATTGCCTTTATGACACAGCGGTACCAAATGTTTTCCAGCAACTTTTCAGCAGTTGCTTTTGACCCAAAGGCTGGCAAAGGTCCAGCTAAGTGTGTTTAAATGAAAAGGGGTTTTTCTTCCCTCATTTGCTATTACATTAATTTTATGTTAGAATTTCATCTGGCTGGCAAAATTCCATCCTAGCTGCAAATGAAACGGTTTCTTTTTCTCTTTTTTTTCACTCGCAAGCCACTCGAGCAAGAACTCTTACTATAAAAAAAAAAAAAAAATTGTGACCACAAGCCCTAGAGTACGTGCTTGGAGAGAGAAAAATGGTGAACATGAATCCATTTAAATGACAGGGCAAAAGGCACGTAAATCGAAAGAAGAATTTTCTTTTTTCAGTCGCTTCTTTTTTTGTTTTGTTTTTTTTTGTTTTTTTTTTGTTTTTTTTTTGTTTTTTGCATTGAAAACGTTATTTTTCATTTATTTATTGCCAAGCAGCAATTGCAGCAATCAAATTGAAATACCAAAACGTTGTCAGTCATCGAATCTAGATAGACATATTACAAGAAAATGCCCGCTGAAAAGGATGTTAAGGAAAAATTGTAGAGAAAATTGAGCAGGTAAATAGCAAAGGAGGGGAGAGGTGGGAAAGTGTGCGTGTCAGCCAAACAACTCATATTGTGTGTGGGTGTCATGGGAGGGAGGTGTGTAATAGTACAATTTTAATATGGCGCGAGAAAAAAATAGAAAAAAAGCAAGAAAGAAATGAGAGAAAAATATAGGAAACGCATCGGAGCTAACAAACAAAATTGCCAGACACTTTGGCATAATTGGGTCATAAACTAGTTCAAGGATCTAGCACTCACTTGGCAGAATATGGTTGATGACCTTTTTGATTTTTGATATATACACATATATATATACATACATATATATTGTAAGAATTTCTAGTATACTCGTTATATTTAAAGTATACTTCATACTGGTATCTTGTCTTTTGCTTTTTCCTGCTTAAATATTTATTGCTTCCACTTTGATTTGAAGCCTTTGTTACTTTTTCTATATTTTCTTTTTTTTTTTTTTTTGCTTTTTCATTTTATTCGTGATTGTGATTGGCTAATTATTATAATCTACTTTTACGATTGAATTTATTGTTTTTGTTGTAAGCATTTTCTTTCATATCGATCAGCATAAAAACCTTTCAATTACTTCAACTCCTCCACCAATTTGTCCTACTCAAGCTAATTGGCTTGTCGCAACTCTCCATGACTATATAGGTCCTCCAACTCTAAGTTTATCTTTGATTTTGATACTGGGGCACACGAACTCGGACTCAGACTCGTACTCGTACTTTACGGCTAAGCTCGTTTTAATGAAGCATCGTAGCGCATAATGATAAGCACAAATTATTCAATTTCCAAACTAAATTACTATATACATATATAATCTATACTATATAGAATGTACATAGTATATATATATATACAGTATGTATGTACTATAGAGGAGATGTTTGTTTGATTGCTTGTTTGGTGGCGAATATTTCCTTACTTATTTTATTTATTTATTTATTTTTTTTTTTTTTTGGTGCGAAGGAATTATGAAAGTTTGTCACGTTTATCAGGGAGAGAACGAAAATGCGTAGCTATAAATAAAACCAAAATGAAATGAAATTAAATGTATTTATTTACTTTTGGCTCATTGGTTGACAAAATACACATAGAAATGTACATGTACTGGTATGTATGTATGTGTGTGTCTGTGTGTGTTTACATACAGGGTGGCATTTCGGCAGTAAATTGCAAGCGATAAGTAAGTAAAGCACTTAAATGATAAATATCACTTGAATACTGTTATATCATGAATAATATATATTCATAAAAGTGTTAAATACATATCTATTAAGTAAATGTTTTATGAATTGTTCTACAACTAATTGCAAAAAACTTATATATGTTGAAAAAAAATCTGTTAATCAGTTATTAGCTAATCGATTATTCATTATCATTAATTGCTTTAATTGTAAAAGTTCTATCCTGATTATTTACTCGCAGACTGTACTTTAGCTGTTAACTCTGTTGAAATCAACAAATCATCAATAAATCATAATGAACATTCCAATTGTTAGTTATTTGTATAAACTGTTTAATCTATATTCTTTTATTTCAAAATGCCTTCACTTTGCTTTACATTCAATAAGCTCAATTCTTATAGACACGTGTCTTGATTTAGCATATATATGTACGTCTATTAGTGCATAAGCTAGCATATATAGTATTATATACAGACATAATATATCCTTAACAAACATCTTTCTATGAAATTTCTGATAATTCAGTATAAAGTGTCAACGCAGCAAGATAACTCGCAATTGGCCCAAATCTCTTAAGTGGTAAAGCATGTACAAACAGTGAATTTCGAAGAAGACCCTTTAACTATGTAAATACATCTATATGTACAAATACATATATACCTATACATGTATGTATGTATGTATGTTTATATGCTTGTGTATATTAATACTTTATGGTGGTCATGATGAAGAGACACCCTGTGGATGGTCTCACCACACAGATAATTCAATTAGGCTTCTTCACTGTTAATTACAACTAAAACAAAAAACACGAACAGTCCAAAACGGAGCGCAGCTAGCTCTTGCCACGCCCACTTAGCCAGGGCACGGCATTATAATTTTCTGTGGTAAAATGCGTAAAATAATTAAAACAACATAAATAATGTTATTATCAACAGAAACATATACACCAAAAGAGACAGAAAAAGACAGAGAGAGAGAGAGAGAGAGACTCAGAGATAGATGGAGAAGAAGATAACCAGAGAGAGCGAGAGAGACACAGAGAGAAGGAAAGTTAGACCGAGTTTTGGTCATTGTCCGTGCTGGTGGGTCTAAGTAGATTTCAAATTATTCCATTAGTGTTGATGACATTTGTCCCCCATGTCGCTTTTTTCTTCTCGACCTACTCTAGCTACATTTCCCTCTTTATCTATCTCATCTCTCCTCTTCTCCAGTTGCTATTATTTCTCTCTTTAACCACTGACTCCCATGATGATGATATGTGAAGTGCTAATGTCATCGCTTCTGTTCATTGTATCCAAGCATTTGTCTCTCTCACATTCTACCGCTGTATCTCTCTCTCTCTCTTTCTGTCTGCCTGTCTGTCACAGTAAATTAGCTAAGCAACTTAATTAAAGAGTGTTGTAGCAAGCAGCATCATCATCAACGGATGTCTTCCTGCCTGCTTATCCCACATTTAAGTCTGTCTCTTCTATTCGCCTACTAAAATTTGGCCTATCTTTTGCAATTTGTCAACGCTTTATCTAGGCCTATCAAGTAGTTGTACATGAACACCAAATGACAGCACGCACTCCCCACCTCTCTGCCCCTCTCTTACTCTTATCCAAATGAAGATTGGGAACAAATCGCAAGCAAAAATGTTGATTTCGTATGCTTAAATAAAAATTAAATGCAAATTGCATGCACGAAGGCGCCAGACTATGTGATTTATGCCAATAACAAAAAAAAAAAAGAAATAACACACAAAAAACAAAAAAAAACAAAAAAAGATATATAAAGAAAAAGGACAAGAGCAAATGAGACTCATCAATCAGAGCAGCAACAATAAAACAAAAAAGCAACAAACTGAGGTATTGCCTGTGATAAAAATAATGAAGATTAGTATTAGAGATGCCATATAGAATGACAGTGTCATAATGACTTGCCAAAAAATTTCCATAGATATATCCTATAATTTGTCATCGATAAGGTATATATGTATGTACAGTAAGCAATTCAATTGACTGTTCAATAGGTAACTACACATTATACATAAGCAAAGTGAATGCCAGCCAGCTAAAGATTTAATATAGAGACTTGTGAATTTTAAACGCACATTTACCATATCCTTTGACGACATCTTTTATTTCATCTTTTTACCATCGGTAATTGCTTATGAAACTAAATTTGTTTCTGGCACAGTTCTTACATTTCACAATTATAAATAATTACATAAAGAATTATTACGTTAATATGGTGTGCAAAATGCATAGGGTTGAGACTTTGATTAAACAACAACAGGGTAACAACAATTCTAATTCAAATTATTTAATTACTTTGCCTGCAAAACTTTTTGCCTTCCCTTCCCTCTATTTATAGATTGTATATTTTGTCATAATTTGCTTTTCCACTCTGACTGACAAGGACAAAAAAAAACAAAAAAAAACCAAGATAAGAAGCCTGCGCCAGCAATTGATTGAAGCTGCCGCCCACAGAAATAAGGAAGAAGAAAAAAAAAAAAACTTTTATCGCAACAGTTTTAAAGCCATCGAATAGCAAATAAAATGTGTGTCATGGACAGGGATAATAAATTGACTATGGCCGACACGTAGGCACATAAAATTCTCCCTTGGTTATTGACTGTCGTCTCTTTCCTCCTCTTTCCCTTACGCTTTCTCTCCCTTCCTGTTTCTTGCTTTGCTTCTTTATCTTTGCACTTGCACAAAACAAAAACAAAAAATTGTCAAGTGGTCAGCAGTCCGAAACTGAACTCATGCAAAATTAACATTCTAAAAAACATTCCCCAAGCAAATACAAAAATGCTGCACCCACACACAGACACATACACACACACACACACCCAAACACATAACCAAAACACTGAGACAGAAATTTATACTTCTCCTCACACACACTCGCACAACAACACTCGCATGGGCACTTGACCTTGTTGGCTGGCATTCACTCAGCTATTTACAGCTGACTTAGCAGTTTTTTTTCCTTTCCTTTTTCATACCCTGTAGCCCCGAATGAGATGAAAGGGTATATTCAGTATTGATATTACAAGAAAATTGCTAGAAATTGCTTTACTAAAACATATAAATAATTACATTCTTGATAAACTTCATTGGCAAAAATTACAAAGAATTAGTACAGGGTATCTGCAAGTTGTCTAAGCTTTAATGGTTTATGAGATTTTTCATTTTGTTGCCTCAGGCAGCTGCAGGCTTTTAATTTTTTACAGCTGCTATTTAAAAAGGGAGCAATAGTAGGTAGGGTTCGGGACGGTGCGGGGGGTCGGGCCTGAAGATAAAGAGCGGTGATGCTTGGGTAACTGTATGGATGGTGGAGGGCACTGTGTGGGACACATCTTAACTTGGGGTTGCCTGCCATTATTCATATTTTGACAGCCTATAGGGGCCCACGCGGCGTATGCGTTTTATTTGCTTTCATGATGAACTTTCTGCATATTTTACGTGGGCCAAATACAATTTTTTTTTTTTTTCTTTTTTCAATGTTTTTTTTCGGGACTTTCCCTTTTCTGTGTGTTCCTTTTTTTTTGCAGCCATGAAACGAGCAGCTAATACGCGTGAAAATTCTTCACTGCCTGCCTATTTACAGGCTTGATCTTTTGCCTTGCCCATGGTTCAAATGGTTAAGTGTGAAGGGGTCAAAATGGAGGCTATATGTGTGTATGTACCTATATATATTAACTTGAACTGTAGAGAAATGTTTAAATGAAAGGCCAGTGAAAACACGAACCTAGATGGTAGGCAACAAAAGAAAAACTGAAGCCCTAGTTGCTGATGAACTGGGTTTTCAGTTGTCTAACAACTTAAATTCAAAGTCTTTATAAGCTGACAAGTTATAGCTTTGCCGTAACTGATGATACCTCTTCTTTTACCACAATGGAGAGTCCAAACAAAAGTTTTCGCCAATTACATTTATCATTGAAAAAGTTATTGAACAAAATTGCAGCTTCTTTTCAATTTTTAGCCATCAATCTGGCCCTTTTTTTCATTTTGGCACAATTTGTTCTTTAAACTGTTTAAGAGGCAGAAGTTCAAACACATTTTTGTGGCAAGCCCAAAAAAAAAAAGGGAAAATGAAAACAACAAAACAATTTCAAGTTTGTGCCAAAAATAAAACAAAATAAAAAAAAAAAATTTGCATAAATAGGTCGAAGGGAAACCAGAATAACGAAAAAAAAAAATAAATAAATAAAATAAGACATCAGGCGAAGAAAATGAGTAGCAGAACATGTGTTTGTCAGTGAAATTGATAAGGTTCCGAAAAAGGATAAACAAACAACAAGCACAGCAGAAAAACCCCGACTAGGATTAATGGAATATTTTCGACACTAACGAAATGTCCATACTCTTGAGAAATTTGCATTTAAACTAAATCTGTTTTACTAACATGTATGCCATTCAAACAAAATCAACTTAATTGCTTTGATATTATTATGTGAAAACCGATTACCAATTGTTCCATTAGCATTGAAATCTATCAAAGATCAATGGTTTTTTAAATAGCCACTAGGAACTTTTTAACTTTATTTTATTTTTATGTTATTAAATTTCATTGCAAAGTTGTTGAAAAAAAGGGATATAACCAATTCACGGCAAGGGCATGGAAAAAATGAATAAAACAAAAGTTGGGTCTAGTTTGAAGTGAGATGCTATTGCATTATAAGGGGGAAGAAAATTTTGAATGGAATCTTTCTTGTGGGTTGAACCATCTCTTTTTGTTTGTGGGCGTACAAGTTGATTTATGCTTGGAAGACTGTCATAAATTTTAATATTTAAATAGAAGATGCTTTAAACAATAGTCAACAAATTTTATAGTCCAGTTCAGCTCATAAATAAATATGCCCAAAACACCTGAGATCTATTTTGAATATTTGAGTGAGGCCTCAGGTGTGTTGTTATTGTTGTTGTTTTTGATTGAGTGTGTGTGTATGTGTGTGTCAAGCATGTGTTAGTTTACGTATCTACTGAATATCTAAAGACCTGGTTGCTCGCTTGGTTAACTAAATTATACCAATACGTATATATGTATGTATATATATATATATATATATATATATATATATATATTTAATGAGACATTTGCGGTTAATATTGCATTATTTATGTTCGAAAAAAGGGCTTAACATTTTGTGTAAATAAATTACAATTTATATAATAAAATTTAAAAGGTAAACATAATGGATAGGTAAAGAATGTTTGCCAAGGTGATTTAGTTGCATTAAGTTAAAATTTGAATTATGTACTGTAACCGAAACCATTAACCATTATTTATATAGCCAAAAGTTGCAAACAGGTCTTTGACATTAACGAAAGTAATTAACCATTATATTTGTTTAAGTTGGAAGTCATTATTGATCCAATAAATATGTGTAAATATATATATAATATATATAGATACCGTTTATTAACCTCCAAAGGTAACAAGAGACGAGCAAACAAACTAAAGGACCAATGAAATTTGAAACTTTTTGCCTGTTAACTTTGATTGTAACCAAAGATCGATTAGCCAACATTATAAGTTTTTGCAAACACTGCTGGACAATGACCCAATATCTTTGGATAGTGACCCATGGCATATTGGAACAAAGTCTGTTTTGGCAGCTTAAACAACAAATGGACAACTGATATGGAATTCTCTTTTATATTTCCCTCCGTGAAGGTCTGAATCATTGAACTTAAGTCTTCTTATATAAGGTTATTGTAGTTCATATGCAAACTGTTGTGTAAGTTTGGTAAAGAAAGCTGATTTGCATACATGTTTTGGATACTATGTATGCAACCTGATTGCATTTTTTGAGCCAATGGCAAGATATGGTTATGTGACCCACAAAAAACCACTAGGATAATATCATACTGCACAAAAAAAAAGAAAAACTATAAGCGAAATGCAATTGTAACTGAGCCAAAATGGAAACTTTCAAAGCAAACCTGAAATAATTATATAAGGGTTTGCAATTTACCTCTTTCCATTCTCCATTTTCGTTTATGCAACTTGTGTTTGTGTGTGTGTGTGTGTGGCATCATCAACATTATCAAGAGACTCGAGTGCTGGCTGCTTGCAACATTCCGCACACTTGGGGCAAATGTTGTCGCGATTCAACAAGAGTAACAATAGCAATAACAAGGACATTAAGGACAGGACATGCCACACATTAAAGCCTCACACAGACTACTTGAATTTGCAGTTTCTGCTTTCCCTCCAACCGCCCTTCTAGTTTAGATTAATGTCAACTCATGGTTAGAAATTTGTTTTTTTTTTTCTTTCTTGTTGCAAGGGCAAGGGCAAATAGCAGAGACGGCAGCACAAAGAGGGGGATGCAAGTAGAAATAATAGTGAATATCATTCAATAACTAGCTAAAAATCATTTGTCACATTTTCCCTTGGATACATTAACAAATTTTTACAGACATCGCAGCTAAAATTTTGGTTGTTTTTCTTTTAGTTTTTTTCTATGATTTTTTTTTTTTGAGCATACGTCTATGGGCAAAACAGTTTGTCATTTCAATGGTGTTGACGTTAGCAATGACGATGACTTTGGTGATGATGATGATGATGACTTTGACTTGATGCTGATGCCACTTAAGCTTACCCCAACCACTCCCACCACTACCACCAGAGGCACACACGCACACCCACATGCACAGACAGACCACACGCATAGACATGCTGAGTCAGTTTTAGCCACGCCCATTTGGATGACATTTTTATTATTATTATTGTTGTTGTTGTTGATATTCGAAAATAGATATATAAATACAAATACCGATACAATATGTAAACATTTTTTTTGTTTTTTGTTTGTCAGAATGTCAAATATCCGCATATTTGCACATCCGCGCACCACGGATCCTGGTGCAATCCGCAGACAATAGACAAAATTTCCATGACTGGCAAATTTTTGTACATTAATTAGCTTAGCTTTCCATTTCCATTTTATTTCATTCTAGTTAATCATATTACACATACGCACAGGTGGCCTTGTACAAACATAATTCAAATGTCAACCAGTTGTCTTTGTTCGGTTTGTACGTCCGACAGAAAAAAAAATAAGAAATAAGAAATATATATATATATAACAGAAGACAAAAAACGAAATCGCGTGGATTTCTTGGGAAAATAACATTACAAAAATATATATATGTATATATATGCATATATGTATATGTACTATATAATATATATACAAATTTGCGGCAATTTCGTTGCTTTTTTTTTTTTTTTTTTTTGGTTGTTGTTATCTGTCTGGTTTTTTGTCTTCTTCTTTGTTACTGTTTTTTGCGCTGCGTAGGCGTCTTTCTTTTGTGTGTGTGTGTGTGTATTTGTTGCTGGTATCACGCATACGTCATGATGTCTGGGGGGTTTTGGTTATATTTGACATAAAACTGCACTCGTTTGCCATTTACAAAAGAAAAATAAAATACGTGAGAAGAGAGTGAGTAGTAAAAGCTTCAATTTAAATTTCTTTTGTACTAAATTGAAGAAAATAATCATCTATACATACATATGTATATACATACAAATATGTACATATGTAGGTACATATATATGAAATATTTTCAAAATAGAAATTGACTAGAAAATGATAAAATAATTTACATTTAACTTTTAACTGAGAAATATATATATATATATTTTCCGATACTTTGACTCTATTAATTACTATGCTTTGGTATTTTGTATTCCTTTTATTATAATTAACTCAATTGTGTGTGATTTTCGTTTAGTAACGACAACAAATGCAACAAATGCTTTCTTTCTCTCTCTCTTTCTCTCTCGCCCGCAATGTGTTTCGCTTATCAATGCAATTACACATGAGTTACTTATCTATATAATGCCCTTGTGCATTGACAGAGTTCAGGACAAATAGATACATAAGGCAGACAAATAGAGAAATGATAAAAGGGGGTAGAGAAAGAAATAACAGAAATTTCTCTATGCAATGCATATTTAGGCCAAATAGAAACTTATAGTATATACACATACGTGTTTTTATGTATGTGTCTATGTGTGTGTGTGTGTGTGTTAGAGAGAAACCTGTTAACTGGTTGCCAGAGGCGGAGCTGTTGAATGGCAGCAATTTAGTGCTAAAAACTTTTCCCTCAACATGTGCAAATACTTTTAGTTTTAGTGTGGCAAGAACAATGCTCTTCTTAATTGAGTGGCAGAAAGGCCGAAAGTGCTGATGCTGATGATGATGATGATGATAATGATGATGATGATTATAATGGTGATGGTATGATGACTATAGATTAGTATACCATAGTGTTGGGCATGTTGTTGACGTTGTCTGCCAGCCAACATGCCAGCTCAATCTGTTCTAAAGTCAACATACTCAAAATGTAACACAAATTGTTTGTATATATGTATACAATATATATGTATCTAGTAAAACCAATTGTTTGTCAGTTCTCTTTCAATTAAACATTTTAATTGATCTCTTTAGTGTTGAACGAATAACGTGCTTTAATTGACTGAGCGGTTTATATTAATGCAACATTATATTAAAATTTAGACTATAGTTAAGTTATTTATTAATGCGAATAAAATAATGACTAAAATAGATTTCAGTTTTTATTTAAAATATGACATGAACATTTATGAATCGGTTTCTTTTTACTCTCTTGGTCAAGTAATGTTATCCGTGTCATCGTAAGTAATATATTTCTGTTTAAAGACCTACGGAGATTGCCTTATTACCGCTAAATGATTTGCGTTTTTTTCCGTTATAGTCTATCCCATTTCATTACATCCACAATTATTGAACATATAAACACAAACATTACAATAACCACAAAAATGGATTGTATGTGCCACGTGTAATAATAAAATAAAATAAAAGAAAAAAAAAAAACGAATGAAAGGAGGAAGGAAGAAAAACGATGGGTGCGATGGGTAAAATCAATTTACTTGACACCTGAACTTGATTTCTTCTTCTTCTTGGTCGTTGGCCATTTACGACTTGTCCCGGCCATAATAAGCAGCTGTTGCCTGTCTGCCATGAACAACAATTGCGCGCACTGCCTTGGCTTTCAGCGTTTCTACCTTCTGCCTTCTGGCTTGGGCACGTCAAGTGCATTAGTTGGCTATTTGCTTAGCCATTTTGTGTTGTGTTCTGCCTGCCTGCCTTTCAATTGCAAACAAGAAAATGAAAACGAAAATGAAAGAGTGAGCCAAGAGGTCGCCATTCCCGTTGCCGTTGTCCTCATCGTCGTCGTCTATCATTATACAGAAGCACTGACTCGTGAATCTTATGGCTTCTAAAGTGGTCGGGTTGGGTTATTTGAGTCTAGGTTTGAGTTTTGGGTCTTCTCATACAAAAGTAAACACAAGGTCAGACTTAGAGTCAAAGAGAGAGTGAGTGCGAAAGGTGTGAAAATGTGAAAATCAAATTATGTAAATAGCAAAAATGCCAAGCAAAAGAATCAAGAAGAGTAATTAAAATTTTTTCTCTTCTTACAAAGTGTTTACATAAATACTAAATTAAAAATTAAAAGAAAGCATATTACAAAAGGAAACATATCTCATGACTACCAAATATATAGAAATTACATTTAAATGTTTCATACTCTTTTATTACTATTTCTATTATATTTGCAAGCTATTTAGCAAAATTCTGAATTTATAAATATTTACATCTGAAAAACTTCCCTAAATATTAACCATTTTGAAACCAAGGACCGATCCTTGACTATAAATCAGCGGCGCTGCTGTTTGTATAAAAAAGACTATTCTTTCCCTTTGTCATTGATAAAATGTTGTGCAATTTTTTGTTGTTTTTGCGTGGCGCCATTTTTTTTTTTGCATTTTATTCCTTTCTGTTTCTCCTCTTTGCCTGCTCCATTCACCACAAAAGCTTCTTGCAAAGAAAATGCGTTTTTCCCAACGAAAACTAAAAACGACAAAAAATAAATGGAGAAAAACTAAAAGCAAATAATAATAAAAAACTGTTAAATAAAATGCTCGACTGCCTGCAGCAGATAATGGATGAAAAGGAAAAGGGAGATATGGAGAAGGTACGGAACAATGGATGGTAAATAGGTGTGCTAAAACCAAGAAACGGAAATGATGACACTTTAAATAGTGCAAATATTTATATTTTTTATTATGATTTCAAATATAAGAGGAAGGGGAAACAATCGCGGTGAGCAGCGAATAAATCCAAGGAAATGGAAATAGTATAAATAATAAAATAAAAAATAATAAGAGAAGAAAGAATTTCCCTTTAGGCAATGTCTGGTTGTCTAGGAATCCACCTAAGCAATGCCACCAATATACATAGATAATAACTGAAATGAATTGCTTGTCGGAAAGGAAAGACAGAGAACGTGAAAGACAGAGAGTCACATAGCGGGAGGTTGGGGGTAAAAAAAAGAACTGTCAATATGGTGATGAAGGAGGGAAGAAGTTAGTGGTGAAGGAGGTGTAGCTGCGCGTTGTCGTCTCAATAAAAATGCCAGGCAGGACATTGTGTTGTGATTTGCAGTGACAAAGCAAACAGAAAGAGAATTTCATATTGAAGGGTATGGGGCAAAGAGAGATGCCAAGATATATGGAGGCAAAATGAAATGAGGCATGCCAAGTAGAAGGCATCAGTAACAGCAGCAGCAGCAGCAGCAGCAGTAGTAGGCTGCAAAACAGATGATACTGACATTATCATCTACATTCACTCACTCATTCAGTCATTCATCCGGCTGCTGTTGTTGTTGTTATTATTGCTGTTGCTCTCGTTCAGCGTTAAAGTAAACGACATTAATGGAAACATCAAAGTAATTTGATTGCATTTTCTCCACAATGGATATGAATGAGCAGCAACAACAACTGACAGCCAAACGAAGGAATGAATTGCCAAGCGAAATACACATCTCACTCAGTATATATGTATAAATACTTATATGTATATGTATATATACTTATATGTATATATTTTTACATACATATATTAGTATTTGTATCCTTCTGGGAGAGCGGCATGTGCGGATTGCGGTTATGCGACGCGGTATGGCAAACTGAGGCTGAGCAGCCTGGGCATAAGTAGCAGAGCCATAGTCTCATTTTCAGCATTTGCCATTGATAGCCCAGGGAGACAGGCTTCGCCCACCCGCTGTGGCTTCTTTATGGTATCCAAGTGCGTATGTGTGCGGGCTCTATGTGTGTGTGTGTGTGTGTGTGTTTGTGTGTGTGTGGTTTTTGCCGCTTCTGCCCCTTGATGCTGTGTTAATTTCATTTGCTTACAAAAATAGACAACACAACCAAATGGAATGGAATATGTTCCAACTGTAATTGCCATGACCAACAGCAAATGAAATTACAGAACCGCAAAAAAGATTGTATATGCTACCTTAACATAAACACACTCACACACATACAAATATATACATATATATATATGTATACATACATAATATATATGTGTATATATATACTGATGAATTGAAGGGCAAACTTTAAGCCCAGCCATTTGATTTGACCCTGATTTAACCATTAAAGGCTTTCATCTCTCTAACTTTGGCAATGAAATATAATCAGCTGACAAATGCTCAATGTTCACTTAAGATAAAATTTCTATGCAAAAGAAATATCATTGCAAATGAAATCAAAGAGAAGTAGTATATTGAGTTTTTAGTTACATTTAAGCCTATATGTAACAACTTCTCGTTATACATATATAATAATAACACAATTTAGAATAAATTTGATACAACAAATGGCATAACTGATTTATGGGATCAGCTTACTACACTTATTATATGGATATATGTATGTACATACATATCTGAAAAGATAGAAAACGCAACAAATAGCACATTTTTGGCTTAGGATTACACAAAATATATTAAAGCAACAACTTTTTCTCTTTAACTGCTTTCAATTAGTGCAAATAATCGTTAATTAAAATTATATTTATTTGTTATTCATATATATGTATATGTATGTATATTTATATATATATATATTTATATTGGCTCAATCGAAATATTTATTATTATCCTAGTTAACAACTTGCAGCAT
The DNA here is from genome assembly GCA_037075365.1 of Drosophila emarginata. Lineage (NCBI taxonomy): Eukaryota > Metazoa > Arthropoda > Insecta > Diptera > Drosophilidae > Drosophila > Drosophila emarginata. The sequence goes on from JBAMCD010000283.1 coordinate 1,803,621, forward strand.
GCAATATATTCATAATAAAACGTTTTACTTATAACGGAAATGTTAGTTATGTTAAAGTTTCCATCATTTATGGCAAAATTCCATAAATTTTATATAACATTTTAGAATTTTTAAAAGGATTACTTTAGCATATTAAAGGCTTTAAGAATTTCTTGCTAGAATTTCAAAATAACTTTAAAAGTTTTCACTTTTCTACCAAGTTTAACCAAGTTCAAGCACTTTTCACTCTACTGCACTTCACTTGTTGCCCCAAAAAACACTTTAGCCAAGATTTTAACAACACACACACACACAAACACAGAAACACACAGACACACACAGACATCCATTGTACGCTTCGTTCGCTCTATTCTTCAGCTGTTGAGCTTCACACCAGTCAGTTAGGTCAAAGAAAAGGAGATAGAGAAAGAGATAGAGATAGAGAAAGAGATGGAGATATAAAGAAAGGCAGCCACTTACATTAGCCATTCGGTAACAGAATTTTAAAGTATTTACAAATATATATAAAATACAAACGAAAAGTAATAAACAACAATATGATGTGTAATCGAATACTTTAAATGGAAAATACTTTAATCCAGTAATAAGAAGCAACCGAGCGACCACAAGATGGAGTGATGTAAATGCATAAATCAAATGTCGATATTGTTGATGTTGGGCGGGGAAGATTTTGTAGGGATGATGAGGAATAGTGTACGAAATGGCAAAGATTTTCTTTTTTTTTCTATTTTTCTGCTTTTGTACACTTTTACCCACTTCACATTTGTTAGCCATTTTTCTTTTGTTTGGGAACATTTTCCATGTACCCATATCTTCAAGTTGCCATGTCGCCAATATGCCATGCTTCAATATCTTCAATGCGGCGATTTGTGGCCCTGCATACACAAGTGAGTGGACCACAGCAATATGATGGGCGTGGCGATTGGGTTTAGTGATGTTGCTATAGTTTTTGTTGTTGTTATTCTCAGGATACCATTTTGTATGCGGAAATCATTTTGTGGTTTCAATTTCTCGTTTTTACCTTTTGTCACATGTTACCTTTTACCTTTTATTTCATTGTTCTTATTGCTGTTATTGTTACCTATTGGACTATGTGAAGCATGTCCAGTATAACCATTAATCCAGCTGAATTTTCTATACTCTTGCAAATTTGACATAAAATAAGTCGAAACTTTAGCAATTCAAAATCAAATCATTTTTAAAAATATTTAAATTATGACCATTAATTTGTTGTATTTAGTCAATTTTGCTCTAAACATGGTAAAATTTTTAACAAATGAGATATATCCCCATATGCAAGAGTATGAAAATAAGAAAACGTTATTCAATTGTGTTATTAAAACGCTTTTCATGCGCAAAATTAAGTTCTGTTTGTGCTTGCTTGGTTTCAATGAGAAATCGTTCGAAATAGCCAGGCTATTGATTTACCTTAATTCTTCTCTTTCCAAGTACCTTTCTTTTTTCCACTCTCTCTCCCTCTATCTGTTTCTCTCTCTCTCTCTCTCTCCACTTCTTCTGTGTCTTTCACAATGTCTCTTTCACTCTGCAGGCATCTGTGCCCCCCAGCTGGCTGTCATTCATTAATCATTTCCATCATATGTAATTAAAACCAAATTAATTTATGCTCATAGTTAAATTGTATGAAATTGATGCTCGATCGATTGTAATTGTTGTTATTTTATTAAGAATTATGCAATGCCCCAATGGCTAGGCAATTAATTTATATAATCGTATCGATTTCAATATAACGATGAATGTAAGAACCAATGTAAACATAAATTAATTACAAAACAAATTATTAACCAAAATGTTTGCCTATCAATCAAAGAGTTTGCTTTTCCACAAAACAATTACATATAATCTTTAAAGCAAAAAAGTACCTTAAAAGAATACAATAAATGAAACTTTATGCACTTTGCCAATTTTAGAAATTTTTTACACTGATTTTGTATATTGAAAATCGATAACAGGAATGTCTTCAAATGAGTATAATTATAAATTTTCATACTTATGTATATGCAAAGGAAATACATTCAAGCGGCAAAAGTATTTTAATTTATTCTGAAAATAAAAGAAAAATAGTTATAAAAAGTTCTTGGTTATTAATTATCGTTTTTAAATGGGAGAATTTAATCAATTTTATATAGTTTTGAAAGGGGTTTCCTATTCAACCCATTGGCATGCATGAGTAAAGTTTGTTCTTCCTTCTCAATGCCTTCTTTTTTTATTTCTCTCCTTTTTTTATTTAGATCAATTTGCAGTACTGTGACATAGTGATTTTAAAACTTTGTTGTTGAACAACTATTTGCTACTCTATCCACAATCAATAAATGTTTCGAATACTATACATTTTTTTTGGAGACTCTAAATTTTTCACGTTTTTTATTGCCCACTTTTGTGAGCACGAAAAATTAGTTGCAAGTTCACTTTTAATTTTGTTCAAAAAGAAGAAGAAACCAGTTCTCTTGTGGTACAATGATTAGAGAGCGGAAGAGAGAGAGAGAGAAGAAAGACTTGATATTAGAGGAAGTTATTCAATTTGTTACTTAGCCAGCTCAGTAAATATTTCATTACGGAAATTTTGCAAATCAAATTACCAGCTTGGCTTCCTTTCATTTTTATGGCCCGGCTTTTAGCCTCTTTGTGTCTCCCTCTCTCTCCCTCTCTCTCTCTTGCTCTTTCGCTTTCTGTCCCGCTTAGTCTCCATTTTGTTGGCTGCATGTTTAAACAGTGTGTTGGCATTGCGGTTTTTCGCCTCATGGAACGTGTTAATTGCAGCCACAGTCCCTGGGCATCTCCTCTTAACCCCTTCTACTGACTTCTGCAACTGCCAAGTGCAGCTGTCTAGCAAATGCAATTAAAATCTTTCCACATAGAAATTGTTACAGCCGCAACAAGCGTCGGCGGTGCAAGTAGAGTAACAGAGAAAGACTATGAGAGCTTGCAATGCATAGCACATGACAGATAACAAATAGCTATAGCTCACAGTACAAAAAGAAAAAGAACAATAAACGTACATAGAAAAAAGCGAAAGAGTAAAGAAAAAAATGCATTTATCTGCGTTTTTACTTTGCCTTGCACACGATCCAACCATCCATCCATCCATCCACAAAGCATCCCGAATACAAATCTAATTTAACCCACACGAAGGCGCAACAAAAAAACAAATTTGATATATGCAACAACATCATAAGCGTAGTATTGCACTTCCTGACCAACTTTTGTATGGGGTAAGAGAGAGCAAATGAAAAAAAAAAAACACTAAACCTTTAGAAAAACGATAAAAAAAACTGAGAAAATTAAAAAAAAAAAATTATGAAAAAATAACATATAAAAGGAACTGCAACGATTAAAAAAAATTAATAAAAATTTATAATTTTTCAAAAATATCTTAAAACTGTTGCAAAGAGATACTTATTAATATATAAAAAGTCCACAGATCGATGATGTCTAATAAAATTTCAGTTTTCTGTGATATATAGAGAGAATTATTTCTAAAGATAGCCCCTTTTGATGTACGCCTCTGTTCAGGTTATACCATACTAATGTGGTCTGTCAGTCAATTGAGGTTTACTGGTAGGTCAGCAGCTGCTGCAACTTTATGATGAGCTGGACTTGACTGCCGTCTCTTGTTTGGCTAATTCGGTTTATTTATAAAGGCACATTTAGAATGAATAAATGAAAGAAAACGTATAGTTGCAAGAGTGCTAAAGGAGGTTTTTCTTTTCGTTTTTTTTTTTTACTGTTGACCTTCTGCTGCAATTCTTTTAGAGCAATTGTTGCTAATTAAGTATCAGCAGTCAAGGCATTCAAGTATAGAAAAAAAAATGTCAAGCTTCTTTCTACATGATGTGAATGCTAAATGTTAAAATTTAACAACATTTTTGCTAATCGGCTTTGGGAGTCACCACGCACACAGTCAAGACACGCACACACACACACACAGAGACACCCACAAAAAGTAAGATATCCTAAGAGGAGTGAAGGAAGAGGGCAGAAGGGCAAGTTTGAGACTGATATACAATATAAAAGCTTTCAAGTGTGGCAAATGCGGCGTATGCGCAACAATTTACAACTCACATTAATTATACGCCATGTTTAACATGCTTTTATATAATCATGTATCTCTTTCACTCTCTCATTACAGCTTTAAATTCTGAAGAATTCAATTATTAATGCAACAATTGTCTATGCCTGTGACCGGGTCCTGGTTCCGTGGTTGTTGCTGTTGTCCTTGCCAGCAAATGTGATTGCATTGAGTGACAACTTGCAACAGCAGCAGCAAATAGAGACGAACCGACAATAACAGCAACATCAACAACAACATTAACAACAACAATGGCCAGTGGCAACAATGAAACTGCGCCGCTCTACTGCGGTAGTGGCATGGATAATTTTCATACAAGGTAATAGCAAGAGAATGTGTGTGTGTGTGTGTATGTGTGTGTGTGTGGCAACAAAGTGCAAAGTAAAAGTGGGTGGAATTGCCCAATGTCAATGTCAATGCCAGAGTATGAGACAGAGGTCGAGGCAGAGGCAGAGACAACAGGGACACCGACAACAACAGCAAAGGCAGGAGGAAAGGGATAGAGGGGAATGAGCACCTCAAGGGCAGACAACAACAACAACAACAACAAAGAACAACAGTCAGTTGATGACAACAATATGGAATCGTTCAAAAATCGATTAGCGCTAAGCGACCCTCCCGCCTTTTGTCACACATCCCCCCCTCTCTTTACCATTGCATTCCCATTCCCAAGTTCCTCTCTCTCTCTCTTCAGTTAACCGACGTTTCTCGAGGGAGTCTCTTCAATTTCGATTTGCCATATAATTTTTTCTTTTTTTTTTTTTTTTTTGTTCCAAATGAAATTGACGATTAACCTACAAGTTTCGTTTTTGTTGCTGTTGCTGTCGCTGTGATTTGTGACAAGGCCACGAACCATCAATTGATGACTTGAATCCAATTTAATGTTGATTTCCTATAACCAATTTTTTGTGTATTTGCCATAAAAGCAGTAGCAATAGCAACAGCAACAGGAACAAATTCAATGACCAAGTCCAAGCCGTAACTGCACCCATAAAAATACAAATAGAAAATGCGAAATCGCACAAAGGTAACAAAATATATTTATTGTTCTTGCATGCCAAGAACTCGTAAATGAAATGGGCGTGGCATAAGGCAATACGAATTTTTATCCAGACGTTTTTTCCATTGTATATTTTTATTATTCTTTTTGTGCAAGTGCAAATAAAAAATATAAAGAAATGACGATTTAAAGTCGCTCAAAATTACAGTTTAACCAAGGAGACACATAAAATATTTAACAGGCAAAACAAATGATGCTATGAATATAGACTTAACATTCCCATTAGATATCTGGTGTGAATTCTTTGAGGCTTTTAAGTTGTCCAGCTGGGAATAATCAATTTGTTAATTCCATTTATGTGTTGTGGAAAGGCATTTCCTCTTTCTCGGGGGATTTATTCACTGTTAAACTTCTTCATTTCCTTAGTCAAAATGCAAGAATACTAAAGGCATTACGGCTTTCGTACCCGAACTTCCAGATCTTAATTATGCATACGTGGAGGTCATTTTAAATGAAGAAAATTGACAACTAGTGTTTAAGTTTTTCATTTTTCTATGTTAGCAGACTAACTGAAATGTTCTATTTTATTGTAAATATCGTGATTGAAAGCTTTATAAAACTATATATAAATGTAAATTTTTAAAGTAAGTTTTAGAATTATTATAGAATACCGTGCAAAATGGTTCAATAATTAGTGAAACATGAATTCAATTTTAAATAATAATTCATGTTCTATATAAAAACCAAATGTCATGGCCTGATGAGTGATTAGTTACAAAATATTCTAAATGCACAAAATTGAACCATGGTAAGCCACCACAAGAAAAAAAGGTAACTGATAATGAATAAGAAATGGTCTTTTCTTTTTTTATCTCTTAATCAAACTTTTACTTAAAAGTCCATGCGGAAAATAATTTGTTTAAATTAACACGAAAAATATTGAAAAATAGATTGACTTTTTACCATTAATAGCAAAGGAAACTGATCAGAGATATTTGAAATAGCCCTTTCTTCTATTTCTATCTCTCAGACTATAAATATTTACATAAAGTGCATGTAGACAGGATAATTTGATTAAATTAAAACCAAGAATATTTTTAAAAGCGATGGGTTGAATAGGTGAACTAATAAGAAACAACTTTTGGAGAATACAGAACTTTCCAATTTCAAGGATAAAAATTAATCAATTAATAGTAAGGAATAGACGACCGATAATGTCGAATTTTTGAGTAAGGTGCAAGCGTAATAGATAAATTGTTTAAATTAAAATTAAGGAAAGTTATAAAAGCCATTGATAGACTTCTTACCACAAATAAAAAAGAAACTGATCATAAATAAGGAACTTTACATTCTCTACCGCTCAGACTATATCAAAATTTGTTCATCTCTAATTATCATAAGAAGAAACAGTTTTTGGAGAATACAGAACTTTCCAATTTCAAGGATAAAAATTAATCAATTAATAGTAAGGAATGGACGACTAGCAATCGCTAGTCTAAAGATATTCACCGACCAGATAATGTCGAATTTTTGAGTAAGGTGCAAGCGTAATAGATAAATTGTTTAAATTAAAATTAAGGAAAATTATAAAAGCCATTGATAGACTTCTTACCACAAATAAAAAAGAAACTGATCATAAATAAGGAACTTTACATTCTCTACCGCTCAGACTATATCAAAATTTGTTCATCTCTAATTATCATAAGAAGAAACAGTTTTTGGAGAATACAGAACTTTCCAATTTCAAGGATAAAAATTAATCAATTAATAGTAAGGAATGGACGACTAGCAATCGCTAGTCTAAAGATATTCACCGACCAGATAATGTCGAATTTTTGAGTAAGGTGCAAGCGTAATAGATAAATTGTTTAAATTAAAATTAAGGAAAGTTATAAAAGCCATTGATGGACTTCTTACCACAAATAAAAAAGAAACTGATCATAAATAAGCAACTTTACTTTCTTTACCGCTCAGACTATATAAAAATTTTTTCATGTCTAATTATCATAAGAAGAAACAGTTTTTGGAGAATACAGAACTTTCCAATTTTAAGTATAAAATTTAATCAATTAATAGTAAGGAATGGACAACTAGCAATCGCTAGTCTAGAGATGATATTCACCGACCAGATAATGTCGAATTTTTGAGTAAGGTGCAAGCGTAATAGATAAATTGTTTAAATTAAAATTAAGGAAAGTTATAAAAGCCATTGATTGACTTTTTACCACAAATCGTCTATTGAGAAATAATGTTAACTCAATAAGGTTGTGGGAATCTGAAATAAGGAATTAAATATAAATAAAGAAGAAAGAAAAATAAGTTGTTTTTAGGTGGAAGCACCAAGCCCAACTGCTGAAATTTGACTTGTGCTGCTCTCTTTATATAGAAAAATAAAACAGTAATGCCTACTGAGTGCTAAGTGTTAAACAATCAGTATTGGTAAATTGGTAGTATTGTGCATGTGTGAGGGCAGTGCTTAACAACCAGTGTTAACTAGTTCGTTTTCTTAGCATTGCGAAACCAGTGTTAATAAGGCAGAAAGTGTATCTGCAATTAAATGATTGGCCAAAACAAAAGGAAACAAAATATTGATTTTGATCGAACTACATTTTATAAATGAAAACTAGAAGGATGGGCTAATACCCATCGTATACCCTTGCAAACTGTATTTTTGATTTATATATAATTTGGCAGAATCTTTAGGAAGTGTATATGTATGTATGTATATAAATTTAATGTCCGTAGCTTGAAAAAAAATTTGTTTCTTACAAACATTTTTTTGTCCCGATTGTTCCTATGACAGCTATAGCATATAGTCGACCGATTTTGCTGAAACTTAATACATATACATATTTCTATTAATACCAAATTGGCAAATACCAAATTTCTTGACAATCGCTTCAGAAACACCAAAGTTATTGATCAATGAAGCAAGCAAGTCGTCCATCCATTAAGTATACCCTGTGAAAAATGAAGCAAGCAAGTCGTCCCTGCCGACATTGAGTATACCCTGTACCAAGTAAAACTACTCCATAAAGTCAAAAACGATCAAAATCGCAATCAATTTACAAAAAAAATTCTCTTAGCTTGCACTGCTTGCCATGCAGCAACAGCGAACGCATGCTATCTCGCTCACACTTAACAGGCCATTTTGCATGGGGCGTTTCAGAACAAAACGGAAATACGTATATCTCCGATAATTATTGTCCGATTTCGACAAAATTTGGTCAGCTGGTGCATATTGGGTATATTATTAGGTGCGCCAAATAATAATTCGATATCTTCATTATAGCTCAAGTTATAGTTTTTTCTAAATTACGGGGGCGGAAGTGGGCGTGGCAAAAATTTAAAACAAACTTGACCCGCTTATACAATAGACGGATGTTGACACCAAATTTGGTTGCTCTAGCTCTTATAGTCTCTGAGATCTCGGTGTTCATACGGACGGACGGACGGACGGACGGACGGACGGACGGACGGACGGACGGACGGACAGACGGACAGACGGACATGTCTCAATCGACTTCGCTATTGATACTGATCAAGAATATATATACTTTATAGGGTAGGAAAATTTTCCTTCTGCCTGTTACATACATTTTAGCGACTTTAATATACCCTTTTACCCTATGGGTACAGGGTATAACAATAAAGATCGCCATCAATTTACAAAAAAATTCTCTTAGCATGCAGCAACAGCGAACGCATGCTATCTCGCTCACACTTCACAGCCCATTTTGCATGGGGCGCTTCAGTATAAAATGGAAATACGTATATCTCCGATAATTATTGTCCGATTTTGGTAACATTTGGTCATGTGGTGCATTTTGGCTATATTATTAAGTGTGCCAAATAAGAATGCGATATCTTCATTATAGCTCAAGTTATAGGTTTTTCTAAATTACGGGGGCGGAAGTGGGCGTGGCAAAAATTTAAAATAAACTTAATCTGCTTATACAATAGACGGATGTTGACACCAAATTTGGTTGCTCTAGCTCTTATAGTCTCTGAGATCTCGGTGTTCATACGGACGGACGGACAGACGGACATGTCTCAATCGACTTCGCTATTGATGCTGATCAAGAATATATATACTTTATGGGGTCGGAAAATTCTCCTTCTGCCTGTTACATACATTTTAGCGACTTTAATATACCCTTTTACCCTAAGGGTACAGGGTATAATAAAACAGTCATGGCTTGCTTGGTGCATTGCTGACAGTGTAGGACAGTGTTAGGCAACCAGTGTTGGTAAATCAGTGAGTATGCCTCACAGTGTTTTAGTGCATAACGTAGTTGCCTAAACCTTTGCAACGGTCAAAAAGAATCCAAAAATTTTGCCAACAAATGGAGAATAATGGATGGCTCTTTGGATCCCGCTTAGATATATCCTTTCATTGAGGGTTTGTTCTAGCCAAAAAGTTGGACTGAAAAACCTTTATATCTCTTCTTTGTGTTTCTGGAAATGTTTTTAACAATTATATTTTGAAGTTAAGGACTTTTCTTTTAGTTTACTTAAGACTCTTAGTTAAATAGCAGCAATAAAACCGTCTTGTACCATTTCCGTATGCAAGGCAAACAGCATTTTCCGTTCCCTTACCAGACAGCAAACCCTTAAGCCAATAAAAATCTCTAAGCCTGTAGCATTCACTTGTATGTTGGTATGGTACCTTTTACTTCAATCTTTACTCTACCTTACTACCACACATTTTTTGCCCTTCACCGAGCCGCTTGCCGTTGTTAAAGATAAACATTTTACTGCCTTTGTTTAGTTTCCTTTCTGTAGGTATGAGTGTGTTGATTTGTATGCATGTGTGTCTGAATGTGTATGTTGGACGAGGCCAAAAAACTCAAACGTTCAACATTCAAATTTTGGCCTGCTACCACGAGATGCTGTGGCCCAAAGTTTTAGCCCAAAAAAATAAAAAAGAACAAAAAATAGACCGCAGCAGTTGTAGAAGCAGCATCTTTCGTCGCTTTCATTTCAGCTTTGGCTTCGGCTTTGGCTTTGGTTGGCCCCAAGCAACATTTGTTGTTGCTCATGCTGCTTCCTGCTGCCTGTTTGTTTTTGTTTTTGTTGTTGTTGTTGTTATGGTGTTCAACAAATTAGACTTAGCATAAAATTTATATGAAATACACACACATACGCAGACAGGGACACATAGAATAGACGATATACCGACTAAGTCTTTTGCGGCTTTCCCCTTCTCCCCCTCTCACACTCTTTCTCGTTCTCTGGGTGTTGCATACTTGCAGGCGTTAGTTGCATTTTACTTTGTGGTTGACTTGCAGCAAAAATAAAGATAAAAAAAGAAGGAAAGAAAAAGGTTTAATAAACTCACACAATATCCCCAGTTGGCATACCATCCGAGTGAGTGACATGTGTGTCCTGTATGTGTATGTTTTTTTTTGTGTGTGAATGTGAGTGTTTGTGTGTTTACTAGTGAGGGAGGAGAGTTGCCTTTAGTTAAATTGTTTATTGCTTTCGTCGTTGAATTCTTACTAAACCCAATGACAGCTCAGGAAAATGTATGCTCTAAATTCCAGGAAAAAAAAAATGAAAGCAAAATGCTACCGCAATGAACTGCAGTTTATACAAAAAACACTTTCTAGAAAAACTTTCATATGAAATTCTTGCAGAGAGAGGGAGAGAAGCATTGACATTTAATTCTCAGATCTTCGTAAAGATGAGTTGGAAGTATTAGCCAGTTTCAAAAAAAATAATATAAAACTTTAACAAAAAAATTAAACACATTCATATATGAACTATGCCCAAGTTGGCACAATAAACAGAAACATTTGTTTAGGCTTTTCGCTACTCTGTGAGCTCTATTTCTTCATTATGCTGTTTGAGGAAAATTTTAAATTACGCCTAAAAGAACAGGGAATATTCAGAGCAATGACTAGAAATGTATTTTAGCTATTCACCGTCAACCGCTCAGTCGACTTCATGTGGATGGCAGGTAACATGAAGAAAACAATTTTAGGTCTGTTTTCTTCAACTTTTACTTTTACGTTTACTTTTTTTTCCTCTTCTTTATTCATTCATTCATTCATTCTTGTCGTGGGCCACCATTCATCAACATGGATTATCAAAGGCAATAAATTAGACTAAGCAAAAAGAAACATTCTTCACGGTGTATGTATGTATATATAGGGAAACCTAGGCTAAACTCCGAAGGAATGTGTTTTGTCAGTTGCATTTCTTTTCATTGAATGGAAGGAGAAGGAGGAGGAGTGCGAGAAGGGTTTGAATGAATTTGATGAATGGAGTTGTAAATTCCCTAACCCAATGTGGTTTACAGGTTCGCAGGTTAGACAAGGGTCGCTGTAGGTGATAGGTTTAAGTTGTTTTTTTTTTTTTTTTTGTATAGGGTTACCGCCCGCTATGCATTCCTATGGTTGACTTTGATGTCTGTCTGTCTGTCCTATTTCAATTTTGCACTCAATTTCAACTAGTGAAAAGCAATGAGAAAAGTGTCCCAAACGCACGTGTCCGTCTATCAGACAAAAAAACAAAAACGAAGAGAGCATTTAACATGACATGTCAGAGGACATATGTAACAATAATTTATTATTTTATTGTTCGGGGAATAAGCAAAGGGGGGAAACAAGAAACAAAACGTTGAGAAAGGGAGAATGTTTGCCAAATTTGAAGGTGAAGCCGAAGCTGAAACTGAAAAAGCATTTGGAAAATTAAACAAGAACCGTAACAATTTTCCGTTCATGTTTTGACAAAGGGCTAACCGCTCAGCCAAGACACGTCAAAAAAAACGAAACGAGAGAAACAAAAAAAAAACGTTCTTTATTATTTATGTTAATTGCTTGTTTTGTGCGTGTGTTTGCGGTTTCATTTAGAGTCTTCTTTTTTGCTGGTTTTCTTTTGGTTTTTTGGTAATTTTTGTTCTTTCCAGCTTTCTTCTTCTTTCATTGGTTTTTGGCAAACTTTTTGGCTTTACCGCCGCTGCTGCGCCATTAATATAGCTCATACGTCACGTAGGCATCTGCGAAAGGATTGGTTCCTTGGCTCCCTAGTTGTCCCTGACACATTGGCGTTTGAATTTCTTTCGTTTGTCGTTTGTCGCTTGCCGCTTGAGTGGTGCTTTGAGACGACATTTTTTTTCTTTTGCCATTTGGGGTTTTGGTGGGGGGTTTAAGGCGGGGGCGTGTCGTCTGGCCTGGGCGTGACAGCGTCAAGTGTCGCCTTCAAACAGCACATACATACACACACACAGACACTAACACATATACACTAAGATACAGAAAGAGAGCTGTCGCTAGCAATTTGGCACGTCTTTGACACAAAAGTAAATGGCCAAGTGTTAGATACACATCTAATTGCCACATTGTACCAGCAGCATCGGCATTAGACAAGACATACTATCCAATCTGCTATACCCTTACCCCCATACTACACCTTTAATTAAACACAGCCACTGAGCCAGTGAGAGCCACATAGCCGCATCTAGGCCACTTTGTGGCTTATAAATACCATTAACATTGCCCAGACTTGGTTTGAGACGACCTAAAGGGATGCAGGGAGATGGCAGGCTTGACTAATTAAAACTAAAAGCATAGCAAGAGTTGCTAACCTCTTGCCATGCCTTCCCATTTCCTCTCACCTAACCTAAATGAGTGGAACCGAATTCAAGTTGACATAAGATAAATAAATAGCTAAGAAATATTTAAGCAATATGATCGGTGTATGTCCAAATGACATTGAATGATTAATTCAAAACCATTTTAATTAGAAAGATAATAATGGAGAATTAGGCTAACAAATGGTTTTTAGTACGTAAAAGACAGACTTATTTGAAATTACAATCCCATGATGCAAATTATCAATCAATCCTTAATGATATGTGTCTCAAATAAAATACATGTAATGACACACCCACCACTATATTTGATTTGATTCTGCATTAATCTTTCAAGTGAAAACCTTTTCGATTTCTCAGCATTCATGTATATTGTTTTTCTCGTTTAGATTACAAAACCGTTTTTTTGCTAAGCTTGAAGTCCTTTAAAAAAATTTAAATAAACCGAATCTTAAATAAATATATTTACAAAAAAATTAATCATTTTCTCAACTCATTTACTCTTAATTCAAATTGAATAAAAAAAAATGACTAATTCATTTAAGATTCACAAAAGTTTCGATATTTTAAATTATTTAAAAAAAATTTGTAAAAAGAAAAACTGTTCGAAATGTATGATATTTTTACGAATGAAAAAAGTTTCTCCCAAAGACCAGCAAATTAATATTATTTATTGAACTATTTGATTTAGCTGGATGTAATTTTTTGTTTCACTTAGCCCGTTCTTTTATAATTGCTCTAACTCTTTGTTTTATTGTTATTTCATTTCAGTTACAAAAATATGCATGGCTATGTCTCTTTGGTGGTTTGCATATTGGGAACCATAGCCAATACATTGAATATAATTGTTTTAACACGACGAGAAATGCGTTCACCGACAAATGCTATATTGACTGGTTTGGCTGTGGCCGATTTGGCCGTTATGCTTGAATATATACCGTATACGGTGCATGACTATATACTAACTGATAGCCTGCCTAGGGAGGAGAAATTGAGTTATAGTTGGGCGTGTTTCATTAAATTTCATTCGATATTTGCCCAAGTATTGCACACAATATCAATTTGGTTAACTGTAACGTTAGCTGTGTGGCGTTATATAGCCGTTGGCTATCCGCAAAAGAATCGTGTTTGGTGTGGCATGAGAACAACGATAATAACAATAACTACTGCTTATGTGGTATGCGTATTGGTAGTATCGCCATCACTTTATCTAATCACGGCAATAGCCGAATGGATGGATCAATTGGATTCACAGGGAAAGGTGATCAATAGTATACCATTAAGTCAGTACGTTATTGATTATAGCAATGAGATGCAGAGCGTTACAGTGGCGGCACTTAATTCAACACCAACTTTAACTAATGAAACTCTGGCAATAAATGTTAGCTCAATAGTGACTACAACAACACCAGCACCTCCTTCCCTGGTAGTGCGAAATGTCACAGTTTATCGTCTTTATCACAGTGATTTAGCCTTGCATAATGCCTCACTTAGGAATACAACATTTCTGATCTATAGTGTGGTCATTAAATTAATACCTTGCATAGCCCTAACAATATTATCAGTGCGTCTAATTATGGCATTGTTGGAGGCTAAACGCAGGCGAAAGAAACTAACAAGTAAACCGGCAGCAGCGGTGGCAACAACTGCCACTGGCAATGGCACCAAAGTTTTGGTCAATGGTAAACCAGCTGAACGTCCTAGGAAGAATAGTAAAACATTGGAAAAGGAAAAGCAAACGGATCGTACCACAAGAATGTTATTGGCAGTGCTATTACTATTTCTGATCACTGAATTTCCACAAGGAATAATGGGACTACTAAATACTGTGCTGGGTGATGCTTTCCTTATGCAGTGCTATCTAAGACTGAGTAAGTACATTAGTTGGTATACTAGTAGATTATCCAATAGTTAAGGCAAAAATCAAAAAAAAATATGTATATATACTATCCGATTACATAGACTGATTGATGATCCTTACATTATCTATTTAATAGTAAGTAATAAATTCCCAAGTTAAATCAATTACCGTAGCATAATAACAAATAAAACATAAACAAACTATTTAGCCAGAATTTAATATTATTTTCATTATTATTGTTACTTTTTCTTTCACACAACACAGGTGACCTTATGGACATTTTGGCTCTAATCAATTCGAGTATCAATTTCATACTCTACTGTTCGATGAGCAAACAATTTCGTACCACATTCACCTTACTATTTCGACCAAAATTCCTTGACAAATGGTTACCAGTGGCTCAAGATGAATTGGCTGCTGTCCGTGCAGAACGCTCAATGGCAGATAAACCGAAACTTAGACAACAGCAACAACAACAGCAACCCCAAGTGGTTACCACCACACCCAATAACACAACACATGTGACGAATCTGTAGCATAGGAATCAACAGCGTTGCTATCCAGCCCCAGCACCAGCACCAGCTCCAGCTTCCGCACTTGGGTCAACCCGACGACGACGCCAAAGTTCGTTAATCCGTCGCCTATTGAACCTGATGAAGCGAAGGCATGTCGAAAACGAGCTTGAAATGCCAGAGATTTTGCCACCCAGTGAGAACATGGCTGTACATTTTCAAGCGATTGTTGTTGTTGTGGATAAGGCCAGCGGAGCAACGGATCATCAATTATGCTTAGATGGTGGTGATCAGGTGAAAAATGCGACGTAATTCGATTTTATAGTTCTAATCATATAAAAAAAAAAATAGTTAGGTTAAAGTGTAAAATAGATAAATAGAATTATATACATATATGTATATATATATATATATATATATATATATAAATTTAACCAACAACATTTATGGGTCTTCAATATGGTTAGATTTCAATTTTTAAACTATAGGCAAAGGGATGGCGGGCAAGTGAAACTATAAACTCATCACTCATCTGCATCATTGATTTACAAAAAGGAATAAAAAGGAAAAACAGAAAAAAAAAAAAGAAAAAATCATAAAATCTAACAGTTCTCTTCACACGACTTTGCAGAAACAAAAAAAAAGAAAGATATAAACTAAAGATACACACCCACGCACAGACACACTCACAAAATGTAGCTGTATATGTAAATAATTTTCTATATAGAATATGCTTTCACCCGTCCCTTTTACCCTGCCAAAAACAAGGAGAAATAATAGTGAAAATCAAATAAAATGAAAGCTGTTGCTAAGCTCTCATTTTGCAGATTTCATATGCTGATTTCATTGCACAACAACAGAATATGAATTTTCTTCGGCAAAATAAAATCTAAAATATTAGATATAAAATACAAAAAAATTTATAGTAAAGCAGTTAAATTCAATTGTAGACAAACATTAAGTCTAACTTAAGTATAAAACAAATTGCAGGGACTGAGATTGAGTACGAGTAAAATATTAAAAAAAAAAGTTGAGATCAATTAAGAGTAAGTAAAATTAAAAAACTTTTACTTGAACTTGAAAAAGAATTTATTGAAATAAAAAATGTACATTGCAAACTTTGAATTCAAATTTTTTGGCAAGAGCAGGTTTGTCGGTTTCTTAGACTTTTTGTTCTACCAACTGCCTTGCTTTTCTTTATTAGCTTTTTCTGGAATTTCGCTCAAGTATAGTAATTACATATACTGCACAGAAAATTGCTATAGCTATAAAATATAAATATTTCTGCATTGTTTTGCAGAGATTACGCTTAAGTAACCAGTAGACTAATTACTATTTGACTTATATTGTCTGTATATCTCTTTCACTTTTTCTCTGTGTCTCTCACGCTCTCTCTCGTCTCTGCAATTTGCACAAATTGTATACATTTTTAGTAGATATTAATGCAAATTCATGTGCATTAAATAATTACAATAATAGTAAAACAAAAAAAAAGGAATATAAATGAATTAAATCCCCAGACTGCTTAAGCTAAATATGGCTAAATAACCGAATCGTAAATGTCAAGCGAAGTGATGCATAAATTTATTGATGATTGAAGTATTTGCAATTGAGCCCCAAACAAATATTTTCAATATCGTTAATAATAATTACAGCAGCAAAAAACTGCAATGTTAATTACAATGATTGAACTGCAGCGAGAAGCAGTTTTTATTTTTGCAATGCTAACTAATTAGCATTTTATGAATAAATCAATGTAATAAAAATAAAAAATATTAAATAAAACCGAAAAAAAAATTTAAAACGAATCTATTTGAATAGCTTTTTACTATATACATATATGTATTGTATGTTAATGCAAATCGAATTAAATTTAAATGTTGCCACTTTGCTTCGCTGAAAGTAAGCATACACTTAAATTAAATAATAAAAATATAATAATAATCAAGAACAAAATAATAAAAATGAAAAAATTGTTGTCTGTTATGTTTATAATTATAATTAGGTTAAGTGTGATTAAAATCTATTTAATAATCTTAGGCTTATATTCGGATTGAGTTAAGTTTTCAAAAGTGATTAAGTCATTTTTTTTTTACATATATGTATATATACGATATATGTATATGAGTATAAGCATATTTAAAACTATATACCTATATACATATATAGATAAACCAAATTTTTTTGTCAAATAAAATCAAATGCTCACATAAAAAAACAAAATAATAAATAATCCAAAAAAAAAACGATTTTTTTTTAAAAGTTCTTCAGCTTTTAATTTGGTTCGATAGTTCCAATTGGTTTAATTGAAACTATTATTTGACTTAATCTTTACTGTGGTAGCTTCCTATAGATGGGCATAGTCGAATTAAGTAGATGAGTATGAAATATAGGTTTAATTTTGAACATATTTTAAAACAATTTTTAACACAAGTTTTGGCAATCATTTTTAATTTACCCCTAAAGAAATATAAGCCAAAAAAAAAATCAAAACTTTACCGACAAGACATTTTAATAAAGTTTAATTTGCATTAGCCATAAAGAAAAAACCACAAGGAAAAGTTCTCAAAAGAAGCAAAAGAACGAAGGAAAGAAAAATATGGAAAACAATAAGCATGAGAAATGCCTTGCGAAACTTTATGGTCGGACACGGGCCAGAGCTGGGGTATATGATGGAAAGAAATATTCAGGCAACAAAAGGCTAGTGAATGATGATGGAGAAATCACAGAAATAAGAAATGTTAGCTGCCAACTTTTCTCCTTTTTCTCGCCTCTTCACTTTTCTTTTCTCTTATCTCTCTTCATTTTATCTGTCTGTAGTTTGCAGTAGTTTGGCGGATATATGAGAAAAAAAAGAAGAAATAAAACGATGACTACAAAAGTTGATAAGCCATGGAAATGGACAAGTTAGTTTTGGTCAATTGTTGAAAACAATTTCCACTTAGCCTTAACCATACCTTTACCATTTTATACTCGCTGTTATTATGGACTAACAAGAGTGTCGCCAAACAAAAAGAACTCAACAAACTATTGTATTTTTCCAGTACTTGAATTGCCCCACAGTGCAATCATAGTAAGTCAACTCCACTGTATAAAGCCGCGATAGAAAATGTAACTCAATACTAGAGTCGCATTGCTCTAACGGGAGCAGCAAACCTTTACGATGCAGACATTCTAAAAGTGACGTGAGTTGAAACCATCGTCTTTCATTTGCTTCACATTCTCCGGACAATGAATTTGCAGACAACTTTTGTTCTTTTCATTCAGACAATATTCCACCTAAACACACAGAGTTTGAGTTTTGTTGAAGGCTTTTTTTTATTATTATTATTTTATTATAATTTTTTTTTTTGGGTTTATTGTTGTCCATTATATTTCATATCTTAAGCTAATTCTTCATTTACCTTTTTTGGCTCTTCAATAATCTTTATGAGGCCAGCACAGGAACCCTTTTTTTTGTTGTGCTTGGCCAGCTTATTAAATAATAAACCCAATTAAACGTCGTAAGACCCAGTTCCAAAACCCCTTTAAGCTCTCTACTAATTAACTCAATTGACGCCTGTTCTCACTCTCGACATTTGATTTACTTACCTTTTACCTTTGAATAAAATTTTGGAGCAATTAAAAGCTTTCACAATTGTTTTAATACTTTTCCCCTGCTACCAAACATCATCATCACATCTGTACCTATCGCTCAATTAAATATGAATAAAAACATTTTTCCTGTTTTCATTGCTATTTTCATTCTTTTTTTTTTCTTTTTTTATTTTTTTTTTTTTCCTGTGTTGGTGGACCAATGAATAATAAAATTCTACTAGCAGGCCATAAAATGCAGCAGGGCTTTCGGCAAACTTTGGCCATTATGGCAACGTGTGGCAACTGTTAACCAATTTTTTCCCAAGAAAAATGAACCAAAAAAAACAGGCCATGCAATTTGTGTTGGCCATTAAATTTTTGGTCATAGGAGTGTAGCAGGTGTCAAGGAAATCGAATTCCCCTTAACAGTGATTTTCATGGCCATTGAATGGACACATAAGAAAAACAAAAATACCCAAAAATGGTGGCTTAAAGCCCGCATCTATAAAATAAATTTAAATCCTTTAAGGTGACATTAACTGGAAAACAATATCGTAATTCTTTTTTTTTTCGTTATTGTCTACTAATTAGCTATGACTAAGGTTCAACTTTTAGTTTGGTGTCTCTTTGTCTCTTTATGCTTTCTGGTTGTTCGTTTTTCTTTTTTACAATTTATAAGTTTTTCTTTGTTGTTTTTTTTTAATTTTTTCCAACTTCTAATTATGTCTGGTTCTTGTGTTTTTATCTATCTCTATCTTCTGCTGTTAGCAAAAACTTTTCATATGAATTTGATTGAAAAACTTTGCCTTATAGGGTCAGAGAGAGAAGAGAGGGGAAAATATGAATCTGTCAGGGTTTAAATGGGACTCAAAATTTTCCAACTAACCATGCAATATGCAGAATGAACACAATGTCATGACAACGATTTCATTTTCATCTGCTCTATTTTCCGAACAATTTTAAGCCCCTTTTTCCTCTAACTATTTAGATACATATCTATCTCTCTCTTGTGTATGTGTGTGCGTGTGGGTATATGCAATCATTCCACGAATGAGAAATGCTTGGTGCACCCTTTGCATAATGGATTTGGTTACAATTAGCAAGCAGATGGTGCGCCACTGACATGACTTCCTACTGGCCCTTAAACAACGTCATCATCATCATCCTCAAAGCCTCGAGCAGAAACCAGAAACTGTGTCTCGAATAACCACACATGCACACAAGGATAAACACAAGCACACTTGAACACACAGATACACACATACACATCATGTTGCCAAAATTTTTCAAATTCATGCACAATTCGGTATTATGCTTCTAATTGCTTGCAACAGAACAAAAAATACTTTTACTCAAAAAAAAAAAAAAAGCACAAACTCAACACGCGCCACTTATCCCGTCTTCATTTTCCCTGGTTGCCTGTTGCTGATGTGCATATTTGTTGCTGTTGCTGATGTTGCGACCGCATCTAATGAGTCTCATTAGCATAATTACGTTAAAAAAAAAAAATTTTTACCCCACACACACACACACATATAGAGAAGAAATCTCAAACACTTGATTATGATATGAAAGGGAGTGCCACCTGGAGGATGCGGTGGATATTGGATGGTTGTGTCTGTGTGTGTGCTTACACGTCACTGCGTTTTACATCAAAGGCTAATCTGTCTAAAGCTCTAAGGTAGCTGCAACACAACTACAGTAACACTGCAACAACAACAATATTTACTTAAAGGACCTCCTGTCTGCCTAATGCATATTGCTTAACTGATTTATAAGCTCTAAACTTCTAGCAAATTAAGTCCATCAAACGTATTTCCTTAAAATAGATAAAACAAAGCAAACTGCACTAAACGTTAAATTGTACAAAAGTTGACCAAAAATATAATTCACTCGATTTATTCTAACCATACACTAGACACATTTTCCGGGGAATCGGATTATACTTTCACTCAACCAAAAATTTATAATGCTCTCTTTTTCCTCTCTAGAGATTTATCCAACTTTTAATGTGTAAAATGGAAAACTAAAAGTAACAATTTATATTAAACAAAAAGTCCGAATTGTGACTAGTTGTGGAGTTGAAGACTTAATAATGAGTATATGTCTGGTGCATTAAATTCAAGTGAATAACTGAAAAGGCCGTGAAAGGACAACGCCCAATTGGCCACGTGTGTGTGCCACTTGAATGGATAGCAACGGGAGATAGGAGCAGGGACAAAATTGAAAGTAGATCTATCTAAGTAACTGAAAGCCGACCAATTAAACTAATGGCAGACGAAAATTTAATCGTCCACCTCCCTAGCTTGCCTTCTCGTCCAAACCAGCAGCTCCTAATGTGTGTCCATATATAATATTCATGAGTAGCAACAACAAAAAGAATAACAACAACAACAGACTCCTCTATTTTTCTCATTCTACCAAAAATATTGCAGTCTGTTGAAAATTACATACTTACTTCAAATTATTTGCCAAGTTTGCTCTGCGGACGTTCAATCTTCGTCAAAAAGTGTTTGCCTGTTGGCTGCTACTGTTGCTCCTGCTGCAACAAAGTCTACCAAAAAAAAAAAAAAAAAACATCCCAAAAATAAGTCTCTCCAAAAAGACTTTGCTTAAATATAATTGCTTTTTTTTCTTTCGTTTGTTTTTGGCTTCTTTTTTTTTTTTTGTTGCTTGTTTGCCTTTTTGGTCAACCAATTTTTCACTTAAAAATACTCGTAACTTTGTTCTCATTCGTGTTTATACCCTAGAAATTTATTTGTAATTTTAGAGTAATCTTGGGCAAGATGGAATCTAACAAAAGATACGATAAAATAGGATCATTTGACATATTTTCATATGTAGCTTAAACTAGTAAACTTTTGTTCAGCCTAATACAAAGATTCCAACAATGAACAATGAAATTCACTGATGAAAAATATAGGAAAAATGAATTTGGTTTAAAACTTAAATAAATGTGTTTTTTTTTTATTTATATAAGGCAAATTTAATACTTCAACTTAGTTAATTTGTATTTTTTTTGTTAGTCCAGGATATTTTAGAGTCGACGCTTTTTTTTTAGAATTTCAGTGTGTTTTCCCAAGTAAATGTCAATTGTCAAAGTAGTTGGCATATTTCTAAGATTTCTATGTCTTTTTCAGCTTAAACATTGAAGCTCTAGTATCTTAAAATGTCGCGTTGAATGGCTTTTTATAAGCTCTGCTAGACATTAGATTTTTTTAGAAATACATTTTTTCTATTTTCCTATTTTTTCCTTTCATTCTTTAAAGAATGTTTATGGGAATTCTGTTGTAATTCTGTCTGATTTTAAAACTTTCAATTTCAAGTATTTACAATGCATTTTCAACATCGAACGACAAATTTTCCCTTATTTGCTTGGATTAACTAAATGCCATTTCATTACCTGCCAAAATATAAATGAAGAGAAAACACCTTCTTCACTTTACGTTTTTGTGTTGAAAAAAAAAAAAACAAAAAATTATGGTTGTTAGCATGGCAGGAACAAAAATTGTTTGATGTAAATAATTAACAAGGCATAACGTTAGAATGGCCAAGGCAATGAAAGAGCAAGCAGAGCCAGGATGACCAACCAACCAAACCCAATCTCTCCTTCCGCAACCCAGTATTCGTTCCTACTATGGTTTTCCTGTTTTATGGGCCATAGCCAGAGCGCTGATAAGTGGACGAAAGAAGCCAACAAAAAAAAAAAAAAAATAAATAAATAAATAAATGTATATGTATGAAGGTTTACACCGGCGCCACGATGTATATATACCCTGTATCTTTGCCGACCATTCCATGAAATAATTTATGCTTACTTAAAATGTAAGTTTAAATTAAATCAAGAATCTAGTTAGTCCAAGGCATTTGACTCACTGAAGACGAGGTCATTAAAATAATACTTTGAAGACCTCTTTCTAATGTCTAAAAGCCTGTGACTAGTTGAGATAAAGATCAATTACATTTAGTTACTACCTAAGATGTGGTCAAAATCAAACTTACTATATTTCACTATTTGATTGGTATCTTGGTAAAAAACAAAAAAACAAACACGAATGGACTTTTTTTATATACATAATTATATGGCATGGTCAATTAAGTTAATTCTAGCAACGGACAAAGGAAAAATTAGAACAACCCGTTTCTACCACTCTTTATTTTTCTTTCCAGGGTATAAAATAACAACGACAAGAGCCAACGCATTAACCGTTCGTAATTGAGTAAAATTGCCACAAATAGAAATATATATGCAACAAAAAAAAAAAAAAATAAATGCGAAAAAAGGAAAAGTGGAAAACAGTAAGAGAAATAAATACATGTAGTTGCCGTTTTTTTTTTTGCGCTTAGCACCGGAAATTTGAGTACATAAATTAGTCAAAATGTGGGCCAGAAGAGGGCTTATATAATAGTAAGCCAACAAATCGGTATCACAATGAGATTTTGCCAGTAATGACTAATTTTGAATAAATAAATATGTTTAATGACCACTTGCATGGAAGTAGCAAGGGATTTGATTTGATTAGTTGTAGAATATCCTGTTGTTGATATCCTAACCAAATCCATTGTTTTTTTTTTTTATTTTTTTGTACTCTTAATTATTAATTAGAACGATTTGCTGGCGATTAGGAGGCAGCTAAATATTTATTCACAGAAATTTGTTGGCAAATGAATATTTAATATGGAAAATCACATTTGGGGAAAACATTTTAGCTTTAGCTTTTTGGCTTTAACATTTAAATTTGAAGAGTGTGTGTGTGTGGTTTCATATTGCTTTCACTTTGATGTGTCTAGAGAAAGAGGGGAAAATAAAACTTTATAAACTTTAAGCCTATCAGAACTCAAATCAAGTCAAGCCTCAGCTTAACCAAACCCAACCCGTTGCCATACCAATTATCACAGACGCTTGCCCAATTTTTCCCTCTGTTTTTTGTGCATTTGTTTTGGACCTTCAAAGTGATTTTCAGTTACAGCAACCACATTTGAAAATAATTGCTGCCAAACAAAAACACAAGCAAAAAACGAGAAAAATAAGACAAAAAAAAAAATCTTAAATTGTATAAAAAGAAAAAAAAAACAGAAAAAGTCAAAATCACTTTTCCTCTAGTCTGTTTTACTTCTAGTAGACCAACAGCTTAATACCAAGCCTTCTTCTGCCACCCCCGTAATGCTGAAGGAAGAAATAAATTAAAATAGAACATATGAGAAAAATACAGAGAAAACAGAATTAGACAAGTTGCCCAAGTCACGTACCCTTTAGAAATTCTTTTCATTTCCGTATCGAGAGATAAATAGTAACGAGAGGCGGAAAACGAGTAAACAGTTAGTCTACTTAAAACAAGGAAAATGTCCTTTTGAAATAATTTTTGGATTCTGAATATATGTATGTATATAGAATTATTCGTTCCCTCTTTCAATGGCATCTCCTATAATCTCACTAGTTTTTATCGATTTTCTGTAATCTTATAAGAGATTTTATTGAACTTTTTTGATACTTTTTCAATTTTCCATGTTGTAAAACCTACCACAAAATTACGCAAGTAACTTCCTGTTTAAGCATTTTATAGTTTTTTTTAACTACCACTCATAAATATATATATATTTCCTATGACATCAGCTAGATAACAAAAGACACAACTTCAATGACATTTGATATGATTTCATTTCAATATTTGTATTTTCATTTTCAGTTTTTCATTGTGCAAATTATCACTTTCTTTTCTTTCGCTTTTTGGCTATTTGTTTTGTTTTCTTGATTTTCGTTTTGTTTTATACATCTATTGTGTTTAGTCACATTTTCCATCTGCTAATGCAATTTGTGTGGTTAAAATCCGAAAGGGAGAGATTGTAAAAATAACACATTGTTTCAACCATTATCTTTTCCATCGACTACATATCGAAAATTTAATTAAAAATGAAACTGAATTTGAAATTGAGTGAAGCATGGGTAACCGAAATTGACTTGACAATTTACATTGTTACACGGGTTTCATTTGTACTGGAAATTGGTTAAAGTTTTTGTAAAAAGCTATGCTTTAACATTTTCCTATCTTACATAACCTTATAGCCATTGAGATACCGTCTAATATTTGCGTTGTTCACCCATCATTTTACTTGACGGTAGTTTAGCATGGATAATGCTCTCTCAGTTGGCCAATTTAAGTTTTCATTCATTCCATTCAACTTGTATTTGGGCTATATCAAGCCAATCGACAAGCAAGTGGAAAAATCTTTCAGCCACAGAACTCAAGTCAGCTTACTGGTACACATAAATGTGCACACATATACATACATACAAAGCTACTATGTATGTATCTCTATACCTATATCCTGTAGTTCTAGTTGTTGTTGGTAGTTTCATGGTGTCTGCTCAATTTGCATAAAGCAAGCATAAAGTACAATAGCAACAACAACAACAAGAATAAGCAACTACAACAAACAAAGTCGGCGCCATTTTTAACACCTGTCAAGAAGCTGAACAACTCTGTTTAACACACACACAAACACAGACTTAAACACCCATACATATACACAAACAAAATGGCAAGACAGGACTTGCCTCTTGCAATGCATGATCATAGGCGTAGTAGTCGATTCTAGCTTAAATTCTGAAGGAATCCTTCCATAATGCTAAACCTAGAGCAAATTGCATTCTGTTTTTTGAGTCATATAGGTCGATATCTTCTTTCTATCTTATTATTTTATTAATTTTTTAAAAATTACCTATAATACGTTTAAATTATAAATTCTGTTAATATATTGAATAAATAGAGAGTTGTGTTTGGAAGTGATCCTTCCTGATACTCTCTAGT
Source organism: Drosophila emarginata (assembly GCA_037075365.1). Taxonomy (NCBI): domain Eukaryota; kingdom Metazoa; phylum Arthropoda; class Insecta; order Diptera; family Drosophilidae; genus Drosophila; species Drosophila emarginata. Next base: position 1,829,063 of record JBAMCD010000283.1, read on the forward strand.
TGTGGGCACCTGTCTATAATTAAGTTAATTATTTTATTGAGAAATTGCAACTTAATAGTAAAATCTACACTTAAATTTTAAAGTACATTATTTTTATTTTTCCATTTCAAAAAATATTAAATTTTCGATTTTGATCTACAAGTCAGGTATTTATTTCGTGCAGTCTATATAAGAATTAACGATCGATTAAGGAAAAATGAATATAAATTTATACAAATTGCAACGAAATCTGATTTTTTGGATCGATTAAATAGAATTTGTTTCTGCCACACCCCCTTTTTTTTAACAACGACCCCCATGTGTGTATATATGCTCGTTATCCTTGTTATAGTTGACATTTTTGTTGCTTTGCTGTTGCAATTGCTGATGCAGTTGTTGTTGCTCTTTGCCGTGTGAAAATTTGCTGCACATTTTGTGAATCTCTTGCGCTTGTCAGCCTTCCGGGCAAATTGAGTTTAGCTTGACAAACTTTAAGGAATTTTCAGACTTTTTGGATTTTTAGATTTTTTCTATCAAAGTTGCCACATTATTTACGTTGCATGCATCATCATTATCATCATCATCAAAAACAAAAACGAAACATTCTCTGCTGTAGCTTTCGCTTTTTCTTCATCTTTCTACAAAAACAAAAAAAAAAAAAAAATCCCTTAATTAATCTACTTTGGACACAGCAAATTTCCGCCGTCTTGGCTTATTGTTGTTTGCCTTTTTTGTATTGACAAGCACAGAGCTTGAGCTAAAAGTTCTTCCTCAATCTTTTTGCCTTCTTTTCTCTTCAGAATTTTTGCCTTTTCCTCGCTCCCTCTCTTTCGATTGTTTTCTCTTCTTCCCTTTTTTTTTTTTGCAGAATTTTGAAATTAATTGTGCAGCGTGCAACGGGGCGTATGTGTAACAATTAACTGGCTTAATTAAAACCCAACGATGCTATTCCTGATGCTCCTACTGCTACTAATACTACTGACGATGATGATGCCGCGGCTGTCATGACAACGCCAACAACATCGATGGCTTTCTCTCCGTTTTTTTTTCCCCCGCTTAACTTTAAAGTGTTATTAGAGATGCTTTGCAAGGACTAAAAGCAGTTGCAGCTGCTATAGCGGGAATAGCAGGAACAACATACAAACATATACACTTACACATATGTACACTGCGGCATATGAAGCATGCAATATTGCGGGCAATTTGCCAAAATACCCGAGAAAAAAAAAGTTTACAATTTCATCTCCCCACACAAAAAACCTCCAGGAAAAAGCCACACAACACCATAACTCGTGCAGATGATCGGTTACTGAAAAAGATTCAGAAAGCTAAAAAAAAAAATGGAAATATTTTTTTTTGTATTACGGAAATGTTTCTGCAAGAGGTTAGGCATAGATTTGTCCCATACTCCAGATTTGATGATCAATTATTGTAAATTCTCTCCCGTCAACCAACGATCTTTTTGACAATTTCTGACTAAAAGCGGCAATATAAACCGCTTATTCAATCTTTTATCTACTGTCTCTTACACTATTCGAACTGGTGTTGCGATTATTCTATGCATCATTGCTGGAGTGCCGCTAATTTAATTCTCATATGTTACTCTGATTTTCAGTTCTCTTGCAGAGTATTTTACTTTTGGTTTTGTGTTTTCTTATATTTATTACACGACGAGCACATATCATTGGGATTACAAAGGCCAAAAGACCGAAAAGTAACCCAAAAAAAAAGGCCGGGAACGGTGAATAAAGTCTGCTTTAAAATGGACGGAATGGAGTGGCGGTCATATAAGCTGAGAATGATATGAGTTGCTGTTGTTGGCCTACCATCTTGTGCCCCTCATCAGCTCGGCTTGTTGACATTTCTATCGCCTTAAATTGTCAGTTGTGAAGTAGGCGTGGCACGGAATGGAATGGCATGGCATGGCGTAGCGTGACATTTGGGAGTGCAGCAATGAAAATGGTAAAGACGGCGGCTTAAAAAGCAAAACCCATGCAGCGCTTTTTTTTCGGAAAGCTTTTGTTGGTTTTTTATTGCATAGTCTCTGATAGAACGAGTGGAGACACGACAATATCCCGTATATATACATACATATGTATAGCAGGCGTTTCCATGTCATATGCCACCGCAGACAGCCTTTAAATGCCTTTAAAAAAAAAAAAAAGAAAGAAAAAATAACAACAACAATGTTATGTTTGAAATTGTTGAACAACTGAAACATGGCCAACAACAAAAAAGCCAAAAACAAAAATGAAGGAAGTTATTATGTAAATTTTCTATCAATTTTGGTTTTCGATTGCTATACTATGGTTATTACTGCTGTTGTTGTTATTGTTGTCGTTATATACCTGTATAGCTCGTTTATTGTCTATCTGTGAAATATCTGTATATGTATGTGTCCGTGTGTGCATTTGTGTTAATTTTAACAATGGGCTTCAACCAAAATGTAATTTGCACTAGAATGCAACCAGAATTCCCAGTTAAGAGAGCCAAAAGCACATAAAGTATTTATCGGTAATTGCAAACAGATACCGGAATCACCCACCCACACCCACACCCACACCCATACACATACATACACTCGCATATATCCCAACATACACACACATTCACTCTGCACTTCATTTGTTAGCTTAGCGCTAAATCACTTCATTTATTTTGTAATTTTTTTCTTCCTTCTTATTTTGGCTGCTCTTTAACAGGAAATTGAGCATATTGATTTTGGCAAGTAGATAAAGAGAGGGAGAGAGACAGAGTGAACGGGTAGGAAGATAACGAAAGAAAGAGAGAGAGAGAGAGAGAGAGAGAAAAAGGGAGGGAGCGAGTCAGAGTCAGAGATTTTACTTGCATGTTATGTGTCCTTGAAAGGATTTCTATGTTACTTCTTATTACTGCTTATCTGTCAAGATTTGTCAATCAAAATGAGATGATTGATATGACGGTAGGGATTCTTCATAGTGTATGCATATAACTTTGTGTGTGTGTGTGTGTTTGTATGTATGTAAGTGTGCTTGGGCGCGTGTGCATGTTCTGATAAACATCTGCCACTTGGTTGAGTTATTTGTAAAAGATATTAAGTAAAGTTTATACAAGAAGGAAATTAACTTTGCAGCTGTCTGAAAAACGCTTCAGGCAAATGAAAAATGAAAAAATAAAACAGCATAAAAAAAGTTGGCCAATTCGATTAATTTTCAAAGATCAAATTACTATAAAGAAGAAGATGCATGACATTAACTAAAGCAACGGAAACGCCATTCACTTACAGTTTTTTCACTCTTCGCTTTGATAAGTGAATGCACGTTGATATCTGAAATTATAAAAGTTAACCGAAATCAAACGATAACATTATAATATATAAATATATTAGAAATTAACATATGTACATCTAAATATGAATACAATATAAAAAAATAAAGGATTCTATATAAATAATGGTCAAACGCTATACATTTTATTTACACTGGAGTATCTACTGTACTTTGTCAGAAAAATATTGATTTGTTATTACCTGAACTCTTTCACTTTTTCTTTTTATATAATCAAACTCAATATTCAGACGCAAATTCGATACACAAATGTTATTCGTTTTCTGTACATAATTCACTTCATTTCATATTTCCAGCTAAAATTTTGCTCATGCATCTTTAAATCTCATTTATATAAAAGATAACATCATCGTTGAACCAAATTCAACGCAACACATCGAAGATTCGCTTAGCAAATTTTCTCTCTCTCTCTCCCTGTCTCTTTGCCAGTCTCTCTATCTGTTTGGCCAGAAAACAAATTTTCATAGTAAATGAATGCCATAATTCTGCATAAATTTCACCAATTTCCAACGATTTGTATTAAAGTAAATTAGACCTTGGCGTAAAGCCATAAATACATACATAATAAAGACCTCATGATTGCATTGCGATTTCAAGCAAAACCAAAACAAAATGAAATAAAGGCAAAACAAGCGAACAAATTAACATAAACCAAATAGACCAGTAGACCATACCAATAGCTTAAGGTAAATCCAAAATAATACCAAGCCATGAACTTGATACGCACTACTGCACTTGGCCAAAAATATATATATTCCTGTCAACTTAAACTGCAAGACACGCCAAGTTTACTGTTTGCATGTCCTGCACCTTCACCAAAGTAAAACTTGTACCGCCCCCTTTTCCGGCCGCCAATCTCCGACAGGCAAAATTAGAGAGAGAACTGTTTAACTTTGTCCGTATCAAAGTTTTAGTACCCTTAGTACAGTTCCTTACGAAAAAAAGTGATCTTACCCGAATGATCAATGGAAATGATTATATTTAAATAAAATAAAATTGATTGGTTATCGGTTATCGGAATACTCTTACAATCCTACACAAATTTTTAAATGGTAGTGTAATTTTTTAACAAAATCTATTTTATTAATCCTTTTAAAAACGTTTTGTTCTTTCTTAAGACATTTTCTGGGAATATTCAGATACATTCTCATCAAAATATATTAAGCATTGCGAAATTGCATCACTTCAAATAAATAACTCATAATTACTTTATTCGTAATTAAAAAACTAAAAATATTTCTCTAGTTTTTGAAATTGCCCTATTTTTTAATTTGACAAAGTTGTAAGAAAAAAGTGTAAAGTTGTTTAACTAAACTTTAGGTTTGAAAAACAATAAAATACTTCTCCTCAGCTTTTTACACTTTATTACTAATGGATAACACCTTGTACATAATCCCAACAGAAAGCCATTGGATAAAATAAAAGTAAATATTTTTTTTTTTTGGTTAGAGTATAAAAACGTTGAGACAGCAAGAAAATTCCGTGAACATTTTTGTTCAACTAGCTGTTGTAGTTCAGATTGCAAAAACGAGGACGAGGACGAGGACGTAAGAAAAACTATGGAAGTTCTGGCCAGTAGTTAGTAGTCGCCTGGCGCCAGGTGTCAAGTGTCAAATGTCAACGTGCAGGGTAATTAAAATTGCCCGTTGCAGCATCTTTACGCTGCTGCTGCGTCTACTTAATATCAATTAGCTGCAGAAAGTGATTAAAATTGAAATTTTGCCAACAGGTCAACTAATTAGCCAGAGTTGTAAGTAGTCCGAAAAAGTTGCCCAAAAAAAACCAAACAGAAGGAAAAAAATAAAAATAAAATAAAAAAGCAATATGCATGCATTTCTTCTCTAGGCAAGTAACTTGAGATGAATAGAGACTTTTGCTTGGGCTCCCCCTCTGCCTCTCACTCTGTCTCTCTTTCTCTCTCTCTCTCTCTATTTTTCTTACTTTCCATGGCAGAAGTCTAAAATTGAATTGAAATTTAATTAAACAACGTTTGAAACTTTTGAAGCTGGCGGCATTTTTCCATCAATTATGCAAAATGAAGCTGCTTGGCATTTAGAATAAAAGTGGAAAACAACAACACTGCAAAAGCAAGTGGAGAGTGCAGAGGACGAAAGAGGGAGAGATAATGATGATGATGATGAGATTGTTGGGGATGATGAGCAGTCGATTCCACTTAGAGAAAGTGTGTGGGATGAAAGTAATATTAACTTTTCAAACAAAATAAATAAAATCAAAAGAAGAAAAAACATATAAGAAAATTAAAACTTGTAGTTAAGATTAACATACAAAAACTCAACACGGAGAGATGCCTGTATTTAATTTTGTTTCTAAATATCTTTAGCAATTGCCCATATCTTATATGTATAATTAGTCTCTTCAATTTCTTCTAGTGTACATTTTAGGTCATTTGAAACTGAGTCATTTAACGAATGAATGTGTCGTTTTGCATGTATTTAAAAATTAATTATCTCACAATAGTAATGACAAGCTTGTACTTGTGATTGTCCTTGTGCTGCTGCTGCTGCTGGTGCTTGTTGTCTACTTTGTCTAGTATTACAATATTTATCCTCTACTTTTCTTGGCAACTTATATCCACCATGAGCCTCTCTTTCCATCATTACCCTTCCGTCCATTTGGCACCGTCTTAAGCCAGACCTGGCATTCAAAGTGTCATTAATTTACATAAAATTCCCATAAAATTGCAACACTTTCGAATGAAGCAAAAGGATGTGGCATGTGGCTTACTTGCTGAAATCAAATTGGATCATTTTTGGGTAAATTTTCTTCATTAAAATTGAATTTTCATCAAGCGTATAACTGTTAGCAAAACATTTGCATTTGCATTTGCTAAATGTTTTCAAGTAGAGCAAAACTAACTGAATATATGCAGAAACCCAAGTAAATCAATTTAAATCATCGAAAGTAAATGACATAAGTGAACTCTCTATCTCACTCATCCCGCTCTCTCTCTCTCTCTCTCTCTCTCTTTCTCTGTGTGTGTCTCTCTCGTAGTCACTAGCTTATGCACAATCAATCAATGGCAAAAACAAATGAAACTGAAAAGTGTCTGGAAAATTTGCGATTAAATTGCCAATGCATAAATTTAAATGGTTTCCCTTTTTTATTTTCCATTTCTCTTTCTTTATATTTTTTTTACCACATAACAATTAAAAAATTTGCATGCCAAGTCAAAGGCTAGACCCTTAAATGACATAAGTCTAGCCCAAAGCTAGGCCAAAGAGAGTGAGAGAAGAAGTCTTCTATTATGGTTAACCCATGGAAATCTGGAGGGCATGGAATCTGAAAGTTATATTATCGAGCAAAATAACCTTACTTAAACGATATAAAATCAATGAAAACTAAATGTATGGTAAAGGATTTTGTCAACCATTTTAGTTACCGTCCAGACGGTGCCATATTGACCCTTTTTCGTAATTAATGAGTGAATAGACCGCAATCTTAGTTCGTCGTAACCGATGTGCACAAATTATAGCCCGTAGCCGTAACGAAACTTAATTCTAAGATTTCCGGTTAGTTATTGAGCAAAACCAAGTTAACTGCATTTCTAATAATTATTCTCTCTCTCTCTAACACACACACTCTTGCTAGCTCTCTGTCTCTCTTTTGTTGGCTTTCCCTATTTTCTGTCGCTGTTAAACAATGTAAATTATTACCTTAGGCAGGCAAAATGGCAATAAACTGGCCGTTCTTTTTTATTTCTTTTTTTTTGTTTGATAAGCTTAAAGCAGTTAATTGCTAACCTGAGACCCTTGACATGCCCCTAGACTACCAATTCCAATGGTATCTCACCTGTCCTTTACTCTATCTATCTCTCTCTCTCTCTTGCTCTTTCTCGCTCTTTTTTATTCACTATTTAGTCTTTTGTCAGTGTGTGTGTGTTTGTGTGTGTAAGGGGGTGTGTCTGTTTCACTTATTTTGAACTTTATCAGTAGGCGGCACTTGGGTGCACTTAAAATTGCATTGAGTGATGATTGTTTTGATAAGAAGAGGCACATGCCGCATGCCAATTAATTGGAGAATATGCTAATTGGCAGGACAAGGCTTTTGTTGTTGTTGCTTTTGTTGCTGTTGCTGTTGCTGTTGCTGTTACTGTTTGTGGCTCCCAAATGGCAACCCAAAATGAGCTTATCATTATTTACACAGGACACAACATTCACTAGTAGAAGATGATGATACTGATGATAATAACGAAAAGATTTTCATGGCCATAGAGGGGCTTGCAGGCGGTGTTACGTCCATTAAAATCTAAATTAAATGCTTTGATTTGCTCATTTTGTTTTCTGTTTTCTTGGTCAGTGGCCATAAATTTAATGACTTGCCTTCTGGCTGAGATTGCGTAATTTATTGGCCAAGCCCACCCCTACCACCATCCCCTAATACTCCACCCACACATATACAATACATATACAATTCCTTATTTCAACCCGCTTAATTAGATTACATCGGCTGGCATTCTGGTCATAGAGCATTTTTATGACACATTTAATGAACTTAAAGCTACGCCCAAAATGGCCAACCAAATCGATCGGCACCACGATTGTCACTAAAGTAAAAATCTGTTAACCGAAAATCCGTAATCATTGAGCTTAAAACGAATCAATTAGAGAAGGGAGAGTGGTGGTCAAATAGGGAAATGAGGGTAAGGGAAAATGAGGGCACTCAACAACTTGTTGGTTTGGTTTGATTTGGTATGGTCTGGTCCAGTCCAGTCCAGTGCTGTCCGGTCCGGTCTGGTCACTAACAGTTGTCCTACTCCCATGCGTCACCACCACTCAATATGGTTGAAAGTTATGCCAATGGGCAGAGATGCTGCCGGGGTAAAAGCAATTTCATTTCATTATGTGGGCGGTTGTTACGCAAAATTTGACGCTAAAGCCCAAAAACTGCGTGACTAAGTTCTTGTTGTTGGTGTTGCAATTGCTGCCATTGGGCTATAAAGTTGATCAAAAATTTGGGTATATTCATTTAGGTTAAAGCAAAGTGTATGTATGTATGTATATAAGGTATGTACATATAAATGGTTTGTATATCCCTTAATCTCCATTGACTTATGACAGTTTATTTTTGGCCAAGTAATTTTCATCATTATAACACTAAACCTAAATCAGTATCGATTTTGTTTTACATTCATTTTAACCTAATACCTAAAAAGGCAAACAATTGTTCCCAAAGACATTTTAGATATAATCTATAACGATAAAACCCATTCCCTAATGCAACTCAAGCATACAAAGAAAGACAAGTTTGCATAAAAATGATTGGACGAAAAAAAAGGCTAAGATCCTAACAAAATTTAAGAATTTTATAAATTGTTAACCTCTTTTGGGTCTGTTAAAATAATGGTATTGAAGAAAAAAAATAAAAGAAAATCAATATATTCTTTAAACTTTAATTATCAACGTTTTTGACCCTGCAGATTTTAAACCAAATTCTACTTTTTGATTATTCCTTTTTCTTATTAGTAATTTTATTAAAATATGTTCTTGTCATTTTTTAATAAATTGAACATTTCCTTATCTAATTTTCTACCAAATTGAATAGGGCACAGGCAAGTCGACCTCTGTCTTTATCAATTTTGTTTTTGCAAGTACGCACACTTCGCATTTTTTTTTGTTTTTCTTGTTTTTTTTTTTTTTGTTGCTTCGTTTGAGTCCTTTGCAAAATATTTGATTATCATGTTTATTTTTGCTGTTGTCGGTTGTTGGCGTCATTGACATGCAAACACAATATAAAAAAATAAAAAGCAAACTGTTTGTTCGGCCCATGTCATCGATCATTTTAAGTGGGTCGAAAAATACCAAAAACAAAAACAAACAAACAAAAAAATAGCCAAAAAAGTAGGAAAATTTGCAATTAATTAGCGCAAGTTTGTAGACGACGATAGGAAGGGAATACAAAAATTGGAGAAAGAAGAAAACATCGAGACAGCTGAGAGACCGGCTAGACAAGCGACAACAACGTGGGTCGCTTTAATGATGATGGCCTTAAGAATACAAAAAAAAAAAAAAAAACAAAAATAAATAAATAAATAAAAAAAAAAAAACAGAAAATAAAACAACCAACAAAAAGACAAACTGTCGCCTAATATTTATTTGGTCAGCAAACACAAAGAAACAGAAACAAAGAAACAAAAAATTAAATAAAATAAATAAAAAAAAAAACAAGCAAGCTAGAGCAAGCAGAAGGTCCAGTTGAAGTCTTAAAATGATTTGCTCGGTAAATTTAAGGATTACATCACTTGTTTAATGTGTGCTAGTATGTGAGTGTGTGTGTGTATGTGGACCTTGAAGATGATTCTAGCATTAAGGGACATTTGCTGCGCTTAATTGTAACAAGTGACAGGCAGAGCTAATTAACTGGTAAAGCCGACCCGGTCCCCAAAATGTTAATTACGATTAAACAGAAGCAAAATATATATCTTCACATATTTGTTAGAGGTCAGCGAATACAAAAATTTCTTTGATGTAATATACCAAAATGCGAAACTTTAAGTTCACAACAAACGTATGAAAATGCTAATCATATTCTCCCTTTATTTTTTTCCCAACGCAAGCAAAAAGATCCCACCATCTTTCAGAATTTCAATGGCGCCCATCTACACTTTTATATGTGAATATTCTACATTTTCTTTCTGGTCAACGTTCCATTCATTCATTTTTCTTTCGGTCACAATCTCCCTTACTCTTATCTCCACATTGATTTTGTGGCGCCATCTTACAGTCAACTCTCTATTAGAAATTAAGGTTTTTCTTTTTCATCTTTTGTCCTGGAATTGCTTATCGCTGCACTGTCCATTATATTTTAATAACAATAATTAAATATATAATATAAAGCAGGATCCTTGAATTGCTCAGTTTGAGATATACTCTTTTATAGACATATCATCCTTGTTTCGCAAGGAAGTGTTGTGAAATTTCACTCTTAAATCACTTTTTTGTTGTTTCTTCAATTTCCCATGTTTCTGTTAAAAAAGATTTTTTAAGAATACTTATAATACTCTCCAGTTTCATTTTTATTACTGTACCTTTCAATAAAATCAAATTTTTGCATTTTCGTGCAAATTAAATTTGCTGTTTGTTGGCAAACATATTTAATTATGTCTTTTAAAAATTAAATTAAAAGAATAAAATAAATTATTTATTCAACTCAACATTTTTGATTTTTCCAATAATTTTATAAATTTTTTTTAAACGTTCATGCTGTTGGTGCACATTACTTGCACGTCCATTTTAATTAATATTAATCAGTACACAAATTTTATGAATTTAAAAAATAAAAAAACACCAACTTTGACCGCTGCTGGCACTGGGGAAATGTTTTATTATATTATACAACAGCCCATTCCAATACCTAATTTATTTCAGTTAATCATGTGAAATGCATTTAATGAAACCTTTTGTCATATCGTCGTTACGTTTTTAATTTTTAAATAATTTATATAAACATATGGCAAACCATTCAAATTAACAAGGCAACAAATGAGGGCAATGGATATATGTGATAAACGTTTAATTATATATTAAAAGCATTCAAATAAAGTGGATAATGAAGGTCGACAGGAAAATTTAAAGAGAAAGGAACAGGAGGTAAAATGTAGGGGGGGTTTTGTGTGAGTCTGTCTATATCTGTGCCTTGCAGTAGTTATCCGGTGAAAATTTAATTACAAAAGTAAATGTTGAAAAATGGCCAACATCATTAACTTTTCACAGAGAAAGACAAGTCTTTGTTGACAGTGTGCCTCTGTCTCTATGTACCTTTCTCGCTCTCTCTCTCTTTCTCTCTCTCTCTCTTAGTCGCTATGTCTGTTTCTCACTGTAAAGTATCCTTAATGAAGATTTTACCACAGGCAAAACGACAATTGCCATGTCCTTCATAGGTGGAATGCTGCTCAAGCGACTCAACTGTTAATATTCAGTCCTCAGTCCGACAGACCAGGTAAGGATTGCCCTGTCCTTTGCCTTTCGCTCTTCTTCTCTATCGCTCTCCTTTCCCATCGCTCTTTCTCTCTCTTTCCCTCTCTCTCTCTGGCTTTCTCATCGTTTTGCACATTCAGAGCTGCCTTTCAGCAACCGCAAACACTTGTGGCCATATGCATTATATATATAAAATCCACAGACATGTTCATACCAATACTACATATATATCTATATATATATGTATATATTATTTTTCAATTAATGACGTCCACTAACTGTGGTTCTATAGCTTACCATTTCCATTTTCTCGTTATTCTACTCCATTTTTATTTTCCTCTTTTTCAATTTCTATTTTTTAAACATCAATTATGCAAATAACAATACTCATTTTCATAATCCCCCTACATATAATAGCTAGCAAAGAACAAAAAAAAAATACTACATAATAATGATAATAATAAGAATAATAATAACAATTTACATTTATAGCAGGAACATTTCTTACAAACGAAAAAGAAAACAAAACCCTTTGAATACCCTTGCCATTTTCGGGATATTTTCTTCTTGCCCAGAGGCAAAATATACAAAAGGATTTAGTTTTATTTTTAAGTTTTTAACTAGTTTCATTAACTATAATTGTATATACAAAAGCGATATTAGATATTTCATATCTATTTTATAAGTTATATAATTGATATACATATATATATATCAATAGGTAAATAAATATGAAAATTTTATAGACATTGTTTGGCCAAATCCTTTATAAAAGAGCATAGAAACTGCGGTTTACACTGCTCCATAAAATTTCCCATTGTCTTGTCTACAACGTAAGAGGACGGCAAGCAAATAGAAAAAAAATCTGACGTCAGTTAGGCAGCAGCTAGTTTGAAATGCGAAAAAAAAAGAGTTGACCGAGGACATGTGGAAAAAAGGGGGAAAAGTTTGCGTTTTTGATTAACTTACCATACTCATAAATCAGTAAATAAATCAATATATTTTCCAAATATATTACTCCAGCTGTCATCAACTGTTTGAAGGATTTTTTTTTTGTTTGCCGAAAGAGATTTATTGGCCAACACATTTCAAAAACGAAAAATAGAAAAGGCTAAAACTTTTAACAATTTACAACTTCGATATGAGAACTTTGCCAATTCGTTTATTTATTTTTTTTTTTTTACATTTTATAAATAACGATTGAACGATTTAAAAATATTTTTAATTGTCTTTTAAAAGGTTTTCAACGAATGTGAACCGTAGTCTATCACTTTGCTTTGCTTTCCACATTCTCTTTTTGCTTTTTTAGAGTGAAAGAGAGGAGTAAGATAGATAGAGAGGAAGAGATAGGATAACGTAAACTTTTCATTAGTAAAATGATAGAACGTGGGCAGTATAATGACTAGACTAGATATAGCCTAAGTAAAGAGCGCAATTCAAGTCAGTGATTTTAGCCCCCTCGGGTGATGTGCCATGTGCTTGCCTCCCAGTTAATACCTTTCAAATGATTAAACACACCACCGCCTACACACAAACACACACACGCACACGCACACTCCCATACACAGTTTTGGTATCGCTTTCAGCGAGTCTGATAGCTTAACTCAAATGGTGTTTTCTATTTTTTTACACTTTGAAAATGAAATCAAGTAAAATTATTTTTGCCATACTCAATACTCTATATAGGATTAAAGGGTATATCAGACTATTGATAAGATTTGAATTGAGTACGATTTTTTCTGTATCAGTAAAAATTTTTACTTGAATTCTCCGTTTAACTTTTGCAAAAATTTAATGATAAGTTTCTCTCTCCTAAATTCAATTGAATTAATTTTTTGGATTTTCTTATGCCAACTAAAATTGTTAATAATAAAATTTTTATAAGATTGGCGATTTAAAATCTTAAAATGGAAGCATTATTTCTAATTTTATTAGAATGGCAAGTCGAGAATTTGTGGAGATTTATGCAAAAATTTCGTTGTGTTTTGATTAGTTAAATGAGACGATAAGGCAATGGGAGACATGTGCCGTAGCTATGTCCTTGCCGATTTCAGGGGTAAATGGTATCCTATTGAGGCAATAAATTCAAATAAGCCCATGACGCAGTTAGGCAAAAACTGAGGCTTAGTTCGGGGCATTGCCAAATATTTTGCACCTTAACTCCACTGAAAATTTTAGGTCCTACACTCTCTATCCCCTTCTCCTATCGAAAAACAGAAAGAGAGAGACTTCAAAGACATTTGGTTAGCGGCAGCATTGGCAACAGCAGCTGTGTAGCTGCGGCATTTAATTATTGCCTTTGAAATAAATATGGATGTAAGCCCACACACACAAAGATACACAGAAACACACCAACACATACTACAGAGAAAGAAGGCAGAACGATAGATAGAAAGAGAGGCAATGACAAAAGCATACATGTGCCGTCACCCTCTACTAACCCCTAAACCCAATGCGTGGGCATGACCCTTGCAGTAACACACACACTCACACACACACACAACTAACATGGAAACTGTCAATGTGTCTGTCAGTGTGCCTGTTCTTTTGTCACATCGTCTTTTCGTCTTGTTTCTGTACACCATCTGTTGACATTTGGCTGTGGGACTTGGGTAACAACATTTTCTCGGTGTGTGTCAATGTATTGGTTATGGGGTCAGAGAATATTTGTCAAGTCGAACCTTGCCAACTGAAAATAACCAACAGCCGACTACCGACTGTCGACTTCCAACTCTCTGGCTCTTGTTTTGCTAATTAAGCAACAACACAAATGACAACAACAATAACAACAATGTCAACTAACCAAACAACAACTCTATGTACATTGGCAACAAGTTATATAAACTAAGCACAGGCGTAGAAGCTGTACCACACATACATGCATCCATCCAACCAAAAGAAGTAGAAAATAAAAACAAAGCATAAAAAAAAGAGTAAAAAAATTTTCATCTCAATCCAAAGAAAAAAAACATACCAAAATTGACCAACAAAATTGAGTGAGATGGAAGAATAGGGGAAAATACGAAAAACTGCTGACCCAAAATAGTTTCAAAAAACTAAGCACATACATAGTTACTTTATGGGGTAGAAAATAGATATATATGTACACACATATATATATATATATATTAAAACACAGTCATAAAAAGTCTAAACAAACTTATTTTCAACCAGAGAATGCAAAATAAACAAACAAATTTTTTAGTACATCCCCAAACCTACGTACTAACCACAAAGGTTAAAGGCTTTTAACTCTTATCCTTAACAATTGATACTTTTATTGATAAGGATAAGTAAAGGGAAAATCACTTAAATAATCTTTAAACGAGTTAAGCTTTTAAGAAAGAAAAGGCGACTTTACAATATCTTTCAATAAGAAAAAAGATGCATTTTAAATATTTGGAATTTCTTTTGGTTTATTTAACTTAAGTTTTAAACTTTAGATACGAATTTTTAATTTACAGATTATTAGAAACAGAAGTCCAACAGATTAAAGGTAATTCTTTTTATTTTTTTTTTTTTTTTTTCAAATTATATATACATTTATGTATCGAGACAATCGTCTGCACCAATATGTATGCTATGCAAAACCCACAAAACTTTTTTGCCAAAGAAAAATATTTGTTCAAAGAAAAGATATACAGGGAAAAGAATAAAAGAAAAGTAGCGAAAAATCGCAACATTATGCTTAAGTCTACTCAAAGCATTATACTGTAAATGTTTAGCCTAAATACAAGGGAAAACTTTTCCATTTTGGTTTTATACACAATCAAATGGAAAGGATAATTGCATTTAGAGTAGAAGTTTGCGACGCAAAAAAAAATATATATTCTATACATATATAAGTTTGTTAGTTTAAAAACCCTATCTGCCACAATAATTTTTACACATAAGACTAATTAATTGATTTGAAATGATTTTGTAACAATTGAGAATTTTATGGATTCAAAGTAATAATAAAAAGAAGAAGAAGTGTCTACAAACGTCGGCATATTCAAAAAAAAGAAAATATTCTTTTCTTTTTGGTGATCTCTTTGGCTGATTTAGTTGACATAAATTATGGGTACACATGCTCATGTATGCATATGTCTACATATATATACATATATGTATATATGTATCTCAACATATGTATACATACACTTATATTTAGATATGAATGTGGGAATAATCTGTGTAATAGGTAGAAATGCTATTTAATTGCTATGGATACGTGTTCGCTCTCTTGTGAGTCGATGAACTGCTCTTTATTCTTGCGTTTAGCTATTTGCTTTGAACAAATAAACAAAACAAAAAATGCGAAAAAATATCACACATTCGCCCTGGTTGACATGGCTCTATGTGGTGCTGCACTTCATTTCCAATTAAACACAGGGACATGTGGAGTCGTTGTCACTGTCTCTGTGGTCTTTCACCATCCCTCTGCCACACTTCCATTTCCTCTATACATATATGTGTGTGTGATAAAGACACTTGTCTAAATTGTTGAATTTATTTGGAAAAAAAAAAATACACAAATACGAGAGGGAGAGAGAGAGAGAGGAAAATATAAACGACTAGGTGAGAAAATGTGTATGAACGCTTGGCACCTCTATGACACGTGCAGTGGCTAGACTAAATGTTAAAAACTGATTTAGATTTATGATGATGGCGGAAAATGGCTGCGATAATAAATGTCTTATAAAACCATCAAGAAAAGAAGTCAACTAAAAGAAATCAAATCAAAGAATTTTCAAAGTTTAGAAAACTTTGATCATTAACATATATTTTCATTCAAATTTAATTTTGACAAACTATTTATGAAATAAAATTTTGAAAAGCATTTAAATAATCTTTGGATTTTTTTTAAGTCATAATATAGAATAGAAACCGAAGTACGAGTATACCAATCAATAGGAACATCTGTAAATAAACCCAAAAATAATTTTAAATATTTTTTTAATCTAGTTTTCTTAAATTTGTGCAGTATCAACAAATAGATATATTTATATTCTAAAGTGTTTCATATATTTGCTCCGTCCTACAGCTCAACTTTTCAAGGGCTTCGAATATTCAAAAATCTATAAAGCCATATTTTGATGCCTTTGAGTGATTTATGAAAAATAAAAATTGTTTTTTTGATCTGTCACACGAGACGATTATTTTAATAATGTTAATTTGCGACGTTTCTTTTACTTGTCATCATTTTGCATAATTTTTCAATTAGTCAAAAGTTCTGAATTCCAGCGAAATTCAATGCATGGACAAGTCCACTTTCTCTTTTATGTATATTTATACAAATATATATATATATATAAATAAATGTTATACATTTATCAAAAATATTTGCACATTCATTAGATTATTTTGCCGATTATTGTTCGTGAAAAGTGATGTATGGTACTTTGTGCTCCAATATTTCGCGTTCATTTATATGTACATATAATATATGCATGTATATGTATATATTTTGTACAATATGTTATCCATTTTGTCCATTTTCATAATATAATATATGCTTGTCCTTCTATGGCATTTTGCATGTCTGAAGTGGCCATAGTGGTTTTATTAAAAAGTTTACAATGCCAACAAAAATGGTAGTCACAAGATACAGACAGACATATAGTACATACAATACACTTGCACACATTTGATAGTCCAGAGAGACGTGGTACAGTCTCGCTGTCAGGCATTATCCTTTCTCCTTCTACTACAGTTTCTTTACTTTGGCCTATTTACCGAGTAAGTACTTTGGACTTTTCTCTGCTTTAGTGAAAACTTTTTCTCTTCTCTCTGT
Source organism: Drosophila emarginata (assembly GCA_037075365.1). NCBI lineage: Eukaryota > Metazoa > Arthropoda > Insecta > Diptera > Drosophilidae > Drosophila > Drosophila emarginata. Next base: position 1,846,078 of record JBAMCD010000283.1, read on the forward strand.
TTGTCATATATCATGGGAGGTATACATAAGTATATATATATATATATATATATATATTTGTATATATGTATCTGAACACATATCAGTATGAATGTTGTGCAGCTGTTGCCCTCTGAACATAAAATGTGTATAAGTTTCTCTCCAACCAACAACTTGACTTAACTTGGCTACATATTTGTGATAAAGAGTTAAAAAGTAGCAGCCATGGAAATCTAATTAGGCGCAAATTAAGCTGATAACTGCTGTTACTCTTGCTGTTGCCTTGTAAATTAGTTTTACTTTAATTATATACATATATATATACAAACATATTTATGTGTGTGCGCACTGTATGTGTACTTGAAGCAGTTCGTCAAATCAAAGTGCTGTCTGGGATTATAACTTTGCGGTTTGTCATTAGAGCGACAAATGTTTCTATAGCTCTTGTTTTTGTTTTTGTTGCTACAAGTTTTTAAGTTTAAAGTGCCGGCTGACATTTTTGACTAACTACATACAAATATATAAAACGAAAAGTTTTTACTCGTTTGTAGAGACCAATGAAAATGGGAAAGAATGGGAAGGAAACCAAAAATTTTGCCAATGTAATGTAAAAGGTTGGCAAAGCGGAAAATGAAGAATGTCAACTGACTAAAGTTTAAAAATTGTTTAATAAAACGACTAATAAGAATTAAAATATATAAAATATATTAAAATAACAATATCAGTTTAAAAAAATTAGAAAAATTTTGAATAGGAATATTCTCACAATTTCTTTTAATCACTTTAATCAATTGACACCCCGTAAATTTTTTATTTTAAGAATCAACAGAATATATATCTATGCGAGAGGATATTGCAGAGGTTAAATTTATTGTTATCATGCAATATTTTAATTTAATCAATATATATGACGCCTATTTAATTTACATATATAACGCCTTTGATTGGGAGGATAAACTATTAACATATATTTATTACACTTCAGATGAAGTAAAAGGTAAAATGAATATTCATAATTTTGTTTTTGCAACTCAATTTCAATTAATTTATGCCTCTAAGCTTTTAGAATAATTTCATTTAGCAGCTGAAAAAATATGTGCAAGCCAAAACTTAAATTCATAGATATACATGTTTTTATATGTGAATATTTGATTTGGTCCAATGAATCTCATCCTATCTACACATTTATGTATGTCTGGAAAATGAAAAGGAAGCCAAGACAATAACTAAATGATGACAGAGAAAAGAAATGTAAACAAGTGCCCAGATGACAATTAATCAATGTCCAAACAAATGAAATGAAGTGGCGGCAGCTCAATGAAGTGAGCTAATGACAGGGGATAGAATGGTGGATACAATGCGAGGGGTATGGGAGGATGGAGGTATGAATGAAGGTTAGCTGCGATTATGTCAATCATACGTACTGTATGCCAAGAGGCAAACAATTCAACTCTGACACGAGTTTCAATCTGGCGTATGAGCAATAAACAATCACAAGTAACTAGGTGAAGAATGAGAATGTGAAATGGGAGACGATGAGGATACGACCAAGTGGGAACAGTAGGCAATTGTCGGGATAAAGATAGAGAAGCAATAGATTCTTTTGTCTGCTACAATATACGAAACAAAAACAACAACAGATAACGAAAAAAAAAAGCCTAATCAAAAAATAGCTCAAAAGTTTCACGCTCTTGGCCCCTCGCACGTCTCTTTCTCCCTCCGTATTTATCTCTCTCATCCTCTCTCTCTCTCTCTCTCAATATATTTATTTAGCCCGTGGCTTTAAGCTAAACTTTACATTAGTTGCTTTTGTTGTTTTTTATAACCTTCTGTGAAGGGTATATTAGTGTTGCAACACAACAAAATAATTTAATTGCAAATTCCAATTTGGAACCTGTGGAAAATATTTATTTTTAAGCATCAGAATATTTAATTGATTCTTTCAATTTCTATTAAAAATATTGTTTGAAAACTTAAGGTCATTTAAGCGCAAAGGTTTTTGAGTTAAAGAGAATAATCGTCACGTATTGAATAGTAATCGTTATTTTCTTAAAACTTTTTCCTTAAGAAATTCTCAATTAATCCTCCTCAAAAATCGTTTAACGAATTTCTAATATAATACGTTTAAAAGTAAACTTACGAAGAAAAATCCTTTAAATTTCCTTACTTTGAATGACTTCTCATTACTGAAACTAGCTTAATTATCAAAATTTTTGGAAGAAAATTTTATTTAAAAAAAAAAACTACCAAAAAATTATAAATTTCTTTGGGATTCCTTCGACCCTTTGCCCCAATTTACAAGAAGTCACCGAACTGTTGTGAAATTTTATTCGCACGTGCTCCTAAGTGCTTTCTAGATGACTAAGCAGACGCTGAAGATAATTAACACGTACGAGCCGTATTTTAAGAAAAACTAAAGTGTTTGATATTCCAAGTTCCTTACATACAATTATATCGATGTTCGAAGGATTATGTAACATTATACATTTAGTTAACGCTGGACATTGAAAAGAAAGTGCATCGAGCGTTCAGCATAGACAAAAAGAAAATCCCAGTCCACTTTGTTGCTCTTTTTTCTATCAACTTTTTTTTTTTTTTTTGGGAGAGGAGAAAGGGAAGGAGGGCTGTCAAGTGCTTGTGACAAATAGAAAAGTTTTTGCCATGTTTTGTAACTTAAATTGTTTTGTGGTTTTCTAATGTAATATAAACTGGCTTACTATATACATTTGTATTTATGTGTGTATGTATATATAATATATATGTATACTATATGGGTATGAGGTCCTTTATGCCAAATTAAACACTTGGCAGTTAAAAGAGAGAGACAGAGAGATGGAGATGAAAATGAAATCATATAATTTGCATTAAGTCAAAAGTTGAAACGCGTGCTCAAGTAGAGGAAAAACAATTGACAGAAAAGTTTGCCATATACAAACTACCGAAGAATCAGAGAGAGAAAGAGAGAGATAGAGACCGAGAGAGAAAGAGGGGGCATGCTTAATTGTATTTAGTTAACTCAAACTTTGAAATTTCGGACACGTTTTAGCAAAATGTTGCATTGATTAGTCAATAAAATTCAGTAGAAAGGAAATCGGGCAAGGAGAAAGGTGAGAGTGAGGTGGTTGGGTAATGTATTTGAAACTATTTCTTCATTTAGATTTATTAATCCAAATGCAAATGAAAAGAAGCTCAGTTCATTAAATTTCAAATAACTTGTTCAATGCCTTACAAAAAGTAATTTTAATTGGATTTTCAACTATGCAAGGATTCCAATTCCACTTGCCTAAGATGCCTTACTAACATGGTCGTAGCAGAAAATGAAGGAAATGCTAACATAGTATAGGATTTAATTATAACTTTTTAAACACTTAAGCAACCCTCTTATAGGTACACCTCTGATTGCACACAACAGCAAGAGAGAGAGAGAGAATTTAATTTTTTCTCTTATCCTTTTTTCTCAACAAAATTCTAAGCAGTCTTTCATTTCAGTACCACAAAAATTTCAAAATTCATGTCATAAGTAAAGTGAATTATGCAGATAGCAGAAGATGAATGCATCCCGCATTCTCAGCACCTTGCATCCTGCATCTTATGTTTGCCAAAAGCCTGTCTGAGACAATAAAGTTTAATTGCACATACTAAAAGATTTTTAGATTATGAATAAAAATAAATAAAAGCAAAACTAGGCAAGCAAGCTGTCAGCAAGTCGAGTCAAGTCAAATCAAGTTCAGTTCAGTTCACTTCAGTCAACCAACACAATTCATATGACATAAGAGGATTTTTAGCTTAAACTTGCCATTCCTACCAAAAATGAATTAAGCAAATGTTAAATTAACAAATCATGCTCTAAAGTTAAAACAAACTTGAATTAAAGTTCGAGAAAACTATAAAAATTATTCAACATTTTTCATAACTAAAACTAAAGAATTTTGAACTTGTTTAAATTTCAAAAAGTCTGCCAAACGTTCCCTAGTAATATCTGTGGGAGTTTTTTTTTAAATTGTTTATTTACTTACATGTATGTATGTATGTATATTCTTTTTACGACCCTATAAACCATCTCGAATTGTGCATATTTAATTAGATTTTTCTTGATGACAACTTTCTTCTTTTGACATTTTAATACACATAAAAAGTAACTAAATTGGGGTGCATTTTTGTATCCTGCAAAAGAAAAATAAAAACATTTCAGGCATTTTGTATCATTTGGCTGAACAAATTTGGTTTAAGCAAATGATATACTAATTTGAATTGAAGGGAATGAGAAAAAACCCCTAAAAGTTGTTAAGAGAAGCAAAAGCAGGATTCTTTATGGTTTTGATTAATTTTTTTCCTGTTTTCTTTTTTTTTTTTTTTGGTAAAATTAACAACTTCATATGTCAGCATTAGCAGTTATCAGAACTGCTAACCCACACCAGCACACACATGAACCTACATATACACTTATACACATACACATACATTTCAACACGTTTAAACCAACACCGTTTCAGGCATATTTTACTGCGCTTTATCATTTTGCCTCGGTCGACAAGTCGTATGCGTAATATTTTAAGCTTTAAACATAGCTCATTTGCATGAGTTGCTGTCGTTGTTTTTGTTGATGTTGTTGATGTTGCTGTTGTTACCGTTGCTGCTATTATTATTGTTGTTGTTGTTGCTGCTGTTGCCATTGTTGTTGATATTTCCGCTTGAAGCTCTTATCAAGCATAACCAACACTTCATAAATTGTCTAAAATTAGCCATAAAACAAAGCAAAAACAACAACAAGAAGATGAACAGCAACAACAACACTTAACTGAAGTGGCAGGTTGCTTCTTACCGCTTCAAATCTCATCCCTTAACCATCTCACTCTTCAATCTCAATTTCTTTCTCGCTCTCTCTTTAATATTTTCACTTGTTTTTCTCGACCTTCTGCTCATTATGTTCAAATTATTACCACTAACCCCTCACTTTCTCCCCCTTCTCTGTAACTATTAACCATGGCAACTCCTCTCTTTTTTTTTTCTTAAGTAAAAGCCAATCTGCTGTTGTTGTTGTTGTTGTTCCACTTCTCTTTTACTTAATTTTTCTGGCTCATTGAAGTGGGCCTGCCATTTGATTTCTGTTTTTGCCATATTTTATTATTTTGGCCACAACGCAAAAAAGCCAAAAACAAAAAAAATAAAGGAAACCAACAGCAAAGCAAAAACAACAACAGGAAAACAAATAGAAATAATTTGTGTAAAAGCTTTACACACCAATGGGGAAAAGAAAAGGTGAATGAGTGTAGGTGGGCAGGTGCGCAGCTCTAAACAGCTGAAATAAAAAAAAAGAAAGAAAAAGAAATATTTCTGGAATAGTTCAACAACTCACAAAAAAAAAAATCAACAGAATCAACATTGAGAGACTAACAAATGCCCTTTAAGTATTTAAAGAAAAATAAATGTAGAAGGTTTCATTTTTTTAGATACAAATAAATAATAAGAATAATTAATAATCTAAAATAATTATATATTTTGAAGAAATAAACAATTAAATTACATCAACTAAGTCATGTACCCAGCACATAAACGTGTCTATTTTTTTTCAATAGAAAAAAAAAAAAAAAGAAAAAACTTTAACAACAATGGACACTTTTACCTCAAGTCCACTAGGAGTATTTACTTATATCCTTTTGGACCCTCCTCGGGTAGTTGTTCTGCATTTTAAAGTTATTGTTGTTGTTGTTATTGTTGCTGCTGATGTTAAAGCTAATCCAGTCAGTCGCCAAGTTATACTAAAAGATTCCTTTAATAGCTCTAGCCTGGGTTAAAGTTTGAAGTTTGAGGTGTTACATTTTTTTATGGCTGCTATCCCTTCACCTTCTCCTCCCCCTATTTATCCTTCGACTTCTACTCAGATTGAGCGTGAAGTTGTAAAACTTAAGGAGTGCTAAGTGCCCGTTGGTTCCTGGCCCTGGCCCGATTATGACCCAATAAAACACGCATGTTCAGGCCAACAAAACAAAGGCAAACCTAAAAAAACCGACAAAGAAACCCCAAAAAAAGAAAGCCGCAGATGGTTTAAGGGAGGAAGTCGGGGTGTAGAGTTTCAAAATAATGGCCACCAAGGTGTGTGTTGGTGTCATCGTGTCCAGTTGAGAGAATGGCCATAATGGCTTGGGCTGCAGGATAAACTAAATTTATGAGTTGTGACTTGCTAGTTGCCAGTTGCCCGTTTTGGGGGTGCGCCTCTTTAAGCAAAAGTAAATGGCTTACAAGATGGCTAGATTATGTTAACTTACGAGCCACTTGTTTTCACTGGATGTGTATAGGGGCGGGCCATGTTTAACATGGTTTTATATATTTTTTTACAGTCGGTGATAATCCTCAAACAGCATGAGAAAGTTTTTAATGGAGTGACAAGAGTAAGTTTCGTAGTCAAATAAAAAGAAGAGAAAGAGGCCAAGATTTTTGACAAAAAAAAAAAACAGTTACTGTTCTGTTCACTTCAAGGATATATATATATATATATATTTATGTATATGTAAATACATACCGCAGATTTGGTTATAGAGATCAAGAAGACATTTATGCCTTTAACAGCTAATCTTTAGCCAAGCGAAAGCCATTTTATGTCACTTTTTATTTACTTTCTTTTACATTTATTGCTCTTGAAGCCATCTTTTCGTTTAAGAATTCAAACAACATCAATATCTATTTTGGTTTGCTTTGAAAATGTGTATTGGGAGTTAGCTTAAATTTAAATTATACAACAAAATGTTTTAATTTCTTTTACTCAATTTACGCTGACCTAAAAAAAGGATATATCAACCTACCACCTATCTGCCTACCTCCTATGCGATAGGATACGTTTTACCAATCAAATGAAGCACCAAAAGCAGTAAATTTACATTGGCGCCACGTGGCGTATACGCAATATGGAAATTGCCAAAACCAAACCAACAAACATACACACACACACATAAGCACATACACATATGTATGCATTAGCTAGCCATAAATAATAAAGCCATATACTCTCACATTCACACACACACAGGACAAAATGAAAGAAATGCAGTGAAATTATTTTCAAATCATTTTATAGAAAGAAAAGCCAACGAGTTCAATAAGTTTTGGTTGGGGCTTTTTGGCTGACTGGTTTTCCTCATTTTTTTTTTATTTTTTGGTCAATGCGTGTAGATTATATCAAAGATGCGGAGAGGCGCCGCTGGAAGCCATAAAATTTTCACACACACACACACACTCACACATGGAGTCTCTGGGTGTGAGTGTGAGAGAGAAAGTAATAGTCTGGCTCTGTACTTTTTATGCAAAACGAATCAAAATCCAATTATAAAGCAAAAGCGTGTGTATGGTTGTATTCATCGAAAGCAAGATAGTCAAACTGGTGAGTGGTTATACGTGGTGGGAAGGGGGTATGAAAATGGGTGGCCATTGCAGTAGCCGGGCCCAGACAGAGAGACAGAGAGAAAGAGCGCTCTAGGAGTTGGTGCAACAGCAGCACCACTTGGCCAATGGTAATGAAAAATTCAATTTTGTAAACAAAAGACGTGGCATGAACGCCAGAAAACGCTATTTTAAAATATGCAATCGTGTGTGAATCAACTAGTATGTGTGTGTGTGTGTGTGTGTGTGTGTGCATATGTAAATAAGCGTGTACTATGACGCCAGCATCTGAGTTAAGGTCAACAACAACAAATGAAACACGCAAATACAGGCAAAAATAAGAAAGGGTCAACAGGGAGCAAGAAAAGGTCGCAATTGTTCCAATAATAGTTAGTATTTATGTACAAATGCATATATTTTTAAATTGTATTCAAAAGAAAGTGTATTCAAGTAGTTTAAATTATCAAATACAATTTTAATTTTTGATGCAAGCGTTTCCGATTATTCTTATAATACATATATATATCTTTAAAGATATATATATCTGAACCCACCAATAAACTAGAATAATCTTGACATAGGTACCAGATCACACATGAATATCATGAAAGCTATGTAAACTTTATTAAGAAAACCTAAGAATATAAATAATTGAATATTGTGGAATAACTATAACTAGCTTAAGACCTTGAAAGTTATAGGTAGTAAGTTGATTGGATGTAATTTATAATTACCCAATAATCATAGTATAAATAAATTAAATCAATAATCTATTAATGAAGATTAAAAGGTTAAACTAACTTATCTTTTATCTTAGATATATTCAGTTAATACCATCATTAGATCGAGCCATGTGTTGAGGGTAAACAAATTTATCTATTTTTGTCAGTTGTCAAAGTCAACATTTAATTCATTTTGTCAAATCGGAGACAGCTTATTCCCCTCTAGATAAATATTTGCCATATCTGTTTTTAGTTCAAGCAAGTTCTTTTTCTGACAAATAATATTGACTTGGCAGTAATTTTCTATTACATTATATATGTAGGTAAGAAAGCACGTGGTAGAACAAATATAAAAGACACATATGCGGACATTGTTTATTGTTCAATTTATAAATTTAATATAAAATCAAAGAAAATAATAAAACAAGAACACAATTGGGTGTATATTTTTTTGGCACTTTTCAAATATATCAACAATTGTTTGCAACTATTGTTTTATATTTAGCTATTGTTTTGTGCCTTTTTTTTAGAAATTATTAGTTGTCATTGCGAAACCAGACAATCAAATATTTATTCTATTTTCTTTCTTCTTTTATAAATGGTAAAATGATCATTTCTGTGAAGATTATTTTTTGCTATAAATACTCAACTGGGATCTATGAAAAGAATATAATTTGTTGAAAGACTTTAGTGAAAGCAAGTTGTAGAATGAAATCGAAATTTGCATTTGGCTTTTGCCTCCTGGCTTTAGTTCTGATAACAACAGAAATTGGTTTATCTGGCGCATCAACTCCAGCTGCCTCGACTCCAACTTCTTCGACTCCAACTTCTTCGACTCCAACTTCTTCGACTCCAACTTCTTCGACTCCCACTTCATCGACACCAACTTCCTCGACACCAACATCTTCAACTCCCACTTCGTCGACTCCCACTTCCTCGACACCAACATCTTCGACTCCCACTTCGTCAACTCCAACGTCTTCAACACCTAGTTCATCCACACCGTCGGCATCTTCCCCAACATCCCCATCTACTTCGTCTCCGACTACAGTAACAACAGCTCCTACAACCGCAACTACAAATGCCCCATCCTCGAGTAGTAGTAACAGCAGCAACAATCGCCGTAGGAGACGTCGTGAACGCAGGAGGCGCGAACGCCGTCAAGAAAGGCGCCGGGAACGACGACAGGAACGACGACAGGAACGCCGTAATAGGCGTCGCCGTCAAGGTTAGGAAACAACAAATAAAAAACTTGCTACAATATTACGATTCTAAATGAAAGCAATAAAATTAACCAAAAATAATATAAAATAAAAAAAAATATATGCGAAAGTCACTTTTAACACTTGAATTTACCATAAGGTTTTTTATTCAGGATAAGATACAGAAGTATCTGTGTAAACAAGTTTTTCTTATCCTTGCTAATGCTTTTAACCAAAGCCACAAATTCCATTACCAGCTATTACCAACTGCAATTAGCCCTTTTCCAATATTGCCCGGGCCAAGCATAACCACAAAAAAGCATACAAAAATGTGGACAGATAGAAATATTGAAGGAAGAAAAAACGGTAAATTTACTCTATGCCACTAGTTTCAAACGTTAAATTTACTCTATGCCTCTAGTTTTAAACGGTTTATTTGAAGTACATTTGCTCTTCTTCTCAACATTCCGCTGATGCACTTTATCTTTGTTGGACCAAGCGTAATTGCAATTGTCATTGAGCCTTCTTGTCTCTCCTTGCATTCCATTCCCTCTCTCTCTCTCTCTCCCTGTTTACAGTTATGTGGCAAAGGCACCATAATCAAGTGGCCACCTATACATACATACTTACATAGATACAAAGCAAGCGCGAGGTACAAAGGCAGTATTGCATGTAATGGGCTTTTTATTAAGTGCCGCATATAGACAGAGAGAAAGGGAGAGAGGGTTACAGATTCCCGTTAGCTTTTTGGAGTGGTTTGCTTGTTATTAACTTCCCTTGGCATTTTCTCAGAAATTAAATTCTTTTTTTTGTTTTTTTTTTTTGCGTTTATACCCTCCAGACAACTGGGCCAGAGGGCAGCTGGGGGTCACCTATTCTTTTTTTAATGGGGAAAAAAGCAAACTTCAATTTTCGTTTAATTTCGTTTTTTTTATTATACCTTTTCTTTTCTTTCTTGTTAATATTGTTGGTGTTCTGGTAGCGGAACCCTTTCTTTGTTATAAGGTGCATAAAAGATTCAAAAAGACGAAATAAAATGAATTGGAACTAATTTCCTATACTCTTTTGTCCTTTTTTTTCACTGATCGAAATTCTATAAGAAAGTTATGCAATGTTGATGTAATTGAAAAACATCACATTTGAACTTTGTTGAAATACGCAGTCGCTCATAATATTTCGATTACAAGCCAAATTACTGCGCTCTCATTTAAAATGCTTTAATTCGTAAAAACATAATAGTTCAAGCTTTCGATCAATATTACAACGTAATTCAGTCTCCTTATAAAAAAAAATTTAATAATATAATATAATAAAGTATGCAAACCTTTCAGTATTTACGTTTTAATAAGATGAAAAGATTCTTTATCTTTCCATAAAATGAAATATAAACAAAAAGCACTAAATAACTACTCACCAACCCACTCATATTTGCTATTCAACTAGTCGCCATCTTCCATTTTTTATTTCACTTCACTCACAGGTTTATTTCACTCAAATTCGCACTCACTCAAAAAAAAAAAAAAAACATAGCGAACCGATACGCCTATTTCAACGCGAGCTATGCCTTCGCTCTCCAAAAACACAAACAAAAAGCAAAACATAACGGCACATTTTTTTATGGACAAATAAACTACAAAGCACTGCACTAATTTCAACGATCTTAACACACAACGAAAGCAATTTTAGTTAGTATACTTCACAATGATTTCAATTGCAAAATTTTACCGGGTTTAAACAATTTTGAAGATGAACAATTTCGCAATCAATTACGCGCAAAATTTGCAAGTGATCGCGGCAACCGGCAAATGCAAACTAAATCAAACCGAGCAAACATGTTGCGAGCGTCGACTTTACGATACCCTCTAATACGTGGAGTGCGCTATATGACAGTAAGTAAGAATTTAATTGAATTAAATATTCTTCTCATTTCTTATCTGGCAATGCCTATGATAGTGTTTATTTGCTCAAATTGATTATTAATAATTACATAGCTGCAAAAAGGATATTTACATATCTGTCTATGTATGTACATACTTATGTATTTATGTACTTTCATATTTTCAAGTACGTTTACCGGGTATGAAAATAAGAATGAGAGAGGCAAAGCAGCAGAGAGCAAAAAAAAAACAGTTAGAGAGCGCAAATTTAAAATGGAGCCTTATTCAAAAGGAATAAAAAGATGAAATAATAATGATATAATACCAATGAGCTGAATTAAATCCTCTTTTTGAGTTTTCCCGTAGGGCAGTGACTGAATTTCTTGGATTGAGTCCACGTAATCTTTCACCGACTGTACTATGGGTGTGCACAGCCAAATTACCAAACATCGAGGGTGTTCATTGATAAAATAAATGGAATCCAATGTTCGTGGACTGCACCAAATTATTTCATGCGTTAAGTCGTGTCTCCGACATTTACATACCCTTGAGTAGCACAACTTGAACCCCATTCGAATTAGCCATAAATTCCTAATTGAATTCCCTTCTCATGCGGCAATAATAAATGGTTGTCATTTCACCTCACCATACACTCAAACCCTATGCCAAAAGAAAAAGGTTCTTTAAAGCTTGTCTCCTTTAGTTATTGCCAGTTATTTTGACCATTACTGTTTATTTCCGGTTTTTCTTTCCTTTTTCCCTGTTTTCTTTTTTTTTTCTGTTTACTGAACAACCTTTTCAAGCAGTTCCGTTTGTCATTTGTCTTAATTGTTTCCCCCTTGGCGTATTGAGAAGAGGAAGTAGAGGGTGAGTCCCGCTCCAAATCTCCAATTGATCCACGCACTAACAAGAAAAAATCAGTCTACTATATGTATTATGATGCTAATGTTTTTAATAGAAAAAGAGGCTAAAAATATTTCAACACAAGTGTTAAATTTCACATTTAAATGTTTGTTTTAAGTTAAATTTATTAATTAAGTTTAAATGGTTTGTAATTATATGTATACATATATATCATTTTTACAAGTTCTTTTTCCGTAAAGCTAGCTCAAAAGGTTTTTTGTTTTTTTTTTTTATTTTAGTTTTCACCACATTTACCACTATGTTGAAAGAAAGTATTACTTTGTGTGTATGTGTGTGTGTTTTTTATTTTTAATTTTTGTTGCTTTTCATACAATGCTAATACAAGGTATATTTTTCCATATATTTTATAATTGGATTTTAGTTTTATCGTTTATTCGGGTAAGTATGTGTATATCTAGATATATACCTATATATTAAAATCAGTGGAGTTGCAAGTCTGATGGATTTATCTATTCACATTCAGATTTTAAAGGGTTTCTTGGTTTCGTATTTGTTTTTTTTTTTTATATATCTTCATTCTCGATTGAGTGTCTCTTGAAATTAAAGATCATTTAACTTAGGATTTAAAAAGTATATATATATATATATATATATATGTATATATATAAGCGGATAAGAGAATTAACAACAATAGCGGCTAACAAATTACAATAATCAAAAAATAATCATTCTACATATATATATGTATATATATATATTTTTAGGGTTTGTTGTGTATCTTCTTTCTTAATTATCCTTTAGTCCATTATTTCTTTGAATCAATTTAAAAACCAAAAGAAGCAAAAAACAATAATAAAAAAAACGCATTGATTTAATTATTTTACTTAAAAAAATTTTGCTCGTCTAATTGCGTCTACAATATTGAGGTTCTCCTCATGCTCATCCACGTCCACGTCCACTTCCACGTCCTCCTCAATCGGATGGATTATGTGAATTAAACATAGATATATTATCAGCGATTCCATAACGAACAAACATAGAAAATAGACGTAACCCTAGAGCAACTCCTCATTGGCATCTACCAGAAGATGGCGTGGCATTTCATCACGCCTGCGGCGTGCATATAATGCCGCCTGCTCTTCATCATTAAGATAATCAATGGGATCATCATCATCATTATCATTGTTGCCCGCTTGATTAGGTCCATTTGCCAATGCGGCAGCAGCTGCTGCATTTGCCGCCTGTTGTTCCACTGCCTCCTTATCCTGTTTCTCTTTTAATTCCTTAGCAGCCTTTTGCTCTTGCTGTTGCTGCTGCTGTTTCTTGCGATGCTCATAGTTGACCAAACGTTGTCCAACCAAATACTTATCCACCTTAATGGACAAATATAGTTTCTTCATTTGCTTTATCTGGAACATTAGGAAACAGATGCTGCCCACCACCATAAAACTGACGGGATATACCAAACGCGATATAACCTGTCTGGTATAGGGATCCGTAAAGAATATGGGTAGATACATATGAGCCAATACATATGGTATGGCTAAGGCCAAGCCAAAGGTGGTCACCACTGGCACTGCCAAATCGCGCATCACGAAACGTAAATCGAAATCTCGCAGTCCATCCGTATATGCCCGCTCTAATGCCCTCTTTAAATGCCAATCCGGACCCATCAGTGTCAAAGCAATGGCTATTTTCGTATAGAGTACACCCAGGGCCCAATCCTGCCAAAGGAAATGTATTGGTGTTTTACGTAAAGGCACCCTCAATGGTATGACCACAACCAGTTCCAGTAAAAGGCCAAATAGCAATGGTACTAGCACAAAGATTCCAACCAATGTCATCACCGGCAAGGCATATTGCAGGGCAACTCTAGCCCAATGCTTTAGCTTTTGTATGATAGCAGTGCGACCTTGCGGCAATAAGGTGACCACCACAGCTATGCCACGGGATACAATCCAACAAAGATAGCCACCAATTTCAGCAGTGTAGAGCTCATGGGCACGCATAAAGCGTTCATTTTTGCGTGCCTCTTCGGGATCAGCATCGGCGGCAGCCACAGCTCCATCGCCAGCATTTGGAGCTAAAACCCTTTCACCAGCTGCTACTGCTGCTGCTGCTCCACCTGCTCCTGCTGCTGTTGCTCCTGCAACACCACCACCACCACCCGGTTGTCCTGTCCAAAGCATCATTAGGCGTCTACCAATATATACGGGAATTGTTAGAGTCATCACGGCAGCCACCACTATGGACAAACACATCAAAATCAATAAAGCACACAGACGTATGGCAAAGAATGAGGTCTTCTCATAGGGCTGGAAACCCACTGGGGCATCCCTTTGCAATATGGCCTGATGGGCAGCTGCCAAATTTCTAGCCGGTTCTGGCGGCGGTGGTGGTGGTGGCGGTGGTGCAGCCACTGGTGCCGGCTGCCCTTGTCCTTGAGGTCCCTCATTCTCTTGTTGCTCCTGATTTTCATTCTCTGGCTGAGGTGCTGGCAACAAATAGCTGCGTATACCCAAAAGCCAAGCCACTGCCGAACACCAGAAACGTAACAAACTCTTTAACCAAATCCGGGTTTGGGTTTGTTCAAAGAAACCGGGCAGAAGAATCTAACAATGAAGAGAACGAAAACGGGATTAAATTTGCGAAAGTGTATATAGAATGGAAACTTACCTGTAGAAGTAGCAACTGCAAACTTAAATCATTTACCTCCGAATCCCCACTTAGGGCATAGGGCAAGAAATTTGGCCATGCCCATTGCAGAATTCGTATGGGCAGCCAAAGCATTAGGAGGACAGCAAAACCAAAGATCATAGCTGATGCAACCAGTCGTCGTATATGCCTCACAATCGGTACATGAATCATCTCCTGTATGGGACTAAAATCCGGATCATTGACATTACGGAATATCCATAGGACACCAGGACGTAAAACTTCACGTAAGAGTGAAATGAAAGCGGCAAAATAATAGACATAGACCATGCCAAACATCCAATGGACAAAGAGAGATGTACCCGGTGCTGCCTTAAAACTGGCCTTGCGATCCTTTAAACTGGCATCGAGGAGTGGCAACGAACAAATATCCAGCCACCATCCACAAATCAATGGCAATACACCAATCTCTACCACAGAAAGAAGTGAAACTTTCACCACAATATAACAGAGGCCAATGAACCAGCAGACGCGTCTCAATCGAAATACCCGGGCAAAGAAATGTAACACAACCAGGGTTAGGCCAATGCAACAATATCCAAATAGTGTGGTTACCAGGCCATGGAAATGCAATAATGGCTTCTCTGCATGGAGCAAATCCATAGAGCTTAGGATGAAATTGCCAACACAATATGGGCAAAAGGCAAAGGTAAAAATGAACATGGTATTTAGGGAAATGATCCAAAATACATGCTCCAGAAAGACCAATGAACCATCTAAGCCCAAGAGACGTTCCCATGTTAGCTCTTCGCCAGCCCGATCCCATTCCATGGGATTCCAATTCTGTTCATCGGCATCAGCTCCAACGGCGGCGGGATCATTAGCTCCACCCACATTGGGGGCAGGAGCAGGGGCTGGTTCAGCTGCAGCTGGATTTGGATTCTCATCACCCTGATTATTATTATCATCTTGAATATCTGGATCTGGATCGACTGGTGCCTGGGCTGCCTGGGCAGCTGGTGGTGGATTTACATTAGCTGCTGCTGCTGCTGCTGCTCCAGCCTCATCTCTTTCCAACCAGTCTGGTCCACCGCCGTGTAGTATCTGCTCTCTAAGCCAAACCAAGCCAATAAACGATAGCAATGTACATGTGACCACAAAGCAGCCCCGAAACGCATCCACTGCCAAATTCTCCATGGAAAATATATCAAACGGCAACGTGAGTATCATTTCAAAGGAATTGGCTCGAAACAAATATCGATAAGTGCGATATGCCGATAGGGGAACAACACCAAACCAGGCCATGCCCACCAAGGAGTAATGGAGCCAACATCGTGCCCCTTCAAAGACGGCCGACATGAGACCCACTAGAACATCCTTCAATGGCAAAACTCTTGGCATATCGGGGGCATAGATGGGCTGGAAACTGAAACGATGTCCACATAGTTCACAATATTCCTTATGCGAGTATCGCATCCATTGCATTAGACAATCCTGATGTATATATTTAATGCTCCCAGTGCAGATACAAGGATAAAACAAGGGACGATCTTGCTGGGCTTCGCATCGGCAGACGCGACAAATGTCGCCTTGCGATAAATCATCCATCTTGATATATAGATTGTCCCCTAACTTCGTCTCTAATTCCTGGACTCTCGTCGCTTTAACTCAGTGGCCATTTGCTTAGTTCAAGGAGTGGAGCACTCACTAATTGGTCTCGTCTCGTCTTCCACTTCACTTTTCTTTTGTATTGTTGTTGTTGTTTTTGTTGCTACTGCTGCTACTGTTGCTATTGGTTGATTATTCTTCCTTTTGTATCCCCTTTAGGTGACTTTTGCGTCTTTTCACTTGGCCAATTAAATGGACTTTCAATTTAGCTTTTAGTTGGCAAAGCTTTAATATTCTTTTTTTCGTTTTTGCGATACTTTTATGTATATTACGACAGTCAAAAATATTTTCTTTTTTTATTTGCAATCTACTCTTCTTCTGCTTTTGCGTAGGGCTGCCAAACGGGCTAATTGGGTTTTTTTGTGTGGTCCAGGGCTGCACTTCTTATCACATAGGGATGATCGCGTGTCGCAATTGTGAAATTTGTTTGGAAATTTTGTTATTTCTTTTTGCTACTTTTATTGATGTTCAATCATTGGAAAAATTGTATCTAACTGTATATTATGCATTAGTTAACATATTAAAATGTAATTGT
This sequence comes from Drosophila emarginata, assembly GCA_037075365.1. Taxonomy (NCBI): domain Eukaryota; kingdom Metazoa; phylum Arthropoda; class Insecta; order Diptera; family Drosophilidae; genus Drosophila; species Drosophila emarginata. The sequence goes on from JBAMCD010000283.1 coordinate 1,862,954, forward strand.
GCATTTGCTTCTACTACAAATCTCCTCCTTCTAGTATTTTAAATTTGGAAAAACTTAAAAAGAAATCATAAAAAATTTAAACAATCTTCAAACGAAATATACCTTATTAATATCAAATGTCTGAATTTGAGTACTTTTTCAAGTGATATTCAAATATATAAATATAAATCTGTATGGTGTAGATATTGACTTTGACTTCAAATGATTAAGTTCCTTTTCGAAAACTACATCGAATTTCATTTATTAAATGAATTGTATGTATACATATGTTTTACGAATAAATACACTTACATTTCCGTGACACACGTTACACGATTCCTTTTACTATGTCATCGCTGTTAGCCTGATACTTCTTTGGCCACACCAATTGTGGCTTATTATTATTGTTGTTGCTTTTGGGGCCCCCGGAGATTGTTCTCGTAACAAAAGAAATAAGAATAGAGAGAAATTATTATTTACAAAATGCAACGACAACTACTTAATACCTTGACCAAGACACTGCGCCAAGGTCAGACGCAAGTCCGTCTGTTCTCTGTGTCATCACTGCTGCGGGAAATATTTAAAGTGCAGAGCGCTGAAGATTTCGACAAGAAGGTGAAGAACAGCCAAACTCCGGTTATAGTTGACTTTTTTGCGACGTAAGAATCGAAAAAATGATTAATAAAAATTGTTCATTAATTTGCAACTTTTATATTTAATAGATGGTGCAATCCATGCAAGCTATTAACTCCGCGCATTGAAAATATTGTGGGGGAGCAAGCCGGATCCATCAAATTGGCCAAAGTTGATATCGATGAGCACAGTGAACTGGCTCTGGACTACGATGTGGCTGCAGTGCCCGTCCTAGTGGTCATGCAGAATGGTAAAGAGCTACAACGCATGGTCGGCCTGCAGGACGAGGATAAAATAAGAGCCTGGGTGGCTGCTGCTGTTAAACAGGCTAAGCAGTAAAAAGAACAAAAACCACAAAATGGAGCTAAGCTTTTTATGTTAATTTTCTCGTTGGACTTTCTGAATATTAATAAAAAAAAAAGAAGAAAAACCATACACACATATTTTCAACTGTTAACTAATATTAATATCTAACTTAAACTAAATGGAATACCATCCTGGAGTGCCAGGACGTTTCTTATTCCGATCGAGAAATTTGCGAAAACCATCCTTGGACTCGTCTAGAGACTTGTCTTCTTTCTTCTGGTCCTCAGCTCGAGCAGAAAACAAATCCGGAAATGTAAATGATTCCGTTTTTGGCTGTAAAAACAGAAGAACAATAATAATTATATTCACATTTTCCATCATCTGTGCTAGGTCTCTTCCATTCGCCTCACCATGGTTACATAAGCGTATTTGACATCATCTTTTTTCGTCACATAGCCATAGGTCTGATCCCGTTTGGTCTCTCCGAGAGCTATCCTGGTGCGTACCTCTACCACTGGCAATTTGTAGATTTTTTCCAAATAGTTTTTCACATCGTGTTTGGTCATCTCCGTGGATACGGCAAAGGTAACCACATTGGCCGGCTGCTCTTCAGTAGGTCGCACCAGTTTCATCCAGAAATTTGGCAAAAAGACACGTAACTGTGGATTGCCGCGTTGATAGATGGGATACCAGCGGGTAGACATGGTTGAATTGTTTCAATATTTATGTTTTTATTTAAGAAACTGAATTTATTTGAAAATGGTAAATAACATATAAAATGCACTAAAAAATGTCAAGTGCTTAGTCTAGCTACACGCAACAGTGATGACACATGTTTACGGCTGGAACGGCACAAAAAAAAACGCTAAACGCTAATATATTTGTATTAAGAAAAATTATAAAGGAAATTACCATTACTATTTGACAGAAAAATAATTTTGTTCGGTCTTAATCGAACATTCGTCCGGTTTGAAATTTAAATTTTTTAATATTATTTTTTTTTTATTATGATAGCTTTTGTTAATTAGCCACAGACATGATGCGCACGATATTAATGTTTTTGGTTAGAAAAAGGCCAATATGCCACTTCTATTGAACCGAATTCCACACGTGTGCTCTTCAACACTATCACTTACAGCTGATCCACCGAATTTCCAAGTGTTTTTAAAATTTTAGTTTTTAGAAAATGGTAAAAGTTAAACTAAAAGTTAAGAAGCAGGCCCCAAAGAAACCTCTCACCCGTAAGGAGCAACGAAAGCAAAAACATTTGGATAAAAAGAACAACAAACGTATCTATCATGCTAGTAAACTAAATGGAGCTGAGCGCGTGGCCGCTGCTGCAGCCGAAGCAGCAGCAGCGACGGCGACAGCGGGTAAACAAAAACAAGGGAAGCGGAAACGGAAGCCCAAATCGAATCCTCTAGAGCTCACACGAGAACAACTAACCTCCGGTGAAGTGGGAAGCGATGAGGATGAGTCCATTGCATCGGACTTCAGTGATGCCGAAGTGGATGCATTAATCCCGCCCAGCCAAAAAGTTGAAACATTTGAGCCTCTGGGTAAATCTACAGAAAGGAAACAAAAGCATTCTGGCATACAGCGTTTGGACGAGGGTGCCCAGCGTCGACGCGAATTGCGTCAGCAAAAGGAATTGCAGGGCAAATCCCGAAAGCAGAGAATAAAGCAACTCAAACTAGAGAACGAAGAGGAAGACAAGGAGATAGCCAAGTTGGAGAAAAAATTAAAATTAAACAAAACCAAGGATAAAAATCGTTTAGTTAGAAAAATGTTCAACGATGGTTTGGATTATCTTTTGGATTTCGTCCTAAACGATGAGGAGGAGAAACAGAAATGGGAGGAAAAGCAAGAGAGGAAGAAAAAACTAAAGGAGCAGCAGGACAAAGAAGATGCCGGAATGTGGAGCGATGAGGATGAAATGAACGAGGAGATGGAAAATAATGATGAAGAAAATGAAGACATGGATACAGACCAAGACAATGAAGAGGAGATAAATGAGAGTGATGAAAAAGATGATGATGATGATGGGGAGGAGGAAGAGGTAGCAGCGGATAAATCTCAATGTAAGAATTAAAATTTTTTAAGTAGTTATGATTTGTATTCAACTCTTATGCCTTTATCCAGTCAAGGAGGACATCTATGGTCGTCGACGTGATGCTGAAGGCAACATCATACCAGACAATCCGGAAGGTCAAAAGTATATACCACCACATCAACGACGTGCCTTATTGGCTGGGAGTGATTCAGAGCAAGTGGCACGGTTACAAAAACAATGCAAAGGTCTACTCAATCGTCTATCCGAAGCGAATCTACATAAAATAGCCACCAGCATTGAGACATTATATATGAAAAATTCTCGATATAATATGAATGAGACACTCACAAAATTGTTGCAGGATTCCCTAATCGGTTATACACGCTCCAATGAGCGTATGGTTCAAGAGCACATGGTTCTATTAGCCTATCTGCATGCCCATATAGGCAGTGAGATTGGTGCACATTTTCTACAGATTTTCGTTGAACTATTCGATCAGTATATTAAGGAAATTACTGCAATGGAGGTGGAGGACAAACGTCTCAATAATCTAATACTAATCCTTTGCTACATGTACATCTTTAAGATCTATGAGCAAAGTTTACTAATGGAATTAATTGCCAATTTGGCACAGAATCTTTGCGAAAAGACTGTCGAATGTTTGCTATTAATTTTTCAATCAATTGGTTTTCGTTTGCGTAAAGACGATCCGGTTGCCTTCAAGACAATGATGCAAAATGTACAAAGTCAAATAGCGGAGGCTCCATTAGAACTGAAGGATAATCCACGGTTACGTTTCATGGTGGACATATTGAATGCCGTTAAGAATAATAATATGAGTAAATTACCCCAATATGATCCACAATTGGCTGAGAATCTGCGTAAACGTTTAAAGGGAATGCTAAAGAATGAACGTTATGTCACAACATTAAATATAAAGCTCGAGGATCTTCTCAAAGCCGACAAAGTGGGTAAATGGTGGATTGTTGGCTCAGCCTGGACAGGAGATCTGAACGGTTCAACTAAAGATCAAAAGGTCAAAGAGAAAGGATTGGAGGAGAAATCAAATTCTACAGGTTTTACAGATCAATTACTGGAACTGGCCAAGCGGCAGCAAATGAATACCGCCGAGCGTAGACAAATATTTTGCATTATTATGAGTGCTGCGGATTATGTTGATGCCTTTGAAAAGATTCTCCATTTGTCACTTAAAGATCAGAGATCCGTTGCCTATGTCATTCTACATTGTGCACTCAATGAAAGACATACGAATCCCTACTATTCCCATTTGGCCCTTAAATTTTGTCAATATAATCGCAAATATCAATTGGCTTTTCAATTTGCCTCATGGGATCGCATTAACGATATCGAATCGTTGACAAAGATTCAAATCCGTAATCTGGCTAGCTTCTTACAGCAATTGATTCTATCCGGTGGCCTACAATTGTCCGTACTCAAAGTTGTTGACTTTATGCAATTGGATAAACTGAGTTTCTATTTTATGCGAGAGATTATGGTCAAGTTACTGGTGTCCAATGAGGAGCGTGATCTATATCAGTCATTTGAACGCATTGCCAAAAATTCCAAATTGCAACAATTTAAACAAAGTCTTCGTCTCTTCATGCAACACTTTCTCCTTGGCCAATCCGAGGACCAATTGTCCAAGCTTAAACTAAAGGAGGAGCAACAGGAATTACTTCAACATCGTATTGAACATTTGGATAAACTGTTGGCATATGTTGATTTGTAAATATATATGTATATTGATAAATCCAACCATTTATCTTTTTTTTTTATTTCTAGAATTTATTTAACAATTGTTTGAAAATTTATTAAAATTAAATTTAAATTGTACAGCAATTTAATTACAATTAATAAAGGTCAATTAATAGCTTAAAACGCATTTGTTGAAGTTGTCGTTAAGAAACTTTTGTAGTGCATTAAGTTTTTGAACTGAAATGAGAGCGAAAGCTTCTTCTTTCTCGCTCTTTTTCCATCACTCACCTTTGACCTGTGTGAAATAAAACAAGAGAGCGTCTATATCTTTTGTCTTTTTTCATTTGCTGAGCTGCCTCAACCTATCTTTCCATACAATTTTTTTTATTAAAAGGTTTGTAATAGAATATAACCTAGATTTAGTCAATTTTAATGATTATTTGACATTAATTATAAATAAATTAACCTTTAAGAATAGAAATTTCATACAAATCTCAAATCTACATAACTTTAAATTCAACAAAAATATTTTAAACGCATTTTACAATTTTAATTTTCCCTTTTCTGCATTTCCATGTCTAATATATCAGTTCGATTTGGCTGATTGATAGAATTTTAGATGCCTCCTTTAGCTCGTTCAGTGTTCCAGTTAGATAAAATAAAAGGATTTTTCTGTTTTGTATATAGTAAATAGACAACCATTTTATTAATAGACATTTTCTGCTACATAATCTTGATATAGAACAAATATTCATATATGTATATGTATACACTTAATAGATATTATATTTCACGACTTGAAGCCAAACATAAGGAAAGCCTTAACTTCCCTTTTCCATTCTCTCACAATTGTCTCATACGTTTATTTATCGGTTTCGGAACAGAAATCGATGGTAACGTTTAATTCAAATAACTTTTCAAAAAATTTATTAATTTAAAGTATATTCGTAATATATATGTTTACTTGCACAGATATTCCTATAACAACTTGCATATGGGTTCATTTTTTATAAGATTTGAAACAAAATTTGAATGGTTTCAATAAAAAATTGAAGGTTTTTCTCAGGTGCTTAATAATAGAATTTTAAACATAAATATATCGTTAATAAGCTCATAGCGATTTTTAGTTTTTCGTTCAGGGATTCTTATAACGATTTCTTTTCTATAAAATCAAAACTTTAAAATAAAGCTAAGCTAAAATAACTATTCAGGTTTTACTTAATGATTAAACAAGTATATGCATTTTTCTAGTGTTATAGAGTAAGTTGTATTCGTTCCATTTAAATTTGACCTCACCATATAAGGAAAAGCTCTAAACACATAGATGTTATTTTTTTATGTCTAATCAAAACTTTGGAGTAAATCTCGTGCTCTTTGATAGCGTGGAGAATTAACAAACTCTTGTTTGACGGATTCATCAGTCAACTTGTCGCATTCCTTGTCAACGGCCTGAATGACATTTTCGGCCAACTTTATAATAATGTCTTTGGCTGCCCCCTTTGAGCTGGCCAAATACTCCAAGGCAATTGGCCACATTTCTGCATTCAATTTATCTTCATCGAATGCCATCTTTTGTATGGATATTTGGCGTAACTTATTGAATTTCCAATCCTGTCGTGAATTATTCCATTTGGAAAGATATTCCTCATTGCGTTTGATATCCTTATCGGCATTCTGATCCTTTTGTGCCTCCAAACGTAGCATATGCTTTTGCTTCTTCTTTTGACGTACTGTGATAATGGCATTGGAATTCTCCGGTTTTGCTGCCTCTTCCAATTGAGCAGCTGTTGGTTTCTCCTGTTCCTCATCATTATCAATCTCATCCTGATCAAAATCCTGATCGTTTTCCTCTTGATCATTGTCAATTTGAGGCTTGCGGCGTTTTTCCTTAATAGGGACTCCTTCGATTTTTTCTAGCTTGCGCTTATCTGAAATTGGACATTAATATTTTCATGAGTCGAATGAATTCATAGTTAAGCATGAGACTTACTCTTCTTTTTCTTCAGCTCTCCATTTTCCTTCCCATCTTTCTGGGTTGCCTGGGCTTTGGCCTTCTTTACCATTCCGGATTGCTTTTCACCAAGTTTTTCATCTTTTTCACCTTGAGACTTGCTGCGTTTCTCCCTAATGGTGGCTTCTTCGGATTTTTCTAGACTGTGCTTGCCAACCTTGTCTGAAATTTAACAATATGTCCTTACAGAAAACAGATACTTTTTAGTTTTAGTTAGATCTTACTCTTCTGGTTTGTCTGATCCTTCACTACCTCCACCTCTTCTGTTTGTGGCGCCGATAACACCATCACTTTGTTGGCCACCTCGTCGTCATGACTGTTCTCCTGTTCATTGTTTGTGGAATTTTCCTGTTCCTTTTCATTTTCATGCTTACGCTTCTTTGCCTGGCGTTTGGGTTTTTTCACAATTTCAATGCGAGCCATGTCTACGGATTTTTGCAAATAAAATTAAATTTCAAATAAACTTCCACGTTTTTTTTATTTTAACGAATTTATGTCCTAGTCACACCTTTTCAATAAATAGAATTCTTATAAGGCCTATCAAAGGCACCGTTTTCAACTTGGAAAATTACCCAGCCAACTACGATGCCAAAAACGATGATTTTTATAATTTTCCAACTGCAGTTGGTTGCAAAAAAACAATTGCGTTGTCGAAAAATGCAGGTGTTTGAAATTGCATTTGCCAGTGCAAACTCAGTCGCCAGGCTTAACGTTTGCCAACACTAACTATAGAGATGTGTGTAATTTTATCTGTGCTCGTTACATGTGCATGGCGCCACTGAGCTTATTAGCGGTTAGTTATCCTAGTTATCGATTACCGGACAGCTGCTCGTAGTTCTAGCTATCGATGGCGAAGCTTTGTGTTTTTGTTGTTATTCTTGGCTTTTTTTTATGAAATAATCAAAAATGTTCAATAATTATTTGTAGTGTATAATATATAGAATTAAATTTAAGGTGCCAATTAGTTTAGTGATCTACATACAAGCATAATACAAGGTAAGTTTCAATCACAATGCGCTCAAAGGCGGCAGATTTTTTGCTTTGGTCTTTTGTTTTTTTTTTGTTTTGGCAACAACAACAAAAGTTAAAGTTAGGGCGCGGAACCGGTAAATGCAACAACAACAACGAGAATCGTGAATATTAAATAAAATGAAATTTCGTGAAATTGCAAATTGCAATTGGCATGTGGTTTTTGTGATATTAATTGAATGGGCCAAGGTCTATATGGACCAAGGAAATCCATGCCCATGGCCAAAGCAGACACATGGGAAAACGGAGAAGAAACAAAACAAGGAAAAGTCACTGGAACAGAAGGAACGGAGCAGCTGTCGACATATAATAATGTTAACCCAAAAGAAGATGACAAGAGGAAGAAGGAGAATATTGCCATAATGCTAGGTAAGTGAGCATCAAATTTTTAAAATATCTTTCATTTATATTTTATCACTTGCTCCTTATGCTAATTATTTCTTGTAAACATGTTAAAGACTTTTTTTCTTCTTTTTTTAAAGTGTGCAACAGTTGCCATATTTTACATTGCAATTAAAAGATAATATAAAGTTTTAAAAATATCCCCTTATACAATTTATACATACATATTTATTCTTGATCAATAACAGTGAACGAATAGACATAGCATTAACCCATCCAAATTCATTATCTGTCATTCTATTACAATTCATAATCCGTAGCGAAGGACATTGTTGTCCACTAGGTGGCGCTACATACATACTAATTAACTGAGTGCCGTTTGATAATTCATTTACCGTTACCTCCTATTAGATGCATCATCTTTTGATGCAATGCTGTTTACAGGTATTAGAAATATTTGTCTCTATTTCTTTGCCCCCAACACACTATGTTTTGACTCAATTGAGTCGTCCAAAAAACATATTCTTTGGGTTATTCTCAATTGCTGCTGCCACTGCCACTGCCACCTTTCCCCCTTTTCAATACCGCCACTTCTATTTGCTGCTGCTGCTGCTGTTGAGTGGAAAAGCTCTTGTTAGGCGCTCTTTTTATTTTCCTTTACGTTTTAATTTTTTTTTTTTTTGTGTGTTCTACTACAGATGTCGGTGCCATTCAGTTTTGCTTTAGTTGTGTTCTCGTGCGCGTCGTTTTTGCGTCGTTCAGTGGATTTCCGTACGGTTTTCAAATTTTTTTTTTTCTGTGGTTTACTTTTTTTCGGTAGATTTGACCGTACTATATATCTTTCGATAACATTTAAGGAAACGAAATATTTGTGGAATTTTTTTTATTTTTTGATTTTCTTGTGGCTGTTAGAATTTAACACGTATACGCCCCGCGTTGTTTGAACCCTATGAGAAGGCGGCTTTCTTTTGATTGTTTTGCACGCTAATTGGATTGTCAACAGTTGTACCTCTCAGTGCCTCCCCCACCCAGTGCCAAGAGGGGGGCTCCATCTAAATATTGTTGACTTCGCATAACTTCACCCGGCATCGGTCGTAGTTCGTAGTAGTTAGTAATCAATAGTTTTCTTTCTTTTGTTTTGCTTTCGCGCGCGCGTTTTACTTTCAAACCGTGTTGTTTCTCCTGACAACGTGAGCCAAACAAATCGCAGTGCTTTTTATATATACATTTTTTCTCTTCCGCTTTACCTACATACAAATACTACAAAATGGTTAGCCGTTCAACAACAACACATTGGAATAATGCCTTACAGTACGCGCCATAAGTGTAAGTTTGCTTCAAGTATATTTCAGGTTTCCATGTTTGTTTATAAACATTATCTTGTGCATCCGCTGTCGTTATTTTTTCTTTTTTCGAGATTACATCAGTCGTGAGATATAGAGGCAGGCCCACTTGTGGGCTTCCATCATCATTATCATCAACGTCGTCGTCATGATCATCTTGAATCCGTTTCCATATTCTACATCGTATATCTATATGGCATAGCCACAACGTTTTTTCCTTCTTTCTGGCCCATTGAAATTTTTTGCTCTAAAATTGGATCAGAAGCAATTAAGCAAGATATATTCAAACCAAAAAAAAAAACATACATGGAAACTAAACTCATATCACCTATATACAATATATGGTCTATATATTGAATTTAAATGAAATGCTCTCATGAAATTATGTATCTAGAAAAAACTTTTCATGTAGTATAAACAAATTTCCTGAGAATGAAACTTTCCCTATGGAAAACTATATTTCTAATGTTAATTCTTTTGAAATGATTGCTAAAGTTTGCTTCCAAATACTGTACTCTATCGAAATTTGTTTAAAAACCATTTTACAATAAAAAAAAAATAACAAACTTTCAAGATATTTTAAGAAAATATTCAAAAAAATGATTAATATATTCTGGCCGTAGAATCTTTGTATCTAATTGTTGCTTTAAATAAACTATTATGTCGTTAAAATGATTCATTTTGCAAATCAAATTCGTTTCGAATAATTCTGTTTCCTAATAGAATAATAGCCAGAACAATCATTCAATTTAAGTCTGTTTGCAATTTTTGTGACAAAATTTACACAGATGATAGACAGATGCCTAACCTTACCAAATGGTTAATAGATGCTTAAACTTAAAGACCCTTTTAATGACAAATCGTTAACAGATGCTTAATATTATTATGACAAATCGTTGACAAAGGCCAAGTCAATCTATTAACCAAAACATATCCTTCGAATTGACTAAAGTAATGTGGGTCAAATAGGCGTTGTGATCGAGATTCTGTAAGAGTAAGAAAAAACCTTTATTTCTGGAACATTTCAGTGTACTTTTAGGGCGTTTTCCCCAATGGTCTTTTTATTTATTTTTTTTTTTGTTTGTTTTCTTGTGATTTTTTTTTTCTAGGTATTGACCGTCTCTGATTGTGGTCGGCCGTAAAAATGTATCTTTTGAGCACAAATGTCAAATATTGCTTTTTAAGGGTCAGCGGCTAAATATTTTTACTCTTTTACATATTTATTTCTTTTTCAATGTTGCGCGATTTGCTATATATATATATGTATGTATATATATACACTGTTTGTTGGCTTTGCCAAAAGCCGTCCTTTTCCCTCTCCCTCTGCCGTTTGTTGGTTGAGTCATTTTTCTGAGCCAAGCCAAGGGTTGTTGGTCTAGAGTCTAGACAAAAGACTAAGATACATTGAGTGCATTTGCTAGATTTTGGTTTTTATTTTGATTTACGAGTTTAATGCGTATAATTTTGTGGGTGTGTGTCTGTGTGTGTATGTGTTTTTGGCATAAAAATATATATTGAAGAAAAATGAAATCGTTAGCATGTGTTCATTTCAATTCAGTTCCATCTGATTTTGATATTCTCCGCCATTGACGTCAAATTTGTTTAGTATGCAGCTCATCATGACGATAATGATGATCAAGAATCATTTGTCTGTTTTATATAGTTCGTTGGCTACTGTTTTTATAGTTTCTTTAAGAAAAATTATATGATTCGTCTTTTAAACATTTTTAATGCCCTAGGTAAACAATATGAAGGCTTCTAGATCAGGCCACTTGATTTAAAATTGATTTTTAAATCTGTTTTATAATTATAGAGATATAGTTCTTGAATTGGATAAGTATATGTAACAAGGCATTTGAAAGTTGTACTTAGAAATATATATAATGCCAAATGATGCTCAGTGATTCAAATATTGACAAGAATGAAGATAGTAAGTTATTTTAATCAAAAAATAGGGTATTAGATAGTCTGCATTCACCCTTTATTTTTGTTGTACGTGTTGTTGTTATATATGCAAGTCAGGAATTGGCATCGATATCGTCTTTGCCAAATATGCGACTCGAGGGCGTCACATATTTTACGCCTCATTCCGCCAATATCAATTAAACGTTCATTGTTGTTCCATGTATTTATTTTAACAATTTCCATGTTGCACTTTTTTTTTTTGGTATTTTATATTCTGTTTTTTTTTTTATTATTCTATATTGAAGGAAAACTCGCTTAAATGTTGTCAACCAGCGGGACACGCGCACTTCCGTCACCAAAAAGAAAATCTTTTTCAAGAAAAAATTTCACAGAGACAAACAAAACAACAACAATAAAATGAAAACGACAAGTGTGAAAATAAACTGACATATTCTGAATATCTGTGTATATATAATATCAGGGTCTTTTTACGATATGTCCAGTACTTGTCGCAGTAATTTTAGCTCGTTAAATATGAAAAATGATTTTTGGCGCTAGCAAAAAAGACAGCCAAAAGGCTTAAATATGAACAAGATTAATGGAAAAAATAGAAGAATATATTTATATGCATATATGTACATATATATTGAGTTTCTTATTCATTTTTTAAACTGCACGAAAGTTCGCTGCACTTGACAAAGGAATCCTCTAATAGAAATGAAGACAGAAAATCGATATACTAACGAAAAGGATCGAATAACAGATTCTAAAATATTTAACTCCCCTCCATCGTTGAAATTGAAAGCTAAACTATTTCTTGGCTATCCGATATATATGTATATACATGTATATATGTTTTTCTCTCTGTTATATTTGTATTTCAAAACCTTGCACATTCTATTTCATCAAGTTTCGAGACAGGTGAAAGAATAACAAACTTTAAATCTTCTAAATATTTGCATATCTTTAATATTCTTTTAAAATAATCTAATCCAATTTATTTGATTTATACTCATGTTGAGTTGGATTATCAAAATATTTCAAACTGATTAATGTTAAAAAAAAAAAATCTTACATTTCGTTATTACTCTTTTCGTAATATCTAATTTTAAACATGAATTTTTAATTCATTAAGAAAATTCGCACAAATTCTACAATTGTTTTGATAATTATCAATATAACCAAAATTTATGGCACTGCTAATTGTATTTTTATGTTATGCTAAAGCATTAAGTTTAAACATTTGAGAGACAACAAATAAGTCAAAACAATATTTTCAAAAGATCTTCATAGTGAAATCCAAATAGATTTCATTTTGGTATATACGATACATATACAACATATATACATACATATACATATATACATATATATTGTATACGAAAAATTTGTCTCAACATAAATTGAGGGAAACAAAAAAAAAATACCCCTAGAAATTCCCAGCTAGACATTAATTTTTTCATACAGACATTTAGACGCATATATTAGAAGGAAAAGCAAAATCGAAATACTGACGACATATTTACTTGATTTTTTAAAAATAACTAAAGTAAAAAAAAAAAACGCGAAAGACCTTGAGGCAAATAGTTTCGCAAAAATACAAGAAAATAACGAAAAACAAAAAGAAAAGAAAACCCAAAGGATCACTTCGAACTTGAAACTTTTCAATACCCTTTTTGGCCCCCTGCTAATACAACGAAAACTTAATCAAAAGAAATAATATTTATGCAATATACATACATACATACATATATTGTTTAATTGTAAATAGTATTCACCTGATATACCCTTTTTTTTTTGAAAGGAGGGTATATGCCTATTAACATTTTCGATTTTGTTTCATTTACTTTCACACCTGACCCTGAACTGGTTGTAATGCAACTGGAACAAAAACTGTTTTGGCTTGCTGTGAATTGGGTCAACAAACAATTTATATACCTATTTAACAAGGCGACAGGCAATGTGCGTTCAGTCAGCGAACGATGGCAATGAGGTCAACTGGCAATAGATAGGCCAGGTCAAATCTCCACCCACATGCCATGGCAACCCCCTAAAACTAACAAAATTCTGATAAACAATCCAATTAAAACAATTGCCAGGGACAAAGTCAATAAGTTTTCTATTGCGTGTAATGTCTAGATAACTGTCTAGTTCTTTTGCCAATCCCAAAAATTAAACTCCTCCTTCCCCTCACTCCCCTACCTACCACAATGCTACCAAAGTGAATAACACCCAGAGGAGAGCTTTTCTTTGCAATGAAAGTGAAAGTTTCGCATATATGCGTTCGCACAAACCAATTTAATGTACATTTCTGATCATTAATCTTTGCTTTTCTTTACTTTTTGCCTTTTGTTTCAGTCTCTCTATATATGTATAAACAGATATATATATATTTGTACTTTTTTTTTTTTGCGATAATGCTGATTGTTTTGCTCCATGTGATGGTTGGTCGGACTGACTTTAACTGACTTCGATCGTCGTCGTCATCGTCATCATCATCATCAGAGCCATGTCGCTTGATTGATTTGCCATGGCAGGCCGAACAATTTTGTAGCTTTCATTGAAATTGAAACTAATTAACATGCAACGTGTATCAAATTTGATTTGCCTAAAAACTGTTGATAAAAATGTTAATTTTTCCTCTTCTTTATTTGTGTGTTCTCAACTATCATTTGATTTTACACCTTGCTATATATAACACTTCCATTAAATTTAATAGACAACTTTTGTATTGACCAAATTAATATAAATGATCTTTTTCTATGGCTTTACAAACTATTCATTCTGGTTTCTCCTTTCATTATCATTGATTTTCTATATAATTTTCTATAATCTATATTTGGAATGCATTAAAGTAGTTCAAGCTTTTGAACATAAATTTATTTTAAAATATATATTACTTCGATAGATAATTCCAGTTCTTTAAGCTTTCTAAATTAACAAAAAAAAAAAAAAACAGCAAGTTTGATTATTATTTATGTAAAAATGACTAATTATTAATTGGAGGAGTTTCCCAAACAAAACGTATTTTTCTTCTTATTTTATTTTATAAATTTATACATTTTTTATTTTTATTTATTGGAATATTTACTGATATTTCTTTTTCCTTTCTTTATAAAATTTAATTTTTAAATTATTCCATTCATCAGCTGGTTTCAAGCTAGTTTGCACTATATTCAATAGTAGTCACTTGTTTTACATTTTAATGGAAGTAATGTTTCTTAAAATCTAATAACTTAAAAAGTTACTTTTAATTTACATTAAATTCATTTTTATTTATTTGCTAAAGCAACTAGAACCAGTTGGGAATTCTAAAGCAGAACTTTAAAATTCTTAAAGCTGACTTAATTTATTATATATATAAACATTATTGGTTAGCTAAAGATCAGTTAAAGATAAAGAGGTTTCATTTATATTTCATAATACTTGATTAAATAAATAAACTCTCGTTACTTTAATGCGGAAGATGAAACTCTCCCTGAATTATATACATATATCAAGTATTAATGTAAAGAGACTTGGTTTATATACATACATATATACATCATCCTAGCATTGCCCAACCTTTTAAGGCTTTCTTCTGAATACTGTGCAGGCGTTGGTTGGCCCACATTTCAAAATTTCCTCCTTATCTCCCCCCTTTCCTCTCTGTCTCTCTCTCTCTCTCTCTATCCATCACTGCATGAGTAATCAATCTGTCTGCATATAGCATGTCTCGGGGTTTTGTTTTTGGTATAATTGCTATACATGATTATGGGTTACAACCATTGTCTGTAACCCAATTCAAGCTTGGCATTTCATTCAAGTTCATATGAAAAACATGTTTTCCACAATATTTTAACCGGCAGTTAATTGGTTATGCGTGGGTTATGAAAATTGTTTCGCGCCTTTATTTTGATTTTTCTTGTTTTGTTTAAGCTCTCCTTACCAACGCCTCGAAAATTTGCAATTTGCATGGTAAAATGTATAAATGGTTATTATACATATCGCATATTTGCATATAAGTTGGCAAATTAATTTACAACAATTGCAATAATATGGCACACACAAGTACACACACCTATTTTACATATGTCAAGAAGTCAAGTTGTATTAGCATGAGAAGGAAAGGAGGATTGGCTGGACGCATGTCTTTTGGCTGTAAGACAACAAAAAAAAAAATAAAAATCTACTATAACTTCAGTCGATAGAAATCAGCATAAATGGTTAAACAATGTTTCCAACAACAACATAAAAGCCCAGAAAAATTTCTAAAAATCCAAGAAAAACAACAAAGTCTTTAGCACTTGAAACGTGCCAAGTTGCGGCATTTTACCTCACTTCATCTCTCACCCACCTCATCTCTCTTTGTCTCCCTTTTTTTTTCTCTTCTCTCTGGGCACTAGCTCTGAGGCAAAACAAACAACAATAACAACAACAAGAGGCACGTGAGCATTTTACAAATTAACCAAAAAAAAAAAAAAAAAAAAAATTTATAATAATAGGAAAAGAAACAACAACGAAGGAAAAATAACAACAAACGCACCTACATCAACTGAAAGATTTCATAAAAATACATGGCAGCAGCAGCAACACCAGCAGAACGAGGAGGGATGAAGAAAAGCGGAGGCTATAAAAAAAAATTATAATAAAAATCATAAGGAAATATTCAAACGTACTCATATATACTAGTATCTCTTATAGTTTGCATACCCTATGTTCCATTTAATAAAAGGGTATATAAGGTAAAGTTTCCCAATCTCAAAAGGTAATTTTATTGGTCTTGAAACCCTGAAAATCCTTTAAAAGATAGCGTCACTTTGTTAAGGAAACTTTGTCCAATTTGGCTTAAACTTTAATATATGTATTTTATTTTTGTTTCTTAAAAACAGATAAATGAAAACTCAGATATAGTATGAAAATAGATATTTCATATGGTATTCCAGTTCATTTAGTTGAAAGAAACTAAATTTTAGTGTAATTATGGGGTATCTTATCTGTCCATATTATTTCATCTTTTGATTTTTATATATATCTTGAGTATAATAGGGGGAGATGGTGTATTTATAACAAAATCTTTGTGGTTTAGTACTTTAAAGAAAATTCAAAATATGAACTCGATTTTCAATCAAGGAAATGTATTCTGAAATTAAGAATTTTTAAACTAAACGAAAAGATTTATAATAAAATATATACATATGTAAAACAATTTTTAATTTCAAAATTGTATAGTTGTTAAATTGAAAATTGATCAATTTATTAATATGTATATACAATTGTCGTTCTAGATGTTGAATACTCTTAAAAGATCAGATACAATATTTCTAAAATTTATTCTATTTTATAATAGTTGACTTTGTTTAGGGTTCATTTAATTAAATCAATTTTTTTTATCAATTTCTTAAACAAAATATTCTAAACTTGGTCTCTTAATATACATAAGTATTCCCCATGCTAATCCCATAAATGGCTAAAAATTATATTAAGTTTGTAATATTACTTTCATTAATTAGGGTATTATCTGTTCTATCTACTCTAAATGCAATGTAATATACTTTATATAGACAGCTGATGCGTAGCGACCACAAAGCTTAGATTGCATCTGAATTGACAGACTGACTGAATAACTGATGGACTGACTGACTGACTGACTGCCATGACGACCAGTGCGAAGCAACCTCAGACTTTTTGACGTCAATTGTCGTTAAGCTATATATAAAATATATGTACATATATACGATATTGCATATTAACCATATCTCTAGCCATAGGTAGGTAAGCTGCCAAGGTGCAGATATAAAAATGCTGATTAAATATTATGCACGCCATGGAATGGTGTTTCAAAAACTAAAAAGCCAAAAGAGAAAAAGAAAAAAAAAAAAACAACCTTAACTGAAGTTTTTCACTTGTGATTTATGCCGACCGCTGTCGCGGCGCTCCGTTTGACGAGGGGCAGGCGTGGCCGGTTCGGGACCACATTGGTTATATTGGACGTACTACAAACACACACCCACTGCAAGAATTTCTTAATGGTCAGTTGTTGGTTGCATTACGTGACCAACAATTTGTTAAAGACTCGTTGCGAAAGCCATAAAAAACAAAAACCCAAACTAAAAACGAAAGTGCCAAAGTGGGGGAAGATTGTTGGTAGTAAGTAGCATCAACATCAGCTTGTTTGCTCCTGCCATTGCAGTATTTAGTATATCTATGTATATAGTATATATATATATATATATGTATATATGTATGTACATATATCTGTCCTCTCTCAGTATGGATGGAATTGCTGTTACCGCATTGCATCATCTTTCACATCTTTCTCTCTCATATTTCGCTGACATATACAGCCGGTTTTACTCTTTGGGCCACCTTCTGCTCCTTCTCTGTGTTGTAAATACCAAATATAATTGTTTAACTGTCCATAAAGATGAACACAAAAAAAAGAGACCCTTTTGTTCAACGTCCATTGAACTTTATGCGTTGAAACTGCAGCACTTTGCCCATTGAGTTGAATGTTGTCTTTGTATAGTGTCGATGTCGTTGTCATTGGAAATGGCATTCAATAATCAAAAGTGTGAAAGAGATACAAATAATTTCACACCAATGTGTGTAATAGGCCTTCTGCTCCTCCCTATCTATCCCCTCTATCCATCAGCTGACAGTGTCCCATCCATCAATTGAAAATGAGAAAATATTGCTGCGGTCAGTGTATAGGGCAGGTGTTATGTTGCCTCGCATCTTGGACTTATTTTGGGGGGGGCGGTGAATCTCAATGATTGAGGTTCGTTGTAGAGTTGAGACATCATAAAAATCATCTTGAAGGCTGTGTGAGGAAAAGGTTTCATAACAGTTAAAAAAAAAAGTAATAAAAAAAAGAGACAGAAAAATCAAAGGGAAAATAATTAATCCTTTTTTATGAAAATAGTTTCTAAAATATTTTCCCACGACCATCAAACACACGAATCCTAATCATTTTAAATTGAAAGGATTTTGTTAAAATTGGTTAGTTTAATTATATATTCTCGTTACTGAATCGGAAAAAAAAATACAATTTATAAAAACGCTTTTATTGTATTATGGATTCCAGGGTTTCAAAAAGTAAGTAATGGATATTTAAAGTTAGGAACTAAAAAGTGACCTAGATAATGTTGTATATTTTTGATACGTTGTGTTAATATAATTAAATCTATCTTTACTGTTTTAAGGAAGGAATATTTATGCTTCATATAGAATTACTTCTGAAAACTAAAGACTTCCATTTCACTGCTTGCTTAATTTTTAGCTTTTTTTTAAGGCCAAACAAGCAGTGGATTTTGTTAATCTGGCTAAACACATACATATGTACGTATTGATGTATGTTATTTAATGAACAAATGTTGAACATTTTAAGCTGACAAGTTGGTAGTTAAATGTTAAAAAAAATTAATAAACCAAAAGTTGATTCATGTCTGCAACTGCTTTAACATATGTTGTCTCATTCTCTCTCTCTCTCGCACTCTTTTTCCATTGATTCGGTCTTAAATGGACAACTGCTTGTCGAAGGAAATTGCCTAATCATCTGTCTATCTTCCTTCTCTCCCCTTCTCTGGTTTTAACTTTTGTAATCATATCACCTTGTGAAATTTTCTTTAATTTTTTTTTCTTTATAGTTTTGCCAATGACTAATCCTATATTTTTCCCTCTATTTCTCTTTCAATCTTTTGCAGGTAAGTTTCTCTACCATTTAAAGGAAATCATTGCGTAAGTCAATAAAATGATTGTTTACTTAGGATTGACTTCCTTGCCATTAGGATGAATGATTATATAACCCATAGGGAATTATATCTTTCGCATAGTATCGTATGTTGTTGTTCCGGTCAATAGGAAGTGGTAGCGAATCTATTTATGGGATATTATATTAGAGTATTCTACCTGTTACTTGATGATTTCTTTAATGGATATTTCCCTTAACATTATTTACAATATTTATACATATGTACATACATGTTTATGTATGCATGTATGTATGTATGTATATGGGCACACATAATTATCTCTTCATCAAATTACTTTGCTCAATCATTTACTGCGACGGCTGGTCGTTTTGCTGATTGCAAAACAAAACCATTGAGAGAAGAGTATGTACAACAACAACAGCAACAGCAACAACAACAACAAATAATAATGAAAAAGATTTTAAAAGCAAAAACACTTATGAACCCGTGAGATACACAACTAACTTGTTGTTGTATATACACATTTGAGTTGATGTTGTGCCTCCTTCTTCATTATCGTTAGCATCTCCTTTTTACCTGACGACCTCTTGTCGCGCCTAACGATCTTTAACCTGGCTGCAAGATACCAATACTGGCCAAGACAGGGCAGACAGTCAGCCAGCCAGCCAAAAAGGCAACCAGCCAGCCAGACACTTGGCCATTCAGCTAGTCAGTCAGTCAGTCAGTCAGCCATTCAGTCTGTCTGTGAATTTTTCTTGTTATTGATAGTTGTAGGAAAAATATTCACATCTTTTACTACCCTGTAATCGGTAGTAATTTAAAGGTATATTAGGCTTTAAACCAAAGCAAACATAATATCTTTAATATTTATATATATATATATTTTTGTACTTAATTTGAATTTTAAACTAAAGCTGACGAAATGAATTCAAATTCTTCTAGAAAGAGGATATTTTCTTGGTCGATTTGCTGCTTCTTTGTCTTTTCTCTTTTTCTTTGATTCGCTCTCTGTGTTGCATCTTGTGGCATTGTTTGTTTTGCTTGCAACCTACTCTCAGCCTTCTTCTTTTCCTTTATTGGTGATTTGCAAAATTATCTACCTGGCTGGCTAATCAGTTGCAAGTTTGGTCAATTAGCTAATTCGACGATTTTCTATGGCCTGTAAATGAGCGTCTGTTGGTCGGTCGGTCTGTCTGTCTGTCTGTTTGTCTGTCTCTCTGTCTCTTTGTTTATCTGACTGTTTGGCTGCTGTTTGTTAAGTGCGTGACCATATTTTAACCCGTGTTATTTTGCATTTGCTACCACCTAGAGAAAGATCGAATGAGTGAAAGTGAAAGGAAAGGAAAGGCTGGACAAGGCTAAAGGCGTGGGTTAGCCACACAAATATACCAAGATCAATGAACCTTTAAACTGACCATAAATTTCCCCATTCAAAACTAGAGCTATGAATTATATAAAAAAATTTAATTACAATTTTAAAATATTTATATTATATTTTATTTTCTATTCAATTCAGAATTTATATTTTAAATAATTTTAGCTTGATTACAAAAAGAAAACAAAAATGGATAAAAATCTGAGCTGGGTAAATGGATGTCAGAATTAATTCTAGATTTCATATCTTTAGATATATGTATGTATCTATATCTATATGTATTTATGCACATTTATGACTTCTCAACTCCTCTGCAAGCTCAGTCAGTCATAATTCTCTCATCTCAAGTTAATTTCAAGTTCGGGGCCGCCCTTTTTCACAACCAAAGTCAGTTGAAATTTATAATACAAATTAAATGGCATGAAAATTATGATGAATGCTCTAAGAAAAATTTATGCTGATGACATAGTCCAGCAACAACAACAACAACGACAACAATAATAATAATAATAATAACAACAACAACAATAACAATATTGAGCAAAAGGAGCCCAATCAAGAGACGATGAGACCCCAGACGAGACACAGACAACAACAAAACAGAGAAAACGAGAGAGAGAGAGAGAGAAGAAAAAAAAAACCAGAAGACAGACCTCCACCGCCTTGAAAAAAAAAATAAAACCAAAAATCTCATAAGCCTCCATTGAGAAGGAGGAGCAGAAGCAGCAGCAGCAGCTGCAGTAAAGCTGGATACAAGATTCAGAGAGGAATGAAAAGGAAAGGAGCAGTATAGAGACTAGAGTAAGATTTCAGTGGGGTGTGTAGTGGGGTACAATAAAGCAAAGTGATGTTAAGACTCCGAGACTCTTCTCGTTTGGAGCCTGCCTCTAGCCGAAAGTTGTTGCGTATTTAAAATGGAAATTGCAAGTTTTTCGCTCGCGGTTGGCTTGCTTTGGCTGACTAACTGACTAACTGACAGACTGGCTGACTGGGCTGACTGTCGGCATTTTTGTTTCACTTTCGTTTGGGTCTTGATTGCTGGTTTTTATAACCGCCTCGACGATCCAAGCATTTATCACGCTGTGTGCCACACATAAGATCAGGCCCCAGTTGAGCACAAAACTCTTACATTAAATCAGGTGGCATCCGTTCTTCGATATACCCTATACCAAATTTGGTTAAGCTTTCGTTCCCTTTGTCTAAATACAGGAATATTATGATTTATATTCTGTATTTTAAGTCTAATGCACTCAGACTTTAAAACTATAACTACAGGGTATCTAGAGAGAAAAAACAAAAAAAAAAATAAAGAGTTAGCGTTTCATTTTGATTTAGTTACTACTTTTAGCTGGAGGAGAAAAAAAAGGGTGTATTGACCAGGCCCAAAAGATTAGGAAAAGTTGCTGATAGCCAATTTGTAAGTGAAATCTTTTCTCTCTCTTTCAACCCTCCCTCCCTCCCTCCCTCCCTCCCTCCCTCGCCCCCTCTCTCATTCTCTTTATATTTGTTGCTAGTTTCTCGATATCGGTTTTATCATCCGCATTTGTCATCTTTGGCAATTTGTGTCAGGTTATGAAATATTTTACAAAAATTTCCTGTTTCTCCTTTTTGCTGTTTTGTTTTTCTTTTTTTTTTTTTTGTGATTTCTTTACGCACTTTGCAAGTGGTTTTTGGTTAGGTTAGTTGGTTGGTTGGGCTGATCGGTTGGTTGGCTGCTTGGTCAAGTATTAATTATTATGGTTTTTATGAATTTTGTTGCTGTTGTTGTTGTTGTATTCACATGCCAACGAACCTGTTGCTGCAACGCGTTCCACAAATCTTACCAAGAGATATTTCATATATATATATATATATATATGTATACAAAAACTTGAGGGGAGAATCTGTGTGGCATGGATTTCGAAAGCAATTTGCTTGAATTGTTGATTTTCATCAAAAAAAATTGTCTCGAAAATTGTTATTAATGATATATCTTTTTTAAAGTTCCTCAAAGGTTAAATTGTATAAATTAGAGAGAGCAGAGCAGTAAAAATTTAATTCTATCAATTTTTATAAAAGAAATGTATTCTTATACTATTATCGATTGACTATAGTCTACACAGCTGTACAAACTATGTACATATATCAATAGTCAATAGATAAAATATATCAACATAAATACAGAAAAAAGACTTAATAAAAAATGGAATCTAGGAAGTATTACTAAAATATAACCATAAAAACTTTCAAAAAATTGAAAACCAAAAGAGAAAGCATTCATGATCCTGCATAGAACTGTGAAATCTTCCAAATGTGGATAATTCAACTGGAACTGTTCGGTTAAACAAGCTTTCACTGTATATATTTTTGATAATATCAATTCGAATATTCTATTACTGTAAACCCTGGAAATTTGTAAAACCAATCCCATTCTCTTAAATTCCTATCACATTTCTACCCCCATTTCAGATCACATTTTGTCTATTTCGGTTTACCTATTTACATTAATTTAGTTGCCATTAAGACCAATTCTCCCATATAATACAAATAACTTATCAAATTAACTAAATTCCAACTGGTAGTGTTGGTGGTGGCAATGGTTGGGCGCCGCTATTTTAACCCTCCCTCCCTCTCTTCCTTTCCGTTTTGAAAATAATACGAATTCCAAAAGTTGACGACAAGCATTTCAAGTGCATGCCACACCACCAGACGACAGACCGACCGACCGCAACAAGAAAGAAGGAACTTGCAACATTATCGTATCTTTGCTCTCTTTCTCCATGGCAACCTGTTCGTTTAGCAACAACACCCACAAGATTTCTAAATCGGGGTTAACGAATTTCGTACACTCTTCTTTTAAACGTTCACTTCTACAGAACCGTTTCCATGATAGTTAAGAAAACAAAATGGACCGATTATTAACCAATCGATTTAACTATATAGGATATTAGAGAAAGAATATAAATATTTTATACTTTATAAAATCAAAAAAATCTATGCAATAGAAACCTAAAACCGAAGCATATATACTCTTTATTGTTGGGGTATGAGAAGCAAATTTCCGTTCCACAATATGTTCCATACACCATAGCAAGCTGTTAACCCGCATACTCATAAATGAGCCATCTGTTAGTTAGCAGACTCATAAATGAACCTACTGTTAGCAAGGAGATCCACAATTGTGGAATCTGTTATTGATTGAAATTTTCAAAAAAAAATGTTTGTTTTCCAGTTCGCGCTCAACACACTTAGATGACGGTCATAAACGACGCGTTAAAACCACAAAACAGAAACTAATATTATAATACTTACTAAAATGTTTTAATACAAGAAAATAAAACACCGACACACCCAACGAGAACTGTAAATAATTGTACAAATCAAAGAATATTTTTAACCAAAAACAAAAATCAAGCAAAAAGTTATACGACAAAATAATCAAAAAATTCGTAGTTAATGTACTACAACAATTCACTGCCTCAAGTTCCCATAGATTGTGCTAGCGCTCTGGCATTTGAAATTTTGTTTGATCGATTTCTGTTTGTTTAGTGTAAAGGCATTCATGGTAAAAAAAAAAAACCACAACAACAACAACATAAATGAATGGCAAAAAAAGAAGTGCTAAAAGTGAGAGAATAAAAATTACCAAACAACCCTTGATACTATATGTATTTGTATGTTTAACTTTATGT
This sequence comes from Drosophila emarginata, assembly GCA_037075365.1. Lineage (NCBI taxonomy): Eukaryota > Metazoa > Arthropoda > Insecta > Diptera > Drosophilidae > Drosophila > Drosophila emarginata. Next base: position 1,887,011 of record JBAMCD010000283.1, read on the forward strand.
TTCGTTCGGTGCCGATGACTAATTGCCGTTTATATAGCCAGACTATATAGTAACTTGGACAATAAGACAAAGGCCAAAGCAACCCTCTAAAAAAATATATATATACCCATAAAACTAATTTTCTTAATTTCAACAATCAATCCAATATAAAATCCGAATCAGCTGGCAATTACTTCTCTATCGAAAGAAGTTAAACATAAATAACGAACCAGCAAAAACAAAAGACAATTTTCAATTTATTTTCATTAAGTGAGAAAGTTTATCCCCATTTTCTTTTAACAACAATTGAAAACACTTAAACTCGAAAAGAACTAGAGAAGAACAATAAAAAAAAAAAAAACTGATCTGCTGCCTGCCGCCTGCATATTCATCATTTATCAACTAGAGCAAAACTATCTGTAGTCGATTTTTCGATTGTCTAATTAGCATTTTTGAGTTGCAACAACAATAAAACAAAATGTATCTCATACAGGTGAGAGATAAAAACATATATACTAATATTAACAATGTAAAAAAAAAAAAATCCAAGAGTAACAGCCATAACTTTTTCTGGCTGATACATAATGAAGTGTTTGCTTTTGACTTATCACCTGTGCCGCCTGCACTTTACGAAAACAAGAAGAAAGATCTTCATTTAAGCGTTTTTTAATTGTTTACCAGTTGTTGTGATTGTGTGCAACTCTCTTTTTCTGTGTGTTTGTGTGTGTGTGGATTTGTATCTCGAGTGTGCGTGCCATGTTTATATATTTTGTGTATATATAATTTGTTTAATTTGTAGCTAATTTATCTTTCCACTTGGCCGCAGGGGGTGCTCTATGCTAGTTTAAATAGTGCAGAAGCAGGTGTGTGTATCTCTACCTCTATCAGTCTCTCCATGTGGCTTTGAACTTGCAACGGTGTGAAGTGAGTTGAGTGTTTTTTTTTTCTAGATTAAAGTTGTTAGACCAAAAAGTGATTTAAAATCAAAAACCAGTCATAAAAATCACACAACTTTATAATTCCAGTCATTTCATTTCAGAAAAAAAATGATCAAATGTATCGAGTTGATCTCATATGTAATCTATATCCAATATAAGACAAAATCATTCTTAAATCACGTACAAAAGTAAAATTATAACTAGAACTTTTGGTTTATGAAATTCATCTCAAGTTTTGAATATCAATTCAATTGAAATGAATCAAGTATGCTTTTGGTTTAAACTGTGTAAATTGATATTGATTACAAATTGAATTATTTGCATAAATTTTGTTTTCTTTAAGTAGCCATTGATTTTCATTTACAATCTTTTTTTTATTATTGTAATCCAAATTCTTTACGAAACTGAACTCCAACAAAGCTGAAAAAAATGTCGAAGAAATCTATTCCATTACAGCCATTAAATGAATCGGAGAAATTGGTCGATTTGGTATTTGCCATGGCCAAAAAGATGAATATCGAATTACCTCGTGAAGCTTTGGAAATTTGCGTGAATTTAATAAAGGCTGGAATTAATCCCAATTCTCTGGGTGAAGTAATAAAACGAATCATGAATGAAAATAAATCGCAACCCGATAAGTTGATTATATATGAGATCGAATAAAAAGTTCAGAGAGTTATTCTAATATTTGATTTTTATTTTCTATTAAATTTCCTATTTAAACCAAATGTGAAAAAAATACCAAAAATTTTAAAGTTCTGAGCCTAGTGTCGTGTCGTTCGTCTGGAATATGAACATGGGTCTAGATAATGGCTAATATACAAGAAAGCTTCCAGAAAGTCTCCATGAACAGAAACTATGGATAATAAGCCTTAAAATAAAGGCCATGCATGCCACCTGTAATAGATAAGAGATGAAAATTACAGATAAGATTAGAACGATCCTCTAGTAACCAACCGACTTTCGATTTTGCCAAGGATAAGGCTATGATTATGATTCATCGATGGGCAACATACGGGAGCGACGTTGTTCCTTAATGACGGTAAAAATGCCAGCCATAATAATAGCAAATTGCAAAAGTTTTGCCTGCAAAAAGGTCTAAAAAAAAAAGAAACAAAAATAAAGTAGAAACGAAGATGAAGAAAAAGTTTTCACAATTTGGAAAAATTCTTACAACTTACCTGTCTTATATATATCTGCAAAGGCACATGCATTCTATGCGAATGATAATCCATGCCCCTATATAGCCAATAACCAGGCCAAGCGCCCAAGCTGGCCATTAGAAATGGTGAGGCTGAATTGAGGACCGATCCAAATTCTTTGGTCTGTACAACTTGCCGTATATTCTCGCCTAGATTTGGGAATCCCAGTGGTTTCTCTTCAGGTTTCGGTGGCACTACAGTATTCCAAACATGTTCCACTGTCCAGTTCTTGAAACTCTGAATAGCGCTTAAAATGCCCATTATACTTTAATTTTCTTCTTTGGTTTTTGTTTTTTTTTTTTTGAAATGTTTAATAGAAAATTTTTTAGCTTGAATTTTTTTTTTTTTTGTAATTTGTAAGGCCAAAAATATGAGTGAAACTGAATCCAAATGATGCTGTGTCAATGTGAATTATTTGGAATAACAAGACGTATTTGCTATGGCCAGCTGCCACTAATTATCGATATCAATGTTTTTCTGTTTTTGATTGGATACTTCATGTATGAGTAGATTTGAATTTGAACGTCCCGTTGAGGTGGCCATTAAAAGGCCAGTGGCTAAAATGGCCACTTGCAACATTTTAGCTTGCTGAAAGGTCTAATTTTGTTTTTTTTTTTTTTTTTTGATATGTTAATTGAAATATAATATAATACGTAATATCACTTACCCTCTGTATATAAACGCCAATTCTTTCCGTATTTCGTTTCTGTTGCCAATAGAGACCCCTATATAGCCAATATGCTGGCCAGGATATAAAACTGACACCCAAATAGGGTAACATTTCCTCTAGTTTCTGAGAGAAACCTTTGGGCGTATTATGATCTATAAATTTGACAAATTCCTTATTATAATCAATCATCATGGCTTCTTCTTCTCGATATTTTGGTATTGTGGCATTTGGTATTGGTACTTGAATTTCTGTGGCTGGTGCTGGTGTTGGTGTTGGTGTTGGTGATGGTGCTGCCACTGATGGAGGCACTGTTAATGTTGGGATTTCTGTTGGAATGTTTGGCGTCTGTTTTGTTGTTAGATCATGGATTTGTTTTGTTGGAACATCACTTAATCCAATATTCTTTTCACCAGCAGCACTTTTATTATTATTATCCTTGGGCTTAGATGTATCACCACCTACAGGGACATTACTGCCACTGCCCGGTTCAGCAAGAGAAATTTGTAATGTTGCCTCCTGTTGCTGATTTGTCACATTTTCTGACTTAAGCTCTGTTTGCTGTTGCAAATTAATTTCCTCATTTTTGGCCTTAAAGAAGAAATTGCGTATTGTTTCCATTTTTGACACAAAAAATAATCGATTTAGAATTTGTAGATTTTTTTTTATTTTTTTTTACAATCAATTTGTTGTGAAGTTTTATTTAATAACTCAAATTTAAACTAAATAAAGGTAATGCCTACTCGGAAAATGAAATTTCCGGCTTTAGTGTTGGTTAACATTTGCGAAAAAATGCAAAAATTTTGATTAAACTTTTCATTTTGATATGATCTATTTTTTTTTCTTAATTCTTAAGTTTACTAACAAATATTAACTGTTATTATTTTGTTTAAATAGTGTTAACAATACATCTATATTTATATATACATGTATAATATCAGTGTTGGCTAACTTGGACCAAAACTTGATTTATTCGACACACTTAGCAACCTTTCAAGAAGTTTTCAATTAAATTGCAAGACTTTTGACTACAATTTGAGAATTATCTAACTTGTCTTAGCTATATGCGGGCTGCTATTAACAACAACAACAACAGCAACAACAAGAACAACTGAGTGCCGAAATCTTGGTTTGCTCTGTTGTTTTGGAAGAAAAAGTGGGTCAGCTCTGCAGTTGGCTCTTACAGGTTGCTGCTGGTGCTGCATACCAAAAAAAAAAAAATAAAAAAAAAATAAAATAAAAAAAAACCAACATCCACAAGCTATGCCATTCGTTTTGGATCATTCATTCAAAAAGAGACTTTGGGCTCCATTGTGTATGGATATGTGTGTGTGTGTGTGTGTTTGTGTGTTGAGTGGCTTTTGCAGTAGCCTAACGGCTTGGACAACAGCAGGTGTCTCCCTCACCTCTCTCACTCCCTCTTTCATCTTGTTGTTGTTCTATACAGAAAATGTGGCTTACCTTCAAATTGTCTAGGGGCCAAACGGTTTTCGACTTGGCAGGAAGCATGGGTCTATACATTCATACATACATACATATATACATATGTATGGGCTATTGGCCAATCCGCTATGTTCTAAGAGCTTTTGTGTCTTAAACTAGTTTTCTAATGATCAATGCATTTAATCAAATTTACCAAAAAGAAAACAATTTAACGGTAGTTAGTATTCTCTTCTAAAAAAGGTTTCACAATCCATACATATAATGAAGTAAACATTTTTCTAAATAGATAAAACTGACTAGATCTTAATTGGCTATATAGATACATAAGTCTTAAGAACTGTTCTTCTATATTGTTATTCTTTTTTTTTTTGCTTTCTTGATTAAAGAATTCGTTTTGCCATGGCCTTTCATTTCTAGTTGGATTCGTAATGTAATCTGAACATCTCATTGATGGATTGCATTGCTTGGATTATTTTCATTGAGAAATGAACTAGTTATCAATCTAAGCGTTGCCATTCCATACTCTTTCTCTAACAAATTAGTTGCATCTTTTTCACTTACGTTTCGTATACATATATATATATATATATATATATATATTGTATATATGCATTGTACACGTTCACTCAATTCCCAAGCTTTCATTCATTCATTAAACCGCAAAATTGCATTTACAAGGCTTCGCCATTGGATCAGTGATCACTGATCGCAAGTCTTTTCCTCCCTCCTCTCTCTCTCTCTCTCTCTTTCTCTATCTATGTCTTTCTTTTGGTTTGCCCTTTAATGCTCTCTTTTATCTTTTAACTATATGTTTCACAGTTAAAAGCGTCAAAACTCAATTAACCTAATTTCCAATAGCTTCGTTTTGCCATCTTTCGGTGAGTTGGCAAAACTACAAAAAAAAAAAAATGACTCTCGATGTGCTCCCGATGAAAGTCAGTCATTTGAGGCCTGCTGTCAAAATACTTGAACATAAATCAAATCAAATGAAAACTCGCCAACATCAACACCAAAAGCAACAACAATTTAACTGTCTGACAACACCTGCAATTAGATTTGCTTACCTGGAATAGAGTGGGCAGTCCATAATTTGGTCAATGGCAAAAAAAAAAAAAAACTCCTTTGACAGTTGGTCTTTGATTTTATTTTTTGCTCGAAATTGTATAATCAATTGAATTTCGGTTGAATGGTGGTGGTGAAAGGCCCCTTCCGATGACACTTTAAGTGTCAAGTGGTTTTTCAATGTACTACCAAAAATGGCATAATAATGTCGTCGCGTTGTTTGTAATGAACAATTGCTCAATTTGAAATTATATTGAAAAGAAAATAATGTAATTTGGTTTTTTCAATTGAGCTTTCGTTTCGATTTGTTCGTGTGAGTCAGCTAAGTTAAAGTTCTTGCAATTTATAATACAAACAATATGATTTAGGTAAACGGTTTTTGAAAAATCAATTAGATAATTGGATTTTTTCCGAGCTTAGTTTATATAATAAACCGAAATTGTTTAATCACAATTGTAATTAAATATATAACTTTTATTGTTAGTATAATCATTTTACATTTAGCTTAATCTTGAAAAAAAAAAAAAGAAATACCGTAATGTACATTGAAAACTTTTATTGTTTCGGTTGTACTTGTGCATTTACCTTATGTACATGGAATTCTTTTTAAAATGTTATTCATCTTAAGAACCTGACTTTGGCCTTTGTTTTGCTCTTACCTCATCAGCATTATCATGTGGAATATTATTCATTATTGTTGCTGCATCATTGTTCTGCGACGGCGGCGTCTCCTCTGCTAATCTCAACTAACCCATCTAAATGTTCGACCCGCATGCCAGCAAAATAACCCAGCAGCATATTACTCAATTTTCAGACAATATGAAAAAAAAAAAGAAGAAAACATTGCTCAGATTTCAAATATGTGTGATGGTGCCAGACATGAAGAGAGGGGGGGGGGAAAAGGGGAAGAGGAAGAAGATGATGCCACGCCAAATAAAAAAAAAGTGCCACAGGCCATGTGACACATGTGACAAATGATCTCCCAATAGAGTCAAGTAAAACATTGGCGATAAGGTTTTTTTTGTTGTCCCCCCTTCAAAACCTAACCACTCCCATTGCCTCCTTTCTATTCAAATGGAAACTCATGCATCAAAATACGAGACAGTTTTTAGAATTTAAAATAAATATACTTCAAGACATGCTATGGATCTTGATCTTTTGCCGTTGGAACCGTTGGAACCGAATTGAAAGACGAGGCGCGGCGATTTGATCTCTGTTTCTATCTGTACTTGAATGATACCGACCTGTTATAATAATAATATAGATTATTACTATATGTATGTATGTATGTATATATGTATAAATATGTATTCACACATCAGTGAGTTTTGTCGCTCAAATAATATATGTACATATGTGGCTAAGTAGATACTGAATCCAAGGCAATACGATCCGTTGGCTGAAAATCTCATCAGGAATTTTTATATATTTTTTGGGTGAGGCACTATAACTCTCTTTCTCTTCTATACCTCCTTTGGAATTCCTTTTTCTTTGTCAGTTATTAGGGCGTGGGTCAGATATAATTCCGCATTCCTCTATAACATTGAAATATGTATCATTTTAATTACCTTAACGAAAATCCTTTAGCTGAATCATGAACAATAACAACAACAGTCACACGCAATTAAAGTCCACGAACCCGAAAATACGAGAAAAGAAGTCTTTGAACTTCTTGGACAAAAGGAAAACGCACCTTTTTTTTTCATCCCCCCTACCTCCCTCATCGTTTCGTCTTGTAACTGTGTATGTGTGTGTTTGTGTATCATAAACAATTGACTACCTGATGAAGAACAGGATTTGTCTTCTATATAATTCCTTGAAAACTAAAGAGAAGAGAAATGAAATGAAAAGAAAAGAAATCGAAATAGAAAGAAATGAGAAACATTAAAATAATTTCATAGTTTACCTGTTGCTATAGCTGCTGCTGCTGCTGCTGCTGTTCTATCATTTGAATTTCTTTTGTCTATGATTTATCTTTGACATATACATTTCATGCCTTATCAAGGGAGAGATAGAAAGAGAGGGGAAAAAACCTTTTAACCGATTTGAATAATTTAAAGAGCCTCCAAAGTTCATTGTCATTGGGGCGTAACCGAAATGCAAGTCAACCATAACGAGACTTGGGAGACTATACAAATTTATTTTTGAGTTGGTGTTTCTTGGAGGCGTTAAGTTAACTCTATCTCTAGCCCTTCTTCTCCCACCATTTGTACAGTTAGTTCATTTCAATTATATATAGTATAAAGAAGATCATTAAATATACATATATGTATGTATAAGCCCATGTTAGAATCGATTTAATAGCGGAACTTTTTTGGTATTAACTCGTTTCAATCGACTCGATTCACCTACTCAGTCTCATGCTTCTCCAAAATGTAATTTGAAACTTGTTTTCATTGATAAACATGGCATGACTAAGGCCAGGCTCTCGGTCCGAGACAAGGTCCAGACATTATCTATATATTTAGATCCATGCATACATACATACATATATATTTTATTTTAATTTAATCTAATGGTTGCAAATGCACGATCGAACCCTATCTAATATACTAATAAGCATGACCTTCGAATCTTTTCGATTTAAAGGAAATGGAAATGTCTGTTAATTTTTTTTTATTATTATAATTTTTGCTTTTTTTTTTGTGTTTAATTTTCATGCTTTTTTACGACAATTGAAAGTCTGTTTTTTCTCTAGTCAGTTTATCCACCTCTTTCAATCATTCACTTTTCGTTTGTCTGTTATTTCTATTATTAAGCTAAAATAATTATTGGCTCGCGGTTGTAGGTATGTATGTACGTACATATATATACATATATACTAGATATATAATTGCCGCACGTGTTTCGGTGAAAAGTAGTATTTAGTTGTATGTATTGTACATTAAAGTCCATGTCCATGTCCATGTATAACCATGACACATGTCCGAATTGTTGGTCTGACATTGATGAAATGGGCTTTTTATTGACCATGTTTTTCGTGTATGTGTGTGTGTTTTTTGATGGTTTATTGTTTTTTTTTGGTTGTTTCCAATACCCTTTTTCGGTTAAAGAGTTTTCACAACTCTTCACAAAATAAAATAATCTTTTGGTTTTGATTTATTTAACAATATATTTCATTTGACATTCTATTTACACTTAAATTTGATTTAAATTGAACAAAAAAACTATATAAATAAAAACTTGTAAAAAATATAAAGAGAAAAATCTCAAAAGACTTCATTTTTAAAATTCCTAATAGATTCGAGAGACTTATCAGTTGTAAGGGTATATAAATGATTGCGGGATCCCTGAGCACTTATGTATGTTCCGGGAATTGACTTTTCTTTCGTGTTCCCGGCAATATGAAGAATTGTGCAATTGTATTGGATAAAGGGAATCACATTTTTGATTGGAATTACGAAAACAACAAAAACGTTTTGCAATATTTATATGTATATTGTAAATGTGAGTTAAAAAAGATTAAGTTTTGTTTCTTGGAAATTCTATAAATGTAGTTTTCTGAGTGAGATAAGAGATGAAATGCTTTTTTGTTTTCCACAATTTTATATACATATACTAATCAGGCTGACTCAATTTTTTTCTCATTTTTTATTTTTTTTTTGGTGTGGTCATAATAATGAAATTTATTACGTGATTACGTACAAAAAAAAAAAAAAATAAATTAACAAAAAACAGAAAAAAGCATTTAGATTAAGTCGAAACCAAAACGTAACCAAACAGAAATGAAATGAAACAAAACGGAGAGAAAAATATCTCATAAAAAGTAAATGGAAAAATACACAAAACTGTGTTGTGTGGTCCACTAACATCAGCAGACACAATTAAAAAGAGTACACAAAATTACAGTAAAAAGTCGTCAAGTCAATTAAGCCAAAATAAAAGTTCTTATAAATTCCTTGAATTTTCTGAATTTGATTTCTTATTATTTACCCGAAGCTCAATTGAGAGCTGAGGTTATATAATTTAAAGTTATCAAGTTTGATCATACTTTCAGTTAAAGATAATTTATTTTTCGTATTATTTGAATAATAATTTAAACTAAAGAAAAATTTAAGAAAATGGAAGATTTGAAAAAATAGACGACAAACTTAAAACCGAAAGAAAATGAAAAAAAATATATACAGACGATTTTACCTGAAAACAATATCTATAATACTGAAAAAGAAGTTCATTCAGAATTAAAACCTAGAAGATTGAAAAGAATAGATAAATAGAAACTAATATTAAAAACTCTTGTAATTTCAGAATTATTTAACTAATTTAAAGTTGTTCAATTAACAGGCATTAGTTGTATTTATTGTAGCCAGAGATTACTGTACTGTTAAGACAGCATTTGCAATTGAATGTTTTTTTTTTCCAGCCCCATGCAAGTTGCCCCACATCAAGTTGGTTGTATATGTGTGTGTGTGTTTTTATTGCATTTTTCCACCTCAGATATTTATGATAAATAAAAGAAAATGAAAAAAAAAAAATCCAAATCCAACACAAGAAGAAATTACAAATTTCAATGGAAAACTAAACTGAAATGAAGCAACAATAATAATAACAAAATCAAAATGCAATTACATAAAATGAAAATAACCACCTTACCATATATCCCCTCTATCTATCTGTCTCGCTCTTGCTATCTCTATTTTGGTTAGTTGGTAGTAAATAAATCCAATTAATTTCAATAACAATTAACCGAGTAACTGAAATATCACAGCATTTTCTTTTGGGTTTTAGTTAATTTCAGTTTATTGCTCTCGTTTTAACTGTCTATCAATTTGATTGTTGGAAGCCCTTTAAGGGCAAGTTCGATGATTTTTTTTTTGTTTAATGATGTTTGCTATTGCTTAGCTAATAAAAGTAGGGTATATTAAGCCACATTTGGCCAGCAACAAAATGTTAACCAGCAGCAAAATAAATATAAATAGACTTATTTCAACATGTTAAAATTAATTAGAATTAGATTTGGAATGTGAACTCGTATTAACCCAAAAAATAAACCATTAACAAAAAAAAAATAAAATAGAGGGTATTATTTGGTCGTTATTACCAAATCAAATGGACACTTTAACTGGGTGTAGGTCTTACGGTTTTAACGTGTTCTTCTTTATTTTATTTTTTTATTTTATTTTTTTTTTTTTTGGGTTGCGGGGTAAATCGATAAATGCGTAATGTTTAGACAATTGTTTGTTTTGGTCGGTTTTTTTGTCTTCTCACCTGCTGTCATCATACTGAAATAAAGAAGAATGTCAAGAGGCCACAATAATTGCAGCTAATACCCAAACGAAGGCTAAAACCTTGGGCCAATTTTGATTTTGTTGCATATGTAGAACAACCTGTCAGAGTCAAAGAGTGGCACGACTCTAAGCATGATCATATAGCAAAATGTGGTTGAAAGGGGTGTGGAGAGAGGGTAGAGAGGGAGGGAAACACGTGTCACACTTTGTTTGGCATTCGTTGACTGTAAAGATTGGTACTTAAATGGTAATTATCTATAACCAAACTGTGATTACATATGCACTACATCTACATACATACATTTCCCCTCATCTCTCTACCTCTTTCTTTATCTCTTGAACTCTCTTTCTCTATTCAATTATCTGGTTGGTTTTTTGTGTTGAAACGGAAATGCAAAAACGTCGGCTTCCGGCATACAAAAGGATGTTGAGCCGCTCACTCACTGACCACACATATGTATATGACTTTCAACATTTATTTTTTTATTCCAAATTGCCTATGGACATAATTCTAAGCATACAAATTGTTGCCTTCCTTTTGATTTAATGATTTTTCAACATTTTTATGTTTACTTATAAATTATTCAGCTAAACTTGAACTTGCCCTCACCCAAAAATGAAATGAGTTAGTTTCGCAACATTTATTAAGTATATATATACATAAAAGTATATATAAAAAGAATACCAAACCAATGTGATTCATTCTTAAGATATCGCAATTTATTTCCTCTGTATACTTTAAAAAAAAAAATTGTTGCCGGCATTAACTTAGTATATACATATAGTAATATATATGTTTTTTTTTTGCATATAATTTTTGAATATTTGGCACATTTTATGGTTCTGCTAAAAACAATTTTCGCTTCTACTGTCAGACAAAAACAAAAGCTAAGAAAATTGAAAATGCATACACACACGAAAATTGTGAAAATAAACATTGAAAAAATTAGTTCTAAGACGAAAGATGTTGAAAGATTGTGTTAAAGTGAAATCCAAAAAAGAAAATGTGATTTTTACAAAAGCGTCGTTACCTATTTAAAAATTGCCTTTAGAAAAAAAAAAATAAAAAAAAATTCAAAACTAGAGCAACAAAATATAGATCCCTTAGATCTCAGTTTGTGAAAAAATTCAATACTTTTACATTACGTCTGAAGTAGATCTAGTTTTTGTGGTATATATGCACGTGAACAATGAGATAATAGTCAGTCCGTGAAAATATTGAATACTTTTGGTATGTCTTAAACAGATAGCAAAATTTTAATTATATGTGATTGGAACTTAACTATGAGATAACAAACTGAAATAATGAAAATTTATTAGATTAATCGTGAAACGAAAGTAAAAATAAATATTTAATATAACGGGTTAATGTTATATGTACATACTTAGCTTTATTCTATGACAGATCGATTGGTATATTGATTGTTTCTACTTCTGTTAATATATATATATATATATATCCCCCAATTTTTTCTAAAATTATAGGGTATTTACTTACCTCACACTGAATATGCATCACACACACCTCCAATTGGCATTTTTGCAAACAAATATATTAAACAAATATATATATATCTATTGTGTATAAGCTTATATACAAAAAGTAGATATATGTATATATGTATGTACATATATTTATATGTATGTTTATACATAGTATTATATACATATATCTGTGTTGCTGCTGCTGTTTTTTTTTTGGGCCATGGCAAAATTAATTTTGAGTATTTTAAATGCAAAGAAAACATGATTACGGAAATTGTTAAAGATGATGCACGTTCCTCATCTCACACCAAAGTCATTATTTAACTAGGTAATAGCTTGGTTGAGTTATATACATATATCTATGTATATACATACATAGTTATAGATGTTCATACATTGTATGTGCTTTTTTTTTTTTTGTTTTTTTTTCTATAGTTAATGATATCTTAAGAGAAATAATAATTCCGGCATACGCCCAATTGACATTGAAGTTGGCTGGAGTAAAACAATGGGTCAAGGTTGAGGTCTCTTTACCTTCATCTCTCTTTCTTTCTCTGTCTCTCACTCACTCTCCCTCTCAGCTGTCTCTATCTGTATTTATATGCCTTCTCTGAGACGTGTTAATGGCTTGTTAACGATCATAATAACTTGGGAAACAAAAAGAAAAACATTTAAAAATAAAAAAAAAAAAAAAAAAAACGAGTGCAAAAATGAAATGTAAAAAATAAAAAAAAAAAAAAGCAAAAGAAGCGCAAAAATTGGCATTACAGTAAAATAGTAAAACTGTTGTTCCGCTTTATGAACTTTAAACAGTTTTAATGTTCTCTGTTGTTTACTTAGTTGTTATTGTTGTGTCTCAATGTGTTTGTATGTGTGTAGGCCCTACAAAACGATAAAAAAAATTATACTCATTGATGTTTCAATTGCGCAAAAGAAAACATAAACGTTAAGAAAGAAAGAAATAATAAAAATGGTCTACTCCGGATATAGTATTTTTAGATAGATTATATTTCTGATCTCTGAACAATATTAAATTGAAATTTCAATAAATATTAATTTTTAAGATCTGTGAGATTAAAATGTGAATGTGTCTTACTATGAGATTAGCTTTCGGCTTTATTTAAACAAAATTAAACCATAAAATTCATATATGTATGTACATATGCGATGCTCCTGCCAAATCTAGAAATTGCAAACAAATTTTCAATTTTGATTGACAAAATGGAATTTGCTATGTAAATCACAATCTTGAAATCTAAATTTGATCATGTTTATTGTTGAATTTTTGGTTTAACATCGCTGAGAATTCATTCAGCTTATACATATCTCACGTCAGGTTGTTAATTGAATTTTCAAATAAGAAAATTATCATTCAACCTGTTACCGCTTCATTTTCAATTCAATTCCCACGACTTCTTTGCTTTACAGTCTTAGTCCATGTTTTTTAGTCTCAAATATCATAAGGCCTTACGCAAAACTATATTATGCAAATTTTAAATTTGTCTTTATTTTTTTTTTTGGATTAAGTTTTTTTTTTTTTTGGGGATTTCTTTTGTATAACTCAAACTAAATGCTTACAAATTAGCCGGCTTTTCATATAATTTTTTAATAAATACATTCGCCACCTGTGCACGGCTTATGAAATAGAGAAAAAAAAAATAACCAAAATAGTGTTAAGCTTATTTGGGCCAAAACGAATTTGATATGCTCTTCTCGAACGATTCGTTTAACTGGAATCGTGCAAGAAAATTAAACATTGATTCAGATAGTGCGTGACTGAGGACCCTTCTGATCTTATGTTAGATCGATCTAGTTCCAGAAAAAAATGCTAATTCTAAAAAAAAGAAAACAACAGACATGACCAAATGGAAGGATTACTTCTACTTCTATGCTGCTAACAGTTGACACATATCAATATGCCCTTTTCTTTTTTTGCAAGAGTATTCAACACTTATTGTTAGAGATGAAAAGCAAATATGTCTTATTTGTGGGCAATTAAAAATCGATTTATGCATAAATCTACTGCCCCGTTGTCTACTCTGGGTGAAAATTAATGACAACTAAGTGAAAGTTTCTTTTTTTTTCACCCCGTCTCGGATTTTTGTTTTGAACAAACAAAACTCAGACCAAAAAAAAAAAAAAAACGAGTGTAAACCAATAGGTAAAGCCCACAGAAAAAATGCGTGTCAAACATTTTGCTTAGCTTTTTTCGGGCATTTCTCAAAAAAAAAAAAAAAAAAAGAAAAAAAAGGTTCATTGGCCCACAGGCCATTTGAAAATGAAAGCGACCAGTTTTTTGGCTTATGAATTTCATATGTATGTACATACATACATATATATATATATACAGAATTTGAATACAAACAACAAAACGTCATAAAAACCAAAGTTATATCTCCTGTTAAAAATGTTAATTTTCATGCTTTGTTAAATTAAAATTATATTGTTCAACTGAAATTGCAAAAAAAAAAGAGGTAAAAGACGCGAACTTTGATTTCGATCATGAAATCGCAGAAATCAAAATGAAAACGGTTTTAGCTCAAAGGGAAATTATTGTCAATTTAAAAATTTACAGTTTAAAGGTGATTTAGCTGCATTTAAATATTATATTAGACAGATTTTTCAATTGGCAAATCGATAAAAACGTTAACGATATAGTTACGGGTTTCGTTATCGGAAACAGTTTATAGATACATTTAAAAGCAAAATTATTTTTGTTAATTAGTATAAAAATACAATTAAAACAAATTTATATTGCATAGAATATTTCACATTGTTCACATTTTTATTCGTTTTATGTTTCTACTTATAGCTAAAAAATATTATTCAAATATATGAAGTCAACGTACCGAATTTTAAGCTAACAACGAAATATATGTACATATATATGTATACATACTTATATAAAAAAAAAGAAAAAGAAAAACTAAACAAGAAAAACTTAATAATTAAAAATGCGAGATGCAACAAAAGGCGAATGCAACTTCCTGGTTCAATATGATGTGGGGTGAGAGTTAGAGGGTTAAACTTAACCCTTCTCCCGCTGATGTTCACTCATGCAATGCAATGCAATGCAACTGCAACAACAACAACAACAGCAATAGCAACATTAGCTGCAGCAATAACTGCAACAATAACAACAATATCACGCACTAGTCATTAGCCCTGCCATGGATAAACAAATTCTGTTTGTTGCCACAAAATGCGGCAAGTTTAGTCTACGCTTCGTTTACACTCCTTTCCTCTCCGTTGCCTACCATTCGATTCCATTCTTCTCCTTTATCCATGATGAAATGCAACACGTGCTGTGCATAAATAAAATTCTTTCACAGCCTTTTTGGATACACTCACACACACACACACACACACACATATACGCACATACACACATTTATTTCACTCCTTTTTCTTTCTAGTTGACCAATTCTTTGGGGCCTGTCATTGACCCCTTCCCAAGAACAACAACAAAAAGAAAATTAGTATAGATTATGCATGGTTAGAAATGAAAAGAATAGAAATTAAATACTCTAGAATTTACTTGGTTATAGCAAGGCATAGAATACCTAAATACCCTATATTAGCTAGTAGAAGCATAACTCTATTTAATTAATAGCTAAAATTCTGTTAATTCCTTGTACAATTAATGTATTCTTTAAAGTGTTCCAATAATTCATTTAAATTGATTCCTGTTGTCTTCTATAGACTCATGGTTTTGCATATATCTCCTATATCTATAGAGATAATTAATTGATTTTTAAAAAGAAGATTCAACATTCTTTATAATAATAGTAAGTAGATTTTAAGTGACACTTATATACCCTTTGTACTCCTACGAATGTAGGGTATAAAAATATGTGTTAAAGCATCCCAAATGAATTAGAAGAAGTTGGAGTGTTTCTCTCAAGTTTTCTTTTCTATATGTTTATCTTCAACCAACCTTAACCACTTGTTGCCTGTCTTTTATTTTTTTTTTTTATACAAACTCCACCTTCTTCTTCGTCTATAGATATATTTCTTAATATTTTTTCTTTTGGTTTTTTGCTAACTTTTTTCAACTATTTCATTTGCATAATATGTGATAAGATATTTCACCGAACCCGGCGGATGTTATGAAAATGAGAGGGGGATAAAAAAAACAAAAATTATTGCCGAATTTTGCCTCGCTATTTGACTCACACACGAGCGAAAAGTCGTTAAACTTTCTGAACAAAAAACAAAACAAAAATGTATTAAACAAATTAAATTTCCTTTGCAAAAGTCAAAAAAAAAAAAAAAATAAGTACAAGCCAGTTTTAGTTCATTAACTTTTGATTTAAATCATTGCACAGCTAAGAGAAATGACTAAAGCAATTAATATAGAAATTTTTATTGATGCTGCTGCTGCTGTTAGATGAAGCGAAAAAGCAAAAATAATTAAACATAACAAAATCGATTCGGAATTCAGGTATTTAAACCCATTACAATTCAAGTGTCCCAATTCTTTTAGATCAAGGCTTTCCATATCGAAATGTTTCAATGCCTTAAATCATTTGGAAAATTATATTCTACATGATAAAAATAGGATAAGATATTTATTTTATAAAATCTTATGAGTAATGACTTCTCTTTATATAATCTATATCTATAAGAAATCCTTACTCATCCTTGAGACAATTTACCTTATGGTTACCTCATTCTATTTCATTAAACGAACACACACAAAAGAAACTCACATTCCTTTAAACGACACTAAATATAGGAAAATGTCTATCTATAATTAGTTTCACCCACTTTTACTGCACTTTACTTTTACTTTTTTTTTTTCTATTCTTTAACTTTATTTTTTTTCTTTCTTTTCTACGTTTTGTTTCCGCATTTCCAAGCTGTCTAAATGTTTTGCTTTAACTAAATTTAATAGTGTTTGACATAAGTGGAACAGGGAAAGAACATCGATCGATTAACTCTAAGATGATTGTATCTTATGGATGAAACAAGGCTATATATAGATTCAAGATTCATAACCATAAGTTAAATGACATTAATGAGCTTCTTAATTGAGTGACAGCCAAAACGAAGGTGACACATTTTTTTTCTTTTCTACCTGAAAAAAGAGCACACAGTGCCTATAATTTTAAGTTTTAAAGGAAAGAGCTGTCAGAATGACGGTTGTTGGTTTAGTTCATTGACTCAATAGTCATTTTAATGAGCAAATGGTTTTAATTTGATTTCTTTGTTTAGTTAATTGAAAATTTGCCTTAGGCCTTTACGGTTAGAGATAGAAGAGGATCAATGTTGAGTCCCATCCATAGCATATGAATGAACTTTATTCTCATTAAATTAAAATTCCCATGCCATGTAAAATGCTCTTGGGTTGCCCATCTCCACCCCAATTTGATGATGCTTTTTCACTCTCTTAAGTCCATTTATACCATTTGTATATATACATATATATTGTATATACCTAGATATCGCACATTGCTCTCTTACCCATGGGGAGGGAGCTTCTCATGGTTTGTTGAAGCTTTTAGTTGCTTCGTTCATTCGATCGATCTTAGCCCCACCACACACAGTTTTTCCTTTGCCCATAATCAGTTGAGAACGAGCGCGTTTACGTGTCGGTGTGGAACCACGGAAAATAAATTAAAAAAATAAAAAAACACAAAAAAAAATTAAACCAAAAAAACGTGAACATAAACGAAAACTTTTCCCTATTTCTTTTGTTGTATTATTTTCTTTTTTTTTTTTGTTTTTCTTAGCCAAAAATCGCGCGTAAATATTTCTAAACACCCTCCATTCCCGGCCGGCTGTGCTCACCTTCTTTTCTGAAGAGTCTTATTTTATTTATAAACTTTCAAAAGGCAAAAATTTTGGCATTTTTTTTTTTTTTTGGTCTGTTATTTTGGGGATTTGCCATTTGAAATTGGGGAATTCTTGATCTGGAGTTGCGTGTGCTTATTTATAGTTTCCTTCACTTTTGCCTATGTACATATACATATATGAGAATTATATATACATATATTTCTGATATATTTCTATTGTTGTTTTTTTTTGTCGGCAACGGCGTCGGCTTACGCCATACAGTGCGTATGAGTGATTTGTGCTGTTTTGAATATACATATATAATATGTATATATATATATAAATTTTTGTATTCATTTTTTTTCTTTTTATCTGGCACATTGCCCGACATTACGCAGCTGTTTAGTTTACCATAAAATCTTCCTAGTTTGAGAAAATTGTTCATCTTGTAATTTTACCTAAATATATATATATACATACATACACATACTTAGGCTTACTTATGTATGTATAAAAAAGTTTATTTAAACTGATTTTCTGAGTCACGTAAAATTTGACTTTTATGTTTTTAAATTTTGAATCTATAAATCAATCTGTAGACAAGAGTAGAAAGAGAGAAAGGGAGAAAGAGAAAAGCAACCACAGACTGACATGTGTTTGCTCTAGGAAAGTTGTTGAAATGTTTCAAAAAAGAATTATTGTCACACAAAAAATATATACATATGTATGTATGTATATATTCTTGACAAGACATTGAAGAGTCAGCATGGAGAAACTAAAAAATTTGGGGAGACACATCATTTGAGAGAAAGGCAGAATAGACAGAAGACAGAATGATTGTGGGAGTGAGAAAATTAAAGAGAAGGGCTAAAAAAAAAAGGTATCTATATTATAAAATAGGAGTCTAGATTTGATGTCTAAAAGTTTTATTAGATTTTGAGTTGATCGTTTATAGAATGCGTTCCATTTTTGTCGTTCAATAATCTAAGTTCAGTTTTATTCCTGCATCTAAAAATATCGGAAATTCCGGGTCTATGTAATAAAAAAAAAATACATAAAATATCAAACATTTATGCCAGCTCCGACTCGTTAATCATCTTTTCACTTACCGCAAATAACCTGAAACCATTAGGATTATATAGAGATCCTAAATTAATATAAAATAGAAAAAAAGTTACTTGGTTTTTCACCTGTTCATCTATTTAACAATTATTTCTCTTAACTAAAATCTTTTTGAAAAAGTATATTTTTCTTTGGTTTCTTCTTGGTAAAATTGTTGCCGATTCAAATGATTAATCCTTCACATAAACATCAATATACATACATATATATAATTTATAAATATTAGATAATCGTTTATTTAGCAATTTGATCTGATGTTAATTTGAGTTAAGATATACATAAATAATTTGCTCGTTTAATTTCCAGTGATCATTATTGATCTCCTCCTCCCTTCTTTGGATTAAGCATATCGAATATCACTCATCATATACATACATAAATATATATAATCTCTTTATACTTATTGGCCTCGGTCCCGTCCGCATTACTGTTCCCTTTAGTTTATTGTTTCTGTATCTATTTGTTTATATTCGAGGGGAAGTTTGGATTGTCTTTGGATCAAAATTGAAATTGAAACAAGTGTGTAGAGCCTTTGTATTTTTTTTTTTGTTATTTGAAGATTGTTGTTGTCTTCATCAACAAATTGGCTCTTTCTATGGCGTCATTAACGGAAATGATGCGTCCCGATCCCACGCCTTATGCTTGCCTCATATTATTCGCCCAATTTTAGAGCTACTTTTTCTCCCTCTTACTCTGTCTCTCTCTCTTTTTTTTTCTTTTTGGTATAAACAAATTTAAAAATTGAATTTCACACGCAATTTGGTAGTTTTTTTTCTCTTTGCTTTCTTTCATTATTTTTCTTTTTGTTTGTATGTATAAATAATATCCGCAAAAATATAATGAAACGAATTGAAATTGAATTGTTGTGGGGCTAAAATTAATTAGGTTTCATTTTTATAGACGCTTTCAATTAGCAACAAAAAAAAATGAAAATAAAGAGTGAAGATAAGATTATAATAGTGTTTATACGGCCTTAAGTGATATGTATATATATACATACATATATATTCATGTATATATGTATATATATATGTTTTATGGCATTAATAAATTTCATTTAAATTTCTGTTTAATAACTTCCCTTAAAATGTAATTTTTCAAAAAATGTTTTCTTGAAAAGATCTTCAAAAATTTTTGTTTGAAAGTTGTTAAATAAGTTTTATTTTTATATTTTTAAAATTCAATCTTTTTCTGCTCAAAAATGAAATATAAATAAATTAATTATAAATGAATTAAAAAACTAAAAAATTCACTTATTTAGTACAAGATTTTATTTAATCAAAGTTCCCCTTTTTATAGTAGCTAATGGACTTCCATTTTAGCTTCAATTTTTGATTGATAGAAGACGTTTTTTTTTAGTTTTTCTTAGTTTTTCATACATTTTCTTGATAGTGTTTTTTTTGTTGTTGTTGTTAGCAATTAGTATTATGCTAAATATCTAAAATGATATGGTAATCAGATGTTTCCGCTGACATGACAAGTCAAGTGAAGACTTAAGCGTGGGAGCAAACGATAAAGAAATTTTGCAAGATTTTGCAAAAAAAAAAAAATAGGAGAAAAAATTAGCACAAGAAACAAAAGAAACAAACCTTTAACTATGCGGATCACTTTTTAGCGATCAACGACCCTGGTTAACATAGAGGGTTTTTATATATATATATATATACATTGCTATCTATATCTAGATGTGATGTAAATGTTAACTGGCGACGTGAGAGGCCATTAAAAAAAGGTCTCAACTTATCTCAGGGTCGTACGTATAATGAAATCTTATCAAAGAGCAAGCCATTAAAATTAAATAAAATGAATGTTTACATAAAACTTGACTTGAATTCGCTGCCTATTGAAAGTTTTCTATGGAAATAACTAATCGTTGTCTCTTTTTTTTTATTCTTTTTCTCTTTATAGACTGTTCAGACAAGTTGGCGGCCCCAATTGCCATTACCAAAAGAGTTACAGCTCAACGACGAAAAGGATAATAAAATTATAACCACAACTCAAGCAGATATACATAACGAACAGGATCAAGAGATGGATCGTTTAAGGAGCAATCATCATCATAATCAGAGTTTGGGCGGCTCACAACAACAGTTGACTAGCAAACAGAAATGGTCCTTTGGTCGTCTATTTCGTAATAACAATAATAATAATAACAATAAAAAAAAGGAAGCCGAATTATCAGCCTCATCCAGTGAGGAGGATCGTAAGGCTGGCTTTCAACCAAATCAACGACAAAGTGGCAATAAATCAAAAACGAAACAGTCAAAAAATTCTCGCGGTACTAGCCAAAGGCAACAAATTGCATTTGATCATATTGTCCAACCACGGATCGAGCAGCAAGTGGATAATGAATTCTTTTTACCATTGGAAATGATTGAACAAGAGCCATATTATCAAAATCAACCGGGTTATTATCAACGATCTAGCAATTCATTGGATAGAAGAATGTTAATGCCACCATCGCAACATAAATCAAGATCGGCTCAAAGGTCTGGTGGTGCTGGTGGACCAAATGGTGGACGGTCCAGTGAAGAGGAAATGATTTCCTTAAATTCTTCTACATTTTCAAAATATCGGAGTGATGAGAGTATACATAGTGGTGGTCAAGCCCTAATTACTGGAGGTAATGGTGGTGGTTCAATTGGTTCAACTTCTGGACAAAGTCGTCGTAGTCGTGCTGCACGCAATGAGCGTTATTATAAACGTTTGTCTCGTGATGGTGAACAAAGTCATGGTGGTGTACCACCACAAATACCGTTACAACAGCAGCACCAGCAACAACAACAACATCAGCAGCAACAGCAACAACAACAACAACATCATCAACAACAACAACAACAACGATATAAAACACAACCCTTACCATTATCCATATATCAGCCACAAAATCCATCATCAAGCTATATCCAATGGCAACCTGGAAACAATTCAAAATCATTACAAAATTCAATACAAAATGATAATAAACGTAGCATTAGCTATGATAGTCATATCCATTTACAGAATATAAATGGTAGAATGCATAGTAAACCATTACCACCGCCACCACCGCCAAGAGATCCATTGAGACGAGTTCCCACTCAAATGGGTTCAAGTTCTGGAGATTTAAGACCAGTTTCAATGTATTCATTTGATCATAGCAGTGGCAGATGTGTATCCGATGATCGTATTTGGCAGCCACCGCATTATCAATCGGTGCATTCACTTAACTCCCAGCCAAGTCAGACATCATCGATTGTTAGTGCTCCAACTGGTGGTGGGAATCGTAGATTTATAACCAGATCGGAACGTAAGGCTCAATTGGGTAAACAATCGTTGCCAAATGGCATTGATTTTCATTATATAGCCGATGCTACGCCACGTTCCCGTAAGCCTATACATATGATGGATATTGAACGTATGAATCATAAAGAGATTCCAGCCTCTAGTGGCATATTAAGGACTTCCAAAAGTGGTTTGGCAACAATTCCACCACAGCAGCAGCAGCAACAACAACAGCAGCAGTCACAACCACCAATAGCTAAACCACGATCTATATCTAGCTCTAGATTGAGTGATTATGGTATGCCCATGTATTCTGAAGTACAAAAACCAAAAAGGATGACTAATCCCAATCAGGATAATGTTATATGTGGTAGTCTACATATTAAGCCAAATCCAAATGATTTAAATCGATCTGAAAATTATGTGGAAATACGTCACAAAACAAATTCCATGCCCCAGCAGCATTATCAACAGCGTAGATCTGGTGAGGATTTGACCAATAAATATGAGGAATATATTGCCGAAAAGCGTGAACAGCATCAACAGAAACCAACACAAATCTATAATGAACGTAAACAAAGTCTTCCGGCACCAATATATTTTCCCCGTAAAAAGCCAGCAAATTTGGAAGAGGCCATCAATGAATTGGAGGCAATTTATAAAAGTTTAGGTTTAACTGAACCCAAAGAGGATAGGGAAAAGGAAAAGCAAAAGGATATCGATATCCAAATGGAAAAACCAATGCGTGTACCAACACCAAGTGATTTTGAAAAATTTGCATTGGCCCATGCCGATGATTATGATGATGATGGTGATTCACCAGCCGGTGAACCAGATCCCATAAGAGATGATGTGGCCTATAGAAATTTACAATTGGCCAATTTACATAATCGTACGGTGGGAGAGAAACAATTGCCATTTGGTATACCAGTGGGACCCATAGTACCAGCTCCACAATCCGATTATTTGCATGTGGAAGCATTGCCACATATACTTAAAAAGAAGAAAACTGGTTCACCCGATATTGTTAAAGATGATTTGGCTGTACGGGCATTGAGAAAAGATCCACCAGGACCAAAATCATCCTTCAATTATCCAATGCAAAAGAAACAGCGAGCCATACGCACTCAATCGGCCAATATATATAATTTGATACAAAAAGATGCAGCCAAACCGTCTGGCGGAGATTTAAGTAGCTTTATGGAGCTAAGTCGAAGCATTGAGAGGGCTGGCAGTATGACAAATCTTCATGGTAGTGGTAGTGGTAGTAAAGAGCAAACAAGTGATATACCAGCCACTTTGGATCTTTTAAGAAAACTCAAGGCCCAGGAGGAGGAATTAAATATGGTAAAAAAAGTGCCATTCCGTCATCCGAGTTTGGGTGGAGCTATTGCCCAATTGCCAGAACGTTTGGGTAAAGATGAAACAATCGGTAAACCACCATATCAGCCAGTGCCAGCACCACGTAAAAGTTTAACTCCAGAACCCATTCTTGACGATGCCCTAAATAAGATTGCTCAAGATGCTCAGGCAAGTAGCATTAAATTGAGTCATGAATTGAATGAGCTACGTAAGGAGGCACTGATTACAGCCGCCAGACCCAAATTGAATGCCGAACAGCAAAAGTTAGAAGAGGATCTGGAACAGATTGAAGCAGTATCCGAGGCGGCAAAGAGATGTGGCCAAATGTTACTCGATACATTACCCGATGCTGGTTTGGACAATGACAAAGAGCAGGAGAAGCCATCACGTAAACTTCATAAAGAGGGAAAATTGATACGAGCCATTGATGAGGTATCCGAAGCAGCCAATGCTGTTTGTGAGAAAATACTTAAAGATATTGTCACAACGGAGCCTCCAGTTATTGTCCATGAGGCAGTTCAAGTGAAGCAGCCAACAGCTATAATACAGGAACAACAGGATCAACAATTGGTGATGCCAAATCTAATCAAAAAACTGGATCCCATACAATCGGATAAAATAGAGGTTATCGCCAGACGCTGTATGAGACAATTGAGCGAATTGGCCAATAATCCGGATTATGATAATCTAACAACAGCCTGTAAAGATGCAGCCATTACGACACAAACTCCACCAAATGATGCCAATAATGTTTATACCGTTGCAGAGGTTGCGACTGGAGAAGGAAGAAGATTAGTTGGCATTAGAGGAGAAATTGCTGGTCGAACAACTCTAGAAGAGATTGATCATATAATGCAAGAATGTGCACGTCAAGCAAAAAGTCAACAAACATGCAGCTCTTCCATATCGACAGATGATCAAAGGACAACAGCACCGAGTATGACCAGCGGTAGTACCGGAAGTGGACCAAATAATGTGAGCACCACAGCCAGTTCATTTAGCTCGAGCAGCGATTGTTTGGCAAAATCATCGAGCCCCTCAAATGCCAGTCGACCCATGTCTTCTAGCATTACCTCTTTTAATCCATATTCATCGAGTGATTATATTAAATCTCAAAGCAGCGAATATCAAGCACCAAGCACTTCTGATCCAATAAAAACCTTTAGCACCACATCTTATGATAAAGAAACAACGCCAAATCAGACCACAATAAGCACTATAACCACAACGACAACAAACAACACTAGTAACAATACCAACAACAGCACTACAAATAATTTTGATTCAATTGAAGATCAAACTGCTGCCAAAACGGATCCAGCTTCTCCCCTGCAATTGACACCAAAAAGTGAAAGGAAAGGAACCGGAGATAGGGCCTCATCATCATCATCATCGCCATCACAATACAATTCCAGTGAAGAGTTGGCTGCCATATTTGGTATTGAAGAGAAACCCAAACGTAATCCACATTCAACTAAAATAGGAACAACATCAACAACAACAGGTAAAGGCGCTACCCTGAAACCGCCTTGTACCGCCAATGCAGCAAATATCGCCGCTACCACCGCTACTAATCCAGCTATGCTCCTCCTACAAAATGCTAATGCTATTAAACCAAATTTGAATATTGATACTACCAGCTTGTTAAATTCCTCAATCCATATTGCCACCATTACTACTAATGATAGTTGTAAGCTAGAAACTATATTAGAGCAAGATGATCATCCAGATAATGATAATAATCAAGTTAAATTATCACCAAATTTTAATCGCATCTATAATAGTAAAGTACGCATTGTAATGGAACCAGAAATCTTATCTGAATCTAGAAATGTTACACATTTTGATTCATTGAGTTCGTTAGAGGAAATTTCGTCGAATCCAGATTCTGGAAATGTTAGTTTAACCGATTTTCCCCTAAATAATAATAATCAGGCAAATGCATCTATTCTATTACAAACCTCCTATAATAGTCGTTTTGAGGTGAAAGAGCATTATGTTAGTGAAGTAGCCATATCAACCACTGATGATGATGATGATGATGTTGATGAAACTGATACTGATCGAGTTATTAAAGAAAGAAAGGGTGAAGTCGAAGATTTTCCACCATTACCCACGGCAGAGGAACTATATGAGAGTCTTAGAGAGGATCTAGAAATTGAAGAGAAGAAGACTTATGAATTAAATAATGAGAATCAGGTTAAGAGCGATAGTTTAACAAAATCTTTAAAAGATGATAAAAAGGTAGTGGAATATGATAAAGTTGCTGACTTGTTAAATTGTTTAATAGAAGATCTTGATTTGGGAACCGATGAGACTATAACATTAAATCAGGAAGTCTATAATTTGACCAATGAGTCACTGCAAAAATCCTTAGAATCCATAAAGGGAAGAGATCAACATGTTGATCAATTACAAATACAGAAAATGAAAATTGATGGCTTACCAATATTATTTGAGGAGGATTGCGAAGATCAAGTTGAGGTAGAAAGCGATATGGATGAATGCGATTCAGTACAGTCTCGTATTGTTTATGAGACACCACATTTAAATTTAAGCATAACCGAGTTGAAACTTAATTATGAAACCAAAGTAGAACAAGAAATGGAATCAGTAAAAGAAGCGGTAATTGATACCAATGATCATATATCAATTAATGATACTTTAGCAAGTAATGAGGCAACAAGTAACAACATCAGCCACAACAACAAAACGATGATGGAGGAGAAAAAGGAAACGAATGAAGATACTGTAACACGTTGTCGCAAAGGACTTCCGGTGATGAAGCAAACGAATAATAATAATGATGATGAACAGCCGACAACCAGTAGAAAGGCTCTGTCAGTTTTTGGTGAACAACGAGTTGTGGCAGTACAACACCAGCAGCAACAACAACAACAATCACATTTGGCTGCTGCAGCGGGAGGAGCTGCCGCACATCTTGGCAGTGGTTTGACAACACTTGAGCACGTACTTGTCGCCTGCACTGTGGGCCTGATTACACCCAATGATTTGCTCACTTTATGTTTGATCGTAATTGGTGTGATTATCATTATAGCAATTGCTCTCAACTGATTGCCACACTGGTTATTGTTGTTGTTGTTACACAAAAACACACACACACACACATCAACATACACATACATATATACATACATCTATATATTGTTGTAATTATAAAGTGAAAGAAAAAGATGCAAATATGATGAAAAGAAGAGAGAAGAAAAAAAATTGATTGTTTAATGGCCACAAAGTGCACTTAGATATATATATATATTTGAATATTATGTATCCACATATATATATATATATATACATACATATGATTTGTATTTTAGTTTTTACTATACCAAAAGTATTGAATATATATTTTTTTTTTTACTTATGTTAAGTACATCGAGCATTTTTTTTGTTTAGATTAACCTTGGCAAGTTCTTTAACCAGTTTTTTTCCCTGACTTTTTTTTCACTTCCTTCTCTAATTGTTTAATTATTAATAATAATAATTATTTTTTTTTATTTGTTTGACTGCAACTTGTGCCAATGATTTTTACTTAATTATGTTCTATTAATTAATTAATTAATTAATGTTTAAATAATGTTTAAGCACATTTACCAGACGAAAAAAAAAATACACCCAGACGACCAACAACAACGAATATTTCATTTATCATTAACAAATAATATTTATATTTCTAAAACGAAAACAAACATCTCTCTCTCTCTCTTTGTATATTTTCAGCTCAAAATTTAAGAGTTTAAGTTATAAACAATTTCCTTAATATAGTCACATTTTTTTCGATTTTTTTTTTTACAACGAGAACTACAGCGAATATATTATTATTATTATACTTAATAAAATGTTAAAAAAAAAACGAAGAAAAAAAACGTTTTGCTAGTCATTTTATTTTCTCATTTGTTGTTGTTGTTAAAATTTTTTCATTTGCTTGCTTTATGTGTTTTATTGGTTTTTAGTTGCTTTGATTTTTATCATTTTTTAGATTTATCCATTTTCAGCGACCTGTTCCGGCCACTTTCGAAAATGCGTTTAACCCAACTAATAAAAATTGAAATAAACAAACAAAAAATCTAAATTCGAATGAGAATTTTATTGTATTATTATTAATTGTTGTTGTTGCTAAAAACAAAAAAAAAAAAAAACCAAATTTTTGCTAAACCTTTATAAAACATCTGTTTTTATATATTTTGTTAATTTAGCTGATTTCAAATTTAAATTATCGATTTTGTATTTGTAACGAGAAAAAGCTTTTCCCCAAACCTTTGACAATATGACCGACAGATGGCGTATATTATTTTTGAGCGACGCCATCAACTTGCAAACACAGCGACGCCACTGGGCAGATAAATTCAAAATTGGGCGGGTAAAATTATGTTGTTTGAAGAGAAATTTTTAATATCACTTGGAATCATCTTGGAGACATTTCTAAGACTCTTCTTTATAAAATGATTGACTAGTTAATTGATTGTTAATCGCTGCGCCTTATGAAGTGTGTTTTATAACTGCTATAACTAATGGTTAAAGTATTGGAACCGACTTCAGTCTTTTGAAAACTTTTAAGAATGTTCACTTTATGCTATGATTAATGGACTGGATTATTGAATTCCTGCACCTGCACTGTGCAACAAGTTTAGAAGTTACAAGCAAATCTTAAACTATTTCGAAAGAAAAGTACTGACCACAGCAATACAAAATTGAGCCAATTATTATTACCATTTTCAAGAATCTGCCATGAATTTGAGTTTGTATTTGCTTAGTTAATCTTTGCTATTGGGCATGTTCCGTCTAGACATGTTTAAATTGAAAACTTTTTCCTTTTTCTTTTTGTTCAATAAAGAGAAAACTCCCAAAAACGAAAGAAAAAAAAAATAATGTAGGTATTTTAGATGAACTTTGTGTTAAAGCCTGACAAATACCAATCTAGATTCAACAACAAAAGTTCAACAATCGCTCTGTCTCTCACTCTCTCTATCTTTCCCTCTCTTGCTCGCTGAGAGACCAGTCAAAACACACATGGCCAACAAATGTACACGAGTGTGTACATTGATGCTATTTACAATTTGTCTGTCTACCATGTTTTGGGTTCCTTCTTACTGAGCTACCCTCCAGTCTCCTTATCCATATTCATCTGTCCTTTTCGACCCAAACAAAGAGAAAGAAAATCTTAAAGGCAGAAAAGGGAAAAAAAAAACATTGTGTTTGTTAAGATGACTTTTGTAATACCCTTTATCTATGAATATTTCAATAAATAGATATAATTAACTATTTTACGGAACACAATGGCGCCCCCTATGGGCCAACATATAATACATATCTATTATATGTATAAAGAAGTGTATCTAAAAAATTTAGTAGAAAAAAATACAACTTATTGGATGTTCTATTTGCTTTCTTATGCCAAAAGTTTTTTTTAAGAAGAAACACGTGTCCTGCAGGACTTCAGGCCCTAAGTGACTTCCATACCAATAGTAGCCATATTGAACTAGATTCTCTTTGGTTTGCAATGGCTGTTACATAGATATCGATGACTTTCAAATGAACCTTGCACCCCATGAAAATAATTATCTTAAAGCTGAGTAAAAGCAAAAGTCTTGATGGAAAAAAAAAAAGACGAAAGAACATTCAACTACAGGTCATTTGCCTGGTTATTGCTTTCAGTTGTTGCCATGCTAATAAAATCGTTTATAATTATGTATTTTCGCTAATGAGGCATAAAATACCCTTGGACCAAGCAGACGGATTTTATTCCACGCGTTTTGCTTCGATTTTGTTTTTTCTTTTGGTTTGGACCTTAGTCTTCCTTTTAGCAGGACCCATCGATGGCGCAAGCTAAACTCTAAAAGTTAAATGTATAAAATTGAAATTG
The DNA here is from genome assembly GCA_037075365.1 of Drosophila emarginata. Classification (NCBI taxonomy): domain Eukaryota; kingdom Metazoa; phylum Arthropoda; class Insecta; order Diptera; family Drosophilidae; genus Drosophila; species Drosophila emarginata. Next base: position 1,916,425 of record JBAMCD010000283.1, read on the forward strand.
TGAAACAAATTTAAAGTGAAGAACAGCAAACAATTTTTGCATTGCAAGAAAAAGGTTCATTAACCTGCTACCTAAGGGGACATTGCCCCAAAAAAAAAAAAAAAACAAAAAAGAAAACCGCAACAAAAATAAACTTTTCTGGCAATAAAAATGTCACAGAACTAATTTGTTTGGTGTTGTTGTTTCGCCTTTTCTTTTTTGGCTAGGACCTCCTCATAAATTTACGCTAGGACACACATGTGGCTACGAAAAAAACAACAACAACAACAACAACACTCTCTCTTACACTCTAACTCCAATTCTCCCTTGGGAATGTGAAATAATCATAACTCACTTAACCTCATTATAGCAACGGCTTCTGCCACTAGGCGTATGAGTTATATTAGCCATGTCCTGCCTTCTTTATTTTCATTTTTTTTCTCTTTTTTTTTTTTGTTGCTCATGGGGCGTGCCTAAGTGGGCGTTTGACTTTCCCGGTTATGCTTAATTATTCTTGACAGAATCTTTGCCATGTCGTTCCTTCTCTTTCCCTATATATATACATATATATATATATATATAGTTAGTTCACACTTTCTGGATAATTATTTATCATAGGTTACTTATACGTCCCGTTGTCTCTGCTATTTGTGGCTTCCGAGGATGTTGCGGTCAAGTGTGGGTTACTTTGTTCCCTCTTCTATCGTTATAGCTCAGCACGTTGTGGTTGCAGTTATCACCCCCACCCCCACCTCCCTGCCAGCCACCAACACCCCCATGTTGTCGTCTATCGCTAATAAAACGGGGGCACGCCTCAAATTTAACGGTTGAAAACTTTGACAAGCATAATTTTTGGAGTGAGTCGGTATGGGGTGGTGGAGGGGTGTGTGAGGGGGGGGGAGGGTCACGGAGTAGTTGGTAGTAGTTGAAATATTGTTGAAATGGGGTAACAAAGAGGCCAACCAGAAAGGTTTCGTCCTTTCTTCCCTTTGCGCAGGTACAAACAAAATGTTCCAATTTTATTGGGAGACAGCAATAGAGCGAGAGAGAAATAGCGAAAGTTTTGCAGCGAATTCGTCAACTCTCTTACAAAAGAGAGAGTGAGAGAGAAAAAGATGAAAGCTAATGGAAAAGCTTTTCATACTCTATATCAAAAAAAAGCAAATAAAGTATACGCACATCTGGCAAATCTAAAAGGTATCCTAGATAAAAATTAAATTTAATAAATATAATAGAGAAGAAGAAAAAATGATTTCTAATAAGTTTCTACATCAAAAAATTGAAAAATATTGACCGCATTTTAATCGCTAATGAGTATCAAATATTCGTTACCATAAATCAGACATACTAAATTTTCCAATCACTTGCAGGTATGGAAAAGTTTCTCTTAGTCATAGATTAATAAATGTCAAATATGGTAAAAGTTGGTCCACCACAAGTACTGTTATTTTTTTTTTTCATCAAAAAATATTTAGTTTTGAAAGCTTTTAAAATTACCAAGACAAAAGCAAAGTTAAACGTTATTTGAGAAAAATTCATGCAACTATGAATTTATATAGATATAATAACTATTTAAAAATTGAACAATTCTAAAGAACATGTAATTAAGTTTTTAATTTATTTTTAAACTGTTTAAAAACAACTTAAAAAAAAACAGTGCGGTAAATAAAGTTGTTGAAACTATTTCTGAAATTTATTTAATTTCTTAAAATTTTTAAAGTTTTAACAAGAATAGTTCCTTTTTGTTAAAATTTAGTTTTTATCAATGATCAAATGTTTTTCTAAGAATATAAATTATAACAATTCTGGATAAAAAAACTATATGATCAGCTGTTAAGGTTTCTTGATCAGCTGTTTTACGATTGAAATTGCGATTTTTGCTTATTGTCTAAAACTTTTCAATTGTTTTTTTTTCTTCTGTGTAGAGTAAGAGAATAGCTTTTAGTCTCTCTCTTCCTCTCTCAGTTTCACTATTTAGCTTTTTCTCTCTGTCTCTATCTTACTCACTATAATTTCGCCTCACTTGTTGTTGGCAGAAATATACAATGAAATCGAACAACAAAAACCGGCTAACAGATCAGCTGTTTGCTCAGGACTTGTAATGTTATGGAGCTAGTTGTAGTTGTTGTTGTTATTGTTGTTGCTACTGCTGATGGCAAAAAACGTAGAGAAAAAAGAAAAAAAAAAAGAAAACCTGTCTCCGTATGGCCTTAGCCTGGCCTCATCATCTCTTTTACCGCCATCAAGAAACAACAAGGCAGGCTCACACGCGCTGCTCAGTACGCGCTGAGTATTCCAACAGGACGGAACTGTGGCGGACACAACGCATGTGTCCTTCATTTATTCACTTAACGTGTTCTGACCGAGCCAAGTTAAAGTAACGTAAAAAAAACAAATGTCTAAAAACAAAAGACACTAAAAACAAGACAACAATCACAACTGACAACTGACTTAAAAAAAAAAAAAACTCGAAAAAAAATGAAAATACCAGCAGAAGGAAGGTGCGTTACAGTTGTTTCTATAAGTTTGCAGAATTTCATGTGAGTGAACATAAAGCACGTGTATGTAACTTCTCTTAGAAAGGGGGAGAAAGGGATGACCAGCAACAGTTAAACAGAAATTTTCGGAATGTAAAATATACAAAAGGGCAATTTTTGGTTTTGTTTTTTCTCGTGTGTGTGTGTGTGTTTTTTTTTTCTTTTTTTTTTTTTTTTTGGAAGACCGCATGTCAAGTGTCTCCTTTGTGTCGTTTGCCTTATTCAAAGGATTGTTTGAAATTTTAACCCATCCATGTATAGAATTTGTGGTTAGCCAAGTAAAATGTTTGTCATGACATTTTGATTGTTCGATCATCATTTTTATTTTGTTTTGTTTTGTTTTGTTATTTCTGTTTCTGTTACTGTTTTCTTTTCACTTAATGCGTAATTCATGTCACTTACATGGCAATGAGACGATGAAGGGGCCTTCGGGGTATGGACAAGATGTGGTATCTTCCATCCTTTCTCGAGTCACGCCTTTGTCCTGTTTTCTCTGTTCTCTGTTACTTCTACTGTCTGGCATTTTTGTTTGCCAATTTTTTTTTTTTTTTTATTATTATTGTGGACGTTGAACTCTTTCTCTTCCTTCAGCTTCAGCTGGAAAACGCATCAAGTTTTCCTCTCCTTCGTTTTTTCATCCGTTGGCGGCCATCTATTTACATTTACCATGAATTTCCATTCTTATTTTTCCTTAGTTCCGTAAAGGATTCGTTTTTCTTGCCATGACAAGTGAAATTTTATGTGTCTATGTGTGTGTGTGTGTGTGAGTCTGTTTTTTCCTTTTTCCTTTTCTCTAGCAATTTAAATAGCTTTGAAAATGCTTTTGGAATATATAGTTACTTGAAGAATAGTTTCAAGTCTAGGCCACTTAAACTCGTTAGTTGAAAAGTGGAAATATCTGTGAAGAGCTTTAAATTTATACAGTATAAATTAAGATAAATTGAAGTTACACTTCTAAATTGTTTACTCTTGGCATTAATTTACTAATAATTTAATTTACTTCTCTCTTAAGAAGCATTGTTAGCTTTTAGGCCGCGAATTTCAACTGAAACAAGTATATTCCTTGTCTTAATTATCTTACTCATTGCTTTTAATGAAAATAGCAAACAAGAACTTTGAAATCCTGTTTTGTTTCTACTATAATTTCACTTAAAAGCCAAATTACGAAGAACTCTTGCATACCTTTGGGCTCACCCATTTGGCATAATGTAATCCAAGTTAAGCTATGTTTTAGCTTTTCAAGAATTTAATCAACTTTTGAATACGGTTACGTCAATGCTTTTCATAAACGTATGAATTCCCATTGTTTCACATGTTTCAGTCGAATTATTATTTTAAAATAATATAAACGATTTGGATTTGTGAATTGAAAAATTGTAAATAGTCAAAACTGAAATTCAATTACTATTGTCAAAATTAAGAAAAGGATTTTCAAAATGAATTTACTTAAATTCTAAAAACTATTGCATACTTTTGGGATTAGTTTTTTGTATATATTCAAGACTGGAAAAGAAAATGTTGATTTTTTTAAGATATTAATCAGCATTTATTTAGGTAGAAATATCTGTTGATCTTATGATAGCTTCGCTTCTTAGTTATATTAGGTACTTTTAAGAGAGCTGAGGAGAATGCCAGTGGATGTGCCTGCCTCTGTGAAATAAATATGACTTCTTATGGTTTCTATTCAAACGGTTGCACAAGTAAGCTATTGTTAGACAAGTTTCAATACCTGCTTTTCCTATACCACACATATATGCCGCAGCCACGATATGCTCCTCTTGTGTCTTCCCTTTTTTTTTTTTTTTTTTTTCTTACTTTGCCAGTTGTCCTCATTTCATACCGCGATTCATTTCGTTTTCATTCCACTTTACTTTGAATCTCTTTCATTTGCCACCTACAAAGCTTCAACAATAGCGGCAACAACAACAACAACTCATACACCTCATACACACACACTTTGAGAGTTGACTAGAGACCCTTCTCTGTTTTTTTTTTTTTCTTCTTTCCCCCTTCTCTCTCTTGCCTTTTAGACTTTTATTTTGGGTCTCGTCTGTGTTTTTGTGGGTATCCTTCAGATACGTGAATGATTCAACATAATTATGTTTCATCAGTTGGCGTTGAAGATGATGATGTGGGTTCACCTCCTGCCATGTGCCTTCACCACACTTCCACCTTCTATCTTCGACCCTTTCCACAAAAGCACTGCCAATCCCTCTCTCTCTCTCTCTCTGTCGTCGTTTTAACCGTATTATAACGGTTATTTGTGCACGTATGCACGAAATAACAGTTAAAGCCAAAGTATTTCAACATTCATTTCGGTTTGAAAATTGCCAACTTGATTGTTTGGTGGTTTTGCATTTTGGTTTGCATCATTAAGCTGACAAAGTGTAAGGGGTTGGGATGTGGTGGGGAGAAAGGGGGGCGAAGAGCATGATATATATATGTATGTATATGGGGGGAATGGGAATCAAGAAATGAAGGTAACAAGAGCCAGCCAGACAAACAGACATACATACATATATGTATATTCAGACAGGTTGACTGACAGACTGACTTGACTTCGGTCTTACTGAAATAAAAAACTAATAAGTATTAAAATATCTCTCTCTCTCTCTCTCTTTTCTTAGTCTGTCATTCTATTTCACTCACTCACTTTGATTTCGTGTGTCTTGGCAGTAGGCTGTGATTTAAATTTCTAGACAAAACAGTTTTACTTTTCAATTCAGCAGAACAGAAGATATCAGTATGTTTTCGAAAAATTAACTAACGAAACTACGTTTCGTTTTCAATTTCGTTTATTTAAAAACCTCCATTCAAAACCCATTTAAGACTGTACACAAAAAAAAAAAAAGAAAAACCCCAAACCAAAAACCAAAAGAAAAAAAAAACGGCAAAAGGACAAAAAGAAACCAAAGAAAAATTAAATACCCAATCAAAACTGAAGTACTTTTGGAATATCCATCGAACAAAAAGCCAGAAAAAAAAATTAATTTTCATATTAAGACCCGCATTTTTTTTTTTTTTATTTCTGTTTTTGATTTTTTTTCCCCCCCCGCTCCCGAATTTTTGTTGTTGTCGTCGTTTTGGCAGTAGTGTATGTGAGGGTGTTTGTGTGCTTTGGGCCAATTAGTTTAAGTCAAACGCTGTGCCGTGACCGAGTTGGCCTGTACTCTCTGTATTCGGTTGACGTAGAAGTTGGAAGTTATCAAAGCGCCACAAGGGAGTCCTTGTTGAGGTAAGCGTGCACGCAAAATGTCCTTTATTTCTATAGAAGTATGTATGTGTGTGTGTGTGTGTGTGTGTGTGTGCGTGTGAATAGGATGATAGGTGGGTTAAAATTCCCAAAAAAAAAAACCGCCTTTGCCTAAACAAACTTTGCACACACACACATACACAAAAAGAGGGTGAGAGAAAGTGAGAGAGAGGTGCCAACAAATCTACATAATTCAATTTTTTGGCAACGCTGAATAAAAAAAGTTTAAATTTTATACGAAAAAGTTGTTCTAATGCCATACTTTATATACCCTTTGTAAGGATTACTTTAACTTTGAAGACAATTTCGTAAAGTTTCCCTTTTTTTTTGGTTTTCTTTTTATTGGATATTTTATATATCCAACAACTATATCATATAGTGTCAATAGCCATTTTTAAATCCTCTATTTGGGAAATATAAAATTTATAAAATTATTGTATATAATTATTTAGATCTCTAAATTTTGCTTTTTAAATTATTTCATAAATATATGAATAATCATAACTTCTCAATATCTCAAGGACTTGTCTCCTAGTTTCTTATCATTTATTTTAATGTCATGTTAAAGCACTGTAATAATGACATTAAGGATGTAAATTATTATATGTTTTGAGAGAGAGTGTGTTTAATAAAGATAAGCCAAAAAGCAGAAAAAGAGCTTAATAAAAAACTCTGGTAACAAGTGCAAATGAAGAGATTAACTTTTTAAGGGTTAAAAACGAAAGAAAAAAAAATAATAAATAACCGGTAGCTAGTAAAATCTTTTTAATAAGTTTTATTGCTTAATAGGATGACTTGTTTGTTGCCATCTCGTTGGACAAGGGTCAGTCAAGGACATTACTTAAATCCGATATGAAATTTCATATTTTTCTGCATAACCGAAATATGATACAGAGATTGCCACATAACCGATAGACATGAATCATAATATAAGGCGCCAGTAATTTATATATATATAATATATATATCTTTAGATTTTTTTCTTATGAGTCTGTCAGCAAAAGTCACGTGACTGACTCACACACACACTTTTTCTTTTTGGCCACTGTCTGTGGGCCATAAAAACGTTTCATTAATTAAAAAGTCAAAGCACAGCAAAGCCATAAAAAATCAGACTGAGGACATAGAAAAGGGACAGAGAAATAAAGTGAGGAAATGCTAGGAAATGTCAAGATAAATGTTTGCAAATAAAATATAAAATAAAATTATTTGTTTATGTTTGTATAGTTAAAGTAAAGTAAATACATATGTATATATATATATATATTGCCAACTTTATGTATTTTGTATTGGAGTTGTAAAAATATATAGTTATCATCAGAGAATGTAACTAGAAAAAGCAAATATATATATTTTTACAACTTTTCTTCTCCTCTGTCAATCCAACAACTTGGATCATCTTTACCATGTATCTAACATGGTGACAGCCACTAGGAATAATAGCTTAACGAAATGTACGAACAGTCACTAAATTTTCCCCCTAGTTTTTCCTTTATTATTATACCCTGTACCCATAGGGTAAACGGGTATATTAAAGTCGCTAAAATATATGTAACAGGCAGAAGGAAAATTTTCCGACCCTATAAAGTATATATATTCTTGATCAGTATCAATAGCGAAGTCGATTGAGACATATCCGTGTATCCGTTCGTCCGTCTGTCCGTATCAACATTGAGATCTCAGTGACTATAAGAGCTAGAGCAACCGAATTTGGTGTCAACATCCATCTATTGTCCAGGCAGGTCAAGTTTGTTTCAAATTTTTGCCACGCCCACTTCCGTCCTCGCAATTCGGAAAACCTATATTTATCGGAGATATACATATTTCCGTTTTGTACTGAAACGCCCAATGCAAAATGTTCTGTTAAGAGTGAGCGAGATAGCGTGCGTTCACTGTTGCTGCATGCTAAAAGAATTTTGTTGTAAATTAATGGCGGCTTTGATCGTTTTTGACTTTATGAAGTACTTTTACTTGGTACAGGGTATACTCAATGTCGGCAGGGACGACTTGCTTGCTTCATTTCAACACTCATCATGGACAAGACACAAATGGCGAATTACTCATTAGAATATTTATGGACGTGGAGGGACTAACATTTAACTCTATCCTTTTAAATTCGTGAGACCCTCCGCTAGGGTATAAGAGACTTGTTATGTTTCTCAAAGTTTTATAAAAAAAAAAATAGAAAAACTTCCACTCAAACCCCCCACACAACACACACACACTCATATACATACATACAAACATACATACATATGTACATTATATGTATGCATGTGCCGCCAAGTTTTGAGTTTTTTAGCCTTCATTTCTGTTTTTGCCATTGCAGCTAGTTTTTTCCGCTTACTTTTTGTCTCCTTTCATTTTTTTTTGTTCCTCTTACTAATTAATTAGCTAATTAGTTTTTTCTCCATTTTACCAGCACGTGTAAGTCGGCACCTAAAAGGACAAAGACTAGACGTGACTTTAATTTTAAAATTGTACAATATGCATTTGTTTATTTCTTTTATATACCATTATATCATTTTATTTATTATTTATTTGTATTTCTTTCGTCTTGTAACATAATACTTATAATGATAATTTTTCTTTACTTTATTTCACAGGTGAGTCAAATTGACGCATATCAAAAACATTTAAATTAAAATTGATTTTGAGTCCTTGCATTGGGTAAGTGCCTTTTACTATATATGTACATATATGTATATATTTTTATTTTTTTCAATTTTTTCCGTTTGTATGTGCACAATAAAAAAGTTTATTGAGAGAACATGTATATATGTAAGTCGTATAAATTTTTATGCTGAACAAATGAAACACTATATGTATGTGTTATGGAATATAAAACGAAAATCAATTTGATTCTTTTTCAAATTTACTTGGAAAGTCGTAAAACACAATTGCATTTTTAGCAGGCAAAAAAGTTGGTAAATTGAAATTGTACAATTGTTGATTAATAGCTTTGATATTACCAAATTTGGCCTTAAAAGTTTCAGGTTACGGTAATCAACGAAAATTATTTCAAATTTTAAAATACAAAATTCTGCTAAAAAGTTTTTATATTAAATTGTCATTAGACCATAATTAGCCTCTTCTTAACAATATCTCTTGTTATGGGAAAGTAATACTTGGAAAAATTGTAATAAAAAAATAAAAAATTTAAAGAAAAAAATTCTAGAACGAACTTGATTGTTAGTTAAATAAGAGAGATCCATGCTGAGGAAATTCTTTTTTTCCAATTGTGGTTCATACAATCTCAAGATTTCCACTTTAGTTGATTGATATTAAAGCTCTGGCAATAGTTTTTCAGTTATTTTTTTTTTCTAACAAATTTCTCCCATAATGTACTTCAATTTTCATCTATTTGAATCACAATTTTTTTTTTTTTTTTTTTTGATTGAGGCATCATTCATCTCTCAATGTCTTATTTTCCTGTATCATTTGTTTCTTGTCTATTTTCTCTTTGCCCTGCCGCTTACAATTTGAATGCAATCTCATCTTAAACTTTTCCGCCAACCAATAAACTTCTTCCCCATCATGGAAATGGACTTTTGCCGGCTGAGGCATTTTTTTTTTTTTTATTATTTTTTATTCCTCCTCTTCAATTCTACCAACCCGATCCACCTGGGTATGCAATTTAAAGTGCACAAGTTTTGGCTTTAGTCGCCGCCTGCGCAAAAAAAAAAAAATGTAATACTCGGTACGTGTATTGAATTGTGGTAATGCCTCTGAAATACCCTTTAAAAATAACTGTGTATAAAGTGGATAGACTAACGGCAAGGCAATTAAAAAGATTATGGATAAAAATGAAAATTCTTGATCACATTTACATCGGTTGAAATGGATGAATGTCCATCATCTCTATAAGGTGTCTCGAGCTTCATTATTTAAATATACCCTTTTATCATATTTGAGTGCTGGGTATGAACAAGAGAGGAAAAACTGTTTCCAGTAAAGTCTGTGAAAATGCAGTTTTTACGAGTGTTTTCCTACGCAATAAATATTCTATCTCTTTCTCGCTCACACTTCATACATATGTAGGTGTGTTTTTGCTCCAACGCTCATCGTTGTTTATTTATTTTTATCTGTTTTTATGACCATTTTCCTCCCTTTCCGTGTCTCCCCATTGGACTCCCCTTTTGCCTCTTTTGCTGGTGTTAACCTGTCCCCGAAAATATATATGTACATATATATAATTTTTTTTTTTTGTTATTTTTTCTGTACTGCATCAGAAAATGGTAGTAGAAATGTTTAGCAGCGGCAGAAAGCAGATTGCTTAATGGCATTGAACTTGGTCAGCTAGCTACTGACTGACTGACTAACGCCTGCCTATAGAGTAGTTGTTGGCTGGTTGGTCGGTCGGTTGGCTATTTGCTGGATGATTCTCTGATCTATGGACTGGTTGGCAGAACCACTGCCATTTGGAGCAAATGCGAAACGGTTCATTAAGCAATTTTCTATGGCATTTCCGCGCGCTTTTCATCATCATCATCGTCATTCTCATTCTCTTCCATCATCATCATCATCATCATCATAGTCATCTGTTGGTTCGTTGCATTGGTCATTGGCTATGGTTATAACGGCACCTGGCATTGGCCAATGCCATTTTTGCCTTATTAGCGCAAGGCTCTCAGCAAATTGATGATAATTACAAGATTTCCTTTCTGATGACTTTATTAATACTTACCACCGTCGTATGGTAATAAGTCTTACTTTAGTTTCATTTCTTAAACCTGATTTATTCAGTTTTTTTATTCGTATCTATTATTTTCATGTCACGTCTAACAAGTTACAACCAAAAAAATGCCTCCAATTTCTCGTTTATTTTTGAATTTTTATCAATTTAGGAAGCTTTTTATTTTACGTATATTTGAGAACTTTTTATATACATATGTATAATTATATTAAATTATTTTTTAAATGTTTTGTGAATGTTTTTGCATATACATAATGAAGATCTACAAATTATAAAGATTTTTAAGATCTCAAATATCTGTTTATCGGTGTCCCGTTCTTCACTTCTGATAATATGGCATCACTGGGATCAAACTAGAGACGCTTAATGCATTTTTACTAGGTAACTACTTAAATAAAGAGTTGAAAATTTGTTAAAAACAATCATCTGATATATAATTATAAACTTTATTTACGATATAGTTAATATCTGTTATGGTAATCGTTTTTCTTGTTCTTGTTCCTTTCAACTGCTTATTTGTCTTTTTTCATATTTTAATAACATATTTGATATGTTTTCGAATAGCAATTGTTTGATCATATTGATTATAGCCATTAATGGTTTAATTGTTGTCCGAAAAAGCACAGAAAATAAAAACAAAACAAAAACATTTGACATTGAGCCTCAGCGACAATCCAATCTTTTTGTCTTTCTTTCTCTATCGCTCTGCCTCTTTCAATGCGCCCTTTCCCTTTTTTATATGTTGTAGTACACAGCAATTGCTGTAACTGTTGTTGCAGTAAATGCTCCACTCTGCTCTGTCGCTGCTGCTGCTAAAGCTGCTGTTCGCCGTCGTTCTGTGCAGCAACAACTACACCCACACACACACACATATTCGTACAAAGAAACCCCCCAGTCGGAAATGTGCAGCATGGCAATGTCGTACCCCTTACAAGTTTTAACCAGAATAGTTATTTACAGTTGTTTGCTTAGAAAATGTTGCCTTGTAAGTCGCAGGTCGCTTTAGAACACAGCTTTTTTATTTATTAATTTTTGTTATTTTTTCTATAATTAAATTAAAAAGTTGTTTTTTTACAAGAAATCTTTTGATGGTTCGCATTTCATTATTTGCACTTTTGTCAAATGAAAAAGAATTCATGCAGTTTTCATTAAACTGACTGGTGACCCCATTACATGACAAAAGTCCGACTGGGTTAATACTATCGGGCTGGCCAGCACGATCCATCCGATCGTACGTTCGGCATGACGTTGCCACTGCGCGCGTGTTGTTGTTGTTGGTGCTGCCGCCGTTGCTGACAGCGGACCAACAAAACTTCCATTTTCATTCCAAACTCTGGCTCAGTCTTTTGTTTGCCTTGGTCGATGTCGGTACGGGGCTTTACTTTAATTTTCTACATTAAAGGTTCTGATTCTGAACATTGTTTCCGCCAGAAGTTATTTGCTGACGATTTTACTGCGGTGCTTTTTCTGCTTGCATGTGTGCGTGCGTGTGTGTGTGTAAATATAAATTTTTTGGATTTTTTTTGTTTTTTTTGTTGCTGTGTTCTTGTTGTAGCAAGTTTAGTAATGCGTTACAAATCTGCGGCAATTGTTACGTTTATATTTGTTATGCTCGATTCACTTCCATAGCCGGGAAATATGGTGGTAAAACTGATCTAAAGAGAGCGAAGCGTGTTTAAGAGAAAGAGTGTAACAGAATTGAGAATAATGCCGCCACAGCTGCTGCTTGTGTAAGTAGAGATAAATAATTAACAATTTTGTTAAGTTACTTCAGTTAATTTCTGTAAACGGGAAACATAAGCCGTCTTAATTTGTTCTTTCAACTTGTCATTAAAGCTTTTCACTTGTCAAACGATCTGGAAGCGTTGGCACTGTCAACGGTAAATCTTTGCTCTACTTTTTTTTATTTTGATACCCCGTTGTCAATAGGTGAATGTGTGAGGGATATTAAAGAATTAACGACCCTATAAAGCACGCATTGTGTCTAGTTTCTACAAGTTTAATAAAAAATGCTGCAGAATTAGGCCACAATATAAATATATGTCAGAGTATGGCAATATCATAAGGCAAGTTTAAGTAAGCCTTACTAACTTTTATTATGGATATAGAGTGTTTTTAAAGTCGACTAATGTAATGTAAATTCTTTGATTTCGGCAAGCCATATTGTATGTAAAAAGGAGAGAGATTGTCCAGAGAGACAGAGAGAGAGGGAGAGAAAGAGTGATAAAGCAAGTGTTTTAGTTAAGCTTGACCTTTAATTCTCTCGCTCTCATTTCTCTCTGTCTCTATCCATCTCACTCTTTATATAGCTTTCTCACTTTCAGCCTAACTCAGTCTGTTATTTTTAGGTTTGATCGTTGACGCTGGCGGCTTATCAAAAACAAACAAAACGCAAAGAATGAAAAAAAAAAACAGTACAAACACAAAAAGAACAAGTGAAAAAAAAATGTGTTTTATTTTTAGCTTTTCAGCTACTTAAAAATAATTTATTCTTTGCATTTCTATATGTGCGAAATTTGCTTTAATTCAATTCAATGTTCCAACTTTGTTTTGAACTTTGCGACCAGTTAACAGCAGCAGCAGCAGCATCACTGCAAGTGCGAACAAAAGAGAGCTGACTAGAGATGGAGCAAAAGAGAGAAAGCATTCACCTGCTGCTGCTGTTCAGCATAATGTTTGTTAGTGTTCTTTCGTTGCTTCTTCTTCTTCTTCTTGTTATACCCTTTGAAAATGAAATAAAGAGGGTATTCATTTCAATAAGAAGTCGGCAACATGCAGAACAATCTTATTTTGATATGTTGAAAGCTTTTACAGAATTTAATTACAGAATCAAAAACATGTAAATAAATAAATAAGTTAACATGTAAACCTAAATATGTTAAATGGGGGGGGGAAATAGGTTAAAGCAAAATAGACACACAAATTAAGTTGAAATTCCCAGAATCCAGAACTTTATCTTTCTAATAATAATTAATATTAATTATTAATTAATAATAATAATGTTTAGGAATTAAAAAAAAGGCCATATCATTAGGGTAAAAAATGTTAGTTTCTTCTAATTATTATCACCAAAATGATGTTCCTCCAAATTATAATGCTAAGTTTAATTGAAATCGTTTGATTTCATTTCAAAAATAAAAATTTTTTTTTTCTTTAGATTTGGTATAACTTTCGATCTTTTTTTTATTACAATCGATAACGAAATGATCGGTGAAAGCGCCTAATTGCTGTAGGGTATAGCTAAGTTCGGTACTGGTCCGGAATAAGAGTCCGGCCCTCGGATTGCCGTTTGTTGATGTTGTTGGCTCATTCAGCCATGCGTTTTGTTTGCACGCCCTTTATTGTTTTATTTGTGTTATTATGGTTGTTGCTGCTGCTGCTACTATTATTATTGTTGTTGTTATTGTTACCATAGCAATACCAACTTTCAACTGCATTTAGTTGATTGCAATTTGCGTTTTCCTATAAGTAAAGTTTATTTTCATGGCTCTTGATTTGATTTAAACAAAAAAAAAAAGCAAAAAAAAAAGGGAAATCTAATTCGAATTCAGGCTATTAAAAAGTCTCTTTTTGGTAAAAACCTTTTAAGCTAATAGCCAAGTAAATTCAATGTTTCATTCAAATAGGACATTACTGTATACATACATACATACATATGGCTAACTTTTAAATAAAACTATTAAAGTTTCAGATCTTTATTAAAGTTTCAAATCTTATACTTATATGTTAAAATAAAATCAGAATAAAATGACTATAAATATTATTTGGCAAATCAATCGCAAAAGAGTATAGAAACATCGACACGGTTTAGTTTCTATGTTTAAATTCCGATTTCCATCTAAAATTTGATGCCACTGATTTTAATTGTGGACTCCTCCATCGTTAGAATTTATTTGTGCTTCATTACCAACTAAAGCAAATTTTTATGTGGCTGTGCGTAGAGCCGGTTAGTGTGGTTGTCTGTAATTGTGGTGGAGGCGGTTGTGGTGGTGTTGCGGGGGTTTTCACTTTTATATGCTGCAATTTGTGGAACCTGCTGAGCGCATTAATTGTACATACAAAATAATTACAATTCAAAAAACGAATAATAAAATAAAAAAAAAACTTGTGCACTCATCAGCAAAATGCCATAAAAAGAGCATAAAATGTTTCATCTAAAACAGAAAATGCTCATACCCTAGATGGATAGAGTCTACGGGTATATAAAGACAAATGAGTTTTGACTAAAATACTAAATGACAACATACATACATACATACATACATATATTAAAAATATGATTAATATGCATTATATTTATATTATTTTAGCAGGGCATTCTCATATAGTTTTTAAGCAGGGTATCATGATGGTCGTTGCCTTGAATTAATTTCAATTTTCTCCTATTTTCTGCTCTGCTTAATTATTTATGCCAACACATAGACCATAATTATCTATGTTTAATTTTCGTTTATTTAATTATAGTAAATTATTTTTCACTTTAATTTAGACTTCTCAGTTTTAGCCAAATGCCATAGCATATAATAGTAATAAAAGCTGATGAGGTTGACCACTGAAAGGGAAAGATACCCATTAATGACCTTTAATATGATCTTTAACTTTACCATTTTTATAACTATTACCACGAAAGTTTTAACTTACGACAGCAGGTGGCAGCGTCCCACAACATACGTACATACATATACATATACATATAAAAATAAAGGTCAAACAGAATCTATTTTTCCAACTAAAAATTGTTGTTCTTGACTTTTAGAGTTGAGTTAATCCCCATCCAAGAACCAAGAATAACCTTCACAAGCCACCAAGAGAGCTAAACTTTATCTTTGTCTCATTGCCAAGACAACCGGGAACCACCCACCGTCAACTTCACCCACCATTGGCAACACCACCACTCGTCTACCCGCCATGCTATCTTATTTTCATATATATGTATGTATATATGTATATACATATATACATATATACAATATATCTAAGGTTTTATGGCAAATTTATGTTTTTTCTGTTTCTTTTCGCTTACGCTTAATAAATCTCGTTCTCTCTCTTTGCTTTTGTGTAATTTTGCTTTTGCTTTCGTTTCTTCATTTAATTTTCTCCTTCGGCCTTTTGTTGACAATGTCCTCGAGAAAAGAAGGGGGTTAGAGGGGGTGGCGACCGTCTTTGTCTTCGTCATCAGCTGGTAAAAGTAAAAATGATTCACAATAAATGCCATAAAATACAAAAGAAATGAAAAAAAAGGAGCATGAAAATGGAAAGAAAAAAGGCACACATTAAACCAAAATTCGTTACCTGATTTATGCGAGGATGAACATTGCGTATGAGTAATGTGTAGTCCATAAATAAGGATATGAAAAGAATGTTTGGTAAAATTAATTTAAAAACCAACCAGAAGTGTCAAATTGATTAAAATAGGCTTTAAAATCCATTTAAAATGGATAGTAATAATTTAACCAAAAAATTGTAAAAAAATTGAAATTATTTTCACAATGCCCAAAAAAAAGAAAAAGCCGGCAATTGGAATATTTGCTTCATAGAATCTATAAAACTATAAACTTAGATACATAATATTTCAATTGAACGATGGTAAGTTATACAATTTTAATAAATCAAATTGATTGTGTAAAGCTAATAAACAGATAAGAGAGAAACCATTCGAATAATTAATCCTTAAAGATCTTCAATTTAGTCCGTTTCACTTGATTTAATTTCATTTGTTTGTAGCTGCTGCTGCTGCTGCTGTCACTTTACCATAAATCGATAAATCCGTAAATAGCATTTACAAAACGCGCGACTTTTCAACGTCAGCAAATGACTTGTCCGCCTTCCTTCTGTCTTCTGTCTCCCGCCATTCTCCTATCTACTTTTCTCTGTCTCGTCAGTAACTGAGTGTCTCTTCCTTCCTTCCGTTAAAGCTTCCTGGCTCATTTTTTCCATACGCTTCCTCTGATGGATTTGAGGGCAAAAGCGGAAGAGTGAAGTAAGGAGAAGTCTTCCATCGATTATTGTAACAAATGTCAGAACACTGCGTCAATGAAAGAAGCCTTCTTCTCTCTATACTCAATTGTCCTTGCCTGTTTGACTATGTCTATGACAACTACAACAACAACAACAAAAAAAAAGAAAAACCAAAATGTCTATTAAACAAACAAAACTGTCCAAAAATGTCGAAAGGTTACATAGGCTAAAAAGAATGAATGGTAAAAGTGGAGGAATGGAGGAGAAATTGATGAAGCTTAATACACCAAAAAATTTGTTGGGCATGAAAATGTCCTTCTTCAGGTGGTTGTTGTCGTCGTCAGTATTGAGTTTCATTGACAGCTGTCAGTTTTAGAGGATTGTTGACCTGCCACGAGTGAAATGAAATGGAGTGGAGTATTCCATATCCCATCAAGAAATGGCATCAACAGTAGTACCAGAAGAAAAAGAAGAAGTTGTAAAAATTTTTTTTTTCTTTTTTTTTTTTTGTCCTTCTATTGTAACCTTTTTGTAACATTGAGATACTTTTCTGCTTGGTTTGCTCTTTGTGGTTTAACAATTTTTTGACAGCTTTTGTCTACGTATGTATGTGTGTGGTGTGGTCTGTGTGTGTGTGTGGGAATCATTTGCGGTAGAATCAGGTGGTGGCTGCTGTCATGACACACAAAAGAGGTGGTGCCATTTTCTAGGGTCTATGGGTTCTTGTTAATGAGCTTTTGGCAGACACTTGAGTGAATGAATCGGTGCCGCTTGAATGAGCAAGGATAGATAGATGGATGGATGGATGGATGGTTGCTTGGATGGTATGGGATGATCATCCAAAGGTTATTCAGTGGGAGGATTACTACTACTACTTCTACAACGACTGAATTGAAGGCAAAATAATGATGATTCTGATGATGTGTGGTGTGTATGTGGATGTGTCTGTGAGTTTAAATTGAGAAATTGTATAAATGATTACGTCTCGGTTTTATGTGAACCACAAAAATTTACATTACTCCACAATAATCGCTTAATTTGCTTAAATGAAAATTTGTTACATAATAAATTTATTACGATTTTGTGTCTATGAGTTTGTTAATAAACAATTTAAACCGTAAAAGAATTCACTTCTAGCTAAGTTTTAAACGTTTTTTCTATAAATTTTTTTTTACTTGCATTTTTTCTGATTTATGTTAAACCTTTTTGCATGCATTCTTCCACTCATTCGAGCCATCCCTTAGCCACCAATAACGGTATATAAAGCCAAGGCACTTAACAATAATTGAATTCCATAGTTGTTGGCACTTCAAGTCTCTTTGTGTACATGTATTTTGCACTGGGCCATACTATTTGGCACAGTCCTGGGCATACTAA
Source organism: Drosophila emarginata (assembly GCA_037075365.1). Lineage (NCBI taxonomy): Eukaryota > Metazoa > Arthropoda > Insecta > Diptera > Drosophilidae > Drosophila > Drosophila emarginata. Next base: position 1,934,225 of record JBAMCD010000283.1, read on the forward strand.
ATCCCCCTCTACTTCTCCTCCTTGTTGTCCACGTTTTCCAATGCCCACTTCTGTGTTTTTTTTTCTTTTTTCTGCTGCTGCTGGTGTTATTGTTGTTGTGTTAGTATAGCGAAAAAATAAAAAAATATATATATCTAAGTGCATTGCATAGCATAACTTTCATATTGCATTTTCAGAAGCCCACGCATAGCATGCATCCGCCCACATGCCCCCTCATCTTTGGCACAGTTGGCAAGCTTTCAACTCAATAAAGTACAACCGACATTGAACATTGAACATCAAAAATGAAGAGCCACTTCCTATTTTTCGCCCACGTAGCAGACGGCAGGCAGAACCCCAAATGTCACCAATAAAAACTAAAAACTGAAAAACAAAAACGAAAAAATGAAAACTCTGTGGAAAAACTTTGAAAATGGTGGCATCTCCATTAGTCGCTTTTCTCTTGTGTCGATATTTGTTTTTTTTTTCTTGTTCTTTTGGAAATATCCCATAAGTTGTTGTAGAGTTTTTTTTGCCTAGTTTTCTATTCTTTTTCTATTTTTTTTTTTTGCACTTTACTTAGTGTAAAAGTTCACCTATTAGCCTGAATTTTTTCCTTTAGTGAACGAGTTTTTCTATCATCTAATTTGTAGACAAATGGCCCCACCCCCTTTCATGGTCGGGGGTTGGGTGAAAGGTAATTGCTAAAAGAAATTACAAGCTCAAACTAAAGCTCATTAGCTGTTTTTTTTTTATTTTATACCCCTTTCTCTCTGTCTCCTATACCCTACAACTATGGTTTAAAAAAGAGAGTGTAAAGTAAACAAAAGTTTTTGCTATCTTATAATGGATGTGATCTTATAATTATAGACACATATATTCTTTAGCACGATCAACAACCGAATGTCTTGACACATTTATTATTTATTACTTTTTCTCAATTTTTAAAACCTTATTTAAGCTTACCTTTAATAGCGATCTTAAATATAAAGTAGAATATATCAAACACTTGTCATTCGAATAATAAATTTTCTTATTTTTGGATATCTCAAAAATCGATGGTTTTTAACTGAGAAATCCATCCATATGACATGATGATTTTGATTAACATCTTTTGCCAACTAATTATTTAAATTTCATCTCTTGGGTAAATATTGTCTGGTCCCGATTATTATGTCACGCCTTGTTAATTAATTTATAAACAAGACGAAGAAGCGCCCATCATTCCCATCATCATCTTGATCGTCACCACTCGGGTTATTGCTTTGTTACATTATGTATTATACCCATTTCCATTTCCATATCCATTCAAATTTCCATCACAATTATTCAAGCATAATGAAATGAAGTTGCATTTTTTTTCTCTCCTTCTGTTTTTTTTTTTTTATCTCTATCAAATTTGCATATTTCGATGTTTGTCTTACTTGGTTTTTTTTTTAGTTTTTGTTTGGGGCTTATCTTTCGCTTCGATCGGCATCGGTTTGTCGGTTATATAACTGATTTTCATATATATACATAAATATATATATATTTGTTATTGTTATTTTTTTTTTCTCTTTGGTTTTTGTGTGAGGCGATTTGTGTTGTATTTTTTTTTTTTTTAACGCTTCTCGTAATTGGTAAAATTTGCATTTACTTTACGATATATTTTGTATGTGTTAATGTAAATATATATTTTTTTGTTTTGTTGTTTGTCATTCATTGGTCAATCAATTATGCATACATAAATAAAATTTGCTGGAAAGAAATAGCGTTTCTCAAGTATGAAACATTTGCACTGTTTCTAATTGACAATTATATTGAATCGATGACCCGATGGATGATGATATCGATGGAATAATTTATGTAAAACGAAAAGGGTCGTGGGAATATTTGCCTGTAGTGATATTATAAAATTGGCTCACAAAATGATTGAAAAAAAAACTAACCACCACAATGAAAGTGGATCCAAATTACTGTACTGAACTGGATTTTTGTATATTATAGAAAATAGTGTTGGTAAGCAGCACTATATTTAAGCAGGAACTAGTTCCTTAATTTGTAATTGCAGTGTATCTTAAGTATAATACATATGTATTTACATTGTAGTCTCTTACTGGCTTCAATGGATGGATTACTTTCATTTCACTGAAAACGCAAAATGTTCTCATACTATTAGATATATATAAGTATATAGATAAATTTAATACAAGATGAAAATAAAGCTTCTCAAAGTCAGGCTCTCCACCATTCCACTCACTCTCTTTAACTCTATTTGTTGTGTCATATCATTTGAGTGTGCCGCAAACAAACCATAAAAGTGTTTGCAGTTTGGTTTATCGACCTTCGCACCTTTTGCTAAGTTGGCTGCATACAGTTTGACATGTATTGACAGAACCACAGAACCCATTATTTAGCAATGAAAGTGGATTAGGTATGGAACTGGTGTAGTGTGTGTGTGTGTATGTGTGTCTGTATCTGTGTGTGTGTCTGTGTGCGAATGTGCACCTGCAACCTACTTTCAACGACAAGAAGTAGAAGAAGCTATTTTAAAAACCATGTCAATATTAGTAACGCCCATTTAACCAGTTTAAAAAGGCGTCAACAAACAATGTGTGTGGGTAGGTAGTATATGTGTATTGACATAAAGAGAAAGAATAAGAGATGAAAATGATATGTGCAGGAATACCAAGGTGGAGCTCCTGCTCCATCTCATCATAAATAAAAGAGCAAGAGATGATTAAACAAGTGGGACTTAGGGCCAAATAACAATTGAAGGGGAAAAATGTGGGCGAAAAAGAAGAAGAAATATAAAAATCACAAGGTCATAGCAGCAAAATATATATATATATATATATATGTAGATAGATATATAGATGACGATGATGTCGACATCTATATTGTGTCCCCATCCCTCCTGTGGGCATCAAGGCCAAGCCTTTAAGCTGCAGGTTACTTTTCACCAGTGAGAGTTACAATAATTGGCTTTTATTCCCCCATATGCTGGTTCTCGATGATAAACTTTTCCATTGACAGAGACTGCAGTCGGTTGGTTGGAATACGTTTATCATCATCTCAGTGTCCCAACATTTCCATTCCATTCAGCAAGTTCTCTGCATTGCCAGACATCATCTGGTGGCGTCTACTTGAAACTGTCATTGCCTGACATAGCTGGCTGGCATTGTTCGCACTATGCGGCGCAATTAGCGCTAACAATTAAACCAGAACAAGAATGAGCAATGAGCAGGAGGAGCAGCAGCAGGTAGACATACATACATACACATACATACATACGTAAACGAGGAGGTAGATTAAGGTGCTGCCATATGATGAGGAGGGGAAAAGGAGGTAGGAGATGAGGTTGGCGGCGCTGCACTTAAGCTGACACAAAACGGCAATGAAAACTACGCTACGACACGAGACGACAACAACAACAACAACAACAACAACAACGACGCATGCCATGACAGACGCCAACTGGTAAAGTAAATTAGCTGCAGACAAGAAGGAGATAGATACAGAGGGATAGAGAGACAGAGAGAGACGCACGGGGGCAAATAACTTGATCAACATGGTTAGTAGCATAATTGCGCAGCGCCATTTAATCACAATTAAATTATATCTCATTTTTTGCTAAATAGAATAAAAACACAAGCAGAAAAAGTTGGCCACCAGACACGAAGAAGAAGGATCCTCCTACTTACTGCTACTAACCACTTAATCAATAGAGATGACTCTAAGTCTAGCTAAATTTTTAAACTTGATTTAACTTTTAATGTTCCATTAATGTCTTTGTTCACAATGAGAACCCCCTTTCTAAATCCATTGGGAAATTGTAAATTAAAACAAAGTTTTGCTTAGTTTTGGTTTAACAGAAAGTTGACTAACGGAACACAGTTTTTCAATTTGTACTTGTTAATATGCATGATGAATCATTATTATTCACTTTTTCTTTTGTATCTGAACATTTAAATATGCAAAATACTTGGTCTTAAAAAAAATATACATATACATATAAATATTTATGTAAATATTTTTCTTTGTTTGGCAAAGAATTTTACTTTGAACATCTTTACTATGCTTTTAATAAAGTCGTTAGAATTAATTATATTAAAAATAACATTCAATTGAATATATCTATTATAGTGACTTTACTAGCTAGCCTACAAGACACTTCAGTATTATGCACTTTTGAAGGCTTTTGAAGGGACCTCCCTTCCTTCTAGAGTGCCTTTGTTAATTAAAAGATTTTGAACTTTCTATGCTCTTCCATGATTTTTCAAGGCATTTGAGACTCTTCGTTTTGTCTTAACTTCTAGAATTCCGTTATGATAAATCTTGGAAGTATGAAAGTGATATCTTTATCTGATACAACATCTTTAACAATTTCGTCAATATACGTCGAAAGTTCAAGAATTATGTTAGAATCATCGGACACCACCTCCGTATTTAACATTTTTTTTTAATTGTTAGTTAGGTTATAAAATGATTCAAGAGTTGAAGAATTTTTAACAATTAAATATTAATCTTAAGCTTAAGGGGGGAGATATGATAGTTGAGCAAATCACTTTTAGATAAGGTGTGAAGTAGGTGGTAATAAGTAGTTTATTAACCTTTTTAAAGTGACTTTGTTGAGAGAGTTTATAAGTTGGTTTGACAATTTTAAAGAGTATTACAACTTCTGTGGTTTTTCAATGCTATTGTTTATACTGATAATGTCGGTAATCTGAAGATAAGAATGATGATGCTGTTTGTGTCTGACTTGCCCTGCCGATGACGTTTGGGCGCTTTGACGCACAATGCTGACATTTATCCACTGACAATGACAGCAGCAGTAACAAAAACAACAACAATAAGAACAATAATAATAATAACAACAACGAAGTTCACTTTTCAATGGCAAAATATAAATCTATTTTATTTGAATTGTATTCTCGATTTTTTTTGTTGTTTATTCTTGCTGGTTATTTTTATTTATTTTTTTTTTTTGTTGTCTTTTTTTTATTCGAATAATTGTCAAGTAAAACTAAGTAAACAATTTAAATGGTGTTTGCGGTTTAATTTAGTTTGTGGGCGACATCCACCAAAATGTCAAGCGGAAATCAATTGCGGATTTTCCATACACTTTTGGCGAGGGATTAAATGTTTCATGTTAAGTTGTAGGCGGTTTTTAATGTATATAGTTTTCTTGCATAGACTGTTGTATAAAACGATTGGTTGAAATTGCCAAATTGTATTGTAAGAGGCAAGGGGAAAAAATACCTAGAAAATATTGTTCACAATATTTTATTTAATATAGAAAACCTTGACAGATCGAATTTCTTTAAAAAGGAAATACATTTGCCACATTGTTTATCTATAATTTGATCAATTTTGTTGCAAATATGTATAAATAAAAAAGTTTGTACTATTCTGTGCTGTGTTAGTTGTGTGGCGCCAGTCGTGTAAATGGAGAAGAGTATTACAAAAAAAAAAACTATTAACTCGAAAATGTGCTTACATATATATATGAATAATTCCATAGTGTATGTATATACATACATATGTACATATATCTAATAATATGCAGGGTATTTCATTATCGGCTCTCCGAATTTAAATTTCGCATATTAAACCATAAAATAAAAATAGAATAATTTAAAAAATATATTTAGAGAGATTTCACAGATTATTTAGTGACAAATATTTAACAAAAATGAAGTCATTATTGGTTTTGAGGTTTGGCCAATATGAAATTGGTCAATAGAGGGTGAAAAAAATCGCACAACCGCACACACACACATATATACATAACACACTGTATATACATATATACATACATTGTATATACATATGTATATATGTTTAAGGCCTTATCTAACAGGCTTTTGTCTGTCCAAAGGGGCAAGCAACATAAACAAATTGTATTAGGGTCAAGTTGACGTTTTATACATATTCGCATTTAACATTATTTATTTAGTTTAGTTATGAGTTTAATATTTCCCTCCCTCTCTCTCTCTCTCTATCTCGCTATCGCCTTCCATTTTGTCTCATTTTCTGTCTGTCTTTTATTGTTGGAGCCTCTTTTTCTCAATTTGATATTTTCTTTTAACCCGAATGCACGTTGCAAATTACGTGGCCCTTGAAGGTGACAGCCCGTCAAGAGAATTGCATTTTATGATGACTTGGCATTGTGCAAACATCGTTAGTGGCTGCCAGGAAAACCAATAGACAGAGAGAGAGAGAGAGACAGAGGAGAAGGAGGGGAAAGAGTGTTGTGGTATGGTATTAACTGCTGACTGAAACAAAAACAATAACTTGAAAATACTGAATTTAAGTTAATTTAAGCAATTGTGAATGAATTGTGAATTGACAGGGAGAAAATCACAGTAAGTCAACTGCGATTAGATGATAATGATAATGGTAATGATGATGATGATGACAATGAATAATGATTCACGAGTTACAAAATGATGCAATGCCAATTGCAGGCAAATTATCACAAATATGCAAAAACTGAACAACAACAAAAAATAACAATAAGAACAATGATTGCCATTTGTGAATTGAATTATAGTGACTAAACAATGTGCTAAGTGGGTCATGATACTATAAATTAGACTAAATAGTTCTCAGACTGATTTAGTCTATATTAAGAAAGTAAACTTGGAAAACAATTGATAAGCCCCTGGTGATTCTCTCTAGTATGTACATCATACATACATATATATTCATGATCTTTTTAATTAAATTCTATGTAGAATATAGAATCGATGAGAAAATTATTAATTTAGACTTAATAATTTCTCTATTAAAAATGCTTCCATTGTCTCTCTCTTACTCCCACTTCACTTGTGGAATGACACAAGAAAAAGGAGTAAATTTTGATGTTATGTCCTGCATTTTAAATTTAATTTAATAAATTTAATTTCCATCATCTTTAAAAATAATTGCAACTTATTCTATTCTGTGCAAGTCCACAGGAAATCAGCCGATCAAAAAAGGTGCCACACCTACATAAAAGCTAAAGGCAAATAATCTTATTAAGAAATATATATGATATGATATTTTGTATAAATAAATTGAAAACTTTCAAGAATTATACATATATATATATTTAAGCGTTTATAACAATAAATCCTTTTAAATAAAGTTTCAAATGGATATAAAAACCTTATTAGCTTTTTACTTTTTCTCATAACAAATTATAAGTTTATATTAAAAGCACAAGTGAATATTTGTATACATATATAAGTAATAATTTTTATAGGGTATAAAAACTTCAGCACTGTCTATCAAATTAGCTTGACAATTCTGATTTTCCTTTGTAGTTGCAAATTTTATGGAGACGGAAAGTAAAAAAATAAAAATAAATGTAAGTTGTCATAAAAGTCTGTCTCGATTTTTGATGAAGTATGACAAAAGTTGCAACTTCTTACTCTACCTCCGTTTTCTCTCTCTCTCTCTGTCTCTCACTCTCTGTGTCTGTCTCTTTCTCTGTTTCTCCTTTTCCTGTGTTATTTATTCCATTTGGTTAAGTGATTTTGGTTTTTATTTTTTGTTTTCTTTTTTTTTCGCATATTCATTCTCTCATGGCTGACATTACTTGATGGACAAAAAATATTTGCTGATTGAATTATAGAGCAGACTTCAGCTGCTGCATTATTAATTTTGGTTCTCATATGAGATTACATTTTTGTTGTTATTGCTCGTTGTTGGCATTATACGGCAGGAGCTGGCCAAGTGTATAAGGTGGAGAAGGTAAAGAGAAATGAAGATACATTTGCATTTGGCATTAATCATGCTGTAGCTCATATCCTGCATATTAATGAAAGTAATTATTGGCATAAAGCATATGAAATATGAATAGCATTTCATGGACTCTGGCTGACTGACTGACGGACTGACAGACAGAAGCCGTAGACAAAGACAGAGTGAGAAAGAGCAGGATAGATGATGGAACAGTTGGCCCAGTTGATTCCTGGAATGTTTGTTGTTTCAACATTAATTAATAAACTGGCCAACAAGATTTTCAATATAATTTTCTTTTACACTCCTCCCACCATTCCTCTTATATAGCAGTAAACAATATGTATTCACATTATATTTATTTATTATTTATTTTTAAGCTTTTCATTAAATACTCTTTGGAAACAGAATTATAAGTTTTTCAATATTGAATTTCTTTTCTTTGTTCGTTATTAATGATGTTACCCGTTTTGGTAAAGTGTATGAGAATATAAATGAAACAACTTGCCACATTTGGCCATGACAGTTAGAAGAGATTTCAATAATTGAAATGTTGTAGCGGGTGTGTGTGTGCATGTGCATGTGTCTGTGTCTGTGTGTTAGTCGATTATTCAAGGAAATAGTTGAAAGATATAGCAGATAATGTACAGCAAAAAGATACAAATAATCTGCATATAAATCAGCGTTGCTGCTCTGATGCAGTTTAAACTGAGCCACACCAGAGACAAACTAAAAAGAGATAGCAACAGAGGTAGATATAGAGAGATCTCTCGCTTAAGTGGCAGGAAGCAAACATTTTCAATTGACACCCACAACGGAAGAGAAAAAATGAATGGCAAAAAAGAAAAGCAAAAAAAAAAAACAAAAAACAAAAAAAAAACTCAATTAGCTTATACACAAAAGTCAAGTCCAAAAATGTAATCTGTCGGGCCAAGTCACGTCAGTTGAGTTCAAGCCAGCACGTGCCTGATTTGCCCAGATATTCTTGCCATAAAATTGATATGCTGGTCTCTCAGAGTATACAGATACATATATATTCATATATATTATATATGTATGTATAATGCAATTGTAAGAGAAATTCCAAATTCTGTGGTGGCTGTCAGTTGCCAACTATAACCCTCAAGAGACAGACAGACAGACAGAGACAGAGAGAGAGAGAGAGAGAGAAAAAGACAGACTGACTTTGCACAAAAATATGCATGAGGTCAGAGTTGAGGCTTTAGCCAGTTGACTTTTGACATATGCCAACAAAAAGGGGCAAATACATAAATATTTGAAAAGGGAAAGTATAAAGTTTTTCAACTGTCAAGTAATATTAAGCATACGACCAGGTGGCTGATGGTGGTTATATTACTGACACTGTTGCTGACAGTTACCAAAGTAACCAGAGCGATACCAAAGAGCAGGTTTATCATCTCCTCTTTCATATTCTGTAATGCATCCCCCTCCTTCATTGTACAACTATATATCCAGAGTCAAGCCGCAAGCCTCCTGCCAGCTTAACAATTATGGCACGCACTGTAATAAGAGTTTGTTGTGTCCACCACCTTCTACCACCAACCAACTAAGAACCCATCATCAACATCATCATCATCATCATTGCCATCGCCATCACCTCCATTTCTACTACATTCTGGTTCTTCTTTTGGCTTATCGTTTACCGTTGCCCAACCTCATAAACCAGATAATGCCCCTCCCCCATCCCCACCAGTTGCAGTTCTGTTCTCTGTCTCTCGTCTGGTATCACTCTCTGGCCATTTAATGAGTTTGTTGTTGCTTTTGCTGTTGTTTAATGGCATGGTGACATGGTGCAGTTGGCTGGTTGGCTAGCTAAAGTTAGCTAGTTGGTTGGTTGTTTGTCTGCTTGGTATATTTTGCTCTGTTTCTGGTACGATTGTACAAAATGTGGCATTACAGTGGTTATAACTTGTCCTGCAAATTGTATGCAAAGTGTGGTTCCTTATCAATTTGTGTGCAAAAAAAAAAAAAAACAATACTTGATTAGTAAAGTGGTTTATGGTTTTAGATGAGATTACTTTGTCAAGGTAATATGCACTAGTTTCAATTTAGAATATATATATATATACATATGTCTATAAATAGTAAACTAGAACATGCATCAATCAAGAATTATATCTAATGATAAAAAAAAAAAACTACATATGTAATTGGTATTACAACATAAGTTTTACCTTGTAGTGAAATGTATTTTATATAAATATATTCAAATTTGTTTTTATTTAATCTCGGAACTAGGTCTTCAAATTAGTTATGGAGGCTTTAACTACGGAGTAATTAGGTTTTATACTTTTATTTGTTTATATTTTAGTTAGAATTAATTATTAAGTTTATTATTTTAATTGAAAAAAATTGGTTTAATATAGAAGGTAGAAAGAATTCTAATTTCATAAGCTAAGAACTAGTTTTGCTATGATGAACCAAATGAACTTGTGATTCTTTTATTTCTTTATTTTCTAAAAATAATTAGGTTTTTGTGTTGAAATGCATATCTTAAAAACTTTTTAGTTAATAAACTAAATTTTAGACCCTTTTTTTTCTAGCTAATGGGTTAAAAAAGAAAAACAAAATAAGTAAACATTTCTTGCCACTGTGCAACAGTTTTGTATTGTCCGTTTATGTTTTTTTTTTTTTTTTTGCTGCAGCACACGCATTGCAACAGCTAAGCATCTGTTTCAGCTTTTCCTTCTGCTGCTTCATCCCGTTGATTTCCACATCTTCATCTGAGTTTTTCACGCCTTGTGGCAGTTACCGTTGCTGCTGCCGATGTTGCTGATGATGATGCTGTTGTTGCTGCTGCTGCTGCTGGTGCTGTTGTTGCCGCGGCACGTTTTTCGTTTTGTTTTGAGTATTTTGTTTTGATTTTCTTGCTTCTACCCACACACACACACAGACACACACACATGTGATATACACAGATACTCGAGACACTCATAGATACTCACGCATACATTGATGCATTCCCATTCGGTTTTTGTTTTAATTCTTTTGCTTCGCACACACAAAGAGGCTCCCCTACCCGCCATAATCCCCTCCCTTCCATCAATGAGCAAGATAAAGAATGAAAATCCAACATACAGACATACAGAGCGAACGGCGGCGGCAACGGTAACAGCGGCGGCAATGGCAACGACGGCAACAGCAACGACCACGACGACGACGACAACAACATCGAGTTCTAAATACATTCGTCTAGCGCTTGCTACTCAGTCGCAAAAACGTTTAGCGCCGAGACGGACGACAAAAACAAAAAAAAAAAAAATTACAAAAATACAAAAATAATACAAATATAAAAAAAAAACACACGAAAGAAAAACGAAAATTTGTTGTGAAAATTACAAGAAACAAAATACAACCAACACAAGTAGTAGAAGAAGAAACGTTGCTGTTGTCGAGTGTGTCTTGTGTGAAGTTGATGCGAGTGAAAAGCGCTTTTCTATTTTCGCCTCAAGTGCAGGGAGGCAAGGAGGCTGGCTGGCTGGCTGATTGGTAGACCTCTGTAGAAGATCCTACCATCTCTCAGAGCACTTGATGCGCGTGTCTTACTTTCTAAAATAAAATATATATAAATATATAGAAAAATAAAAAGAAAAAGATTTAGAAGCTATAGTCACAGTTGGCAATTTTAGCCAGTTTTGTGGAACCACCACCATCATCATCATCATCAACAACACCAGCACCACCGCCATTCCGCCCGCCATTGTCTAGTACTGTTGACAATGCTAGCCATTAAGGAGTGTCTTATACGTGAAGGTGTGCTCAATTTGGATAGCAGCCGCCGCCCCACCATCAAAAATAACAACAACTACAATAACAGCAACAACTGCAGCAGCAGACATCGCCAGTTCCAGCAACAGCAACAGCAGCAGCAGCAGCAACTGCATACCAGCAAAAGTAGCAGCAATATGGATATGCCTTACTATCGCAGTTAGTATCTAAACATAGCTCGCTCGATAGTTCATAAATATCAGTATATACTGGGCGGCGATATATATATATGTATATATAAATACAAACTATATATGTATCTCATTCACCTACGCAACTCAATGTAGCGCAATTGATAGCGCACTATTTGTGGCAGTGTTGCTGCTGTTGTCGTATCTCAATATATCTCTGTGTTTGTATCTCAGAGATACGTGTTTTTTTTTTTTTTTTGCCAATTTCTTCATGTTCGAGATATGCCCTTTTATGTGTGATAATTTACTAAATGTGACATTGACACTGAGTTTACTTACCCAAAAATACTTATACTTTCCTCGTCTCTCTCTCGCCCCTCTTTTTATCTAATTGTGTTGTATTGTTGTTGTTGTTGTGGCATAAGCGGGGAGTATCTCTTTTCTTAAAGTTGAATGAAAAACATTGAAATTCTTTCATAACTAAACACAGCTGATTGCCCTGCTTTGCAGGTATATATAAATATATATATGTATACTTGATAAAATGCAACACATGGCAGCTAAATAATATATAATTTTTACTTTGAAATTCTATCTAAAACTGATGTTATCGCAGTAATATTTTCTTTTTTTTCAACCATTGATAATTGCCTGTTAAATATGGTCTTAAAGAGGGGAGGGGGGTCTTAAATGAAATGGAATGTATAGATAGATTTCTAATCATTTAATCATTAAAATAATATTGTTGTTGTATTAATATATTTAAATATTTTTATATGTTAGTTTCTTGCAACATTTTTTAGTTAAGTTTATTATAAAGTGATGCCAAAATAAATATTAGTTGAAATTGTAGAAATTTTAACGTCTTAATTTGCATGTTATAACTTTTTCTCACGGTTCTAAATTTTTACAATATTTATTTGTTGAACTTTTGATACTCTTATTGATAAATTTCAGATTATTTTAGACATTATTACGATTCATCTCTAGTTAGGCTCTTAATTTGGCAAAGCCAAAGAAGTAAAAGATTCTTGAATCTTTAAGATATATGCAAATTGTTTTATAATGAAGCAAGCAAGTCGTCCCTGCCGACATTGAGTATACCCTGTACCAAGTAAAAATACTCCATAAAGTCAAAAACGATCAAAATCGCCATCAATTTACAAAAAAAATTCTCTTAGCATCCACTGCTTGCCATGCAGCAACAGCGAACGCTTGCTATCTCGCTCACACTTAACAGCCCATTTTGCATGGGGCGTTTCAGTACAAAACGGAAATACGTATATCTCCGATAATTATTGTCCGATTTCGACAAAATTTGGTCAGCTGGTGCATATTGGCTATATTATTAAGTGTGCCAAATGAGAATGCGATATCTTTATTACAGCTCAAGTTATAGTTTTTTCTAAATTACGGGGGCGGAAGTGGGCGTGGCAAAAATTTAAAATAAACTTGAGTTGCTTATACAATAGACGGATGTTGACACCAAATTTGGTTGCTCTAGCTCTTATAGTCTCTGAGATCTCGGTGTTCATACGGACGGACGGACGGACGGACGGACAGACGGACATGTCTCAATCGACTTCGCTATTGATACTGATCAAGAATATATATACTTTATGGGGTCGGAAAATTCTCCTTCTGCCTGTTACATACATTTTAGCGACTTTAATATACCCTTTTACCCTATGGGTACAGGGTATAAAAATAATCAAAAAATTCAAAATCTATATCCAAGTTAATCTTTAGCTATACCCTATTTGGCACTTATATTCAAATGTGATGAAATAATATATAGCATATACATATATATATATATATATAAGTATCACCACCTGTTCCAGTCATATTCATTACATTTCATTAATTTCTTTCCGTAATTTGATGGTGGTGGTCACTTGCTTAAGCGTCGAGTATATTCTCCTATTGACTCATATAGAAATTGGTTATTTTTAAACTCTGGCGTCGTTCAGCTATCTCAGCTATTTCCTATATAAAATTCTTCGTTTTTGTTATTGGATTATTGTTTAATAAACTGTTAATGATTTGTATGGCCTTTGTTTACTAACAAATTGTTGCTATGTGTTGCTTTTGTCATGCATTGTCTTATAATTTGAAAACTTTAACACTACATTGACCGTCCGATAGCCCTACCACTGCCCTTCCTTCCTTCATCCCTCTGTTCGTTATGTCTAGTGCATTGTCTTTTGGCTTGGCAAGTTTTAGACCATGAGGAAAAAAAAAAATTGTTACTATATACATATATTGATGTTGTTGTTATGTCATTTGTCTCTATGGAGTGTGTGTACATATGTGTGTGTGTGTGTGTTGTTAGTTTTTTAATGCCCTTTATTTGATTTGATTGGTTTTGTTGTTTCTTAGTGTGTCTTTGTACCCCTGCCCGATCCTCTATGCAGCACCATCCACCTGTATCTGTATTTCTATTCTGTCTTAAATCTTGATATATTGTCCATTTTTATTGTTTATTGTAAAGGGCTTAAGTGCTGCTAAACTAAAGTAAAGCTAGAGATAGAGAGGCAAATGACCCGTGTAGCCTCGTACCCCGAGCCCCGAGCCCCGAACTCCATATCCCGAACCCAACCAACCGGCCAGCTTTAACTATATAAAGTTGTCCGCAATCAAAAGCCATTTGTAAATACTTTGTGGAGCTTAACTGGCGGCTAGCAGTGGCGGCTTTAGCCAAATAAATGCTTATACAGAGGTATCAATCCAATCTAATAGATCTCCAACAAAAAAAACCCAACAGAACAGAACGAAATGCGCAGAACAGGTTAAACATCTAATAATCGTTTCATAATGATAAAAAAAAAGATAATTATGTTAATAATAATGTTTATTTCTTGTTAGATAATAATGAGATTTTATACTTCCTGTAGAATTAAAATTAACATGCTAAAAATTAAAAATTATTATATATATAATATGATAAAAAGAGTTTTAATCGAAACATACTACTATAAATTATATAGTATAACGATTTCAATGTTATATATTTTTACAAATATAAGAAGGATAGAGAAGGGGGTGACAAGTTGTCTAGCAAAATAGTTTTACAAATCTCTACTGACATCATCATATATGTATATACATATTATATATGTATACTTATATATACTCTTGTACTTTGATGCTTTTGTCGTTTATACAAATTCTAAAATACCCCCCGCAAAGAGAGGGTATTGCAATGCGATTGATTCGTTGCCAGAATTAATTAGACTTGTGTACAGTTAAAACGAAAATTGTTGCGCCCTAAATTGTTTGCTTAACATTTAAGTGTAATTAATTATAATTCTGTTGACTTGAATATATATATATATATATGTATATATGTACATACATATATATATATTGTATATACAGCTATATGTATGTATGTGTATGGTTGATTGGAAAATACATTGAACCTCTCCCCCGTGAAAAGCAAACAAAACATTGATGAAAGTTTCCTCCTTTGACTTCTCATGCCATCGCATGGAATGTCAATGCACCCACAACAGCATAAAAAAAATAAACCAACAAAAAAAAAAAAGCCAAAAAAAAGAAGGGAAATAATTGAAAATAAACAATTTGTGTGTCTTTTGTTATTTTTCTTTTCCAGTAAAGTTTCAACCAAAAAAAGAAAAAAAAAAGCAAAGCACAGCAAGAAAATTGCATTTTTTATTACGATACAAGAGTTTTTTTTTCCATAAATTTTGAAAAAGAAAAAAACACAAAATGTGACAAAGAAAAAAAAGAAGAGCTTTTCCCCATTTGTTTTTCCGTAAGTGAATAACGGCAACAATCTAATATTTATCGTTGCATTTACGCAATTGCTAAATTCGGTTGCAAAAGAAAACGGAAAAAATCTGTGAAAATGGAAAATCTTTTAAAGAAGCCAGGCAAAATGCCAGCTCGTGTGGGATTCTCCAATATTAGGCATAAACCAAAAACAAAAAAAAAGAGGAAGCAAAAACCAAACAAAAAAAATATATGAGAAGTAAAAATCAAAAAAGTTTTTCAATGTGGTCGCCTGCCAAAAATGTAAAAATTAAATAAATAAACCAGCTGCAAAATAGTAGAACAACAAATTCGTATTGGCATTTTGCCTTTTGGGTTATTAAACCAACCAAACAGATTTGCATTATTTGCATGCAAGTGCGAGAGTATCGCGAAAAGTTACTCCATTCAGATAAATATTTAATCTGAATCAATTTTCTATGTTTTCTAATTCTAATTTTTTATACACTTGCAAAAGTGTATATTAATTTTGGTCAGAAGTTTGCAACGCATAGAAGGAAGCATCTCCGACTATATAAAGTATATATATTCTTGATCAGCATGATGAGCTGAGTTGATATAGCCATGTCCGTCTGTCCGTCTGTCTGGATCAACGCAATCTCCTCCGAGACCCTTGGAGCTACAGAGCTGAAATTTTGCACCTAGGCTTCTTTTTGCTGCAGGCATTGTATATCTCGGAATCATCCCGATCGGATGACTATATCATATAGCTCCCATAGGAACGATCAGTCAGGAATAAGGTTTAACATCAATA
Source organism: Drosophila emarginata (assembly GCA_037075365.1). Classification (NCBI taxonomy): domain Eukaryota; kingdom Metazoa; phylum Arthropoda; class Insecta; order Diptera; family Drosophilidae; genus Drosophila; species Drosophila emarginata. The sequence continues at coordinate 1,950,383 of JBAMCD010000283.1, forward strand.
ACTCAGTTGTTTCTTAATCGAATGTCACTAAATTTGGTGTTTGTGAGTTTTATATAATCCCCAACATATATACCAAGTTTCATTAGAATCGGATGACTATATCATATAGCTCCCATAGGAACGATCGGTCAGGAATAAGGTTTAACATCAATAACTCAGTTGTTTCTTAATGGAATGTCACTAAATTTGGTGTTTGTGAGTTTTATATAATCCTCAGCATATATACCAAGTTTTATCAGAATCGGTCGACTATATCATATAGCTCCCATAGGAACGATCAGTCAAAAATATAGTTTTTGATCAATAACTTCGGTGTTTTTGAAGCAATCGTCACGAAATTTGTTATTTGACAATTTTGTATAAAAAGAAATATATCTTTTAAGTTTTATCAGAATCGGTCGACTATATGCTATAGCTGTCATAGGAACAATCGGGGAAAAAAAATTTGTTTTAATTTTTTTTTTATGCCACGGACATCAAATTTATATTTGATGGGTTTTATATACTTCCTTATGATTCTGGCAAATTATATATAAATCAAAAAGACAGTTTGCAAGGGTATACGAACTTCGGCACGGCCGAAGTTAGCCCATCCTTCTAGTTTTTATTTTCTTTTACTTTAATTGGCCCAAATAAGTGATTTATTTAAGGTTTATATACTTATATATACTTTTACCTATTTATTATCTAGTTTAATTACTTGGCTTACTATATTCCGATTACGTTTAATCTAACAAAAACCCTTCGAAAGAACAAGTTTCCTTTTACCGAGAAATAATCTGTGAAGGAAAGAATTTGTTCTTTTGTATAAACAAATAACAGGTAGAAAGAGAATCAATATATTTTCCAGAAACTATTAACTCTTTCATTGTGAAGCATTTGGAAACACTTATGCAAACCCTCGCATAAAGAGTTTATAAAGAAAAAACTTTGTTTTTGACTTCGCGTAACTAAACCGCTTACAGTCACAGCAACAACAACAGCAACAACGACAACAACAACGACAACATTTTTGCGGCTTCGTTGCGTATTAACCAAACCCCAACAAAAAACGCTTCTGTGTGTGGCAAGCAGCAGCAGCAATAACATTGGCAGAAGTGGCAGTAGCAGCAGCAACAGCAGCAGCTAGCCAACTGATTGATCGATTGTCTTGGGCCCCTCCGGTTGCATAATTAATATTATGGCCAGGTTACCAGCTACCAGCTACAGCTTAAACTTGCTGCAGAAATATTGTCATAAGATTGTCAAGGGGCACACACAGCCTATAAATACATTCAACATTGTGTGGCAGGGGTAGCCAGCCAGTCAGCAAAGAGAAAAGAGCAAAAAAAAAAAAAAAAAATTGAATCAATATTGAACGCAAAGAAGAAACTACAAAAAAAAAAAAAAAGAAAGAGAAAAAACTGCATTTTGCAGTTGCCTTTGTTTATAGTTTTCTGTATTCGTCTTATTTTTAAATGCAAGGGCAAACTGACCACCACCACCACCAGCAGCGGCAACGGCCTGCACCACCAGTCACAGCAAACCACAGATTGACCGATTCAACGGTTTTGCCTTTATAAATAACATTGCCTGCTCATTTTTTTTTTTTTTTTTATGCCGAAATGCAATAAACACAATTTAATTATCAACAAAATGAACAAAAACTTTTCTTCATCTTCGTCTTCGTTTGCCGCGCTTCATTATGATCTTGGGATTCTTTCTGGTATTGCCTCTGACTCTTCCCTCTCCTTGGATTTTTTGTTTGAGGGATTCTGAGAGGCAGTAGACAGACAGACAGGGAGCCAACCATTCCATTCCATCCCGTTCCGTTCATGGCAGCCACACATCATCATCCGCATCATCAACTCAACTTCGACAAAATTGTGTAATTTCTTGTGGCAATAAAAGCAGTTAAAATAAAAAGTTGTTGTTGTTGTTGTTGCGTTTGGGGGAAGCTGTTGATGGATGGCATAAAGAGAGGAAATTGGGTTAAGTGAAGTTTATAACTCAGCAACATATATGTATGTATATATATATATATCGTATGTACTCATTTGAGTGGGAAGACTGATTGTCGTTTACACACCCTTACTCAGAGAGTAAATATATATACATACATACATACATATATATGTATATACATATATATATATGTATGTATGTATATTATTAGCAATTTTCCCAGCATTTGAAGTAGTGTGTAGAGTATAAGTAAAGTTAATAAAGTTATAATATCATAGGGAAATGGTATATTAAAGTTTAACTATAACATAGAAAATAATTTATGTGTATCATATATCATGTACATATGTATATAGTTTAGAAATTTGTATATACAGGCGAACTTTCCTATAATGAACTCGCACAGGAGCAGATAAAAACTTCATTATATAATAGAAGCTTCATTGTATAGAAATTATAATATAAATGAACTAAAAATGGTATGAGAAAGTTCTGTCTTTCATTATTTAGAAGAGTTTGACTATAAATTTTTATGCACTTCCCTTTTAGAAGCCGTATAATTTATTCTTAGCATACTTTAAGGGGGTAAATGTGCATTTTTTCACCTAAAATGCGCAGTTTTATTCAAATCATTGTTGTTAATCTTTTTATTCTTGCAAAAAGAGGGTATATTCATTTTGTTAAGCAGTTTGCAATGCATAAAAGGAAGCAATATCCGATTATATAAAGTATATATATTCTTGATTCTGCCCATAAAGCCGTCTGTCTATATTATTAACCATAAAGCTGAAGAGCTCAAAATTTCTACATATTCTGCTTTTGCTTTTTTTTTTTCTCAAGCCACGGACATTAAATTTAGATTTAACTAGTTTTATTATATATACTTTCTAATGATTCTAATAATTGTCAGTTTACAGGGTAATACAAACTTTGGCACCTTTTTCTTTTAAATTATATTGTTTCTCACCTGTATTCAATTTATATGTTAGATCTATTTTCTGCACTTGTCTTTGACCCACACACAGTAATTTGAAAGCTAACAAATAGACAGCAAAAACAGATAGGCAGATAGACAGTTAGATGGACAGAAAAGAAAATCTCAGGCAATTTCATTGAAAACAATTAATTAAATTGTAAATTGAAATTCATTTTCATTTCAACTCATTAGAACGACGAAATAGCAAAATAAAAACCAATTCAATCAATTAAGCAGAGAAAACAAAAAAGAGAGAAGAAAAAATAGAAACAAAATGTTAAAATTGATGAGGACGTGATGTGTGTGTGTGTGTGTGTGCTTGGAGGAAGAGGCGGTAGGAATAAACATGATAGCAAAGGACAATGGCGCTTGGCAGCAACGTGTTTTTTTTTTCTTTCCTCTCTTCCAATTTGATCAATGTTTTTTTTTTTTGCTTTATGTTGCGTGGGATGAGGACTTCTGACATAGTCAGAAGTGAGTCGAGAGCAACAACAACAACCAAGGCCCAAGCCCTTTTGCCAACGTTGATTGGCATTAGTCACAGGAGAGCGAAGAAGGGAGTAGGGACAGAGGAAGGGCGTTACCTAAAAAAAAAAAAAAACAAAAAAAGACTTGAAACTATGACAAATGCTACGCCCACGATTTTTATTTTGCTTGACTACTTCTCGCGTCTCTTGTATATTTTGTAATTGAATTAAACAGTTTTTGTTTCGCTCTTTTTTTTAGTTTTTTTTTTTTTTTTTTGTTTATTTGGTATGTGGTAGTTTTTTTTTCTGAGATATATCTTGTAATTTGATAACCAAACCAACTGATAAACCACCCACCTTTCTATTCTCTATTTAATTGTTGTTGCATTGTTATGCAACAATCGTATTGTTGTTGCTCAAAAGAAGATTTTCCAACGATCTCATTTTCAATTACAAATTGACTTTTGTCTTGATTTGTTTTTTTTTGTTCTAATTTCTCTTTACGACTTATTACGTCTCTCTGCTCTTTTCTCCTCCGATAAGATTATGTATATATAGTATATACTATATAAATATATATTTATGTATATACAGAAATATATACATACGTACGTAAATAGGTATTTGCTTTTGTGGCTCTCTATGTGTTAACTGTTTCAATATTTGCATTTCACTGGGCATTCGTAATTGCTGGACAAATATATATTCTAAGAGATCTTGTCTGCCTGCCTTTTCGTTTAGTTTATATTTATCTGTTAATTGTATTTCCAGTTTGCTTATTCTTTATCTCGCTTTTTTTTTTCTCCTGCCCCTCTTTTTGCTTCTTCCATTGCATGTCATAATAAATTAGTTACCATAAATTTTTTTTAAAGATCTTTTGCATTTGGCACAGCAGAAATAAATAATAATTGAAGCAAAAAAAAAAAAAATAATTCATACATTACACCCTGTAATGGTAAAATAAATCGTTTGGCTTGGCTTGATAAATATTTAGAATTCTTCTCAGTACCTAAAATTGTACATAAAATAAAGAAAAACCTTTATTCTTAAATCCATCTGTTTACCCATTTCAATTCTATCAAAAGCCATCCAAGACATATTAAAATAAAAAAATATTTCTCTCTAAAAACAAGAAAAGAAATATTCATATTTTTATTATAGGGTATCTTTAAATCGGTTACTCGTGTATGTTTTTTTGTGCCGGGATTTTTATTATAATGGCCCAGACCACTTATTCATATTTGCTTGTAAATTCATGAAATTCCTTTTTGGCCATCAAGCAACATTTTTGTTGTCTACAAAGAAATTTGTTTATTTCAAATTATTAATGCCTTTTTTTTTCTCTCATTTTCGTTTATTTGATTTTTGCAACAAAATTCGATTTGATTGGCGGTCGTGAAGTGAATGATCCAAGACATATGTACATAAATAGTTAAAAAAAAACAAAAAAAAAACAAAAAAAAAACTGAAAAAAAAGATTCTTCGCCTAAGATTAAACTGATCAAATTTTGATAAGTAAATTAAACTGCTAAAACTTATATGTATATAATATACGTAATTATATATTTGGTAAATTTTTATTAAATCTTTTCTATTTTTTCATATCGCATCATCTACTTTTTGACTAATTAGGTGAAGCATTTGTGAGAACCTCCACACAAAAAGCATAACTAATCGCTTCTGCCTTAGGAAATGTGTAAAGAGATTTGCATATGTCCACATTAAAAGCCAAAAAAAAGGAAAGAAAGAAAGAAAATTGTCCACCCAAAAGCAAAAACAAAAAAAAAGAATAAAACTTTTTACCTCTCATTGCCAAAGCGGCAGCAGATGCTTAATGTGTGTGTGTGTGTGTGTTGGGTGTACTGGGTGTGTGGGTTGAGTTTTGGTTGGGGCTATAAAAAGCAGGCAACCCTCACCTCACCTTGACATACAAAATGTCCAAAGGGAGGCGGGTAACGAGACCCTGAAGGGGGGAAAGGAGAGGGGAATAGAAAATGAGGGTGGGAATGCAATATATATTAATACATGTTGCACCTGAGCAATTTAATTGCTGCCAAGATTTGCTCACACAGCATTATATATATATATATATATGTATATAGAAGGGGACAAGGAATAGAAAGAGAGATATATATAGAGAAAGAGAGAGACAGAGAGAGAGAGAGAGAAATAGCGAGAAAATGAGTGGAGGAAGTCTAATCCCCTAGGCAGTAAGAAGCACTTTTAAATGCATTAAGCAAAATGTCAGCTATAAAGAGATGGGGCATAACGGCGGAAACTGCAGTTGGATTATATTACTTACTTTTAATTTAACTGAGTCTTAACCATCCTTCTTTACATTTATATATACACTCATGATGAAAATAATAGATACACCCCCTAAAATTCGACTTCATCAATTTTAGCTCATCACAACAGAAAAACTATTACCCTAAATACAAAAATTTAAATGCACGTTTTTTTATTGAACATTTATTTATGAAAATAACTTTATTTGAAAGAGAAAAATAATGTGATTCAAAATTTATAAAAGAAAAATGAAATCGTGTCATTTTCATTGCTTGCTGAAAATAATAGGTACACTCCACAGCTTCTAAGTGAAAAAAATTTTTAAAAATGCGAGATTGTTCTTATTTTTGGCAAATAGTAAGTATTCTTCATAAAGATGGTAAATGCAGTGAAAAACTATAAATATCCCATGTAGATGGGTCGAAATATTCATTGTTTAACCGAGGAACGCAGACTTGCTAAAATCCTTAGAAGCAGAGGCAAATCTTTGCGAGATATTGCAAAATTATTGAAGAGATCCCTTCATATTGTACAAAACACATTTCAAGTGCAAAATAAAGACGAAAACCACTTCAAAACTAGACCGAAACATCATAAGAATTCCAAAATCTGACCCTTTCAAATCTTCGAGAGTCACTGCATCCGAAGTAGATAACGTTATCAATGCTTCCTCAATTAGAAGACCACTATTAATGGCTAAACTACCAGGGTGTATAGCAAGAAGGGTTCCTTTGATGCGCCCAAAAAATTTGAATATGAGACAAAATTATACTAAAAATCACGTCACATAGGCAGGACCTGAAGTGGCATAAATATCTTATTTATCGGCGAAACCACAATTTGCTTATTTGGAAACGATTATTCAAGACATATAAGACGCCTTGAAAGCAAAAAATTTGAACCTCGCAACACAAAAAAAAGCAGTAAAGCATGGAGGTGGAAATATTATAGTGTGGAGTTGTTTCTCCTGGTATGGAATAGGTCAGATTTTCCAAATATCTAGCATTATGAAAGCAGCTGACTACAGGGGATATTCTAGAAACACTATGCTACCATATGCATGCACCTAGGATGGGTCGATCAGCAGGATAATGACCCAAAACGCAAGTCAAAAATATTCCAAAATTGGTTTCCGGTCAATAAAATGAAAACTCTCGCTTGGCCCAGTCAGTATCTGATCTGAATTCCATCGAGAACTTGTGAAGTGAACTAAAGAAGCTGGTGGCAAAGAAAAAATGTACCAACAAGCGTTAATTTTCAAAGAACATTTCGATAGACACCTGCCAAGCTTTGATCAGTCGTATGCCCAACCAAATGGAGAAAGTTATTAAAAATAAAGGTGGATACACTGGATATTAGTCAAATAATAAAACAAAACTAGATTTGAAGTGGATTTAAAATCAAAAAATTGAAATACAACTTAGAAAGTTGAAGTGTACCTATTATTTTCAGCAAGCAAAAAGTGTCGTAACTTCGTTTTTCTTTTGTAACTTTTGAATCACCTTATTTTTCTTTTTCAAATAAATTTATTTTTATAGATAAATGTTCAATAAAGAAATGTGCATTTAAATTTTGGTATTTAGGGTAATAGAAAAAAAGTTGTGATAAGCTAAAGCGAACTTAAGTGAGTGTATCTATTATTTTCATCATGAGTGTATGTACATACATACATACATATATATACATAAATATATTATATATATTTTATTTAAATTTTTTTTTTCTTCTCCTTTTTGCAGAAACCATTGCGGCCTCAAGTGACTTATCCTTAGAATCTGCCACTGCCAAAACTAGCTGCCAGCAGGAACCGCAACACATTTCAGACGATTCAAATTCTCAGCGTATATCCTATCGTGGCCAGCATCCACATTTCTATCATCATACAACGCCTGCCTATTACACGGATCTTCAATTGCGTATTCATACACCGAATGTATCCGATGCTGGTGCATTAAATGAAAATTATCAAAGTGTTTATCGTACGCCAAGTACTCAATTGATAGAGAAGCGTACATTTCCTAAAACGGCAACAGCCACTGTGGCGCCGCCACCCATTGGCAATAATAATAATAATAATAACAGCAATAGTCATCAGCAACAGCAACAACAGCAACAACAACAATTATCATCATCATCGGCAACATTTTTTCGTGGCGACACTGCGTCCATAGACAGCACAAGACGACGTCGTCAAAGCAGCGAGGGACGTTATTACAAATTCTCTCAGGGATCTGTGAGCCCTATAAAAAAAGGTGAAAATTTAGATGAAAATTCATATAATAATTTGAATTTAATAGAAAAATCGAATCAAAATCAATCACCAACGCCACCACAATCATCCTGTAGTAGTAATATTCCCGTAGTAAAGCCGGCTAGTCATCAACAAGTAGTTGCAACAACAAATAATAATAGTAATACAACAGTAACAACAGCAGCAACAGCAGCAACAGCAGCAACAGCAGCAACAACAGCAAGTGGACGACATAGTCGTCATAGTCAACAAAGGTTCTATAATCGATCCAAGAGAGCGGTGCGTGTGCGCAGTGAATCGCGTCCGATAAGCGCCTTGTATGATATAATATGCAAAGAGAAGGGCCTAGACGTAGGCGATACGACCACCAGCAGCAGCAGCAGCGGAAGCAAAAACAACAGCAGCAACAGCGACAGCAACGGGGAAGAGGAGAAGAAGGAATTAAAGCAACAGCAATTGAACAAAGTGGCCATAGCAAACGACACACTGGCGACCTTTTGGCCTTTGCATCATCGTTATCACACGCCCCCAATGAGCGGCAATAGCTTGGGTGGCAGCAGCAATAGCAGCGGCAAACAGCAACAGCAACAACAACAACAACAGCAACCGCAACATAAAACATCATCAACATCAACTAGTCAACAAATTGGCTTAGATGTCTCAACGAGTAATGATTCCCTATTGGCTTTGCATTCTAGTCACAAGGTTACCAATTTAAAGGCCGCCTCATTGCCGCCACAAGATGTATCATCAACCAGCAGCAGCATTCGATCTTCTGCTGCCACCGCCGCAACCGCTGGAAATCAAAACAGTTTGATGGCAATGCATCATCATAAACAACATCAGCATCGTTCATCGAAGAGCCTGGAGCCTTCGTTGAAGAGTAGTGTAAACACCACCGAATCGAATGGCCAGGATTATGGTCAACCATTTAGTATGGATGGATTATTTGTAAAGCCACCAACCATACCCATACCCATGTCCCAATTGAAGCGACATTTATCCCAACCAAATTCAGAAAATGATGGACAAAAAGAGACAACCAATAATGATGATGGTGATGGTGTTGAGCATTTTGATCAAGGGGCTGTATTTGATACATTAGCCCGTTGGCAACAAGAGTTGAACTCATCGATTAGCGATAATCAGACGAAAGAGCAACTAATTAATGTTACACCAAATGGTCACAATTATCAACATTATACAGATGCTGAAATTGAAGGAGATCATCATCATCATCATTCATTGCCTATTGTAGAACCTCAAATGCATCATCATCATCATCAACAATTGCCGCCAAATCATCCTAATCATCATTATCATCAACAACAGCAACATCAGGCCACCAATGCTCGCAGGTAAGTTTGCATATCAAACTTGAATGGGCATTGAATTTGTTGTATTACCTAAACCACCTACCCCACACACACACACCAATCACCCTCAACCCTATTCCAACCTCTACCCTTAACTAACTAACACTCGTATCGATATCTTTCGCTCTTTTAGTCGCAATTACGCGCATAATTAGTTTTGTTTTATTTTTCTGCTGCCTGCCGTTGCCACGTGTGGCAAAGTAGACCATTGTGGAGGTTGCTCCCCAACAACAACAACAACAACAACAAAAACAACAATAATAACATGAAATCCACTTAACTCTCTCTTTGTTACTATTTTGGTTTTGGTATCGGTATCGGTTCTATTCCACCTTTCCCCCCCTGTTCCTAACACTTTGGGACTCCCATCCTCTCTCTCTCTCTCTCACTCTCCTTTCATTCATTATTATTCAACCCTGGCTAATTACCTTTAAGTGCATGTGTGTGTGTGTGTGCGTGTGCGTGTGACTTGCCACTTTTATTGGAAATACTTTAGGTCATTTACCAAACTGATTGCCATTAATGGCAATATGTTTCGATTAAGGCACACTTGTATTCGAAACTAAAAGGGGAAATGTAATGATCAAATTGAATTACTTGCAATTTACTACGAACTTGCTCAAATATAGAAACTATATATCATACATAAATATTATATAACCACCCCCATTTATAAATATGTATGTATATAAAATCACAGTTAATCAGACCAATTGACATTTTTTTTTTCTTGTGTTCCAATTTTTGTTTTAGTATTATGGAAACACACCGCAATGCATATTAATAATCTTTTAGTGTATTATTCTGGTAATGGATCTCCCAAGAATTTTTAGTCAAACATATTTAAAAATGAATATATCTAAAAATATAGTAAAATTTATTTAGTCTTATCGGTTATATAATTATTTCAAAGATTGAATTCTGTCCATTTTATAACAAAAAATATTAATTTGTTACCTATTTTCTAGTTTTGAAAATGATCTTTTTTTTTTAGAGAGAAAAAGCAAAAGTCATAATAAACGAAATTAAATTTATTTTGGATTAAGAAAAGCAACCATCGATTCGAGCTTTTCAAAAATTAAAATCTTTAAATTGTTTTTAGAGGAATTATTACCAATAGACCAATATGCCTATAAAACCCGAAAGAAGTCATATTTTAAATAATTTTTGGTGACAACGGTAACAATATGGTTAAAGATTCCAAATATGATATGATATACAAAGTATAACCACAAAGTTTTGAAAGTTTTTTTTCTCAAACTATTCTTTTGAATAAAGACATTTAAAAGAAGATTTAAAATACGCTTGATTCTATGAAAGATTAGTTTCAATAGTTTCAATTAGTTTCAATATAATTTCATATATATATATATATATATATAAAACCATTAGGTCAACCGTTTACAAATAATTTTTTTTTTTTTAGAAAAGTTAACAAGTTAAAAGTTAACATATCTAGAATTTCTTTCGATTTCTGATGTTGATAGAAATGCATTTTATATAGTTGTGTATAGCAAATGATCAAATGAATCCTCTATTGGTCTTTATCTATGCAAATAAAATAATTTCTCTTCGAGTAATGAATGAGGTGTAGGAGGGGGTGAGTGAGGGCAGGCAGACATTCAACTTCTCTTTCTCTCTTTCTCTGTTTTCCCTCGTGCCTACTTGGCCTAATCCTTTATAACAATGGGCCAAACAAATTGCATTTATTGTTTGTTGTCCACCTCTTTCATGTAAGCTGAATGCTATCTTCACCCATATTGTGTTTTTGGGTGTTGTTTGTTACTGTGTTGTATGTTACATATATATGTATGTTGCTAGTTGCTGCTGACGGTGCGTGTGTTGTTATACAATCGGCAACGAATCGGCTTCAATTTGAAGTTGAGGCTTTTTTAAGCCAGTCGGTCGGGGTTCGTCTTTCGGTCGCACCACAACAAATCGACAAAGCCCTCAAGCCAAAGGGAGGAGTCCGGAGTCCGTCATGGAGTAACAGAACGATGAAGAGAAAAATAAAACACACACACACACATAATGGGGGGGTGGAGGTATTGTGTAGAGAAAGAGGAGATAAAGGGTAAAAAGGGGAGGAAGGGGTCTTGTTAACAAATAAAATCCATGTATTGTTTAATATTATTATTTTTGTTGTTGTTGTTGTATTACTATTGTATTTTATTTGTATGTAGTTTCTTCTTTCATTGTTTTGGGTTTTTCCAAAAGCTGCGAGTGCAAATCGCATCGTCTTGTGTTCCATCAATTATAATGTGATATATCAACGAAAACGACAACTGTCGGCTGGCCCCCTCCCAAAAAAAAGCCCGACCCTTACCCCCATAACCCCCTGCGACCCAGAGTGTAGAAAGCACCTGTTTTACACCCAAAAAAAAAAAAAATGAAAAGCAAGCGACAAGTTTTCCCAATAGGCTAACTTTCTGGTTGGCTTTCGCTACAAAAATGCCTCATAAAAAAGCGACAACAAAACTACAAGAAAAAAAATAACAAAACTGAAAAGAAGAAAGAAAAAAAAAGAAACAGAAACAGACGACGAGACAAGAAAAGGCAAAAGAAGCATAGAAAAAAGACAAAATTTTCCAAAATGCATTTTGACGCATAGAATTTCTTCTAAAAAAGAAAAATCAAAAGTGGAGATGGGGGGCCAAGAGAAAAAACAAAAATTAAATAAATTTGAATGCCTCCTCAATTAAGATTGGAATTTATTAGTGTTGGATCGCAACGCACCCGAGTGTCACCACCGATGGTGGTTCAGTGGAGCGTGGCTCACCTGCTGTGTTTAACGACCAGTTAGACTAGCCATTTATTGGTTGCACCCAGAGAAGAGGCTGTTAGCCAGCCATACAGCCAGCCAGCTAGTCTCGTCCAGTCGGCCATCTAACCACCCTGGCCCAGATCGCTTGGTTGTTTTAGTCCTGATTTTCGCTTTCTTTAATTTCGGCGGCTCACAGCTGCATCTTAAAGTGAAAAAACTGGTTAACCATACGCATAACACTTTTCCTTTTTTTATCCACCAACAACAAGTTGGAAAGTTCTCACTGCGAGAGAGAAAAAGAAAGAAAATATCCCATATGAGCATTTTCCTTCCGCATCATATGTCTTAACAATTTATGGGAAAACTCCATTAACATAAACATATTGATGAAACCAAAAGATAATGCTTTGAAGGTTATGGAGTCGAAAAGTGAATATTTATTCTATAATCTATTTTATATTTGGATTTACCAAAATGCATATGGATGAAGTCCATCTTCATCTGGAAGTGGGTTTTCTTTTTTTTTGTTTTAGTTTATGGTGGGGAAAAACCATTAATTGACTTATATTCCAAGGTTAAACATATGTGAATTGAAAAAAAGTCACTTTTCTATAATAAAAGTAATTGATTTTAGGAACTCTTTTAGTTATAAATTATTTTATTATAGTTCTATATGATAAAGTTTTTAGGAAGTTCTTCAGTCTGAATTTTTAAAAGATATTTTATATTTTCATTATATGTTTACATAATAGATGTACCTTAAATATATAATTTATTTGAGTATGTTAATTATTGGTCCAATCCAAATGTTTGAGAATTTAATGTCAGGAAATAATAAATCTATATTTAATTTATGTAAGTACTAAAAAAAGTATAAAGCCCAGAAAGTTCTAAATGTAGTTCTGGATCATATAACAGAAAACTTATCCAATAAACAGAAGATGTTATATATTTCAAATTATTTTCAACTAAAATTCCATTTTCATTCTTGAATTAATTATTTTCAAAAATCGCAAATAAAATGTTAGTTTAATTTTTGAGTTAATCTATATTAGGAATTGCTACAAAATAATTATAATAATTAATCATTCAATTTTAGTTTCATTTTTGAGTTAATCTATATTAGGAATTGCTTCAAAATAATTATAATAATTAATAATTTAATTTTGATAGCAATAAAACCCAGCTAATTTCTCTTAATAACTAAACTTGTAAAATTGTTAGTATATGGAAACAAAATATTGAAAGTTAAGTTAAGTCCAAAATTGCCTTCTACAAAATTGACTTATCTGTGTATTTGGGATCAGGTAAAATGGCAAATATGCGATTAGAAATCCCTTAATCTAGATCATTATTGTTGTGCCTCACTCCTTAAACTAATGCAACTACTTTAACAATGTTGCATTTAAAAGTAATCCTACCCACTCCAAGGGCATTGGAAAGAGATTAAATATATTTGTCGCAAAAAAAAAAAAAAAAAACAAAACAAAAAGTAACAACAAAAAGGTGACATTGATGTGTCGCGACATTTAAATGCAACAATACAACAACAACAACATCAGTCTCAGTCATTGTATTGCCAATGTCTATTGTCTGTCTGTTTGTTCATTGTCTGTTGTCTACCTGCTGCTGGACCAAAAGAGTCTCTCTATACTATATATCCGTCTCCGTCTCCTTCGCTTGATTGAATGCCAGGCGACAATATGCGGCATGTTGCATGCTGCATTTTCGCACTGGCATACAGATGAAAATGCAAGTCAGTCAGTCAGTCAGTTAGTCTCTCTGTCATACAGACAGATGGACTAACCAAAGAGGAAGCTAAAACTGCTGGAGATTTGTGTCTATTTTAATGGATATCATTTACACAAAGATTGCAGATACATTTGCTTTTTGGTACCTGTGCCGACGCTGCGCATGCGTGCCAAACGGAACCGAGCAAGCAACCAACAACAACAACAACAACACAATCTATAACAATAACAAAACTTGTTAGGAAAACAGATATATACATAAAGATTACTTCTATACTATAGACATGTCTATATATATATATATATATATATATATGTATGTATATACAAATATAAGTAGTAAAAGAACAGCAAAACACACACACACACAGACAGAGACTTTTGTATAGAAAAGCAGAGCTCTCTGCCTACCTGGGCCACAGATAGACAGACAGACAGACAGACAGACAAACAAATATACATATACACTTACCTACATTTGTGCGAATTTTTGAGTGATTTTTAGTTTTAGTTGAGTGATTTTTTTTTTTTGTAGCGGCAAAAAAAAACCCAAACAGCTAACAGCCAAAAACTCTTGTTGCTGCCGTGTTATTGTTATTATTGTTGTTGTTGCTGCTGCTGCTGCTGGAGTGAAGTTGTTTCTGCTTTTACTGGTGGTGTCTCTCTGTTGGGTTACCACTGTGTATTTCAGTCTGCCCCTCGGCAGTTGTTGAGCGTGTTTACTGGCGTCTAGTCTGTGTGCCGCAGTTAGCGGAACTTATTTTACTTCAATTTATTTATTTTTTTTTTTGGTTTTTATGCGAGTTTATATATAGTATATATATACATATATATACTTTGTATATCAAACAATACATTTATCGAGCGGTTGTGTGTGTTAGTATTTATTTGATTGTGTGTGCAGCAAAAAGATATCTAAGCTTAACGGTTAATATTTTTGTGTTTTGTTTTAACAAATGATAAATGAAACTAAAGCACATTCTTTTATATGTACATATATTTATTCCGCGCCCTTTTCTTATGCAGATTCATAACGCGTTCAACACGTTCAGCCAGTCGTCAAAGTGCTGGCCACTCATCACCGCCACCACCGGCAGCATCATCTTCATCAGCAACATCATCAGCTGCTGCCACCGCCACCGCCACCGCCGCCGCTATTAACTATCATCATTCTAGTGACTCCTCAGATAGTTCACCATCACCAACAAGGAGACGTAACCAACAGGCGGCTATTGTGGATCAACAATCATCGGCCAATGGCAATAGTTCGGCTTATGAAACGGCAGCCACATCTGTGATGACACACGGTCCAGTTGTAGTAAACAAACAGAAAGAGCCATCTACTCCATCACCTTCAGTTGAAGTTCCTAAGGCTGCAGCGGCATTAACCACAAATTATTCGGTGGTAACATCGGTTCCCATACGTCCTATACCATCTTCAGGTGAGTAGTCAATATACAAAATATATAGAGATATATTATTTTGTATTTGTTTTTGTTTTGTTTATTTGTTTGTTTGTTTGTTCGTTTGTTTGTGTGTTGTCCTTTCTTTACTTGTACTTTGTATTTATTCTCTATGCTTATCTATTGCCCATATTTTGCAACACCTTCCAATCTTTCATAAATATTCATTTTTTTCTCTATACTTTGAGATGGAAAATCTCCTTAAACTTTTACAAAAGCTTTCAAATATTCTGAAGATTGGAATCCAGTCCATTTATAAACATCTTCACACTTTTCGATGATGACACTTTAAACTTCCATTAAATCCATTTAGTTTTGATTATAATTCTTTTTTAGTTAGTCGAGCATAAGGAATTAAGCAGTAGCTCCCAAACCACAGAGCACAGTAGCTGACAAGTACCCCAAGCCACTCTCTTTGCTTGGCAGCCACAAAATTGCATTGGCAGTAACTCACAAACTGTAATCGTTACCAAGCTTAAGTGCAGTGTCCCACAAACTGACAAAGTTATTTCTAATTTTACAGTTTAAAAAAGAATCTTTATTCTTATTATTCGTATTATTTGCTCTGTTCTGCCAAATTTCTCAAATAACTTGAAATTTATTTCATCTGCCTGTCAAACATTTTAAAAAGTTGCCAAATTAGCAGTGGCTGTCAAACCAACAATAAAAAAAAAAACCAACTTTAACAATTTGCCAACTTTCTCAGGCCTTGGAAACTTACTGACATTTTCGGTTTTGACCAATTAGTTTTTAGCAATAATCTAAAGTCTAAATGAAAATTTGAAATGTTTCTGCAGTTTCTTTTTCTCGCTTGCTTTTAAAAGCAATTTAAACTAAATTAGATTTTAGTTATTGTTGTTGTTGTTGTAGTGTAGAGTCTTTGTTGTTGCCAATCAAGCGAAAATGTTAATGCTAGACAAATGTTAATTTACCTTTCCAAAAAAAAAACAACAACAATAACAACAACAACAATAACAACAACAATAACAACAACAACAATAACAACAACAACAACATTAGACCTTGCAACTCTCAAATCAATTTGCCAGGTTGCCAACTCAAGTTTCTCAAGCTCGGCTTGTCAGAAAAGTCTAATAACAAAAAGAAAAAAATAAAAAATAATAATTATATAAAAAAAAAAATTATTTGCACAATTTTGAAAAGCAAAGGTAAAGTAACCCATCAACAACAAAAACAAGACAAAACCCTCCACAAATCGAATTCAAAACAAGCCAAACCCAACCCAAAAGAAAACCTTCACGCAACAAATTAGGCAAATGAAAGATGTCATAAAATTTGCTAATAGTTGAACGGACAAGCGAGCTCAATTCCATGTTTTTTTTTTTATTATTATTATTATCAATGGGCAGAAGAAGAGTTTCGTTTCATAAATTTTTGACAGACCAAACCCCAATCCCAATGCCTAAGCCGATGAACTCCAGCTATCTCCTCATAACGGTGGATCTTGAGAAAGTCCCCAACAAATCGATGAGAGATGAAACGAGAAAAAAAAAAAGAAAAAAAGAAATACAAATAAAAAGCAAAACATTTCAAAGATCGTTTGCATAGATCTGCATAGTTTGTTAATTCATTTGATAGGGTTATGGGAACTCTATTTTTATATCATAAAATATCATATATACTGTTGTTATGCATATATACATATATATATATATATATATATACATATATATATGTCACATGCTCAATCAAAATCATTTAAATTTGCCACACACACAGCTTACAACTTGCAATCATCTGACGATGCTGACGATGATTGATCAGCGATCTTTTCTATATAGTGTGTGTGTGTGTGTCTGTGTGTGTGTGTGCCTTCATTTGAAATTTCTATTTTATATACAATATTTCATGGCAATTGTTTTCTTCAAATCAGCCCATTCAAGCCAGTCGCATGTGCCGGTCGATTGGCATATTGATTTCAATATTTACCAATTTGGCAATTTCTTTATTTTTATGCGGAATTAATTTGATTTTCATACGGATTTAAAAAGAAAAAGAGTTCAACAAAAAAAAAAAAAGAAAAATAAAAATTAACAAAAAAAAGATGGGTAGACAAACGACGAGAGGGGGTAATCGCCCTGCTGCTGCCGTTCAGTGATCTCTGACAGATGACTATGAACCTCTAGGGGGCAGCAGCAACAAGAAGGCAATGAACGACGCTTAAAGTAAAAGATGATTCGCTAAAATCATACATACATATATACACATACAACCATGTACATATGTATATATGTACATATATGTATCTGTATGATGTGTTTAGCATCTTTTTTTTTTAGTTTTTTTTTTTTTTTTGATAGTTCTTTGGAGAATTATGTAATTTTTTTATTTTTATTTTTGCTGTCGGAGATTAAAGATCAAAAGATATTAAAGAAATAGTTATTATATCCATATGGAGAATATTGGGCAAGTGTCTGAAATGAAAATATAAAAGATTTACTATTTAGATATATTTTTATACCCTTCAGTTGAGGCTGAGGCCAGGTTTTTCCATCGATTTAATCGATATCCTTTGGCAATATTTTTATTATTAAAATGTCAATTGAACATTTGACATTAAAATGCGTTTGAAGGGCATTGAAAATGTGATTTTGTTTTTATTTATAGCATTTTGAAAAGAAAGCTTTTCCTTACTGGTACTTATGACCTTTTTTCCTCTCTCTCTCTCTCTCTTTGTTCATATTTGACATATGCGACCTTTTAGGATCTGCCATTTTCACTCTCTGCCAGCCCATCGATTAAACATGTCAGACTAACGGTTTATACGCTTTTCCTCCATTCGGAAACTATTTGTTTTCGTTGCTTATTTTCTTTGTTGGGCTTGGCTATATACATACATTTGTATATGCATATATAATATATATACATATACATATATACATATATATATATTTTGTTTTCTTTTGTGGTTGGGCACAGCAGCAACTTCCTTAACTTTTGCTTAATGTCATCAGCAATCAATCCTCATCTCAGGCCAAATATACAATATTTCCCTTATGCAATTGACTTACACACACAGACACACACACAACCACAACTCATTTGCTTATATACATATATCTGATATATACTAAATCAACATAAACGACAACAACAACAACAAACCACATAAATAAAAAAACATCCCAAAAACAAATCAGCAGCAAACTGCAAAGAAAAAGCTATCAACAACGTCTTCTTCTCCTCCTCCTTCTACTCTTACACTTCATCATACTCCTCCTCTTTAGTCGGCGGCGCACCTAACAAATGCAACATTAATTGCACTTACAACAACAACAGCAGCAGCAGCAACAACAGCAACAACAGCAGCAACAGCAATAACAGTAATAACAATAACTACAATAATAGCAACAGCAGCTACAACAACAACGCCACGCCCATGCCGCCCCTAACTAATGCCAACAAAGCGCCAATAATTGTGCTTAAAGCAGCAGTAGCAACAGCTCAGCCAGCAATAGCAACAGCAGCAGCAACTGCAGCAACAACAGCAGCAACACCTTCCCCTTCAAAACGTCGCAAGAATCCTTTGTCACCTTTACATCTTGGTGTTGGCAATCAAACAACAGCGACAACAACAACAACAACACCACCACAACCAAGTCCCTTATTAGGAAGTGGTGGCGGTGGAAGTTGCTCCTCATCGGCAACATCGCCTCAAACATCGCCAGCTGTGCGTACAACAAAAGCGAGTCGTTTGAGAGCAGCAGCGCTTGGTGAGTGTCTTCAGTCACCCGGAGGATGAAACTCTAGAGAAGATCATGCTTTACCACCCCTCCCCTTTAAACCACCCAACCCCATCACTATCGTATTTCATTCATTAATTTCCAGCACGTTACCACCCACCATTCATTATATTGGTGAAGGATTGCTGCAAAAGTTTTTCCAACTTTCTCTCTCTAACTATCTTCCTTTCAAAAACTATCTGTGACTGTACTTGAAAATGTCATTTAAAGCCATTAACTAATTAGATGCCTCATTGCCTTTTCTCTTTACCACAGACAAGAAAAAGGAGGAAGTACGGGAACGTCAACGTTATAGTTCACCCAGTTCTCCACGTGCTGCAGGATTAATAGGAGCCACTGGACGTCGTTTAAGTAGCTCAGAACTTTCACCCAAATCATCGGGCATCCATAGCGGTTTCAATTCAGAGCCAGTTTCATCGATATCATCAACAATCTTAGGTGGTGCTACTGGACGTCATCAATCTCGTGCCTATTCCCAGCCAACAGATACACCGCCCACCCAACGTCGTCAACAATTGGTGGCAGTGGGTTCCGGTGTAACCATGAAACAAAATCTCAGTGAATTGCATTTTACTGGAGCTAGTTCAGCGGCAACGGCATCATCGACTCCACCTCTAAAACCTTTGGCTGAATGTACGCTACGCATGCGTCCACGCAGTTCCACCATGTGTAATGATAAGATAACAACTGGTGAGGGGGGTAATGGAGTCAAACCACCAAGTGATAATTTAACCAATATTCAATTGAGTCCTGTAGCAAAAAATAAACGAACAGTGAGTTTTGAATGAGAATTATCCCAGAGAACTTGGAATGCAAAATTGTCATCAAACTTTTCGATAAATAAATCAATTATCGATTTTGCATACCATCAATCTGAGCTTTAATATGCAATTTAATATTTAATTTATTTTTTTGTACATTTATTTCTTATAGCCGGAGGCCTCACCACGTCGTTTAGGTGATCGCGATAAATCATCGAAACGTAAATCAAATTTAAATCGTTCTCTAACTGAGGAAGCCACCAAGGATGGCGGTAAGTGGAACGACAATCCAGCAACAGAGAGAGAGAGAGTACACAACAACAATGTGTTATATGGAATGAAAGAAGGAGAGAGGATGGCCAAATTTGGTTTATTTTATTTTGGATTTTTGGTCGATTTCAAGCTTCAGTGCCTTGAATAGAAAAAAAAAGATAAAACCAGGTCACAAATCAATGCAACGACAATTGACAACAATGACTGCAACCAGTCAGTCTCCAGATCTTCAAGCCTCAAGATGATGCCAACAATGTGGATACAGAAACACTTTCATCTAAAACATTTTCAATTCCTTGACGATCATCGCTTACATGTCCTAGCAACCTGTGTGAAATATGTTGAAATCCGTACCCGATCCTATCAAATGTTATGCATGTCTCTCTGTCTGCTTTGTTTTCTTTATTTCATTTCTTTTTTTTGGTTTTCAATAGTTTTCTAAATTAAATTTTTTTGTTTTGTCATTTATTTATTTTTTAGATGATTTGTCAAATGCATCGAATGCAGCTGCAACACGTCGTCGTCGTCGCCGTGAATTGGGTCTAGCGCGTCCTTTATTGCCTGGTGATGATGAAGTCCTTCGTGATATGTTACTTCAATCGCCAATGAAAAGCTCTTGCAGCGAATCAACGAATACCTCCCGTTCAGAATCCCAACGAACAATATCACAATTGGGCGCCTCTATGCGTCATCCTGAAGTGCCAGTGCGTACCATGACGGCAGTGTTGCCCTCACCCAAATCTCTACATGGCGGCAGTTTGCGTGGACAGAAACTAAATGAACGGACTAAAACGGAATTGGCTGAAATAAAGAAAATTGCCGAAATGGCAACAGCTGAGGATCGGCCAATAGTCCAGGAACAAATTAAAATGTCACCTATACTGAGACGTAAGAGCACAGATGATGTGACTCCTGTTGGCATTAATCCACTGCAGACCTCACCACCTGCACCAAATCAAATTGTATCAATATTGAAAAAGAAGGAGCATGCCTTTGGTGAATGCAATTCAAGTAATTCTAGCAATGCCTCACCAGTGACATTCTCATCCAGCGTGGTAGATCCACCTCTGGCCACTGGACGAAGCAAACGTCAGGGTATACTAAAAAAGAGATCCAGTTTAGATGAATCGCGTTACTATTCCCGTTCCCATTCACCAGATGAGCGTAGCATATTGATTAAATCGGCTCGTCGCAATTCTCTAGAGGAATCGGGCACTGGTCTACAAGCTGTTGGACAAGGACATGGCCATGGCATACTAAAACAAAGTAGCTATGATAGCAGTAAAAGTGATGGTTGCCCATCAGCGAATGAATGTCAGCCTCATAGTATATTAAAGAAAAAGGATTCACTATCCACACCATCGGATGGCGGTTCCCATAAACATGTATCCATATCCCAGGCAGTGACCTTGGCTGCCGCCGAATTGGCTGCCCACGATGGTTTATCTGGTGGCTGTGGCGAAGAAATCGATGAACATGAAATTCGTCCCATACTCAAACAGGAGAGCACTTCCAGTGAGGAGGCAGTACGTCCACCCAAACCCATACTTAAAAAGAAATCATTTGGTGAGGCTGATGAACATGAAATACGTCCCATACTCAAGAGTTCGCGTAAAAGTAGTCGCGAGGAATTTGATTTGAATATAACTTTGGGTCAATGTCAGGATAATATCGGTGATATACAGCGACCCATACTTAAAACAGAATCACCATCAAAACGTCGCTCATTGGGTTCGAATGCACATGAATTGGATACAGAGACATCATTATCATCGAACATGAACTCTTCATCTCTATTAAAGAGACGTACACGATCCCTCGAACGTCAGGATGGTCCACCAATGGTAATGGATTTAGCTGCCGCTCTCGATGCCATTGCCACATCCCAAACTCCAGTGGATTTTGTGACCACACCGGCTAGCATGTCAGTGGCTGAACGTATTAAGCATATGGAAATGTTGTCGACAACAACATCACGTTTTTCTGGTGGCATCAATAGCAGTTGGGAAGCATCATCATTAACATCCCTAAAACAGATTTCAAATCCGAACGAATCAACTGTGTCGGGACAAACGGGATCGGGACCCATGGTGTTGAAACCCAGCGTTCTTCGACGAGATATGCACAGGGAGAGATATAAGACCCAGCCAGTGACCAGTGAGGAGAAGAGCTTGTAAGTACCATAAAAACTGAAAAAATTGTGATAAAACTTTTCAAATATACATATATTTTTTGTGAATCACTCACACACACACACACACATACACATTGTAACAATTTGTGTGGCGCGTTGCCTGTCAAACTGTCACGCTTCACAGACAATATGCGGCACCAGAGAGAGATTTATTTTTAGTTTGAAATGCGCTTGGATATTCTGGCTGCTTCTATAAATATTTGTCCAACGCATACACAGCTCACCATTTACCATTCCGCGAATTGGCAAATAAAAAAACGAGAAAAAAAAAAGAAAATTTGGAGCCTTTCTGCTGTCCAGTTTCAGGGTCATCATATTATCATTAGTCGCAGTTCGTTGATTCTAAAACTTTTCTCTCTTATGTATGTATATATGTGTGTGTAACTGTGTGTGTGTGTACATCTCTGACTTTTGTCATATGAAAATTGTGCAAAAACACAAACAAATTGGTATTGTTTAACATTTTGAAAATTCTGATTTCAAAAATTACAAAAAATCTCTCATGGGTGACCTCAATTGATTGGCTCACTCACTTTTTTATTTGTTTTGTTGCATGTTGATTTTATTATTTGTTTTTTTTTTTTTTATTACCATTATTTGTTGTTTGGCATTTAAGCCGATTATTGCTTACCTAATTACATCACTGACTGACTATTGAGGCCAACCAACCAGCCGGCAGCAACCACAACAAGAACAAGTGTCAGGGCAGCAATAAAAGGTTAGCAATTGGTTTAATTTGTGAGATTTTGCTTAATGGTGTTTGATGGTTGACGTTTGATAGTTGAAGGTTAATTTAAGGAACAAGATATTTCAATATAAAGAGGAAAGAAACCCCACAATTTTCATTAGGTCTAGTTCATTTGAGTTTTTACATTAATTTAGGTCAAAACATTTATTGGAGTATACATAGATAGGGAATAAAGATTTTGAGAAACTATCAATTTCTTATACAGATGAGACATTTGTTAAAAAAAAAAAAAACACAGAATTTTATTAACTATATTCATGTTTAAATTTAATTTTCTTAACTTTATTTTTTTGCTAAAAATATATTCCAAATAGAACTTAAAAGAATTGAAAGCACTTGTAAAATATTTAGCATAGTCTATCAATGATTTCCCTGTAGTTTTCCTTATTTTTGTTGTGGTTTTTATTTTTTATTAAGTCTTTTTCTCTCAATTTGTTCGATTTACAGTTTCAGAGTCATAAAGATCTTATCATTTATTTGTGTACCATCAACCCAAATTGTTTGGTTTTTCAATTGTCGCCGCCTCTTTTGATAATTTTTCTTGCGAATTTGTTTACAACGACAACCCATACATCCCTCTGACCCCCCCTCGTATTTATGCCCCATATGCCGCATTGACAATGTCATAGTCGTAAACCTACTTAGTTTTTCCTCTCACTCACTCTATTGCTAAGGGAAAGGGGGAGGGGTTTCTAAAAGGCATTTTAGCACTAGACTAGATACATAGACATAATATTCCCCTCTAAACACCACCTCACTCCTCCCCGCTCGGTTCACATTCTACGAAATGTTGAGACTTCTTTTAACTGTGTTTTTATGTCAGTATTTTTATGTGTTTTACTAGTTGGTTGTTTTCGGTACTTTTTGTGTGAGTGTGAGTGTGCGTGTGTGTGTGTGTGTCTGTGTCTGTGACCGACACTCCCTATCCAAAATTCTATAGAACATTCAGCATTATAACCAAGTTTTTTTTTTTTAACCCTTCTCTTTCTCTGCTTTTCTTCTCCCGCTTACCCTTTTCCTCTTTTGTTTTGTTTATGTTGTTCACCTGCCTTTTTGCCATTGTTTTTTACACACATTTGCATTTGCACCGATTGAATATATGACAGAGTGTGTGTGTGTGTGTGTATGTGTGTGTTTGTATGGTATTGTTTTTTACCTCCCTGTGCTGTTGTTGCCCCAAAAGCTTTTGTGTGGCATGATGTTTTGTAATTTATGGCATGTTGATGTGTTGCATTCAGTTAGCTGCAGCACTTGAACGCGTTCGGTAGAAAAAGGAGATAGAGACAGATATACCACTGGCAATTCTTAAGTTATTCGTTAAAGAAAACAAAAAAAAAAAGAACCAGAAGAAAAGTCTTTCGTCAAGGTTCTCAAAGGGTTGTTGCACAAGTGTATCCCGAACCTTCTTCTCTATGTTGTGGCTTCAACGTCGTCAGAGTGAAAAAATGTTTGAGGCGTATATCAGAAAACGGTAAATTTTCCTTACCTATTAATGTTAAAAAGAAAAGAAAAAAAAAACCCATAAAAAATCATTTAGTCGATAATCGACTAAAGAGACAAATTATGAAAGATAAAGAGAAAAGCAGAACCAAAAATAGAGAGAGAGAGAGAGAGAGAGAGACAGATAACTCTGGAAAAATAAATATGTAGTTGAAAGAGGCCAGAAGGGAAGGGAGGGGTGGTGCCAGCCCCTTTTAGCTGGATTGATATTAAATGTCGATAAAGTAATACTTATGTCCGAAATTTGAAGTGATGAATGCGATAAGATATATATACAATACCCATTTAAACACAAAGAATGAACAACAAAAAAAAAAAAGACATATAAATAATATAGCTATAAAATTGTTTGCATAGTCCATGACTAATTAGAAAAACAAAAAAAAAAAAAGAAAAAACGAGACTTTGACTTAAAAATTCTATTCAATTATCGAAACAATTGAAATAGTGTACTTCGTACTCCTATCAGACGGTGTTGGGTATTACCTAAGGAGGAGATTTTATAATAATTGGCGATGAATAAGCGCATCAAGGGGGGCGGGATGGACTAAAAAAAAGGGGCCTGATTAGTTTCAGTGAGTATAAGTACAAAAGAAATATACATATACATATAAATAAATAAAAAGTTTCCATGTCCCTTTTGTAATCAAAGAATGTGAACATTCTTATCAAAAGAAACTCTACATATAACCAATAGGCTGGTATGTCCAATTGTTACCGATATAAACACAATTTAATCAATCGAAATCGATTATTTTGTTATCTGTGCAATTGGTTTATAAAACTATTGCAACGAAAATAAATATTTAATCATCTACTTAAGAAAGGAATGCGTTACATAAACTAAAATTAACAGTTAAAATGTTATCTATCTATAAAATATAAATTAAATGTATTTAGAATTCCTTTTAAACGGTTAAATAATGAAGCATTATCGGTTATATAGGCACCAGTCATAGCAGAATTTGAATTTCATTCCTATCTTTATTGACAAAATACCGTAACAAATATTAAGTATACGTTACTGAGGATGTTATTAAGTAACGGTAACATGTTTATCGTAAATCAATGCATCGTATAGCTAAACCGTAATCATAGCAGAGTTTCAGTTGCATATTATTTTATCTATATATAGATTATATCCTGCCCTATATACACTATTAACATCACACACACACACTCCAGGGCTTCATAAAAATAGCTTAATATTCATATGAAACAAATGAGCAGCAACTGCAACTGGTCAAAGAAAAGCAATTTCTCACCTCTCTTTAGTCAGGGAAAAGAGCATGGGCAACAGCAACAGAAACAAGAAAAAAAAGACAAAAAGAAAATCTCATTAAAGAAAATTCAAACAGACGGAGAAGACATTTCGAAACACACTCACATTTACAAACACATATATGCATATACAGAAAAATAACATACCAAAATAAATATAACAACAAAACAAAAGAAAACAAAATAAAAAAAAAATCAGAAAATAATTTAAATTTGCCGACTGCGAAGTCGCAGTTGCGGCCGGTGCATACGCCACCGTCGCAGTCAACGATGGTCGTCGCTGCCGCTCTGCTCTACTCTCTGCCTGTTGCTGGTGTAGTTGTTGCTGTTGTAGCTGTTGCTGCCTGCTGATCGTCTGTTTTGTACAATTTTTTATATTTTTTTGCGCTCAGTCGCTCGCGATCGCTTTTTCAATTTTCACGTACCGCAACAACAGCAGCAGCAGCAGGAACGTCGGTCTGCATTAAAGGAAAAACCATATAGAAACATTTTTTTCCCGACACTTTTGTTTGTTAGTTTTTTTTTTTATTTAATTTTTTACGAGTTTGTTTTTTTTTTCGGTTTGTGGAAATCAAATAAAAATTGTGAGTGTGTGGAAACAGAAATCGAAACTATTATATATACATAAATATAACTGATAAAAAGAGAGAAAAAAAACGTAGGTAACGTTGCCGTCGTTGTCCCTCCGCCGCCGTTGTTGTTGCCGTTGTTACCTTATCAGTACGAACACAAAACGCGCCATTGAACCACGTTTTTAACGTCTTTTGCCGCCGCCTGTCAGTTAGCTATTTGGTTAGTGCCGGTTGACAACTTTAAAAGGTTCTCACACCACCAACCACCAATAAGAGTACTGCGTGTGTGTGTGTGTGCAAAAAGTAACAGTACTTGAAATTTTTAAAAAATTTTCACAAATTGTTCAAAACTAAATGAAAATGAAATGAAAATATTTCGTAATGAGCTAAAAATACTTGCGAAAAAAACCTCATGGAAATGTGCAAAAGAAATGGAATATAAATTTATATATACACGATCTATATATATATAATATATATATATTCAAACATATATTTGTCAGCTGTGCGAAAATTGTGCAAAATTAGCAACATTAGCAACATTGCTGTACAATTTCATTACTTCCTTTCCCCCTTTTTGCCCCACCGCCTATCCGTTACCAACAACTCTATTTAGAAATTTTTGTTTGCTCTGGTTGTTGTCTTAGCTAATGGGTTGTTATCTCAACTAAATGGGGCTAACAAAGAGTTGTAAATCTTTTAATCATAAATATATATATTTTGTGGGTTTGGCTGCTAATCATTGATCTACTTTATAGCCAGGGCATATTAGTGAAAATGAAACATTCGCAATCTTATAAATTCTATATAAGTTAACAACGATCGAAGTTGTTTGAAACTATAATTATATATACTCTTGATTAGCTTAAATCGTTGTAAAAGTTCTTTGGATTCGATTCACATAATCAATACATATCAATTTGTTTGCTTGTAAGATATAAATAATACATATATATATATATATGTATATATCTGGCATTATAGTTAAAAAGTGGAGGAGAAAGATTAAGGATATTTTAGAACTACAAATTAGGTTACAGGGTATCATTTAGTAGATACACTGAGAAAAAAAAGAGTTAGAGATACTTCTATAGATTTATTGCTTACCATTTTTGTTTTCTTGTCATAAAATACAAAATAGAAAGAAAAATGTCGTTAAATAGATAATTGTACTCTTTCGTTTCTCACAGACACTCTCTTCTTTTCCTCTCTTAGCCTTAGGTTCTTTACAGTTTGAGAATCACTTTGAAAATCCAATTAGCTATCTTATATTTTGTATATTTTTAGTTTTCTATTTGCTTGATAAACAAAAAGCAAATATTGGAAAAGAAAAACTGCTAAGCGAATAGAAAATAAACCAAATATATATATTTATATGTATATATAGATAGATGAAGGGAGAATTTGTTGTGGGTGTTTGTTTGATGCGGGGTATTGGGAAATGGCCTCGTCGGTGTTTTTTTTTTCTTTTGGTTTGTTGTTAATTTCAATTACCTTTCACTTGGAAACAAATTTGATAGCAAATTCTTGAAACTTTTACTTGGCCCAAAGGGATTTGAAAACAGAAATTGCCGCCAGCTTTGAAATTTCACCATAAAATACAACAAAGAGTGTAATTAACTTGGCCAAAATTGCCTATAATTATGACCAAATGTTAACTGCTCATTGTGTGTGCGTATGTCTGTGTGTGTGTGTATAGAAAGAGATAAAAAGAGATTCACACTATTTTGTTTCGGTTTATAGTTATCTTATGTAAATGCCTTTTCCTTAACTCTCTTTCATTCATTCATTTATCTTTATTCATTTTGTGTATAGCTTTAAAGCCAACTCCACACCCTTTGACATCTCGGCGACATCGGCATTTAAGCCCACCAAACCGCTGGACATACGCCTGACCTCGTCCACATCCATTCAGCAGCAGCAACAACAACAACCGTTAATTTCACCAATCACTGGACAACCGTTAAGTCACGTGCCAGCTCCATTGCTACTCTCCTCGTCTACACATTCAGGAGGATCTGGTCCAGCCACATCGTTCCGCTTGGCTCGTAGCTCGACACAGCCATTGCAATCACCACGTGTCGTTCACTTGGCTACACAGGGCCAGTGTCAGGGTCAGGCTGGAGGTAAACCATCGGCCCAATCAACTTTATTGCGACAACACTCAATCAACGATAGCATCAGTTTGAGTGAACAGCTAACTCTCTCTTTGGGCACAGATAGTGAGCATATCTTTGAGATGTCTGGCTTAGATGATGATTCGGCCATACAATCGCTGGGCGATGAAGCAGCTATAACAACAACCACACCGACAGCATCAGCAGCAGCAGCATCAGCATCAGCAGCAACAACATCTAAAACAACGACGACAATTCAATCATCAACACCAATGACCAGTGGCCTGACACGCAGCAATAGTGTTCGAGCCCGAGCCAATATGTTCCAGCAATTGCAACAACAGGAGCAGCAACAGTCGCGCAATCGCCGAGACTCCCATGGAGGAGGAGGAGGAGGAGGCAGTGGAGAACCACAGCAACAACAACGATCAACCATTGCCCCAAATCGTCAAGGTGAGTAGTAAATTTCAAATGATCCCCCCATGATGTCGGTCTGTTAATAGTTACCAAAAAAAACAAAAAAAAAAAAAAGAATAAAAATAAAGAATTAGCATGAAACCATAAAACTAACACATAAAATACCGCTAGAAAAGGAGTGCAAATTTTTAGACATTTTGCACAAGTTTGTTACCCTATGTTCCATATCTGTGTATATATATATCTCTCTCTCTCTCTCTCTGTGTGTGTGTGTGTGTGTAAAGGTAACGAGGCGTAACTAGCCGAGATCAAAAAATGTAGGGTAAAAAAGGTTAACTAAAAAGAACCCAGAGAGAAGGAAGTGGAATAATTTAGCAATGAACTAAACATTATTTATTTTAGCATAGGCAAATTAAGTGCTGAGCTATCTAACTAAAAATAAACAAAGGTTCTAAAAGCTTTTTGTACAATTTTATTTAGATGTACATAATTCAGAATCAAAAGGGATATAAAATAGCAAAATCTTTACAAAATCCCTCTAGTGACGAATAGTTTTAAAAACAATGCTGTAAACCATTAGCTCATTAATCATCACAGCCCTTCAATTGACTTTCATTTACGTCACTCATTTTCAATGATTTTGCTAGGTTCAATTTAACATTTTCATAGTTTTTCGACGACAATCGTTAAACGTAGGGGGGGGGGGAAGTATACATTAGTTAGGAGACGATCACGAGAATCACTTAAAATAATCCATCATATATTCAGTTTTTGTCTGGTCGGTCAGTTGTCCAGGCATTATCAATGAATGGAGCGTCTCTCTCGTTATAAATAAAATTTGTTTTTATACACTTGCAAAGTGTATATTAATTTTGGTCAGAAGTTTGCAACGCATAGAAGGAAGCATCTCCGACTATATATATATTCTTGATCAGCATGATGAGCTGAGTTGATATAGCCTTGTCCGTCTGTCCGTCCGTCCGTCTGTCCGTCCGTCCGTCTGTGCGTCTGTCTGGATCAACGCAATCTCCTCCGAGACCCTTAGAGCTACAGAGCTGAAATTTTGCACCTAGGCTTCTTTTTGCTGCAGGCATTGTATATCTCGGAATCATCCCGATCGGATGACTATATCATATAGCTGCCATAGGAACGATCGGTCAGGAATAAGGTTTAACATCAATAACTCAGTTGTTTCTTAATCGAATGTCACTAAATTTGGGGTTTGTGAGTTTTATATAATACCCAACTTATATACCAAGTTTCATCAGAATCGGTCGACTATATCATATAGCTCCCATAGGAACGATCGGCCAAGAATAGGCTTTAACATCAATAACTCTGTTGTTTTTCAATCGAATGTCACTAAATTTGGTATTTATGAGTTTTATATAATCCTCAACACATATACCAAATTTTATCAGAATCGGTCGACTATATCATATAGCTCCCATAGGAACGATCAGTCAAAAATATAGTTTTTGATCAATAACTTCGGTGTTTTTGAAGCAATCGTCACGAAATTTGTTATTTGACAATTTTATATAAAAAGAAATATATCTTTTAAGTTTTATCAGAATCGGTCGACTATATGCTATAGCTGTCATAGGAACAATCGGGGAAAAAAAAATTTGTTTTTTTTTTATGACATGGACAACAAATTTATATTTCATGGGTTTTATATACTTCCTTATGATTCCGGCAAATTATATATAAATCAAAAAGACTGTTTGCAAGGGTATACGAACTTCGGCACGGCCGAAGTTAGCCCATCCTTCTAGTTTTTTTTTTTGCCAGTTTTTTTGCTAGCTTTTGTCATTGTATTTTGATTGTTGTTGTAGTTTTGAGGCTCACCGTCGCACATGGTTGTTGCCCAAGTTAATAAGCTGTAAAATGTATGTCACTTGCCTCACACACACGCACTCACACACTCAGTCAGGCAATCAGGCACTAATTAAGGTTTGTATGTTGGTTGAGTAACATTTTGGTTAAAAGTGGTAAAGACATACGATGAGGGAAGGGGGGAGCGTATAGCCATTCATGTATGGGTCACTTAAGATTGGGGCCCAAGTTTAATGTTATCGAAAAATTTAAGCGCACTATCAGAAATATACGTTTCAAAATCTTACCTAGCGTTGAGACTTATGTCAAACGAAAAATAAAACATGTATCGAAAATTACCCTCAAATTGTGGCACATTGAATCATTTTATTATTTAGTTTTCGTATACATACAGATTTTTGTTCTTTTTTTTTTTTTTGATATACAGTATATATCTAAGAGAGACAATAAAAAATTTGCAAGTGATCGTATTCCATAATGCTAAAAATATATCAAAAAACTCAACCAATTTTGGGAAGTGACGTTAGAAGAAGTATTGCATAAAAAAAAATCGTTTTTTTTTTTGCAATTATTTTATATTTATACTAAATGTATTCCATTTAAAATTGCAGCTCTCCGCCAATCGACACCGCCACCGAGTTCAACGACAGCGAATATAACTCAAGGATCTCCATCACATGATGATCCCGGTACGCCAAATACGACACAAGATGTGGAATTTGGTAAGTTGAAAAGTGAAAGTTTTATAGAATTATAATAAAAATAAGAGAGACGAGAACAAAAAAACATAACGGTTTGAGAAAGAAAGGGAGAGAGAGAGAGTGAAAAATAATTCCCCTAGTTTCTAAACATCTTAATTTTGTGTTATCAGCTACAACACTATTCCCACTGAACCACTAATACAGGCTTTCATCTGGGGACTCCCATTCAAAACACTGTGGCGCAACCACAAAGATTTCCTAGCGTCCTAAAATTGAACTACATGTAGGATTCTTGAATAACCTTTGCTAATTAAATAAGTTAACCCAAGAGGCGATCTCTAAATCCAATAGAAAACGTAAATATAGACGGGGATTTAACGACTTTCAAATATTATACAAATTCAATTCTTTTTCTGTAAATAAAGCTAGAAGAATATTCCGGAACGTTCTTTACTCCAATATGTGGTTTACTTTTAAAAGGATTTCATCGCCTGGGTTTTAAATATTTATGATATTATAAACTTGTTTCAAACCTCCCGTCTTCCTCCTCTCCCTTTGCCTCTTTCTACTCTACCGTTTAAAAATTTATATTTCATTTGTTTATCTCTTAATTTGATTAATTTTATTTGCGCGCCTGAGAAAATGCACGAAGCACATTTTTGGAATGCCAAACGAAAAATTTATATATGTTTATAAAATGTGTTGTTATTTTTGTTAATTGTTGTTGTTGTTCTTGCTGCTTACTGTGTCTATATGTTAAATTATATATGTATGCATTATTATTATTTTTTTTTTGTTACTTGGCTTTTTCTTTATTTTTGTTGTTATTATTTCTCTTCATCATTAACTAATAATTTGCATTGAACAAATCAAAAATGAATGCCACGTTCAATTAAACAAACCCACAAAAAAAACCAAAAAAAAAAAAAAAAAACAAAAAAAAACAAAGAAAAGACAAGAGGGAGAAAGAAAAAAATAAATAGCAACTTAACAAAAATTTGCAGCCACACGCAAAATTGCGCAATGCCAAAGGAAAAGCCAAAAACTAAAAAAAATGTATAATAATTTATTCAATAAACTGCTACATGCATGCAATATACATTTCCATTTATATATATACATATGCATATATGTATATATATATATTTTATTTTTCCATTTTTTTTCTAACAAGAAAAACATACAAAACAAAAAAAAATTGTTGGTTACCGTTACCGTTGCTGTTGATGTTGTTGTTGCCGCATGAGAAAACTAATAACAATTTATTATTTACAAGTGTTTTCATTTTATTTTCTTAGCATATTTAAGTTTAACATTAGTTTATTTTATGTAATTTAAGACGAGCGCGTGATTTATATATCCATCATTAATTAATTTGTTTAGGACTTTTTCTCATCAATTTCCTTGCCCCAATTTAAAAGAGTTATGTTAGACCATTGCCAGTTGGTTGTAACACTGACATAATTAATTTATATATACATACATATATATAATTGGGGTTTAGTATTCTTTTTTATTATTATTTAAGTTTGGTTAGAATGTAGAGTTGGGCGTGGGCGGGTTCGTTTTGAAAGTGTCATAAATATTTTATATTAGCGATAAGAGATGCCATAACATTATGACCTTGAATGTGTGTTTAGGTGTGTGTTTAGGTGTATAATTGAAGAACGGAAAGAAAGAAGAAATCAAAAGTCCAAAGAAATGAAAATGATTTACTAATGAGAAATCTGATACTTTAAAAATATTATTAATAAAATATTCTCGATTAGAAGAGCAATGCAAATATCTATTTTTTTTTTTTAATCTTTAACTTAGCTTAATTTAATTCTTAAAATCTTTAAGACCCTAAAATATATTTTCTATCAATCTCAGTGCCATGTTATCAATCGATCAATCTCTAAACGATCTTTATCAAAGGAAACAAGCAAATTTCAGAATCTGCAAATTTTTAAAATATTTGAAAAATTGCTTCTCTTTTTTATGTCAAATACTTTTTAAGACTTTATTAAAATATAATGAATTTATATTTAGTATTATTAAGAGGTTAGAAAAATGAAATAGTGGATTAATTTGTGAACTTTATATTTCAATAAGTATCGAATTTAAAACGATTTTTGCAGTTTAGATCAAATTTCAATTCAGTGTTCTATATAATGTTATTTTCGTTTAGTTCTATTATCATCTTTTTAAAAATTATTATTTAGAGTTTTCCATTTCTTAATGATCATAAAACTCAAATCGAATTATATATTAGTTACTTTTATAAATGCTTTTAACTTCGTTTCAAGTTTATCAATATTAACTTATTTAAAGTTCCAAAAAAGCTTTGATTTATATTTATATATATTTAGTTAATGTAGATAATATCTTTAATATGATCACAATTTCTAGTGGTTTTTAAATTTTGTATAACTTTTTTATTTAATTGAAATATTCTATTGCTTTTGAGCGGTGTCGTCGACTTCATTTTATATATACTCGTTTATATAGAGTTCATATCAATCATGAGTCGACATAATGATGATAATGTTTGAAGATGATGATAATGATGATGATGCAGAATGAAAGAAAGCAACAAAAATCGAAAGCCGCAAAGAAAGAAACACTGAGTAGAGTAGTGAAGAGTAGTGAAGAGTAGTGTCTCATAAATGTCCATTGAGTAACTACTAAATAGACAACTGGACAAAGAAAATTACAGAAATTGCTTTTCAAAAAAAAAAAAAAAAAATAAAAGAAAAAAGAAAGATGAAAAAAAATAAATAAATAACTTTCTATGCAATGAAGAGAGCAAAAATCGGTTGTACTGCAGATTGTATATGAATGTACATTTAGTGGGTGATAGGGCGAGCGAGCGGTTGTTCGGGAGAAGTGACAAAAAAAAAAAAATACAAAAAAAAAAATGTTTTATCGCAGCAACAAATACAACAACAACAACAACAACAACAACAGCAACAGCAACAACACAATTGTTGCTCGTCTCATGTGGGCACATATAAAAATGGATAAAAAGTCAGTGCGCAGTTGAAACTTGCCTTCAAACGACCATTGAACAACAAGAAATATGGTTTATTATAATAAAGAGCTGATGATGAAGGGATCCACAAATGACATGATGAGTAAGTTAAAAGCAACAGCGCCAACAACAACAGCAACAACAAGAACAGCAACAACAAGAACACATGATCAGGATTATTATATGATGTTATTTACACACATATATATATATGTATATGTATATTTCTTTAAACTAATCAATCCAATACCTGCAATTCCTGCAACTGTCTCTCCCACACCTCCTCCTCTTTTTTATATAGAACCCTCATCTCTATCGCTGGCCGAACGTTTGGCATTCTTCAGTAGTCTCTGTGAGAATGGTGGTGGGAGCAGTCGTGCTAGCAATTATTCAAAAAGTCCACCATTGGATCGGACACCACGTAGCAGTACTACAGTCAGTAGTGCCAGTGTAACGCCCACACCAATGGATTGTTCACCCATATTGCAAGAGGATCATCAGGATCATCAATATAATCAACATCAGCAGACCCTGCCAAATTATCAGCAAACTAACAGTCTAACATTTGAGCACAATACAACGAATATGAATGGTTTTCATGCCCTAAGTCGTTCAGCCACAGAGCCAACATCGATTTTATGTGATCAGCAGCAGCAGCAGCAGCAGCAGCAGCAACAGCAACAACAGGATGTAACATCAGCAACAAACGCACCAACGGCAGCAGCAGCAGCAGCGGCAGCAACAATGTCATCAATAACAAAAATCAAAATTCGTACTGTGGGCAAACTAATTATGCCGGATACATTTATGGGTGATCGCAATAATAATAATACGAACAAGACATGTCTGGGACGTCTTCAGACACTCGAAGAGGTTAAAATTTCATTGGGTGTACGAACCATTGGAAAAATCAAATCGCCCTTTATTGAACAGCAGCAACAGCAGCAACTGCAGCAGCAACAACAACGTCATTCCACTCCCCCAGATTATGCAAAACTTACAAATGGCTCCTCAAACCAAAGTGACTCGGATTCGGGTAAAGAGAATTGTGCCTCAAATGAACAGAAAGATGAAACGGCGCCACCACAAAAGGTATCCGAAATGCGTCGCAAGATAACGCGTCTGGTGCAACAGCAGCAACATGCACAGCCAATACATCGGCGACACACAACAGAGATTGCCAACACCACCAGCAGCACCACCACCAACAATATTGC
Organism: Drosophila emarginata; assembly: GCA_037075365.1. Taxonomy (NCBI): domain Eukaryota; kingdom Metazoa; phylum Arthropoda; class Insecta; order Diptera; family Drosophilidae; genus Drosophila; species Drosophila emarginata. The sequence goes on from JBAMCD010000283.1 coordinate 1,986,061, forward strand.
CAATGGCAGCGGTAATCGATCGTCACATGTGGATGAACGTTATGCAAAATATTTTGGTTGCAAGGAGAGCTATAAGACGACAAGTGTACTCAAAACGGAATCTATGCCATTGCCAACAAAAGTGGCACCACCACCACCACCACAAAATGATGATTGTGCAGGACAACAGCAACTGCAGGCAGAGGCTACCAATGATTATGTACGTTTGCCCATTGTCAGTGTGGGTAAACGTCGTGAGCAATTGAAGCGAACGCGTCCCATGTCCCTAACATACACATCAACGAATGGTAGCATCAGTTTATGTGGTAGCATTAGTCCCACTGCCATGCCCAGTCCCAAGAGAGCTCATTCCCCCTGTAATCGGAATAAGGCCATGATATCCCGCTATGATGACATCATTGTTACGCCAGCTGAACTCAATGCGGCTGGCAAGGAATTCCATCGCCTTTGCGAAGAGTCTTCAGTGGGCTAAAAAAAAAAAAAACAAAAAAAAAAACCTAAAACAACAAAAAAAAATACTAAAAGACAGGAAAAAATTGTACATTTTGGCTGTATCGATACAAAATTTCACAAATTTTTTTCAAACAATTTTTCTTTTCAAAACGCGTTTTCACCGACCTCCATTTTAATAGTCATCCTTTTCGCTCTCTTGTGGCCCCGCCTAAGGCAAATGCTCAGTGTGATAGATGCGTTTCGCCTCACACAAAAACAAAAAAAAGAAAGAAAAAAAGAAAATTAAACGAAATTCACCCACAAATCATTGTCCAAAACGAAACGAAACAGATAGAAAGAAAACTACTACTACTATATACATATATATATATATATTTAAAACAAATAAAAACTATATATTTAAAATAAAAGAAATTATATTATACAAAATAAACGAAACAAACGAAAAAAAAAGAAAGAAAGAAGAAAACGAGAGAAAAAACAATTTAGGCTTGTAAAGAAAACTATTTTTTTTTTTTTTTTAATATTATAATAATTATTATTTCAGCCAATAAATGCCAGTTATGCGATCCACTTGCTATATATACATTTATTATAACAAAAGAAAACGTACCAATTTGTGCTTGGCTTATATATATATATATAATTTATATCATTTTAAAAGTATGAAAGGAAGGGAAAATAAAACGAATTGTACCTTAAAAGGCCTTATGTTTATTATTATGATTATTATTATTATTATAATTATTATTATCACTATTATTGTAATATTTAAAGGCAAATTGTTAAATCGTAAAAGAAATCGAAAGAAAGAAAAATAAAACTCAAGAATCAAGTGCTAAACCCAATTGTAATAGGGGATTCTATATAATATATTTCTTTGATATTATCGCAATCTATGTATATACATAATTTGGTAGTTACATAAATGAAGTTCGATCGGAAAGATAGATAAATATACATACATATATATTACTATATATGCTTATTTAGTTAAATCTTTTAAAGGCATGAAATTTTTGATATATTATTGGATTTTCTATATTAAGAATATTTCAGAATATTATTTAAAATTCTAGATATATTAGGAATCAAGCAATATTGCCAATGGAGAAAATCATATACATATAGATGTATAGTCTTTTTAATTTAGATGCAGGATTTTCCTATGGATATTGGAGTTTTCCTTGTTTTGTTTTTATTTCTGCATGTCTAACAAAAAAAAAGAAAATTGTTTATGTAAGTATATATACACACATATATATATATATATATATATATATAGGGTGACTAAAGCATGCAATTCGCACGATACTAAAACGCATTTTGATTAAAATTATCATTTTGTTTTTAGTTGGATTCGCTTTTTGGAATGACCCTTTACATTTATTTTGCTTTGTTTGATAAGCTTTTTAAATATTTATTCAACTTTTTTTGTATCTTTAGCTAAACCCGAACCATTGAAAAGCATCCTAAAGACTGGCAAACCGATGCTTGGCATGGGCATGGGCATGGGTCGTGGTTTAATGCCAGGCGATCTTAATGCCGAACTGAAGAATCGTTTAAAACGTTCGACCCATGCCACTGTGTCCAATTTGAGAAAATCGGCCACTACGGCAGAGGTGCCAACTGGTGGCAGCTCCACCGATGAGATTGATAATCCTCAACGTAATCTGGCTCAGATATTGCGTAATGTGGCCAAAGAGAATGCTACACCAGTCCAGCAGCACGATGATGCAGTGAATCTAGTACGAAATCTATCCACATTGGGTCAATCACGTCGCAATGATGATGCCAGCGGTAGCGGTGGTGGCAATTGTGCTTCAGCCTCGGAGGGTGAAAGTTCCGGGGGAAGGGAAATTGAGGCGATCATCAAGAATAGTGCAGTGGCACGTAGAAGGCGTCAGCAACAGCAACAGCAGCAGCAGCAGCAACAACAGCAGCCAGATGGGTGAGTCTATGTCCACCATGATGATCATCACCTCCTGCCATACCCAATTGCTGTGCCTGTGCGTGCGTTCGCTGTGTATTCGTAAATTAACACTAAGAAACTAACCCAACAGAAACCTAAAAAAAAAAAAACAAAGTTTGATCTTAATTTGATCATGGTTTATTATATATATATATATGTACATTTGTATGTATATATGTATGTATGCATGCATATATATATGCATCAATTGTGTGTGCTCTTCTCAAGACTGGTTCCAAAAAAAAAAAAAGAAATTAAGTAAACGAATTAAACAAAACAATTTTGTACACTTAAGATCAGAAAAGAAAAAAATTTCAATGTCTGCATTTTCTTTCACATTATTTGTGTTCTGTTTCTCTCTTCTCTTATATTTATAACTTTATTTTTTTTATTTGTTATCTCAAATAATTCAAATTCCAAAAAACAAAAAACCAAAAAAAAAAAAAAAAAAACAAATAAAAGTTTCCTAAATAAAGTCAGACCCATAGCCAGAAGCTATTACTGGCCACATCAGCAGCATTCCTACCAACAGCAGCAATTGCAACTGCAACTGCAACAGCCCCAACAACTGCAACATCGACAGCTGCAACAGCGGCAACAACTACAACATCAGCAACAACAAGAACAACAACAGCAACAATTAAAGCCAAAACTAAATTTTCATAAATTTATATAAAATATGTGAAACACAACATTTTTTAGACATTAAGTTTTGAACAATTTGCTTTGCTTACTACCGTTTTAATGCAACAAGAACGAACAAAAAAAACAAAAACATACACACTAAAAACTAAAACACAAAACAAGTAACTGATATATATATACACATACATTTAAATATATATATACATATATTTTATTGACAAAAAAAAAAAACATTTTGTTTAAAACAAAAACAAATCGAAACCAAAAACCAATGCCACAATATATTTTTACGTAAAACCAAAAAATTGAAACAAAATAATATTATATTAATAAAGTTGCCGAAAAGTAAAATCCTATTTAACTGTAGTTTTGTTTGGCCCCCCTGCAACTAACGGTGCTGTAATACTAACTATTAATTTTGATTAATACATAAAACAAATTGCATGTAACAAGAGCCGATTTAGCATGCAATTGAAAATTAAATTTTGTTTAATGCAATCTCACTGACATCAAGCAGCAAGAACTCAAATTTTTAACTGTTTTGCTGATGTTTGAATTTTGAAAGTAACGGTCACACTCATTCGCTGGCGCGCTCTGTTGAGCCTGTTGACGCACTTTGAGTTTACAGTCTGAAAACGAGTTGTACACATGTAAGCATCAAATACTGGGATGTTGAAGTGTAGACAAGCAGTGGAAATGTTAGCGAACAGTGTGAAATACTGGTAGGGAAGATGGGCAAAAATAATGGAATGTCGGTATTAAGAGGGGGAAATAGGGGCGGAAAAGAAACTTAGTTGTCAGAAAAGTCGGGTTTCTTTCCTTCAGTGTTGTTTTTAGTTTCGAAGTGTGTGGATGTGCGTCGGTTTTTTGTTAATATTCTTTTTAGTGATTTTGTTTACGCTTTTTGGCGGCGCGCGCGTTTGTTGCGCCGACTGCTACAAAAAACAAATAATAAATAAGGTGTTTTTTAAACAATTTGTGTAATATTATTTAGTAGAAATAAGTGTGCTGTGCAATATTCGTTTGAATTACTTTAATTCAATTATAATTCGCAATCAACATTCCAAAGAGTTTTCAATTAGCTTTCGATTGCAATTGAAAGCGCAAGTGCAGCTGCAGTTGGCGTCGCTGTTGCAGCTGAGACCGGGTTTACATTACAATTGCATTGAAATTTTAAAAGGTTAGTAATATAATTATTTATTTTGAATATTTGTACATGGATTGTCGATCGTTAAGATTGGCCTTTGTGTCCGTGTGTTCTGTGTTCATCCCCTCTGCGTCAGCCCTTACCTGCTGATGATGCTGCCACTACCGCCGCTGCAGCAGGCAGAACAACTGTAAATTCTCTTGTCGTTTTGTATTTTCCCATTGAATCCAAAAAAAAAAACATTGCTGATTCAGAAAAACAAAATTCTGCTTGCAGTTGCTGCGGATTAGGCAGCGCTGCTCAGAGGCTTCGTTGCCATTTGATACCCTACGCTGAGAGGGCATATTGATGAGTCTCCACAAATTTCAATAAATTCTATAAAAGTATGCGTCAACTTGACGGTAACTAGCATAATCTATCATCTAATTAGTGTATTTATTTAGTTAGAGTAACCAGAAATTTTCTGAATTTCAATTAAATCATTCTGTAAGCAACTAATAAGCAACGATTCGTCTCTTAAATTGGCAAAATCGAATAACTATAATAAGACAAATGGTATGGAATGGGAAAAGACAATTTCATACAGCTTAAAATTAAACATCGCTCGCGGCTTCTCCGGTTTTAATTTGTTTTCTATTTTTGTTTTTTTTTGTACAACAATTTCGATTGTGTTTGAATTATCAAGTATTTAAATGTTAAAATTGTTCAAAAAAGGTTCAAGGTTCAAAATGTAGGCCAGTATTTGCATAAATCTGCATACAGAAATCAATCAAAAGTCAAAATTAAACAATAGCCACAAACAGCAAAAGACCAACATTATTATTGTTTAAATATATTACTATAGATATTTATTTACACTTTTATTAAATATTGCATAATTTTCAAGCAACTCCCCCTTCCTCTGGCTAATGAATAAACAATCGACAAGAGAAAGAAGCAAAATGAACAAAAAAAAACCATCGGGATAGAAAGAAGAAAAAAAAAATGCCTTTCGTTTTCAATGAATTAGCATAATTTTTGCTATTTTCTGTTCCCCATTTCTTACTTGGCTGAGGCGGCGGCGGCGGCTTCATTTGATAAGGAGCGAGAAATATGCATAAGCAAATGTAGTTAATTATGTCAAAAGCGCGACTTGTAGATACCCTTTAAATGCTGAAACTAAGCTGAAAAGATCGCAAAGTTTAATCCGGTTTGAATTTGCATTAACAGATACATAGCAGATAGCAGATATAAAGATAATAAATAAATATTGTATAATTATAATTATACTAGAATATTTCAATAAAGGGTGAGGCATAAATTCAAATCTTAAAGATAGAGAGAACAGACATAGAAACCATATGCTCTGCATTTAGAGAGTATAAAATGAAATTAGCTTGGAATTTTTGATGTATGCACAACTAATACGGCGAAAACTCCTCCAAAATAAAACCTACAACAAGTAGTGTTAATTTGAATTAATATATAAGATTTATATAATTGAATTCACTTTCCCCTTTAGTTGAAGTTGGGATTATTGTAAATTGCATTCACTTACAACTGCAGATCGAGCAATCGATTGATCGATCATTAAACAATTCAAATCACATAGAAGTAATGCGCCAAGAGGTGTGGTGGGGCACACTTGACCATAAAAAGACAAACCGAAAAGTGCTTATCAGGTTTAGATTAGGTTTTCTATTTCTGTTTTTTTTTTTTTTTATGGGGTAAGCCCTATCTAAATTTCAAGTGGCACTTTAGCAGTGGTTTATTTTCTGTACATAAGTACATATATAGACACACATGTGTATGTATGTGTGTATATATTGGAAAGTGTGTGGGACAAATGCATTTGACTAGCCTGAACTGAACTGAAAGATAGATATGCCATGGAAAAACGTGAGCTTAAACATTAATGAGGCAAATCAATAAATGAAAAATTGTACAACGGGAAATGGAAAATGTTGAAATGTTCTTGCAACTAAAACTTGCATTTGATTTGAATATATTGATTATTAATATTATATGTATATACATATGTATATATATATAAATATTAATATATTCATACAAAATATTTACCTTTTTGGTAAATTATATTTATTTAATTTATTAATTCCATTTGCATTAAATAAAATAACTCTAGAAATCTGTTATCATAATTTCTAAACTGTTTTTACGATTCTTTCTACGGAAATTGCTTTGCAAATACTTTAAAATTTTTATTGTGAAGCAGCAAAATGATAGAGTTAGCTATATAATTATATAAAATCGTTTGAAATTATCGTATAAAGTGCAATTGAACAAAAAAATGTATATTATTTAAACAAAGAGTGTTGACTCACAATTTTCATTGTAACCCATCTGATCCGTGCTTATCTAAAGGAAAGCATTAAATTTGTTCTTATTTAAATTTAGAACAAATCTTTCAATGATTGCAAATACTGTAAACTTAAACTTAAATAAGAGATTCTAAAATATTCCATTGTTTCTTTTTTTTGCTTTCTATAAATGGCAATTGTTCTCAATTCGTAGAAACTGTGTAAAATGAACTGTTTCAACGATTACCATTAAAAAGGAAGGCTGAAATCAAAATGTATAGAATATAAAAGTTAAGGAGAAACTTACCCAAAACCCCCTCCCACCATATGCATTCTATGCATCAATTTACTACTTTTTCTTGTTATAATTAGGTATCAAATGATTTGTTGTTATATAGAAAGACTTTGATAAATTTTTCATTAATTGAATTACTGCATGAAAGCTTGCCAGCTGTTTTCCCCCCTTTGCTTCACGATTCATCTTTGCCTACATTTCATTCGGAGTCTCCTCCCCCACACACACACACACACACACACAAATTATACATACATTCATCTTTTAAAGTCTCACGCAACATTTCCATTTAAAGGCATGTTGTTTGTTATACGATGCTTCTCTTCATAGTTTGCCGTTGCTAATGCATTTCCATACAAGATTACACAATATTTCCAAATCGAACATATTTCTAATGCACTGATCCATTAATCATGTTTTCGTTTAGCTTCGTTTTGCTTTGTTTCAGATCACATAGGGCATTAAGTTTTTCGGTTTCTGTTAAGAAGCTATAAATATGTTTTTATGGCAAGATTCCGGAAACGTATGTATGTATTCCGGTGCATCGAACTTTTATAAACCCTTTTTTGAATTGAATTGTTTCAATCACTACAAATACATAAAAGTTTTGAACATAATTGATAGATTCAGCGATTGTTTGGTATTTATCGATCATTTTTATATAGTGCACAAATATTTGGGCTATATACATAATTCTATATAAAACTCTTCTTTTTTTTAAATTTAAGTTGTAGATATACTGTAGATATCCTGTCATATCTAGGATGATTTCTACAAATAAAGAGATTTTATACAAACTTTGATTAATCTAGAATTGAATTTAAGTTGTTAGTTGGTTGGTTTCTATATATATATATGATATATGTATGTATATATGATGTGTCCGAGAAATATAACCCTATATAAATCAAATATGTACATATGTATGTATGTTGATGAAAGGTCGATCAATTCTTAGTTTGTGTTCTTAGTTAGCTGTGTATATTCTTAATCATATATATATTACATATTGAGAAGATTTCTCAAAGTAAAAAAGAAATCTTTAAGGAATTATCAAGTATATAGAGTTTTAATACAAGATAGAGACATTTAACATATAGAAAACGATCTAAAAATAGTAGCTACACTGTGTTGGATCTATAAAAACTTTTTATATTTTCAATTTTATGTTAAATCCGGTAAATAGTTCTTATAATTCCTTTACAACAAAGTAGACAAATTACCGATGATTAAAATTGTTGCTTTTAAAATTTTCATAGTATTTCTTTTCTATGGGAATTTGTTGGTTGTAAAA